>CM038047.1:157002275-158326650 GCA_021397845.1 Areca catechu | reverse complement strand
GTTTTAAAATAAGAAAATGAAAATCTTCAAATAGAAGTTCAAAAACTCAAATCTTTGGTTGATAAGCTGATCTTAATTTTTAATAAACTTGAGTTAATCCTTAAAAATCAAAGGGATTGACATAGTAAAGCTGGAATTGGTTATAATTCAAACTTCAAAAATATATTTTTTGTAATCAAGTTTTCAGCACCTAATACATCACAAAAATCAAATATTGTTTGTTTTTGTTGTAAAGGAATTGGTCATAAAGCCTATGAATGCAATTTAAGAAGAAAGAATGAGAACAAAATTCTAGAAATTTAGGTTCTTAAAAGAACTATGATGACTAATCCTAAAGGATCCAAGAAAGTTTGGGTATCCAAAAAGTTTACTCGATTTATTTTGTAGGAATATCTTGCAACCCATGGATCTAAAAGAAGATGGTAATTGAATAGTGGCTATTCAAGATATATGATAGATAATAAGAAATAATTCTTTACCATAAAAATAAAAGAAGGAGGTGTTGTTACTTTTAGTGATAATGGTAAAGGAAGAATTATTGATATTGGTAAGATTAAAACCACTCATTCTACTTACATTGAGAATGTATTACAAATAGATTACTTCAAGCATAATCTTTTAAATATTAATTAATTATGTGATAAGAGCTTCAAGGTTATTTTTGAATCTTTAATGTACATAGTTACTAGTTTATTTGTTGCAAGCATTAAGTTTATAGGACATAGAATGATTAATTAATTAATTATGTACATAGTTTCTATGAACTTTAGAATGATTGAAAACCTAATATAAATTACTTTCATATCTTTGGTTATAAATATTTTATTTTAAATAATGAAAAAAATAACATTTAAAAGTTTGATGCAAAATCTGATGAAGGAATCTTTTTTGAGTATGCTACTTTAAGCAAAGCTCATAAAGTTTTCAATAAAAAATTTTAACAATTGAAAAATCTATACATATTATTTTTAATGAATCTAATCCCTTACCTTCTAGAAAAGAAGAGTGCATTGATGATGATATAGGTATATTGAATAAATGAATGAATGATTTGAGCTTAAAAGACAAACTAATTGAAGAAGAGAAGGAGAGGTAAGTAAAGAGCATGGTGACTTGCCAAAGAAATGAAGGTATGTATATCACCATTCTAAGAATTTAATCATAGGTGATCCCTTATAAGTTGTTAGGACTAGGTCTTCATTTAGAGATACTTTTGATTACTTTGCTTTTATTTTTTTCAAATTGAACCTAATTACATAGAAAAAGCTAAAAAAGATCTAAATTGGATGATGGCTATGCAAGAGGAGTTGAACTAATTTGAAAAAAATAATATTTGGATCTTAGTAAACCTAAAGACCATCTAGTCATAAGTATTAAATATATATTTAGAAATAAAATAGATAAAAAATATAATGTAGTTAGAAATAAATCTAGATTAGTGATCAAAGAATATAATCAAGAAAATGGAATAGATTTTGTTGAAACTTATGCTTTCGTAGCAAGATTAGAGGTCATAAGACTTTTACTTGTATTTGTATGTTATATGAATTTCAAATTATTTCAAATAGCTTTAAAAAGTATTTTTTTAAATGGATATATTTTTGAAGAAGTTTTTGTAGAGCAATCCCCTAGATTTGAAAGTTATAACCTTTCTAATCATATTTTTAAATTAAACAAAGCTCTTTATGGTTTAAAACAAGCACCTAGAACTTGGTATTGAAGATGAAATAAATTTTTGCTTGAGAATAATTTTTTTAGAGGAATTGTAGATACAACCCTATTCATTAAAAGAAAAAATAATGAAATGTTAATTATACATATTTGTATAGATTATAGTATTTTTGGTGCAACTAATGAAGATCTTTATTAAGAATTTACTGAGCTTATGCATATTAAATTTGAAATGAGTATGATAGATGAGTTGACATTCTTCCTTGAACTTCAAATCAAACAAACAAAGGGATCTTCATCAATCAGACCAAATATATTAAAGAACTATTAAAGAAGTTTGGAATGGAATCCACAAAAAAATTGGCATACCAATAAGTCTAACTTACAAGCTTGACAAAGATGAAAAAGTGAATAGCATTGATCAAAAGCTATATCAAGGTATAATTGAATCTTTGTTATATATAACTATTAGTAGGCTAGACATATTATTTAGTATTTGTATATATACTAGATTTTAATCTAATCTAAAAGAATCATATATACTTGCTATTAAAAGAAGCATAAGATATCTAAAAGGAACATCCAATCTAGGTATATGGTATTCCAAGCATTCTTCAATAGACTTGATTAGTTACTCTGATGCTGACTATGATGGATGTAAAATTAATAGAAAGAGTACTAGTAAAACATACCAATTTGTATGATTGAACTTAATTTTATAGCATAATAAGAAATAAAACTCCGTGGCACTATAAACTATCGAGATAGAATATATGATTGCAGGAAATTGTTGTGCTTAAGTACTTTGGATTACGTAATAACCAGAAGATTTTGGTGTTAAGAAAACAAAAATTTCTCAGTATTATTAACTTAACTAAAAACCCTATTTAACATTCAAGGACAAAATACATAAAAATTAGACATCACTTCATTAAAGATCGTATGCAAAATGATGATATAGAACTAGAATTTATTAGCATAGAAAAATAATTAGTGGACATATTTACCAAACTACTTAGTGAAGATAGATTTTATATGATTAGAGATGAATTAGGACTATGTAATCCATTGAAATTCATCAAAATTAAAAAAAATTTTGTAGAGCCAATTTTCATCATCTTGAGTATTATATGACTTTATTTCATTATACAAAGTTCCTAAAAATCAATTTTCAATATTTTTGGACCCTAAAACTCAAAATCTGCTCGAGCTGACTCGAGCTGTTCTTTTACATGCATGAGCCAACTCGGATGGTCGGGATCTCATTGTTTAAAATTCAATAAAGCTCTTCCCAACTTTACCTTTTACTATTTCACTGACTTGTTCCTTCCCCTTTTCACTATCCGTCACTGTTTTAGTCCTAAGGGATCATATCAAACACTAATTCAAGTAAATCTAAGTAAGATGGGATCCAAAAAGATGGTTGCCTGTAAGAGAACGAGAACCACAGACTCATCCTCGGCTAAACATTGGTCTAAGCAAAAGAATGATGAGCCGATCCTCATGGATCCAGCAGTTCCACCTTAGCCAGTCATTTCCATGGCCAATTGGCCCATGACCATTGGAAGGAAGGTTTATTTCAAGTTTTTGGAGCAAGAACACTTACAGATTGGAGATTGGATTCACAATCAAGGTTGGGAAAGGTTATGTTCATTGGAGATACCCACCTAGTTAACACTCGTTTGTTCATTTTTTGATAATCTAAGGTTGGGGACTTCACATATTGCATTTATGGTTAAGGGAGTATTGATTGTTATTGATGAAACCAGACTGAGTAGACTGCTTGAAATGCCAAAGGAGGGAAAGTGTTATTTATATTTGGAAAGAAAATTGATGGATTGAGAACTATTTTAGAGAGAATGGATGTAAGGAATGTTAAGAACTTATAGGCCAATCAATTATAAGTAGAAACAAGGTTATTACATAATATGGTCAGTAGGATCTTTTTCTTAAAAATCGATAGATTTGATTGGGTGACAGAAAATGTAGCTTTTATGCATGATATGATAGAAGGTCAACCCATCAATTTGCTAGTTTTGATGTTATCCCAGATCAAGGAGCAACCCGGAAGAGTAGGGCTTGCTTGCCTTATGGTATGGTTTTTATATTAGTCTTTGAGGAGTTTGGTGTTGATTTCACTAGAGAGAATACTAGACAGCTTCTACATACTGACAAATATAATGAAAGATCTCTACACCACATGGGCTATCAAAAGATAAATGATAGATTGGTTAAGAGATTCATTGGACAGAAGCCGGTTAGATCAGATTCATCTGATGAGGATTGTGATGTTGCTATTACCGTTGATGATGATGATGATGATGGAGATGAGGAGGAGCCTACTGATGAGGAGGATATTCACGATGACACTGCTGCACCTTCCTATTCTGCACTGGATGCTGGACCTTCCACTTTTACATAGCCTGCCAGTTCGAGGACTCCACCAACTATACCCACAATTGCTAGACCATCAGTACCACCCTCCGCTACACAGGGATTATACTAGAGTAGTTTACTCAGTTATCTGAGGTCTTGATAGGAAAAGTTAGCTCCATGATAGGAGATCTAAGACAGGAGTTTACTCAGAGTCATCAAAGTGTCTTTAGTAACTATCAAGAGCTTAGAGGGAATTTGAGGGAGGTCGCTTTTCATATGGAGATAGTAAAGTAGGGCCTGAGGACTCAGGAAAAGTATCATTTTGACTTGGCCAACTTATAGGTAGATTTTAGTTTCATGAGAGAAGTTGCATATCACTTTGCAAGAGAGCAGGCTGAGAGCACTACGTCCATCCAGCAAGGGATACATTGCATTGAATCTAAGTCGGGGAATGTTTTGCTTGGGTTTACCGAATTTAGGTTTGCTTTTGCTCCGTCCTCTAGTGAGACACCGAGGCCAGCACCACAACTAGTACCTACTCCTAGACCATCATTTAGTGCCATAGTGAGACCTAGCACAGGCTTCCCTCCTACACTTAGAGTTGGACCAACTTCGAGAACCTATAGTTCTAGTGATCCTTCCCCTCTTATTTGCCTTTCTAGGACTTATGCACCTTTTACTGTCAACATTCTGGAGGATAGTAACAGTGATTAGATTAGGATATATATTTTTTATGTAGTATTGTATCTTTATTTTTATTGTACCAAATATTTTGTGTATTTTATGTTATATCCTATCTTTGATACTTACAGTGTATCAAATTTTGTACCAGTGAAATATTTTGAATGATGCATTATATGTTCTCTTAAATAATATGTGTTAATATTATACTTTTGTACTAATGATATAGTGAATGATATGTATTAATATTATACATTTGTGGTATTATTTGTTAATGCTATTCAATTATACTACATTTGCAACTTGCTTTACCCTCTTTGTTGATGACAAAAAGGGGGAGTAGATAGATAGAAATTAAAACTTTAAAATTTAAAGGAGTAGATAAAGTTGAGTTATATGAGAGAATGGTATCAAATATGGAAGTAAAGAGTAGTATAAGAGTAAAAATTAAATGGGAGTATTTCATAGAGCTAAAAGATAAGCCAAAATTGAAATTAAAGCATAAATTGAGGGAGTGTTATAGTTATTAGCTCTAATACAATCTTTTAGCTATTACAAGCTTTGATACACTCCTCAATCTATGCTCTGATACATATTTATATATATCTAATACTTTTTCTTTAATTATGATACAATTTCATCTATCCTTGGTACACTCCATTATGAATTCTGATACTATGTTTTAAGCTTTGAAACAAACTCAATTTGCTATGATATATTATTGGTACATCACTCATAAGCTTTGATATTTGTAAATTTCAAAGTTTTGGTACTCTGTGAAAAATTTGCCTTATACATTATTCATAATGAGCACTCTGATACTTTAATACTCTGATATTTTTACAACTCTGGTACCTTATATTGTAAAATTTCTATACATATGTATATAAAGCTCTGATACATTTTCTTATATTGAATGTTTTAAATCTTCCTGTCCAGTGTTTTCTCATCATCAAAAAGGAAAAGATTGTTATCCCAGAAATGATTTTGATGATTACAAAATATTGGAGCATGAATAATATACTAATAATTTTAAATGGTTGCAAATATTTTTGCAGAGAGATTTTCAATGGCCAATCTTCAATTGAAAATTATTTCGAATCATTGAAATGGTTTGTGAGCTATTGAAATGATTAGTGAGATTAATAGGACCATTGTAAACTTGTATGTATTCATTGAAAAACCTTTTAATACTTTAAGAAAGCCTATGGAAGAAGAGTGACTTCAATTTTGTTGTTAGACATGTATGAGATGGTTAGAAAAGTTCATTTATATCTTAGGGAGCATGTGAGAGTGTTTAGAAGTCATTTGGAAGTTTTGAAAGTCTAAATGTAGTGAAATCCATGTAAAATATAAAACTGGACTAAAAGAGCCAACTCCTTTATGAAGAGTCGACTTCGACATGCTGGCATGGCATGTAGGACTTGGCACTATATGCGAGCTGACTCATAAAATTTGAGTTGACTCACATGGGGATGACAGAAAGCATAGTTTTTTGATATAGTTCAGAAAAGCTGACTTGTAGCAAACAAGCTAGCTCTCTTAGAAAGACAAAAAGCATGTTTTTTCAAAATATTATACACGAGCCAACTCTTACCAGGTGAACCAACTCGGAGACATGAACTACTATAGTAACGACTAGTTCTAGAACTTCTAGATTTTAATTTCCAAGGCTTTTACTGGTTATTTTTCATCTCCCAGTGACTATAAATGGCTAGAAATGACTGAGAATTAATAAAAAATACTTGGAGAAGTATAAATACTTGGATTCAAAGTCAAAGGCCAATATTCCTCGAGAATATTCTTACCAATTATTGAAAATAAGTGAAAAGTTATTTGGAAACTCAAGAGCACATAACTTCTTTCAACTAACTCTCTTGAAGCATTAAGTGAGTATTTCAGTAAGCCTTGAAGATCAATCATCAAAGACTTGAAGAGTCTTTAATAGAAGCTTCATCTGCAACCTTTTACTCTTTTGAGAGTTTGTGTAGTTGCTTTATTTTTCACTATTTTGTATTGTTATTTGTTTCAGCAGGGAGCTGAAACATGGGATTGGATTTAAGTTTTGATTGGTTGATCTTGGAAAACCAATTAGATTATTTGTAAGCCTAGCTATATTCTTGCGAGAATATAGTAAAAATTCCAAGAGATCCTTGGATAGTGGACGTAGAAGCTGAGATTGTTTTGAATCATTATAAATCTTGTTATATTTATGTATGAGTATCTTTTTCTATCTCTCTTACTTTAATTTTAGTATTTGTATATGTTACTTGACACAATACTTGACTCACACATCATTTAAGTTTTGAAAGGCATATATTTGTTTTAATTTTTGAAAACCAAATTTACCTCCCTCTTGGGTTGTCAGTCTAGGCATCACTTTTCTCAACTTCTACTGAGCTGAGAGCATTTTGGAAAGACTGCTATCAAGAAGTGAGGTTGATTAGAGGCCTTTATCTTATCATTTTCTTGAAAGATTTGGACAAAAGCCCTTTCCCTAGTGTTAGTCTATTGCTGCTCCTTTTCAAGCTAGATAAACTAGATGCACTGAGGTGGTTTTGAGCTTTTAAGAATTTGGAGATCCTTCAGGAACTGATCGATCACTTTCCAAGCGAACTTGATCAGTTCCTAGATATACAAAAGAAGTTTTCTTCATTGGAGAAATGGATAAAATTTTTCCAATGAGAGACTCTCCAATGCTTAAGTTAGCTTAGAAAGAGAGTCCAAATTTTTTCCTACATTCTCTTTGTTTATAGAGATTCAAGGCTGAGTTGGTTAGACGGTTGTCACCGTTCATAAGGCAATTATGCCATTAAGTAAGTTGTTAATTCAGTTAGACCATTAAAAGGTTAATTTGTGAAGTAATTTGCTAGGAGATCTATTGCACTTTAGTAATTTGCTAGATGATCTGTTACACTTCTTGATAATCACTTTACCAATCTTATCGTAACAGCTCTAATGACTTTAAGAAATATGCTTCATGCTAAATAAAGTTACAGGACTTTGTACCTGGTTCAGGTAAATAATCAATACCTGTCCGATGAATAGTTAAGTATTATGTACTTTAATAAGAAATCATTCTTTGATCAATAGATGTCCTATACCCTGGTGGAAGATCGGCTCCTGATCATCGAGTATCCTGTATCTTAGTAAGATATCAACTCCTAGCCATTAAGTACTTTATATTTTGGTAAGTGATCGATCTTTAGCTATCAGGCATTTTATACTTTAATAAGAGATTGAAACCTGGCCGAATATTTTTTTGCTCATCGACAATTGATCATAACTAGATCAAAAAGATTTAGACATATTATTTATCATGTAACAAGGGTTTCATGATATTCTTCTTTTTACTCTTTCTTATACATATTCTGATAAATGTTGATAGCGTATGTTGCCGCCAAGATCGCCGTGGCCCGTAGCTTTTGGGGACGTCGGACCGCCTACCCTCTTCCTGGGGGCTCCTCGTTCTTCGGGACCTGCAGGAAACAACGTTAAAGACCCGGGCCGGGAATTCTGGTGGGGGCGCTCTGACGGTCAAGTCAGTGATGATCAGGGGAACAGATCCTCCTGGTCGAGCCCCTCTTGATGGACTCCATGCTAGGAGGAGTGAATGTGGTGTGTGTGGAAGTGAGAACGGGCTAGGAGAGATTATGGCCGAGATGGAAGGGTCCTCCTGTGCGGCCTTTTCTCTTTTTTCCTTTTTCTAGCTTGAACCGTTTCTCTTTTTCTTTGTGTGAATGATCTTGTATCTTTTTTGGCTTACTCTTAGTGGTCTTTTTAACCGGACCTGCCTCGGGACCTCCCCCGTGTTGGTAGGCGCGTGCGGCGAGGTACGTTGCCATGGACGGGACGTCTTTCTTGATATTTGGTGGGGGAAGCTTCCGTGTGTTCTGGCATTCCCTCCGATCGCCACATTCCTGGAAACTTGGCAGTGCCTCGATTGGAGGGCCACCGCCCTCGGGATTCATGCCTTCTAACTCGCCCCCTGTTGACCCCTAAAGTGATTTTGATGATAACAAAACATTGGAGCATACATTTGGTTATCTAATAACTCTTCAAATGATTGACAAGTTTTTGTAGGACAACTACATTGACACATTTTCTAAATCCTACAATCTTTATTGCTTTGTGTTGAGTTGTAAAGTGTTTAGAATCTTGTAAAGAAGAACCCTACAAAAGATTCCTATGCAAATCAAGTTTAAGGGTTACTTCTAGTAGTTTTCAAGCTTCAATTTTTCTTGAATTTATTGTAAGAAGTCCTTGAAAGAAGTCTTTAAAGCATAGGACAAGTGTTCTAGAAGATAGAGTTTGGTCTAGCTGAAGAACCAATTTCGAGCCGACTGGATGGAGGACCAAGCCGACTCTGGCACTGGCACAGGAAAGAAGTTCTCTAGCACACAGATCCAGCCAACTGGCACCAAGGCCTAGCCGACTCATCCAGAACATGGTTGAGAACGTTCTGAGATTCTCAGGGATCTGAGCCAACTGGAATTCAGCCCAGCCGACTCATCTAGAACTTGGTTGAGAATGGTCTAAGAGCCTCTGAGATCCGAGCCGACTGGATTCCAACCTAGCCGACTCATCCATAGTAAGGTATTTTCTCAATCGTGGAAGCTAGCCGACTGGCATTCAGCCCAGTCGACCCAAACTTGATCCGAGCCAACTCGAAAATTGTCCGAGCCGATTGGAATGATGGGGTCACCTCCAACAGCTAGTTCCAGTTCTTAGTTTTTGAATTCCAAAAGTGCTCTAACGGTAACCTGTCACCTCCCAACGGTCTACAATGCTCAAAATCAAGGGAAGGCAGTTGAAGTCTCTATAAATAAGGTATGAGAACATCTTTGAAGAGACTAATAAATTTTTGGACATTTATTGAATACTTATTAAAGTGAGAAAAGAGAGCACTTTAGCTTTAAAGTCTGCTTTCAAGCCTGCAATAACTCTTACCAGAAGCTTGAAGCATCTTTTGAGGAAAGCAAGGAAGCCATTGAAGTACCTTGAAGAGCATTCAGTGGATCTTCACTCGAGGTACATTGGCAACCACCAAGACAATAGAGTTTGTCTTTATTGTTACTTCTTTATTCTATTTTTTAAAATATCTGGGTTATTGGTGAGCCCAGTTTTAAAAACCAAATAGGTTTCTTTGGTGAGCCTGTAAAAACCAGAGTGTAGAGGTTTCTTTGGTGAACCTATAAAAACCAAAGTGTAGAGGTTCTAGTTGAGCCTGTGAAAACCTAGCTTGGGTTTTTTTGGTGAGCCCATTTTTTAAAAACCAAAGTGTAGAGGTTGGGATTGTGAGCCTGTAAAATAATCCGACTGTATTCCGGTTTGGGGGATATAGTGAAAATCCCGAGTGGTGAACTTGGATAGTGGACGTAGGAGCTGGGTTGCTCCGAATCACTATAAACTTGCTTTGTTTGTGTTGTGTTTGATTTACCTTTTAGCTTCTGCATTTATTCTCTGATTAACACAGTACCTAACCACTAAAAGGAATTACTTGTGCACATACTTGCAAAATTTTGTAATTTCCAATTCACCCCCCCTCTTGGGAAAAAGCCACCTGGGCAACACCCCCCTCTCCTGGCAGTACGGATGGTTGGTGGAAGGCATGGTGCCTTGGTCAGGGAGCTTCCTTCTCTCCCGGTGTGAGTGGCAGTGGCGGAGAGTTATTGCGGCATGGGGGGCACTGCTTCGCGGCCCTCGGGAGGCCCGCCTCATCCTTGGAGGGGAGATGCTGCTTCCTTAACGGTTGGCATCTTGGCCGAGGTGGTGGCCGAGCTGGAGGGTAGGACTTGGCTCCGTCGAGCTCGACCTCAAAGAGGGGCCCCTCGCGGTGGAGGAGAGTTGGGGCTCAACTCCGGACCGCGGAGCTCGACTTGGAGAGGCTCGACCCCGGAGATCGCTCGGCTCTGGCCTAGGTGACCCGATCTCCCGATAACCGACCTGGCAGAGGATGGTGCCCGATCTCGGCGATGGTCCCAGCTACCTGAGGGAGCTCAGCCCGGTGAATGAGCTTAGTCCGGGGAGCGAGCCCATGAGGCAGTGTCCACCATGGCAGCATGCCCTGACATGGCAACTGACAGGTGTTCCACGTCTGCGATCCTGCCACATCATTTGCCCCCCACTCCCGAGGCCAGTTAGTGCATGGCATTTGGGGCGAAGGGAATAATTGTGGTGCTGACGTGGAAAGGTGAGGATCCGGTGCAATAATGCCCGCGATCGGTAATGCTTCGTGAGGTGATTCCCTGAGCCAGTGCGGAGGCGCCACGTGGCCAGGTCCGAGGAGCAGTTATTGTGGGTGCGGAATCCAAAGTGGCCGTAGTTGGAATTAGATGCCTGCCCCGTTGATTGATGACACGTGGTAGGCATCCTACGATGGGGGAGCCGTAACTGTACGGTCGGGCGCCTGTCACTTTGAAGAGAAAGGTAGCCTTTCCAAAACTTACCCTCTTTCAAATCTTTTGCGCTCGCAGTCGTACCAAGGCTTTCTTTCCATCTTCTCCCCCCGGCGGTTTTTGTTTCTCCAATCCCTTAGCAGGTTAGTCTTCATTCTTCTCCTGTCGGTCGAGTAGGGATTCTCCTAGGCTTCCCCCCACCTTCTTCTTCTTCCTTCACCATGTCTCATTTCGGCATGGATTTTCGTCCTTCCTGCCAAGCCGAGGCCGGGCCTTCCAGGCCAAAAACTCCTTCTTCCTCCGATGAGGAAAGGGAGGTGGCGCAGTACGAGTTTAGCCGGAGGCGTCCTGTTTTAGGTCCTGTAGTGATTAGGAAACCCGGGTCCGTTCCTCCACCTCACCCGTCTCTCCCTTCTGCTTCTGTTCCTGAACCCTCTCGATCGTCGGGTCTCGGGGGGATTGCTTCAGTGATCACCACCGCGGAGCTTGCGACCATCTGGGATGATTACGACATCCAGGACTCCATTCGACTCTCGGTCCCTCGTCCGGGGAAACGAGTCACTTCTAGCAGCCCTCGTAGGATAGCTTTCTATGAGGAGACCTTTGCTGGGGGTCTCCGATTCCCTTTCCATCCATTTTTCCTTTCTATCTTGATCAACTATCATCTTGTTCCTGCCCAGCTTATCCCAAATGCCATCAGGACGATTTTCTGCTTCATCGTTCTGTGTCAGTTCCACAGGATTGTTGCCCGTTTTTCTTTATTCAGGGCCTTCTTCACCCTGAAGTGCCACCCCACTAAGGAGGGGTGGTGGTCTCTTTCCTCCCGCCCGAGGGGCATGAAGTTCGAGCTCCCCTCTTCCATCAAGGGATGGAAGAGCAGGTACTTTTTTGCCTCAGTTGAGGGGGTCGACTGGGTTTGGAGTGACCCGGACCGATCCCCTAACCGGAATTTCTCGATCGAAGCAGCCGACCTCGAGCTGTACGAGCAACTTCGCTCCGTTTGAAATCCCTTCACTTGAGATTTTGCTGTCGGAGCAGAATCTCTATGAGGCCGGGGTCGGCTCGACACGGGAGTCGGTGAGTTCGGCTCGACCTCCCTTTTCCTCCTCTCTCTCTCTCTCTTTTTGTTGAGTATGTGGCTGACAATGTCCTATTTGGTACAGACATGAAGTTCTCGATGGATGAGCTACTTTCCTTCATCGAGGAGCGTGGCCAAGCAGCGGAGGCTGGTGAGCCCGCTCTAAAGAGGGCTCGCACGGATGATGGTGCAAGGCTGGCACCGAGCGGGCCAGCAGTGCCAGTCGCCGAGCGGAGGCAGAAGAGGGCAGCGGAGGCCATCGCGGAGCCTCCGAGGCAGCGTGATCCGATTCCGGTTCCTGAGTTCGAGGTGGTGGCCCGGGTCAGGTCAGCCGCTACCGCAGCTATGACGACAACCCCTCCTCCGGAGATCGTCGAGGTCAAGGAGGATGGGAAGCCGGGAGGCACGAGGCTGGTAGCAGCGACACGGTCCGAGGTGGCGCCGAGCCCGCAGCCCGACCCGAGAGCTTCCCCTGCCGAGGATGAGTCCGCGTCGATGGCAGGGAAGAGAGACAGGGACTACTACCGAGTCCCTTTCAAATTGGGATCCAATGTTTCCCTAATGAAGGACCCGCCCCTCACTGAACGGATGATGGACTTCTCCGTTCAGTCCTGCGACCGACGAGAGGGGAGCGGCAGACTCATTGGCGACGTCATCAGCGCGTCCTTCTCCAACCTCTATGCTGTAAGTTTTCCTTCACTTTGCTTCACTCTCTCTTTTTACATTTTTAACCAACGTGGCTGACATGCTTTCTGTTGCAGCAAGGTAGGGTGCTCATCCTTATCCGGGATTTCTTCCGCAACTGGGCCAGGAGGGACAGAGAGCGGGAGACGGAGCTCGAGTCTTTGAGGGCCGAGTTGAGGCGGAAGAGCGACGAGGCCTGGGAGGCTAGTATGAAGGTTAAGAGCTTCACGGGTGAGGTCACCAATGCCGAGCAGGCCAGGAGGGAGCTCTAGGATGAGCTCGATGCGAAAAGGACTCGGCTGAAGGAGCTCCGAGCCGAGTCGGAGGTGGCTAGGGAGTGGGCTGCCTCTGTCAAGAAGAAGATCGCAACCACTAAGCAGAGGGTCGCAGATGCAGAGGGGAAGGCTTCTACCGTCATGAGCTCGGCCGAGGCAGCTGAGAAGGGGACGGCCGAGGCATCCCGCCGGGCGGAAGCCGCGAGAAAGGAGGTAGGCGAGGCCACCTGGCGGGCTACGGATGTGGAGCAGAGGGCCCTGGAGGCAACTCACAGAGCCGAGGTCTCCGAAAAGAGTGTGGCTGATGTTGTGGCCGTGTTTAAGGCCTCCAGGAGTACCTGCGCGACTTTAAGGAGACGACGATGGACTCCTTCTATAAGGGGTTCGCATATTGCCGCACCCAGCTACGCAGCATCCTTTCGGAGGAGCGGTTGGCCGCCCTCTGACTCCCAGGCTCCAGGGGTTCCAAGGCTTCGACTTCGACACCGGTGGTGGCGAGGGAGAAGGCTGTTGGTAGGGAGCCGGTTGCGCAGGCGACGTCAGCTGATCCAACCCCACCGATCGTGGTGGCCGGGCCAACCCAGCAGGTGGCGGCGATCGAGCCGGGTCCATCAATGGTGGCATCTGAATCGGCTCCGTCAGTGGCGGCGACCGTGGAGCAGGCTCCGGGCATGGAGGTGGAGGAGAGCGGGGTGCCAGCTGGTCGTCGTTAGGGGAAGGCGCCAGCAGAGTAGGGTAGGATCTTTTGTATTCCTTCTTTTGTTATTGTTGATTTGGGCCGCCTGGCATGTCAGGGGCTCGAGAATACTTGTACATGAATGTACCTTTTTTAATGAAATGGAATGGAGCTCTTTGTTTGCCAAGACTTAAGTGTTCTTCTCCTCTCCCCCATCTTCTCTTTCTATCTTTTCTGCTTTTTGCATGTGGAGGGGTTAGAGAAGGGGGACTTCTCTCTGGTTGAGAGTCGGGTTTCAAGCTTGAGTGAGGGAGACTTTGTGGTTGGAAGCCCTTGGTGGCCTGGGAGGTCAGCCCAGGGCTTTGATGTCTTGGAGCTGGGCTCGAAGACTTGGTGGCCGGAGGACTTGTCTCCGGGCTTGATGGCCTGAGAGCTTGGCTCAGGCTTTGATATCTTGGAGCTGGGCTCGAAGACTTGGTGGTTGGAGGACTTGTCTCCGGGATTGATGGCCTGAGAGCTTGGCTCAGGGCTTTGATGTCTTGGAGCTGGGCTCGAAGACTTGGTGGCCGAAGGACTTGTCTCCGGGCTTGATGGCCTGAGAGCTTGGCTCAGGGCTTTGATGTCTCGGAGCTGGGCTCGAAGACTTGGTGGCCGGAGGACTTGTCTCTGGGCTTGATCGCCTGAGAGCTTGGCTCAGGGCTTTGATGTCTCGGAGCTGGGCTCGAAGACTTGGTGGCCGGAGGACTTGTCTCCGGGCTTGATGGCCTGAGAGCTTGGCTCAGGGCTTTGATGTCTTGGAGCTAGGCTCGAAGACTTGGTGGCCAGAGGACTTATCTCCGGACTTGATGGCCTGAGAGCTTGGCTCAAGGCTTTGATGTCTTGGAGCTGGGCTCGAAGACTTGGTGGCCGGAGGACTTGTCTCTGGGCTTGATGGCCCGAGAGCTTGGCTCAGGGCTTTGATGTCTTGGAGTTAGGCTCGAAGACTTGGTGGTCGGAGGACTTGTCTTCGGGCTTGATGGCATGAGAGCTTGGCTCAGGGCTTTGATGTCTCGAAGCTGGCTCGAAGACTTGGTGGCCGAAGGACTTGTTTCTGGACTTGATGGCCTGAAAGAGTTGGGCTCAAAGACTTGGTGGACGGAGGACTTGTCTCCAAGCTTGATGGCTTGAGAGCTTGGCTCAGGACTTTGATGTCTTGGAGCTGGGCTCGAAGACTTGGTGGCCAGAGTACTTGTCTCCGGGCTTGATGGCCTAAAAGCTTGGCTCGGGCTTTGATATCTTGGAGCTGGGCTCGAAGACTTGGTGGCCGAAGGACTTGTCTCCGGCTTGATGGCCTGAGAGCTTGGCTCAGGGCTTTGATGTCTTGGAGCTGGGCTCGAAGACTTGGTGGCCGAAGGACTTGTCTCTGGGCTTGATGGCCTGAGAGCTTGGCTCAGGGCTTTGATGTCTTGGAGCTGGGCTCGAAGAGTCATTTACATGGAAGAAGATCTTTATTACTCTTGTACAGGGGGCCTTACATCACTGGTAGTACCTCCTTAAGTTACAGGCGTTCCACGTTCAAGGGAATCTGGCACCGCCCGAGTCCTCGAGGTAGTAGGCACCGTGCGAGAGGGCCTTAGCCACCTTGTTGGGACCCTTCTAATTCGGCGAGAGTTTACCGCACTCTCAAGGTTGAGATGCCTCGGCTCGGCGTAGCACCAGGTCTCCAGGTCGGAAGGTCTTCAGCTTCACCTGTGCATTGTAGTACCGGGCCACTCGCTGCCGATATGCCACCATCCGGAGTCGGCTTTGTCTCTCATTTCTTCCAAGAGGTCTAAATTGAGTAGGAGATGTGCCGAGTTCTGTGTCTCGTCGTACTGCTGCACCCGTAATGTAGGTACACCGAGCTCAACCGGGATGACTGCTTCAGTGCCGAAGACGAGGTTGAAAGGTGTTTCACCTGTCGCCGTTGTGGGCATTGTGTGGTAGGCCCATAGGACGCTTGGAAGCTCCTCTGCCTATCTGCCTTTGGCTTGGTCCAACCTGGTCCGGAGTCCCTGAAGGATGGTCCGGTTAGTCACTTTGGCCTCTCCATTTGTTTGGGGGTGAGCCACCGAGGTGAATCGGTGTTGGATGCCATGCTCGGCGTAGAACCCTTCAAACTCCCAGTTATCAAACTGCCACCCGTTGTCGGTGATGATGCAGTTGGGGAGCCCGAAGCGGCAGATGACTGACTTCCAGAAGAATTGACGAACATTGGCTTCTGTGATTCGAGCTAGTGGCTCGGCTTTGACCACTTGATGAAGTAGTCGATCGTCACTAACAAGAACCTCCACTGCCCTGGTGCGGTGGGGAATGGCCCCAGGATGTCCATCCTCCACTGGGCAAAAGGCCAGGGGGACGAAAGTTGGGAGATCGGTGCCGTCGGCTGGCGTTGTATGTGGGAATGGCGTTGGCATTTGTCACACTTTCAGATGAAGTTGGCTGTGTCCTCCCTCATAGTCTCCCAAAAGTAGCCCTGACGAAGGGCTTTGTATGCCAGAGTCCTTCCCCCCACGTGATTCCCACAAAGGCCTTCGTGTATCTCTTGGAGCATGAAGGCTGCCTCTGCGGGCTTGAGACGCTTCAGGAGCGGGTACGAGTGAGATCGACGGTAGAGCTGGCCTTCCATCAGAACGAACTGGGAGGCCTTCTTCTTCACGAGACCGGCCTCCCTGCGGTCCTCCGGTAAGGTGCCATCCGTGATGAACTTGGTGTATTTGTCCATCCAGCTCAGCTCGGGTGTTACTTGCTGCACCTCCTCTGGGCTTTCATAGCTGGGATTTTCGAGGTACTCGATGTAGGCGCTCCCCAGCGACGAGTTTGGCAAGGTCGCGAGCCTTGACAGTGTATCCGCGCGATCATTCTTCCCATGGGGGATGTGGAAGATATGGAAGCGGCGGAAACCTGCGGTGCTCGAGCGGACCCTCTCCAAGTACTTCATCATCTGGGGATCTTTGGCCTCGTATTCTCCGGAGACTTGTCCGGCAACCAGTTGGGAGTCGATAAAGACTTTCAGGCTCTGTACGCCCAGCTCGCGGGATACTCTTAGGCCCGCGAGGAGCGCCTCATACTCCGCCTAGTTATTTGTTGCGGCGAACTTGAAACAGAGGGCACACTTTGTCACCACCCCATCAGAGTTGGTGAGGATGAGGCCCACTCCGCTCCTGCCAAAATTGGAGGCGTCGTCCACGTGGAGGATCCAGGGGTCCTCCTATTGCCGCCCGGATCGTCGTGGCCCGTAGTTGCTGGTGGCGTCGATGGTCGCCTGTTCGCCTCCTCGAGATGCCTCTGGTGCCTCGGGATCTACAAGAAACAACGTCAGTGACCCGGGCCAGGGATTCCGGCGGGGGTGCTCCGATGGTCAAGTCAATGACGATCCAGGGAAACAGATCCTCCTGGTCGAGCCCCTCGGGATGAGTTCCATGCTAGGAAGAGTGAGTGTAGTGTGTATGGAAATGAGAGTGGGCTAGGAGAGGTAATGGCCGAGGTGGAGAAGTCCTCCTGTGTGGCCCTTCTCCCTTTTTTCTTTGTTTTGCTTACTTTTGGCTTACTCTGGCTGGATTTTTACCCTGGCTTGCCTCGGAACTCCCCGTGTCGTCAGGCGTGTGCGACGCGGTATCGTGCCATAGACGGGATGCCTCTCCTGTCAGATAGCCGAGAAAGCTTCCTATGCTCTGACATTCCCTCTGCTTGCCCCCTTCCTAGAAGCCTGGCAGGACCTCGATCGGTGGGCTGTCGTTCCCTGGCGGTATGGCAGGTTGGTGGAGAGTATGGCGCCTTGATGCGAGTTTCCTTCCCTTCTGGCGTGAGTGACGGCTGTGGGCATTAATTGCGGCATGGCGGGCGTTGTTGTACGACCATCGAGGGGCCCACCATCGTTCTTGGAGAGGAGGCGCCGCTTCCTTGGCGGTTGGTGCCTCTGCCTGAGCTAGGGACCGAGCTGGAAAGGTGGGGCCCAACTCCGAGGGGCTCACCTCAAGGCGGCTCAGCTGGGCGGAGGAGGGCTGAGCTCGACTCCGGACCAGCGAAACTAGGCTTCGGGCGAGCTCGACCTGATGGAGGTGGGCGGGGCGCCGCCTAGCCCAAGGGGTCTGACCTTGGAGGGGCTCCTCATGGCAGAGGAGACTTGAGCTCAACTCCTATCCACTGGGCCCGATCCTAAGGTGTCCGCCTTGGGTGGGGACTTATACTCGGCTCCGGCCTAGGTGTCCCGACCCGGCGAGGACCGACCTGGCGGAGGATGGAGCTCGACTTCGGCGGGCGACCCTGTTGCTCTGGGAGAGCTCAGCCCGACGAAGGGGCCTATGTTGAAACCCAGCATAGCATCTGATGGGGACTCCACGTCAGTTTGCCCACCCCACGTCAGCGATCCAACTACATCACCTCCCATGATCTGGGCTCGGTTTGACCCTCTGGAGTCGTCTGCTCCGGCTCCTCGGCGGGTCCTGTGCATTCGACCATGAAGTCGGTCAGGACTTGGGCCTTTTGTGACGACTTCGGTCAATAAGCGATATCGAACTCGCTCAGTGTCAGTGACCATTTGGCAGCCTCCTGGAAGTCTGGGGGCGACTCAGTATGGTCTTGAGCAGCTGATCAGTCACAACTGCAATAGGGTGCACTTGGAAGTAGGGCCTGAGGTGCTTAGCAGATATTATTAGGGCAAAAATGAATTTTTCAGAGCGAGTATACCTGATCTCCGCATCGTGGAGGATTTTGCTGATGTAGTACACCGACTTTTGGGATCCATCCTCATCTGTGCAGATGAGGACCGAGCTGACGGCTCCAGGTGTGACCGCCAGATAAAGCAGGAGTTCCTCCTCTTCTTCCAGTCGGGAGAGCAGAGCGGAGAGGCCAGGAACTCCTTCAGCTCTTCGAAGGCTATTTTGCACTCCTCTATCCAGGTGAAGTCGTGCATCTTGCACAGTACCTTGAAGAAGGGGAGGCAGCGATTAGCCGATCTCGAGATGAACCGGCTCAGGGCTGCAATCTGCCTCGTCAAGCGCTGGACCTGCTTCTTGGATGTGGGGTGCTCCATGTCGACGATCGCTTGGACCTTCTCCAGATTAGCTTCGATGCCTCTCTGAGTGACCATAAAGCTGAGGAACTTCCCGGCCGCCACCCTGAAGGTGCACTTCGCTGGATTGAGCTTCATCTGGTGCTTCCGGAGGTTACGGAAAGCTTCAGCAAGGTCAGCGACATGGTCCGAGCTCGGCTTGCTCATGACCAGCATGTCATCCACGTACACCTGCATGTTTCTGCTAATTTGATCTTTAAAGATCCTGTTAACTAGGCACTGGTACGTGGCCCCAGCATTCTTTAGACTGAAGGGCATCATTTTGTAACAGTACGTCCCTTGGTCAGTGACAAAGGCGGTGTGTTCTTCATCCTCTGGGTGCATCTGCATCTGGTTGTACCTGGAAAATGCATCCATGAATGAAAGCAGGCGGTGTCCCGATGTGGCATCCACCAGTTGATCGATCTTCAGCAGGGAAAAACTATCTTTCGGGCATGCCTTGTTGAGGTCGGTGTAGTCTACACAGATCCTCCACTTGCCGTTGCTTTTCTTGACCATCACCACGTTCGCTAGCCAGCTCGGATACTGCACCTCGCGAACGAAACCGGCGACGAGGAGCTTATCTACCTCATTGATGGCCGCCTGTCTCTCCAGGGCGAAACTTCTCTTTTTCTGCCAAACTGGCCGGTACTTCAGATCGATGCTCAGCTTGTGAGTGATGATGTCGGGGGGGGGGATGCCCGGCATATCCGCCGCCGTCCAGGCAAACACATATGTATTCGCCCACAGGAACTCCAGCAGGTGGGCTCTCTCCTCGTCTGGCAGCTGGGCCCCGATTTGCACCGTCTTCACCTGGTCGGTCCCGAGGGGGTAAGACAGCAGGCATTCGACCGGACCTCCCCTGGGATCTTGAGCCCTTTGGTCGAGGTCGTCTACCTTGGGTTCGTCCACGGGGACCCTGGCCCCTGGGAGAGTTTGAAAATAGTGTTGCACCAGCTGGGGCGTCTCTCTCATCTCCCTGACACCATAGAGAGTTGGGAACTGCACAAGCAGCCTCTTGGTGGAGACAACGGCGTCGAGCAGGTTGAGCCCAGGCTGCCCAAGGATAACGTTGTAGGCTGAGGGGAGTTTGACAACTATGAAGGTTATCATCACGGTGCTTTGCCGAGGTGGAGTTCCAGCAGTAACGGGGAGAGTGATCTCCCCTTCGACCCTTATAGAATCGCTTGTGAATCCGACAAAAGGGGTGTACACAGGTTGGATTTGAGCAGGGAAAATATTCATCCTAGAGAAGGCATCGTAAAAAAGCACATCGGTGAAGCTCCTACTATCAACCATGATGCTTTTACAAGATGCTTTGCGATCGTCATCTCGATGACTACGGCATCATTATTTATATTTTTTTCCTCGTCTTCCCCCTCCCTCATAAAGGGGAGTACATTTTCAGAACATCCTGCCCCCCGAGCTTTCTTGGGTGAGCACTCAGCTCTCCAGCATATCATCCCCGCCGGCTTCTCGATGGGGCGGTTGTCGACTGCTGGCACTGGTGGGAGAGCGACGAGCGCCTGAGGTTCTGCCTGGGGTCTGCCTCCCACGAACCTTCCGAGGTAGCCTCTCTTAATGAGCTCCTCAATTTCCTTCTTGAGATTGCGACATTCCTCGATATTGTGGCCGTGGTCATAGTGGTAGCGGCAATATTTGGATCTGTCACGGCCAGTAGAACGCCTCATCGGAGGTGGGCACTTCAGGTAGGGCTCGCCCTCGATCTCCATGAGAATCTTTGCCCTTGGGGCGAGGAGAGGTGTGTAACTCTCTTCATTGATGGAAGCGCTCCTTGGTCTGAGCCCCTGCCGGAAGTTCTGAGCTGGAGGTGCTGGTTTCCGCATCCCGGATGTCTCGGCAGGGGATGGCTTCTTCAGTGGCTGCCCGTCAAGCTCCTATCTCATATGATCTGCCTCCTCGACGTGGATGTACTTCTGAGCTCGAAAAAGGAGCTCGGCGTAAGTCTTGGGGGGCTTCTTGTCGAGGGAGTAGGTCAGGCGGGAGGTCTTGAGCCCTCTCTTTAGTGCCGGCATAGCGACTGGCTCATCGAGGCTATAAATTTTCAGTGTGGCAGCCTTGAAGCGGGCCACGTAGTACTGCAGGGGCTCGCGGTCCTACTGCTTGATGGAGAAAAGGCTGTCTGTCTCTCGTGGCACATTCTGGCAGGCATCGAAGTGGGCCACGAACTTCTGCTCCAATTGAGCAAAACTTTCGATGCTCTCTGGCTCGAGGCAGGTGAACCACACTCGGGCCGCCTTTCGGAGAGTAGCGGGGAATGCGATGCAAAGGAGGGCATCGGTTGCCCCCTGGACCCTCATCAGGGCTTTGTAGCTCTCAAGGTGATCCAGGGGATCAGTGGTCCCGTCGTAAGGGTCCACCTATAGCATGCGGAACCGATCCGGAATCGGCACCTCTTGGACTTTTCGAGAAAATGGGGGGCGGGAGTCATAGCATGCCGGCTCACTAGCGGAGCCCTGCATGTTGGCAAACCGGTGGGAGAATTCCGCCAACTTGCGCTCTGCTCCTCCAGGAGCCTCTCTGCCATGAGCCTGACGGCTTCATCAGTAGACCCCTCCACCGAAGGAGACGGAGAATGTGACATGGGTGCACAGTGTCCGTGATGGGGGGTCTTGCTTTTTTTGCCTTGGCGGGGTTTGGATGCCCCCCGTTCAAGGTTCGGCGAGCGGCTCTCCCTGTCAACAGACCCGGCTCGTTGTCTCTTCGCCGAAGTTTGGTAGCTACCCCGGTGATCAGTGGTGGCCTGCGACTGCGACGGCCTTCCTTGGAAGGAGCGCAGACTATCGCGGGGTGCTGCGGCATGGGTCGCGGGAGTCCCTGACTATTGGTGGGTAGCCAAGGACCGTTATTGGTGCTGGAGTTGGCACACTGCCGTAGTAAGAACTTGCATTTGCTGGGCGAGCACGACTAGCTGGGCTTCCACTGGAGGTGGTTGGGTTAGAGCGGGCAGCGCCACTTCCGGATCGTGCGGGTTCCCTCGGGAGGGGGAATCTCCCACGCGACTGGTGGAGGCTTCTCTCGCTCGCGTGGTCACCATCCTCCGAGTGGGCTTGTTCGCAGCGGGACCAACCCTTCGAAGCAAAGGGATCCTTCTGACGGTTAGCCCTTTGGATTAGCCCCCTTACCTGGTGCGCCAATCTGTTGTCGCCAAGATCGCTGTGGCCCGTAGCTTCTGGGGGTATCGGACCGCCTACCCTCTTCCCAGGGGCTCCTCGTGCTTCGGGACCTGCAGGAAACAATGTTAAAGACCCGGGCCTAGGATTCCAGTGGGGGTGCTCCGACGGTCAAGTCAGTGACGATCCAGGGGAACAGATCCTCTTGGTTGAGCCCCTCTCGATGGACTCCATGCTAGGAGGAGTGAGTGTGGTGTGTGTGGAAGTGAGAACGGGCTGGGAGAGATTGTGGCCGAGGTGGAAGGGTCCTCCTGTGCGGTCTTTTCTCTTTTTTCCTTTCACCCGCGTGAATCATCTCTCTTTCTCTTTGTGTGAATGATCGTGTATATTTTTTGGCTTACTCTCAGTGGTCTTTTTTAACTGGACCTGCCTCAGGACCTCCCCCGCGTTGGCAGGCGCGTGCAGCGGGGTACCATACCGTGGACGGGACATCTTTCCTGACATTCGGTGGGGGAAGCTTCCGTGCGTTCTGGCATTCCCTCCGGTCGCCCCATTCCTGGAAACTTGGCAGTGCCTCAATCAGAGGGCCGCCACCCCCGAGATTCGTTCCTTCTGACTAGCCCCCCTCTCCTGGCAGTACGGATGGTTGGTGGAGGGCATGGCGCCTTGGTCAGGGAGCTTCCTTCACTCCCGGCGCGAGTGGCAGTGGCGGAAAGTTATTATGGCATGGGGGGCACTGCTTCGTGGCCCTCGGGAGGCCCGCTGTCGTCCTTGAGGGGAGATGCTGCTTCCTTGGCGGTTGGTGCCCTGGCCGAGGTGGTGGCCGAGCCGGAGGGCAGGACTTGGCTCCGCCGTGCTCGACCTCAAAGGGGGGGCCCTCGCGGCGGAGGAGAGTTGGGGCTCGACTCCGGACCGCAGAGCTTGACTTCAAGGGGCTCGACCTGGGAAGTCGCTCGGCTCCGGTCTAAGCGGCCCGATCTCTCGGGAGCCGACCTGGCGGAGGACGATGCTCGATCTCAACAATGGTCCCGGCTACCTGAGGGAGCTCAGCCCGGCGAATGAGCTCAGTCCAGGGAGCGAGCCCGGGAGGCAGTGTCCACTGTGGCAGCATGCCCTGACATGGCAACTGACAGGTGTTCCACGTCAGCGATCCTGCCACATCAGCGTACACTACATTTTTATTAGATCATCTTCTACCAGATCATCTTCTACCGGAATATATATATATATATATATATATATATATATATATATATATATATATATATATATATATATATATTTGTAATAGAGTCCATGGATCAGCAAACCATGGACTTTTGCATAAGTAATTAAATTTATTAGTTTTACATGACATTCCATATCATAATTAATTTTAAGGGCTTCATTTTATTCCCTTAGTTATTTATTTGTTTGCTTGCTATTCTTAAATTGCATCTTACCTTGGTAGTAAAGTTTCTTGATGGTTTCACCTGAGACTAAGTTCAGATCCACTTAAACAAACTCAAATAGAAGTTCCGTTTCAAAACTGCATCATATAATCATCATTTAAGTAGATGGTGACCTAGAAAAATCATTAACCGAATGATAGATGCTGCTTTGTCAAGCCAACCAAAAATCAGGTTCTCCATCTCTTTTTATGAGATTAGCGGGGCTGTTTTGATATTGTTGTGGGAAAAACTAACATGTCCAAAGCCTAGGATGACTCCGTAGACATGATTGCCCGATCAATCCTCGAAAGAACCAAGGGAGCCTTTGTTCATTAGTTTCCGAAAATTAATCCTACCTTCCACCAACACCATGTATTGTAGCGGAAAATATTACAAACCCTCAAAATACAGCGGCATTTCTAGGGTTTCATCTCATCAACCACAATAATTTATTAATCAAAGATGATAAGCAACTATTAAGTCATAATATTTAAAAAAATATTCATAAAATTAGAATAAGAGCTCATTTGACAAACTCGAGCAAAGCTTGATCTTGACATTTTAACCATGACCGCGGGGTTTATCAACAAAAAGGGGAAAAAGGTTAATCATACCTAACCATCTAAATAGGGCTAGCTCCAATCCCATCTGCAGCAAGACCCAGAATCCAGCTTTGCTCGAGAAACAACACTGCTCCACCTTATTTACGATAGCACAGGGCTTGTCTACTTAATAGCGACAGATGCTCAGATGATAATCATACCAAGCATTTGCAAGAAAATAGCAGCAAAATCTATATCCTGGATGATCGGTTTAAGGCAGATTTATATACGTCCAGACTTTTTCCATGGCAATATCAACACATCCTTAAAACATTTGTCTGACATTTCCTCATTCCATAATCTACCCCAGAAACAAAAACAACCTCTATCAGCTACCTCATACCCTGCGTCTAGATGCGAAACGCTCGGTAAAAACACCATAAAGAAAATATGGTGAGGCCTCCCATGTTTGGCCGACAGAGAACAAGCAGCAAAAGTCTGTGGGAAGAAGTGCATGGATGACAGCAGAATCAATTAGTGCTTCAAGTGGCTGTGGCATCTGGACATGGAACGGCTGCTGAAAAGGATGGCAGGAGCCAGCCGTGCCTCCTGCCATGCTCTATATACGATCGAAACTTTTCCTCGGCATTGGGAATGTCAAGAGCCAAGTCATCAAGCCCATCCCTCACCCTGGAAAACCCTTTTGTCATTTGGTTGATGGTGATCAACCCTTCACTGAAACACTCTTGTAGCAGATCCAAAATCCTATCATTTTTCTTTTCCATTGCCATAACTAACGCTTTCTTTACGACTTCATGGTTGAAAAAAGGCATCCCCAGGTCACGGATGCATTGGCATGCTTCCCCTACATCACCACCAGTCTCATACTCCTCCAAAAGCTTCATTATCTTGTCCTTTGCATCCTCCACTGCCCAACCCGAGCCCCCACCCCAGCATCTCAGAAGCCTCTCACCTGCATGACGGGCAGAAACAAGAGAGCGTGCCACATGAACGGTCTCGCTTCCACTACAATTAGGTGGAAGCTTGCTGCCAATCTCCTCCAGGTTTAGGGGGACCAGCACATCATCAATTACAGCCCTAGCTAGAAAAAGAGCTAGCTCATTGGAGGCATCTAAAATGTCCAGTGCAGTATCCTCTGCAGACTCAAGAAGCATTATAAATCCATTAACAATATCATCCCTCGAAAAGGTTTCCATACTTAGTGAAGATAGCAGGACAGATGCCATTTCCTTTTCCCTGTTCTTTCGATCCATGGCAAGCGTGATCAGTTTCTTGATGAAGACAGAATTATATACTGGGGTGGCAAGGTCTTCAAGGCTTCGAATGAGTTCAGGTATGTCATCTGAGAGAAAGTATTCATGTATTATTGTCACAACTTCTTCCTTATACCTTCTTAACTTCTTTTCTTCATCTTTACCTTCACCATCTGCACTAGCCAACTTTAGGAAGGAAGGGTCGAGCCATCTTTCAGAAATTGCTCTTGGTACTAGCAACTGGAACAAGGCTTTTGCAGAGGGAATATCAAGAGAAAGGTCATCAAGACTCTCGGCAAGCCGTGAGAAACCCTTGGTCATCTGACTAGAACTAATTAAGCATTCTTCTGCTGTTTCTTTTAAAAGCTTTAGGATAAGAGGCTCCGATGTGGGGATCTCCATGCCAAGTATCAGAGCTCGCTTTACAACCTCATGGTGGAAGAATGAAACCCCCAACTCCCTTATGCACCTACAGGCCTCTGCTGTATCTCCACTCTCAATATATTCTCTCAACAAACCTGCAATCTTCTTTTTTACCTCTTCAACAGTGATGTGAATACTACCACCCCAACGTCGCTCAACTAACTCTGCATGGTGGGGTGCTGAAAGATAGCTCTTTTCAGCAGTCTGGATAACTTGAAATCCTTTAGAAGACTCAGCAAGCGTTCGTTTTACCCTAGTGAGGAAGGCAGGAGGTAGGATATCATCAACAACCGCACGGGCGATGAACAAGGCAAGTACATCAACAGCATCAAGTATGTCGAGGGCCAGATCATCAACGGACTCAAGAAGAATGACAAACCCTTGGCTGATTTGAGCTGAACTGATGACATCAACATATAGAGCAGACAACAGAACTGATGCCATTTCTTTTTCTTTGTCATGGCGGTCCATTGCCATGGAGACAAGTTTCTTAACAAAATAGTGATGGTACTCATCAGAACTGAGATCTTTAAGATCAGAAGCAGCCAACTCCACATCACCAGTGGTGAAATACTCTTCAATGATTGTCAGTACGGACCTCTTGTAGTCATCAAAAGGGGTTGAAACCGTGGCACCAACTAACTCATAAGGCTCCTAGTATCACAAATAATCATAGTAATTAAATGCATAATTCACATGTGACTGATCCGCAAGTGAAAAAAAAAACAGTAATTGCAAAAAAAAGTATCCCGCGCATGTGTGCACGCACACACACACATATATACATATATATAGAGAGAGAAAGAGAGAGGCGGGGGGTGGGGCAGAGGGAAAGACTATATACCTCACCACTGTCATAATTTGGGTCATTACGATCGAGGCATGAGTTAGAATCAGTATCGAGGAGTTTGCCCCATGTGCCTTTACCACCAGCACCATCTGCAACCACAGAATTAGTGAAAGCATGTTAGAAAAGTAGGCAGAAGCTGATGCAGCATTGCTGGTTTATAAAAATAAAAAGCTTCTGAGGCAATCCATGATAGATGATATTACAAACTCTGCTGTCAATCTGTAAACAAACAGAAAAGAATAGACATTGTAGCAATATAGTGGAAACAGGATAATGGTTAGTGACTAAATTGAATCATGACAATGTAATGCATAGCTGAATTTGCTTCAGTCTTAGGGACTAACAGAGTCAGGAATTCCAAAATCTTCCATTGAAAATAGACCATATTGGTCAGGCCACTGATGGAGCCAGTCTCAATCATTTCTTACATGCCACAGCCACCAATAAGCATCTCCTAATATGACCAGTGCATAGTACCAATAGTGCTGGTTCACACGCAAAGAATTAGTAAAGTCCTAGTGCACAAGTCTGAGCTCTAAGGTCAAGATTCATTCAAAACATCAGGTGAGTGCCCGTATGCAGTCTATGCAAACATTCAAATGAACGTACATTCATCCAACCACCTTGGAAATGACAATTTAGAGACTCTAGAATAAACTGCTCCAAAAATTCCTCCCAGAAAAATACTTCCATAACCATGGAGAAGCACATAATACAAAGGTTTTTTTTTCTAAAACGGGAACATGTACTACCTCAAAAGCACTGAATTTCTTTTCAGATGTAAAAAAATACCAACGAGCTGCATTTCCAGATAAATTATTCCTTCATACTGTGATCATTTTCTAATTACTAATATTGAATATTTTGCAAGAAAACCATTTATATCCACATGATTCTGTTTCCCTGAATGATTCTAGATTTCTCTCCCCAAATGAAGAAAGCATACATGTTTCCTGAGACTGGATCCTACAACTGAATCACCCTCATAATATAAGTTACCTGGTGCCAAATTTAAGCATTTAGAATAGCCAAAAAAAAAAAAAAAATCTTCCCTCAAAATAAGTGAAATTATGCCAAGTTCTAGGTTATAATGTTCATTGACAAGAGAAAATATGAAAATCTAAAATGTGAAAAAGGTTAACATTCTCTGACATAACCACATAATGAGGAAGGCCACTGACAGAAATCACACTGACAACTCCAAACCCAACCCTATCAATAATGTTGAAGCATCAATAACTGCTGATGACGCATTTCAGTGGTAGAAAATTTGTGACAGAGGATTTGAATAAGCACCTATGTAGGTGTTCTTCAAAAGCAAAAAAAAAAAAAGAAAGAAAGAATGGGACGGCTTGAGCGTCTTCAAATAAATCACTTGGACTAGATGGTTTAAGCATGAAGATCTATACTTTTCATAGACAACTAAAACATGTTCTGCAAAACTATAGACTCATCAATTACCATTTAGTATAAGTTGCTCATTACTGAGAAGAGCAGAACCACAACCAAACATGTTAATATGTTGGTGACTAGGTCAATTTGCTGAAGAAGATGTTTTTGAGAAGATCATGGTTGGCTTGGTTTTTGACTCCATAAGTTTTCTCAATAAATGAGCTGAGCTAGAGAACTGCCTGGCTTGCTAATGTTTGGCTTGATTAAGCTGAAAACACATATGCCTTACAATATGTTAACAGGTGCTTCAGGGCATTTGTAAAGAACAGCACCCTCAATTCATATATAATATGCCAAAACTGACAGAAAGTTTAAAGCATTTAAGGAAATATACTACCTAAATTTACTGCAAAACCCTAGATTCCTAATATTAGCCATTTCAATATGCCATTCATGTTTACCAAAATAAATCTGAACCACTTGTATGGTGGTGAAAGAAATAAGTGCAAATGCAATTGCTATGGATTACTGGAAATTTTAAAGGACAAATTATGGGAACATATTTAGTACCTATAAAATTTGACCAACTGTCCCTAGGTGCCCAATGCAAACAATAAACATCATTAATTAATAGAAAGACATCACAAAAATTGATGCCCGATATGCACATGTGCACACGTTATGATTAGGTCAGCAACAAGCAAGCGAGCTGTGTTTGATGCATGAGCAGGAATTCTCTAAATCAATACGAGATTGGACTGCAGGCATTACAGATATTGTAATGTCAAGTCAAGTTTAATGGGTGGATTTCCATTTCAGAAGTTCAATCACTGATTCTGCACATGCTGATAAGATAAAGGCTTCAATCAAAGATTTAAGTCCCAGTGGGATGGAGGGCATCTCAGCCATTGCATCCCATTTTTGAGAGAAAACGGGACCAGGACAAGGTCGGGATTCCAAAAACTCATCCATGCGGGCATAGAAAAAGAGGAAAGAAAGGAACGAAAGATAAAGAAAAGGAAAATGTGAAAGGAAAGAAGAAGAAAAAGAAAGGAAGGAAGGGAGAAGAAAAGGAAAGAAAGGAAGAAAGGAAAGAGAAAGAAGAAGAAAAAGGAAAACAAAAAAAAGGAAGGAATATGAGATATAAAAAGTAAAGGAAAGGAACGTATAATAAAAAGAAAGAAAAGAAGGAACGAAAGAAAGAAAAAAGAAAAAAAGAAAGAATGAAAGAAAAGAAAAAAAGAGGGAGAGGAGGATATTTACCGAGATGCATAACTCAAGACTACCATTGGGATGAGGTGGAGCGGGGCATCCCATTGTATAGAGAAACCGGGACAACTTCATCCCATGGGATTTAAAACCTAGGCTTCAATTCTACTACCAACATTCCCCACCTCCAACCACTCAAAGACACAAATGCATAACTTAATAACAAAATGCACCACTTAGATTTGTTTAAATGATATCAAGATCATTTTAATGAATGAAGCATAAAAATTTCAGCCATTACAATCTGAACAGTATATTAAATCACACAATTCTCTACAAACGTTGCGTTTCCAGAATTCCTCAAACAAGCCGTTTTTAAATATAGTAGGTTAGCTCATTATTAGCAGAGCCAAGTTGGAACAATCTTGGGCATTAGTTGACTTGCTCAAGCTTGGCTCACTTGCCCTTTCTTCATATGCACAACTAACATCATTACTCATTTTGGTCTATGATGTTTATTTCAATAAGACAACATGGACCAGCCATGTAATTTGCTAGGACATACATGATAGCATATTCCAATTTTATATCCTTGCCCATAGACTCAAACTGAACAAACTTGTTTCTCTCCACATGCTTCAACCCTGTTGTATTTATTAGCAATAGAGCTAATATTACCATATGATATGTTAGTTCTTGATGGTGTAGAACAATGTTACAAATGAGGCCTCTAGCAGGCACTAGAAACTTAATGTCCAAAAACTTTAATTATCAAGCTGTCCTAGAAGAACATTGGGGATAACACCCAAAAGACCAACAAAAAATTGATAATTGTATTGTCATTTCCTTGGATCCAACTCATTTGAACATATCTAGCTATCTAACATGCCCCTAACCTGCTACAGTACCCAGGTTTTTCTTAGATTACAAAGTGTTCTACAACAAGACATGACGAACAATATTAACTTGAGGAACGCTCCACATGAATCCCTAGTTTTCTCATCAGTGTGCAACAACATCAGATTGGTATTAACTTGAGATACCACAACATTCAATAGGCAAGCTGTAATCATATAGCCCCCATGTGACAACTAGTTAAACTATTAGCAGATGTTTCGAAGGAACTTCTATTTGGTGTTTCAGCTAAATCTTGGCATTCAAGAAATACCTGCACAGATCATACTCGGAAAATGGTTCTCTCCATCCAATTTTATCCTTATAATATGCACTCTTACAATTTCGATGGCAGCACTTTTATAGGTTTCTTGCTACTTGGATCGGCATGAGGGTCTACACCTAGACAAAATAATCGCTCACCTTGGGAAGCTAAAGAGTATATGATGGAAATGCTTCATAGGATAAATCAAGGCATTATAGGACAGACACGCACACACACACAGAGAGAGCATAGATGTTATAAAAGAGAAATATGAAAAGACAGAACAAAGAGTAAGAAAAAGTAACAGATGTTACATCTAGACAATGCATGCTGCCCCCAATGCATTCCACCTTTCTGCTTTTATCAAAACACCAGCTACTAGAAGGATGCCAAAAAAAAAAAAAAAAAAATACATGCCACAGATATAATGGAATAATATATAAATATAGGAGCAAGGATCTGATCCAATCATATCTTACCATTAAATCTGGGATTTCATCAACATATATGATCTGTTAATAACCTTCAACCAAATAATATTACAAAATATTATGCATGGCCATGGACTTATCAACATTCTAGCTTTACCTCGAGAAAAATGCACCATTATGATCTCACCAACCCAGCAATGCCAAAGGGGAATCAAAGAGGGGAGCCACTTTACACCTAGGAGCACAATTGGTATACCAGACAGTTGTCAGAACTTGGTGGCATGAAACCTATTAAATTCTCGTTCCTCTAGATATCAAAAATCATGACCATAACCAGATTGAATTTGTTGCCAATTGCCTTTCTCTAAATCCCAGAGGTACCACAAGCAGGAAAAGGCTCACTTCTTTATCTGAAACAACCCAGCTGTATTCCATTCCAATCAGTCAAAAAGCAAGAAGGAATATTCAAGGAAAATTCCACAATCTAAACAAACAAGACCTCATAATCCTAGCAGTACTGAAATAATGGTGAAAACTTTCCCTGAATTTTTAACATCATCACAAAACCGTATCATCCCCTAGCAATTCAAGATAATTTTAAAGGTGCAGAGGCTCTTTAAATAAGATACCGGCAGTTAGGAGAAAAAACAACTTGTTCCCCCGGATGAGAGAAGGGGTGGGGGGCGGTGACTTGTTCGGTTGTTCCCCCAAATGAGAGTCAAGGTACGTGGCAGTAACTGAGATGACTCTAGGTCCTGAACTTAGATTTTATCTAGTGATCACATCTAATAGCAATAATGATGGTAATTAGTAGGATTTATGAAAAGAAACCAAAAAACATACAACACAATTACTTGCCACAGCTTTATAAGAACTTTTTTTTAAAAAAAAAATTATTACATGAATGTATCTTTGCATAATATGAGTTGATTCAATGTCCTAAACTCACTAAGGCTTTATCTAGTGATCACATCTGATGCTACTAATAATGAGGTAATTTGATGGATTTGTAAATTGCAACCAAAAAAACATGCAGCATGGTAACATGCCATTGTTTTATAATATATATGTTTAATTTCCATGCATGCCTATCTTCTGCATAACTAATAGGCTCAAAAAAAGAAACCTCTACACTTTGTATGAAATTGCAAATACCCACAACATGTCTAATTGCTATAATGTCAACCCTGAATTTTTTACATTGTTGCAATGTAACCCATCTTCCTCTCAATTAAGGTTAGGGCTCGCTGGAGCTGCCTACATAGCAGGTAATGTGGAGTAGCTGTCTAAGCTGGATTTTTTTTTCTTTTTTTGAGAAAAAGGAATCTCACATGGACTAGTTGAGTCACTAAACACACATTATAAAAAAAGACAATCACCAGACCATCATCCTTCCTTTCATTTCTCCCATCGACCTCAGAGATAGAAAGCAAATGAGAGATATTTCTTCCTCTTTCGATGCCTTCAGCAATGAAGGCAACGAGGTGGTAACGTGATCCACTCACCCCTTTGACGATGATAGCAACTTTGGCTATGACCCCCACCTCCTGTTGCAGTGGTTCAATGCCTACTCCTTCACTAGCAATAAGAACTCTAAGGACCCAGCCAATGATTCCCTCGCCGTTGGCTTCCACAGGGACGAGGACTTGACGGCAGAGATGACGATATCCCTCTTCACCACGCCTCTAATAATGATAGCTTCCCTCTCTACGCAGAGCGCATTAGCTACCACCCCACCAAATCCACACCCGGACTTCACCTCCTCACCTTACACCTTTTCAATGCTGGAATACAACAGGAAGGCCTATGATGTGGCAAATCATGGAGGGGTCTTTGCTACTGACAACGTGATCCTACCACCCCAAATGAGATGCAACCAAGGATGGGTTTATCCTGCGGTAGAGATGACAATGAGACCCTTTTTTTGTGGTTTTGCTTTTTTGAAGCTCTTTCTTTGATACTTCTTTTGAATCATGTTGATTTGTTTGAACATAGAGTCCTTGGTTACATCTGTCTTGGTGATCTAATTTGAGATTGAGTAGATATTGCTTATATATGGTTTTTTGCTCATTATTTATGGTAAGAAACCCAAGAAATTGGTGAATTGACTATGTTTGTGCGATCCGAGGTTTTAAGCTGAAACTCTTTCAAGATTTTGGCTTTTGCATCTCTTGGTTTAGGCTTCATGGCAGAGGTGGCAGGCATAGAGATAGGCTCAACAGAGAGGATGTAGTTCATGGTGATGGTTAGAGGTGGGAGCAATGGAAGAGTTAATAGGGTTTAGCGCTTGGACTCAATTGAGTCCACCTAATATTCCTTTTTCTTAAAAAAGAAAGAACAAGCCCACCTCAGATAACTACTCCATTCCACCAGCTACATAGGCACCTCTGGCGAGCCCTAATCCCAGTTGGAAGGAGGGTGGGCCACATTGCATCAATGTAAAAAATGCAGGGTTGAAATTATAACAATTAGACATGCAGGAGGGTATTTGCAATTGGGGTTAATTATATTTTAGCCTAATCAATACGATAAACTGTTTACTTTACTAGAAGTAAGGAGCGCTGGGACAGAAAAGTTTTCCCTTTTTTCCCTGATGATAGGTATTATCATGGTATTGCCTTGTATCAAATTGGCTTTAAGTGCCAAGGAGTCTCCTAATGTCCTAAATGCTTGCATAGACATGCACATCAAGATTTACTTGACAAGATCTTTAGTGAGAGATTCAAAAGGCTGGTACATCACTGAACATAGACAAAAAAACTAATATGGCTGGTTGCCATCAAACAAAATGTATCAAATCAGGTTGAAAATACAAGCCAACAAGATCATATGGTCATCGCATTTGGAAAAAACCAAAAAAAGAACAGACTCCTCAACCTAAGGTCAATATGGTGATGCACTAGCTTCAAACAGAAAATAATAAGCTTTATGAGTTTTCCTCTATGACATAGAAATATTTAGAAAATGAGAAAAATTATGTATAAATAGAAGATAAAGGACTTAACATTGTACATGAATCTGATACTGCATCAAATTTATAAGCATTTCTTATTTCTAAGACTCCAAATATTAAACAATTATAGTGTTGAACCTTGCATTAATTAATCCTACATGCTTCCATATATATATATGTGTAAAAGACAACATATCCTTTAATATAGAAGATAAGAATTTGATCATATCCCCAAGCATGTCAAAAGAACAAGTAGAATATTCATCCCTCCATTCAACTGCTTGCATTTAACCATCAACATGGTTTGTGTATGTCTTCCACAAAAGCATATAAAAAGGTGCAAGGTATGTGCTAGGAAATAAGCTACTTTAAATGGTTCATAGTCATACTCTCTTAGTATGCAGCTCAGAAGTCTCATTGTGCATCTTGAATGCTTTGTATTAGCCATAAAAACAGTCAAAATCAAATGAATATGCATTACAGAGAAGGCATTCAAAAAGATGCAATGTTTACATGACACATGGGCCTTTTTATGTGGTTCATACAGCACCTCATATAGTCTCTCTCTCTCTCTCACACACACACACAAGACACCATGGTCTTTAGATTCAAGGTTTGCAAAACCAAGGTACTAGGAAGGTTTTAAGTCCCTGCAGGATGGGAGGCATCTCGGTTGTCCTGTCCTGTTCCTATGAGAGAACCCTATGAGAGAACAAGACCAAGACGGGGTCGGGAATCCAAAACTCATTCATGTAGGAAAAAAAAAGAAAAAAAGAAAAGAAAGGAGGGAAAGATAAAGAAAAGGAAAAGGAAAGGAGAAGAAAAAGGAAAGAAAGAAAGCAAGGGACAAGAAAAGAATGAAAGGAAGGAAAGAAGGAAGAAAGGAAAAAAAGAATAAAAGAGAGAGCAAAGAAGGTAAAGAAAAAAGGGGAGAGAGATGGAGGATAGCTATAGGACTCTGCACCAGGACTACTATCAGGATAAGGTAGGACAATATGGCATTCCATTCCATGGAGTAACTAGGACACCCTTGTCTCATAGGATTTAAAACCTTGGCTACAAGCACATAATTGTTACTTTATGATAATGATATGCACTGTAGTATTACACCAACATAAGGTATTAGTAGAAATCTTATTAGTATGGGTAGTATGAGCCGAAGGTTTGTAACATGGCAAGCCATACACACCCAGACAAATTGGTGCCGTGGATTGACTCATTTTGAAACATAAGGTGAGATGATCATTATACAAGGTTTCTTAAGCTGAACAAAACAAAGATCTCCTAAATCTTTTCAGAAAGTTCAAATTAAAAAAAAAAAGAACTAGTAAATCCTATCTTAGCACACATGTCAAACCAAATAAATCCAAAGAAAATGCTCGAGCTGGTTTCTTGTCACCGTGAATAATAAGCTTGTAGCACATAAAGTTTATAAAATTTCAGATAGCCAGGTAATGAAGTTCCATACTTGAGCCCATTACCATTAACATCATACAAAGGAATAGGAGGAGCATGCCTTCTTTGCATTGATTGCTGAAATAATTAAGCCTAAGATCTGTATCATTCTCCATAGATGACCAATAATGTATACATGATATGCCTCATATAAACTGCTCCATAGCATTATCTCTTATAGCCCTCATGCAAATCTTGAAACACTACTGTTAAAAGCTCTGCCTGAGACACAAGGTTACAGTCCTCAAGCAAGTTTATCAAAACAAGAGTATTTTATGCATAAGATTCTCATGAATATTAAAAAAAAAAAAAAACTAAGGTCTTGGATGTGTTAAAAGCATAAGATAGAATAGCTGCTCCAGTTACCATCCCAGATCCCAAGCATCAACTTGAATAGCCATAAAGCCATCATAAGTTTAATTTATATCCAGAGCAAAAGTTTGTCAAAGCTATATTGTCACATCAACAACTTTCAGCCCCAACAAATAATTCATAATTAATCATTTGACATGCTTCAGATTACATCCAGGCATTGCAATCACATCTCATCGGTGTTCTTTCAAAAAAAGAAGAAGACAATTCCACAACTAAAATATACTGCAATCCAGAAAAACAGACTATTAAATATTTATTAAATTTTTGCACCCTAACAATTATCTTTTTATTTTATGATTTGCCATACTGCTATGTCATAACTCATAACTAAAAAAAATTAAGGAGCACACAATCTCAAATACTTTTTTATAATACGTTATTTGCTTATTAAATTAAAATACAATAAACACCAAGATATTTATCACTACGAGCCAAGCCAAATTGCATAGCGTGTTGTGGTATACAAAGTAAAACCAAATAAGTCAGAAGTACTAGTTCTTCATGACAGATCCACTTATGCAATGCAAACAACTTTAATTCTTACAGAAAAGAGCACTAGCATCAACATTTATAATTTACCAGAAACATAAGAATGTAAACTAAAAGTGACACTAAGAATAAGTTCTAAAGTTGACAAATTTATCCTCTTTTTTTTTTGAATGGCTAAAGTTCTCTAATTTATTTTAATTAAAAACTTATAAAGCACTAAAATCCTATTTGATTAAGCTTTTAGAGTACCATAAAGTACTTTCTAGCCATCCAAAAGTATTGTAATGATACAATAGCATTTGATAAAAAATCAGGAAGCTGTTTTAACTTTGCCAGAAACTTGAAAAGGTCTACTTGGAAAAAGCTCCATTTTGAAGCTTCGTCCTAAAAGTGTTTTCTAGTCAATATCAGGAAGCTATTTTAATTCAAATAATTTTTTTGGATGACCAAAATACTCATCAATAAAATCTTATAATTACATCTTATATCATATCATATTATATTATTATATTATAAATATAATAATATATTAATATTATGATACATTATAAATATATGTTATAATCTATTATTAGATTAGATTATAATCCATTATATTATATTACATTATATAATAATATTATTATACAATATAATAACATTTATCTTATAAATATATAATGTAATCTATTATAATATTATTATATTATAATAATATTAGATACTATAATAATATTTAATATATAATAATATATAAATATATATTGTATTATTTTTAGTTTATAATATTATGTAATGCATATTATTGTCATTTTATATAACAAAAATATTTTTATTTTAATCATCAAATATATATTAAAGTTTCAAAGCATTTTATAAATATAATTACCAAACGGCAAAATAACCTTTTATAAAATCTCTGCTTCTAAAAACTATATTTCTCAAAAAGCTCTGCTTTCAAAAGTTCCAGAAGCTCTACCATTGGCAATCCCAACCCGGGCTAAACATACTGGATCAAAAACAATCTTCATGATTGTATGATCAACAATTTTGAAAAAATGCGAGTTTTTTTTTTAAAAAAAAAGGAGAAAAAAAATGGCACTCACCCTTCTTCACGCGCGCTAGTTTCCCCGAGTGCGACCGGCTCACATGCCTCACACAAGGAGAAGCCTTCCCACCAGCCCCGCCCTTGTTGTGGTGTTCCGGAAACAACAAAGAAGTCGGCGATCTCGGCGACGAAGACAGCACCTCCGCATTCTGTGCCGCTAGCTTCAGCACTTCCCTCTGCTCATCCGTCAAGAACCCCTCCTTCTTCGGCGACGCCATCTCCCAACTCCCCTAACCCTCTTAACCTGTAATCAAACCCCAGATTACCACCATATCTTCGATTAACACTCCAGCCTCCATCTCAAATCGAGACATTCGATCAAGAAACCAATAGACAACAGGGGACAACGATGCTTCAAAGAAGCCATACCTTTGGAAGTAGAAAGAAGCCAGAGAATAGAACTTGGACAGAAGAAAACCCCAAATCTGGAGGCTAATCCACCATTAAAATCGCCGGCACCGCCTCTCCCCAAATCGATCGAGTCTTGGCCCGGAGGATCTCGGACCGAGACGAAGGGGGAAGCAAGAGAAACCCTAGAGAGGAGAACACTGTAGAGCGGAGCAAGCGGTCGTCTTTTTCCCTTAGTTTCGGCTCCAAGTCTCCCCTCGATATCTCGAGGCCTCTCCTTCGCCGTCTTGGATCTTTGCCTTCCTCCCCGGGGTCGAATCGGATATAGATTGGAGAAAGAAAGGGAGAGGCTTTTATAGGGAGGCGCTTACGGTTGCGAGGACACGTTGGGCGAGGGCTTGTCTTGTCAAGTACATCACTATATCCTGTTTACACGTGGCCCCGGCTCTCGGCCGGCCTGCCGCGGAAGTTAGGGTTTCTGGGCTCTCGCAGCTTTACACCGCACCGCCTCTTTGAGCTGCTGCCGATCCGCCAATGGATCGGCCTGGATTGGTGATTGGTGGATATTTATTTAACGAATTCAAATTTGAACCTATTTATTCGGGTTAGATTTAGATCCAAATTTATTTAATTATAATTAAATAGTTCTGGATATGAATATTTAATATCTAGATACGATAAATTCGAGATCCAATTATATAAAATAATATAAATATATTTATATTTATATTTATTTATATTATTATGAACCGTTAGATCTTGATCCAAGGATTCAAAATCAATCATTTTTAATATAAAATATCCTCTCGGTTCATCGATTGTCCTAGATTTTTCATTTGAGGATTCAAAATCAATTATTTTTAATATGAAAGGCCCTCTCGGTTGATCAATTGTCCTAGGGTTTTTCCATTTGACAGTAGCCCCAAATGGCCAAATCCTTCCTGTCCTCGACAAGGATCCCGTCGGAGTGGTGGGCAGCGGAGCTTGCCACCCTCAGCCCGCCTCCCTCCAAAAGGTCCTCTCCGCCATGCGATCCCATGGTGCTTCCCCCAAATCCCTCGCCATCGTCGTCGCCGCCTACGCCGAGCGCAACCTCCCCGACCTCCTCCCCCTCTCCGGCACCACTCGCCCCAGCACCCTCCCCGACACCGTTACCGTCGCCAATCTCCGCCCTTGCTAGTGCACCCTCCTTGAGTCCCTCGCCGCCCTCCTCCTAGTCGTCGTCCCTGATGACACCTTCCCCGTCAGTTTCCTCTGTTGCTTCCTCCGCGCTGCCACCTTCCTCATGGCCTCCGTTGCCTGCTGGCGGGAGCTTGAGCATTAGATATCCACGGCGCTCGTTCAAGTTGTCATCGCCAACCTCCTCATCATCGTGCTGGACTACTCTGACGAGCGGATCGTCAATATGGATAGCATCCGCCGGATTGTCGATCTGGACAGCGTCCATCGGATCGTGGTAAGGTTCCTCGAAAGGGAGATGGGTGGTGGCGGCGAAGTCAACTATGGAGTCGGTGCAGTCTTCTGCTCCGCTGCGATCCAGAAGGTCACCCGCATCGTGGACGCATTCGTAGGTGAGATCGCCACTGACAGGGACCTCACTGTGCCACCTTGTAGGCTGTAGCTACCTATCTTGAATCCGAGCTTCGCCGACCACCAACTTTGTCCCCTGTCGACCATCGCCACCTCTAACCTGACATCGTTCCCATCCTTGCGGCTCGGATCCGAGTTCCAATAATTTGTAAGATTTTTTTCTGTTAAATTCACCTGTTTCATCATGAAGTAATCACTTAGATTTTTTAGATTTTTTTTTCTGTTTCATCATCTATAGAATATGCCATTTTCTTAGGTGAAATTTTAGATTTATTTTGTTGAATGTTCTTACGTCACTTCGACAAGCCCATGGTGGTGCCTTTCATTCGGGTCCAGGTCTGAGTTTGGATACTCGGGATCTATTCGGGTTCGGATCTGGTATCTCAAAATTAGACCCATCGGGTATTCCGATCCGGGTCTAAGTCCAATAGCTAAGATCGAGTTCGGGTCTGGATATCTGGGTTCTGACCCGAACCGACCCATTGATAGCTCTAAGCTGCTGCCCGGATGTCATATTTGACCTTCTAAATGTTTCCGAAAAATGATAAATTTGGGTAACAGTTCAGGAGAAGTGGTCTAATTAGAATAAATTTAGATTACATTCTAACATCCGCTTTCATAGTTTCGTCCAATTAAATTTAATCAATATATATATATATATATATATATATATATATATATATATATATATCGCCTGGATCGTTGTAGCCTGTAGCTTTGGTGCATCGGGTCCCTCCCACCAGGCGCTCGACCTCCGGCCTCGTGAATCAACTCTCTCCATCAGGCGGACCTGCAAAACATGGGGACCTGGGCCGGGGATTCCGGCGAAGACACTCCGATGATCAAGTCAGTTGGACGATCGAGGGGAACAGAAGACCTCTGAGGTGGAGAGCTTGAGGAACTCTCCGCTTCCAAAGGGTGATAAGAATGGAAGATAATGTAGGACTCAAGAGAGTTTGTCGTCTCTTACCTCCCCTTATCTTTTCATGCTGGTCTTATGTAGATAAGCAATTCCTGTTATTTAGGGAGGCGTGCTCTCCTTGACATAGGCCTGTGAGGCTTCTGCAGGCCTGAGAGGCTAGGATAGGTTCGTGAATCTTCTTCTTATGGTGGTTCAGGAGGTTGGTGAAGGAGCATAGTGCCTCGGGTAGGGCACTCCTTCCTGATTAGTATAAACAGTGGCCTGGAAGGCTTTAATGTAGTCCTCCCTTGCAGGCGGCGCGCTGTAAGATTTGTAGCAAGTCTAGTAGGGACGGTGATTTTACATGTCGGGGTTGCCATCCAAGTCTCATCATACCTGTCCTTTCAGAAGCACACCTGGGATGGAGTTAAGCGGACCGAGGCATGCGAACCGAGATGAGGCTGGCAGAGACATCATGCACGCGGATCGAGGTGAGGCACGCAGAGTCTCTTCACATGCATTGATCAAGGCATGGCATGCAGAGTCTCTCCACGTGCGCGGATTGGGGCCCACAGAACCCCATTGGAGCGGGGCACTGGGCTGCCCCCAGCGGACACCGGGCGGAGTTGAACTGGAGTGGAACCCTGGTTCGATGCCGGGCAGAGCCACAAGCGGACGCAGGGCGGAGCCGGGATGCATCACTCCCGGTCGAAGCTAGGCCACTGCAGCACCGCTGCTCCCAAGTGAGCCGGATGGGCCAGAACGGGCATGCCCAGGCAAAGCAGAGCTGGCTGGGACGTGGCTTCTCGCGATGTTAATGCACGAGCCTGTGCGAGCATGGCCAAGACGTTGAGCCGACCTCAGAGCATGCCAGACTGGGGTGGCAATGGAGCTGACCCATGCCACACCTCTGCGGGCGTGGCTGGACTGGAGTGGGCAGAACCGGAGGAGAAAGCCATGCCATCGTGGCTAGACTGGGCGGAGCCGAAGGAGAACGCCACGCCATCATGGCCAGACTGGGTGGAGCCGGAGGAGAATGCCGCGCCAGCATTATTGGACTGGGCGGAGCCGGAGCTGACTCGTGCCACACCTCTGTAGGTGTGGCCAGACCGGAGTGGGCGGAGCCGGAGACTGGGCGGAGCCGGAGGAGAACGCCGTGCCATTATGGCCGGACTGGGCGGAGCCGGAGGAGAACGCTATGCCAGCATTACTAGACTGGGCAGAGCAGGAGCTAACCCATGCCACACCTTTGCGGGTGTGGCCGAACCGGATGGGTGGAGCCGGAGGAGAACACCGCGCCAGCATGGCCGGATTGGGTGGAGCCAGAGGAGAATGTCGCGCCAGCATGGCGGACTGGGCGGAGCTGGAGGAGAACTTCGTGCCAGCATTACTGGACTGGGCGGAGTCGGAGCTGACCCGTGCCACACCTCTGCAGGTGTGGCCGGACCAGAGTGGGCGAAGCCGGAGGAGAATGCCGCGCCAGCATGGCCGAACTGGGCGGAGTCGGAGGAAAATGCCGCGTCGGAGCGGACGAAGCTGGAGTGCGCCACTCCCAGCCGGAGCTGGGTTTCTCGAGGTGCCGTATCGGGCGTGGGCGACCACGGACATGTCTCCGAACGGTCCGGACTGAAGGTCCGGATGGAGCGAGCATGCCGCGAGCGATTGAAGCTGGAGCGGTCAGACCCCAGGCGAGCGGAGGATGCCACGCCGAAGGCTCGCGGGGGAAGATGTCGCGATGGTGCTGGACCGAGCACGGGTGACTGGAGCCGAGTGGATGGACTCCATGCAGGTGGAGGGTGCCACGCTGGAGGCTCACTGGGGGACTTCACGCTGGCGAAGGATGCCGTGCTTGGGGGCATGCCACATCGAGAACAGCTCGCTAGACTGAGATGTGGGCTGAGCTGCCAAGAAGCTGGACTCCGTGCATGGCCGAGGTGCCGAAGTGCATGGCCGAAGTGGGCTGGCCAAGATGCATGGCCGAAGTGGGCTGGCCAAGGTGCATGGCCGAAGTGGGCTGACCGAGGTGCATGGCCGAAGTGGGCTGGCCGAAGTGCCAACTTGGTCGCCGCAAGGGCCGATCTCCCCTTTAGAAGAAATGGACCCACTATCTTCTTTTGATGGGAGACTTGGAGATACCTGTGAAGTATGTGGCCACGTCAGCCATCAAAGAGGATGCTGTGTCAGGGATGAATGAATTTTTTTACTACTGTAACAATATATATATGTATACATACATATGTATATATATACATATATATATTAAAGTAAAAATTTTTATATTTTTTTAATGAAAAAAAGGAGAGGAGGGATAAATCCCGGTGTAGCTATCCCCACTGGGCTCCAACCCCGCCAGGCTATGTTCGATTCAGGTCGTAATTTTTTTGCTTACCCTTCCTATCATCGGTGAGTACGTCAGCCTGACACCACTAAGGCATCGGAGTAGTGCACTCTCTTGCCATCCCGATCACATGCCCCAGAAAAATTTCTGGATTTAATCAAGTCACCCGCGAGGATCATGCCTCAAACCTGTGACCGATGAAAGGTGAGGCTAAGTCTCTACTAACCGGGCTACCACTTTAACGGTAAATTTTTATGTTAATGGAGCATGCTTTATTTAATACGTGTTTTTAAAATAAAGTATTTAACTATATATGAAAGAGTTCATCTTTTTTTTAATTAAAATTTTATAATTCATAGTTAAATTAGATCAGATGGTTAGGAATCTTCGTGAGCATGGATTCTAATGGAGCCCACCAACCTATTAATTTTTTTTGGATTTGAAATTACATGTATCCAAAATATGATTTTTTTGTAAATTTGAAATTATATAATTCATGGTTAAACTAGATTTTTTTTTTGATAAAAAAAAGGGGTGGAGTTAGACCCCGGGCGTGCCCACCCCCAGATGGTCCCCCAACCCTAGCCAGGGAATGTTCGATACATGGTGCATATTAATTTTTCCGTAGCCGTTCTCCACCCGAAGGTAAGTACGTCAACCTGACTACCACTGGCGCCAGCCGAGTAAACGCGATTTATTATATATATCCCTAACTTTTTTACTATCACAACCAACAGAGACTCTAGGGTTATTTTATAATTTTTTTCTTTTTTTGATTTTACTCTCGGACTATTTTTCTATTTTTTATTTTACCTCCGGACTTTCTAATCGAAATATGTCCAAACCAGGACTCGAACCCCTGCCAGCTGGTTGTGAGATAAATCTCACAACCAACTGTGCCATATGCCAGAGACGGTTAAACTAGATTAGATAGGCATCCCTGCAGGAATGGATTCCAAAGAAACCCGTCCTTATGTTAATTTTTTCTTCAAGTTGGAACTTACAAGTATCCAAATATGGAAGAGTCCAGCCTACAGACCTTTAGTTTTTTCTAAAAAAAGTTTAAAATTATATGATTTGTGTTATACCCATCCGGCCGGCTCGGGTTGGGTCCAGACAAGGCATCCTACAGGCTGACCCGGGTTGAAACTCTCGCTGATCGGCTCTCCTGGAGGTCCTGACTGGTCCCCCATCGGAGATCCAATGAGCCGACTAACTGCAGGCCCGACTGGTTTAGAGGCCGACCGACCTGAAGATCGACTGACCCATTAAAGGCTGACCCACTGAAGGCCGACCCATTAAAGGCCGACCTACTGAAGGCCGACCAACCTCAAGACCGGCTGACCCACTTCTGCTGAGCGTGACGGACTTATTCCCATCTAGGGAACTACTCGAAGGTTCCGGAAGATTCCCTCAGCTGGTACCAGAAATCTGTTGCAACGAACTCTACAACGTGGCCATGACTTTATGCCACCTGGCCGTCACTCTGATCTCCCGGAAGCAAATCAGGGATTTTTATTCTGCTCTCTAACGGATTTTGGCAGTATCCCATGCCCATAAAAGGTATCCGGGGGACCTCCGCAAGGGTAAGATGTTCTCTTCCCCCTCCATGTTACATTTCTCATTTTTCTCTCCATTCTGTTGCTCCAGATCCCCTACTAACTTAAGCATCGGAGTGTCCCCTCCGGCACCTAGGGGGCTTTGTGCAGGTTGACCGATGGAGGAGCTCTCCAGCGCAGCGAGCCGAGCCCGGTCCAGGTGGAAGCGCGGCAACAATTTGTAATTAAAATAGAATATATTGTTAAAATTATCATAGATTTCAGGTACCGTAGATTACAAGGAGCCCCATCCTCCCATAATTAAAATAGGACATAATGTTAAAATTATGTTATCTGGTGCAAAAGAAGGATTTAATTTTTTCTTCATGTAAATCAATCATTGAATTACACATGCAATACCAACTTCAACAATTATATTGGCAAGTTCGAAGTACGTGGGAATATATGCAGGTCCAACGGGTGGAACCATGAAAAAAAGATTAATCAATTTTTCGTATGACATGTACAACCCAAACTTGTAAATCAAAGTCACTCATGCTGCAACAAGGCAACATTCTCCAAGTAATCCAGATGGAAAGATGGCATCTGGACCCGAATCTTTGATACAAGTACCAAGAAACTTTATCTTTAATATAAAACCTTCTATCAAGTGACATTTAGATGCAATAATGATCATAATTTGTATTTATTTTAAATAAAAATTATTGATATCCGTTCACCTATCACCGAACTCTAGGGGCAGAGTAAGAATATACCGGTCTTTTTTGAAAAGAATCAAGGATATTCTAGGATTGCCCTGCTCCGATGACCTACAAAAGATTCTTGCACCAAAATTATCAACATGTATACTCGATGCTCAAGTCAGTGATTGAAAAACAAAAAACTACAATGGCTGGAGTCAGAAACATGTGATGATCCAGTGAATGTGAGAGCAAGAGCGTGCGGAAACGTCTGAGTCCTTATATTGCTGGAGGTCCATCTTACCTATATGGTATAATAAAATGTTGTTGGAAAAGGGGTCTATTTCTGATGGATGTAACAAATTCGGCTGAGGTGCCAGGGTCTTGTCCTCCAGAATTTCTATTGCTGAGATTTTTCTATTATGGTGTTAGGAGCCATTGGAATTTTATCTGCCACTACTTGCACTTGGGCCAACTGGCATATGATGGGCCAATGGCTACCCGGGCATTATACGACTCGAATAGTAGGCAAACTTAGCTATTTGTTGGATTGGACTAAGCCGCCCAACTAGCTGGCCGATCTGAATAGGAAGCCACCTGAAGGATGCGAAACGAGATGCAGCAGAAAATGGAGTTAGCATATCTCCGCTATCCATCTCGTAAGCGACTAATCGATCCAAGCAAAAGTACCTAGTCAGCCGGCCACACTTGTGAGTCTTCTTAAGCATGCAGCTAGTTGGTGCCAGCCTCCTTATCACATAGATGGCTCTACTTTTTGTATATTGGGCACAAATCCACCGTCACTGGTGGTGCAGGTGGCAGCCCAAGATGTAGTCAGAGCCATGTAACAATAGCTATATCAAATCCCCTCCACTTCCGAGTCTAGAAGGTTTGGTGCTTTTATCGCTTTCGAGCGATCAAAGTATCTAGCTTGATTGCCTCAGAGGCTAGACTGATCTGGGCACCATCTAGTTGTCAGGCGGGCTCCTAAATGGATTTTTGCCAGCTATACTAGTATTTCGATCATGGAAGAGGGAGAGAAGTTGACGTAGTATACCACGGGACCACAATTAAAATTCGGAGCATTTGGTGGCTCACATGTCTTCCTTCATCCAGTTGAGGACTGCCATGCAATTCTGTTGATGGCAGTTTGAAATCATTCGCTTACTCTTCCCGGGATAGAGAGTAAATGAGCAGGAGGGGCATTTGAGGCGATGCGACTCTTCAAGAATGGTTGCCTGCCATGCATCAAGATCTCAGAGGGCCATTTCAAAAAAGGGGCTGAATCTGATCATTGGAATCGGCTTAAAGGGGTTTTCTATCTTCATCGAAGGGATTTTACCTTCATTAAGTTGCAGAGAAGAGAGAGAGAAGAAGAACTTCAAACTCAGATTACTCCCGGGGTTTTCTTCTATGCCAGGTTGGTCTTCTTCTTTGTTCTTGCTCCTGCTTATTTCCTCTTCTGATCTTTGATAGGATCTTTTTGGCAAGGATATACTTGACAGTCTTGACCTTCTGTTAGGGTTTCTACTATACTTAGTTTTCATCTTCTTCCCCCTTTTAGGTCTACATGAGCTCATCTGGGGGTGAGAGCCACTCAGTGAGTAATGTCTTTAGGCTTGGAGGTTTTGTGGAACCTTCCCCAGCTAGAGCTTCTTCCTCTGACCTAAGGAGGATGACATTCCATTTAGGGTAGTGCACAAGACTCATCAAGCAACCGGTCCAAATGATATGGTGCTGCTTCCCATCTCCATGGTTGTCACTCCGGTGGTCGACACCCTAGTGCCCATGGGTTTAGCAGGCATAGTCTTAACCATGACCCAAGAGGACATCATCCGCCTTCAAGGGATGTACGGAGTCCCAAATCACATTAGGATTTCCACCTCTGATCATAGTGATAAGGTTACCTCTAGCCCTGAGAAGGGATTGTCCTATATGAGGGCTTTTTCCATGCTGGGCTCCGCCATCCACTTCACCCTTTTATTCTTAGCCTTCTGGATCATGATAGACTTGTTTCCATCCAGCTTGCTTCGAATGCCTTTAGGATTATTTACTCTTTTATTGTCCTCTACCCCTTTTATGGACTTGTAGCTAGATTCTCCTTGTGTTGAATGATTTACACTTTGAAGTGGCACCTAATCGAGGAAGGTTGGTTTGGTGGTTCATAGCTCCTCGATAGGGTAGGAAAATTCGATTCCAATTGCCTTCCTCAATTAAAGGTTGGAAAAACCGATTCTTCTTTGCCTTTTATGAGAGAGTAAATTGGGTGTGGAGTGACCCAGATTGCTCTCTGAACCAAAATTCTAAAGTCGACTCTATTGATTTATAGATCTTCAAGTAGCTTCTCAGCTCGAAGATTCCTCAAGAGAGGGACCTCCTATCAGAGCAAAATTTGTTCGATGCTAGGATTAGTCCGATGAGAGCTCCAGGTAAGAGTTCTTGTGTTTCTTCCTTAATGGTTGTTTAGGTTAAACCAAATTAACCCTTTCATCTATCCAACATGAAATTTTCGATCAAGGAGTTGAAAGAGATCAGCCAAAAAAGGGCAGCCACAGGAAAACTAAAAAATGCCATGGTGAAGAAGGCCTGTGTGATGACACCCAAGCTTTCACGGACTTCTAAGTCTGGGCCAGTGGAGCCCACCGTACCCTAGACTGCTCAAGTCTCAATCGTTAGTGAGGTGGTTGTAGAGGCCGCACTCCAACGTCGATCACCCGGTCATTGTTACTGGGCGACCCGACCACTATTTTCGTGTCGTCACCGACTCGGCCGCCGACTCCACCTGCCGCTCCATCCTCGCCTTTCGTGGTATAGATTAGGCCCCCAAGCCCCATTCCGAAGGACCCTTCAGTACCCAAAGAAGCTCCTCCCGAAAGGGAGGAGGGCGACTAGAGGTCTGTGATAGTAGGGCTGAACTCCTCCATATTCAGGGATTATGGGCTGGCCGAGAAGCTTCTCAATCTCATTCTTTTTCCAGTCAATCAAGAGGAGAGGGGAAACTGATCAGTCGAAGAAATCCTAGATTACTTCTTCCCATAGATCCTCGGGGTAAGTGCACTTGTCTATATTTGGCTTATCAATTTGGCATAGAGAAAAGCTAACTCATAATGTCCTCCTTTTTCGACAGCTTGCCCACGATGCCTTCATCATCAAGGAGGCATGTTGCAAGGTGGCTGAGCTAAAAGACTTCTTCAGAAGCCAGGCTGAGATCGAGAGGGCATGAGTAAAGGCCTTGGTGGATGAGCTCTTAGTTGCCAAGGCTTGTAAGAGTAAACTAGATGTGGAGCTTCAAGCTACCTTGGAAGAGGCCGAATACCAGTAGTCCCAAGCAAAACATTTTGAAGGTAAGGTCACTAAGAAGGAGGGGTAGGTTCTCTTTGTCCATTGCTAAAGTGATGTCCTTAGAGATGCAGCTCAAGTCCACTGACCTCTAGGTCCTATCGACCGAAGGCAAGGCCATAGCGACCGAGGAGAAGGTAGCTATGAAAAGTTGGTGGCTCGAATAGCAAAGGCAGAGGTGGCGAGGGCCATTGAAGATTATAAGAAATCGATCAACTTCAAAGACGAGGTCGGTGAGGCCACTTGCGATGCCTTCGAGAAGGGGTTCAAAAATGTAAGAGAAAGGTCTCCAAGGCCTTCAACTTGCTGGACCTGAGCGAGATCTCTATGAATGAACCCGCGCCATTAGTAGAAGTGACAGAGGCTTAGGTGATTGACACCAGAGCTACCTAAGGGGTTGAGGTCGAAAAGGCAACAAGGTAGGCTGAAGAGGAGGCTACCACTAGGTCTAAAGAGGCTTTTGTCAGGGATGTGATCACTAAGGAAATGGCCAAGATAGAGGCCATCATTACCACCACGGTAGAAGCTATCAAGTCCGGTTCTCTTCCTATAGCCAATTCCAAAAAATAAGTTGTATCTTTTTCTTTCTTGTGTTTTTAGTTCTTATATCCGAGTGTAGCCTAGTTTGCAAGAACTTCACTTTTGGCAATGAAAATACTTTTCTTCCTTAAGAAGGCTTCGTAGATGACTCCATGAATTTATATCAAGATGTCGTGTATTGTTATAGAACCTGGTTGGGATGGTTTTGGCTAAGTAGAGTAACCTTCTGAATTATCTGAATGTCCCGGTTAGGCATGTATATAGGGATGGCAATTTATGACCCGACCCATGTTTGACCCACCATAAATAGGTTTAAGTTTGGGATAAACGGGTTCGGGTCATAAACAAGTCGACCCGTTTAACCGATTTATAAAACGGGTCAGGTTCAGGTTTTTTAGGCCCAACCTAGGTTAGCCCAACCTGTTTAACCCATTTAACCCATTTAATATACGGGTCGGGTCGGCTTAGGTAAATAGGTTATCTATTTATTAAACAGATTGAGTCATGTTGGGTTGGATGAACAGGTTATTCAATTGTTAAACGGGTTAAACAGGTCGGGTTGAGTTGGGTTAGCAGGTTACCCATTTAATAAATGGGTTAAATGGGTCGGGTCGGGTTACCTGTTTATTAAATGGGTCAGGTTCAGGTTTCAAATTATAACCTATTTAATAAATAGGTCAGGTTTAGATTGAGACTTTTCTGACCCGATCCGTATATGACTCGACCCGATTGCCACCCCTATATGTATGTCAGCCATAAAAACTTGACTGTCAAGCGGTGGTCAACTACTTTGGCTGCATCGCGAGGTAAACGTGGACTGTAATGTTGCTTCTACTTCAACCAACAATGATTCGATTGAGAAGGAGATGATGCTGTGAAGCAACTTGTCTATACTTCAATCGACTCCTTATCTACTGGATATGAAGCAGCACTGTAAAGTGACCTGTCTAGGAGGATGGGACTGTGAAGCAACTCGCATGTACTTCGATCGACTCCTTGTCGACCAGATAGGGGGCAGTGCTGTAGAGCATTCCATTTAAAAAGACGAGACTGTACGTGCAGCAACTTGCCTGTTCTTCGGTCGACTATTTGTCAGCTGGATAGAAGTGTAAAGCATTCCATCTAGGAAAATCATTCCATCTAGGATGATAGGGTTATAGAGTACCTTGTCAGTATTTTGGTCGACTCTTTATCAATCGGATAGGAGACGATGCTGTAGAGCGACCCATCTGAGAAGATGGGGATATGGAGCAACTCATCGGTAGTTCAGTCAACTCCTTGTCGGCCAGATAGGAGGTGGTACTGTAAAGTGACATGTCTAGAAAGACATGGCCATGGAGCAACTCGTCGGTACTTCAGTCAGCTTCTTATTGATCAGATGGGAGGCGGTATTGTAGAGCAACCTCTCTAGAAAGATAAGGTTATAGAGCAACTTGCTGATACTTTGGTCGACTCCTTATCAATCAGATGGGAGGCAGACAGGTGGTGCTATAGAGCGACTCATCTAGGAAGATGGGACTATGGAGCAACTCGTTGATACTTTGGTCGACTCTTTATTGGTAGGATAGGAGGCGGTGCTATAGAGAGACTCGTTTAGGAAGACAGGATTGTGGAGTAGCTTGCTAGTTTTTTAGTCAAGTCCTTGTCGATCGGATAGAAGGCATCATTGTAAAGTGATCCATTTGGGAAGACGAGGTTATGGACCAACTCATCGATACTTTGGTCGACTCCTTATCGGCCGGATGGGAGGTGGCGCTATAGAGCAACCCGTCTGGGAAGATGGCACCGTGGAGCAACTCGTCAATTCTTTAATAGACTCCTTGTCAGTCAAATAGGAGGTGGTATTGTAGAGCGATCCATCTAGAAAGATGGGGATGTCGAGCAACTTGTCGGTACTTCGAGCAACTCCTTGTCGATTGAATGGGAGGTGGCACTGTAGAGTGATCCATCTGGGAAGACGGGGCTATGGAGCAACTCATCGATACTTCGATCGACTCCTTATCGGCTAGATAGGAGGTGGTGTTGTAGAGCGATCCATCTAGGAAGACAAGGTTGTGGAGCAACTCGCCGATACTTCGATTTACTCCTTGTCGACCAAAGAGGAGGCGACACTATAGAGTGACTCATCTAGGAAGATGGGGTTATGGAGCAGCTTGCCGGTACTTTGATCGACTCCTTGTCAGCTAATAGAGACAGTATTGTAGAGCGACCCATCTAGGAACATGAAACTGTGGAGCAGCTCGTCGATACTTCGGTCGACTTCTTGTCTGCTAGATAGGCTTACAGTAAGAAGGTCAGGGAGCCTTGCTTGGTGAAAAACCTTTTCATTCCTGAATGAAGTAGGTACATCTCCGATAATATATTTGGAGGTTCTCAGCATTCCAGGTTTGGGGGATTTGAGTCTCGTCTAGCTCTTCAATCTTGTAGGCTCCTTTATACTATTAGTTATGATGTATGAAATATATATATATATATATATATATATATATATATATATATATATGTATTTATGTAATTTTAAAATACTTGAAAATATTTTTTTTGTGGTGTGTGGTAGAATAAATTTAGTGTAACAAAATACTTTCAAATATAATAGAATAAAGGTTGGAAGTCTGGTCTAGGAGGCGGATAGATCCACTGTCATAAAAAAGATTTGGCCTCCTTCTCATGCGAAGAATAGTTGGGCCACACATTCTCCTCCAAGGTATAACCCGAAAGCCAAAACTCTAGCACCCGTCGATGGCACGATCTCGAACAGACATTGATCAGCTCATCTTCTATCCAAAAAATTCAAAGTAGAAAAAATATAGGAGAGAAGAATTTTAGAATTTTTTTTGGATAGAAGAATATAGGAGAGGGAGAGCTTGAAATTTTTTTTGGATGTTCTGTAGGGCTGGGATAGAGATCTATTTATAGGCTCAAAATTCTAAAGAAAATCCCCAACAGGCTCTCAACTAACGATTATTTTATTAAATAAGAAATAAATAAAATAACCATTAAATCATTAAATTTTGGAATAAATAAAAATTGAAATGGAAAAATGGAATAAAAAAGGTAAAAGAAAGAAAAATGGAAAAATGTATGGGGGGTTGTTTTATTTTGTTTTTAATCGACGGTAACGTTAATAGTTAAGTCTTTATATAAATACACTTTACATTAGTTTGGAAGGAGAGTATGCATGCAACTAAGGCATTTATTTGCTACTAATTTCTAATTTTCACAGATGGTTTGCGACTAACATGACAAGGAAAGATATTATAGCTTATTAATTATTAAAGCCTATCCAGCTGTACCAATGCTTCAAATTGGTTGCTAAATGAATGGAAAGTTCTCTAAAGTCTTCTTCATATCATAGCATTTTTGATGTAGCTCTACTAACATTAGATGCCAAAAGTAGTTATGGACTACCATGGAGCACTTGCTTCGATGGTGTCATCTCTTGCCTCTTAGGTAAAGAGTAGGAGGTTTGATAATATGAGTTAGTCCTACGGTGGGTATAAGGTAGAAGATGGGGATTAGCCCCTTCGGAATTAAAAAAAATGAAGTGCAATCTTACTTATACAATTCCAATTTCCAAGTTAAGGTAATTTCAGCCTTTGTAATGTATCTTATAAAGCTATATCATCATCTATAATAATGGTCATATATATAGTCAATCCATGATACATGGGTAAACATGTTGCTCACTATATTAAGGTCTTAAAAAAAATACCTAATCTTATCCAATGCCTCTCCAACAAATATGGCTGAAAACATTTCATATCAATCAAATAGTCGTATATCCATATTAGTATCCACATTTTTAAACAAATATGGATACATATATTAAATAGATATCAAAATTATTAAATTATATATATATATATATATATATATATATATATATATATATATATATATATCGATATATATATATATATATATATATATATATATATATATATATATATATATATATATATATATCGGATATCAAGCATATCCATATTTGTTATAAATGGATATGAATCAGATATTAAACATAACCATATCTATCATAAATGGATACAGATACAAATCAAATTTTAAATATTCCATATTTGTTTATCCAGATACATCTTGATTTTATTTTTTAATTATTTTTTCGTCTACTTCTTTTTCTAGTTCAAACTTTGTAAAATCATCCGAAATTTTAGATGTTAGCTTTTTCTTTTTTTCTTTGCCCTCTGTTTGATTTGTAGGCTCAACTAATTTGCTATTTGCATCTATCATGCCCTGAACCATTCTAGCCTGTGACAGGCAATCTCATTCACACTTTAGCCTATGAAGGATAATCTCATTATCATACTCCAGCCTGTAACTGGCAATCTTAGTGTCATACTCTAGCCTGTGATTGGCAATCTCAGTAACCATGGCCTGCCCATAGCGTGGTGTAGGATCGACGTCCCAACCAATTATCCAAAAGGAACGTTCCTATTTAGAAGTGGCAGTTTATCTTTCTTAAAGTAGCTAGCACAGCAACCCTGGGGCACATGAGTCAACCCCAACGAGTACCGCAGCACCAACCCAGCATACTATCATCAAGCCGGCTCCCGCCTGGGGACGAGTACCGCAGCATCATCCAAGGGGCGTTGACGTGGCACCAGCCTCACCTTAATAGTAGCACCCACATTCCATGGGCCCAGACCTCCCATCCGGACGAACCAAGAGGGTGTGAGCTGGCCCACCCAACAATCCCCCCGAGTGAAAAACCTCTCGAGAATTCCACCTGTGGGGACTCAAACTCGTGACCTTGGCTCTGATACCAACTGTAGGATCGACACCTCAACCAACTATCCAAAAGGAACGTCCCTATTTAGAAGAGGCGGTTTATCTTTCTTAAAGCAGGCAGCGCATCAACCCTGGGGCACATAAGTCGACCCCCCACCAAGCACCGTAGCACTAACCTAGCATACTATCATCGAGCCGGCTCCTGCCTGGGGACGAGCACCGCAGTACCATCCAAGGGTCGTTAACATGGCACCAGCCTCATCTTAACAGTGGCACCCACATTCCATGGGCCCAGACCTCCCATCCAGACGAACCAAGAGGGTGTGAGCTGGCCTACCCAACATGTGGCTAGTCCAAACATCTCATTCTCTTAATTAACACTTTATCATTTCGTGTCATGCTTTCAAGTCATGTCATTTAAAGTTTCCTAATGACGGGCATCGCGATCCAAATCATCTAAAAATAATTTTGCTTGATGAAACATGGTATATAAAATATAAATAATAATAATAACCATCACACTACTCTTCAAAAAGAGTCAAAATACATCATGCATAGATAATCATGCATATCAGGGATCAAATCATGCCTTATAAGATTATTTATAAAATTAGTAATCATGTCCAGAAATTCTTACCTCCCTAAAGACAATCTAAATATACCCGATATCAATCTATACTCAGAGCTCGCTATCATCCTTCTGCTCAAAAGACAGTTCCCTTACAATAATAATTTTTTTTAATATAAATAAATAATCCTATAATAATTGTAAATCCAAAATCTTTTATCTAAATTTTATTAGTGATCCATCCATTGATATTCTTACTTTACGAATTCCAAGAGAGAGAAACTTTTCAATCTCTCCTTTTTAATATTTATTTATTTATTTATTTCCTCTTTCTCTCTTCTTTCTCTCTGCTCTCTCTCCTCTTCTTTCTCTTCTCTATCCTCTCCCTCTCTCTTTTTGTTCTTTCTTTTCTTTTTTCTTTTCCTTTTCTTTTTCTCTTTCCTTCTCTTTTTTTCATTTTTTTTCTTTTCTTCCCTCCTCTTCTTCTCTTTTTCTTCCCCTCTCTTCTCCTTCTTCTCCACACAAGGGGTCTCCCCTCTTTTTTCCTTTCCTTCTCTTCCTCTCCTCTTCTTCTCCCTCTGCTCTTCTTCTCCTCTCTTCTTTCTCTCCTTCTTCCCCCTCTCCTCTTTCTTTACTCGATAAAACGAGGCCGATGGCTCGGCCTCCATCCCAGTCCGGCATCCATCGGCGGTAACCCACATCATCGAAAATCAAAGAGAAAGGCGAGCAAAATAGGGAAATCATACTCACCTTGGTCCTGGTGAGTTTTCCCCTCACTGACTATCAAGAATCTCTAAGAATCTATCGTTGAAATCGTGAAGACCAGTGCTCCTCTTTGCTGGCGATAGGTGGTATGGAAGGGTGATGAAGAGAGGGAGGAGGGGGGTTCTTTTTATAGTTTAGGAGGGTAGGGTTTTAGGCCTCTTCCTTCCTCCTTTTGCCCGATGGAATCGAACAATCAGGAGTCTTCCTCCCCCTCTTTCTTTTTTTTCCTTTTTTTTTGGGTATTACAGCATCTTCAATATTTTTACTAGAAAATATAATGTATAACAACTACATCTAAAATACAAGAAATTTATCTTATATTTCATGTTATAATCAAACAAAGCAAAGAAAAATAATTCAATATACAAGCTATCAAATTACTGCCTAATGCAATTAATGTGAAATATGGATGCATATGTGGGCACCTGTGTCCCAAAATCATTTGTCTCCAGCTTTTTATCTAGACCAATGCTAGCACTTATATATAAGAAGGAAAGAGCACTAAGAGGTATCAAATATATATATCATATTTACAAAAATTGAAGAAACATACAAAATTAATGATAAAAAAGAAATAATTGTGCATCTTGACAAAAAGTACCAATTTATCATATACATTATTTATCTAAACTAGTGATGCACAACTAAGAAAAAGATAAAACCTTGTCGCTTGATGGTGAGAAGTTGTCACGCCCTGACTTGAGGCCCAAACCAGGTATGTGATAGTTGCATCTTCTTAGAATTTGATTCCATCATATATATAAAGCCTACCTTTACGATAAACAACCGGCAATCGTAGAATGCAAATTCACAAATCATTTCATTCAATTATAAAGTTTTTCATCAATATCAACAAGAAACATTTTTTTAAAAAAATCCAAGATAAATGTAAACTAAGAGAATAACACCTAAACCCTAAGCTCCTCAATAATTGGTCTCAATGCCCATATAATCTTATGGATTTGTAACAAAATACAAGAAATATAGAATGAGCTTTACAGGCTTAATAAGTTATCATAACCTTTAATTATGCATTAAATAATTTAATAGTTATCCATATACATATGCAAAATAGACATAATAATCAATCAATACATATTTTTTCATTATGCACATTTGAATACAATACATTTCAAAAGAAATAACCATGGATGGATATTTATTTCCATTTTACCCTCCTAGTCTGTCTGACTATGACTATGATCAGTCTATGGCTAGCACTAAAAGTGACTAGATTTTGATCATACATACAGTTCATCGGTTATGTGCCAATGATCATCTCGCTGGAGGTCCAAAAAGATATTAGCTCTGACATCACATAAAAATATATGCATCTTTAGTATATACCAGCAATTGCCCATTTGGCTAGGCCTTGAAGGAACTAACTCCTGACTACACATACTGTCCATTGATTATGTGCTAATGATCGCTCTATTGGAAGCCCAGAAGAGTTTAGATATTAACCCGTATGATCATAATCAGATCATGGAGTATCAACAACAACAAACATGACACTTTTATGCAATTTAATATAACTCATCTTTAGGTATGCATGTTCAATATTCTATCATAACATAAATATAACACATTAATTATTTAATCTTTTAAATAGAATAAGCTTGGCACAGTATACTAAAGGTTAAAATAACTTACCAAAAGTAATTTTATCAAGATATTACAAATTTGAATCCTAAATCTGGTGCCCCACCAATAAAGGGGATGCAGCCTCTGTTGAGAATTTTGGATCCAACTTCAATCCAAACATTGAATCAAATACCCAAGAATATCCTTGTTCCTGATCAAGAATGAATACCCTGATCTATAAAGCAATTGCGGAAGCGTACCAGGCTATGGATGACCATCTACTAGCGATCTTCTTTCCAGATCACGGAAGGATATAGGTCTTTGAAGATCAAGCACATTCAAGATCCAAGAATGGGAGAAAAAGAGAAGAAGAGAGAAGAAGAAAGGAATTTATGGGAGAAAGGGGATTTTCTTGATTCCACATCTAAGAAGTTCGGTTACACCAATTCTTCCCTCACTTCTAACCTCTCAGTTAGTTACAATATATATACTTTGGTCACACATGACCGAAAACCTCAAAACTCCCTCCAGCTATCACCGTTTAAAAATAGCTCACCCATCATTCGAGTCGGCTCTAGACAGTAGAGTCGACTCGACCTTGGAATCGAGTCGACTCTAGGCATCAGAGCCGACTCGTCCAGACTACAGGATTTCTTGACTATGAAATCGAGTTGACTCAAATCCAACGAGCCGACTCGACCATACCATAGGATTTCCTGATTGTGTAATCGAGCCAATTCAACCAGAACACAATCCCCTATTTTGAGCCATGCCAACTAGCAAAGCCGACTCATATACCAGAGGAGCCGACTTTAAGACCTAGACTGACCAAAACTTAGCCTAAACACCTAGGACTCACCTTGGACTTACTCCTAACCCTAGATACATCATGGACAACTATGATAGATTGGACCAATACATGGACATTGACCCAACAAGCCTTGAACGCACCACCTGAGACTCAACAATCTTCACCTTGGTATTTTAAGGCTACATATGCCAGATTCCTCAAACCCATCAACCATATACAAGAGTAAAAGCTTTCCCTTGGTAGAGCCTTTGTAAGTGCATCTGCCTGGTTCTCCTTTGTATAGACCTTCACTAGCATCACTTCTCCTTCCTCCACCAGCTCTCTGATCCTGTGGTATCTCATATTTATATGCTTGGTGTGAGCATGATAGACTGGATTTTGAGTCAAGTGTATGGCACTCTGACTATCACTGTGCAGGACCACCATATATTGTTTCATCCCCATTTCAGCCACTAGCCTTCTCAGCTATAGTGCTTTCTTTGCAGCCTCAGTAATCCCTATATACTCTGCTTCCATTATAGACAAAGCAGTAATAGGTTGAAGTGTTGATCTCAAAAAAATCGATCCACCATACATGCAGAAGATATAACCTGTTGTAAACCTTCTTGTATCAAGATCACCTGCATAGCTTGCATCAACAAACCCTTCCAAAGGACCTGAATATTCATCTGACTCTATGGAGTTCCAGTCATGTCCTTCTGGCTACCCACCAAATACCAGTCCAAGCTTTTGAGTCCCTTGCAGATATTGTAAAATCCACTTCAATGCCTTCCAGTATTTCTTCCTAGGACTAGCCATGTATCTGCTTACCTGGCTTACAGCATATGCTATGTCTAGCCTGCAACAAACCATAGCATACATCACACTGCCCACTGCATTGGCATATAGAACTCATTCCATGTATTCTTTCTCCTTCTTTGTCCGGGGGCTCTGATTTTTCGAGAGAGAAATATGTCCTGGTAATGGTGTATCTGTTGGTTTGGCCTTCTCCATCCCAAACCTCTCGAGTACCTTCTTGATGTACCCACCTTGTGACAAATGGAGTACTCTTTTGCATCTATCCCTACAAATATCCATTCCAAGGATTTTTTGTGCTGATCCCAAATCTTTCATCTCAAATTCATGAGACAATGCTCTCTTTAGCCGTTTCACAGCTTTCATACTTATGCTGGCTATCAACATATCATCCACATACAGAAGTAAATACAGAGCATCCACAATATCCACATCCTTGACATAAACACAATGGTCATGTTCACATCTGAGAAACCCAAGGTTCATAATAAATGTATCAAATCTGTGATACCACTGACGAGGTGATTGTTGCAAACCATACAATGACCTCTAGAGTAGACATTCCTTGTTCTCTTGTCCAATCTTAATGAAGCCATCAGGTTACTTCATGTAGATCTTCTCTTCCAGACTTTCCATGTAGAAAGGCTGTCTTCACATCCATCTGCTCTAATTTTATATCATGTTTTGTCACCAATGACAACAACACCCGAATTGAAGTATGGTGTATCACAAGAGAAAACACGTCTGTGTAGTCAACTCCCTTCCTTTGTGAATATCCCTTTGCTACCAGCCTTGCCTTGTATCTCACTCCACCTTGCTATGAAGGTACTGATTTTTTTGTGAACACCCATTTGGAGCCAATAGCATGAGCATCTTTAGGTAGATCCATCAGCTGCCATGTATGATTCCTCCTGAGAGATTCCATTTCTTCCATCATGCCTTGATCCATGACTCTTTATCAGGACTTTTCATGACTTCCACAAAATTTTTTGGATCTCCATTAATAGATATAAGAGCATATGATATAGTTTCATCCATACCATATCTCACTAGCTTCCGAATTATGCGTTGAGGCTTATGCAATGCCACACCCCTTGCACTCTCCTGCAAGTCTTTTGTTTGTGGCTCCTCCTGCACCTCCCTTTGAACAGCTGGTTCTACTTGCTTCTCCTTCACCTCTGGAGAATCCTTCCTGCCCAACTCCACCTCAATTGAAACTTCATTTCCAGTTGATGTTGATGGCCTATCCTCCATCTTTGAAGGGTACTCATTACTATTCATCTTCGTGATTGCACTTCCAATTACAGTCCCCGGTTTCTCTAAGATGCTCATCTTATCAAATATGACATCCCTACTAATCACTGTCCTATGTGATTGAGGATCCCATAGTATGTAACATTTGACTCCTTGTGGAAATCCTATGAAAATCATCTTCTTCGAGTTAGGATCCAGCTTACTTCTTTCAGTTGCCTCCATATGTACATAGACCGGGCTACCAAACACCTTCAGGTGGCCAAGCTCCACCTTATTTCCATTCCAAGCTTCTTCCGGAAGTCCTCCATTCAACTTGAAGTGAGGGGACCTGTTCACAAGAAAACATGATAGAGTAATAGCATCATCCCAAAAGGTTTTTGGCAGTGATGACTGCAGCTTCATACTCCTTGCCTTCTCTAATAGTGTTCGGGTCATCCTTTCTGCAACACCATTCTGTTGTAGGGTCATCCTTACTGTGTAATAGCGTTTGATTCCATTTTCTTTAGTAACTCCTGAACTCTTTACTAGAGTACTCCTTACCATTATCAGACCGAAGGTACTTCACATGTCTTCCTTCTCCTTCTCTACTTCAGCCCTCCAGGCTTTGAACCGGGCAAATATCTCTGATTTTTCTTTCATCAGATACACCCATAATTTTCTCGAGAAGTCATCAATAAAGGTAACAAAATACCTTGCTCCATCCCTAGATAAAATAGGTGCTGGTCCCCATACATCTGAGTGCACCAAATCTATCACTCCTTCACTTGGCTTGGTACAAACAGCAAATTTCATCTTATGCTGTTTACCAAAGATACATAGCTCATAAAAATTATTTCCATCCTTCTTCAAAGCTAGAATGTTCCCTCTTCTGCTTAACTCCATGAGCCCTTGGTCACTCATATGACCCATTCGATAGTGCCATAGTTTATATGTCAACTGCTCCTCTTGTGCTGCTGCAAGCACCTCCACACTATCATTCACAACTGAGCCTTCCATCTTATATAGATTGTTGCTTAGTCTTTTTCCTCTTATTACCACCAAAGTTTTCTTAGTTATTCTCAAACATCCACTACCAGATTGGCAACTAAAAGCATATCCCTACTCTTCCAAGTAGCCCAAAGAAATTAAATTCTTTTTCAACTCTGCTATATGTTTGACATTTGACAGAGTACTTATCACTCTATCATACATCCTCACCCTAATAGTGCCAACTCCAGCTACCATACAAGGATGATCATCACTAAGGCTTACACTACCTCCATCTGACCTGTCATAGGTGTAAAACCATTCTCGATGTGAGGTATAGTGGTATGAGCATGCAGAATCCAAAATCCAAGTATTATCCCAATCTACTGATTCATCTAATACAATCAATACATCTCCTCCATTACCTTTTGATACATTAGCACCACTTGTGTTGACTCTTCCCTTTTCTGTTTTCCAAAGGGTACAATGCTTCTTGATATGTCCAAGCTGATGACACTTATAGCATTTCAAGTTCTTATGATTCCGAGACTGAGATCTGCTCTTGAATTTCCCCCTAGCTCTTTCTTTTGGTCTACTTTGCCTCTCATTTACAGCAAGAACCTCTGAGTTAGGATTACCTTTGCAGATCTTTTTCCTTTGCTTATTAGATCTGAGCACACCAACAACCTCTTCATAATTCAGGGTTTCCTTCCCATACACCAAGGTTATTATGAGACCATCATACGATCTAGGGAGTAAACACAACAGCAACAATGCCCAATCCTCCTCGTCAATCTTCACATCCAGATTCATAACCTCTGAACATACCTGATTGAACCTTTGAATATGAGCAGCAATGTCTAGTCCTTCAGGCATTCTCATGCTATACAATTGCTTCTTCAACCATAGCTTGTTCGTCATATTCTTTTCCATGTATGTGTTCTCCAGTCTTCTCCGAAGACCTTTTGCGGTAGTCTCCGAACAAATCTCAGGTAAAACCTGATCAGCTAAACAATCCTGATGGTACTAAAAGCAATCTCTTCTAACTCTTTCCATTCTTCAACATTGATCTTTTCCGGTCTTTCTTTAACCAAGACCTTGTAGATCCTTTGTTGAACCCGTAAATCTTTAATCCTTTGCTGCCACAGGGTGAAGTTTTCCTTGCCATCGTACTTTTCAAAATTCTACCTTGAAACTATTTGACACCATTACCACAATCAAGAAATCAAGAGATCTGAAAATCATACCAGCAAGAAGCTTTTCTTCCAACCCTTTGATCTTGAGATCTTCCTTCCACGAACCTTGCTTTGATACCAAATGTTAAAATTTTGGATCCAACTTCAATCCGAACGTTGATTCAAATTCCCAAGAATAGCCTTGTTCCCCATTAAGAACGAACGTCCTGATCTACAAAGTAATTACGGAAGTGTACCAGGCTGTGGATGACCATCTGCCAGCAATCTTCTTTCCAGATCATGGTAGGATATAGGTCTTTGAAGATCAAGCACATTCAAGATCCAAGAATGGGAGAAAAAGAGAAGAAGAGAGAAGAAGAAAGGAATTTATGGGAGAAAGGGGATTTTCTTGATTCCACGTCCAAGAAGTTTGGTTACACCAATTCTTCCCTTACTTCTAACCTTTCAGTTAGTTACAATATATATACCTCGGTCACACATGACTGAGAACCCCAAAACTCCCTCCAGCTAGCACCATTTAAAAATAGCTCACCCATCATTCGAGCCAGCTCTAGACAGTAGAGTCGACTCGACCTTGGAACCGAGTCGACTCTAGGCATCAGAGCTGACTCATCCAGACCACAGGATTTTTTGACTATGAAACCGAGCCGACTCGACCAGACCACAGGGTTTCCTGACTATGTAACCGAGTCGACTTGACCAGAACACAATCCCCTGTTCTGAGCCGTGCCAACTAGCATTGCCGACTCTTACACCAGAGGAGCCGACTCTAAAACCCAGACTGACCAAAACTCGGTCTAAATACCTAGGACTCACCCCGGACTTACTCCTAGCCCTAGATACATCATGGACAACCATGATCGACCGGACAAATACATGGACATTGACCCAACAAGCCTTAAACGCACCACCCGAGACTCAAAAGCCTCTAGCAAAATAATTTAGTTATATAATTAATCTTTTATTTAAGAGAAATAAATTAGAATAGGAAAAAAGGCTCTCGATCAGGTCTAGGTCTCGGCCTAAATATGAAAAGGATCAATCCATGTTTAATTATTTAATTAATTATTATTTTTTCTTTTCCACTTTTTTATCTCTCTTCCCTTTTCTTTCTCTCTCCTCTTCTTTCTCTCTCTCCTCTTTTTTCTTTTCTTTTCCTTTCTTCTTTCTCTATTTTCTTTTCTCTTTTTTGGTTTGGCTTGAACAAGCCTTCCCATGGTTCTAGAGAATAAAAGGAAGAAGGGAAAAGGGAGTAGGTTCAAGGTGGTGGTCCATCGAAGTATGGTGGGGATGGAGTGGGGTCGGGGTGGTGCAGCCAGTGATGGTCCATCTACCAATGAAAAAGCTAGAAAAAAAGAAATGGGGCATTGCCCCTTATGCCACCACGGTAGTATCTAGAAAACAAAAAAACATATCAAGGTGGGAGGGAGGTTTACCGGTGATGGTGGCGAGGTTAGGCAACCGGTGATGCTCGACTTTGATGGTAGAAGGAGCCGAATGACTCAATATTTCTAAATCAAGGGAAAGAAGAGGGATTAGGAAGAAAAGGGAGGGATCTTTGGATGGTTGGGCTTAGCTTCGAGGGTACTACAATCGTCGGAGCTAAAGAAGAAGGCAGAGCAGGGTGGAGGGGCTTGATTTTGACTCGATTAGAAGTGATGTGGTGAGAAATTTAAAGAGTGGGTTTGGAGGAGATAGTCTCGTGCCATGGTGGATAAACTGGCCATTTGAGAGTTTGGTCGACCCCTATCCCTCCTTCAACCATCTTCCACCTATTCACGGTGATCTCATCGATCTTCCTAGCAAGTTTCATGCTCGATCAAGCAGGTGATAAAGTTCCCTGCTTTTTAATTTTTTCGAAGCTTTGAACTAAAGTTGGCAGGCCTTGTGACTTTAGCCTAATACGATCCCAGGTGGGCCGGGCTTCACATTCTCTCCTCCTAAAATAAAATTTCGATCCCGAAATTAACATACCTAGTTCAAAAAATAGCTGAAGGTACTTGGCTTGCATAGACTCGTCAAGTTTCCAGGTAGCTTCTTGCTCTAAATGGTTGCTCTACTGTACTTTGATATAAGCAATTATACTTCGCCTTAAGATTTTCTCCTTCTTGTCCATACTTTTTAGTGATAACTCCTCATAGGATAAATCTTCTCTAAGTTGAAGTAGTCCAAACTCGATCACATGATTAGGATCAGATACATATTTTCTTAGCATGGAGACATGAAATACATTATGAACTCCAGCAAGTAAAGGTGGTAAGGCAAGATGGTAGGCTATTTCTCTAACCTTCTTCAAGATTTCAAAAGGATCCACATACCAGGGACTTAGCTTATCTCGCATCCCAAATCTCATCACTTCTTTGGTAAGGGACACTTTGAAAAACATGTGATCTCCTACTTGGAATTCCAATTCTTTTCTCCTATTATCCATATAACTCTTTTATCAGCTCTAAGCTGAAGAAGCCGCTTTTTGATAAGCTAAATTTTTTTCATAGTTTGTTGAATAATTTCTGATCCTAAAAGTTTTCTTTCACCAATATCATCCCAATAGACAGGAGTCCTATACCTTCTCTCATATAGAGCTTCAAAGGGAGCCATCCGAATAGAAGCCTGGTAACTATTATTGTATACAAACTCTATCAATGGCAAATGTTTATCCCAAGATTCTTTAAGGTCCAATACACATGCTTTCAATATATCTTCTAGCATTTGAATAGTTCTCTCTGACTATTTATCTCTTTAGAGATGAAAGGCTGTATTGAATTCTAACTTGGTCTTCATGGCATGACGTAAACTTTTTCAAAATTATGAGATAAATCTCGTTTCCCTATCAGATATAATAGATACTTAAGTATCATGAAGTCTGACAATTTTATCTATATATAGCTTAGCTAGCCTCTTTAAAGTAAAATTGACTTGATAGGCAAGAAATGGACTGATTTAGTTAATTGGTCCACAATCATCCAAATGGAATCAAATTCTTTGAGAGTCCTTGGCAATCCGAAAAGAAAATCCATTATAATATGTGTTGCCGCCAAGATCTTTGTGGCCCGTAACTGCTGTCGGTGCCAGAGATGCGCTCTCCCTGCCACCCGGCCATCCTCGGCTCCCAGACCCCTGCGTTGGATGCGGTCGCCTTGCCGCCCGACGGTCCTCCGCTCCTAAACCTACGAGATAGGGGTTAAAGACCCGGGTCGGGATTTCCGGCGGGGGCAATTCGACGATCAAGTCAGTGACGATCCAGAGGAACAGATCCTCCTGGTCGGGCCCCTCTTGATGGACTCGCTCTAGGAGGAGTGAAAATGTGTGTGAAGGTGAAAACGTTGCAGGGGGAGAGTGATAGCAGGGATAGAGGGGTGCCCTGTTCCTCTGCCTCTCCTTGTATCCCTCGTTTTTCTTCAACTGTGGTGGCAGTGGCGCTTCACCCTCTTGGTTGGGCTTGCGCTTGTGCTCATAGTGGTGATGGTGCCATGCCCCTCTTACTGGTGGGGGTTGCACTCCTTCTCCTTCCTCTTTTTTTTTCTCTCTCTGGCTTGTGTTTTTTGCCTGCGTGTTTGAATTGTTGTGTTACCTCCGAGTTTGTTGCAAGCTAGGTTACCATTGGGCGCTTGTCTCGGGATCCCCGCCGGGCTGTCAGGTGCATGCAGCGGTGTCCCGAGGAGTCTTTCCTTATTCGTGATAAGGGAGTTGTCAGGCGCTCCGGCACTCCTCTTGGTTGCCTCATTCCGGAAAACTTGGCAGTGCCTCGAATGGCGGGCTGTCGCCCGCGAGATTTGAATCTCCCGGTTGGCTTCATTTCTTGGGCGATCTGAGTGGTTGGTGAGGAGTGTGGTGTCTCGATCAATGTGCTGCTTGCCTTTCTGGTGAAACTGGTGGTCGCAGGTGGTCAGTACGGTATGGTAGGTGCTCCAGTACAGTCCTCGGACGGTTCGTCAACATTCTGGGCTGGCGATGACCTCGTCCGAGCTGGGGCTGAGCTGGAACGGCAGGGCTTGCTCTGACCTAAGCGCTCCGAGCTTGTGGGGGCATCTCGGTGGAGGAGGGCAGAGAGCGGGCCCGGTTCGGAGGGCGCGCGCTCGGAGAGGCTCCACATTGGCGGGTGAGCACTTTTGCTCGACCTCGACCACAGGGCACTAACCTCCGATGGTCTCGCTCTGGAGGGCAGGAGGTGGACCCGGTCCAGAGGGCGCACGCTCAGAGAGGCTCCACCTCGATGGGTGAGCACTGAGCTCGACCCCGATCGCAGGGCACTAGCCTCCGAGGGTCTCGCTATGGAGGGCAGAAGGCGGACCCAGTCCAAAGGGCATGCGCTCGGAGAGGCTCCACATCGACGGGTGAGCGCTGAGCTCGACCTCGACCGTAGGGCACTAGCCTCCGAGGGTCTCGCTCTGGAGGGTGGAAGGCGGACCCGGTCCAGAGGGCGCGCGCTCGGATAGGCTCCACATTGGTGGGTGAGCGCTGAGCTTGACCTCGATCGCAGGGCACTAGCCTCCGAGGGTCTCGCTCTGGAGGGCAGAAGGTGGACCCGGTCCAGAGGGTGCGTGCTCGGAGAGGCTCCACATCGATGGGTGAGCGCTAAGCTCGACCTCGATCGCAGGGCACTAGCCTCCGAGGGTCTCGCTCTGGAGGGTAAAAGGCAGACCCGGTCCAGAGGGCACGCGCTCGGAGAGGCTCCACATCGATGGGTAAGCGCTGAGCTCGACCTCGACCGCAGGACACTAGCCTTCGAGGGTCTCGCTCTGGAGGGCAAAAGGTGGCTCTGACCTAAGCATCCCGAGCTTTCGGGCATGACCTGGTGGAGGACTGAGCTCGGCTTGTTGCTCTGAAGGAGCTCAGCTCAGCTCGGTAGTGGAATCCGGGCTAGAGAGTTGACGCAACATCTTTTCTTGACGTGGCGCCTGTCGGTTCCTCCACGTCAACGATCCCTCCACATCATTTGTCCCCCACTCTCGAGGCCCGTTAGTACGCAACGCTCGGCTCGAAGGGAGTAATTGCGGTGCTGACGTGGAAAGGTGAAAATCTAGCATGATGATGGCCATGATTGCTGGCGCTTAGGGGGCCGGCCCTACAGACCAATGCGGGGATGCCATGTGGCCACGTTCGAGGAGCAGTTAATATTGGCACAGAATTCAGAGCGACCGGGATGCCATTCTCGCCTATGGGTGGCATGTGGCACAGATCCATTGGCGGAGGGGTTGGATCGGTACGAATGCCTCAGGTCATTTTGAAATGAAATGAGGGCCTTACCCGAACCATCTATTCTTTTTGAATTCTCCGTGCCTGCTGCTGCCATGCCCAAGCTTCTTCCTCCTAGTTGCCCAGAGTTTTCTAAGGCACCAGGTCAGTTTCTTCTTCCTCCTTCCCCGCTACGATAGGTTTTTTCCTTCGGGTCTGGGGTCCTCTTCAGGTTGAGTTTCCTCTTCGGTCCTCTACTTTGAGTCCTTCATTTTCTTTGTCCTTGAGGATGTCCCATTTTGGTCCGGGCTTCTGCCCCTCCACTGATCAGGGCGAAGTCGATCCTTCCAAGCGAAGGCCGACATCTTCCTGTTCTTCCTCCGGCAGGGAGGAAGATGCAGCTCACTTCAAGCTCAGAAGGAGGCGTCCACCTGGTTCGGTTCTCATCAAGGAACCGAGATCCGGTCCTTCTCTCCCTCCTCCTTCTGCTCCTATTTTTGATTCTGTCCGGCCTGCAAGTCTTGGTGGGGTCGCCTCGACGATCACCGCTGGAGAACTCAGGACTGTCCGAGATGTCTATGGCATCCCACCTTCTATCCAGCTTATGATCCCTCGTCCGGGAGAACGGGTCACTTCGAGTGGCCCGGGCTGTCTTGCCTTCTATGAGGGACCTTCTCTGGGGGTCTCTGGTTTTCTTTCCATCCTTTCTTCCTGTCTGTCTTGGAAAATTATCGTCTGGTCTCCGCACAGCCAGTGCCAAACGCTATTAGGGTCATTTTTTTCTTCATTGTGCTTTGTCACCTCCACGGGTTCGTTGCCCTTTTTTCCTTGTTTAGGGCTTTCTTCGCCCTGAAGCGCCACCCAATCGAGGATGGGTGGTGGTCCTTGTCCTCCTGCCCAAAGGGCATCAAGTTCGAGCTTCCCTCTTCCATCAGGGGATGGAAGAGCAAGTTTTTCTTTGTTGAGATCGAGGGGGTTGACTGGGTCTGGAGCGATCTAGACAAGTCCCCCAATCGAAATTCTGCGATCGATGCGGCTGACCGAGATGATTACGAGTAGCTCCGCACCATCCAGATTCCTCCTCTCGAGGTCCTGTTGTCTGAGTAGAACCTTACCGACTATGGGGTCGACCCAACGAATGGGTTGGGTGAGTTCGACCTGAACTTTTCTTTTTCTTTACTCTTGTACTCCTTGCATTATTTCCCACAGGCTCTAACTGTTGTGTAATTTGCATGCAGGGATGATCTTCTTGAGAATGACCTTCTGGCCATCACCAAGAAGAGGCCGCCGACCGAGCTAGCCGGGGAGCCTGCGCCGAGGCGAGCCTTGAGTGAGAGTGCTTCTATGGCCGCTCCCACGGTAGTGATTGGTCTGAGCTCGACTGCTCCAGCTGATCCGAGTTCAGAGATGTCCCATGCTGCTCCTGCACCGGTGGAGAGGGCAGCTTCTGTGGCACCGAGGCCAGCCCAGCAGGCCCCTACTGCAGAGCTCGAGTTGGTGCTCCGGGCGAGGGTTGCTGCTGTTGCCGCTGCACCCTGCCATCCTCCAAGTCCACCCATCGTCTGTGTTGGGGATGAGGAGGTCCAGGCTACGACCAGGGCCGCGATGAAGGTGCCGCCTACACCGGCACCAGCTTCTTAGCCTGCCCCCTAGGGTCCTTCAGCCAGCAGGGCAAGGCCGTCCGCTCATGGAGGGAGCAGGAGGGAGGAGGCAAGGCGCCATCTCCCTTTCAGGATGGGGCCGGAAAGTTCATTTCTCTGGAGTCCCTAGCTAGCTGAATACATGATGGATTTCTCCATCCAGGTATGCGTCCGACAAGAGATGGCTGGGATGCGGCTGACCGATGTTATCAGCGCCATCTTTCCCCAGTTGTACTCGGTGAGCTATTCCCCTCTTTCTTCTCTTTTCTCTTTCTTTTTTTTTTTAGGCTGACCTCGTTTCATGGTGCAGATCGGTGCCGAGGCTCTCTTCATCAAGGGCCGCTACCAGAGCTGGGAGCGTCTCGAGCGGCAGTAGGCCACCGAGATTGAGTCTTTGAAGGCCAACCTGAAGGAGAATGTCAGGGCAAACAGGGTCCTTGAGTTGAAGGTCAAGGACCTCGAGAAACAGCTCGCCGACTCTGAGGTGTGAGCGAAAAAGCTTCTGGAGGCCCGCAACATGGAGCAGAGTCATTCAAAGAAGGCCGTTGAAGATCTCTCCTCCATGGAGAAAAAGCTGAACTAGTACAGTGCCAAAGTCGATCGGCACAAGGAGGCTGCCAGGGCAGCCTAGGCAGAGCTGGCAGCAGGGAGAGATCTATTGGCCGTAGCTAAGAAGGCAGTGGAGGTGGTGACCAACTCGGTGGAGGCAGCCAAGCTGGAGGCCGCCGAGTCGAAGAGTGTGGCGGTTGAGGCCACGAGGGGTGCTGATGACGCCGTCGCTAGATTCAAGGCTTCGGAGGAGTTCGTCGCTGAAATCCAGCAGATGGTGTCGGACTCCTTCTATAAGGGTTTTCTGACAAGAATCGTAGCTACCTCAAGTATCCTTCGGCCTCGGAGGCGGAGGCTGACGAGGAGGTCATTAAAAGAGTCGCGGGCTTAGAGACTTCGACGCCAGTCGAGGGTGATCCTTCCGAGGTTAGGGTAGCTCAGCCAGAGACTTCTGAGGGTGGGAGCTCTCGGCCTCAGGATCCAGCAGAGAAGCCGACCGGTGCGGAGTGACCCTTTTCTTCCTTGCTTTGTTTTGTACTTTTGTTTCTTGTACTTTGTCAGGGTCACCTGGCATGTCGGGGGCCCAGAAAATACTTGTAACTTGTGTTTAATCAATGAAGCTTGAGCTTCTTTGTCATCTATTCTCTTTGCCTAGTTCTTCCCCTTTTTTCTCTCTTCCTTTCACTCCCTTTCTTCTTTTCTCTCTTTTTTTTTTTTTGCATGGGTAGATCAGAGAGAAGGGCTTCACCTTGCTTGGGGTGAAGTTATGACACTTGAGAGCTGCTGGGCTCGAAGGTGTTGTTGATTGAGAGCCATGTGGCTTGGAAGTCCCTTAGCCAGAGATCTGAGCTCCGGTCTTGGGTTGGTGTCTAGAGCTGGGCTCGGAATGTTGATGACTGAGAGCTGCATGGCTCGAAGTTCTCTTGGCTGGAGATCTAAGCTCTGGTCTTGAGTTGGCATCCTGGAGCTGGGCTCGGGGATGTTGATGACTGAGAGCTGCATGGCTCGAAGTTCTCTTGGCCGGAGATCTGAGCTCTGGTCTTGAGTTGGCATCCTGGAGCTGGGCTCAGGGACGTTGATGACTGAGAGCTGCGTGGCTCGAAGTTCTCTTGACCGGAGATCTGAGCTCCGGTCTTGAGTTGGCATCCTGGAGCTGGGCTCGGGGACGTTGATGACTGAGAGCTGCGTGGCTCGAAGTTCTCTTGGCCGGAGATCTGAGCTCCAGTCTTGAGTTGGCATCCTGGAGCTGGGCTCGGGGATGTTGATGACTGAGAGCTGCGTGGCTCGAAGTTCTCTTGGCCGGAGATCTGAGCTCCGGTCTTGAGTGGGCATCCTGGAGTTGGGCTCGGGGATATTGGTGTCTGAGAGCTGCGTGGCTCGAAGTTCTCTTGGCTGGAGATCTGGGCTCCGGTCTTGAGTTGGCATCCTGGAGCTGGGCTCGGGGACGTTGATGACTGAGAGCTGTGTGGCTCGAAGTTCTCTTGGCCGGAGATCTGAGCTCCAGTCTTGAGTGTGGAAGGTGGTAGCTTCGATGCTGTACTTCCCTCTCATTCTCTTTCTTTCCTTCCCCTCTCACCTTTTTGATGAGCGGGGAGATCAGAGATGAGGGTGCTTGCCGTGTTCCTCTCTTGTTCTCTTTCTTTCCTTCCTCTCTCTTTTTTTCTTTTTTTTTTTTAGAGTGGGGAGATCAGAGAAGAGGATGCTTGCAGTGCCCCCCCTTTGTTCTCTTTCTTTCCTTCCCCTCTCATCTTCTTTTCGAGTGGGGAGATCAAAGAAGGGGGGTGCCGGGCTCCCCCCTTTGTTCTCTTTTTTTCCATCCCCTCTCGTCTTCTTTTCGAGTGGGGAGATCAGAGAAGGGGGTTACCGGGCTTGATTGCCTTGGAGCTAGGCTTGAGGCCTTCATAGACGTGGAGCTAGGCTCGGGTCCAGGGGTTGCCTGAGGTCTTGGCTCAGGTCTTTGGCACCTCGGAGCTAGGCTCGAGACGTTGATGGGAGCTACATGGCCCCATGATCTCTTGGCATCTCGGAGCTGGGCTCGGAGACATTTGAGATGGAGAGCGGCTTGGCTCGAAATTTTCTTGGCTAGAGATCTGAGCTCTGGTCTTAAGCTGGCATCCTGGAGCTGGGCTCAGGGACGTTGTTGACCGGGAGCTGCTTGGCTCAAAGGTCTCTTGGCCGCAGATCTGAGCTCCGGTCTTGAGCAGGCATCTTGGAGCTGGGCTCGGGGATGCTTGGAGTTAGGAGCTACGTGGCTCGAAGGTCTCTTGACATCCTGGAGCTGGGCTCGGGGATGCTTGGAGTTAGGAGCTACGTGGCTCGAAGGTCTCTTGACATCCTGGAGCTGGGCTCGGGGATACTTGGGGTTGGGAGCTACGTGACTCGAAGATCCTTTGATGTCCTGGAGCTGGGCTCGGGGATGCTTGGAGTTGGAAGCTACGTGGCTCGAAGATCCTTTGACATCCTGGAGCTGGGCTCGGGGATGCTTGGAATTGGGAGCTACGTGGCTTGAATATCCTTTGACGTCCTGGAGCTGGGCTTGGGGATGCTTGGAATTGGGAGCTACGTGGCTCGAAGATCCTTTGACATCCTGGAGCTGGGCTCGAGAATGCTTGGAATTGAGAGCTACGTGGCTCGAAGATCCTTTGACATCCTGGAGCTGAGCTCGGGATGCTTGGAATTGGGAGCTACGTGGCTCGAAGATCCTTTGACATCCTGGAGCAGGGCTCGAGGATGCTTGGAATTAGGAGCTACGTGGCTCGAAGATCCTTTGACGTCCTGGAGCTAGGCTCGGGGATGCTTGGAATTGGGAGCTACGTGGCTCGAAGATCCTTTGACATCCTGGAGCTGGGCTCGGGGATGCTTGGAATTGGGAGCTACGTGGCTCGAAGATCTTTTGACGTCCTGGAGCTGGGCTCGGGACGCTGTCGATTCTTTCCTGCAAGACATGCGATACCTGTGCAAGGGAGAAATCATAATCATGATTGTTGGTAAGGGGACTTACCTTGTTAGGGGCATCTTCGTAGGCCGTAGGCCCTCCTCCTTCGGGGGAGCCTGATGCCGTCGAGTTCTTTGAGGCAACGGACCCCTCGTGATGGGACTTCGACCGTCTCGTGGGGCCTTCCCACAATGGTTCGCGATCGTCGTCCCGACGACGTGGCATCTTTGTTTACCTTTCTCCTTCTCTTTCTTCTCCCCTCACGGCGGGGAGATGACTCTCGGAGCCCCCTGCCCCGTGAGCCTTCTTAGACGCATGCGCGATTCTCCAGGCAATCACACCTGCCAGTTTCGTGATGGGATAGCTATTGATGGTTGAAGTTGACGGGAGAGCGGCGAGCGCTTGGGGCCCCGCTTGAGGTATGCCCCCTGCAAACCTTTGGAGGCGGGCCTCCTTGATGAGCTTCTCGATCTCCTGCTTGCGATTGCGACATTCTTCGATATCGTGGCCGTGATCACGGCGGGGGTGATGATACTCTGCCTCGCCGCGACCGATGAAGGGCTTCACCGGTAGTGGGTGTTGTAGTCCAGTGGCTCGCCAACTGAGCCTCGCATACTGATGAACCGACGGGAGAACTCTACTAGCTTGCGCTAATGCTTCTCCAGGCGTGCTTTCGCTGTGTGCCTGATAGTTTCGTCAGCGGGACCCCCTGCCGAAGGAGACAGAGAAGGTGACGTCCTGGAGAAGCCTGGAGAAGATCGCCGATCCGTTGGCCTTTCTAGCTCATGTCGTCACCGTTCTTCCACGGTATGTTGACCTGTGAGGAGGTGGAGGACTTAGTCATGCCCGTCCTGTCCCCTTTCTTGGCGTGCCAATCTGTTGCTGCCAAGATCGTCATGGCCCGTAGCTGCTGTCGACGCTGGAGATATGCTGTCCCTGTCGCCCGGCCGTCCTCGGCTCCCAGACCCCTGCACTGGATGCGGTTGCCTTGCCGCCCGGCGGTCCTCCGCTCCTGAACCTGCGAGACAGGGGTTAGAGACCCGGGCCAGGATTTCTGGCGAGGGCACTCCGACGATCAAGTCAGTGACGATCCAGGAGAACAGATCCTCCTAGTCGGGCCCCTCTTGATGGACTCCGCTCTAGGAGGAGTGGAAAATATGTGTGAAGGTGAAAACGTTGCAGGGGGAGAGTGATAGCGGGGACAGAGGGGTGCCCTGTTCCTCCGCCTCTCCTTGTATCCCTCGTTTTCCTTCAACTGTGGTGGTAGTGGCACTTCGCCCTCTTGGTCGGGCTTGCGCTTGTGCTCATAGTGGTGATGGTGCCATACCCCTCTTGCTGGTGGGGGTTGCACTCCTTCTCTTTCCTCTTTTTTTTTCTCTCTCTGGCTTGTGTTTTTTGCCTGTGTGTTTGAGTTGTTGTGTTACCTCCGAGTTTGTTGCAAGCTAGGTTACCATTAGGCGCTTGTCTCGGGATCCCCGCCGGGCTATCAAGCGCATGCGGTGGTGTCCTGAGGAGTCTTTCCTGATTCGTGATAAGGAAAGTTGTCAGGCGCTCTGGCACTCCTCTTGGTTGCCTCATTCTAGGAAACTTGGTAGTGCCTTGAATGGTGGGCCGTCGCCCGCAGGATTCGAATCTCCCGGTTGGCTTCATTTCTTGGGCGATCTGAGTGGTTGGTGAGGAGTGTGGCATCTCGATCAACATACTGCTTGCCTTTCTAGTGTAACTGGCGGTCGCAGGTGGTCAGTACGGTCTGGTAGGTGCTCCAACGGTCCTCGGGCGGCTCGCCGGCGTTCTGGGCTGGCGATGACCTCGTCCAAGCTGGGGCTGAGCTGGAATGGCAGGGCTCGCTCTGACCTAAGTGCTTCGAGCTTGCAGGGGCATCTCGGTGGAGAAGGGTAGAGAGCGGGCCCGGTCTGGAGGGCGCATGCTCGGAGAGGCTCCACATTCGCGGGTGAGCGCTTTTGCTCGACCTCGACCACAGGGCACTAACCTCCGAGGGTCTCGCTCTGGAGGGCAGGAGGCGGATCCGGTCCAGAGGGCGCACGCTCGGAGAGGCTCCACATCGGCGGGTGAGCGCTGAGCTCGACTTCGACCGTAGGGCACTAGCCTCTGAGGGTCTCACTCTGGAGGGCGGAAGGCGGACCTAGTCCAGAGGGCGCGTGCTCGGAGAGGCTCCACATCTGCGGGTGTGCGCTGAGCTCGACCTCGACTGCAGGGCACTAGCCTCCGAGGGTCTCACTCTGGAGGATGGAAGGCGGACCCGGTCCAGAGTGCGCGTGCTCAGAGAGGCTCCACATCGGCGGGTTAGCGCTGAGCTCGACCTTGACTGCAGGGCACTAGCCTCCAAGGGTCTCGCTCTGGAGGGCAAAAGGCGGATCCGGTCTAGAGGACGCGCGCTCAGAGAGGCTCCACATCGACTGGTGAGCACTGAGCTCGACCTCGACCGCAGGGCACTAGCCTCCGAGGGTCTCGCTCTGGAGGGTGAAAGATGGACCCGGTCCAGAGGGCGCGCGCTCGGAGAGGCTCCACATCGGCGGGTGAGCGCTGAGCTCGACCTCGACCGCAAGGCGCTAGCCTCCGAGGGTCTCGCTCTGGAGGGTGAAGGTGGCTCCGACCTAGGCATCCTGAGCTTGCGGGCACGACCTGGCGGAGGACTGAGCTTGGCTTGTTGCTCTGAGGGAGCTTAACTCAGCTCGGTAGTGGAATCCGGGCTGGAGAGTCGATGCGGCATCTTTTCTTGACGTGGCGCCTGCTGGTTCCTCCACGTCAGCGATCCCTCCACATCAATATGCTCCTACTTCTATATTAGAATAGTAAGGAGCTACAGTGGTCCTGTAGGCCTATGGCACTTAGCTTTCACTTGTTAACAATTTAAGCACCGAGTAACATACAAAGATATCTCCCTTTTTATACCACTCCACTAGAAGTTTTCTCGAAGGTCCCTATATATTTTCGTACTTCCAGGATGCATAGTGTAGGTAGAATTATAGGCCTCCCTTAAAATTTCTCTCTTCAAACCTGTATTATTTGGAATACATAATCTATTTTAAACCTTAAGAATCCATCATCATGGATTCTAAACTCTATTATCATCCCAGATTGCATCTTCTCCATGACTTTTTATAATTCTAGATTATTTATTTGGGATGCTTTAATTCTATCAATTAAGGTAGGATGTACATTAAGAACAGAGAGCTTGATTTCAGAATTTTACAATCATACCTCGATATTTAATTTTTCAAGATCTTGAAGAATATCCTTGTGTGAAGTGATTAAAATACTATATCACCCCCAAACTTCCTGCTCAAAGTTTTGGCTACCATATTTGCTTTTCCTAGATGGTAATTAATTGTAAGATCATGATCTTTAATAAGCTTTAACCATCTTCTTTATCTCAAATTTAACTCTTGAAAAAATAAATATTTAAGACTTTTATGATCTGTAAAAAATCTTACAAGATACTCTATATAAATAATGTCTTCAAATCTTCAAGGTAGATACTATCGTAGCCAACTCCAAATCATAGGTAAGGTGGTTCTGCTCATGGGATTTCAATTGTTTGGAGGCATGCACTACTGCCTTCCCATTTTATATCAGGACACATCTCAATCCCTTTTTAGAGGCATCACTGAAAATAGTAAAACCTCTATTTCTAAATGGTAGGGTAAGGATAGGAGCTAATACCAAACATCTTTTTAGCTCTTAGAAGATCTTTTCTCATTTCTTAATCCATTCAAATTTTATTTCTTTGTGAGTCAACTGGATTAGAGGTACTACTATAGAAGAAAATCTCTTCATGAATCTTCGATAATATTTGGCTAGTCCAAAGAAACTATAGACCTCTATCAATTAGTTGATCAACCCCAATTCATAATTACTTATGCCTTCACCAGATCAACAAATATACCATTTTTAGAAATTATGTGTCTAAAAAAGGAGATGCTTTCAAGCCAAAATCGATATTTCTTCAATTTTGCATATCATCTTTGTTCCCTCAGTAGTTGCAATACTATCCTCAAATGCTTTTCATGTTCTTTCTGATTCTGGGAATATATTAGAATGTTATCTATGAATATAACTACATACTGATCCAAGTAAGACCTGAATACTCTATTCATCATATCCATAAAAGCTACGATACCATTTGTTAATCCAAAAGGCATAACCAAAAATTCATGATGCTTATATCTAGATCAGAAGGTTATTTAGGGAATGTCATTAGTCTTGATTTTTAATTGATAATATATGGACTGTAAATCAATTTTTGAAAATACTTGGGCACCCTAAAGCTGATAAAAAAGATCATTAATTTTAGAAAGAGGATACTTATTGCGAACTGTTAACTTATTTAATTTTCTATAGTCAATACATAACTTCATGCTTCCATCCTTCTTCTTAACAAAGAGTACTGGAGCACCCCACAAAGAGACACCAGGCTTGATAAAATCCTTATCAAGTAATTTCTAGAGTTGCTTTTTAAGATCCTTTAATTCAGCTGGAGCCATCCAATAGAGAGTTTTGGAGACTAATTTTGAACCATGTACGAGATAATAGCAAATTCTATCTCTCTATCATGAGATAATCTTGGTAATTCTTTCAGAAATATATCAGGAAACTCTTTCATCACTGGAATACTCTCCAAATTCACCTCTCCTTGCCGAGCATCTAAGATACTAGCTAAGAAATCCAAATAATCCTTCCTCAACACTCTACAGGCTTGCATAGTAAAAATAATTATGGTAGAGACATTCACTCTATTGCCAATGAAGCTAAAATGTTCTTGTCATGAAATCTGGAAGGTTTCTTTCTTTCTAAAATAGTCCATTATGGTATGATAAAAAGCAAGACAATCCATTGCTAGGATATTATCAAAATCCCTCATCTCTAGAACTATCAGATTGGATAGAGATCATGACCTGCTTGGAGTGCAGGATGGATAAATCATATCCACCATAATGATACTCTCATTTGGGGTAAAAGCATATAATTCATAATTCAGTGTTATAGGCACGATATTAACCTTCCTAGCAAATTCAGATAAAATAAAAAAATGTGTTGCCCTAGAGTTAACTAAGATGAAAACATATGCAAATGCTACTTTAACAATACTTATTAAAATTAAAGTTATAAATTATTAAGAATATCTCTAACATATAAATTAAGTAAGCTAGGGATAGTTTTGGAATACTTGTTACTATAGCATTCGATACCTGAGTATTTTGCTAGTTATGGCATAGACATGAACTTGGGTCTTCTCTTTTGACATCCTCCATATCCTTGTCTCGAGGGTTGGCCTTGAAAGGAAGTTGGTGCATTTTGAGTAGTCTGAGTGGGTGGTATAGATACATTTGGGAAGGGATGCTGATAACCAGAGTTTTGGTGAAGTAAGCAATCTACAGCCTTTATGACCCTATTGGCCATAATTAAAACATGTTCTAAAAAACCAGTGATAGTCCTTCTCCAGGTGAAAACATCGATACCTAGTATAACGAGATCCATTCTTCAGCTGAGGTCCACTACTTTTCCCAGGTGCTTCACGTTGTTTTGATTGATTGCCAAAAGATCGGTCACCTTAATGCCTATTAGATCTAGACCTTTTTTTTGCTGCCACTCCCTCTCTTGCTGCATGTTGTCAAATTTATGCTTCATAATTTTTGCTTTGTTGACCACATCTCGATATGAAACCAATTGCATTGGCCTTAACCCAGCACGGATTTTGGGTCTCGGCCATTTTTCAAATCTTTGGGCTTTGATGCCAACCATAGCCACTAGATCCATAGCAAAATGGGATAACTCAGTAAACTTAGCTTCATACTGGGTCACTGTCATACTTTTTTGAACTAGCCTTGTAAATTCACTTTCTTTTTTAAACCTGAGATTCTTAGAAAAGTACATATCCATGAATTCTTGATAGAAAGTGATGTGACGACATCCGCTAATGTGGAGCACACGGGTGGCTACGACAATAGAAGACTTGCCACCAGGGCATGGCACCTCAACTCCCAGCCGAGGCTGGGCTTATTGGGCGAGCCCCCCATCTGAGGCTGGCTCCCCACCGAGGTCAGCTCTTTGCCGAGGCCGGGCTCATAGGGCGAACCCCCCCGTCTAAGGCTGGCTCCCTGCCGAGGTCAGCTCTTTATTGAGGCCAGGCTTATTGGGTGAGCCCCCCATCTGAGGCTAGCTCCCAACCGAGGTCAGCTCTCCTCGAGGCCGGGCTCATTGGACGAGCCCCCCATTTGAGGTCAGCTCTTTACCGAGGTCAGCTCTTAATCGAGGCCGGGCTCATTGGGCGAGCCCCCTGTCTGAGGCCCATTCCCTACTGGGATGTGTCCGTACCCCAGAGTGGTGCCCCCGATATGGAGTTCCCGCTAGAGGAACATATATTTGAATTATGGTGAAGCAATGCCTGGCCGCCCGCAGCTTTCTATAGGCGGCACCAGAGATACGATGTGGGTGCCCCCAGACAACATGCCTAGCGACGTACTGCCACATCCATAGCTATACCACCAATAGTTGTTGACGGTCGTGGCGCAATACTTAGAGCTTCCCCAGGTGAAGAATCTGACGAAAGCCCCAGGATCTACAGCCCTGGGCAGTCTCTCCCGAAATAGAAGCAGCCCTCCTATAAGGGGCATCGAAGCCAAGAAGGGGGGAACTCTCGAGAAAAAGGACTTTCTTGGCTGGGAGCACCACTTGAAGGCCCAAGAAAGGGAGGACAGAGTCTCTCTCTCTCAGGCTCCCCCAAGGCCACAGGGATCCGACCCGACCTCCGGAGGAAGGTAAGCACGCGAGAAAAAGCGAGGGAAAGGTAAGTAGGCAGGCGGCCAAGCACCGCCGGTGAACCATCAGCCCGATAAGCCTCCCTGCTCTTGATCCCTCCTCTTTTCTGTTCCTTTAAATTCCTGTTCTCGAGTCACACCCTTTCGGCGAATGGGTCCCCTAAGTTTTATGTTGTGAAGGTCTTGTCTATTCCCTTCGATCATTCCACTGACTTGATCATCGGAGTGTCCTCACTGAAATCCCCGGCCCGTGTCTCCCATATCTTGCAGGAAGGAAGGAAAAGGGTCAGCGTGGTCGTGAGCAGGCAGCCACGGAGCGGGATGGAGCAGACGGGTCCCTGGGCCATCACGGTGCCCGATGATGATGGGAGGATCCCACGGCATGATCGAGCTGCAGGCGATGGCAATCTTGGCGGCAATAGGTTGGCGCACCAGGCAGAGGGCAGTTTTCAAGATCTTGGAGATCAACAAATTGGCATGCCAAGTAGGAAAAAGTTTTCAAGATTTTGGTGACCAACAGATTGGCATGCCAGGTAGGGAAAAGTTTTCAAGATCCTGGCGACCAACAGATTGGCGCGCCATGAAGGAAGAAGTTTTCAAGATCCTGGCAACCAACAGATTGGCGCACCAGGTAGGGGGAAGTTTTCAAGATCCTGGCAACCAACAGATTGGCATACTAGGAAGGAGAAGTTTTCAAGATCTTGGAGACCAACAGATCGGCTCGCCAGAAAGGGAGAAGTTTTCAAGACCACCCTCAACCTTGGGGTGCAGACCGGGGGTACAAAAAAAAATGAAAACGACCGTGCTTTCCCGAATGCCCGTCGCCTCCCGTTGTGCCCTCCAATCAGAATCAGCCCCATCAATCTTCCCTTAAGTTGATGATCAACAAGTTTGACCCATATTTCTTTCCCTGAAGGAGTAACTCACTCCTATCCAAGCGACCAGAGTCCGACGGGTAACTCTCTCCCCCTATCTCCTTCATTATGTGAAAAGCTGTGTGACAGATCGACAGGGAAAGCTTCCATCTCGCCATCAACAGCAAGTATCGTGGTCTAACACCTGCTACTGAGGCCAAAGTCCAAGGGATGCCAACCGGGAAACCCTAGGGGTCCTGCCATCTACCACTTGACTCTCAGCTCAGCCCTTACCACGCTCACAGTCTGGAGATGTCCGCGGTGACTTAATGCAGTCCCTCCATCTATCACGAGGCTCACAATTTGGCAACTGCTGCGCTGATAGTCCAGAGATGTTCGCGGAGTCTCCGAAAGGTCCCGTCATCTGTCGCTTGACTGTTAGTTCAGCTCTTGCCCTACTCACAGTCCGGAGATATCCGCGGTGACTCAATACAGTCCCGCCATCTATCGCGAGGCTCATATCATGGCATCTGCTAAGCTAATAGTTCGGAGATGTCCCCGGGAACCCCGTCAGTCTCGTGGTCCACCACCTGACTCACAGTGCAGTCAACCGATGGGCCTGCATCAAAGCCCCGAGCCTGGAGTAGCTCACCACCTCATCAAGGATGTAAGACTCCATCCTTGATTATTAAAACTCACCTCCAGTGCAACCTTGCTTTTGTTTGTGTAGGGACCCGTTCAACCAACTTCGAGCCAGCTTAAGCCCAAAAACTTACGAAGCTCGGCACTCGAAGCCCAGAAACTCCCAAAGCTCGACACTCTAAGCCCGGAAACTCCTGAAGCTCGGCAATCTAAGTCCAAAAACTTACGAAGCCTAGCACTCTAAGCCTGGAAACTTTCAAAGCCCGGCACTCTAAGCCCAGAAACTCTCGAAGCCCGGTACTCTAAGCCCGAAAACTCCCGAAGCCGGGCACTCTAAGCATGGAAACTCTCGAAGCCCGGCACTCTAAGTCCGAAAACTTACGAAACCCGGCACTTAGGACCAGAAGCTTCACCGGCCTCCCGGCTCTGGTCACCTTGCCCAAAGTCCGAAGATATCCACCGGGAAACCCCAGAAGTCCTGGCCATCTGCCGCCCGACTCGCAGCTTGGTGCACCCGGCCTCCTCCATCAGGCCCCACGACCTTCTTCATCAGCCCCCTTGACCTCCTTCATTAGGCCTCCTGGCCTCCTTCATCAGGCCTCCCGGCCTCCTTCATCAGGTTCCCTAGCCTTCGTTGCCAGGCCCCTCGGCCTCCTTCATCAGGCTCCTCAACCTCCAACATCAGGCCCCTCGACCTCTTTCATCAGGCCTCTCGGCCTCCTTCATCAGGCTCCTCAGCCTCCTTCACCAGGCTCCTCGGCCTCCGGTGCTAGCACCCTCAGCCTCCTTCATCAGGCTCCTCAGCCTCCGGTGCTAGGCCCCTCGACCTCCTTCACCAAGCCCCTCGACCTCCATCAGGCCCCTCGGCCTCCTCCATGCTGCCCCTCGACCTCCTTCATCAGGCTCCTTAGCCTCCAATGCCAGGCCCCTCGGCCTCCTTCATTAGGCTCCTCAGCCTTCGGCACCAGGCCCCTCAGCCTTCTTCATTAAGCTCCTTAGCCTCTGGCACCAGGCCCCTCGACCTCCTTCATCAGGCCTCTCGACCTCTTTCATCAGGCTCCTCAGCCTCCAGTGCCAGGTCCCTCAACCTCTTATATCAGGCCCCTCCTCCTCCTTCATCAGGCCCCTTGGCCTCCTTCATCAGGCTCCTCAACCTCCACCTCCTTCATCAGGCTCCTCAACCTCCAGCATCATCCTGCAGGAGCCGAAGGTTTGGAATAGACTTAAGATGGCCTCGAGCACATACCTCCCTATTCTGAAGACTAAAAAAGGGGAAGAGAAAATGGAGACACACTGGATGACAGAAGAATTTATATTTTTTTATTTGATCAAAAGTCTCTTACATCAAAGGAGATCGCTCGACAGGTCGGGAGATCTCTCAAAGGGTAGATTACAAGCAGAGAGAAAGGGGATCTCGAACCAACGAGCGGGCTCTCCCCTCGACGATGACCTCAACCTCTGGAAGTATGCCGGCCTTCTCTACTATGGCGGATGCCCTTCCTCAGGTGTTTTGCTCGCCATCGACTGAGGAAGAAGCCTCACTCCACCACCGCCTCTACCGTGCCGTCCTTGGAACTCACCAATCCTGTGATTCCAAGGGCAGTTGCAGCAGTGCCCCGTCAGACTCCCTTCCATAGCACCATAGCGGCCGTGGCCTCCTCTGCGATGACCACCACCCTGGTCGCCGCCTCATCATCAAGGACCTCCGATCTTGAGGGGAGGCACGAGCAGCCTCTTTCTCCCTCTTCAACTCTACTATCCCCCATTTTTGAGAGCAGCCTCTTTTTCTCTCCTCCGGGGGTCCTCACTGGAGGGAACTTCAAGCTCAGCGGATTTCTTCTCCATCCTGGATGTCCATGCCTTGGCATTGTCCGATCGCCCTCGAAGAGGGTGAAAAGACTCCCTCTCCCCCTCTATCTCCTCGACCGGGGGACTGAAGTCCATTAGGGGCCCTCCTCTAGCACAACCCGAAGGCGAGGGGAGGGAAGAAGGAAATAGTATGGAGGAAGGAGGGGAGCGCACTGTGGAATGTTGCGCATTGGCACTCAAAAGGTCCCTTAAAAAGGCACAGTGGTAGGCCCTTCGCAATAAAGACTGCCGCTTGCCTCCACTTCATCTCGATGCAGAGCATGTGTCCCTTAGACTCCCTGTCCAACGGGAGGTCACCGTGTGGCCCTTCAGGATGTGCCAGATATGCCAAGCCCATGGTCATCACTTTGATTCAAACAAAGCAGTTATGTTGCTTCAGTGGAAAACTGAGCAAAGCGTCGTCTCATTTATACCAGGGGCATGATTTTCGAGATGCAGGCACCTGAGGCATTGATGGCATCGCAGGAACATCCCCCACATCAGTGGGCTCATTACTCCCTTCACCTCGAGCGCTGCCACACCCTCAAGGCTCAGGAGTGGGGGGCATCAGATGTGGTAACATCTGCTGACATGGAGCACACAGGCGGCTACGACAACAGAAGACTTGCCACTCGGGCATGGCGCCTAAACTCCCAACCGAGGTCGGGCTCATTGGATGAGCCCCCCAGTCCGAGGCTGGCTCCCTGCCGAGGTCAGCTCTGCCAAGGCCGGGCTCATTGGGCGAGCCCCCTGTCTGAGGCCAGCTCCCTGCTGAGGTCAGCTCTCTGCCAAGGCCGGGATTATTGGGCGAGCCCCCTAGTCTGAGGCTGGCTCCCTGCTGAGGTCAGCTCTCTGCCGAGGCCGAGCTCATTGGGCGAGCCCCCCATCTAAGGCCGGCTCCTTGCTGAGGTCAGCTCTCCGTCATGGCCGGGCTCATTGGACGAGCCCCCCGTTTGAGGCCGGCTCCCTACCGAGGTCAGCTCTCAATCGAGGCCGGGCTCATTGGGCAAGCCCCCCATCTGAGGCCTGCTTCTTGCCAGGACGTGTTCGTACCTCAGAGTGGAGCCCCCGATATGGAGTTCCCGCCAGAGGAATAGATATTTGAATTATGGTGAAGCAAAGCCTAGCTACCTGCAGCTTTCTGTAGGTGGCGCCAGAGGTATGATGATGGTCCCCCAAACCCCATGCCTAGCAACGTACTGCCACATCCACAACTGCACCACCAATAGCCGCCGACAGGCATGGCGCAACACTCAGAGCTTCCCCAAGTGAAGAATCTGACCAAGGCCCTAAGACCTGCACCCCTAGACGGTCTCTCCCGAAATAGAAGTGCCCCTCCTATAAGGGGCATCGAAGCCAAGAAGGGGGGAGCTCTCTCGGGAAAAAGGACTTTCTCGGCTGGGAGCGCTACTTGAAGGCCCAAGAAAAGGAGGACAGAGTCTCTCTCTCTCTCAGGATCCCCAAGGCCATAGGGGTCCGACCCGGCCTTCGGAGGAAGGTAAGGAAGGTAAGCACGCGGGAAAAAGTGAGGGAGATGTAAGTAGGCAGGCAACCAAGCACCGCTCTTGATCCCTCATCTCCCTGCTCCCCGCTCTTGATCCCTCATCTTTTTCGTTCCTTTACATTCTTGTTCTTGAGTCACACCTTCCCGGCGGACGGGTCCCCCAAGCCCTACACCATAGAGGTCTTGTCTGTTCCCCTCGATCATCCCACTAACTTGATCGTCGGAGTGTCCTCATCGAAATCGCTAGCCCGAGTCTTTCCTGTCTTGCAGGAAGGAAGGAAGGGGGCCAGCACGATCGGGAGCGGGCAGCTATGGAACGGGACGGAGCGGACGGGTCCCTGGGCCATCGCGGTGCTCGATAGTGATGGGAGGATCCCCCGACGCGACTGAGCTGTAGGTGGCGGCGATCTTAGCGGCAACATAAAGTATTCCAAGTAATTGGCCTATCAATATCATGTTATCTCTTGATAGCTTCCTATTATTCAAAAGCTTTACCCTGCAACTGATAAGCAGTAAATTGGACCTTCTCATGGTTAGTGCATTCCAAGCTATCAAGGGCCTTTTCTATTTCTTTGTGCCATTTCAGTGACTTGGTGGGTTTGGTGAAACCTTTAAAAGTAAGTGGTGTCAGCTTCTTAAATTTACCAATCCACCGATCTATCCTGGAAGATTGAGTACCTTTATTTCCCTACTATTTCATCTTCTAAATAAATTCAGCAAGAGCTTACATGAGGTTTGCTACCTGACCATCAAAATTGGTAGTTCCCTAATTGTTGGGTGCATCATGCTATAGATGAGGAGGGCTGGCTACTCAACTCTCATCTTGATCTAGCAATGGACTACGAGATATCCTGGAGATACTAGCAGCTCGAGCTGTTCCAGTCGCTCAAGAAACATTGCCTTTAAGCTAAGAAGCACCATTTATTGGAGAGATGTCCCGAGTCTGTGAGACATTATGGTTTTGAGAGGTGCAATCATTCAGATGAGTACAACGCGTATTAGTAGTGTTGCGGCGACTTCTCTTGGGCCGGGTCCGGTAGGCTGCGCTGGAGATCTCCTCGCCCGGTCGACCTGCAACAAAAGTTCTCAAGGCGCTGGTGGTGTTCCGGCGGGGGATCCTCCGATGCCTAAGTTAGCAGGAGCTTGAAGGCAACAGAATGGAGGAATCAAAGAGATAGCATAAGGAGAGGGAAGAGAGTCCTTAACCTGAAACGGGGGCCCCCCAGGTGCCTTATATAGGCATGGAACAGTCCAAAATCTATTAGATGAGAGGCCAAAAAAGATCGATCTGCCCCTAGGAGGATCTGGAGAGTGGTCACGTGGTGCCCGGAGAGGGCGGCGTCGTGGGAGTAGTGGAGCAGTACTGCTGAAGTGGCAGGAGTTCGTTGTAACAGAAGATATTTCCGGGATTCGCCAGGCCCCTGAATTGAGTCGGTCGGGCACCGATTGGAAGGGCCATCAGGCTGTCCAAAGGGAAATGTCTGTCAGACCATCAATGAGCAGGACCTCAGCAGGAGTGGGCCATTGGACCTTTGCTCCGGTGGGTTGGCGGGCTGAAGGAGATCAATGAGCTGGACCTCAGCAGGAACGGGCTGTCGGACCTCTACTCCGGTGGGTCAGACCTCTGAATGAGAGCAATGAGCCGGACCTCAGCAGGAGCGGGCCATCGGACCTCTGCTCCAGTGGGTCGGCGGGTTGAAGGAGATCAATGAGCCAGATCTCAGCAGGAGCGGGCCGTCGGACCTCTACTCTGGTGGGTCGGACCTCCGAATGGGAGCAATGAGCCGGACCTCAGCAGGAATGGGCTGTCGGGCCTCTACTCCGATGGGTCGGACCTCCGAATGGGCATCCATTGGAGCTTTAGAAGAGCGGTCCGGTTTAGTCTGATGGTGAACCGTTAGGGTGTAACAAGTAGTTAGGGCTGGAAATGGGCCGGCCCAAAGCCCATTGGGCCGGCCCAAAGACTATATTTTAAAAAATCTTGGACCGAATCCAGACATTCCTTTGGTCCAAAAATTAAATGGACTCTATTTTATAATCCTAGGACTAGTCCAATATGCTTAAAATTTTATCCAAAGCCTGAACCAATTTCAAACCGGCCCGACGTTTATTGAGCTGGCCCAGCCCAATTCCAAACAATGGGCTTTTGGGCCGGCCCATTTCCAGCCCTACAAGTAGTATAGAAATTTTCTGCAACGTTGGACATCCTTATTGATCGGGTATGAACCATTTCCACATATTTTACTAAAATGAGTTAAATTCAACAAAATTTAATTTACTAATAATTTTAAATCATCTAATTATATCCTAACTAATTCTATCCTACTCTCATTAGCTATTTTAAACTATAAGATCTTTGAACCATGCTTTGATACCACTTAATCTATCATATCATGCTTGAAGGCCAAACCAGGTATATGATAGATGATTGCATCTCCTTAGAAATTGATTCCATCAAACATGTAAGGCCTACCTTTACAATAAACAACCAGGCAGTGGTAGAATATAAATTCACTAATTATTTCATTCAATAATAAAGTTTTCCATCAAGATTGACAAAAAAATAATTTTTTTCTAAAAATCTAAGATAAAATGTAAACTAAGAGAATAACACCTAAACCTTAAGCTCCTCACTGATTGGTCCTAATGTCCATATGATCTTCTGGATTTATAACAAAATACAAGAAATATGGAATAAACTTTACAGGCTAAGTAAGTTATCATAACCTTTAATTATATGTTAAATAATTTAATAATTATCCATACACATAAGCCAATCAGATATAGTAATCAAGCAACACAACTTTTTTCATTATGCACATTTGAATACAATTTATTTTAAAAAGAAATAACTATGAATGGCCATCTATTTATACTTTAACCATCTAGTTCCTCTGACTATGGCTATGATTAGCTGATGGCTAGTTTCAAAAGAGACTAGATTCTGACTACATGTACTATCTATCGATTTTGTACTAATGATCATCCCATTAGAGGCTTAGAAGGATACTAGCTTTGACATCGTACGAGAAAATATGCATCCTTAGCATATACCAGTGATCGGCCCGCTTGGTTAGGCTAGAAGGATACTAGCTTCTGATTATACATACTATTCATCAGTCATATACCAGTGATCGCCCTGTTGGAGGCCCAGAAGAAGTCTAGATCCTAACTCGTGTGATCATAGTCAAACTACGGAGCATCAACAATAACAAACACCATACTTTTATGCAATACAATACAACTCATCTTCGGATATGCATGTTCAACATTCCATAACACTCATAATATAAACATAACACATTAATAATTTAATCTTTTAAATAAAACAAGCTTGGCATAGTATATTAGAGGATAAAATGATTTACCAGAAATAATTTCTCTCCTCTTTCTCTCTCTTCTTTTTCTTTACTCTCTCATCTTTCTCTCTCTTTTCTTTTCTCTCCTCTTTTCTTTTCTTTTCTTTTCCTTCTTTCTTTATTTTCCTCTCTTCTTTGGTTCAGCCTGAATGGGCCTTTCCATGATTCCAGAGAACCGAGAAAGAAGGGAAAAGGGAGGGGGTTTAAGATGGTGGTCCACTAGAGTACGGTCGAGATGGAGTGGGGGTTGGGGTGGCACAGTTAGTGGCGGTCTGTCCACCAATGGAGAAGCTAGAAAAGAAAAGAATCAGACCATTATCCCTTACTGCCATCACAGTAGTATCCAAAAACCAAAAACAACACATCATCAAGGCGGGAGGGAGGCTTATCGGTGATGTTGGCAATGATGAGGCAACGGGCCATGCTCGACTTCGGCAGCAGAAAGAGCTGAATGACTCCAAATTTGTAAATCAAGGGAAAGCAGAGGGATCGGGAAGGCAAGGGAGGGATCTTTGGATGGTCAGGCATAGCTTTGAGCATTCTATGGCCACCGGTGCTAGAAAAGAAGGTGGAGCGGGGTGGAGGGGCTCAGTTTTGACTCGATTAGAAGTGGTGTGGGGAGGAATTTAAAGAGTGAATTCGGAGAAGATAATCTCATTCCAGGGTGGATTAATTTGGCCATTCGAGAGTCCAGCTGACCCCCATCCCTCCTCCAACCATCACCACCCATCCACGGTGATCTCGCGGATCTTCCTGACGAGCTTCATGCTCGATCAAGTGGGGGATAGAGTCCTTTATTTTTTAATTTTTTTTAAAGTTTGAACTCAAGCCAGGAGGGCTGACTTCAGTCCAATATGGCCTCGACTGGGCCGGGCTTCATAGAAGCAAACACTAGTTATTAGAGCAATAGAGTAATTCTTTGTGCATCGCATGCGGTGCAGCAAATCCAGCATGGCCCACACCGCACGCGGCTATTGGTCCACGCTGGCATGATGGATGGGACGGGTCTCTACGATACGTAAGCTGCAGACATCATCTTGTAGTCTTTTCAATCATGCAAAATGACCATTCTATCCTCATCATTTTCGGTATAGGAAAAATGGCTCTTATTCTGCAAACAGGCCCCACCCCAGAGTTCGTCCATTATTTTTGGATATCTCAGATACCTCCATTTTATATTTTTGCTCATCTTTGGTGGTCGAAAAAGCGTTGGTGATCTTCTTTCAACATTTGATACACCTACGAAATCTTAAAAAAATGGAAACACGTGATTTCGTCTTTCAACGCAAACGATGAACATGAAAACAATGCAAGAAGAAAATGCAGATGGAGGAAGGAAGTACTGCAATCGTTGTTTATTCAGGAGGTGATGAGACCCCCTTAAGATCCATCCCCAAGAATGCTATAGAAGCATAAACAAGTAAGGAAAATTTTTGATTCATGCTTGGAGTTGACATTTGGCATGTAAACTTTTTTTATACAATTTTTGCATGGGTATCGGAGTTTTTTAACTAGGGTGCCCCAGGTTTTGAACAAGGGTGTCGTAGGTTTTGAACAACGGTGTGGTAAGTTTTGAACTAGAGTGTCATAAGTTTTGAACTAGGGTGTCGCAGGTTTTGAACTAGGGTGTCGTAATTTCTATTTTACTATTTTCATGTCAATCTTTGAAATTTATCTCTATAGAGGGATGTTACGATAATTTTTAAAAAATATTAAGTCTTCATAGTATAAAATCATGACACCATAGTTCAGATATTACGACACCCTAGTTCAAAACTTATGACACCCTAGTTCAAAACCTACGACATCCATGCATAAATTATGAAAAATAAATTTTTAACCGCTCTACCTCTAATACATGACAACCATGGCTTGTTTTATGACTTCCAGGGTGTTATAAAATTATCACGGATGCTGTGACATTAATCAAAATGGCCAAAACAGTATTACGACACCTTAGTTCAAAACCCACGACATCCTAGTTTAAAACCTATGACACTCATGCAGAAATTATGAAAAATAAATTTTTAACCCCTCTACCTCTAATACATGACAACCGTGGCTTATTTTATGACTCCCAGGGTGTCATAAAATTACCATGGATGCTGCAACATTAATCAAAATGGCCAAAACAGTATTACGACATCTTAGTTCAAAATATACGACACCCATACATAAATTATGAAAAAGAAGTTTTTAACCCCTCTTCCTCTAATACACGGCAATCATGACTTATTTTATGACTCCCAGGATGTTATAAAATTACCACGGATGCTGTAACATTAATTAAAATAGCCAAAACAGTATTACGATACCTTAGTTCAAAACCTACGATACTCTAGTTCAAAACCTATGACACCCATGTAGAAATTATGAAAAAGAAGTTTTTAACCCATCTACCTCTAATATATGGCAACCGTGGCTTGTTTTATGACTCCCTGGGTGTTATAAAATTGCCACGGATACTGTAGCATTAATTAAAATGGCCAAAATAGTATTACGATATCTTAGTTCAAAATCTATGATACCCATGCAGAAATTATAAAAAAGAAGTTTTTAACCCCTCTACCTCTAATACATGGCAATCGTGCTTGTTTTATGACTCCCAGGGTGTTATAAAATTATCATGGATGCTGTAACATTAATCAAAATGGCCAAAATAATATTATGACACTCTAGTTCAAAATCTATAACATCATAGTTCAAAACCTATGACACCCATGCAGAAATTATGAAAAAGAAGTTTTTAACCCCTCTACCTCTAATACATGGTAACCATGACTTATTTTATGACTCCCAGGGTGTTATAAAATTGCCACGGATGTTGTAACATTAATCAAAATAGCCAAAATAGTATTACGACACCCTAGTTTAAAACCTACAATATTCTAGTTCAAAACCTACGATACCTATGCAAAAATTATGAAAAAGAAGTTTTTAACCCTTTTACCTCTAATACATGGCAACCGTGGCTTGTTTTATGACTCCCATGATGTTATAAAACTGCCACGGATGCTGTAACATTAATTAAAATGGTCAAAACAGTATTACGATATCCTAGTTCAAAATCTATGATATCCTAATTCAAAATCTATGACACCCATGCAGAAATTATGAAAAAGAAGTTTTTAACCCCTCTACCTCTAATATATGGCAACCACGGCTTGTTTTATGACTTCCAGGATGTTATGAAATTGCCATGGATGTTGTAACATTAATCAAAATAGCCAAAACAGTATTACGACATCCTAGTTTAAAATCTACGATACCCTAGTTCAAAACCTACGACATCCATGCAAAAATTATGAAAAAGAAGTTTTTAACCCCTCTACCTCTAATACATGGCAATCATGGCTTGTTTTATGACTCCTAGAGTGTCATAAAAATTTGTGTTTAGAATTTATTGCTTAACTTACATTTATATTTTACTTATATTTTAGATGATCTTGCAATGCTTTGGCTGCTTAGATTAAAGGCTTCATAATTGTTTAAAAACCATTGCAAGCTAGCAGTGTATGCTGAACAAGTTTTGAAGATGAGTTTCTTAAGTTATCGTTTAGAAATAATCCGAAAGACTTCTTTCAATGCATTCGTAGACATGCAACATTTGTTGTCGACGGGTGTTTACTAGCTGAAATTATTAGATGCTACAAGGGAGGAAACAAGTTTATTTTTTATGGCAAGGAACTTATATTCAGCATCGAAGACCTGGCCCTGATTTTGGATTTGCCATGCCATGGAAAGAAAATCAAAATGGAAGATCAAGTTAAGAAGGGTCGGTTATTCAGACGATTTGGAAGACAATTAAATCTGCAAAATAAGGGGCTGGAGAAGTTAATTATCCAACTTCATTCATTAAATTTATAAGAGGATGTCGAGGACACTGTGAGATTATAGATTGCATATATGTTCTCAACGTTCTTGTGTCCAAAGTCAAATCAATCTTGTCCAAGATTTATCATCTCTTACTTGGATGATTTATCCTAGCTGAGTCAAATAGATTGGGCTTCCACAATAAGGGAGTTGACTTTTATGTCTCTCCCAGATGCTGCTTTTTGCTTGAGATTCGACCGGCCAGTCCTAACCAAGAGAAGTGACAAGGTTAGGAGGCAGCCAACCCTGTATGGGTGTACAATTGCTCTGTTGGTAAGTATCATTAATATGCAGCAAAAGTATAATTGCTTTATTTTAAATCTTCCATATATTTAACATACATGATTATTATGTACAGGTTTGGTTCCTTGAGCATAGTACCTTGAGAGCCCCAGCATATCCAAATAAATTGCCTAGGTTGTTAAAATGGTATGACAGCCAAGTGAAGACAAAGATTGTTGAGCTTACAAACTTGAAGCCTCATGAGTTGGTAAACAAAAATATTTTTTCATTATAATATTAATGAACAATATATTATTATAATTAATATATGGTTATTTTGTTATTGTTCTTGACTTGCAGGTGGAGGGAGCTATTGTGCCTACGATAATGGAACAATGGCTTCTCACTGAAGAAACAGTAACAGCAGCATCCTCCGAAAAAGAAAAAACTTGTGCAAGTTGTGCACAGGTGAAGGCTGAAGTTGAAGAGATAAAGAAGAGGCTTACGATAGTTGAAACTCTCCTTAGTTCATTAGTAAATAAAGGTATCAATGCCAATAAAGAAGGGCAGAAAGAGGTAGAGGGAGAGGATACTGAAGATACTGAGGATGAGGTGGAAGAAATTTTTGATGAAAAATTGAAGGATACCCTTGTAAGTGAGGAAGCTGAGGGGGAAAAAGAAGAAATCTAGATTCCTTCACTTATCAAGAGGGTAAAAAAGAACCTAGGCTGCGAAAGGCCTCCCAAATCGTAGTGATTCTGCTTTCGAAATAGGTTCATCGAAAAAAAAGATGAAGATAGTGGGCACATCTCAGCCCGAGGAATCAAATTTGAATCTTCAAATTGAAGATGATGAAATTTGATCAACACATTTTTGAAAGAAAAGATGAACTTGTAAGTTATATCTATTTTTTCTAATATGAATGCTAATTTATAGTCGAGAATATATAATATCATTCATCTTTATTAATTTCAGATATGTCATCTACAATAACAAATTCGGAAGCACTATCACTAGAAAAAATCATTTTGATCTGATAAACAATGACATGATGGTTGATGATGTAAGTAATAGAGTATTACTTCATTTTCTTGTTAATCTTTATATATGTAATGATATATTTTCTAATAATTGTTATATTCATTTTCAGAATTTTATGAAATTAAGTTACTTATAATTAATCAGTTTATATTGTATTGATGGATAATTGATGCCGGGCAGGAGTTTATTACAAAGAACTAGACTGAAAATGCAGAAAGATATCTAAGAGTATAGTTGCACCTGTAATGACCTCTGGCATGTGCCTAACATCAGCATCACCGTATCATGAACTTGCTGGAATAGCCGGGAATATGATTTTTGATGGAGTCAGTGATGTAAATAAGAAGGAATTTTGATTTATCTTCACTATCATAAACTCGGACAATTCCCGCTAGCACCTGGTAGTAGTTGACATGCAAGAAAAGATTTTGATGCATTTGAATTCAATAAAATGCAATTTCAAGTACAAGGAAAATGCAAGGAAGTGGCACAAGATAGTAGGTCCAATGTTCCATATATTCTGTGATAATAGTAAAGTATCCAAATGGTCCATGAGAGAGATTAATGAATGCCCTTCCAAGTTGTAGGATCACTAGAATGCGGTTTGTTTTGCGAAATACATGGATTTTATTGCTCGTAGGGATAGGTCCGATACTTAGGATTTCAAAGAAAAAGATATCAGCGTGTACCGCCGCCAGTTAGCAGCAAGAATTTTGAGAGAGAGTCTGAATCAAAAGATTGAAAGTATTGCTAAAAGTTAGCTTATAAAAGCAATTATTTGTTATGTATTCTTTCTTTTCGATTCATTCACTTCTATAATATGTTATACAAATTTGTAACTAACTCGAGGATTATATTTTAAGCGTTATTCTCAAAGGAAAATTCTATAATTCATTCAACCAGTATTGTTTTGAATATCATTGTCATATTACATATAGTTTTATATAATTCATTCAATCAATATTTTATAATTCTTCATTGGTGTGATGATGATATAAAGGAATGTTATATTTCTTGACAGGGTGTCGTAGTATTTATACTTGGATGTCGTAGCAATTGAACTAGTGGTGCGGGCACCAGACTTAGAAGAAGACTTCAGGGCTCCATCTGGATCTCTGATTGACATTGCCCGAAGAATTAGGATTTTTTGGTTTTGTAATAAGGGTTGACTTGGTCAACTCAATTTTAGTTTGAGTCTGTATTTCCCTGCAATTTAAATTTTGTTGAGTCATGTTGACTCAATACAAGTCCTAGTAGTGGTCTAGGTCTTCTCCAAGGTGCCACATTTTCTCCCAGGACCAAGCAAGTGGGCGCCACACTCCCAGCCACACGCCAGAGTCCAGGAGGTGCCACATCTCCATCCAGTGTGCCTTGGTCCCCACACCACAAGAAAGCAGGTCCCTTCTTTCATGCGCCACTTGGGGGAGAAATCCATCAAGATACCTCAATCCAAGGAGGAGCCAACTTCTTTCCAGATAAACCCAAGCCAGGATGGCAAGAATTTTTCTTGAAGAGAGGATCAAGGAGGTGCCCCACAATGTTCCATAAAAACCCAAGTTATAAAAGGGAAGAGAGCATGTCTTGGGGAGAAAATCAAGGAGGCACCCAAAAGTTTCCTAAAGTGCCAAAGCCATGAAAGGAAGAAGCCTAAACTTGTGGAGCAAGACTAGGAGGTGTCCAAAAGAGCCAAACCATGAAGGGAAAATCCTTGATTCATGGAGAGATACTAGGAGACACCCCCATAACCTGCCATTTGGAGCTGATTTTCAAGTTTTCTTGGAGTTTTTGGGCTGCCCACTCATGGAAGGAGTCTTGGGAAGAGAATTTGATGCCTAAAGTGTGGGTTAGTCCTATTAGTCCCACATGGGAAGTGTATGAAATTTTATTTCTTTGTTATGTCTATATATTCAACTCTATGTAACTCTTGAAAAAATCAGATGAATGAAAGAAATTTTTTTTTGAGCAAACTTGTATTTTCTCTTTTCCGCACTTATTTCCAGGTGTTGAGCTCCGTGAGGGAGTAAATCCGGGTTCCCCTGGAACCTTGAGGAGGTGAGAGATCTCCAAAACCCCAAATCCTAGGTTAGCCACTCCACTCCCAAACCCTAGCCGCCATCACCCTTCTCTTTCCACCAAGCCCTAGTCTATTCCACTTCTCACGGCCACCCTCTCCAAGTCCAGGCTGGCCACCAGCATCCAGCTCCAGTCCAGATACTTCAGATCTACAGTAGTTCTAAGAGGAAGTCAGATCGGCCTCCAGGAGAATCCTGATTTCAGCAACTTCGGCTTTCAAGTTCTTCAACCTGGTAAAATCTTTTCTTGAGTTTCTGAATTCCATCATTTGTTCCTCTTCTTTCCCAGATCTTGAGTCCAGAAGAAGCCGACCAAACCACGAGACCAGTATTAGAGGATCCATTGCGAAGATAGCCGACTCCGAGGATCCCACAATCTGCTCGAGAGAGTTCTTCCACCAAAATCCTGAGAAGATCACTGTCTGGTTAGTAAACCATCTCTCCTCTCTATTTCTGTTCTGTTGAAAGTTCAGAGCGAAACCCTAGGTCTGGGAGTTTCTCAACCCCCAGCGATCCGTTACTTCTGAACTACTCTGATAATTTAGTTTCTTCTAAACTGTGCTTTCAATCCTTACCTAGTTTCCTTCAACGTAGTTTAGCTTTACTTTGAGTCAAAGCCAATTTCTGAAATATAAAAAAAAAAAAAAAATTAATCTTAATTTTACTTCTGCATACGCTTCTTTGTTCTTTGTTCTGCATCATTTTGGTATCAGAGCTTTCGTTCTGCATCATTTTGGTATCAGAGCCCTGTCTAGGGTTTCTGTTTTGATTGCTTGTTTGAGTCTCTCTCTTTTTACTTTGTCTGCTCGAAGTAGACTCCCCAGGATGTCCGGTCCTAGGAACGAAGCGAGGTGCAAACCTCCTCTTCCCATTCCATGGGGTGTTCCTAGGGTGTGTAGGGGATCCGTTGGGTTATAACTTCGTAGCAGGAATTGTAAACGGGGAAGTGCTCTATTTTTAGCCCATAATTACCCTGTTGCAAGAATTATTTCTCACTACAAGTAACTCTAAATTCAGTGATTTTTATTTTTCTAAAACCAGTATAATTGAAACTAATTTGCATAATTTTCCTATGATTTATTGATTTCCGTGCGATTTCTGAGAATTAAATTACTGCAACTCTATTTTTATATTCTGCAATCCAATTATTTTTGAGTGTTCATCTCTTAATTCATCTTAAGGGCATTTGAGCATCTAAGATAAGGGGAGGAGTTGATAATCTCTCCTTAGCCCAAAACCACCACCCACTCATTCGAACCTAAGCCTTTAATCTAAAAATTGATTAGACCTAATTTGCCCTAGTGGGCTAGGGACATCAACAAGTCGGGTCAAGGCTAGTGTTGAGTCAGTTTGTCTAGTTACTCTGTGTGTGCTTTGTACTCAGTGTCTAGAATGGTGGTTCAGGGACTACGTCCCGAAGGGCTTGTGTGCTGGTCCGCCTACCTGGCCAATCACTGATTGGTGTCTAGGATTGGCAATTAGGGACCTAACACTCCCCTTACACCTGCCTGGCTGAGTCCTGAGTTACTACAGGCTAGCTTGCCACTCTGATTGGGCATCTAGTTTGGGCTCTAGGTCTAGTTAGCCCATAGTCATTCAGTTGAGTCTCATTTTGTGTGTTTGCTTGCATCATGTCTACCCGGAATGGAGTACCCTACCAACCTGGTCAAACCCAACCTGATTTAGAGGCCATGGTTAGAGCTCTTACTGAGAGCATGAACAAGTTAAGCCAGGATTTGACTGCTACTGTTACCCAGTGTAAAGAACAAGTCCATGAGAATTTTACCCAGCTTAGGGATCAAGTCCAAGTTCTTGAGAAACGTAGACATCAAAATTGGATCCCTGATCCAAAATTTAATAGGCCCCAACCTCATCCATACCAGGAGCCTAGGAGGACCTTATATCGTGATCCCGAGCATAACCTTAGGAAGCCTAACCATGATATCTATAATGTGGATCGTGTCTATGAGAGGTCCTTACAATATTCTAGACCAGTCACTCAACAACCCAAGTCTTCTAGATCAAACCATTTAGATCCACACCCATGCCCAAGTAAGGTCTCTACTAGCTTGAAACCCAGTGTGACCCAGGTTCCTATATCGCAAGAATGTTTGTTTTGTAGAGAAAGAGGCCATAAATCTAGTCAGTGCCCATGCATAGGACTGGCTTGTGCATAGCTAAGTGGTAAGAATCCTAAGGATGACATTAATGAGGGAGAACCCAAGCCTACCAATGAGGAAGAACGGTTAGGTATGACAAGCCCAGAATCAGTTGACCCGATTACCACTGACTCGAAACCCATTGAAGATGGCATCGAGGAAGTATATGATGCTGGCTTGAGTCTAGTTGATGAATATGAGGGGGAAGAACTTGAAGAATGTGACATCGATACTATTGGTTCCTTACCTGAGGAGACCTTGGAAAGCAACCAAGTGGTAGGACCTAGTTCAGAAATTCAAGAGATTTGTGAGAACAAGGTTCCTTTAGTCAAATACCCCCAGGAAGAACTCATAGTGTTAGCCCGAGCTATCAGTTCGTACCCTCTAATGACAGTCATTCCCCAAGTACCAATTAAAGATCTTTGCACTGAACTGTTTAAGTTTGCCCACCCTATGGTAGATCCTCTCCTTAGGATGACTGAATCAAGCCTCTTACAATTGGACCTTGTCCCATGCCCAGCCACTAAGGTCTCTCCCGTAATCTCAGTTGAACATCCTTGTCTTGAGTGGATTGATTCACCCAGTCCTGTAGAAGTCCTCCTTATGGCCCCAGACCCCTTCCTTCGCATGACTGACCTACCCTTCTATAGAGTATACCTTTTCGCACCCATAGGTCAAATTTCAAGTCTTGAGGTCATCATCCATAGGCCCTCCCATGAATCATTCTCTAATCCAGTTCTTGAGAAAGTGGATCATTATTTGCTTAGAGAGCAAACTTTAACTGTTGCAATCACATGTCCTAGGCTGCTTCCCGAACCATCTCTTGATCCATTCCTGGGAGTAGCAAACTTTTCCTTTCGAAAGGATGACCAGTTGACACTCATAGATCACCATTCAAACCTTCAGGTCACCACCTTTAGTCAGCAGGTAATTCGTGACTCCGCCTCATATTTCCTCCCTTTCTCTAGGACTTCCAATGCTTCTTACACCATCCAAGTATACTTTGTCGAAGTCTTTAGAGTGAACCACGTGCCAGAACCTATTAGGTTTGCCACATACTTCTGGAAGACCTTATGGCACCTACTAGGCACCCATGATAAGTTTTCATGCTCTGCATGCCATCCTCCGACCCAAGGTCAAACCTAGAGAGCCGTAGTTTGTTAGGTTTAGACCTAGGGTTCCTTTGAATAAAGTCCATTCTTTAGGAATGTATCGTCAGTCGAGTTTAGGACATTGACTCAGATTTTGGTTGAGTGAGAATACCAGGAATTGGGATTTGTATTTTGTTCAGGGCTGAAATTGCATTCAATGTTTCGATCAATAGGTCTATAGGCTAGAGTCCCTTTGAAATTGTTCTTGGATACAAGCCTCACACACCACTTGATCTGATTTCACTATTAGCCCACACACACGAGTCTCCGAGTCTGCTGAAGTTTTTGCACAGCATATAAAAGACTTGCATAAAAAAATTCATGCCAAAATAAATTTAAGTAATGAAACTTATAGGAAGTTGGCTGATTCTTAAAGGCGAGTCAAAACTTTTGTTGAGGGAGACTATGTAATGATTAGGTTAAGGCCAGAACGGTTTCCTCCTGGAACCGTTAGAAAGTTACATGCTAGAGGAGCTGGACCATTTAGAGTGGTGAAGAGAGTAGGATCCAATGCCTATGTGCTCGAGTTACCTCCAGAACTAGGCATTAGCTCCACTTTCAATATTACAGACCTAGTAGAGTATAGAGAGCCAGCTGTGATTCCCAGTGAGGCTTTTGAACCTAATCCTGCTCTTGAGAGTGAACCTGACCCTGTGTGTCCACCAACAAACTGGCCTGTGAGGAAAGAGCAGATTGAAAAGATCCTGGATGATCAGGTTATCTCTACTCGTAATCGAGGATACCAAAGATACCTGGTCCGCTGGCAAGGAAGGCCAGATTCTGATAACTCTTGGATCTCCCGAGAAGAATTACAAGAATTGGACCCAGACCTCTTGGAGAGATACCAGAGCCAGCTTGATCCATACTCGACAGGGTCGAGTTCCTCCCACCCCGGGAGAATTGGTGCGGGCACCAGACTTAGAAGAAGACTTCAGGGCTCTATCTGGATCTCTGATTGACATTGCCCGAAGAATTAGGATTTTTGGTTTTGTAATAAGGGTTGACTTGGTCAACTCAATTTTAGTTTGAGTCTGTATTTCCCTGCAATTTAAATTTTGTTGAGTCATGTTGACTCAATACAAGTCCTAGTAGTGGTCTAGGTCTTCTCCAAGGTGCCACATTTTCTCCCAGGACCAAGCAAGTGGGCGCCACACTCCCAGCCACACGCCAGAGTCCAGGAGGCGCCACATCTCCATCCAGTGTGCCTTGGTCCCCACACCACAAGAAAGCAGGTCCCTTCTTTCATGCGCCACTTGGGGGAGAAATCCATCAAGATACCTCAATCCAAGGAGGAGCCAACTTCTTTCCAGATAAACCCAAGCCAGGATGGCAAGAATTTTTCTTGAAGAGAGGATCAAGGAGGTGCCCCACAATGTTCCATAAAAACCCAAGTTATAAAAGGGAAGAGAGCATGTCTTGGGGAGAAAATCAAGGAGGCACCCAAAAGTTTCCTAAAGTGCCAAAGCCATGAAAGGAAGAAGCCTAAACTTGTGGAGCAAGACTAGGAGGTGTCCAAAAGAGCCAAACCATGAAGGGAAAATCCTTGATTCATGGAGAGATACTAGGAGACACCCCCATAACCTACCATTTGGAGCTGATTTTCAAGTTTTCTTGGAGTTTTTGGGCTGCCCACTCATGGAAGGAGTCTTGGGAAGAGAATTTGATGCCTAAAGTGTGGGTTAGTCCTATTAGTCCTACATGAGAAGTGTATGAAATTTTATTTCTTTGTTATGTCTATATATTCAACTCTATGTAACTCTTGAAAAAATCAGATGAATGAAAGAAATTTTTTTTGAGCAAACTTGTGTTTTCTCTTTTCCGCACTTGCTTCCAGGTGTTGAGCTTCGTGAGGGAGTAAATCCGGGTTCCCCTGGAACCTTGAGGAGGTGAGAGATCTCCAAAACCCCAAATCCTAGGTTAGCCACTCCACTCCCAAACCCTAGCCGCCATCACCCTTCTCTTTCCACCAAGCCCTAGTCTATTCCACTTCTCACGGCCACCCTCTCCAAGTCCAGGCCGGCCACCAGCATCCAGCTCCAGTCCAGATACTTCAGATCTACAGCAGTTCTAAGAGGAAGTCAGATCGGCCTCCAGGAGAATCCTGATTTCAGCAACTTCGGCTTTCAAGTTCTTCAACCTGGTAAAATATTTTCTTGAGTTTCTGAATTCCATCATTTGTTCCTCTTCTTTCCCAGATCTTGAGTCCAGAAGAAGCCGACCAAACCACGAGACCAGTATTAGAGGATCCATTGCGAAGATAGCCGACTCCGAGGATCCCACAATCTGCTCGAGAGAGTTCTTCCACCAAAATCCTGAGAAGATCACTGTCTGGTTAGTAAACCATCTCTCCTCTCTATTTCTGTTCTGTTGAAAGTTCAGAGCGAAACCCTAGGTCTGGGAGTTTCTCAACCCCCAGTGATCCGTTACTTCTGAACTACTCTGATAATTTAGTTTCTTCTAAACTGTGCTTTCAATCCTTACCTAGTTTCCTTCAACGTAGTTTAGCTTTACTTTGAGTCGAAGCCAATTTCTGAAATATAAAAAATAAAAAAAAAAAGAATTAATCTTAATTTTACTTCCGCATACGTTTCTTTGTTCTTTGTTCTGCATCATTTTTGGTATCAAAGCTTTCGTTCTGCATCAACTAGGGTGTCGTAGCATTTGAACTATGGTGTCGTAGATTTTGAACTAGGGTGTCGTAACTTTTGAACTAGGGTGTCGTAATGCTATTTCAGGTTATTTGGATGATCTTATAGCACCTGTGGTAATTTTTTGTCAATCTGGGAGTCATAAACCAAGTCACAGATGATATGAAATATAGGTAGAAGGGATTAGAAACATTTTAATTTATATTTTCTGAATGGTTGTAGTTTTTGAACTATGGTGTCGTAGGTTTTGAACTAGGATGTCGTAGGTTTTGAACTAGGGTGTCGTAATTTTTGAACTAGGGTATCATAATGCTGTTTCAGGTTATTTGGATGATCTTATAGCATCCGTGATAATTTTTGTCAATCTGGGAGTCATAAACCAAGTCACATATGATATGAAATAAGGGTAGAAGGGATTAGAAATATTTTAATTTATATTTTCTACATGGTTGTAGTTTTTGAACTAGGGTGTCATAGGTTTTGAACTAGGATGTCGTAACTTTTGAACTAGGATGTCATAATGCTGTTTCAGGTTATTTGGATGATCTTATAGCACCCGTGGTAATTTTTGTCAATCTGGGAGTATAAACCAAACCACAGATGATATGAAATATGGATAGAAGGGATTAGAAATATTTTAATTTATATTTTTTGCATTGTTGTAGTTTTTGAACTGGGATGTCGTAGGTTTTGAACTAGAGTGTCGTAATATTGTTTCAGGTTATTTGGATGATCTTATAGCACCCATGGCAATTGTTGTTAATCTGGGAGTCATAAACCAAGCCACAGATGATATAAAATATGGATAGAAGGGATTAGAAATATTTTAATTTATATTTTCTGATTGGTTGTAGTTTTTGAACTAGGGTGTCATAGGTTTTGAACTAAAATATCGTAACTTTTGAACTAGGATGTCATAATATTGTTTCAGTATTTTTTTATTGATCTTTAAGCAGCCGGGGCTATTTTGACAATCTAGGGAAATAAGTAGATTCTATAAAATGTCCAATACATTATGTTTGAAATTTCATCCGATAATCTAAATAAACATAGGACTGTACATATAAAGGACTATACCATAATTCAGCATTTTATATCCTATCCTATGTTAGTTGACTGCATACATAAACATCAAATTCATCTAAAAAAGGATCCGAAGAAGGTACAGTGGGTTCAATTATTATTTCTGGTACTTCCACTATAATATGGGAAGTCAGTCTTTTGCTAGTACTACCTCTTCTCTTATTTTGCACATGAGTGTCAACAGAAGCCTTATCCATATTTTTCCTTGATCTCTTTGATTTCTTCTTGACTCAACTCTTAATTCTATTCTCTCGTGGACGACCTTTCGTAATAAGTTTGTCAGGATCCTGGATTAGAAGTTCTCTACTTTGCTTAGCTGCACAATTAGCATCAGCATCTCTTCTGAAAAATGGCGTAAGATCTTCCATCATCAAATTGAATGCATTTGCAGACATAGAGGCTATCTCTACAAGCTTCATCATCCGATGACTCATCAAAGCATATCTACGTTCAATAAAATATAATATTTGTATCAGAATTTCATGACATATAATAGGTTAATGTAAACTTAAAATAAGACATTTGAATTTAAATAATTCCTTGAGTGCGTACCATGATTTTTGCATGCTTTTATCACAAAATCAAGTGTTGCATTCGAGATCGTCGAATTGATATTTCATGTCCTTGCATCATCTATTCAAGAAGTACTTATTTGGGATACGAAATATATCGCTTTGATGAAGAATCAATAAGGCATGCCTACACAAGTAACCCTTGTACTCAAAGGATCCACACTGGCATTTAACATCCTCTAAAGTTTTGTCATATAAAACATCATAATTTTTAATAATATCCTTATTGATTCCATTAACTTCAATTCTTTCAAATGATTTAACAGAATATACATCACGAATATCAACTTCTGAAATTTTTTGAATATTCACCTTGTATATTTTCCTACTGCTTGCCTCTCAAAAGGAGATGATGTCTTTAGAAAAGTACTTGTTTGCAACATTTTATTGTCTTCCTCATTTTTTACTTCATATCTTTTCTCCAAGACATTTTCATACTTATCGATGAATTCCTTGAGCATAGTTTTCGAGTTTATAAACCCATCAAAGAAGTGATTGATACTCTCACTCCTTTGTGAAGTTGACATCCCTATTTATAAATATTTAAAAAATAGAAGCATATAAGATAAAAAGTTTGTTCAAAATTTAAAAAAATGAACATTAATCATTCATAATGACTAACAAACCTGTAAAAAATATATTTTTAAGATAAACTGGAATCCATTTATCCCAACATTTATATATGTCATTTAACCAATATACGTCCTTGCATTCTACATATTTCTCCATTAAATGTGCCCATCTTTCCTCAGAAGATACTATAATAACTGAATTATATATCGTCTCGTCAAACTCAACCATAAATTTGGAATTTGTAGTGTAAATATGGCCAATCTTTTGAGGAATCTTTTTCAAAATATGTCAAAGACAAAATCTATATCGTGCATTGGGAAAAACATCCCTAACAACAGCCTCTATTGCCTTATCTTGGTCAGTTATGATGGCATTAGGTGGTTGACCACCATTTGCATCTAGCCATGATTGGAATATCCATTAAATGTCTCAGTCGTCTCATCTGATAACAATGCGCAACCAAACAATGTGGACTGTCCATGATGATTAACTCTGACAAATGGATAAAAAGGCATTTGATATGTATTTGTCAAATAGGTTGAGTCAAAGGTCAGTACATCACTAAAGTAAGTGCTTTCCAATCTTAACCTAGGATGGATCCAGAAGACAGTCCTGAGCTGTCCATTATCATTCAGGTCAAAAGTATAAAAGAAATTTGAATTTTTTACTTGCATTTGTATGACATGAATTACAATTGACTGTGCATCTCCTTCTTTCAGCTGACTCTGATGTTCTCGATAGATAAAATTATGAGCATCCTTTTCTATGAAATCTAATTATCTTCTATCCCCTTTTCTTCTAGCCATGGTAGAGTATATTTGACTTGTGAAAATATTCACGGCATGTAAATTGCTGATCTCTGCCTTTTCTGGTGTGCTGATCCTCCTATGGGACCGTAGATAACCAGCTGATGATATGGACAGCTCATAGTTATGTTCTAGGAAAACATCAACCAATATCCACTTACCATTTTTAGAATTTAGTCTTGCTTTTATCGAAGCCTTACAATCAATTTTGCCAGTATTCCTAGGATTCATGGAGTTATTGATTTTTCTGGATTTTCCTTGCCTCCAACATGCCAGGTGCTTGAAGCATATTTATTTGTTGTTGTTGGACCTACTACACACTGTTATGTTTCCAAAACCTACTCTCCTTGCATATCCATTATAGAAATTATATAAATCATTTGCAGAATTGAACTCCATACAAATTTTAGGATCAACATACTCGTTCTCTGTGATCGGGGTGATAGGAGAAGGTGCATTCTTCTGAACAACATCAGCAACCTCATCCAAATGATCATATTGAATTTTTTTCAGATTTCTAATTTCAGTGCCATATGTAGAAATATCTGTATAAAAAATCATAAACATTGATATACATAGTTTTAGATGACATTTTATCTACAACATAATAAATAATGAGTTATGCATTGGATAGAATATGACACGACAGTATAATAACATGACATAGATGCAAAAAGTTCACAAATATATGCTGACACAGTATTGCGACACCCCAGTTCAGATACTACGACACCCTAGTTATAAACCTACGACATCCCTGTACAAAAACTTAAACTGGATGTTTTGATCCTCCGTAACAGAAGTGTTTTGGTATGCATTGATGATATATGATATCCATAATATAGTAAAATGCTTCTGAAAAAACTTGGATATCAAAAATATCGAAACATGAACAAATCGGTATGAAATAGAAAATGAAAGCTTTTATCCTCCGTCATGGGACATTTTAATCGTGCATTGGCTTGAATAAGATTGTTGGATTGTGATAAAAAGACCAGAAAGAAAAAATATTTCAAAAAAAAGGAGTTTCAAGTTACAACACCCTAGTTCAGAAGTTACGACATCCTAGTTAAAAGATTACGATACCCGATCATGAAACATGAAACTAAATATACTAACCCCTACTACCTGGAGAACTTATCACTTGTAGACTGAGTTATGACTCCTAGGATGTCATAACATGACATGGATGCAAAAAGTTCACAAATATATGCTGAAATAGTATCACGACACCCCAGTTCAGACACCACGACATCCTAATTATAAACCTACGATATCCTTGTACAAAAACTTAAATCGGATATTTTGATTCTCCATACCAGAAGTGTTTTGGTATGCATTGATGATATATGATACCCATAATATAGTAAAATGCTTCTGGAAAAACTTGGATATCAAAAACATCGAAACATGAATAAATCGGTACAAAACAGAAAATGAAAGCTTTTATCCTCCGTCATGGAATATTTCAAAAAGGAGTTTTCAAGTTACGATATTTTAGTTCAGCAGTTACGATACCCTAGTTAAAAGATTACGACACCCGATCATGAAACATGAAACTAAATATCCTAACCCCTACTACCTGGAGAACCTATCACTTGTGGATTGAGTTATGACTCCTAGGATGCCATAACATGACATGGATGCAAAAAGTTCACAAATATATACTGAAACAGTATTACGACACCCTAGTTCAGACACTACGATATCCTAGTTATAAATCTACGACATCCTTGTACAAAAACTTAAACTATATTTATTATCCCCTCCTACTATGAATACCTATAACCTGTGGACCGAGTTATGACTTCCAGAGTGCCATTAACTTTCTCTAACTACCAAAACAGTTGGTGTAACAAAGGAACTATAAAAAGAAAACTAAAAAAGATGTTTTACTTCCTGTTGGATATGACATTTTATCTTGAATGTATAAAAGAACTCTTCAGTGGCTTATTCCAACATCGGATCAAAACAAAGGAAGTCTTCGGTGCCTTATTCCAACCTCGGACCAAAACAGAGTACTTTTTTAGATAGAAGAAGAAGTTATTTATATTTGAAAGTTGATTTCTGCAACAGAACTCTCAGAGCAGATTTTAGCGCGAGGAAGATTTTTTACCAGAGCATGTTTCAGAATGAAACATTTTCATAAATCAAAGCAAGATGATGGGTAAAAAGGGGCTGGAGGGAAATGACTAGATAAATATTTCAAATAAAAGCTGAATTCTATTTAATGCTAGTCATGCTTAACTTAAAACCTGTTATACCTCTCCCATCATGCCATATCCCGTCCCGTTATGCTAGTGTGGACCAATAGCCACATGCAGTGCGGGCCATGCTGGATTTGCTGCACCGCACGCGGCGTGCAAAGAATTACTCTAGAGCCAAGGAATCTATATCCAGCGAAAGTAGTGAACTAAATACCTCATCTAAACATGGAGCAACCAAGCATCAAAATAACATGAAACAATTGGAAGCACAATGATTGTCAACAAGTTCATTAACCAATACGTAGGGTGCATTAAATGATTTAATTATAGTAATTTGTTTGCATCTTCAGAAATTTTATAGCACAAAGAGGATGAAAAATTGAAGACTAATAGATATGAAAGACATCCGGGAGAAAATGTCCTGTCATGACTTAAAAGCAAGTCACTGGAGGAAGAGGATGAAAAATTGAAGACTAATAGATATGAAAGACATCTGGGAGAAAATGTCCTGTCATGACTTAAAAGCAAGTCACTAGAGGGTCGAAACATGGTTTGCAAGACCCCCTTGTGCCACCCCAACTGGTTTAGAATTTTTATATAGTTCTGAACCTTGTTGTGTACATTGGAAAAAAACCTACAACAGTTAGTGTTATCACCATAAGTAATAGGAAAATCTCATTTTCATTTTTATAAAATGTAGCAAGATTTGGCAATAATTTTGATTATTGAATGAAGCATGAATAGATTTTGGAACCGTTTCAGCATGTTCTTCTTGCCAATGCAGTGATGCAAGAAGGCTGTTCCATCCAAAGAAGAGGGGAGTGATAGACCTTTACCATACGGAAGTAAAGGAAGGAATGTGAAGGGAGAAAAATTTTCACTGATGCATATTTTATTGGCTACAAAATCATACCAGAGATTGTTTGCTATGCATCAAGAGTTGGAATCCTGTTGGACAATATTAATCTGGTCTCATCATGTACAATAGAATTAATAAATGAACATTTTTACTATGAAATGAAAGGTTGTAATCAACTGGTTGTATTTCATCACCGGAAACCTAGTGGCTTGAACAATGAAAAATGCTCGGTTCAATCCAAAGTCCAAACCAAATAATTTTAGAATATTTTTGGATTTATTTTTTTTTCCTTGTTTCAAATAGGGATTCAGTATAGATTCCCTCCATCCCCAATCCAATCTAATTGCAAAACAATTCTAGCATAGCTCTTTTATAGCCAATGGTTTTGGAAAAAAATTATCACGAGATGCTGGTAAGATAGGACTCTAGTTGCTGGAAGCCAATCGGGAAGTTTGGAAGAACCCTCATCATCGAATTTGTGAACGATGCTTGCCATTGGACACCAGCTAGGAAGGATGCTAGTCATAACTTATCAATTGAGAGGAATGCTGGGTCTTCAAAAAATGAAACACTAGTCATCGGGATAGAGAAAGAGTCAAAGTTGATGAAGTTGTGATAGAATGGAATTACACACGGAGAAAATGGGTTTTAAAGTCGTGAAAATGGATCGCTGGTGGATGGTACAGTTGGTTGTGAGATTGGCAGGGTTCGAATCTTGGTTTAGATATATTTTGATGAGAAAATCTGGGGATAAAATAAAAAATAAAAAAATAGTCCAGGAATAAAATCAAAAAAAGAAAAAAATTAATAAAATAATCCTGAGCTCCTGTTAGCTGGTGGTAGTAAAAAAGTTAGGGATATATATAATAAATCCCGTTTACTTGGCTGATGCCAGTGGTAGTCAGGTTAATGTACTCATCTTCGGGTGGGGAACGACCGTGGAAAAATTAATATGCGTGCATGTATCGAACATTTCCTGGCTGGGATTGGAGGACCGTCTAGGGGTGGCCACGCCCGGAGTCTAACTCCTCCCCCACTTTTTGTTCATCAAAAAAAAAAGTCGTGAAGATGGATAGCTAGCGGAGTGGCTGCCAGAACCGATCAATATATTATACGGATGTTCGAATCCACAAAAATAAATAAAATCCATATCCATATTTGTATCAGACCATTCTTCTATTAAAATATTTAAATCCATATCCAGCTCTGATCGCAAATTATATCCAAATTCGGTTCAATTCAAATACATATATAAATACAATAGAATAAAATCCGGCCTGTTACGGCCGTATCGATGACGTGGCATGTCTCAGATTTCGTTGGGCGTGATTCGAGCCACGTGGAGTTTTTTCAGCAAAGTCAGATGCGGATCCGCCTCGGCCGAGGTCGAGGTCGGTGCAGGCCCTTCGGCCACTCCGCCAGGTGTCCACCCAGGAGGGGTCCACCTCGGCCGAAACCGGCGGCTCCCTTGCTCCCTCGCCAGGTGGCACCATGAGACGGTCCCACCTCGGCCGAGGTCGAGCCGGGCTCTTTCGCTCCTTCGCCAGGTGGTGCCCGGAGACGGGACCACCTTGGCCGAAGTCGAGCGACCTTCTGCCGCTCCGTCGAGTGTCCACCCAGGAGGGGTCCACCTCAGCCGAAGCCGGCGGCCCCCCTGCTCCCTCGCCAGGTGGCACCCTGAGACGGTCCCATCTCGGTCGAGGTCGAGCCGGGCTCCTTCGCTCCTTCGCCAGGTAGCGCCCGGAGACGGGACCATCTCGACCGAAGTCGAGCGACCTTCTGCCGCTCCGCCAGGTGTCCACCCAGGAGGGGTCCACCTCGACCGAAGCCGGTGGCCCCCCCTGCTCCCTCGCCAGGTGGCACCCTGAGACGGTCCCACCTTGGCCGAGGTCGAGCTGGGCTCCTTCGCCAGGTGGCGCCCGAAGATGGGACCACCTCGGCCGAAGTCGAGCGGCCTTCTGCCGCTCCGCCAGGTGTTCACCCAGGAGGGGTCCACCTCGGCCGAAGCCGGCGGCCCCCCTGCTCCTTCGCCAGGTGGCACCCTAAGACGGTCCCAACTCGGTCGAGGACGAGCCGGGCTCCTTCGCTCCTTCGCCAGGTGGCGCCCGGAGACGGGACCACCTCGGCCGAAGTCGGGCGACCTTCTGCCGCTCCACCGAGTGTCCACCCAGGAGGGGTCCACCTCGGCCGAAGCCGGCAGCCCCCCCTGCTCCCTCACCAGGTGGCACCCTGAGACGGTCCCACCTCGGCCGAGGTCGAGCCGGGCTCCTTCGCTCCTTCGCCAGGTGGCGCCCGGAGACGGGACCACCTCGGCCGAAGTCGAGCTACCTTCTGCCGCTCCGCCAGGTGTCCACCCAGGAGGGGTCCACCTCGGCCGACGCGGGCCAGCCTATGCAGAGAAGGTTCCGAAGAGCAGGAGCGCGAGCTCCAAGGTTGCCCCTCGAGTCGTGCTCGCCGCACTCCAAGAAAGGTGCTCCGTGCGGTCGGTGGCGACACGCAAAACATCACTTACATCGGCCCGACAGGTTCCGCAGTCGAGAGGCGAGGTCCTGACAAAACAGGACCCGATAACGGACAGCGTCGGTGCCTGGGAAGGAGAGCGCTCACGCTCGGCCCGAGGTCTGGTCGGCGGTCTGACCGGCACCCCCCTCCCCTACTCTTTCCTCGCTAGGCTCAGCAAACGAGGCCGGAAGCCGCCTGGCTCTTTGATCCAAAAAGGGAAAGGGAAAGAGACGGAGAGGAGGAGGTGAAAGCGACAAAGGAGCCTCCCATGGGCGGAAAACGAGAAGGCAACAGGAGGAGATAAAAGGAAGGAGAGAATAGACGACAAGGTAAGCAAGAAACAAAAGGCTGGAGACTCCGTTCCAAGAGCGAGATCCAAGATCCCGAGAGGGGACCTTTGGCGTGAGCTCGGTGAAGGGACCCGGCCGGGCTTCTATTCTTTCTGGGACCTTTCTTGCTAGCACGATCTCTAAGTCTGGGACTCCTTAGGGGGCCAGTCTCAGAAACTCTGTTCCCTCTCGCTGTCTACTAACTTGACCGTCGGAGCTCCCTCGCTGGGATCCCCGGCCAGGGTTTTTGACCTTGCCTTGCAGGTTCGAACGAGCCAGGAGACCACAGGGGCGAGACGGTCTAGTCGGATCGGCGGCTTCGAAGCCACAGGCGCGGCGGAGGGATCGGCAACAGATTGGCACGCCAGGTAGGGGGGCAGGACAACACCCCTAGTGGGAGCTAGCTTTCTGTGAACGAAGTGCGCTCCGACCATGGTGGTCACTCGTGGACGCGAAGTGTCCACCAGCCGAGTAGGGGAGGTCCCCTCCCCTCAGGGGCCCCACAGCCCGGAGAGGGAGCTCCTTGCTCCCCCTCCTCTTCCACCATAGCCGACCTCGACGGACGGACCTCTCGCGGCCGTCATCTAGCAGCTGCAGACCTTGACTACGGCAGTTCGGCAGCTACAACATCAGCAGCGCTCCCTGGCCATGCAGCCTCAGCCAGGGACCCCCGCAGCTCGGGCCGCAGGGCCGCGCGGGAGCCTGTGCTCCATCCAAGGCAGGCCATCCCAACCGCGGGCAGCCTGCAACCCCCGCGGGAGCCATCAAACTCCCGCGAAAAGAAATTACTCCGGTTCGGCGGATCACGAGAGTCGATCCCCGGCCGATGAAGCCGAGATAGCGCGTCGTAGCAAGCGACGCCGAGGCAGGACCTTGCGCCGAGACCGATCGGCGCCCCCTTCACCAGCGGCCTCGGTGGAAGATTCCACCAACGAGGCCATCAGGCGCCAGGCCGAGAGGCGCCTGGAGGAGCACGAGCGTAAATTGGCAGAGTTCGCCCGCCGATTTACCGACCTGCAGAACTCCTCGGCGGACCCGGCGGGCTACGACTCCCGTCCCCCCTTTTCTGAAGAAATCCAGGCGGAGCCGATTCCGAGCCGGTTCCGCATGCCGCAGGTGGATCCCTACGACGGGACCACCGACCCTCTGGACCATCTGGAGAGCTACAAGGCTCTCATGAGGGTCCAGGGGGCCACGTACGCTCTTTTGTGCATCGCCTTCCCCGCTACCCTCCGGAAGGCCGCTCGAGTCTGGTTCACCCATCTCGAGCCCGGATCTATTTGCTCCTTCCATCAGTTGGAAGGAAAGTTTGTGGTGCACTTCGACGCTTGTCGGAAGGTGCCGAGAGAGGTGGACAGCCTCTTCTCTATCCGTCAGCAGGACCAGGAGCTACTTCGGGACTACATCACCCGGTTCAAGACTGCTGCCCTGGAGATCTGCAGCCTGGATAAGCCCGTTGCCATGCTGGCTTTGAAGCGCGGGCTCAAGACGTCCCGCCTGACCTATTCCCTGGACAAAAAGCCCCCCAGGACGTTCTTCGAGCTCCTCCTCCATGCCCACAAGTACATCCGAGCGGAGGAGGCCGACCGCACCCGCAGAGAGCTAGACGGGAAGACCTTGAAGATGCTGGCCCCGAGGGATATTCCAGGGGCCCGGAGGCCTGGGCCATCTATCGACCCTCGCCCGAATTCGAAGCTGAAGGGCGAGGCCGCCATGGAGTGACGGTTCACCCCTCTCCTCGCTCCCCGAACGAAAATTCTCATGGAAATTGAGGGCGAGCACTATCTCCGCCGACCTCCTCCTCAGAACCCAAGAAGCACCCGTGACAAGTCGAAGTATTGCCAGTTCCACCGCGAGCATGGCCACGACACCGAGGAGTGTCGTAATCTGAGATGGGAAATCGAGGAGCTGATCAAAAGAGGCTACCTCAGGAAGTTCGTGAGGAACGAGGTCTCAGCGGAAGGACAGCCGCTCGCGGCCTTACTCCCGGTTCCCGCAATCGACAACCGCCCGACGGAGAAGCCAGTGGGCATGATCTCATGTGGGATCGGGCGGGCGGCAAAGAGGGCCCGGGAGGTCGGGAACCCAGAGGATGTAGCCCCTTCTGAGAAGGGGAGTGAAAACAAGAATGTAAATAACGATGCTGTGGTGGTCGAGATGACCATTGCGAAGCATCCTGTACACCGAATTATGGTAGATAGTGGAAGCTCTGCTGACGTGCTTTTTTATGATGCTTTCTCCCGAATGGATCTGTCCCATGATCAGCTGAGGCCGGTGCACACTCCCCTGGTAGGCTTTACCGGGGACTCGGTGGGGGTCGAAGGGGAGATCACTAACCCGGTCACCGCTGGATCCCCACCTCGGCAGACCACAGTCATGATGACGTTTACCGTCGTCAAGCTCCCTTCGCCTTATAATGCGATCCTCGGGCGCCCGGGCTCAACCAGCTGGACGCCATGATTTCTACGAAGCGGTTGCTAGTACAATTCCCCACAGCCTCTGGGCCTGGGGTGATGAGGGGTTCAACCCAGCCAATTCAGCATTGCCTGCAAACGATCCCAGGTGCCCGGGGTGCCGAGCTCGCCCCCGACGTCGACGACCTCGACCTAAGGGAGAAGGAACCCAGGGGAGGACCCGTAGAGCGCCTGTTGACTTATCCCCTCGGTTCGGACCCTCTGAAGACGGTGCAGGTGGGGGCCCAACTCCCGGAGGAGGAACAGACCCGCCTGCTGGAGTTCCTCCGCATGAACGCGGACGTGTTTGCCTGGTCCGCGGTCGACATGCCGGGCATTCCCCCCGAGCTCATTACACACAAGCTGAACGTGGACCCGAGGTGCCGCCCGGTCCGTCAGAAGAAGAGGAGCTTCGCCACGGAGAGGCAGAGGGCCATCAACGAAGAGGTGGAGAAACTCCTCGCCGCCGGCTTTGTGCAGGAAGTTCAGTATCCCAGCTGGCTGACGAATGTGGTCATGGTGAAGAAGAACAGTGGTAAGTGGAGGATCTGTGTGGACTACACCGACCTCAACCGAGCCTGCCCAAAGGACAGCTTCCCTCTTCCAAAGATTGACCAGTTGGTCGACACCATCTCGGGGCATCGCCTCCTATCTTTCATGGATGCTTTCTCCGGGTACAACCATATCCGAATGAACCCGGGGGACGAAGAGCACACCGCCTTCATCACCGACCATGAAACTTTCTGTTACAGGATGATGCCGTTTGGCCTTAAGAACGCCGGGGCCACGTACCAGCGACTGGTCAACAAAGTCTTTAAGGACCAGATTGGCCGCAACATGCAGGTGTACGTGGACGACATGCTGGTAATGAGCAAGCCCCTCTCGGATCACGTCGCCGACCTGGCGGAGACATTCGGCAACCTCCGACTTCATCAGATGAAGTGCGCTTTCGGCGTCTCCACCGGGAAGTTCCTGGGGTTCATGGTAACTCAGAGAGGGATTGAAGCCGAACCCGGCGAAGTGCGCTTTCGGCGTCTCTGCCGGGAAGTTCCTGGGGTTCATGGTAACCCAGAGAGGGATTGAAGCTAACCCGGAGAAGGTCCAGGCAATTCTAGACATGGGGCAGCCCGCCTCCAAGAAGCAAGTGCAGCGACTCACCGGCCGGATAGCCGCCCTGAGCCGGTTCATCTCCAGGTCGGCCGACCGCTGCCGACCCTTTTTCAAGGTGCTGAGGAAGATGAACGACTTCGCCTGGACTGAGGAATTCCAGGAGGTCTTTGACGAGCTGAAGAGGATGCTTGCGTCGCCCCCACTACTTTCCAGGCCCGAAGAGGGAGAGGAGCTCATCCTCTACCTGGCGGTCATCTCGGAGGCCGTCAGCTCGGTCCTAGTTCAGACCGATGACCAGGGAGTCCAGCGGCCGGTGTACTACATCAGCAAACTTCTCCGCGATGCGGAGCTCAGGTATTCCCTGCCCGAAAAGCTCGTTTTTTCGTTAATAGTGTCTGCTCAGCGTCTCAGGCCCTATTTCCAAGCGCATCCCATTGCCGTCCTGACGGACTAGCCGCTGAAAGCGATACTCAGCCTATCCGACACATCGGGGCGATTGGCGAAGTGGGCACTAAAGCTCAGCGAGTTCGATATCACTTACAGGCTGAGGTTGGCCATGAAAGCGCAAGTACTGGCCGACTTCTTGGTCGAGTGTGCTGGCCTAGGCAAGGAGCCAGAGGGGGACTCCCTGCACCAACAGTTGAAACTAGGACCCGAGGAACCCGAGGAGGACACCTGGATCCTTCACGTGGATGGAGCCTCGAACTCCGGCGGGAGCAGAGCCGGACTCATTCTCGCCAACGGCGGTGGGGTCGTCGTCGAATGCGCACTTCGTTTCCAGTTCGCCGCAACCAACAACCAGGTGGAGTATGAGGCACTCCTCACCGGGCTGAGAGTCTCCCACGAGCTGGGCGTAGCCAACCTCAAAGCCTTCACTGACTCCCAGCTGGTGGCCGGACAAATCTCTGGAGAATATGCTGCGCACGACCCTCAAATGGCGAAGTATTTGGAGCTTGTCAAAGCAAGCGCAGCCGGATTCTGGCGCTTCAGCATCTTCCATATCCCCCATGGGGAAAATGCCCGTGCGAACACTCTCTCCCGGCTGGCGACCCTGCCGGACTCGATGCTGGGTCGCGCTCATGTAGAGCGCCTCAAGGCCCCAAGCTACGAGATCCCAGTGGAGGTCCAACAGGTCAGCCATGAGCCCAGCTGGATGGACAAGTACGCCGAGTACATAACTGGCGGTACCTTGCCGGAGGACCGTGCAGCGGCCCGCCTTATCAAAAAGAAGGCCGCGTGGTTCGTCCTGATGGATGGGCAACTGTATCGGATGTCTTACTCCTATCCCCTCCTCAAGTGCCTGAGACCCGTGGAGGCTGCACTCGTGCTCCAGGAAATTCATGAGGGCATCTGCGGGAACCACGTGGAGGGCAGAACGCTAGCCTACAAGGCTCTCCGTCAAGGCTACTTCTGGGAGACGATGAAGGAGGACGCCGTCGATTTCGTGAAGAAGTGTGATCGGTGCCAACGGCACGCCGTGGTGCAACGGCAGCCCTCCACTCCAATCTCCCAGCTCTTAGCTCCGTGGCCGTTCGTCCAATGGGGAATAGACCTCCTAGGACCATTTCCACCGACGTCCGGACAGCGAAAGTTCCTGATTGTGGCCATCGACTACTTCACGAAGTGGGTTGAGGCCGAACCCTTGGCGCGGGTCACCGAGGCAAACGTCACCAAGTTCTTTTGGAAGTCAATCATCTACCGTTTCGGCCTCCCCCACACCGTGATCACTGATAACGGGCGTCAGTTCGACTGCCGGGAGTTTGAAGAATTCTGCAGCGACCTCGACATCCACCATCGCTTCACCTCGGTGGCTCACCCACAGACGAATGGAGAAGCCGAGGTCACAAATAGGACCATTCTGTAAGGCCTCCGAACGAGGCTGTACCAGGCCAAGGGCAGGTGGACAGAAGAGCTCCCGAGCGTCCTGTGGGCGTACCACACCATCCCGAGAACGGCCACCGACGAGACCCCCTTCAATCTCGTCTTCGGAGCCGAAGCGGTTATCCCGATTGAGCTCAGTCTACCCACCCTGCATGTGGAGCAGTACGACGAAGCGGAGAACCCCGCCAGGATGATGCTCAACCTGGACCTTCTTGAAGAGACGAGGGACAAGGCCCGAGTCCGGATGGCGGCGTACAGGCAGCGAGTGGCCAGGTACTACAACTCCTGGGTACGGCCAAAGTCCTTTCGCCCCGGAGACCTGGTGCTCCGGCGCGCCGAAGCTTCTCAGCCTCGAGAGTGCGGGAAGCTCTCCCCGAACTGGGAAGGCCCGTACAGGGTAGCGGAAGTCCTCCCTCACGGGGCCTATTACCTGGAGGAATTGGAAGGATCCAGATTCCCTCGGACGTGGAACGCCTCGAACCTAAGGATGTATTATCAATAATGTAAGGTTCCTCCAACTCCTGCAATAAAGTTCTTTTGCTTCAAACGCTTTTTCTCATCTCGTAGGAAAGCGGGTGCATGGCTCTGAGTTCAGCAAACACGGCTGTTGCCGGAGACCCGAGAAAGCAAGAAGTCCCGGACTTCGGTCTGGAAGGCGGGGCAGAGCCCAGTTCGCCCATGCGATCATGGAGAACAGCTCGACAAGCCGCGCAAGGCTTGAACAAAGCCTGCGACCCCGGGGTTCAGTACGGAAGTCCCGGACTTCGGTCTGGAAGGCGGGGCAGAGCCCAACTCGCCCACGCGATCACGGAGAACAGCTCGGCAAGCCGCGCAAGGCTTGAACAAAGCTTGCGGCCCCGGGGTTCAGTCTGAAAGTCCCGGACTTCAGTCTGGAAGGCGGGGCAGAGCCCAGCTCGCCCACGCGATCATAGAGAACAGCTTGGCAAGCCGCACAAGGCTTGGATAAAGCCTGCGGCCCCGGGATTCAGTCCGGAAGTCCCGGACTTCGATCTGGAAGGTGGGGCGGAGCCCAGCTCCCCCACGCGATCACGAAGGGCGGCCCGTCAAGCCCGAAGGGCACGCGCAAGGCCTGCTCTGCTGTCGCCCAGTCCGAAAGCTCCGAACTTTGATTTGAACGCTGGATGGGACCCGGTCCACCCGCGGACTCAGCCCGGAGCAAGCCGCAGGACCTCGTCTCAGCACCCGACACCAACACCTCGACAAGACAAAAAAAAAAAAAAAGAGAAGAAGGAAAAGGAGAGAAGGAAGACGAGGTCGGGACTAAGCAAAATTCAAGTTTTTATTGATTCGAAAAAGGAGAGTTACAACAAAGGAGTCCCGACAGGCCGGGAGTCCTCAAAAACAAAAAAAAAAGAAAGAATACAGCTGGAGGCCTAGTTCGGCACAGTGGTGGGATCCTCAGGCTGGGGCGCGCGCTCCCCGTCCTCGCCGTCGGTGGCTGTTGGCTCGGAGGGCCGCTCTGGAGCTGCAGCCGTGTCGCCCGCTGCAACTGGAGCCTCGCCGGTGGGTCCTTGCCTTCTGCCCCCAAGCACCACCCCACTGAGGTCGAGCTCGGGATAGAAGGACGCCACCTTTTCCTGGCACACCTGGAACCCCTTCAGAAAGGAGTCCACGGCGGCCTCTCGGACCTCCGAGACGTACTCGTCGGAGGCCCGGAATCTCGGGACGGCCTCCTGCGCCTCCTGCTTCGAGGCCTCCAGGAGCCCGTTGATGTAGGCACTTCGTTCCTTGGCCGCGCTCGCCTCCTGCCGGGCCTCCTCCAACTGGCGCTCCAGCGATTGGGAATGAGCTCGGAGCCGAGCCCTCTCCGCCGCGTCCTCCTCTGTGCGCCACTGGTTGGAGATCCTCTCTTCAGACAGAGAGGACTCCAAGTCCTTGACGCTCCCCTCGGCGCGTGCCAGGTCCAACTGAAGGGCCTGGTTGCTCCACCGCAGCTCAACCCCCTTTTCCATGAGGTCCTTCACATCGGCCGCGAGCTTGCCGAGCTTCTCCTCCTTCTCGGCGTCTTTCTTTGCTACGAGGAAGTTCCTCAACAGGAGCACGTCGGTCCCGATCTGCACGAAAAGGAGAATGGGTTAGTAAAAAGTTGACTGGAATCGAAAAGGAGAAGGATCCGAGCTCGGACTTATCGTGAAGAGTTGCGGGAGGATCCCGAGCAGGGCATCGGCATAGTCCCGGCCGCCCCGAAGTCGGCGGTCCCGGGAGGTGCAAGCAAACTCCATCACCTTCTCCGCGAGCCCCTGGTCGTGGATCACAGAGCACCGGTTGGTGATTGTCGGTGGTGGGGCTGTCAGGTTGGCAGCAGGGGCGACCGACCCCCCAAGTGGGATTGCCACCGGCGGGGCAGCTGGAGTCGCGGGCGGCGCCGTCGGGGCTGCAGTGATGATGGGGCCTGCCCAGGGGGGAACCGCTGCCGATGGGCCTCCCTCTTCGGCAGCCCCGTCAGGTCGAACGACTGGAGCATCGGTGGCCCGGGCCCGAGGCGGCCTGGGCAGGGGAGCTGCAACTGCTGGACCAGGCACGGGCACCGGCACGGCCTCCTGGCTCGTCTCCCTCGGCGGTGTCCCTCTGAGCCGCGCCCTCCAGAAGGTTCTCCAAGGAAAACTTCATGCCTACAATAGAAAGGAAATCGGTCAGCCCAGTTAGAAGAAGAAGAGAAGAAGGGGGGAAAGGCGAAGTAAGAGAAAAGCTAAGCCTCACCCGGCTCCCGGATGGGACTGATCCCCGCCTCGAACAAGTTCTGCTCCGAGAGCAGAACGTCGAGCGATGGGACCACGTCGCTCAAAAGCTGGGAGTAGGCCTCCTGGTCCGCCGGCTCGACTTGGGAGTTCCGGTTCGGGGACCGATCCGGCTCGCTCCAGGCCCAGTCGACGTCCTCGACCGAGGCAAAAAATAACTGGTTCTTCCAACCCTTGATGGAAGAAGGGAGGTCGAACCAGAGACACCTAGGCTGGGGCGAGATGTACCACCAGCCGTCATCAGTGGAGTACCGCTTCAGGGTGAACAGAGCCCTGAAGAGGGAGAAATGGGCAATAAACCCGTGGAAGTGACAGAAGACAATGAAGGAGAAGATGACCCGGATGGCATTGGGAGCCAACTGGGTCGGGACCAGACGAAAATGGCTGAGGAAAGAAAGGAAGAAGGGGTGCTGAGGAAACCGAAGACCCCCAAGAAGGAAGTCCTCATAGAAGGCTATGCGGCCGGGGCCACTCAGGGTGACACGATCCCCGGACCACGGGAGAGAAAGTTGGATCGACCCCGGGATGCCATAGACCTCCCGGAGAAAGGAAATGTCACCTTCGGTCATCGTTGAAACGTGACCGGAGGGACCGACAGAAGGAAGGGCCGGAGGAGGAAGAGAAGAGATAGGATGGGCAAGCAAGACGGGAGGAGACCTAACACCCCTAGGGATGCCTATGGTAATACCCCCAGGCTGGAGTCGCCTGCGGGTCTCCTTCGGGATCACTTCCTCTTCCGAGGAGGAAGACGATGGAGTCCTCAACCGGGACGGACCGGCCTCGTCCGGGTTAGAAGAAACATGGCGGCGGCGCGCCATGGAAAAGAAGATGGTAAGGAAGGTTGCTAAAGGAAGGTGATGAAGCGAAAGAGAGAGTGGAGACACTCACCGAAATGCACTAGGCAAAAGAGGCGATAGCCCGGGGGAGTGGGAGATAGCCTGCTGCGAACCGCCGACGGAGCGTGAGAAAGGGAAAGGGCCTCGTTCTGGAAAGTCCCTTCCTTTTCAAATCCGATCGACAGCGACCGTACCCGTCATTCCGTTCCGGGCCATCGGATGAATGCCGCGTGGACGCACGCCCGACACCGACGCCTTGGTTCCAGGGAAACGGCCTCTGTTTCGAAGCGACGCATTAATTGCGGCCGAATAGGTGACACGTGGCAGCCTCTTATAGGGCTTTGGGGACATTGAGGAATGGCGACGAGGATCGTGGCAATCATGATGCGAGATCTTCGCCTTCCCCACGTCATCTCCGCATTGAATCCCCACATTCCGTGCCGTAATGCCTTAACGGAACGGGGGAATGGGGGGCAACTGTTACGGCCATATCGATGACGTGGCATGTCTCAGATTTCGTTGGGCATGATTCGAGCCACGTGAAGTTTTTTCAGCAAAGTCAGATGCGGATCTGCCTTGGCCGAGGTCGAGGTCGGTCCAGGCCCTTCTGCCGCTCCGCCAGGTGTCCACCCAGGAGGGGTCCACCTCGGCCGAAGCCGGCGGCTCCCCTGCTCCCTCGCTAGGTGGCACCATGAGACGGTCCCACCTCGGCCGAGGTCGAGCCGGGCTCCTTCGCTCTTTCGCCAGGTGGCACCCGGAGATGGGACCACCTCGACCGAAGTCGAGCGACCTTCTGCCGCTCCACCGAGTGTCCACCCAGGAGGGGTCCACCTTGGCCGAAGCCGGCGGCCCCCCTGCTCCCTCGCCAGGTGGCACCCTGAGACGGTCCCACCTCGGTCGAGGTCGAGCCGGGCTCCTTCGCTCCTTCGCCAGGTGGCGTCCGGAGACGAGACCACCTCGACCGAAGTCGAGCGACCTTCTGCCGCTCCGCCAGGTGTCCACCCAGGAGGGGTCCACCTCGGTCGAAGCCGGCGGCCCCCCCTGCTCCCTCGCCAGGTGGAACCCTGAGATGGTCCCACCTCGGTCGAGGTCGAGCCAGGCTCCTTCGCTCCTTCGCCAGGTGGTGCCCGGAGACGGGACCACCTCGGCCGAAGTCGAGCGGCCTTCTGCCGCTCCGCCAGGTGTCCACCCAGGAGGGGTCTACCTCGGCCGAAGCCGGCGGCCCCCCTGCTCCCTCGCCAGGTGGCACCCTGAGACGGTCTCACCTCGGCCGAGGTCGAGTCGGGCTCCTTCGCCAGGTGGCGCCCGGAGACGGGACCACCTCGGCCGAAGTCGGGCAACCTTCTGCTGCTCCGCCGAGTGTCCACCCAGGAGGGGTCCACCTCGGTCGAAGCCGGCGGCCCCCCTGCTCCCTCGCCAGGTGACACCCTGAGACGGTCCCACCTCGGCTAGGTCGAGCCGGGCTCCTTCGCCAGGTGGAGCCCGGAGACGGGACCACCTCGACCAAAGTCGAGCGACCTTCTGCCGCTCCGCCAGGTGTCCACCCAGGAGGGGTCCACCTCGGCCGACACGGGCCAGCCTGTGCAGAGAAGGTTCTGAAGAGCGGGAGCGCGAGCTCCAAGGTTGCCCCTCGAGCCGTGCACGCCGCACTCCGAGAAAGCCGCCCCGTGCGGTCGGCGGCAACACACGAAACATCACTTACATCGGCCCGACAGGTTCCGTAGTCGAGAGGCGAGGTTCTGACAAAATAGGACCCGATAACGGACAGCGTCGGTACCTGGGAAGGAGAGCGCTCACGCTCGGCCCGAGGTCTAGTCGGCGATCTGACCGGCGCCCCCCTCCCCTACTCTTTCCTCGCTAGGCTCGGCAAACGAGGCCGAAAGCCACCTGGCTCTTTGATCCAAAAAGGGAAAGGGAAAGAGACGGAGAGGAGGAGATGAAAGCGACAAAGGAGCCTCCCAGGGACGGAAAACGAGAAGGCAACAGGAGGAGATAAAAGGAATGAGAGAATAGACGACAAGGTAAGCAAGAAACAAAAGGCTGGAGACTCCGTTCCAAGAGCGAGATCCAAGATCCCGAGAGGGGACCTTTGGCGTGAGCTCGGTGAAGGGACCCGGCCGGGTTTCTATTCTTTCTGGGACCTTTCTTGCTAGCACGATCTCTAAGTCTGGGACTCCTTCGGGGGCCAGTCTCAGAGACTCTGTTCCCTCTCGCCGTCTACTAACTTGACCGTCGGAGCTCCCTCGCCGGGATCCCCGGCCAGGGTTTCTGACCTTGCCTTGCAGGTTCGATCGAGCTAGGAGATCCCAGGGACAAGACGGTCTAGTCGGATCGGTGGCTTCGAAGCCACAGACGCGATGACGGGATCGGCAACACGGCCTATTTTCAACCCTATCAACAAAAAAATCAAGCAATGTCAAACTAACACACCACAAAGAGGCAATTCTAAAAGTTCAAGTTCACAATTCTAATGCACCGGTGCTAAACACGTTCAAGTAATTATTAAATGGAATCTTTCAAGGTTGCTTGTCTATTTTGATGTTTGCTTGATAGTCAGTACTTTTATAAGAGATTATAGGTGTGACATGTGGTATTCTGTACCTGTGTACATAAATAATAAATATACATTGAGTCCAAATTTTCTATATCAACTTTTGTTATTGCTAACAGCTTAGTTGGAAATGTACAACAGATGGAACGTGCAGCTAAACAGTCTGGAATGATCTCAGCGCACAGATATTTATCAATTAAAACAAAAAGACAAGGGTACTCGAAGATTCGGACCTTTTTCCAGAATATCCCCAAGGGGGTCTAGGATACCCAAACCCCCAACGGTCCCTTTTGGCGCCCTCGGCGGTCCTGGGCTCCCCCTTCCCCAATCTTAAAGCGACAAGCGTCATCATCCAGCCGCCCGCTCAGCTCCACCGTTTGACCAACCACCCGTCAAACCACGAGCCCGCAACGGCCTCTCCACTTCTCCCTCCCCTCCCTTCTCTGTCTTTCTCTCTCTCCTACCCGTCCCCCCAAATCCTCGCCCCCACTTTTACAGAACAGCCAAGGGCAAGATTGGCATTTAGAAATGCCGGTTTAGATTCGCGCGGGGAAATGTCGGGGTAAAGGAAGTGGGCAAGTTTATTGGTTAATATTTTATTGTTAGATACGGGTTTAGGGTAATTATTTATTAGGTTTATTTTGGGGGTTTCTTTGTTGCCGCTTCTTTCCCCGTCCAAAGGGCTGTGATCCGGAGCCGTATAAAACGGCCGAGCTTCCTTCGTTTCGCCCCCTTTTCCTTCTCTCTCTTTCTGTCTCTTGTCCATGGAGGTGTGAAGGCGTTGGGGTGGTGGCTAGGGCTCTTATTCTTGGCGAAATCGTGGGTGAAGGGAGGAGCAAATGGCGGCACTGGAGGGTCTGGATGCGTTCTTGGCGGCGGCGAGCAGAGCTTGTTGTAGTCCTTTTGCCATCTTCATCCAGATCCAGGTACATTGATGGTCTGAGGTCGCTCTTTCTCTTTTTCGTTTTTTTTTTTTTGGCCGCTTGGTTTGGGCTCCAGGATCTCAGAACGAGGTGTTGCTGCTTGGAAAGTTTATGTTTCGCTGTGATGGTAGCTTTGTATTATGTGTATTTTTATTTTGATCGGTAGTAATGTGATTTGGATGCAAAAAGGAGCTAGCTTTTTATTTCCTTGTGTTAATGGTTTTGGTTGGCTTATATTTTTGGAATATTGGATTGATCGGTTGTTAATCTTTGTCGGTTTCTGACTCTCGGTTCTGATCTATGTGTGTTGTTTCTGAAATAGATTGGCCTAAATCACCTTTTGTTTTTTAAAAAAAATCTGTATATTGAGCTCCGTTGTTTAGATTGTTCTCTTGCGAAATTGCGTGATCAAATTCTTCTTTATGCTCCATCTTAGTGTATTGAGTTCCTGTATTAAGACTCCGATCTGCCTAACATCTCATAGGTGTGATCCACTGGCGATAGACCAAGACATGGTTGCACCTTTGGTATGGCATCATGCGTTAGAACTGCAGTTGAATGGCAAACTCACAATATATGTAGCTGTGCTAGGAAATGGTCCATTCTATGTAGATCCATTCCATTGATCATGAGTAACCGGATATGCATGTATCTCAAGTTGAATTCACTAATTACATTCTTGTCAGTCAAAAATCATTTGATTGTGTAGGTATGTAGCATCTCTCTCTCTCTCCCTCTCTCTAATGACTTGACCATCCATATTAATTTGCATCAATAATATACCTTTTTTCCTATTGGTGGTCATTAGAAATTCTATATTTCTACATATTCAAGACAAATACAAATTAGTAGAAAAATATGAGAGTAGATCAATGCCCTGTTGGAAGGGGATAAAGTGATGCAGGTTGCCTGAAGATGCACATGTATCCATTGTATGAAAGTATAAGAAAATTCCCCAATAGGAGGTGATAGGAATTCAGAGCTCATTCTGTTCTTTCTGAAAGGTAATATCTGTTATAATGAGGGTGTCCTTCCACGGAAATGCTTCTTGGTATTCTCTGCTTGCAAGCAGTTGTAACACTTGAAGTGCTTTTCATGTGATTAATGGCCATCGTTTAGGTTATAGTCTATATGTACATGTGGATATAGCTATGTTTCATTTTCAGAGGTACTCTTCATAATTTGTTGATTTAAATGAAGCATTTTCTAAGCAAAGCTATTCAGATTCAAAGTTAATTATTTTGGAGATTGACCATGTTCCTGTTTATGATCAATATGTTCTCCTGAATCTCCTCTAGTAATGATTTGGTAAGGTTAACCCTTTTCATTATAAGGGTGACTCAGCTATGTTATTCTTCATGAGATGGTATTTGTCCCTGATAAAACTTCATGGCCTCCTGTTTCAACCAGAACTTTATAGTTTTGTATGCAGTTTATTTTTTAACCATCAAGAATATTTTATCTTTATTTTATTTGGCAACTTATACATGATGAGCTTTAAATGATTAAAGAATTCATTTTCTTCTGAACTCATAGGGTTGTGCTATCTGTTTAATCCTTGCCATCGGATGGTGTTTTGCTGCCTATGTCAGGTATACTGATCCTTTAGGACATGGTAGAAGTTAACTATTAACATGTTCACTATTTTACATTGCGAGGTATCTGACAATCAATAGTGAAATCAATCAATAATTCAATATATTTCTTTTTGATCTTTATCAGGAGTAGAATGATATGGCACCTGAAGCACAACCTTGAAGGTGGAAATAGTTTTGCATTTATCTGTGATGATATTAATGAACTTGAGCATTCTGCTCAGTTGAACTTGCCTAGGGTGTCAGTTGTCATGCCTTTGAAGGGCTTTGGAGAACACAATTTGCAGAATTGGAGAAGTCAAGTGAGTTCTAAATAGTTTTCCAGAAGCTTTCTAGCTAGTATATGGGAACTTTTGCTTTTTGATGGAAAAAAAAAGAAAGGGAAAATGACATGCCCACTTGTTGTTTCTCGTATTCCATTCTCTTAGATAAACTTGAGAAAAAGTGCTCCACTCACACTCGAAAATTAGCATGTCTGTGGTGCACATACTTGTCTGCATTCATTGAGCTCATACTGTTTCATAAATGCCTCTATACAGATCACTTCTCTTTATGGGGGACCTCTGGAGTTTCTTTTTGTAGTTGAAAGCATTGATGATCCGGCTTACCATGCTGTATCTAAGCTGATCTCTGAATTTAAGGTAGGGCACAACTCCAATTAAGCCTTCTGCTCTTCATACAAATAAGAGAAATTTAATGCAACTGCTGTTTTATTCAGTTGTCAACTAGCTCACCATCACTATCTGCAATCATTGTTTTTTCAAGTCTTTAAATAAATCTATATGTTATTTGTTTTTGAAATTAGAACTTGAATTTACTTATCTTTCAAAATGTAAGGGATTTTTCAAGTGCAGAAGAAGTTTGGCTTTTCCGAGTTTTTTAAAAAACATGGCCCTAAATACACGTACATGTCTGCATATATTTAATCTCATCTTCTCTAAGATTTTCCAGCAAAACCTATTAATTGATTCCCAGAGTACCCACACCCTCTATATTTTCTTTCTAAAACTCATTTTTCTTGATGCTTCATCCATCCAAGATTTCAAGCATTGACCGTGGCAGCCTGTGGTCAGCACATACGATGTCAAGCTAGTACCAGAACCTGAAACAGTTCATCATAGCACCTATCGAATCTATTGTATAGTATTTTTCAATTAAAAATGTTTTTAAAATTTTTTTTTTTTGCTTGGCATGGAAAGGCTTATGGCATAGCATGGTCAGCATGGCACATGCCATACTCTCAGGTGATTGGCATGGATAACAGGAGCAGCTTTTAAAACTTTTGTTCTGTCTTTATTTTTAATCTACTATTACATTTTCTTATTTCCATAATTGAAGTCTGATTGTGGTTTTCTTTGTTCAGTCCTTCAAGCATACATTATGTTACACTTCCCATTATATATAATGGTCAACATCTGCATGGAAGTATTAGCATTATGTTGCATTGTTTTTATTTGAAAACCTCACTGATGTTTCATATAAATGGCTTTCAACTTATAGCAGTGTTTGGTTTTGGATGTGCTCGATCCTTTATTTTGTTGCATGTCCTGACAATATAGCTCTTGATCATTTTCAGGACAGTGTTGATGCAAAGATTATTGTAGCTGGGTTGTCAACAACATGCAGTCAGAAAATTCATAATCAGTTAGTATGTAGAGTGTTTATACTTTATACCTTCGCTTATTTGCAAAAATATTTGCCCAATACTGCTTAAGCAAGATGTTGTTTTATGTTATACCTTTTTACTTTAATTAACTTTCAAAGTTACCAAGAGTCCAAGACCTTTCTTAAGGACTTTGATTGTGAAGTTTCACCGGAGACTTAGAACTTTGAAAAACATATCTTTTGTTTGGGAACATATTAAAATCTTTTAATGGAGGACTATAGAAGATAGAAGAAATTATTGATGGGGAATTTGTAAGGCAAAAGTTTCCTATCAAGATTGTGGCTAATGTTATGTTATGTCTTAAATATCAATGAATTGCCATACCAGGCCAAACTGGCCGGTACACCCCATATTGTACCATATCAATCTCATACCGGTAGTGTCTTGTATGGTACTGACACTTTGTATGCTATCTTGTACTGTATCAAATTGTGTACCAACATTGTAGTAGAATGGTACAATACGAGGTCCGGTACTAAGATGGCGAATCTTAAACAAAGGACTTATTTGGTTCGTGGGAAGAATTTTTCTTCCTAAAAAATTACTTCTTGGAATATGATGCTTGGGAATATAATTTTGGTGTGTTTGATTGACTATGAAAAAATATTTTATTTCAAAGTAGCTTATGTTTAGTTGAGAATCCACTTTTTTGAAAAAACTATATAAAATATCTATTATACTCTTAATAAATATAAGACCATACTTTTTTGCTTCCAAACTCTATATAAATATTAATATAATATTATATTAATATTATTACTAATATTTACATTGATATAATATAATATTTATATAAATATTAATATAACATTAATATATTATAAATATTATAATATTTATATTTATATAAATATTATATTATATCAATGCAAATATTAGTATAATATTTATATAATATTATATTAATATTTATGAGGACAATATTGAAATGGTATTTTTGGAAAAATAAAAGGGTCACCAAGTTCCATCTCATTGGAAGTTCCAAAGCCCACCTTCTTCATGGATTTATACTTTCCATGAAATATGAAAAGTATATTGTCATGGAAAAAGTTTTTCTCATTCTCTCTCTTAAAATTTCAACTAAACAAGGGGTCTCCTCTCCACTTTCCTGGAATTGCCTTTCCCTCCTTCCACTTCTTGCAAACCAAATGAGTCCAAAAGCTTATATGTTATTCAACATTGTATAAATTTTTGATTATACTAAATAAAATGTTATGCCATGAGGCTTGAACTTATGGAATCCCAAAAATGTGAATCAACTGTGGGCGCAAAACTGATGTTAAGATTGCATGGACCATATGATCTAATTGAGCATAACTGAGAGTGCATTCAAACCATAAATCTTAGATGAAATCCAACTTGAAAGATTGAATGTAACTTGTCATACACAGTGCAATACCTTCGAAATTAAAAACAACCTAAAGCAATTTACTGTATTGCCAACATTGGTTTAACAATCAATAGTTCCAAAAACCAACTTAAAACACTAAAGTCCCTTTTCATTGAAAAGGTCTCACCACAGTTATAGCTAGTCATTATGAAGATATTTTGTAATAGTTGGAAAAATAACACAGCTCAATTTGTAATTTATCATGTTCAATGAAGTTTAACATCTACTAGAAACAAAAGACAAACATAGCATATAAATCCCGATCATACAGAAATTGTTATTGAAAAGTTTAAGCCAATGTTCAAAGTCATTGCAAAATGAAATAGCAAAATTGTAGAGTAGAGATATTGTGATGATCAAGGCACAACTTTGTAAAGAGTTCAAATAATTGACACAAGAAAACAATTTCTAACAAGGTTTCATATATTTCCTTGGTGCTACGTTCATCCTCAGTGCTAATGCAAATGAGTGCACATGTCCCTACCAATAACTCAGATGAGGCAGCATAAGCTAAGAGCTGAGCAGTTGGTATTTTAACTTTTTCTTCAGAAATCAGGCTGCCCAATATCTATTTTCCTATTTAAACACCACTTTTTCCCTCTCTATTTTAGGTTGTCTTGATTCTTCTATGTTACTAAAATTTACCTATCATATACTTTCTGAATATTTTGGCTAATATATAAGAAGCTGTGCTACTGTAATGATGGAAAGTGGAATAACATGTTGGATTTCTTTCTTTATATACATATATTTGTTTGTCTTCTGTCTTTCTATCTAGTTTTCATGGTAGAGTCATATTTATTTGCAAGTGTGATTGGAAATGGTGATAAATTTGTTTGATAGGATATGAGTAATGTTAGTATGCTACAATGTGCTATTATATTTTTATCACAGTATAAATAAGTGATGCAGGACAATTGGGAGATTCTGCTCCAAAAGTGGTGCAGGATGGGAAATATTGATTGGAATTGGTGTCAGGATAAGAAAAGCTCCAACATTTGTTTGCTAGAATTTAAAATTTGATGTGAGAATTTTGTGGAAAGAATTGCAGGTTTTAGAATTATTGTATGTATGTTTTGGGTTAAGAGTAGGGAATAGAAAATGATTTGAATTGAGGGTTTATGCGGTGTTAAGTGGATCCACAGGATTTGCTTTAATTTGTTTTAGCAGAACTATTTTCAATGAATTGAAGTATCAGTAGAAAATAAAGAGAATACAAGATAAAGGCGTGGGTAGCAGTTTAATTAGGCTAAAGTATGATGGAAAAGTTCTTGTTTTTCTAAAGGTGGAAGATAAAATTTTAGGGTAAGCAGTATTCAATTTATGAGTTAAGGTTTATTAGCTTTTTGTTAAAGAGTCTCACCTTCACTAGAAAGGAACAAAATAATGAAAGAAAGAATTTACAAAATATACATCCCCATCACATGGAATCCCCATGTATAAAGATACCATTTCTAACCAAGTCAGGACCTTAAAACTGACTATAAAAATAGTCCCAAAATAAAAACATACTAAATGACATTAAAATAGGGATGTCTAAAATCTAAAATACTCTTGGTACATGTAGACCTAAAAGGGGAAGAGCTCAATAAGTGTAGGAGTGCTCCTGAATGATGATGGAGTAATTTGCAGTGCATCAAGAGATGATGCTAAGTGCTACAGCTGCTACACTTATGAACTATACCATAACAATCCCCTTTTTTTTTTGATAGGCCAAAAGGAATTGGGGAGAGGGGGTGACTAGCATAGCTACCCCCTCTGTACATGACCATAAGGGCCCCCACTCTAGTGGAGAATATTTGATGCATGGCGACAACAAAGATAGCTCAGCCATTCTTCACCCTATTGGATGAGTACGTCATCTCAGCTCCACCATAGCATCAACTGGTCTAATAGCCAATCTCACGTACCTACGTCTAGGCATCAGGATAAATCTCTTTATTTAATCAACTCTGTCGTAGCTTGAACCTTAGACATGAGGATCATGGAACCATAGCCAAAAATTGGCTGAACCATCACCCTTGGTGGTTACCATAACAATCCTTTGAAGTGATATTTTCTAACCGCTGTTTATTTGCTTCTTATCATCATATGGAAGGTATTCATGTAATAAAATTTTTGCAAGTGATGGTTGCAACTACTGTTCTGAGTTCTGACTATTGTATTTTTGAATGCTTTAAGGTGTCGGTTCATGCTTTTAATTGGATCATATTGTCTCTAATTCCATGTGCCAAATATTCTCCCATCAATTGAGTTTCTTTGTTCCATCTATATGGTGTAGCAAAGCATGGTGATGCATAATGTATGCTGTTACATTGATACAGGTTGGTGTTGAAAAGATGAATAAAGACAGCAAGTATGTATTGTTTCTGGATGATGACGTAAGGCTGCATCCAGGGTCAATTGGGGCACTTACAAAGGAAATGGAGAAGAACCCTGATGTACTTATTTCTCTTTTTTCCTCACTTCTGTTGTTAATTTATTATTTACATTATTTTAATTTGGATCCTTCAATGGCACCATGTAGATATTTGCTTTCTTTGTTTTATGGTACAGATATTTATTCAAACTGGATATCCTCTTGATTTGCCTTCTGGAAGCTTGGGGAGTTATTGCATATATGAATATCATATGGTACGATTCATTTAAAATGGCAATTTCAGTTCTTACATCTTGTTAGGTATCTTGCTTCTGGAATCATAATTTAGAAATGTGGTGTCTACCGTCTATTATTTTGTCCCACCATACTTTAAAACATCATTTTTTTTTCTTATTGTTCCACCTTGATGATTATACTGATGCATAGTATAACTTCAGCCTTGTTCAATGGGATTTGCAACTGGTGGAAAGACTTTCTTTCTGTGGGGAGGCTGCATGATGGTACTATTTTCATCTTAGCTTTCTGTTACTCCTGCATGGAAATGTGAACCTATTTTCAGGTCTTGTAATTCATATCTTGCTTTATCTTTTAGATGCATGCTGAAGATTTTAGAAAGGACTTGTATGGTGTTGTTAGTGGACTTCGAGATGGTGGATACTCAGATGATATGACCTTAGCCGCAATAGCTGGTAATAGTTGGGTCTAATTATGCGCAGAATGTAAAGTTTACCCGTTTATGTTTTTTCCAGTACTTAAAAGTTCATATGCATCATTATCAAATTTTTGGTTTCACTGCTGATTTTCTTGTTCCTAAGTTGGAAATAGATGTCTGTTAGTTGAGTCAATGTCTATTGTGGTCTTGTGATTTCGTAATAATGCTCATCTCAGCCCAGTTAATTCAGAATAATGAGAAATGCAACATTTTCTTTTGTTTTTCTAATTATGAATGTGCAAGATGAATTTTTGACCTTGATAGATTGATTAGTGCATCCAATGTCCTTCAAAATTCTAAAAGTTGCATGCATACCCTTTCTCATTTCGCTTTCATTTCTCTCCTAATGTGAATTTGGCTAGGCTAATAGCTAAGCCTGTCAATTAAGTATTTTTTTCCTCAATTATGTACAACTTTTTGAAACTTCAAGGCAAATATCTGAAATTTTGTGCAAATAGCATATATGTACTTTTCACTTTTCATGTGAATCAAGTAATTAAGCACTTCTTTGAGATTATATATGCAAAAAGGTCCTTTAAGGGATGTAGTGGTTAAAATAATATGGTTATCATTTGAACATATATGCAAATTTTAAATTTTGGAGGGCCATAATTTAAGTTTCATGTTTTTAGGAAAATACATTTGAATTTTTCACTTTTGTGGGGGGAATAAGCAAATATCCACTTCTGAAAGGTATACATGCAAAAAAAAAAAAAAAAAACTGAAAAAATAATACTGGGTTCTTGATGTAATATTAGTATGAGTTGAAATACAACCACAAATAAAATAAGATTGGCCTGAAATCTTGGTTTCAATTCTATTTTCTGTTATGCCCATCAAGTACCAGGTATCAATACGACAGGTTTGGCTCAAGTTTTGGTGTTTAGCTAGCTAACTTGAAAAGAAAAAGAAAAAAATCAAGAAGAAATAAGGCAACTGTAAAATTAGTCAAGAAGTATATATCATGTAACTTTGCATTGTATTTGTTTTGTTTGGAATCTTTGGATTTATAGTTTTGGTGTTTTAGGATTATACATTGAAACTATAAATAGTTACAAAAGTTTAAAAACCATTGAGAATGTTAAAGAATCATATTATGATGAATTTGAAATATAACATATCATCCAGCTTTTGATAATAATCCAATTGTCTAATCCTATACATGTAAACACAAGCATAGGTGTTAAGGATATGCACTTGATATATGATTACCATCATTTAATGTAGCAAGTACCAAGGATCAAACTCCACGTATGTTTTGTACATAGCCGATCCCAAGCTTGAATAAAGGAGCATTGCAGTAGGTTGACGGCCAGTGTAAGGTCGTAAACATAGTCATATCATATGAACATGAATCTTGAGTAAACTGTTGGATGGCTAGGAATGCCACCTAGAGGGGCTCACCATTGGTGGGGTGCAGTGCCCGGTGGGGTATACTAGGAATGCCAACTGGAGGACTACTCCGGGTGGCTCAAGCAATGGATCTCGAAGGACTGGTACTGGAGGGTGCTGAGGGCATGCATCATGGGCTCCAAGGCCTGCGCCAAGATCGCTATTGCCTTTCGATTTCTTCCTCTCTAGGATTTTTTTAGGGTTTGTATTGGAGTTTTCTTAGCTCAGGTATGGGGGTTCTCTAACCTTTATGTTGAGCAACACAATTGTGGATTTGTGCGGATGAAGGGGCAAATCAGATCTATGACAGGACACCGGAGCTCATTCCCGATCAAGATCCTTTGGACATTCTTGCTCTCTCTCTCTTCTTTTATTTGTGCTATTGTTTGATTTTCCGAGATGTTATGATTCGAGAAGTATGTGAATATTTCTTTTCTGCGATATGTTTGATTTTAGGTTTGGTTAACAGGTTCAGTAATTATAAACCCAATAATATTAATTAAATGGATAAAATTGGGTTGGGCTGGATTAGGTTATCTATTTAATTAATAGGTTAAACAGGTGGGTTTGGGTTGCTTGTTTATTAAAGAGGGCAAGTTTAATAAACAGGTTGGGTTCATATTTAAAATTTTTTGACCTGACCTGTTTATGTCCGACCCGACCTAATTGCCACCCGTAACATTTTATCTAGTATTAGCTCACCTTTGCCTTAAAAAGGAAGAGTCTTACTTGATAACTTTTAAAAGTGGGCATGACACTAGTCAAATAAGGTTTTTTCCCTTAATTAAAAAGATTGATTGAGTTTTGTGTAGAGATTGTTAGGTTATACCAGGTAAGAGTTTAACCACCCAACATGGATTGATGGTATTGGATGTGTATATTAGGCAATGAAAGAGAATGATTGAAGAAAATAGGAACCCGAGGACTAGATGTCTAGATGGTGGAATTTGCAAGGAGAGATAAATAACTTTTAAGGATAGCATGTTGAAAGAAAGAAAAAAAGATCTAGATGAGGAAATCAATATGATGTCAGGATAGATGACTAACAATATTAAGGCTAAATCTTAGTGCTATAGAAGACTATTTAAATATAAGAAGAGATGCATATGTAAGCTATAAGTTGGCTAAGAAGGAACTTAAGAAGGTGGTGTGAGAGGCTAGATTCAAAACATATGAATAGTTATTTCACAATCTAGAAACTAAGGATAGGGACAGATAACTATAAGATTGCAAGACTAAGAGAGAAAAACTAGTGACTTGATTTAGGTTAAATGCATCAAAGATGAAATTCAAAAAATTTTGGTTACAAAGGATAAGATCTGAAAAAAGATGGAGGAATCATTTAGATATTCTATTAAAGTAAAGTCAAGTAAATGATTTGGGATGTCTTGCTAGTTTTATCAAGGATAGAAATGTTAATTACACATGGAGAATTAGAGTACCCCAGGTAAAAGATACTATGAAAAAGATGAAAATAGAAAAGTGGTTGGACCTCCTATTGAGGTTTGGAAGTATTTAGATGACATGATAATAACTTGGTTCACTAATTTGTTTAATACAATTTTAAAGACTAAGAAGATTTTTGATGATTGAAGGGCACTATCGTACCGATTTATAAGAACAAGGGTGAGATTCAAAATTGTTCTAACTATTGTGGTATTAAACTCATGTGCAATACTATGAAACCTTGGGAGAGGGTGAATGAGCACTGATTTACATGCAACACAAAAGTATTAGAGACCAAATTTGGTTTTATGCCAGGAAGGTTGACCATGGAGACTATTTTTCTCCTTCAGAGGTTGATGGAGAACTATAGAGGAGAGACAAGACCCTCGTATGATTTTTGTTGGTTTAGCGAAAGTGTATGATAGTCTCCTTAGAGAAGCTTATGGTGGGTGTTAAAGAAGGGGAGATTAAAGAGCAGTTAGTAGAAAGGATTTTTGTTACTAGTGTGAGAACCATGGATGGTAATATCAATGAGTTTCCAATCACAATAAGTTTACAACAAGTATTTGCTCTAAGTCTATACTATATTGCACTAGCGATAAATGAACTAGCTAGGCATCTTTAGGATAATATCCCTTAATGTAAGCTAATTGCATATGGCATATTTTTAGTGGATGAAACTAGGATCAAGGTTAATTGTAAGTTGGAACCATGGAGGAATGCATTAGAATTTAAGGGTTTAAGGTTAAGTAGGATAGAAGACATGGAACATATGTTTAATAAAATCAGAAATAGAGATGAATGTGATGTAAAACTTAAGGATCGCAGAGTTCCTTAGAGTGATCATTTTTGTTATTAGGATTGATTATTCATAAAGTAGGGGAGATTGAAGAGGATGTTTTGAATAGGATTAAAAAATAGGTTGGTTAAAATGAAGAAGTATAACTAAGAATATTATATGATCGTAGAATACCTGCCAAGTTGAAGGAAAAACTTTATAGAACATTTGTGCTAGTAATATTTGATGGTACAAAATGTGGGGTGGCTGAAAAACAATACATGCATAAGATGAGTATGGCCAACTGAGAATGTTGAGATGGATTTGTGTTAGTACAAGAAAAGATAGAGAAAGAAATGAAGTAATTCATAAAAATGTGAAGGTAGTATTAATTGAGGATGATTGAGAGGAGGGCGACTTAGATGGTTACAGTGTAGGCCAAGGGATGCACCAAAAGAAAGGAGTGGATTTGATTAGAAGGAAAGAGGGATGATGTAGCAAGGAAGCACTTGTTATCTCAACATTTCTCAAAATGTATGGAGCTAAACTAAGTGGAATGAAGAAAAAGGATTTATGTAACCGAGCACAACTAGTTTAAGATTAAGGCTTAGTTGAGTTGGTTGAGTTGTATAATGTACCAAGAACCAACATATAAAGATTTGTCCAGGGATGCTAATTGCATGACCAATTGGTTTCCTTATACTTATCAGTTGATCTTCTAAGATTCATGACAAACCCTTCTACTAATGATGGCTTGGAATTTGATGAAAAATTAGATTCTTGCAATTAGAGTAAGAGCTAGTCTCTCAAACTTTAAGGAGCACACATTGGTTTTTAAATCCAAATCTATATTAGATGGCATAAAGCTAGATATGGTATGGTTAAGGTTATTCATTGATGGTTATTGGTAAAATAATCGAGTTTAATCAATAAAATACGTATTTATTGATTTCATTTGCAACCATGTCTTTCAATGAAATTAGATTCATGCTTGTTGCAGCTAAGGGCTCATAGCTCAGCATATGAGGTATTGTCCACTCTGGCCTAGGGGTATCATGGTTTTGTTTTTTGGATTCCAATCCAAAAGGTGCCTAACATGGAAAGAATGGTTCTTCTTTATAAGCTAGAGTCTCCCTTGACTCAAATCGATGTGGGATTAAAGAAGTCCTCGATCTTATACCTATAACATAGCCCCTCAATCAAGAGGAAGTTTGGGATGAGTTTGCGGGAGGCCCTACCTAGCACGCCAATATTGCGGCCAAGGGCTAATGGCTTGGCATGTGAGGTATTGTCCACTCTGGTCCGGGGGTCTCATAGTTTTATTCTTTGAATTCCAATCCAAAAGGTGCCTCACATGGAAAGAGTGGTTTCTTCTTTATAAACTATAGTCTCCCTTGACTCACAACTAATATGGGACTAAAGAAGCCCCCGACGAGGAGATGCAATGTGCTGGTCCGCTGCACAAGGTATTGTCCACATGTAGCTAAGTGGTTTTGTCTCTGCCTGATGGGGGGTGCCTCATTAGGGGGGAGGCAATGGTCCCCTTACATAAGCCAGAGTTTTCCTTGATTTACAATCGATGTTAGACCGAAAAAGTCCCCGATCTTATACCCACAACAATGCCTTTATATAAAACTTTTATTTATTTATTTTGATGTTTTGGTTTGTCACTCTGAAAGAACAGAAGTTCTAGAAAGAAGTATAAACCATGAAGCTTAACATTACAAGCTCTATTCAAAAGAAAAAAAAGAAAAAAAAAACTATAAAGTATAAACACTATAAGCAGCTGAATTTTCCATCAGGTTTGGTAGTATGCCATTGCTAAAATTACATCAGGGCCAAATCAGAAGATTTGCATATAAAATGTGCCTTCTTTAGGATTAAAATGAATCCTCCCAAGAATGAGATCTTATTTAACAAATAGACATTCTGAGAATTAATTTGTTCCTTCTGAAAACTATGTTGGAACTTACGCTAATTTTATGCCTTTTTTCTTTACTTTCAGATGTTGACCAATAATTCTGCCCAACACTTAACCATGCTGTTTGGTCAAGGATATAATTAATGTAAATACAGAGTGGGCATGCAAATAATCCTGAATTTTCTGAACTATTATAACCCATTTATTTGCAGGGCAACATAAGAGGCTTATTAGTTCACCTCCTGTTGCTGTCTTTCCCCATCCTCTTGCAAGTGATCTTAGCTTTCCAAGGCATGTAATTTTTTCTCTCTCCAAATTTCCCATAACAAATATGCTATTATCTTACAATAATTTATTATTCTTTTGCAGATATTGGAATTATCTAAGGAAACAAACATTTGTTCTGGAATCCTACATATCTAAGGTTAACTGGCTGATGAACCGTGCACTGTTTTCTTCACACTGCTATTTGTCCTGGGCTTTTGTTCTTCCATACTTTATGGCAATGATACATCTTGCAGCAGCTTTAAGAACACAATATAGTGATTCTCTTTTGAAGGAAACTTCAGCCTCATCTTGTGGTGAGCATGCTACTTACTCTTTTTTAAGTTGGACCTGGTAAACTGGAAAAATACTCTTTATATTATTGCTTGTAACTGCTTTTTCTTTATTTGATGTTTAACAAAGTTTGAACATAGAAGCTCTTAACTGAAATCACGTGAAGGGGGGAAAATAAATTGAGGAATAAGAGAAGATTAGAGATATTTGTGAGTGGTGTCCCATCCATTTCATACTTCACGTGAGGTGGGAATGCTTGCTGAAAGTAGGTAATTTCAAGAATAGGCAGAAATTATAAAATTCATTGTTGGGAGTTTGACATTGTGATGTGTTTGAAAAGATTAGATGTTGTTTATTATTTAATTACTTCATGTTCATCTCCTCTAGCTCCTTTTGAGGATGATCCCCCTTGTAATTCACAATGATCAAATAAATTGATAGAGGCAATAGTTGTCTGTAACGTTCATTCTCCAAAAAAAGTACAACATTTTTTTAATTTTCTGGCCTTGATTCACTAATGTCAATCAGTTCTTACAGTATGTTAATTGCCTTATTCAGGTCTTACACTAGCTGGGTGCTTGTTTATATGCACTATTCTTGAACTTGCTTCAATGTGGAACTTGACAAAAGTGGAGATCTATTTGTGCAACTTGTTATCTCCAGAGGGGCCAAGAGTCTCACTTGGTTCATATAACTGGGGACTTGTAAGCATCTCCTGTGCTTCTTGAGTTGTTGGGAACAGATAATGTTGCTCTTCATTTATAAATGAAACATAGAGATAATTAGATTTACAGAAGCCAGTATATTTTTCTCACCTTAGTTTGTTGGAATTTGCCTGTATGTATCTAATTCATGTTGTACTTGAATATTTGGTGACCAGGTATTTATTGCCATGCTGGTAGACAACTTTTTATACCCCATCTCTGCAGTGCGATCACATTTTACACAGTCTATAAACTGGTCTGGTATTCGGTATCACTTGAAGGATGGAAAAATAAGCAAGGTATGTGACTCAATTTCACCAGGGTTTTGCTTTAGCTAGATAGCATATCCAATGTTTTTGTTCTTTTGGATATGAATCACAGCTAGAAAATCTGTTAATTATTTTACCATCATCTATCGTCTTATGTTATGCAACTTTACATATCTGACTTCATGAGGTTGACATGGTTCATTTGGAGGGAAAATACTGTAAATTATGTAAAAATAGGACCAGTTTTACCTAATATTACATAGAATTTTGTGTTATTAAAACAAAATTTTGGAAAGAACTGGTTGAAGCTGTCATGCACCAATTTTTTGCTAACTGATCAGCTACATTAATTCACACTACTTTCTTATGGCTCCTTGGGTTATCAACAACAATTTTGACAGAAAAGATGTTTGTAGCCTTTCTCAAAATGTGTCCATCCTGTCTTTTATTTTTAAGAGAGAGTTTTCAAGATTGTATTGACTATAGGTTAGTAGCCAAAGTATAAAACTGTAATGACTCTTTTTATTGAAAATAAAGGTTTCCACTCAGTATGGCTTTGTGCCATGAAATCAACATGTAATGCTATCCCTGTTGGTAGATATGAAAGATCAGTCTGTATGACTTAAGGGACTTTATATCCCTCGTTCATCAGCACATGGGGATGTAAAAATGGCTGTGGTTTGACATGTTTTAATTGGGATAATTGCTCAACTAATGGCAGACTTTTTGGCTGGAGAAGGAAAAGTGAGAAGTTGATAGGGCAAGGTAGTGATTTAAAAAGTTTGACTAATTATTAGTGGCTGTTGAGAAGATACTTACACATAATATTCCATGCTTTTGATGGAATATGAATAATAATATTTTCAACTTTGTTGCTTTCTACAGAGCACATGTTCATTTCAATAACATGAGAGACCATGTGTTCAAGTTGTTACAGATTGATAATTATAGGTAAATTGACAATACAAAGGAGGGATAATTATAGGTAAATTGGCAATACAAAGGAGGACATTTTGATTATATATATATTATAATGAATGATATTGTAGATGCTTCTAAATATCTAGCTAATTTTTACATTGCAAAAAGGGTTGGTGTGATAGTTTTTATAGCCCATTTGCTTGGAATGTTTTGCAAGATCCTTGATATCCTCCACTCCATGGTAATGTTTTTCTCCTACTCATATGCAAAAGAATAGAAGAAAATAGCAACAAGGAGACTGCATATGCGTAAGATAACCGGATATGAAAATGTTGAGATAGATGCAGGACAAATAAAGATAGTTAAAATATTATTGCGTCAATGGTTAAGGGAAAGGCATGTTGAGATTTAAAAGCTTGCTAAAAGGTAAGAACTAATAAGAAAATATAATAAAACTATGGGAAAGAAACAACAATATACAAGAAAAGTGAGCTGTTCCAATTTTAGCTGCTCGGATGGGAGAACCATTTGATTATTTCGGTAACTGTGGTTCATAGAAGAAATAGTTTTACAATTCCTAGTCATTGAGGCAAAGAAGCAGATTCCATGACATGAGAAATTTACACTTGAGGCAACTAATAACTACTTGAGCCAGCAAAGGTGCTAAAAAAGAGGACTGGGAGGTACTTAAGAAAGATAATGTTCAACATTGCTTAATGTTTGGTTTAATCTCCCCTTGAGAACTTGAGTCTATTTAGGTGTCATACATGCAGGAATGGGCTCATGAATGCCTTGTTGAAGTCTGGTAGTATTTCAATTTCTTCTCAATACAATCAGAACCGTGGGATTGTGTGCTTTGGGACTTGATTATTTCATAGATCCAATTGTGCAATTGACAACTGAAAACCTGATGAAATCTAGGACCAGTGGTACTTAAAGCATCATGTGTAATCAATAGTATTAGCATTGTACAAACAGATATGCCATGTAAATTTCTTGTCAAATCTATGCATCTTTGTTCACAAATGTTGGTAGTCTCCCAGTTAAGATAGATACAACTTCATTTCATGTATTGTTGTGTAATGTCTTGTATACACAGATATTCACCAAAGAAGCATTTGTAATTTAGGACGGATGATATTTGTTGCATGCTGGTGAAAGAATCAAAAATAGTAAAAACTTAGAAGAATATTAACTATCACAAAAATGTATTGCTATCTTAGAATGCAAATCAAGAAAAGAATGAGATATTAACAAAAAATGTCCTTGTTCTTTGAGCACCAAACTAATAACATTAATTCTCTGTTTCCTTACTGGCTGCCTGAACGGCAGATGCCTCCATTTCAGTCTTAAAATTCTGCTTAAAATCTGCATTTATGCAGATAATTTTTGTAAATTTTTCCTCATTTTCCTCATTGCCTTCAGCTACTAAGAGATTTGTTGGGTTAATATGTTTTTTTATCGTTGATTATTCTACAGATTGAAAGGTCCAAGGAATATGGTTCAGAATTAACTGACCTTGGAGGAAAGCATCTGTATGGAAAGAGGCTATGCCCTCCTAAAGCTTCATTTCTTAGCTCTTTGTCAAGAAGTGTGGCACAGTGGCGCCAACCAAAGAAGTACGATATCTAGAATCCTTCATATGCAGCAGAAAATCAAGAAGAGAGTGCCCATTCTTCATTTTTCTTCCAGCATTACATTGTATTTTTCTTTCTTCATCCTTTTAGTTTCTAGGAATCCCTTTCAATCCATTGATTCTTACAGTGTTCGGTTGTGTTCACAGCATAGAGTTTGTACTGGTAATCTCCTGTAACGTGGCAGATGTATACTAGCATATTCATTCAAGACAATAATATGCTTCATCCTTGGCTCTTTTCTTTTTGTAATTTAATCTCTGCTGGTAAATCAAGTGTTCCAACTGCATCAGCCAGCCCATGAAAACATCTCTATTGGTGAAGCAGATGGTTTACATCTCATGCATGATGAGTATAAATACACCAGCAGCATCAGAAGACATTCTCTCTCTAGGCTCTTGAGGATAGTCTGTAATGGTGGTCCATAAATAAGAAGCCACTCAATCAGCAGGTCTGTTGCCCACTCTGAAGATGTTAGTTGCTCTAAATTCGGCTTGTCCTTGGATCATGCACCGAATGTCCAGACGTAGTCGATGTACATCTGACAGTTTGAGAGTCCCCCTTCAACCAGATGCAGGTTGCATGGAGCTGAGAGTTCCCATACTGCTGTGAGCTCCACAGAATGATTGTGTTATGGTCTCCTGCTCCCAGCTGCCAGAGCCCTACCAGTATGATCCCTGACGATAAAAGTAACTCTGCCACGCCCGCCCATCACCAGTTTCTTAATATAATGTTGTTGAGCTCAGGATCAGATTGTTCCAAATTGTACACCTCTTCAAAGCATTGGACGGTCTTACTCTAATGAATCAAAGCTTAGCCCAAACCTCATCAGAAAGTCTTTGAACCCTTCGTGTTTGCCAGTTCTGGTTTTGAATGCTGTCTAGGTGCTTAATTTTCCAAGTGATTGCGGGATTGGCATTGTTGGAGAAATGTCTCAAAACTTTTACATGGGTTCTAAGCACTGTCGTACCTTTGAGAGGCAGGGCACTTGCTTGACCCTTGCTTGACCAGGACCTAACTCCACTGGATTTAATATTTTCTTCTGGGAGTAACCTATGTACACGCTTCTATATTGTTTGGCTAGAGTCAGAGCTTGAAAAATGGGTTATGTATGTGTAGGACCTAATCAAACTAGGTTAAAGTGTCCAGGGTTTCATCACAAACTAGTTCCCCAAATCACGGAATGCTGAACCGTGTCGAACTAGCCGGTTTGGGGCATACCGAACCGGACCGGTGGCTGGCTAGCACGGTTTGGCCATATAATTCGGTTTCCATCTATTTTAAAAATAAAAAAAAATTATGTACCAGCCCGAACCGGTCCAGAACCGGACCTGAATCGGTTGGAACCATGCCGAACCCGTCGGTTCAGCCGATTCATGACCGGTTTGGTCCGGTTCGAACCGGTTCAAATCAGTTTTTCTTTAATTTTTTTTGCCATTCACTGTTGGCTACTGTAGCCATGGGGGGGAGGAAATGATGTTTTAGCTTCGTAAGAGAGCAAATAGAGAGCCTACTAGTTTTTTGACGTTCGACTCAATAAACAAAAAAATTTTCATTTTTCCTCCATTTCAAGGCAAACAGATATTCAGAAATTGAAGAGAGGTAGAATCAAAGTATGTATAGCTTCTCTTTCCTTTCTTTCCATCTCCCCTCTTTTTTTGTTGAAATTCATACAAAATAAAAAATTTAGAAAAAAACACTGTAAAATTTTTTTATTGACCATGATTTTAGAGTATGTAGTAGATTTAGGATAGATCTATACAATGATACTAAGATCTTGATTTTTTGTTAAGTATATAATTTTTTAAATTAAAAAAATAATTTTAAATTAAAAAATGAATTAAAAAAATTAGTAAAAAAATGTAATTATAAATTATTAATCTGGGACTCGTAAGCTACTCTTACTATAAATTTCATATCGATTTATCTACATTTTGATGCATCTTATGAATAGTGCTCGAGGTTTTAAATTAAAGAAAAATTAACTTTAATACATTTCGAAGGTCTTAAAAAAATATATGTAGCATGAATGATAGAATCCTACATGAATCTAAGATCAATTTTGTTATAATATTTTTATTTTTTAAAAAATTAAATTAAAAAATTTTAAAAAATAATTTAAATTTAAAAGATAAAAAAATAGGTTAATAAAGTATTAATTAATAAATGTTGTTATTGACTTTATATGCAATTTAAATATTCAGGTATGGATCCATCGAGGAGGAAGAAGGATCCGGAGCGCGACATTGGTTGGTTGCATGGAGAGATGCTCTTGGGTCGACATCACTGGAGATGTAAATGGTGCAATACCAAATTCAAAGATGGGGATAACAAGGTTGAAGCAGCACTTGGCTGGCGGCTATCCTGATATATCTACATACTGACAGTGTCCACAGGAGGTCTGTCAGTTGATGAAGAAATATTTTATTGATTTCAAAACTAGAAAGGAAATAATAGCAAAAAAGAAGGCAGAGATGGACCGCAGAGCCAAAAAACTACTTATTACTCTAGGGAGTCAGAGGAAGCATCTATTCATTCTGATGAGGAGGCACAGATAGAGACTGCTATTCAGGTGAGTTTGTATGAGCAGAGGCAACTAGAGGAGATGGCTAGGCATAGAAAGAGATTTGGGCCATCAACTTTTAGGTCGGGATTGGGATCCGGTTCTACTAGTATTGTAGGAGAGTCTGAGATGGTTTAGGAGGACCTCTTCAATTAGAGAGCCCATCAAGAGAGGTACCAGTCGTATTGCATCAATGTTGGAAGCATTTGACAGTAGAAGTCTTACAAGGACATTCCAGCATAAGCCACTATCTATGATGTCGATCCGCATGCCCTTCTCAGCAGAGATTCCAAGCAACAGAGGATTGACACCATGCTAAAAAAGGATAACAAGAAGGATATGTGATGGACCATCTCCTCCCGGCTTCATTTCGGTCATATCCCAGCACACGTAGCAGACAATCCATATTATTGCTCTACTATTTTATCAATACAGGCTGCTGGTGCAGGTGTAGACCTTCAGGATCGAGGGATATCTATGGTCAGCTTCTGGACAGCATTAAGGAGCTAGAGGAATGGATAGCCTCCTATCAGAGTAAGTGACTCGTGTATGGGTTGACAGTGATGTGTGATGGTTGGATTGGTCCTACTAGATGGAGCATCGTCAATTTCTTGACTTATTATGATGGAAAAACTTTTTTCAGAAGTCTGTTGATGCTTCAAATGAGGTGCATGATGCTAGTTATATCCTCAGATTGATGGATGAGGTGAGTGATCAGGTGGGAGAGCACAATGCCATGCATGTCATCACAGATAATGGACCACAGTATAGAGTCACAGGGTAGATCTTGTGCAGCGGTGACCGTATATTTTCTGGACCCCTTGTGCTGCACATTGTATAGACCTCATATTGATGGATATTGAAAAAATTCACAGGATGCAGAAGATAGTTAAGCTAGCACAGTTGATCACTAGATTCATATATAACCATACATGGGTCTTATCATTGATGAGGAGCTTAACATGGAAGAAATATTGAGACCAGAGATCACACGGTTTGCTACTAATTACATAGCACTTGATAGTCTTCTTGGCAAGAAAACAGAGCTACGTCAGATGTTTGTCAGTCAAGAGCGGCAGTAGCGCAATATACCAGGGCAAATACCGAGGGAAGCAATATGAAGAATTTAGTGACGAGACAGACATTCTGATAGCGGGCTGAGAGGATAGTGAAAGCTATCAAGCCTCTATATGAGGTACTTCGTACCGTGGACTCTAAGAGGTATGCTCAGATGGGCTTTCTATATTATATGATGCAAAGGATAAAGGAAAAGATCCAAGAGGCAGATCCAGTATATGCTACTGATTATATCTGGATCATTGATAGATAGTGGAGTTATCAAATGAGTTTGGATTTGCATCTAGTAGGTACACAGTAATTTATGAAGTCCCTAAAAATTTAAATTCAATTAGATTTGTACAAGTATGCTTGACTAATTCTTAAAATATATGTGCAGCTTACTATCTGAATCCGAAATTCTAATACTCCATACCAGACATTGCCATGGATGAAGAGCTTATGTCTGTCCTACGCAATGTTATCTACAAGATGGAGCCCGATCTAGATGTCATTGCTATGTGCCTAGAAGAAGTAAGTTAGGTAGAAATTGTTGAGTGATTTTTATTAGCATTAATTTCAACAAGTAGCATGTAATAACAAAACTTTTTTCTGGCAAATGAAATTTTTTAGGGAGGGTACAAACTCATTTGGATCCATTGTAGTAATCAGAAATAAATCAAAGATGAATCTTAGTAGGTACTACTAAGCAGTAAGTGTAATATTATATTCACATTGAATTTTTTATTTTACTAAATCTAAAATTCTAAATAATGTAATATCTTTTGTAGCTGAATGGTGGGTGCATTTTGGTGGATCTGCAAAAATTTCAAAGTTCTTGCAGTCAAGATCCTCTCCCAGATTGTGTCATCCAGTAGATGTGAGCACAATTGGTCTACATTTGACTTTATCCACTCCAAGCAGAGGAACCGTTTGAAATAGAAATGCCTCAATGATCTTGTGTATATACACTATAATTTAAGGTTGAGGCTAAAGTTCATTTAGGAAAAAGTTGAATTGAAATACCCTGATCCCATTGCAAGTTCATATGTTGATGAGGATGAAGATCCAATGATTGGATGTGTCATGAGTTAGCAGCATGAGCCAGAGCTCGATGAGCCAGTATCACCTCCTCGACCAGCCAATTTTGTAGCAGCGAGGCTGAGGATGGATGCTGGACAATGGGCAACAAGCAATATTCCTCACAGGGCTCCAGCAAATACAACACATCGTCCCTTCCCGCCATCTATTCGACCTGAAAATAGAGAAGAAGGAAAGGCAGTTGCACCTTCATCGAGCACTCAGTCCATTCAGATTCAGATACTAGAAAGAGTGGTGCTAGTGCTTTTTCAGATAGTGGAGGATCTAGTCATCAAGGAGGGGCCAGAGGACAAGAGTCGTAACCACCTATTCATCTTCGATTCACTGGGAAGTCGCAGTTTAGCCATGCCATACAGGATAGAAACCATGGAGTACCAGCTGGTAGACCTCGTGGTGATACGATTCCATATAGACGACGGGCTCCATGAGGTCGTTCGGGATACGATACAGCTACAGCTCTTGCAATGGAGTAGGATCCATAGATGTATCAGAATCATCTTCATATTCAGGATCTTCTTATCCATAGTTACCAGCGGCTTCTGGTCTATATGATCCATATGGTGCATCTGGGACGTTATCTTCCAGTAGTTATTAATCCATGCAGCCCGGAGTATCTTATGGATTTAATTTTGCTGCGGCATATTTGGATGGGCTCATGCATAGCCATATCATTAGTTTTTAGATAGCTCTCAGAGTCGGGACCTCAGTGAGGGATTGCGATAAGTTACGATCCATCATGCATACCTCCTGGGATGACCTTACAGGACTATCATACTGCCAGGCTAGAGAGATTTACTGATCTTCCTACACAGTATATAAATGATCCTTATATTTATGGACATCGATACTCTACCCGATTCTAGATATTGGTATGTAATTATATTTATATGTTACCTTTCACTTTTATTAATTCCTGATAATCTTAGTTTAATTATCATTTTATATCTTATTTTAATTAGAATTAATGTATTAGTATTTTTTAAATCCTAAATCCTAAACCTTGAAGTCTTCAATCCTAAACTCTAAATTCCAAACCCTAAAGACCCTAAACACTAAATCCTAAAAAAATAAAATAAAATATAAAAAGGTCAAAATTCATCAACCAAAGAAAAAATGCATGCCGGTAGTTCCGTGTATCGGTACGGTACAATACCAGTACCGTACCATACTGGCTAATCACCGGTGCCGGTACCAGGAACCTTGCTCCAAATAGATCACTGGGACTTGAAAGGCCAACTAGGTTAAATCTTGTTTAGTGTATTTTTGGTCCACTCAATGTGATGCACTGCAGGTAGCGGTCGGTACAATCTACTTTGATCCAAGCAGAGTGGCTTAAAAGTCCGAAACTCGGAATCAAATTGGAATATCTAAAAAGCTTTGAGTCAATTTGGAGACTCCGATGAGTCTTTCCTAGCCTTGACTTAGACATACGAATAAACGAAAAAAATTTAGTAGGTATCACTATTTCTACCCTTTACTCATAATAAAATAAATCTTGTGATGTTCCTGTTAGAATCCTCTTTGGACCAGAGCAGAACCCTAGGAGGTCCGTTCTAAAGAAACTAGCAACTTGTGAGACATGATGATTGATGATTCAATCCACCATGTGCATCATAGGGCATGCTGTCCATATATGGCATGGTGGTTCATTAAATCACAGGCTGTTGCGTGAAGCACGAACAGCTTGTGATTTGAGACCATCTCTCTAGTTTAACCCTGAAATGGAGAGGAGCTTGATCATGAAAAATCATGCTAACCATGCATACCATGGGATCCATTAATCACGGGCCATCATTTCATAAGTCATGGTTAGCTTTTAAAAAATTTGAGACCAGATCTCTGTATGTGTGCAGGGTTTCTTGGCTGTCCTTTGATCAATTATGCAATGAGCACATATAATCAAATAAATTTCTTCTAAGAAATTACATGAGATTGCATAAAATGGACATCACTTTATCAAATTAATTTATCTGCATCTTTCTATATTCCTAAAACTAGGTCAAGGATATGTAGGAGATTTTTTTGTCCTTGTACATAACACCTGGAACTAAGAATTGAGTATCATGCATGATCATCCTCCTACCATGGTCTTCTTCTTGCAAGGAGGATTTTTTTTCTCAGATCAATGCCCTCAATTTGGCTCTAGATAAACCAATACAGCACCTTTTGATGGAGCACTATATTACCTTAACCCTTCAACTTGGACAGGTCACTTATGTAGAGTAATTCTTAAATATTTAAAGAATCTAATGCTTGGATGTATGTACTCACACCCAAGACATGAAGCCGAGTCCACGAAACATGGATGTAGCATCACTACCCATTTTTGGGACTCTTGTCTTTCAACTTTAGAGATTGATCTGGAACTCATGCATGCTATTGAGAAGATTTTAAGGGTTCATGATGGGATGTTCTTCATAGTCAAGTAATCAACTCATTGATTTATATGGCTGTTGGATGCTCTGAAAAAAGTCTTATATTTCTTGAATGCCCTACCTTTCATGAAAATGGGAGATTCCTTTCATTGTGCTATCCTCTATGTACCAAGAAGCTTGTCTAAGTTGAAAATGGGGAACAAAGGTGCAAATGAGCCAAGTCAAGCCAAGTAGCAAGCTGCTCAAAACTTGGCTCGTTATGTGAAAAGGTCATTCAAGCTTGAGAGGAGCTCTTGCTGAGTGTGAGAGCTAGTTGAGCTTGCTTGTTTGCTAACTCAAGGCCCGTTTGGATAATCCCACAGAATCCATAGGATTAGGAATTGGATTTTCAGCATTAAAGGATAGCAAACTCAGCCTGGTGCATATCAACTGGATCTTCCCTAGCTCATTGCTGCAGGGAGAGGAAAAAAGGATCTCAAGTCTCTCTATTGAGCCGCCTTTAAACCTGTCTAAAATGTGACTCCTATTTACACATTTGTATTGACTAATAATTTACTCATCTCTCTCAAAAAAATAATTTATTTATATTGGATAAAGTCAAACCTGATTCTGGTTCTGGTTGCCAATAAAAAGGCTGAAGTATTCTTAAGGGCAAGGGATTATTACTACTGCATCTTGATGAAATAAAAAGCTAGAATGCAGTTGTCCTCATTTGGTTTCCATCCTCGTCCATATATAGACCAAACCTGGAATAATTCAGTTCAGGGCGTTATTCCTGTTATATATATAACATATATATCCTAATCACAATATAATGGCTAAATATTAGGCATTATTTGAAAGCCTGATATATATACATATAACATAACAGAAGACCTCCAAAACTCTCATAATGTGCAACAGCCATCACCTTAAAACTAGTGCAAAGGTAGAGGGAGGCAAATACAGAGTGCAGTAAACACATAAGGCCACAATAGGAAGGTCTAATGAGAAACTGAAGATGCTGAAATGTGGAAAAGAATCCAATGTTCTGTGCTTGCCTAGCCTCCTCTTCCTTCTTAGAGAGAAGTGAACAGAGCAATTTGGGAGAATGCACTAATTTGTTCTCTCATCATGCATGCAAATTAAGACAGTACAAGAACATGGCTGAACCAACCCTACTCGACTGGGGTGTCACACAGTTGCTAGCACTTGTGGATCAAGAGAAATGAAGCCATGCTCAAGAACATAAACACCAGACTACGGCGATGTCCAAAATGGTGATCCTTACCATGTTTCAGATCTAGCAAGTAAGGTATTCGTAGACAATCAACACTGCAGCTTCCCACAGCATCGCTTCCAATTTGAGAGGAATGTAACAAATAGGCTTTTGTTGTATATTTTAGAGAGCTCTCATGCTCACAGGGGAATTACAAGCGCTCGTTGCCTTAATCATAGCTTTCTTGCTGACGATTGTGACAATGTATCCAAGGGAACAAGGCATATTCCTCAATCGGTCCACAGAGGAATTCACTCGTGAAAGGAGTCGAGATCTTTGGGTGATTTTATCCGTTTTTTCTTTATCATGTTTGCCACTACTTTTTGAGGTGCAGAATGCTTTCCTTCAAGCAAAACGTTTCTTTTTGGTTTCTTTGGGATTTCTTGCTGCAACCAATAAGCAATTCTTGCATTAGCAAACTAGTTGATGATTTTCTTGATTTGAATATTTGGATGGTCAAGGGATTTCTTGAGAATAAATTAAGCTAGAAATCAAATTTGAACTAAAAGATAATTCGACATGGAACTTTAATGGACCATTTTGGTGGGCGGGGTTAGTTTTACGTTGCTGTTCACTAGCTGTATATTGCCTTAGCAAGGCCCTTAACATGAAACAGCGTTTAAAAAAATCTGAGTTCTTCGGATTATTTTTGACTGGATACTAATACAAAGAGCTATTTTATGATACTATTTTGTAATTTTTGCAATATTCTATCTATGGTTTCAAGCGATGGTATGACTGCGAGGTAGAGGGATAGCGAGAAAAGCTTTACATGTGCCTGTGAGTTGGGGAAATAGTGTCAGGGATTATGCGGATCGCAATGGGATGCCGAAACATGTACAGAAGAAATCAAAGTGAAAGCCTAGTAGATAAATAAACAACACAAGCAAGCAAATACATAGGATTATATGGTTCAGAGCCTTTTGCTCCTATATCCACGGCCGTACAGGATCAAATCTTCACTATCAGGAAAAAAATACAGGAAGTTATTATACAAGAGAACCCTTCTTGGATACAAACCCCAGCCCAAAACGAAGAAAGAAGAAGGAATAACATAGTACAAGAGGAACCATTGCCCTCTCTCCCTTTCTCTCTCTTCCCTTATTTTCTCTCTCTTGGAAAATCTAGGACTGCACTTCGGTTGCTCTCTGGCTCTCTTCTTCTGCTCTCTATTGGTCTGCAGGCCATGTTCGGCATCTCAGATACCCCCTTGATGAAAAAAGAACGACTCCAGCTCTAATTGGAGTCCAAAACCAATAAGAAAAACTCCCAGGCCGTCAGATCTTAGATCCACGTCTCAGATCGTGCCAAAACCATGTCAAACTCCTCTGATCATCCCTTGATCTGAGTCGGGAACCATCTCAGCCGTTCGATCACTTGATCGGATGATCCAAACATGCAGAAAACCCATGGACCACCCGTGCACCTCGAGAAACCGGTGGGAAATGTCGAGGAAACACCCAGACACCAAACCACCTTTGCCTGGGTCGCGCCCGCGTGCTCGTGGGCGCCCGCGCGTGCGTCTCGTGGGCCTAGGCCATGCATAGTGCGCCCGCACGCCGAGCTGGGCCGCACGCCCGCATGCTTGGGCCAAGTAGCGCGCTCACCCACGTGCCTACGTGCACCTGCCTGAGCGTCCGCCCGCGTCGAGCCTGGGCCGCACTCACCCGTGCGCCCACCCGCGCGCCCGTCGCCTGGGCCAGGCCGTGGGTCGGGCCTGGTCCAACCTACGACCTGCTGCCTCCTTTTTTTCTTTTCTTTTCTGTTTTTCTGGTTTTTTCTCTGGGCTTTTGGGTCTTGGATGGATATGGCTCCACATCCAACAACTCTCCCATTTGGAGACTTAGACACCTAAACTTGCATCCACCTGAAAAGCAAGAGCAGACTTCCAAAGGAAAATAAAAAACGAGTCAGTATCCTATGCAGCGCCTCCAATCAACTAGCTCTGGAGGCCAATTGAGGCCATGCATGGCCCCAATTTCTCTGTCAGCATATCTGCCTCGATGGTAGGAGCCACGATCTCCTGCAACTGCAAGACCCAGCTCACCGCTGTCCCGCCAGTGGTATATATATACCCTGTCGTGCTCCTCCTAGTGTCGACATTACCACCTGAATCTTCTTTCTATTGGAACCCTTTCACAGCTAACCTGCCTTGTACCTCTTGCTACTATTATGCTCTTCCTTGATCTTCTTGACCCACTTGGTATGCAGTGCTTTCTTTCCTTTCGGTAGTGTGCTGAGCTCCCGTGTATGGTTCTTTATTAAGGACTGCCTCTCGTCCTTCATCGCCAGCTCCCACTTAACCGAATCTTTGCTCTCCATGGCTTGATCAAAGCACTCTGACTCTCCTCCATCTGTCAATAATAGATAATACAACAAGGGTGAATACCTGACATGTGGTTTCGGGGTCCTTGTAGATCTCCTCAGCTGAGATGTCTCTGGCTCAGGTTCAGGATCTCTTGCTCCTTCGGCAATGTCTTCTTCTGTGATCTCTTCCAACTCTACTTTTCTGTCTCCTTATCTGCCCGTCTTGTTCTGTCTGGATCACTTTGATCCTTGTACAGGCTTCTTTTATTAAATACCACGTCCTTGCTCCTGATGATCTTCCTATCCTTCTCACTCCAGAGCTTGTAATCAGACTCATCAGTGCCATACCCGATGAAGAAGCACCTCTCTGACTTCTTCTCTGCATTGACGTGTACATTGGAGACAGCCGAAGACCTTCAGGTGAGATAAACTTGCTGACTTTCTTGTCCACTCTTCTTCTAGTAGCTTGTACTCAAGAGGGACCGAGGGACTCCTGTTGATCAGATAGGCAGTAGTGCAAATTGCCTCAGCCCAAAACATCTTGGGCAATCCAGCATGGAGCCTCATGCTCCTGGCTCTCTAGTTTAAGGTCCTATTCATGCGCTCAGCTATCCTATTCTGTTGTGGCATACTTGGAATTGTCTCTCTATCTTGATTCTATTGATTACATAGAACTCCTTGAACTCGGTGCTGTCATACTCGCCTTCATCTTAGATACTTTATTTTCTATCTAGACTCATTCTCTACCAGACTTTTTCACTTCCTGAAAGTATCAAATACATTAGATTTATTCTATAGAAAATAAATCCATACCTTTCTGATAGAGTCATCAATGAAAGTCACATAATATTGCGAAGCTCCAAAGGATGCAATTGGAGAGGGACCCTGACGTCGGTATGCACAAGCTCCAACTTTCTTGATCTTGGTGCCCTGCCAATCTTGGAGAAGCTGACTTTCTTCTGCTCTCCAAGAACACAACTCTCACAGAAACCAATATCTGTTGTCTTCAAACCTGATAACTTGTATCTCTTCAGTAATACTTGCATTCCTTTCTCGCTTTGTGACCCAGCCTGTAGTACCACAACTCTGAGTTTGCCAGTGCTAGTGCCACTGCATCTCTGTGTTACTAGTCATATACAGAGTACCCAATTTATTTCTCATGCTATCACTATCGTACCTTTGGTGATTTTCCAAGAGCCACCAACGAAAGTTGTATTGTATCCCTCTGAGTCCAGCTGCCCGATTGATATCAGGTTTCTCTTATTCTGGGACATGTCTGACATTCTTCAGCTTCCATACCGATTGATTCGGCATCTTGATATGAACATCACCTCTCCCCATGATGTCCAAAGGCTCATCATCTGCCAGATGAACCTTTTTGAAATTACTAGCTATATAATTTTTCATATATTCTATCTGTGAGATAGAATGAAACGAAGCATTGGAGTCTAGGATCCATGACTCCATCGGACTGTCCACGTTAAGAAACAATGCATCTTCAATTATCTCAATTGCTGCAATGATTAACTCTTCATTCTGCCCCTTGTCCTTCCTTGTCCAGCAATTCTTTCTGATGTGCCCCTTCTTGCCGCAGTCCCAATAGCCATCACCCTTTGATCTTGACTGACTCCTCCGCTTAGACTTAGATCTCCCGCAGCCTTCGTTGCGCTGTGTAGTTATTCCTCTGCCTTCTTGAGTCACCAAGGCAGAACCAGAGCTTCCTTGTATTTCTTTCCTCCTAATGTCTTCATTGAGAATCAGGTTTCGGACCTCTTCAAATTTCAACTTACTTGAGCCGCAAGAACTACTCACCGCTGTCACAGTTGCACACAGAAGAAATCGAAGAGAAAGCCTGGTAGATAAATAAATAGCACAAGCAAGCAAACACACAGGATTATGTGGTTTGGAGCCTCTTGCTCCTACGTCCACGGTCGTACAGGATCAAATCTTTACTATCAGAAAGAAAATATAGGAAGTTATTATACAAGAGAACCTTCCCTGGATGCAAACCCCAGCCCAACATGAAAAAAGAAGAAGGAATAACACAGTACAGGAGGAACCCTTACCCTCTCTCTCCCTTTCTCTCTCTTTCCCTTATTTCTCTCTTGGAAAACCTTGGACTGCTTTTCTGGTTGCTCTCTGGCTCTCTTCTTCTGCTCTCTGTTAGTTTGCAGGCCCTATTTGGCATCTTAGATACCCCCATGATGAAAAGAGAATGACTCCAGCTCTAATTGGAGTCCAAAACCACTAAGGAAAACTCCCAGGCTATCAGATCTTAGATCCACATCTCAGATCGTGCCAAAACCATGTCAAACTCCTCTGATCATGCCTTATCTGAGTTGGAAACCATCTCAGCCGTTCGATCACTTGATCGGATGTTCCAAACATGCAGAAAACCCGTGGACCACTCGTGCACCACGAGAAACCGATAGGAAATGCCAGGGAAATGCCCAAACACCAAACCGCCTCTGCCTGGGCCAATCTCGCGTGGGCCTGGGCTGCGCACAGTGCGCCCGGGCATCGGGCCGGGCCGCACGCTCGCGTGCGCCTGCGCGAGCCCGCCGGCATGGGCCTGGGCCGTGCCCGCCAGCACGCCCAGCTGCACGCCTAGGCTGGGCTGTGGGTTGGGCCTGGTCCAACCTGCTGCCTCTTTTTTTTCTTTTTCTTTTATGATTTTTCTGGTTTTTTCTCTAGGCTTTTGGATCTTGGGTGGATATGGCTCCACACCTAACAAATAAAGGGAAGGAAGGGGAGGACAAGAGAAGAAGAGCAATGTCAAAATCTCTGCTCCGCCGGATAACGCAGTTAATTCACAGCCGGATTCAATGGAATCAGAAGCTTCTGAGCTCTACAATGGAGGAATTGCCCTCTAAAAGCCCAAATGCCATTCGCATGACAGAAAATTGCATTCGAGTACCCTTCTCTTGCCCTTGCCCTTTTTTTTTTGATTTTTTTTTTTCCCATTTTATTTGCTTGATAAGTTTTTTGAAGAAAAATACTGTGGTTTTCAAAGCAATCAAACACAATTATTTTTGAGAAATATGGGGGTGTTTGTTTTAAATGGTTAGTGATTTTTGAAAATTATGGAATTATATGCCAACATGCTTCTCTATAAGCAAATTGGGGAAATCAGAATTAGGGAACTGGGGAAGCAGTCATCAAATTGTTTTGAATTGGTTAAAGGATTTCTTTAGATGTTATATTTCCAGCAAAGATGTAAAATTGATAGTTTTTCCCCTTTTTTTCTTATAGCCTTAAAATAAGGGTGTAAGCTATGCTTAAGATCACTTCAAATTATGAAAGAATTAAAGCTCAAACTGAGGTTTTTATTCATGCCAACCTGTAGGCTTATTTAAAGAATTGGAGAAGAGATTTAAGTCATTGGGAAGCTTTGTATAATTTTTTTTTTGGATAATATGAATAGGTTGTGATTGTATAATTAAATTAAAATTACAAGTTTTATTAGCAAAGAGAAACTAAATTTACATGCACAGATGTGAGTGTATTTGATCTTAAGCAAGCCGAGAACAAACCTTTAGATAGGACATTCTCAAGGTTGTCTGATTTTGCTAGTTGAACAAGCCTTTGTCAAGCAAACATCAAGCTGTTCCAGATGACAGTCCTACTTATAGTTAACTTGGTTAGTCCTTCAACACCTTTCATTTGTTGGGATGACAAGGAAGGAAATACTCACTATCTGAGAGATACATTGATACATATGGGGCATTCTTCTTGATATGAATTTCTATTCTCGAATGACCTCCTGTAGATATCAAAGCAAGTTCAAATTTTAAGAACTTTGGATAATCAAATGATGAGCATACAGACAAATCTGCTGATTCAGAAAAGAATTACTATGTAGCCATAGCTTTTCTTTTTATAATTTGAAATTTAGTTGATTAAATGATTTTTTTTTCATGAAATTAGAAGGGATGTCTTTATGTCCAGCTAGTAGCTTATTTTTTGGCAAATAGGAACTTTCTTGAAACCATAAAGAATTAACGTAAAGTGTTTTAAACATATCTGGTGCTTTTTCTCAAGTTTTAGTCTCTGGTGTCTATTCTTTTTATATTTTTTTTCCATTGTTGCACTTAGTCGTATACTAATATTGACTGTAAGTTTGTTTTGTAGAGATTGAAATAATTATGAAGTGCGCGTTCTTACTGCGGTGAGTGCGAGTGGCGTGCCACAGGGCCTGATACCTTGACAGCACACTTCTTCTTACGGGCATCATGCTGCCATGCCTGGTGGCCTGGCGGAGCACTAGCCTGGCGGGAGATGCTGCAGGGTCAGAGACTTATGGTAAAACATTCCTCTTCCAGGTGGTGTAGGTAGTGGGTTGCAAGATGCGATGTCCTGGATAGAGTGCCTTTCCAAAGAAAGTACTGATAGTGTACTACAGAACTTAGGGCTCCGACAGAGTGCCTCTCCATAGGAGATGCAGGCAGCGTGCCCTAGCGAAGTGTCTCTCCACAGAGGGTGCAGGCGGCGTGCCCTAATGAAGTGTCCCTTCGTAGGAGGTGCAGGTGGCGTGCCCTGGTGGAGTGTCCCTCTGCAAGAGGTGCAGGCGGCGTGCCCTGGTGAAGTGTCCCTCCGTAGGAGGTGCTGCTTCCTTGAGAATGTGGGGGATCCGGCAGGATGGTGACACCACCTATCGGAGTTGCTATTCGAGCTGCTCCCATGGTCACCCGAGAGGGGACCAGACCCACCTGTCTTTATTCAGTTTTGATTTTAGGTGGGGAGCTTGACTTTGACCAGGAGCTCGATCTCCGCCGGAAGCTCGACATCCAACGGGAGCTCGATCTCGGATGGGAGCTTGACCTCGGCTAGGAGCTCAACTTTGGATGGGAGCTCACCTCGGATAGGAGCTTGACCTCAAAACTTATCTAGCGATAGTATCCAGGTGGCGCTTCGACCAACTCAACTGCCAGTTGAGTCAGATACGGGCTCCATGTTAGCGGTTATACCACATCAATATTATTTTAAATCACTACTACTGGCCGACAATTGCAGTGGTTGGTTGTTTTCAAAAACATGCATCAGTTCAAACCCTCTTGTTAGTATTTCTTATTATTAATAAATATTCATTTGATAAAGCATTGACCTTCATTATATCGTAAACGTTTAATGCATACTTAATTAGTGGAAGTGAATAAAGTCCAAAGGTAACAATGCTAAAGCTTTTTCCAGTTAAATATTTTGGGTATTTAATTGCCGGTCTCCCATTTGACCCGAAACCAACGGAAAATCCCTGTTGACTAATATTGTAACTTCCGGACCCTGAGAACCCCTGAGAAATGTACGACAGTGTATTTGACGGGAAGCTAAGTAAGGGAAATATCGGAAATGCCCTTTCTTATGAAGTGTTCATTGAAACGTGTCGTTTTCTCATGTTTTTTTTGGTACATTTCATTGGTTAAACTCTCTCTCTCAAAGCTTTGATTCCACATGGAAATCCATTTTGATTTCTCCTTCCAAAATCAAAGTTTGTTCGATGTCATTGACCTAAACTCCATCAACTAGAAAGGAAGCAAAGTCCAATCTCTGTTCGGTAATCCATTCACTATTCGAACAGAGGCTGTCATAAAATCTCGTTTTGGTCTTCCATAATTCCATATCACTTGGAATTATATTAGATATATAGATAGTTTTATTACTCACAAGAATGTATTTATAAAAATCGTTATTTAGTCATGAATGTTTTTTTTTATTTTGCTGACCTTCGTTTAGGAGTTCTTCTTGCTTCAAAAGTGACACCATTTTATTCGTCGTTGGAAATCTCGAAGGTCTGAAAAAAATTATCTTCTTCAGTATTATGTCTTGATAGGTTATTCATGACATATTAGTTGGATTTCAAGAAACTGATAGATGTTTATGAAAGGCTTCATCTACCTTAGTAGTAGTCATGGATTGTAAAAATAATGGAAATGACAATTTCATGGCCGTTTGCAATAATGGAGGCGAGGGCCACATAATTTCAATATCACATGATTCAACCATGAATTACATTTTCAGTGAAATAGTGGAGAGATGGAAGCATTTATCCCCTGCAATGATAGATGTAAAATTCTACATTCCAAACAATTCGAGAATGCTTGTGAAGCTCATGATGGACAAGGATGTTACGAATATGTATGATATACATCGGAAGTTGAAAGCAGCGATAATTGAAATGGTTGTAAGTCATTCTGTATTGCCAACCGAGTCACCTACTGTGGTAATTAAAATGAGGTAATTTACTATTTAAGTTAACTGCAAAATTTTTAATTTTGAAGTAGTCATTTTGAGCATTTGTATGTTTTGGTAGGTTGATCATAATACTTATTAATGTTTGGAAATTTTCAAAATCATTGCTAGTATAATATAAGAAGTTTTTTTGTGTTTATTGCGGGGATAATTGCACATCACAGAATGTCGAATAAAAATGTGAATGGAAAAATGCTCAAATTGTTGATTCATCTAAAATTTCTTCATTTGGTAGTTCAAGTAACTTCCTTAAAGTTGTTGAAAAACAAGATGTGCAATTCAAGATGAACAAAGCCAAAGAAATACATTGGATGCATGGAAGGGCTCTATAGAGGGTATTGGTCAAGAATTCAAAGATGTTGAAACCGTTCATGCTACAATTCACAACTTCTGCATTGCAAATGGCAGAGATTTTGTGTTTGTGAAGAATGATCGTCAGCGTGTAACAGTCGAATGTGCATATGATGGATGTCGATGGCGCATTCATGCTTCTCATTTTGGAAATCAAGAAAAATTCGTAATTAAAACCATGAACATGGATCATACATGTCGAGTAGGTTTGCAAAATCGATGTCATCCTAAGGCCTCGAAGTATTGGGTTTCAAATATTGTCAAGGAGAAACTTCAAGATATGCCTCTATATAGGCCAATTGATATCATAAAAGATATTCGCCATCAATATGGTGTCGAATTGCCATATCATCAAGCATGGCATGGAAAGGAGGTTACTATCAAGGATCTGTATGGTGAGAGGTCGGTTTCTTATGAACGGGTACGATGGTATTGCGATGCCATTCGTGCGACAAATCCTGGCAGCATAACAGAGTACGAAACCATTGAAGATCGTTTCAGACGTATATTCATTTCATTTAAAGCCTCAATTAGTGGTTTCATTAAAGGTTGTAGACCTATGATATTCATGGATGCAACATTTGTTAAGCACAGGGATGGTGGAGTTTTACTTGGTGCCACGGGCAAAGATGCGAATGATGATATGTTCCCCATAGCCTATGCTGTTGTTGATATAGAAAATGATGATAATTGGGACTGGTTTTGTAGGATTCTCAAAGGAGCTATACAAATGTGCGAAGAGCATCATGGTCAAAATTTTACCATTATGACAGATAGACATCAGGGACTTCTAAAAGCAGTGCCGAAGTACTTCAGCAATAGCTATCACTCATATTGTATCCGTCATGTTAAAGATATTTTAAAAATCAAGTCTGCAGTATATTATTCTGATATGTAAAATAATTTTTGAAATATATTGGTTCATTAATTCAGTCATACATTGAGTTTTCATTTGAATACATGCAGGTGCTTGTCCATTATCGTGCAGCTGAAAGGAAGCGATTGGTTGATTTATTAAATGCTGCTGCCTATACACCCAATGTGGAAATTTTTAGGAAACTAATAAGCAAATTATAGCCGAAGCACCAGGAACAAGAACGTTTATGATGCAAGCGAAGTCGGAGCATTGGGCAAATGCTCTATTTCCAGGTCCGCGATGGGGTATCATGACATCCAATGTGGCAGAGTGTTTCAATAGCTGGATCTTAGAGGCTCGACACCTTCCTATTCCTCAGATGGTTGATCATATAAGACTCCAATTTATGCAATTGATGCATGATCGACGAACTCGAGGTATCACTATAAAAACCCATCTCTGTCCTGATCCAGAAAAGGTTTTGCAGAAAAATGTAGAAGAAGGTCGAAGGTTAAATGTCTTTACATCGAGCATCATGATTTATGATGTGAAAGATACAAGGTACTTAGTTAAAGTTGATCTACATGAATGTACTTGCTCTTATGGTGAATGGTGAATCTTTCGTATGCCTTGTAAGCATGCATGTGCATGCATCGAAAAGTGCGGTAGATCTTTGTATCACTTCACCGATAATTGTTTCATGGCTGACATGTATAGAGCAGCGTATGCAGAAGCTATCAATCCAATTCCAGATTTGATGTGGGCAATTATGTTCCAGATGAGATATATATTCTTCCTCCGATCATGAAGAGCAGACCTAGTAGGCCTAGGAAAAAGAGAAGAGCTTCACAAGTTGATTTAACCAAAATTGTGAAATATCGGCGATGCGGTAAAGAAGGACACAACAGAAGGACTTGTAATGAAGTTATTGAGTAACTGCTTAGAAATGCAGTTGTGTTATCGGCAGAGAAATTTTTGGAAGTTGTAATTAATGTGGAAGTTGTGCATCGTCGAAAAAAGTGTAATATATGTACTCGCCGATCTCTATAAACTTTGCATTTCACATGTTTTTTGTTTTATTCTAAATGATAAGATGGTCCACATTTGTCCGTGCGATATACGTCGATTGGCAATGTTATCATACATTGTCCATATGATACTTAATTTCGTAATTTGCATACCTAACAGAATTTTCCATACAGTTCCTATGACTACTTGTGCAGATAACAAAAATTGATACACTTATTTTGATAGAGAATAAAGACAACTAAAGTTGACGTACATTCGATATTCATGATTTAATTCGAAGTTTGGCTGTATATTGTTACATGAAGAAGACAGAGCCATTTAATCGATTTATAAATTCATTCAAGTTTAAAGATGTTTTAGTTAATCCTTTGAATGCTTTTGAAATTAGAGGGCAGCATTGAACACTTGAAGTTCTTTTGTAGATAATAATTTTGCATTTTCCTGTAAATTTAGTGTCAACATATTTGATGACATATTTGCATATTAGTTATGCTCTGCAATGTCTGGGTGTATGTTTGTTGACAACTTTTCGGATAGTTTACTAACAATCTTCTATTCTGAGAGTGTTGACAAAGTTGTTGACAAATTTAGAAGTGAAACTAGAATCAATCATAATGAAAAAGTCAAGGTTAATATAAATTTGTCGACAACTTTGTCGACAACCATGAACTATTGTCGACCAATGTGTCGACAAGTTACACAGTGATTGCAAAAAACAGAAGATCAATTGTATATTGTCGACAAAAATACAGCAATATTGGTCCAAATAGAATATCCTTGAGAATTGGTCGACAATATTGTCAACAAACATGGAGTCTAAAACTTAAAAAAAATAAGTAATTGCAAAAATGTTGACAACATTGTCGACAAAAGGACTGGCACAAGCTCTGAAACTGTATGTATATGTTAGATTGTTGACAAAGTTGTCGACAATTGCAAAAAATATTGTTCTGAAAATATGTAATTTTAAAAATTATGTTTTAAATAATCTAACATTTAGATATTTTTAAGGCTAGTAAACAACGAAAAAAGGAAAAAATGCTTCAAATATATAAATATATATGGCTAAGATTGAAGAAATATATATTATAATCTATCTCTTCGCGTGCAACTTCGAGCTTGGCCCCTACCTAACATTGAAGGATTTTAATATTAGATGTGAATTTAAGTGAATGAAATTTATATTAAAATCTATATCTGCATAATCTATATGTACCAGAATTGTCATCGAGCATCATTAAACCATTATTATGGAGTATCTTGTCAATGTATGAAAACTTTGTCGACTATATTCTATTTCCATTCCAAATTTTTTTAAATTTCGGCATACATGGCAAGAACTTTGTCGACAACTATGCTTAATTTTGTGTAATTAATTTAAATTTATTTTTTGTAACTTTGAAGTTATTTTGTCAAAAATATTCAGCCCAAATTTTGACCCGTGTGCCAAGCATATAGAATTTAACCTTATTTCAGCTGAAATCATTCATAAGAAAGATGCCAGTACATCAAAGTTGCAGAAGGGATTTCAAAAATGATGTACAGTATCATTACAACTTGGAATACACCCGACGATATCTATTACTGATTACAAGATCTAAAATAAAACAAAAAATAATAACATGTCAATAATCTCCTCCTATACATTATAATGAGGTCAATCATTATCGGAGGAAGATCCATCGATATCTACTGGCTTTGAAGTTGAAGTTGATTTATTCTTTTTGGAAGATGCTCTCGCCCTCTGTCTGGATGAACCTGTCTAGGTTTCTGATGCCCATTTGGAAGACAACTGAACTGGTTCAACTGTCGTCTATGCTGGAGGTCGGGTGGAGATAGGTGACGGCTGTGGGCCAACAGACTGTCGGGGCCTGCCAAAAAGGAGCTGATCGACACGAGCGGCCAATGATTGCAACTGATGCTGCATAGCAACAAAATATGTATCAAAGCTCTCGTGCCGCTTCTCCACATCATTAGTGAATAACCCGAGGATTCCACAAGTATTTTGTATCATACCTCGGAGTCTCCCTGCCTCAGATGCCAAGTCTGAAAGTGAGGTAGGGGCTTCCCCTACATCTCCCTGACCCGAATGCCTTAAATGACCTATGGATGACCCTTCTGCTGTTATTCTTTCATTCATTAAGGTCACAGCTCTCTCAATATCAAATAATCTCATCTCGATTTGAAGCTGTCTTCCTGAAAATCTATGCATATCGATTGATAATTCCTTCAATTTCTCCAACACATCTGAAACCAACTGAAGCAGGACCGAAGAATGTGGAACAATAGCTGTCAAATCTGAGGGTGGAACATAAGATGGGTATTGATGACCAATAGAAGTAGATGATTGAATCTGCCTTGCAACCTCTCGAGCAATGGCAAATATCTGATCGGGATGAAGCTCAATGCGACTTATTTGATTAGTAGGAGGTACATGTGGAGTTGGAACATCTAAATGAATTTCCTGTTGATGCCATCTATCAGACTGTCTATCAGAACTGTCAGGTATCTCAGAAGTAGTACCAACATCTCCGCTTGTTGGTACTGGCTCCTCATCCGCTACAACATCTGGATGAGGTTCAGAAGGTCCTTCATCGTCTGCTGCCCCCTCCTCCCCACCATCTCTGGGCCTCAATCCCCTGACTCTTATCCAACGATCATTTACTTTATTATATCCCATCCTATGGAGTGAATGTTCATTGTAAATATCTGTATGTCCAAGTTCGCATGATGACTCACCCCTCAATCTTATTCCTACCATTCTAAAAACATGGGTGAGTGCCATTCCATAGGGCAATGCGGCTTTCCTCTTCATCACGGCATCCTTCATAGCAAATATAATCAATTCAGATAGATTAATGGGAATTTCCTTAAGTATGTGATACATGACCACTATGTCTCGATTGGTCACTAAATCAAATCTTCCACTCCTAGGAAGAAGGATTTTTGAGACAATGTGATGTAACAGTCTTTTCTCCACATCAAAATCCCTAGCCTCAACTTTCTACACTTCTTCTTCATCATCCCTGTCCAATAGATAATTCAGTTTATCAATTCTCCCATCAGGAGAATCCTCTAGAACACCATCTACTGGAACCCTAAGTGCTTGTCCTAGGATTTCCTCAATTAAATGTGTTACAGTAGTAAACAAGATCCATTCGGCCCTGACACGCGTCCTCCTTGGAGGCTGGCATGGCCACGTACTTCTCCACCTTGGTCAGGCACCTCTCCACCTCGGCCTCACTCCGGCCCCGCTTCGGCCATGTGGCGGTTCAGCCCAGCTCGGCTCGGCCCCACTTCGGCCATGTGGCGGTTCAGCCCAGCTCAGCTCGACCCCACTTCGGCCATGTGGCAGTTCAGCCCAGGTCGGGTCGGCCCTACCTCGACGGTGAACCAGTACCTCGGCCTCACTTCGGCCATGAGAAGTCCAGCTTCGGTAGTTCAGTTCAGCTCGGCAGCCTGGCCTGGAGCCCAGCCAGGCATGAACGGTAGCCAACTTCGGCCTACGAAGCTCTCCGGATCGGCCCGGCTTCACTCCGCCTGGTCCAAACATCATCAGGAAGAAGCCATGCCCGGATCAGTGCCTCCGCATGCTCCTGCCCAGCACAGCACAGCATACCTGCGCCAAGGTACCGCGCACGTGCTAGGTACCGCGCCAAGGTACCGCATCCCTTCGAACGTGGCATCCACGGCTCAACTCCACCCAACTTCGCCCGCACGGCGCGCCCACCGCGACAGGTCGGCGGTCCCACGCGGCTCCGGCTCTTCCCGGCGGTTCTTCGACGAGCGAACCCCCCCTCCAGCTCCGGCGTAGCTCGGCGCGCCCACGGGACCCCGGCTCTGCCCGCACGCCTCTGCCCTGCGAGCACCCGCAGGCGCGCACCTCAGTTCGCATGCGTGGGAGATGCACTCACCCCCTTAGACTCCGCGTGCTCCTGCCCGGCGCGGCGCGGCCCCCGGAGCCTCCAAGCTCGGCACCAACGCTTATGTTCCTCTCCGGCTCCGTCCGTGGTCCGCCTCCACCTCCAAGCTCGCCACCGCCCAAGCCGACCTCAGCAGCGCCCGGCATGCCCATGTCCGGCTCCAGCCACCCCAGCTCCTCCGGCGTTCGACCGACCTCGGCAGCGCCCCGCAAGGCTCCGCCCGGCATGCCCGCATCCGGCTTCCGCCAGAGCTCCTCCGGCGTTCGGCCGACCTCGGCAGTGCCTCGTAAGGCTCCGCCCGACATGCTCGCGTCTGGCTCCAGCCACCCCAGCTCCTCCGGCATTCGGCCAACCTCGGCAGCGCCTCGCAAGGCTCTGCCCGGCATGCCCGCATCTGGCTTCCGCCCAAGCTCCTCCGGCATTCGACCGACCTCGGCAGCGCCCTGCAAGGCTCCGCCCAGCATGCCCGCGTCCGGCTCTAGCCACCCCAGCTCCTCCGGCATTCGACCGACCTCAGCAGCGCCCGGCAAGGCTCCGCCCAGGCTGGCTCCCGGTCCGCCCGTGGGAGCTCGCGGGAGGGTTCCGCCCGAGCCGGCGCCAAGTTCGCCCGCGGGAGGCTTGCCTCCGAGCTCTGGTGCCTCCGGCTCCTCCCAACCTCGCCAACGGTATGACGGTCGGCCCCAGCTCACCCCCGCTAGCTCCGGCACCGGCTCAGCAGGGCAAGCCCGCGACTGCCCCATGCCAGCCCGGCTCCGCCCATGCTTGCGACCGTCCCAGTTCGGTGCACCCAGCTCCGCCTCCGCCCGTGGGAAACCCACCTTGGCACCATCTCCGCTCGCAGATCCGGTCCTGCCCCGCTCGAGTCCGGCGATCGGTGCCCCGGTCCGGTCCTGCCGGTTCAGCTCCCAGCTCGGCCTGGCCGCACCCTCGCGCGCCCGCAGCTCTGCAACCGCGCCAAGGCACGCCCCAGCGCCGCTGCACCTCGGTGCCACCTGCCCCCGCGTCGGTCCACTCCGGCTCCGCCAGCTCCCGCGCCCGATCGCCCGCAGGGGATCGCACCACCTCGCCTCTACGCCTGGGAACACCCCCGCTCCATGCAGCACCTCGGCTTCGGCCCCAGCCAGTTCGACGGTCTTTCGTCCGGTTCGGCCTAGTCCGGCAGGACGCCCGTGCCGGTCCGCTCTGACTCCCGGGTCCGCCGCCAAGGTCGACACCTCGGCTCCGCCCGTACAAGCTCATGCCAGCACACGTCCATGGCACGCCCGCACTAGTCCACTCCGGCTCCGCCCGCTCCGGCGCCCGGCTCACCTCCGCGCCCAGTCCAGAACACCCGGTCGACTTCGGCTCCGCCCGGTGCGCCCCCGCACTAGTATGGCATGCCTCGGCTCCGCCCGCGCCTAGTCCAACTCTGCCCGCCGGACTGCATCTCATTTTCGCCTGCTCCGATGCCCAGAACCACGTGCATGGGGGAGACCCTGCATGCCGTGCCTCGATCCGCCCGACTACCCCGCGCACCTCGACCCGTGTGCGTGGAGGCCTCTGCAGACCTCGCCATGCATGGAGAGGCTACGCGGCCTAGCCTTGCAGACCTTGCCATGCATAGAGAAGCCATGCGGCCTAGCCTCGCGACGGGACACCTCGAACCATGCGCACGAAGAGCCTCTCCTGCCTCATCTCGAAGCATGTGCCATGGTTTATTTGATTCCATTCCAGGTATGCTTTTCAAAATATAGGTACGGAGGAAGGCTAGATGGCAGCCCGACACGTCACCATCTCTGCCAAACTGAACCCGCCATCTACGAAGGAGGGCTATATTAAAAGCCCCCATCACAGCTTACGCCAATCAGGAAGGAGTGCCACATCCAAGGCGCTGTGCTCCTCCACCAACCTCCTGAACCATCAAGAAGGAGGAAGTTGACCAACCTACCTAAGCTTCCCAGGCCTGCAGAAGCTTCACAGGCCTATACCAAGAAGAACGTGCCTCTCTGAACACCAAGAGCCGCTCGTCTACATAAGAGCAGCGGGAAGAGGTAAGAGAGGTAAGAGACAACACACTCTCTTCATTCTTACATTGTCTATCACCCTCTGGCAGCGGAGAGTCCCCCAAGCTCTCCGTCTCAGAGGTCCCTTATTTCCTTCGATCGTCCCGCTGACTTGATCATTGGAGTATCTTTGCCGGAATCCTCGGCGCAGGTCTCCCCTGTTTTGCAGGTATCGTCCAATGGAGGGACAATAAGGAGGAAGATTACTCCTCACCGGAGAGGCCCACAGGAGGGCCACTACAGTACCAAGCCCCTTTCATCCCAACTACGACTATGTTCCCCTTGATCGTCTCCGATCAACGAGCCCGGTGACGCTGGCACGGAGCCCACTCACCTAGGCCACGTAAGAGCTACCGGCCACGGCGATCTAGGCGGCAACAAAATGTATTTCAGTTCCTTTGACTGTTGATGTTACTGATGTTTCCTCAAAATATGCATTTTGATAAAATTCCTTAACCAATTGCATATATACAGGAACCTTTGTTTTACAATAGAATTCCCACCCTTGCGTTTTAATTCTTTTTCCAATTATAAATCCTTCTCTATCCAAAAAGTTGAAGTCTATAACCCTTCCCACATCAACTTGTCATCCAAGAAAGGAAATCTTGCATGGAGTTGCAGGAGTTGAACCCATTTCTGGTTGGATAGACACTGCGCCGCTAGTTCCACCACAGGAGGCCCTTTGATGCTTTTGTGTCCGCAACTTGGGGGCCATGTTTGATGATTTGTTGCTGAAAGCTAACGATTTTGGTGTAGAATATCCGAAACAACGGGTTTGATTTGGAAGAAAATGGATTGTGGTTGGATTTCAAGGAAATATAGGAAATTAGGGCATCTAGGTTGCTTCACAAATGTACAAATGGAATGTTTGACGAAAAGGAGTTCAGAATAGAGGGGTTCCAATCTATTTAAACTAGTTAGGAGGATAGATTTTGTTTAAATGTGAGAACGTGAGTCGGTTATTGAAGGGAGAACGGTGTGCGAACCACCGTAACCGCTTATATTTTGGTGATTGCGAAAGGGATGGAAGTGGGTTGTTTTTGGTTTAACACAGATTAATTTGTGAACTTCTTTGTGAACTAAATTATCGAAAATAATTGTTTAATGTTGTCATAATTTTTTGCAATTTTTTACATCAATTGTTGACAACATTGTCAACAAGTTGTCTAATTTTTTCTTTTTTCCTTCCGGACGTGGTTCACTTTTATCGACAATTTTGTCGTCAAATTCCAATTCTTATCTATTTTTTTGTCAATCAGATCATGGTTGTCGACAACTTTGTCGATAAATCTGCATGAAATGGATAATTTTAAATTAACTTTTAATAGTTTATCGACAAATTTGTCAACAATTTTTCATTATATTTCTGTTAAGTTTCTAGATAGCTGCAGAGTTGTCGACAATGTTGTCGACAACTTTGATTATATTTTCTATTTTTATGTTACGTTTCTGCTTGCTTGTCAATAACATTATCGATAAATATTTGGACAACATTGCATTTCAAATTAATTAATTTAAAAAAAGTGTAATTGTGTTGTCAGCAACTTTGTCGATAACTTTGCATTTCAATTCTGTATTTGATATCAGAGTTGGTTTGTGTACATAGTTATTCAACGTGCTATACACAGTTATTAAGAGTGGTGTACACAGATATCTAGAGTGTTGTACACAGTTAACTTTAGAAGTGTGTATATAGTTATTCAAAGTGCTGTACACAGTTATTCAGAATGGTATACACAGTTATTCAGAGTGGTGTACACAGTTATTCAGAGTGGTGTACATAGTTATTCAGAAGTGTGTACATAGTTAACTTTAGAAGTGTGTACACAGTTATTCAAAGTGGTGTACACAGTTATTCAGAGTGGTGTACATAATTATTCAGAGTGGTGTACATAGTTATTCAGAAGTGTGTACACAGTTAACTTTAGAAGTGTGTACACAGTTATTCAGAGTGGTGTACACAGTTATTCAGAGTTGTGTACACGGTTATTCAGAGTGGTGTACAGAGTTATTCAGAAGTGTATATACAGTTAACTTTAAAAGTGTGTACACAGTTATTCATAGTGGTGTACACAGTTATTCAAAGTGGTGTACACAGTTATTCAGAATGGTGTACACAGTTATTCAGAAGTGTGTACACTGTTAACTTTAGAAGTGTGTACATAGTTATTCAGAGTGGTGTACATAGTTATTCAGAGTGGTGTACACAGTTATTCAGAAATGTGTACACAGTTAACTTGAGAAGTGTGTACACAGTTATTCAGAGTGGTGTACACAGTTATTCAGAGTGGTGTACACAGTTTTTCAAAATGGTGTACATAGTTATTCAGAGTGGTATACACAGTTATTTAGAGTGGTATACATAGTTATTCAGAAGTGTGTACACAGTTAACTTTAGAAGTGTGTACACAGTTATTCAGAGTGGTGTACACAGTTATTCAGAAGTGTGTACACAGTTAACTTTAGAAGTGTGTACACAGTTATTCAGAGTTGTGTACACAGTTATTCATAGTGGTGTACACAGTTATTCAGAAATGTGTATACAGTTAACTTTAGAAGTATGTACACAGTTATTCAGAGTGGTATACACAGTTATTCAGAGTGGTATATATAATTATTTAGAGTGGTGTACACAGTTATTCAGAATTGTGTACACAGTTAACTTTAGAAGTGTGTACACAGTTATTCAGAATGGTGTACACAGTTATTCAGAGTTGTGTACATAGTTATTCAGAGTGGTGTACACAGTTATTCAGAAGTGTGTACACAGTTAACTTTAGAAATGTGTACACAGTTATTCAGAGTGGTGTACACTGTTATTCAGAGTGGTGTACACAGTTATTTAGAAGTGTGTACACAGTTAACTTTAGAAGTGTGTACACAGTTATTCAGAGTTATGTACACAGTTATTCAGAGTGGTGTACACAGTTATTCAGAAGTGTGTATACAGTTAACTTTAGAAGTGTGTACACAGTTATTCAGAGTGGTGTACACAGTTATTCAGAGTGGTGTATATAATTATTCAGAGTGGTGTACACAGTTATTCAGAATTGTGTACATAGTTAACTTTAGAAGTGTGTACACAGTTATTCAGAATGGTGTACACAGTTATTCAGAGTTGTGTACACAGTTATTCAGAGTGGTGTACACAGTTATTTAGAAGTGTGTACACTGTTATTCAGAGTGGTGTACACAGTTATTCAGAGTGGTGTACATAGTTATTCAGAAGTGTATACACAATTAACTTTAGAAGTGTATACACAGTTATTCAAAGTGGTGTACATAGTTATTTAGAGTGGTGTACACAGTTATTCAGAGTGGTGTACTTAAGTTATTCAGAAATGTGTACACGGTTAACTTTAGAAGTCGTGTATACAGTTATTCAGAGTGGTGTACACAATTATTCAGAAGTGTGTACATAGTTAACTTTAGAAGTGTGTACACAGTTATTCAGAGTGGTGTACACAGTTATTTAGAGTGGTGTACACAGTTATTCAGAAGTGTGTACATAGTTAACTTTAGAAGTGTGTACATAGTTATTCAAAGTGGTGTACATAGTTATTCAGAGTGGTGTACATAATTATTCAGAGTGGTGTACACAGTTATTCAGAGTGGTGTACACAGTTATTCAGAGTTCTGCATACAGTTATTCAGAGTGGTGTACACAGTTATTCATAGTAGTGTACATAGTTATTCAGAGTGGTGTACACAGTTATTCAGAAGTGTGAATACAGTTAACTTTAGAAGTGTGTACACAGTTATTCAGAATGGTGTATACAGTTATTCAGAGTAGTGTACACAGTTATTCAGAAGTATGTACATAGTTAACTTTAGAAGTGTATACACAGTTATTCAAAGTGGTGTACACAGTTATTCAGAGTGGTGTACACAGTTATTCAGAAGTGTGTATACAGTTAACTTTAGAAGTGTGTACATATTTATTCAGAGTGGTGTACACAGTTATTCAGAAGTGTGTACACAATAAACCTGACAAGTGTGTACACAGTTATTCAGAAAGGTTTGATTTGTCGACAATGTTGTCGACAACCATGATACATTGTCGACAATTGTGTCGACAAGTCATACAGTTAATGCAAAAAATAGAAGATGAAATGTATGTTGTCGATAAATTTGTCGATAATAAAATAGAAGATCAATTGTATGTTGTCGACAACGTTGTCGACAAAAATACAGCAATATAAGCAAAAAACAGAATATCCTTGAGAAATTGTCGACACAATTGTTGACAAACATGGACTCTAATATGAAAAAAAAATAAGTTATTGCAAACATGTCGACAACATTGTCGATAAAAGGATTGGCACAAGCTCTGAAACTGTATGGCAGCTTTGAGATTGTCGACAAATTTGTCAACAAACGAAAAAAATCAATTCTTCCTGAAATTATGTTATCTTTAAAAATATTTCCTTAAAAATCATATATGTGGAAATTATAAAGGCTAGTAAATAATGAAAAAGGAAAGATGCTAAAAAATATGTAAATATATACTTCAAATTGGAGAAATTTCATGGAGAATATAGTGTGTTGGCAATTTTGAATATTTCAATGTAGTTTGACATCATTTTAGAAACATTCAAATGACCCTTTACAATAAAATTAAAAAATTATTTACGAACAAATACATAATGTTGTGAAGAAAAAAAAGGTATACATAGTAATCATTAAGAACAAAATTCTTTTCATTTAAATCTCCAAATAGTCTTAACAAATTCTCTATCCTTAACTCTCATATACAAATGCATCCTTTACATCACAAAATTTTTTCTACAACAACGATGCCCCTACATTGTCAACTTACATATCATCTTTTTCATGCAATACAAAAAATTCTTGGTATGTCGCACAATAGTGATGTAACAAAATATTCCCCACTATCCACCTCCTGTGCAAGAATGATTCGTTGAACACTTCATTGAAATGTGTTGATTCATGTCTACATAGATGCTCCGAAAATAGTAGCATGCATATTCCATAGTCAACTGTATCGTGCCTCTGTTGTAGACAGTCTCTTACATCTTCTACTTTAACTGAACGGATGGTTACCCCAAATTGTTCTTCAAGCCAAAATCGAACAAATATTGCCTAAATGATAAATTACGAATTATCACAAAATCCAACTTATTGATTGTTTAACAAAATGGAAAGCAAAAACATCAAATAATTAATGCTTACATATTTTTCAGTTTCTTCTGATACTTTAATACTCCATAAAGAGTTATAGCAGTAAAACCGGTGCTCAATCAAATCCAGAACAAGCAGATACCAATGCCATCTTGTGTTCATTAGCATGAAGTGGTACCTATGATGATGCAGATCACTCAAGTAAATATTCTCCAACCATTTATTAATGCTCGAAGAAGCTGAAAACAGAATCTCTTTCATCACATCTAACGTCACCTCACTGACCGACGACAGACGTTCAAGTACATCACTCTACATTCAATAAAAGAAGAGATGAAGATAAGTAAATAATATCATAAACCAAGTAAAGGATCTATGTTACTGTAAACGTAGTGTATACCTGTATCTCACACCGTAAAAACAAACAGCAGTTCTTCAAAGAATGCCTGTCATCTAAATGTGCAAGCTCCAATATGTGTAAGTAAACATTAATGACCTATATCATTAAAAAACAAAAAAAAATAAAACCAAAAAGGCAACACAATTTCTCTGCTTGAACAACCAACAACCATAGACAGTTAAATATTACATACATCGCTCCGTACTGGGCCATCTTTAAGTACTTGATCGAATGCAGCAGAGGTACAAGAAGGTTTTGTAGAATCGGGATCCTCCCAAATAGTATCACTACATATATTCGACCAATGATTATTAAGAAACTTATTCTCATACGTATACTTATTCCAATAACTTACTATATTTGATCATCTCTCTAAAAGAATTGAATTATTACTTCCATGTATGATGGGAGTATACTTCTGCCCTTCTCAATATTAGTCCCTCTTGCTCCCGTTACTTTTGTTAAATCAACAATCACTGAACTTGAAATATCTATTTTTCGACAAGAGGCTCGATTTTGCTAAAACTTAATTCAATACATTAATATATTTGAAGTACAGAGGATATAAGGTTACATAATGTCAAACAAATGTAAAAACTCACACAAAAAAAATTGTCTAAACCTCTCTAATAGGAGTGAAGCATGTTCTTCTTCAACTTCTTCCGGCTTCTCCACATTTGCAGATGATACAGGCTCCGAATGTGTACAATGAGCCTGGAGATCAGACTGGATAGTAGGCAATGCTTCAGCTCCTTCACCCATCTCCTGCTCCTTTTTCTTTCGAGCACGTTTATAGGTTCTTTGATCTTTTACCGTGACCTTGGCTTTCTCAGTGGGCTTTCTAATGCGAGGTCCCATTTTTACTCTCTTGCATAAAGATGACACATGTTTTGAAGCAGAACCTTCCTTATCACATGAAACATCGTCCATCGAGGTGGCCTAGCATCAACAAAAATCTCACTTAAGTAACACTTCATATTTAACTATGAAAACCAAATCTTTCACAATAAATTAAGATACCTGAACATCTTCTTGAACAAACTCGATACCAGGGTCTCCAACAAATGGAGAGCTCTCTTCACCTGCAACTTGGAGCTCAGTGCCCACCTAACATTGAAGGATATTAATATTAGAACTGAAATTAAGTGAATGGAATTTATATTAAAATCTATATCTTCATATTCACCTTAGAGGGGAATGTATATCTGCCAGCACTGTCATCGGGCATCATTAAACCATTATCGCGTAATATCTTCTCAATGCACGATACCCTCCTAAACAGCGAACATAATCGTGCATCATCTTTGCATACATCATCAGCGATTGAGTGTCCTCTATGCGAATTCCCTGATAGAGAAGTGACCTCTCAACCATTGTTATTCTTCCTTCTAAATCACTAAATGAAACCTTTTTATGCTCGCTAAATGATGGAACCTGAGATATTATACAGCATTGTAAGCATATTAGGGACTAAGCTTTGTATATGAAGTATATGTCGTATTAAACATTACACTTCAATTAACTGTTTTAAATGGAAGTTTACAACTAATTATATAACTGCATTTATATAAAGCAAATATCAAAGTGCAAAAACTTTAGTACGGGCCTGTGGTCTCACCTCTATCGGAACGTGCTGTTCTAACCTTCCTTCAAAGAGATGGTTCAACTCATCTTCAGTTGCTTGTAATACATCGACCACCTAACAAGAACAACAAATATAAGTTACAGATCAGATTACAAAATTTCTAATGTTATATAAAAAAAAATTATACCTCAGAATTCTTTAAATTCTTTATGACTTTAATTATTGAGTCGACTTTACGGGGAAATGGGGCATTACTCCAACAGAACAAACGGGGATATATAAATGCTGGCCTGCGCTTTCCCACAAGACTGTTCAAATGCTCGACAGCCCATGCCTAAAAAAAAAAAAGACAATTGAAATAATTACATTGTACAAAAATTAAGTCTAAATAAATTATACTGCAACTAAAGATAAGCTTACCACCAACGCAACCGTGCAACCATCCATATAGCCATCGGAACCTACGCCGCTCATGTTCCTCATCTGGATGCTATACGCTAGTCCTGGAATTTGCTGGCGAATGAAAGAATAAGCAGCATAACCCCAATTATATCTAGCTATACTATCTAGATCATCAATATATAAAAACAAATCCTCAGGAATGATGTAGTGTTCAGTTGGGAAGAGGATTGTTACAAAAAGAAAAACTACCCATAACTTAGTAAAGTCTACCACATCATCCAATCCACTCTTTCCAACAAGAGACACCAATTTATTTTTTATTAAATCCCGAGTTGCCTTTTTATGGTCCCCATCAAAAAAATGGTTCATAATGTCTGACTCAACTATCCCCCCTATGAAAAAGAACCTCATCACCCATTGCATTCAGTCCAAGGACAAGGGCAATGTCGGACCCTACAAATGGAACTAGAGTTTTACCAAACATAAAACCCTTGCCCTCATCGTCCCAAAATGATAAAAGTGTATCTAACAACGGTCTGCTCTGCTTGATGTATGGCAGCTCAAGCAAATGCCAAATGGAGTAGCATTTATTCTTTGTCTTTGATCGCCAGACATCAACTTAATTAGATCTTCTGCAACCATGGTGTAGTTGCGAAAGTAGCATCTCCCATTTATCATAGTGCTCGATGTAATGACCACTTCTTTTCCTTTCTTTCTTGGCGCCATTACAAAACTGCATTGCAAATAAAATTTTTAAAAAATTATTATAATTTACAAATATTATGCTCTTATCATAAAAACATAACAACACAATCTATCACACATTCTTCTATTAATGAACGAACTTTACTTGTTATCAATATAATAGACTATATTAACTAATATTATATAAGAACAATCATACAAAAACAGATTTAGGAAATATATTTTCAACTATGATAAACATGACTTCCCAAGGTTGAATGATATATATATTTGATAGATTACTTTTTCTATATCATTGACCATATTACATGTTTTTGTTACAAAATCATCAAACCATGAAGTGGTATCTAAATACTGCTCAAATCAACTTTTCATTGATGTTTAATTAATCCCAAATCAGAACACTATGATTTGACCATATTTGATATCTTTTCAAATATCTAACATTTTCTTTCTCCTTCCTACTACATTAAAAAAAATGACCTGCATTACATTTTTTTCCATACTAACTTTTAAGTAGAATAAGTTTATCGAAAAACAAGGATCTAATCTTCTTTTACCTGTGCTATCTATCTTCAGAAATGCTCTGTCCAAATAATTCAATTCACTTATTTCGAATTTTATGGATTGAATGTATGATCTAAAGCCATCATGCTATTACATTAAACTATTCTAAATGCAACGTAAGGAGGAGAAGAGGGCACCACTCACATAGGGGAAACTGCTTATGCTAGACAAGATGGGCCGAAGGAGAACACCGAATCCGAAATGAGAGAGAAGATTGTTGAATGGCGGAGCCTTCAAAATAATTACCCCACGGAGTTTAGCAGACTGCAAAATTATTCCTGCCAACATAATGGGTAAGACAGTCATGAAAAACCCTCGCAACAAAAAAAATGATGTCGAACATTATGCGGAGAAGGAATCTTACCGTAATGAGAGGGAATCGGATGGGAATGGAGATTTATGGACGGAAAGGTTGATTATGATCGGAAATGGAGGTTTAATCGGAGAAAAAAAATTCTTGCAGTTCTTCCGTGGCAGAGACGAAGCACTTGGAGTTCTTCCGTGGGAAGAGGAAAGGGAACAACGATGGAAAATTTATAAAGGATAAAATTGTCCAAAATTTGGACTAAAAGTTAAGTCATGTCTGTTCTGGACCGGGAGTTAAAAAAATGGTCAACAGGGATTCCAAGTAAGCTTGCGGTCAAAAATTGGACCGCTAGTTAAAATCCCCTAAATATTTTTATTTTGCTTTCTCCTTTGCTCCAGGGACTCTTAAAAATTTTCCATGACATGGGAAGCATAAAATAATTTGAATCAGGTGTTCTCGTACACCAACCAGTTCAATTTTAAAAACGAGCACTAACAAAATAGTTAGCATTAATAGAGGCCATTTCCTACCTACCATAGCGTGGGCACCAAGCTTACCATAGCTATGAACCAGTGTATTTTTATGTTTTAAAGAACCATCATTACCATCAATCCTAAGATATTCAATTTTTTTAGGAAGAAATTCCTTGACTGATCAAAAGTGCTGCTGCAAGACTTTGAAAAATGATAAGCCTGGCCTTATCTTTATTGAATTAATCCTCCTCACTAAACAACACTATATATCGTTAATTAAGAATGTCCATATATCCGTTAGAACATCCTTTTCTCCTTGGAGGTTCCAGAGAATATTGTAGGTACAAATCCGGCCCCTACCCAACTCTTTATCTTCTTCCAATGGAATACTTTAGCTCTGCATCCCGTGGTAGAAGAGTTGAAAATAGTACGTGATGCCAGAGCTTTCACCATGCATGCAGGCCTAAACAATCAACACTCCATGGAAGGTCCCGCTGCAACTTATAAGCCATGAAGTCTAATTCAAACTACCTCCCCACATTCTATATATAACCAAGAAACAAGGAAGCTAGGTCATCTCATGACTAGCAGCCATGATGGGTGAAGGAGCCACTGCAGTGGTTGGACGAACGAAGCTTTGGCTCACAGGGCCTCGAGGTCTCTGTCCAAGGCCTTGGCTTCATGGGCATGTCTCTACTTTCGGAAATGATCGCACTCATCCACCATGCAGTCAGCATCGGTGTCACCTTCCTCGACATCGCCGATGTCTATGGCCCCCTTCAACAACGAGCTCCTCCTTGGCAAGGTCCTTTTATAATATGCCAATTCTCTTCCCTTTTTGTATTTATAGTTTGGATGTGTTGGATATAGGGTGAGCCTTGGCATGATCATGGGATTGCTCTCTGTTGCCGCTGAATCTCCTGGACCGGGTTCCTGGAGCTGGCTGGAGTGCGCACCTCCCGCTTCCTGCAAGAAAGTCCCACGGGCTGGTGGTGTTTCGACAGGGAAAACTCCAATGGCTAAGTTAGCAGGAGCTGTGGAGTAACATAATTGAGAAATCGAAAGGAGATGAGCTCGTGGAGAAGGAGAAGTGCCCTTACCGTTCGGAGGCCCCCGTTTTACGTTATATAGGCGCGGAATGTTGCCAGAATCTATTAGGGGCTAGGCAGAGAATGACCGATCTGTCCCTAGGAGAATCTGGATAGTGGCCATATGGCGCCAGGATAGGACGGCGTCGTGGGATTTGTAGAGTAGTGGCGCTGATGTGTCAGGATTCTGTTACAACAGATTTCTGGTACTAGCTGGAAGAGGCTTCTAGAGCCCCCGAGCCATCCTTGGAACGGCTCGCCTTGGGCCAATACGGGCCTTGCTGAAGTGGGTCGGTCGGATCTCTGATGAAGTGGGTTGGTCGGACCTCTGATGAAGTGGGTTGGCCGGACCTCTACTGAAGTAGGTCGGTTGGACCTCCACCGGAGTATGTCATTCGGACCTCTACTGAAGTGGGTCGGTCGGACCTCTGATGAAGTGGGTCGGTCGGACCTTCAGTTTGATCGGGCCGCAGGACCGTCGGTGCCGGTCAGATTCGAGGGTAAGCCGATTAGGTATAATAGTTGCCTTCCTTGCTGTTGGCCTTCGAGGGGACTTGTAGCTTCGAAGGACGAGAGCATCATTTTTATATTCAATGCGTCTGTCCTTGGGATGATCGCGGATCTGATTAGAAGTACTGCGTCTGGTCGTTTCCCACTCCAGAATCCTGTGCCCGGGACAGGTGTCAGCCCTGCGTTGGAGGTGGGGGGAGGCAGTCAATGCAAATGGGGTGCAATGATAAGTGGCCAGCCTGGCCCACTTGGCCGTCGGGCTTCGGATGCAACTCGAGCGACGTTGTGACATCTGGATGGTTGGGGTCGCGCTTGAGGCGAGCCATTCACCACTGGTCTAGCGATCGTGCGGATCGTGGCTTGAGTGTACTTCCCTTCATTGCATCGGCTTCCCCTACATGGGGAGTCGCATCGCTTGATGGCTTAGTCATGGTGCTCAAGGGACGATGGGAACCGGTCCTTCCAAGGGCTATAAAAGGAGGCGTCGAGAGCCTGGGGGGATCTTCCTGCTACATCCACATTCGAAGAGAGAAAGAGCGCCCCCTCTCCACTGCCTTCATCTTCTTAGAAACCCAGTTTCCAGGTTAGTTCTCCCCCTCTTCTTCAAACTTTAAAACAATGGCCTCCGACAGCCATAGTTCTATCCGTAGGGATAGAGAACCAGACCCCAATGAAATCCGGTCGGAGATGACTCGGGAATGGGTAGAAACCATTAGGGTTATGTACAACATACCTTCTAGCCTGCACCTTACTGTCCCGGACTGAGAGGGGAGGGTGTTCGGACCACTGGGGCTGGGAGCCCTCCCGGTGTACGAAGACCACTTCAAGGCAGGCCTTAGATTCCCACTGTGTGACTTCTTCATCAAAGTCTTTAACTTGTATAGGATAACCCCTGCACAGTTGACCCCAAATAGCATTCGGGCAATCAGCTGCTTTATGGTTCTATGCCAGAGGGCCGGAGCCGAAGCAAGAATCTCTCTTTTTTCCAATTTCTTTCTCTTGAAGGACTTCAGGAGCCAGGAGTGGTGGATGTTCAGTCCCCGCCCTAGATGAAGGATACTAGGAGGTCTTCCGTCGGCTATCCATGGGTGGAAGTCTAGATTCTTTTACGTGGATAGCCTCCAGCCTTGGGGCTTCGAACCATCGTGGAGGGAACCGAGGCCGAAGGCCGTCGATAGAAAGGCAGTGTTGATGGCCGACCAGGTCGACATCAATGAAATGGAGGGGGTCGGCCCCACCATGGTATGCGATTTGCTTCGGGAGGATAGCTCCATTTGGCCAGAATCAGTTGCCACAGATACTTGGTAGGATAGAAGCCGCTACCGATGGTTCTTTTCTTATTTTATAGACCTCATTTTCTCCCCTACTCAATTTGACTTCGCTTTTGCAACAGGAGGGAAGATGAAGGTTGACAGAGCCAAAGTGGCTCAGCGGGTGGCAAGAAAGAGGGCCTCCCAGTCCGCAGAGCTGACTGCGGAAAGGCCAAAGAAGCAACGGGCGGAGGAGCAGCCCGCAATCATTGTGGAGGTGGACTCCGACGAGGACAACATACCTCTGTCAGAGCGATTGGCTGCAAGGGCAACGAGAGCTTCATCCCCCATCGGGCAGTCGACCGCTCGACCAGAGCAAGAGTTGCCAGAGCCAACTGATGTGGCGACGACCCCAGCCTCACCACCAGCTGAGCCGACAGAAGAGGCTCCCCCTATGGACAAAGGGAAGGGAGCGGCCGAAGGAGAGGAGGCCATTGATGCCAGGTTTGAGACATATCGGCACTGACACACCCTCCACAACGCGAGGCATGCCAGAGAGCTTCTCAAGGGGTCGATGACAGAGGTCGATTAGGAAGAGTCAAACAGGCGGTAGCTGAATGAGGTGGCGAAGAGCGCCTACCTCGACTTGATGAGGGTAGGTCATCATCCCCTTGCCCTCTTCTTTCCATTTTTTTTTTCTCGTGCATGACTAACTCAGTTTTTTGCTTACAGCTTGTCCATAGGATCTCATTGATGGATGACGGTTTTGGCGAGTTGTTCTACATGACGAAGGTTACAACCAAGAAGTTCGAGGAGTCGGAGGCAGCCAGAACGGCGACAGAGGGAGGTTGTCGGCCAGTCAGGCCGAAGCAGAAACTTTAAAGAAGCAGGGGGAAGACCTGCAAGCTCAACTAGCCAAGCGGGAGGCTAAGTTGAAAAAGAGGAAGGCGAAGGTTAGCTCCTTAGTCTGTCGGCTGAACGAGGAGGAGGAGCGATCTACCGAAGTCGATAGGAGCGCTCAGGCTTTCCAGGTGGTGTCGGTGAAGTATGCAACTCAACTGAGGGAGGCCCAAGAACTGACGGAGGAGCGAGTCCTGGACGCCGTGAAGGAGTACAAGGCTTCCACAAGCTTTGTCAACGAGATGGAGGAGGCCGCGGCGGACAGCTATACGAACGGCTACGATGACTGCCTGAAGAAGGTAGCCGAGGTCTTCCCGGAGCTTGACCTGTCCGCCGTACAGCTAGGTCGAGCGGTTGAGAAAGAAGGGGGCTCGACCGATCCTGGGGACGATGTCCAAGCTGCCACCAAAGCGAGACCGAAGGAGGCTTCGATCGGGACTTCGGACGCCACATGGGAGGTTGAAGCCGAAGCCCTTCCAAGTAACTTTTCTTTATACCCGCCAGGCAAGGCTTAAGACTAGTTATAAAAGCATGCCCCCCCCCCCCCCCGCCCCCTCTTGTATGAAGATTTTTGTCTATGAATGAAACATCTTCTTCTTTTAATATTTTCTTCTTTTGATATTTTCTTCTTTCTGAATGTGACACGGTTGGCTTGATCTGCGCTCTTCTCTTTGAGAATTTTTCTAAGTGTTGAACGGTCGGTTTAATTCAAGTCCAACTTAAAAATATTTCCAACTTCTTAAAAATATTTCAAAGTGTTGAAGGGTCGGTTTAGTCCAAACCCTCAAACTAGCTGTTTATAGGAAAATCCCTCAAATGTTTAAGGATCCCAAGAGGATTTTTCGAGTGGGGTCGGACTTTCGGCATGGGCTGTCCTAGAGCCTCTGCCGATCGGGGTCGGACTTTCAGAGTGGGCTGTCCTAGAGCCTCTATAGATCGGGGTCGGACTTTCGAAGTGGGCTGCCATAGAGCCTCTACCGATCGGGGTCGGACTTTCAGAGTGGACTGCCATAGAGCCTCTGCCGATCGGGATCGGACTTTTGGAGTGGGTTGCCATAGAGCCTCTACCGACCGGGGTCGGACTTTCGGAGTGGGCTGCCATAGAGCCTCTGCCGACCGGGGTCGGACTTTCGGAGTGGGCTGCCATAGAGCCTCTGCCGACCGGGATCAAACTTTCAGAGTGGGCTATCATAGAGCCTCTACGATCAGGGTCAAACTTTCGGAGTGGGTGCCCTAGAGCCTCTGCCAATCATAGTCGAACTTTCGGAGTAGGTTGCCCTAGAGCCTCTACCGACCGGGGTCGGACTTTCGGAGTGGGTTGCCATGGAGCCTTTGCCGACCGAGGTCGGATTTTCAGAGTGGGCTACCATAGAGCCTCTGCCAACCGGGGTCGGACTTTCAGAGTGGGCTGTCATAGAGCCTCTACCGACTGGGGTCGAACTTTCAGAGTAGGCTGCCCTAGAGCCTCTGCCAACAGGGGTCAGACTTTCGGAGTGGGCTGCCTTAGAGCTTCTGCCGATCAGGGTCGGACTTCTTTATAGAAAGAATTATGGCCTTTATTCTAAATATTTGTGGAGGTTATCTACATTCCATGGACACGCCACTTGTCGTCCATCTAAATGCTCGAGTCGATAAGTTCCGGCTCGGAATACTTCGACCACCCGATAAGTGCCTTCCCAGTTGGGGATGAGCTTTCCTTGCTCGATCGATCTGGAGATTTCCGCCCTCCGCAAAACCAGGTCACCGACCTGGAAAGTTCGAGCCTTGACTCGAGAGTTGTAGTATCTGGCAATTTTTTGACGATAGGTCACCATCTTCAAACCCGCCTGGAGTCTGATTTCTTCAAGCAAATCTAAATCTGCCCTTTTTCGTTCTAAATTGGCCAGCTCGGCAAAATGATCAATCTGAAGGGACTGCAAGGATATTTCCACTGGTATGATGGCTTCACTCCCGTAGGTAAGGCTGAATGGAGTCTCCCCAATTGGTGTTCAGAGGTAGTCCGATAAGCCCAAATTACCGAATGAAGTTCTTCCACCCAGAGCCCTTTGGCATCATTCAGTCGGGTTTTCAGTCCATGCAGGATTGTTCGATTAGTTACTTCGGCCTCCCTGTTAGATTAAGGATGTCTGACTGAAGTTAATCGTTGGGCGATATGATATTGCTGGTAGAAGTTTCAGAACTTTGAATTATCGAACTGTCTTCCATTGTCAGTGATGATTGCCTGCGGTATGTCGAATAAGAAGATGATGCAGTTCCAGATAAAGTTCTCTGCCTTGACCTTAGTGATCTGTGCTAGGGGGTCGGCTTCCACCCACTTAGAGAAGTAGTCTATGGCTACAATCAAGAACTTCCATTGGCCGGATGTTGGAGGGAATGGTCCAAGGATGTCCATTCCCCATTGCACAAATGGTCAGGGGACGGTCAGTGGGGTTAGCTGACTAGCCAGTCTTTTTTGAATGTTGGAATATCTTTGGCATGCGTCATACTTTCTGACGAAGTCCGACACATCCTTCTAAATGGTCGGCCAGTAATAGCCTTGTCGGATAATTTTGTAAGCCAAGGATCTCCCGCCCAGGTGGTCGTCGTAGATGCCTTCGTGCACTTCTCTAAGCATGTAGTTGGCGTCCGATGGCCCCAGGCACTTGAGCAGTGGTTGCGTGAACGACCGTTTGTACAGAATCCCGTCGAGGACAATGTACTTTGAGGCAGTCTAGCACACATGCTTGGCTTCAATTTTATCTTCTGGCAGGGTCCCTTCGATAAGGAATGCAACGATGGGATCCATCCAGGAGACTTCTCGCTCCACTTGATGGATTCTAGCCATCTCTTCAGCAATGCTTGGGCATTGCAGGTACTCTACGAAGGTCCGGTCAAAGGAGTTGGTGATGGCAGTAGCCAATCATGACAAGGCGTCTGCTCGGGAATTTTGCATTCGAGGTATATGAAAAATCTCGAAAAATTTAAGTCGAGTTACGAGGCTTTGTACCTTGCCCAAGTACTTGGCCAAGGTCGGATCTCTTGCCTCGAACTCACCCTTCACTTGGTTCACCATCAGTTAGGAGTCGGAGAAGACCCTGATCCAGCTGATACCCAGCTCGTCGGCTATCCTCAGTCCTGCAAGGAGGGCTTCATATTCTACCTGGTTGTTTAATACCTGGAATGCGAAGTGCAGGGCATACTCCAGGCTCTATCCGTCGGGGTCGGCCAGGATTAAGCCTGCTCCACAACCAGCAAGGTTAGATGCCCCGTCCACATGGAGCGTCCAGGCAGGTTCTGCTTCTTCAACAATGTCATCCTCAGGTGTGTCGTCTGTTTATAGAGGTGCTTCCTATCTCCAGGTACACTGCTATGAAGTCAGCAATCACCTGAGCCTTCATGACCGATCGAGGCTAGAAGGAGATGTCAAATTCACCAAGCTTGACGGCCTACTTGGCAAGTCGACCGGAGGTATCGGGGCTTCTGAGGATTACCTTGAGAGGTTGATCAGTCAGGACGATGATCGGATGCACTTGGAAGTAGGGCCGCAGTCGCTTGGCTGCTATGATCAGGGAGTAAACAAGCTTCTGCATCTTGGGGTATCTTGTTTTGGCATCATGGAAAACTTTGCTGATATAGTAGATAGGCCTTTGTTGATTGTTTTCTCCCACCCGGATGAGGATGGAGCTCACGGTCTCGTCCGATGTCGACATATACAGGAACAGGGGCTCTCCCTCCACAGGCTTAGCAAGCAAGGGAGGAGTCTTCAGATATGCCTTCAGTGCTTCAAAGGCCGACCGATATTCATCGATCCACTGGAAGCGATCCGACCGTCGCAGAGTTTTGAAGAAAGGGAGGTACTTTTCGACCAACCTGGAAATAAAGCAGCTAAGAGAGGCTATTCGGCCTGTAAGTTCTTGCACTTGCTTCTTGTTGGTCGGATGCCCCATATCGATGACGGCCCTGATTTTATCAAGGTTGACCTCAATCCCTCTTTGTATGACCAGAAAGCCAAGAAATTTCTCGGAAGTTACCACAAAGGTGCATTTAGCTGGGTTCAGCTTCATCTAGTGACGCCTCAAGGCATCAAAAGATTCTTGTAAGTCTTTGATGTGGTTGGCTCTATGGAGGTTCTTGACTATCATATCATCAACATACACCTCTATGTTTCTTCCAAGTTGCCCTTCAAAAATCCGGTTGATTAGTCTTTAAAAAGTGGCTTCGTGTTCTTTAAGCCGAAGAGCATCATTTTGTAGCAGTACGGTCCTTTATTAGTGATAAAGGCTGTCTTCTCCTAATCCTCCGGGTGCATTCTGATTTGGTTGTACCCAGAGAAGGCATCCATGAAGCTCAAAAGCTGGTGACCGGCAGTGGTATCCACTAGTTGATCGATCTTTGGTAGGGAAAAGCTGTCCTTCGGACAAGCTTTGTTGAGGTCGGTGTAGTCCACACATATCCTCCACTTTCCATTGGCTTTCCTTACTATTACAACATTTACCAGCCATTCAGGATAATGGGCCTCTCTGATGAAGCCAGCATCAGAGAGCTTCTTGATCTCCTCATCAATCGTCCTCTGTCTCTCAGGGGCAAAACTCCTCTTTCTTTGCCTGACAGGCCTGTATGCTGGGTCCACCTTGAGCTGGTGGGTTTGACCTTCGATGGGATGCTTGGCATGTCCAACGCTGACCAAGCGAAGATGTCGGCATTGTTCTGTAAAAAGCTGATTAGCTCTAACTTGGCCTCTTCGCTGAGCGTGCTTTCAATTTGCAGGACCCTAATGGGGTCGTCCTCTCGAAGGGGCATGAACAGGATCCTCTCAACTAGCTGTCCGCAGCAGTCGGCTTCGGCCCTGGGGTCAAGCTATTCCCAGATGAAACGGTCTTTTGATTGCCTGTCTTGAATGGTCAAGCATTGTCTGGCCATCCTACAATCCCCCCTCATGACTCTGACCCCATTTCGAGTTAGAATTTTACCAGCATGTGGTAGGTAAACATGATGGCCCGAAATTAGTTAAGGGTCGGCCATCCCAAGATAGCATTGTAGGCCGATGTCATGCGTACTACCACGAAGTTGATGGGGAGGGTCTTTTGATAAGGCTTCGACCCGATTGTCTCGGGCAGAGTTATTTCTCCTTCTATGCTGATGGAGTTATCCCCCGAACCCCGTCAACGGCATTGGAGATTCCTGCAGCCTGGTTCTGTGCAGATTCATTCTGACAAAAGCATCATATAATAAAACTTTTATGGAGCTTCCATTATTAATGAGGATCCTCTTTACATCATAGTTGGCAATTACTGTCGATACAACCACAGGGTCATTTCCAGAGATCTGGGACTTCAGGAGGTCTTCGTTGGAGAAGCTAATTACATTAAAACTCCGGGGCTTCTTCACAATGTCCTGGTCTTCTTCATGCCTCCAGTCGTACCGACAGTGAAGCATGCCAACATTTTCGTCGGTGGGACACTGATTGGGCAGCTCTATCTCCTCCGGGGGGTCCTTCCGATCTTAACGGGGAGTGACCTCTCCTAACGGATGTATTCTGGGCTCTTCCTTTCACCATTGCTCTACTTAGCGGTGGATTCCTCCTTTTAGAGAAGGGAAAGCAGGAACGAAGGTTCAGCCCCTTCCTCTATCGCCAATCTATTGTCGCTGAATCTCCCGGACCGGGTTCCTGGAGCTGGCTGGAGTGCACGCCTCCCGGTTCCTGCAAGAAAGTCCCATGGGCCGGTGGTGTTCCGGTGGGGGACACTTCGATGGCTAAGTTAGTGGGAGCTGTGGAGTAACAGAATGGAGGAATCGAAAGGAGATGAGCTTGTGGAGAAGAAGTGCCCTTACCGTTCGGAGGCCCCCATTTTACATTATATAGGCGCTAAACATTGCCAGAATCTGTTAGGGACTAGGCAGGGAATGACCAATCTGCCCCTAGGAGAATCTGGGTAGTGGCCACGTGGTGCCAGGATGAGGCGGCGTCATGGAATTTGCAGAGTAGTGGCGCTGATGTGTCAGGATTCTATTACAACAAAATTCTGGTACTAGCTGGAAGAGGCTTCTATAGCCCCCGAGCTATCCTTGGAACGGCTCGCCTTGGGCCAAAACGGGCCTTGCTGAAGTGGGTCAGTCGGACCTCTGCTAAAGTGGGTCGGTCGGACCTCTGATAAAGTGGTCGGTCGGACCTCTACTGAAGTGGGTCGGTCGGACCTCCATTGGAGTATGTCGTTCGGACCTCTACTGAAGTGGGTCGGTCAGATCTCTGATGAAGTGGGTCGGTCGGACCTCCACTGGAGTGGATCGTTCGGACCTCTACTTGAGTGGGTCGGTCGGACCTTCAGTTTGACCGGGCCGCAAGATCGTCGGTGCCGGTCAAATTCGAGGGTAAGCCGATTGGGTAAAACACTCTCTATTATAATGTGTTACATGTTTGAAACATAAATATAGCCACTTTCTGCATGCATGGAGATAAGGCTGCATATATTTGACCCTTCCCAAACTCTACAATACATAGTAGAAGTCTCATGCACACTAGGGTATCTCTTTTTAATTTTAGATGTGTCCAAGTTTTTTAGAGTTCATTGCATTCTCTGGTTATAGATGTAGGCTTTGAAGGAAGGGTGGAGGGAGAGGGTGGAGCTGGCCACCAAGTGTGGGGTGGTATTCAGCAATGGGGAGGGGGGGTTCGAGGGACGGGCCGACGGAGTCTCGTGGAGACCTGGCATATGTGAGGGCTGCCTGTGAGACAAGCTTGAAGAGGCTCCATGTTAACTGCATTGATCTCTACTACCAGCATCGGATTGACACTCGAATCCCCATCAAAATCACAATATATATGGTTTCATTGCACCGAGCTTCTTAGTGGACTACTCAAAGCTTCACATGCCATAACTTTGTTTTAGAAATTCATCTAAATATAATATCTTATCAATGCAAAATTATGTAGTTGTTTCAGAATTGGTGCTAAGTTTGGGCGATGTAGGAAGACAAATTAAAGACAGTCAAACAGCATTTTTTGTGATTTTTTTAAAGGATTTAGATTGTTATTGTCATGCATATACTTTCTTAGAGAAGCTGTTTGCCAATTCTTAAATATATGCTTAGGTTTTTGCATAGATGTTAATTTACAATAATAACAATATGAGTTAATTAGCTACTATATTTTTTTAATTCAAGAATTTAGTCATAAAAAAATTATAATTAAATTTATTATTATTGTAATGTAATGATTGTTATTTAATGTTTTTTCTTTTTTGTGGAAAAAAAATATAATTACTATGTTCAGTATTTGAAAGTTCGTTTTCATTAGTATGTATAAATTCGGATGAAGACTTATAGATAAACCGATTGATTTGTTTTATTTCTATGCATTATGAATTTATGATTATATTTATTATTATAAAAATTATTTTAAAAAAACATGTATATATGTTACCTTTTATCATGAATAATATAATTATTTAAAAAAAAAACTATGTAACTTTTATTAAACTACTAATTTTATGATTTATTCTAATTGTAAATATGGATTTAATAAATTTTTTTGAAAGTTTTGCTACAAAAGATTATTGCTAAATTAGGTCTTATGCTACCAGTACTCGGATATCCAAGATCTAATAGATTTGTTCTTCTTAATATTATTAAAATTATTCTTGATAATATCTATAATTTTTGGAATATATTTGGTTTGCAAAATTTTGGTACTAACAACTATAGTTTTGGAGTGATAAATTTTTTTCATAAAGATAACCATCAAGTAGAAAGTTTGCAAGATACTTCCGGTGTTATGCCCTCTTTGTTGTAAATATCAAAAAGAGTATTAATTACAACTCCTAGAAAATACATCCGTTCAAGAATTTTTCAGGAAATCATCCCTCTAAAAATATTACTTCATATAATTCGATATCAAACTCTTTGACAAATATTTTATAACATATTTATTTTTTAAAAAAATAACTTTTTTTAATCATGTAGAGAGGCAACTGTTCCATCATCCAAGAAAAAATGTATACCAAATAATTTAACCTCAAGTGACCAATTTTTTTTTTGCATCAATAACAATTTCATTTTATTATAATGCTCATATAATTTTATGATATACAAATACAATATTTGCTTTTTAACTTTTAGTATAAATGAAAAAATAATTTTTGAAAAAAATTGACTTCTAAGTAAGTTTCCAAAATATGATTATATATTATATATTTTGGTTAAAATATATTTCTTTTAGAATATTTATTTGATTACTTTTGTATTTTAATCAGGCATGTCACATAGTGTGGGTCCCTTGCCTATTTTATATAAAAGTATTTAATATTTCATGCTCTTAGTCTTTGGTAGAAGGTTTTTTTCATCTACTCCACCATTTTACTTTGCTTCTCTTTATCTCATCTTATTCCTCCACCCAAAGTTTCACATTTCACCCATTATTTCTGCACTTTTATTTTTCTTAAAAAATCTTTTATTATTTAAATTAAGATAAACTATATCTGTTGTATTATATAATATATATGATATTGTATACATGTTAAAATATATTTTATAGTATTATGTTTAATTCTACTATTTTTTGCTAAATTTTTCTAGAATATCAAATTTCTTAATCTTATTGGATAATTCTTAAACACCAAACCCGTGACTATATTTTGATTCTCTCTCCGTTATATACCATCTTAGTTAAGCTTAAAGATAGGATTGTTTGGTATAATATAATAGAAAAGTATATTGAATTTGTACATATAATTTAAAACTATATCATGTTTTATGTATGGTGCAGACATAATAACGTTATGACACAGCTTGCTTAAATTTAGAAATAGATGATGCATGTTTTTCTTATTCAATTTCATTCCTTTTTCTCCTCTAATTATATGCAAAAAAAAAAAAAAAAATAGTGCATTAGGATGTTGGAGGAAACCAAAAGTTTAATAAATATACGAAGATAGTAAGTAGTTTGATAAAACACATTCTCTCTTTCATTTTTTCTTGATTAATTAGTTATGATATGTTATCAATCACCTCAATTAGTATTATTGAGGTTATTTTTGGTAATAATTAGTAGAATAACTATATTATATTTTGTGTCAATTAAAAGATTAATGGGATTATTTATAGACCTGATCCAACTTTAATGACTTGTTAGATTGAAAAATTTGATAGTAGATCCGACCAAACTCGACCTGACCTGATTTTTGTAATGGGTTGGGCCTGAATATAAAATTAAGACCTGATCATAGAACAAGGTCGGATTAGGATCACGACCCTGTCCGACCTGATCCATTTGTACTCCTATAAATAATATCAAACTATAAAATGATAAATAATTTTTATTAATAACATTTCATATCATAATAGTTATTATTATATTCTTATAATAATATTTGTTATGTTTATATATTATCATGCTATAATTATATTATTTGATTTTTATAGATAATAAAATAATTTTTTATGGATAAACTTTTAAGACATATAGCATGGCAAAAAAAATTTTATGTTTGAATTAACTGGTAATATATATATACCTTTTTAATGTATTTATACACTCTTATATATGCATACATAACAAAAAGATCATTGACTGTCCGGCCGCCCCAAGTTCATTCTAAGCTTCTCTTACCGATTGGTACGTCCTAAGGAAAACCCACATTTTCTTCATTTTTTTTTTAAATTATAATCTGATTTGGGACATAATTCACGGACGGAGGCCTTCGAAACCAAACAGAGCAAACTTTCCCTCCCGCTGGCTTGCCGCTTGGCTTCGACTTTCTATTTTTTCTGATTTGTAATCCATAGACAAAACTTCCCCTCCTGCTTGCCTGCTGTTAGTTGGTGTGAATGAGAGATCAGAATCTCCCTCTTTATTTTCTTTCTACCAAAAATGAATGGGATTTAACGACGCTTTTAAGTGTCAGGAGGTTTTTGCTCGCACTGCACCGCCTCCAGTAACCCTCTCCTCTCTTCTCCTCCATCTCCTCTTCCTCCTCGTTCGTTCGCACCGGTGATCGCTATCTCCGAGACTTCTCCGGTCCTCGGTCCTCCATCGATCTCCTCAACGACGGCCGGCAAGGGCAGTGAGAGGGAGAGAGAGGATGTGGTGCCAATAGTGCCAGTGCCGGGAGTACGAGGAGGGGGATGCTGGGATGTGCACTACGAGGAAGCAAGCGAGACGGAGGAGGAGCTCAAGCAGGAGATCGAGGATCTTAAAGCCAAGATCGCCTTTCTCCACCTCTGCTCCCCTCGATGGCGTCTACGCCTCCTCCTTGTCCACTGACCTCCTCCTCCTTGCCGCCGCCCCCCTCAAGGGTTCCACGGCTACCTTGTGCCCTTCACCCGCCGTCCCTGCCCACCGTGCCATTCTCGTAACTAATCGCTTTCCTATTCCGTTCTTGCTTTTCTTTCTTTTTTTTTTTTTTGTTTTTTTTTGGTTTTCTTGATTGATAAGAGCTAGAACAGAAGATGATGCTTTTAAAATACGATTTTTTTTAAAAAAAAAATTATGCCAGTTTATTTGATTTGCGCTAGAAAGTTTTGGTTTCTTGCATTCTTGAGTGACAATCGGTTTCTGGATTTTTTTTAAATTTTTTCTTTTGCTGCTTCCATGAAATAGATCTGTTTGCTGCCAGGAAATTTTAGCCCAGTTTAGTGTATTTCAGGTAAAATTTGTGCTCATTCTCTAGTTTTTGGGGCGGGGGTTTGAAGTCTGTTTGATGTTATAACCGAGAAGAACATTTATGAATGATGGGCATGGAATTGAGTAATTTTTTGCCATTGTAATTGCAGATCGACTGCTCCTATCTTTAAGGGATTCAGGAACATATTTGCTGGTACTAGTCTCTAGTCTGGATTCAGATGTTGCGATTTTTTGAATGATGGTATGGCAAAGGGAGCATCCCACCCTCAGGCGCTCGCCCTTCCTTCGTGAATCAATGTAAATAGCTTTTCTCTGGCATAGGATTTGACCATGTTATGGATTTAGGTGGTTTCCCTAACGTATCCTTGATATTTCTCTTGTTTAAAGATCTCTCCTCGTATATTTCAAAGCATGTATCAGCACAATTAGGCCAGGCCAGGGCCAACTCGTTGAACCCCTTTCCTTCGTGAATCAATGTAAATAGCTTTTCTCTGGCATAGGATTTGACCCTGTTATGGATTTAGGTGGTTTCCCTAACGTATCCTTGATATTTCTCTTATTTAAAGATATCCCCTCGTATATTTCAAAGCATGTATCAGCACAATTAGGCCAGGCCAGGGCCAACTCGTTGAACCCCTTCATAGAAGCAGTCATTTTTAGCACTCCCAAGGAGAAAAATCAGTATTTGATCATGAGACCTGGTTAAGCCTGTAATACTGTTGCATTAGCTTATTCTTCTTTGATAGCCATGCACAGTTGATAGAAACTCAGAGCTATTAGTAGTGTGAGAATAATTGCAGATGAAATTTAACGGTTGAAATATTCTATATACAGCACAGATTGAGATTCTGCATTGATTGCAACATATTAAAATGCAACATACTCTATGAAAAAGCTTCATTCTCAGGTTATTCTAGGAGATTTGTTCAAGTTACTACATGAGTGTTGTCTTTGTTTCTATAAGCATGGATTCTCTATTTTATAATCAAGCACCATAATTCACCTGTTCTCTGAAGTTCCGGTCCAAAAGATTGAGCAAGATTTTTTTGCTGAACAATGATGAGATGGAGTATATAAATGATGGGAATTGGAATTCTATCAATCATAATCCTTGCTTCAATTCTGAGTCTAGTACTTCTGCTCCTTACGGTTCTAAGTTCAATACTTCGGCTCCTTATGTTTTTCAAACGTTTAGCTATAGGTATTCTCAAATTTTCATGAACATTCGGATCTTCATGCATGCCTTATTTCTACAGATTCATTGAAAATTGGATGTCATTGTATCTTTATTTTCTCTTATTTTGGCAAGGACACATTACTAATTATGAATTTTCATCTAAAACACTAAGTATCTATATTTATCTATTTTTTTTTCTTCTACCTGCTATGGTTGGAATGCCGAATTGTGCCAATACATGCTCTTATGAACTAATTAGCAACATACTCTATGAAAAAGCTTCATTCTCAAGTTATTCTAGGAGCTTTGTTCAAGTTACTATACGAGTGTTGTCTTTGTTTCTACAACCATGGATTCTCTATTTTATAATCAAGCACCAGAATTCACCTGGTCTCCGAAGTTCCGGTCCAAAAGACAGAGCAAGGTTTTTTTGCTGAACAATGATGAGATAGAGCATATACATGATGGGAATTGGAAATCTATCAATCATAATCCTTGCTTCAATTCTGAGTTTAGTACTTCTGCTCCTTACGGTTCGAGTTGAGTACTTCGACTCCTTATATTTTTCAAACCTTTATATATGGGTATTCACAAATTTTCATGGACATCCGGATCTTAATGCATGCCTTATTTCTATATATTCATTGGAAATTGGATGTCATTATATCTTTATTTCCTCTTATTCTGGCAAAGACACATTACTAATTATGAATTTTTATCAGAACACTAAGTATCTATATCTATCTTTTTTTTTTTTTCTTCTACCTGCTATGCTTGGAATGCCGAATTGTGCCAATACATACTCTTATGAAATTTGGCAGACTTTACCATTTATCCACTTTGTAGAGAGTGCCTAAGCCTGGTTAGCTTATTCTATTATAATGTTTAACTGTTTTTCTTCCATCATATATAGGTGGTGAAGTGCTTTTCTTTGGATAACATTTTTCACAATAGCGGTGGTTGTGACATGCTCTCACATTGAGAGCTTTCATAAAATACTGCCGGAGTGGAAAATGTGGGCTCTTTGGGGAAGGAGGATTAATAATGTTTGATCTAAGTTCAACTGTTATCTCATATAGTAATACTAAACATTTGATTAAAACTTTAGTAACTAAAAATATTATGCTTTTTATTAATGCATTTAGTTAACTCCAAGTTACTGGTCTTGCCTCGGAGAAGTTTAGACTTATTCTGGGATTTGAAAGATTTTGAATTCCTCCGTTATCGTGTTTTCCATGACCTTCAACTCCATAATTTTTTTTTCAACTCCTTGATTTCTTTGTCATGGTTTTCATTCCAATTTATTACAGATCTGAAAGTTCATTCAGCTGGTATCATCATTTATAGGAGAGTTCATAGTAGCATTTTTAAAAGGTGGTATCTGCTCATATGGTTTAGGTGTATGGTTTGGATCCAAGATGATACAGAAGAAAGGTTATACTAGGTGGAGATGTTATTAACGTGATTTTTGCAGTTGTTACCGGTTCCATGTAAACTTCAATTACCCAATATGCACTGTGTGATATATATATTTGCAGTCCAATTTTTAAAAAAAATCTGCAATCCTGTCTATTTTATTAACTTATGAATTACTTATTAGCAGCAATATCCTTTAGAATCCTATCTAGTGCTGCTTGATGTAAGTTACATACTGCAAATTGTTAGAACTTTCAGAGGTTTGAGGCTCACTGTTTGTCTGAACCAAAAAAATATATATAGGCTCACTGTTTGTCCCTTACAAAATGACATTAATATTTAATCTCTAAATTTATGTGATCTGATGGCAAATCATAATTTTTCAACTTATTAATATTTTGATATTATCAAATAAGCATTTCTAGCGTGTATTTGTAAATTGTAATTCAACATACATGAAAACATTACAAAGAAGAAACTATCAAAATAAGATATGAATATTTAAATATAATCCAATAATGGTAGGTGAGAAGAAATAAGATTGCTAAGATGAGTAGAGATTACGGTGTATCAAGTAATATATTTAGGATGGAGAGGACCATATTTTATAATTTAGATATTCAGAAATGATCGGACGGAATCTGGATCGGATCGGATATATTTTTCCATCAATCTAAATTATATCTTAGTGGTAAATAGATTGTATTAGATTAGACAATGCAAAACCTAGTACAACCAAAATGTAAAACCATGTCCAGTTTTCAAACTTGACTAGACGTATGGGTCTTTAAAAATAAATAACTTTGAAACTAATATAAGTTACAAATGGATTCATTTGTAGACTATTCCTCTGTCCTTCTCTCTCTAAATTTGCTAAAAATTACACTCAGTTTTTACATAAAAGCGCTTTTGGCAACTACCTCTTCAGCGTTGATATCATACTGGTGGTTGTTGGGAGTATCCTGAGACCATACCGCCACATCAGTGTCCCGCAAAAAATGTCAGAAGCTAGATTTTTCTAGAAAAATCATACATAATTTATGGGCCTTCTTTTGTTTTGCTTCTCTCCCTAAAACATTGTTTGCAAAAATCAACGTGGCAAATCCATGAAAGGTGTGTATGTGGTGGTTGAGCTGAAGAGCAAGCAATGGTTTCACTGTTGATCATAATTCAAAGTAGCATCTGGAAGAGAACAAGAGAGGGACCAGAAGCATGGATTCAGGAATAGGCACACCTGACAACCCTGCCTCTCTTGGGAGTTGTTGCTTCTGTCCAATGCACAGTAAAAAATCCCAACTTTCCAGTAAGTACAACTTGGAGGCTTTGACTGATGAAGGTCATGGTATTTGTCTGGATCTTATCTTGTTTATGCATCACTGCACCTTCATGATGTAACTCATTTTCTATGGCAAAAGGCTGAATGGTAAAAGGGCCATGAATCTTGGATTTCCTTTCTTGGAGATTTAAGCAGTAATAGTGTTTGATGAATAAACATCGACTAACCATGCCGGTTAATACTTTAAAGTGTTAATTAATTAATATTTGTATGAGAATAATATATATTTAAATTTAAAAATATTTAATTAATTTTTTTTAAAAAAAAAATAGAATTCTCGGATGTTTTAAGGTATCGAAAATAATTTTATCTCGGGCTTATTCCCGATACTTTAAAACATCGGGAAAAAAAGCACCGGAAAAAATTGTCGACGCTTCTCAAAAATATCGAAAAAAATTTCTCTCCACTCTTGCACCTCGCGAAAACGTTAGAAGGATTTTTAGCGATGCTTTGAAAAAGATCAAAAAAAGCATCGAAAAAAACATGTTTTATTGTAAACCTAAATCCCCAGTCCCTTTTCTTTACAAAAAAAAAAAAAAAAAACCTATATCATATAAAACTATCTTTCAAAAAATAAAAAATAAAAAATAAAAACTCAAACGCATAAAAGTTGTCCTGCTCAAGTTATACAGTCAAGATTAACTATCATGAGCCAGTCAGCCAAATTACTTCTTAAAATAAAAATGTTTCATATTTTTTTTCTCTATTTTTTTGATTGCAACATTATACATTGAATTAGATGATTATAAATCTAACTCATTGCACGGACCTTGCACAAGCTAAAAATTAATTTAAGATGCAACTCAAACGACAAAATTGTATTCTAATTGTTTGGAGTAAACAAAACACCACCAAAGACGAGATTAAAACGAAACAAAATAAATCTAAAACGGCGCAAAATCCTCAATCTGAGAGCAACTCGGAGAGCCATCAAGAACCGGTAGATCCGGTGAACCTGTGAACAGGTGACTATTCAATAGGGCAGTAACAGCATGGACAGGTATACCAAGAATTCAATGCCCCTCCGGCCACGGTGGCGGAGGGCGCGGCCCGGATGCCCCCATCCCCAAACCGGACCGCAATCCCCGGCAAGCTTTTTCCCTAGATCTCCAGTGGACGGCCCTGGATCCCCATCAACGGCAATCGTCGCTGCGATGACAAGCTTCTTCCCGGATCTCGAGTAGACGGCCTCGGATCCCTCCTCCCCTCCTCCTGACGGACCGCGATCATCTTGCGCACCACCTCGAGCCTTGACTCCAAGATCCCTCCCAGTGCCCTCAGCTTATCCTCGTCGTCGGGGAAGGGGATGCGGAGGCGGTCGGCCTCCTCCTCCGTCTTCGCGTAGGGTTGGGGTTTTCGAGAGTGATCTAGTTCTTGGGGAGCTTCTTGTGGGCGGGGCTTTGGAAGTAGTGGTGGATGGCATCTTCGATCTTGGAGCGGTCGGGCGGCTAGGTGATGGGTTCGGCGGCATCGAAAGGGTAGCAGATGAGGGCGAGTTCGACGTCACAGATGGTGGTGAGCTCATACGCCTTCTTGTAGAGGCCCTCCATCCGCTTCTTGATGGATAGCTTGAAAGATTTATCGCTTCCACTGTCATCTTTACCACCGGTGATGCCACCGTCGCCTCGGGGAGGAGCCATCGCCGGCGGTGAGAGTTTTTTTTAGAATGAAAGGATGGAAGGAAGGGAAGAAGGACGAGGGACTATCGCTTTCCTGCCGGAAGAAGAGAGAAGACGTAGTACTCCGTAGTCCGAGTAAAATAAATATACCATATTTCCCAAATCCAGTATAATATAATATTTTTTTATATATTTGAGCTATTGCTTTCTTACTAAAAAGAAGGAAAAAGATGATATTAGATTCGAAACGAAGTTAGAGTTACTCAATGCTTCTCAACAAGTATTGTCTGAATAAAACAAAGATAATATATATTTTTAAATTTATTTATATATAATATATATTTTTTTTTAGGAACAATCTCTCTCCTTCTCATAAGGAAAGAAGAAGACATAGAACTTGGAACGAAATCAGAGCAATTCTTCGTTCAGTATTTATAGGTTGCTAAACATCTCTCAGCAAGTATAGTCTGAGTAAAATAATGATGCTATATTTTCTAAACCCACTCGTATATAATATTTTCTTTTCTTTCCCAGGGACTCTCTCTCCTGCTCAAAAAAAAAAGAAAAAAAAATAGGACTCGGAATAAAGTTAGAGCAATTCCCAGTCTTTATAAGTTGCCTAACTCTTCTTAGCTACCATTCGGAAAGAAGTTAGAGCAATTCTCCGTCTTTATAAGTTGCCTAACTCTTCTTAGCTACCGTAGTCCGAGTAAAATAAAGATACTATATTTCCCAAATCCACTTGTGTATAATATAATATTTTTCTTTCTATTTTTTGGACTATAGATTTCCTACTTAAAAAGAAGGAAAAAGATATTGGACTCAAAACGAAGTTAGAGTTGCTTAACGCTTCTCAACAAGTATAGTCTGGATAAAACAAAAATGCTATATTTTCTAAATTCACTTATGTATAATATTTTTTTTTCTTTTTTAGGGACTATCTCTTCTCCTTAAAAAAAGGAAGAAGACGTAGGACTTGGAACGTGGTCAGAGCAGTTCTCCATCCAGTATTTATAAGTTGCTAAACGTCTCTTAGCAAGTGTAGTATAAGTAAAACAATGATGATATGTTTTCCAAATCCACTGGTGTACAATATTTTCCTTTCTTTCCTAGGGACTGTCTCTCTCCTGCTCAGAAAGAAGGAAGAAGACGTAGGACTCGGAACGAAGTCAGAGCAGTTCTCCGCCCAGTATTTATAGGTTGCTAAACGTCTCTTAGCAAGTGTAGTCTGAGTAAAACAAAAATGCTATATTTTTCAAATCCACTCGTGTACAATATTTTTCTTTTTTTTCTAGGGACTATCTCTCTCCTGCTCAGAAGGAAGGAAGAAGACGTAAGACTCGAAATGAAGTTAGAGCAGTTCTCCGCCCAGTATTTATATGTTGCTAAACGTCTCTTAGCAAGTGTAGTCTGAGTAAAACAAAGATACTATATTTTCCAAATCCACTCATGTACAATATTTTCCTTTCTTTTCCAGGGACTATCTCTCCTGCTCAGAAGGAAAGAAGAAGATGTACGACTCGGAACGAAGTCAGAGCCGTTCTCCATCCAGTATTTATAGGTTGCCAAACGTCTCGTAGTCTGAATAAAACAAAGATGCTATATTTTCTAAATCCACTCGTGTATAATATTTTCCTTTCTTTCCTAGGGACTATCTCTCTTTTGCTCAGAGCAGTTCTCCGCCCAGTATTTATAGGTTGCTAAACGTCTCTCAGCAAGTATAGTCTAAGTAAAACAAAGATGCTATATTTTTCAAATCTACTCGTGTACAATATTTTCCTTTCTTTCACAAGGATTATCTCTTTCCTGCTCAGAAAGAAGGAAGAAGACGTAGGACTCGGAACGAAATTAGAGCAGTTCTCCGTCCAGTATTTATAGGTTGTTAAACGTTTCTTAGCTAGTCCGAGTAAAACAAAGATGCTATATTTTTCAAATCCGCTCGTGTACAATATTTTCCTTTCTTTCCAGGAACTATCTCTCTCCTACTTAGAAGGAAGGAAGAAGACGTAGGACTCGGAATGAAGTCAGAGCAGTTCCCTATCTAGAATGTATATGTTGCTTAGACATCAAAACAATATTATTAATATATTATTTTTTAGCAATGTATATCACTCAAATACTAGGAAGTTATTTATCAAATTATTATATGTTGCTAAGTACCCGTATCAAAATGAATCATTTTTGAATTTGACAAGATTTCATGGCAATCCAAGATATTGCTGTTTATAGATTTTATAAAGTAGTAATTAATAAAACCTAGGTTGTCTCCTTTTTGATTACCCTTCCTACCATCCTTTTTTTTGCCTTTCCTTTCTTTCCCAATATTGGAGAATTCCAATCTTATTTTATATTTTAAAATATAAAACAGAGTCTTAATATATTATCAGAATTATTCTTTTAACAATGTCCATCATTGGATATATCCGATGAGTTGGCATTTTAAGATAAGAGGGATACAATGATAGTTTGAGGTAGGAGGGACTCTTACTCTCCTAGCATATTCTACACATGTATATATATATGTACTACTGGAATTATTCTATATCCACGGTTAGATATATTTGGTGAGCTGTCATTTTGAGATGGAAGAGATATTACAAATTTTACAAGTGTAATTTAAAAAAAAATAGTTTATGATACCAAAGTATGGTTATTAGCATTTAGATATCAAAACAATATAATTAATATATTATTTTTTAGTAATATATAAAAGTACTAGAAAGTTAGTTATCTTCCCCCGAATTTAATAGTAATATTTTAATAATAATTGGATTAAATTTTGTTGCTAAAAATATATTGATAGTATCAAATTATTATACGTTGCTAAGTACCCCGTATCAAACTGGATCATTTAAGAATTTGACAAGCTTTCATGGCAATACAAGATATTGCGGCTTATAGATTTTATGAAGTTGTAATTGATAAAACCTAGGCTCTCTCCTCTTTTGGTTGCCCTCTTTTGGTTGCCCTTTCTACCAAAAGATATTGATAGGCTCTCTCATCTCTCTTAGTATTTAAAATATTTTTAATATATTTTTATAATCATGAATATGTTTTTTCTAAAGTTCATTAAAAGTAGATAATGCATATACTTTTAATATAAATTAAATTGGATCATATCTCTATTCTTGATTCAATCTATTTCCATGCATTTTTTTTTAATAATCACATCGTAAATCATTACTTGATTATGGTACATTGCATTCAATATTAATAATAAATTTAAATCAAAAATTATTTTTATTTAATTATTAAATTATCTTGAATCATATAGTTGAAACCATATTAATTTTAAAATTTATTAAATTTATGTAATTTCTTTTCTAGAAAATTTACATATATTTTTAGTGATCAAATATCATCATAAAAAAATCAAATTAATTTGCAATGATGCAAATTTATCACAAAAATAAATCATAAATAATTAATAATAAAAAATATTAGTTATATGATGATGTATAAATGGTAAAATTTATTTCAATGATAAATGATTAATACTCTACAATAGAATTATAAATATTGCTGAATAAGTTCTATTTAACTAGAAAATATTATTTTTACAATATACTATCATAATATTATGTATTTTTTATGATAATTTTTAAAATCAATACAATAAAATGTCCTGTAGTAGTAATAAGAAACTATTGCTATATAATATCTTTTAGTAATACTATTGACGAAGTACTATAATATTATATATTTTTATGATACTTTTTAAAATTATTATTATAGAGAATTTGTAGCAACACTTTTTTTTAGTATTACTAAAATTTTGTCACTATAAACTATTTTTGTTGTAGTGCGGTAGGGTTGTATAGCCATCTTAGGAAGAAAGGTTGGGAAAAAGATGGGGTTGAGATTAGTATTTAGTTATTTTGATCATTTCACTCTTTTAAGTTTACATCATACTCCATCTCATTTTAAAATAATCTAATAAAAGCCACGTCAACCATCTAATCCTAAAAAAATTGTCATATAGGCACCATATCCCAAATTAGGATGTCAGTGGGGGGGACATTGCAACCAATTGAAAAATATAGGATTGACATTACACTAATTTGAGATGTAAAAGGATATTTGCAAATCGAGATAAAATATAAAATATTTTTAATTTTTTATCCAACTCTTTATCATGGTCTGCAGTGAATTTGAGGCATGTACATGCCTTTCAGATCACACATCTAGTAAAAGACCTACTTAATATTGTTCGAGAATCCTGAAAAATCATATATTTTATGATTTTATATTTAAATTAACAGTTGCTTTTCCTCCCTTGTCTCACTCTGGTAGTATATAATGAAAAATTGTATTAAGTGTAGTATTCATACCCTTAGGTGACCAACCATGTCATATATTTTTTTCATCTACAAATGATATACTGCATTGTTACGTAATCTTTCATCCTCAAGTTTCACAACAAAAGATTTACAAACCAAGACTTAGTTTTATGTTTATGTGCTTGGATTCACTTTAGAAGTGCTAGTTGATTTGATGTTTACATTGTTCGTCACCCCATGATATATATGTATGTGCATGTCCATGCTTATGTGCATGTGCAGACATAGGTGTGAGTGTCTTTGTATGTGCATGAATATGTGTGGAAACACATGCACATAAATAGAGAAATCCATTGGTGTTGGATAATTCTACCAATAATATTGAAACTTCCAAAGATTTTGAAATATCATGGTTGACGCCGAACCCAAGTGGTCCTTTCACACCGTCAGATTTGCTAGCCAAATTCTCTCAAGACTCCTGCAAAACAAATCTACTCATTGAAAAATTTCGGTGGGAAACATTCCGATGCCTAAGTCAGCAAGGGTTCGAGTAACAATCACCAACTTCATATTTGTCTTCAACAATACTAATATAACCAAAAAAAAAAGTGGAAAATGATTAGCATATCTAATATTCTATGCATGCTAACAAATATATAGAAGTGTCATGAGACTAATCATTTTTCTACTCAGTATGAGGTCTCATGTTCTCATATTTGGATATGTAAGCGTATCCACTCTTTGCTGCAGTTGGTGCTGTTGTTGGTATCTATGGCTTGCAGTTGGTACGCAACATCACCACCAACCCTGAAGCGAGGTATACCTTTGTTCTTCATATTTGTTTCTAGCCCTTGGATTAGTATGTATTATGATGGATGAACTGAGCAGCATATAGATTAAGAATCCAAGTCTTGAGACCTTACCTACTTAAATAAAAATGCACTAACTCGTTTCTATTGTAATGGCTTCTTTCACGGTTAATCTTTTGCACTTCTCTAAGGTACAAATGATTAAATCTCAATTATTTTATTCCTTTTGTTTTAACATCCTTTTCTTTCAAGTTTAACTGATGTCCTTTGACATAGATTATGAGCTTCCAAGAATCTCTCCTGGTTAACATTAATTTATTTTGCTCCTAGTTTTCTGATAGAAGTTTGTTTAGGTTATTGAAGTTTGTTTAGGTTATTGGGAAGTAGAGAGGAGATTTAAGAAAGGAAATTTTTTATACAAGTTTGAGGGCATTTTAACACAGCAACATGATTTTGTTAGGTCCAAATGAGCATTTTGCACTCTTAGATCTAGAAACATCATGTTGTTACCATGTCCACATGTAGGGGATGCTAGTTTCACCTTTGGATAAAGGAATCCAGGTATCTTGAATTGGTAGCTTCTTTTCGATTGAATTCACCTTTGTAACTTGACATTGATCAAATATATAAGTTGTTTACATGGCTATTAGAAAACTTAGGAGTGAGTTGTTGGCTTGCATAACTATTTGTACTTTAGATGAAAGAATTGACAAATGACTTTTCAGAACACATTCACAATCTCGACCTTTAGAAATGAGTAAAATATCTGATTCATTCACTCTGACATTGCCAAGACTTTATTCAACATATTTTTTTTAAAACTAGTTAGCAAGCATTCCTAAATTAAGCAATTGCTTGGTTTTCATATCTAGCTTGACTGTGTTAGGTCTGTGCTATCATAGTCCTGTCTAGTAGATTTAAGCTTCTACAACTTGTTGAATTTTAGTACTTATGATCTTTCTATTAAGAAATCAATCACCTTCTTGTATTTTTAGAGCATAACTAAAGGTAAAAAACATATGATAGAATAACAATCCTATATTAATTTTGATGACAGGGTTACCAAACAAAATAGAGCTGTAGGAGTGCTTAATAATTTTGCAGAGGGGGAGAAATATGCAGAGCATGGCCTCCGAAAATTTCTCCGCAACAAATCCCCCGAGATCATGCCCTCAGTGAACAAGTTCTTTTCAAGTCCAAAATGAGAGATCATTTTGGAAAGCTCATGAATAACAATTTGTAATTTAATCATGTTGTTGCATGGGAGTAGAACTTGTGTTGTTAATAGGGAAATTGTGCTTGCAACAAGAGTTCTATATGATCTCTATAACATTTATTGGGTAAAGTTGTTATCAGAGTTGTCTCTTTTCTGGATCAAGTTTTATTTTGACATATAATTAACTTTTAAGTATTTATTTGTCCCCATTCATTGCTTTTAATTACAATTTGTTAGATTTAGATCTCATTAAAATTTATATTTATTTGGTTACATATAACATGGAAAATCATGATTTCTACCACAACAAAGGTGTAAGCATGGTGCGCGTTGGTTTACATTATCTTTATTCTTATAATTTTGTTTGAATCACTAATACCTATCTTTGGACCACATTTATTTTAGCAGTTATTCCTTCTTTGCTTATTGCAATTTTTTTGATTCGACATGGCTTGGCCTAGGAAGTTTTCCAGCTTGGTAGGTTGATGATTTTATGTTGATACCTTAAAGCAGCCATTTTACCATCAACAAAATAATATACATGTCTAAGAGAAGAACCTTCAATAATGAAGAATATAGTTTGAGTTCTTACATAGGGCAATAATCATAGACATGTAAAACTATTGCTTGTTCAAATCTGCCACAACCTTAAGCAATTCAGGTATCTTCCTAATTTCTGCACTTCATACATTTGTTTTTAGTGTACCTTGTTAGATGCAAGCTTTGAGACTTGATTTCAGAGTCAATTAGGCTAGTGGAGCTTCAGTTTTGACAGTTTTGCACCTAGCTTTGTTGTTTTGATCATAAAAATCCAGAAATAATTAGGAAAAAAACTGAAGAAATTAATATGTACAGATAAGAAGCCAAGAAAATTTATGATACAATATTTAGACTATTTTGGCATGGCTTGAGATCACAGGAAGTGCTAAGATGTTGGCCAGCACCTTTCCATTGAATCATAGTCTTTCTCAAGAAAAAATATGAAAGACTTCCAACCATAGCTCTCGGATCTCGCATCCGATGGCTTAAGACTGAGATTGGCCATAATATTTTGCACCTCCACGTATCATAATAAAGATCCTGACACTATTGCATTATCAAAACCCAATCTTTTAGCCCAAATTAATGCTATTAGACTTGAAACTTCTATTTGCATTACTACGAATTGTATCGGCAGTAATGTTCACATGAAACATAAAAATTATGATAGAAAACAAAATGTTCTTCATAAGATTTAACTAATCCAATCAAATTCCTTTTTAAGCACTATCCTGTATCACCTTTAATCATGATCCTTGATCATCCTTTTGTGCAAGGCCTAAAAACTGCATTAAATTAGTCAGCATCATTGATAGCATGTACCATGTCACTATCTAAATGTATGTTATTGGAGAAAGACTATTTGGATCAATACCATTCCGTGGCACCATTACTAAGATGATTGGTGCAATAAAAAAGATTAGGTTGAAAAGGAAATTGATGTGAAAACACAGCCATTTCGTGGTTGCAAAATTGTGAAAGGTGGAGTCACACCGAGTTGAATTACACAAGTCAGCTTACTCGAATAGCTTGTTTGTTTGACACCCTGTCTCTTGAGCTTCTCATATATTTATTGGCATTCTACTAGCTTTTCGTGGGATCTTCCAGGGTTGGATTGAAAGAAAAAAATATTTAAGATATACAAAAGATGTGAGGAAGTCGCATCATACAAAAGTAGAGTCACAATGCCAAAAAGATATTCAAAGAGAGTTTTAAAATTCAATAATATTTATTGCATGTCAAAAAAAATTTATTATAAGTTGTTGTTGTTGTTGTTCTTATTGTTGTTGTTGTGTGGCATATTATAAGAGGACTAGGTTTCTTATAATGATTAAATCTTTTTATGCCCATATAATTCAGTTGAGACATTATTTCACAAACAAGTTATCTACAAGGGCATTTTGGATGAAAAAATAGATATGGCAACTAGTTTTATGCTGTTAAATATGTCGGATGGCATCTTAGCTACAGTCAGGATCTATCCTAAGTTGACCTGGTTGCAAAGTGAGTTTGATGGTGGCTCTCTACTATCAAAATGAGTCTTGACAGTATGCTAACGATTGACAGAACTTATTCTAGTATCTTTATTTTTTATGTCAAATTCAAAACCCGGGCTATAATGATACAAGTTAAGGATTTCAACCATAATTTCGTCATCTCAGATTTGATTGGTGCTAACTTTGTTTAGAAAACTTACTTGATTGCAAAAATTAAGCAGAGAATAAATGCAATCAAATAGTGTTATGTAGCCATCAATGTAAGCTCCCCAAGGGTTGCTCGTGATGCTTTGGAATTGCTATTTTGCCTTTGCATAATGTTTGAGCCAGGAATACTTTGGCATGTATTATTTGACACCCTTGAAACAAATAATATATGGAGCGGTAGCAAAAAAAAAAATCAAAAAAAAAAAAGATGGTGTAAGGGTAAAATATTGTGAAAACATTTTTTTTATATAATTTGTTTTAATCGAAGATCTCAAGAGAGAGAAATGCACTCATGGATGAAATCAAAATCATTGTTCAATGCACTCACGGATGAAATCATAATCATTGTTCTAGCAATAATGTTATTCTATAAACTGGTTTTTACTAAATTATCAAGGATCGTATGATTAAAACTATTTTAAAATTTTTTTAATAATATTATCTTTTTTGATAAGAAAAATAGAGTGGGAGAAGAAACGACCAATATAGCTATCCTATGGCATAACCATGAAGTCTCTCGCTCTACTGGAAACATCCCATGATGATAACAAAAATGATTCAATCCTTTCTCATCATATTAGAGATAATTCTAAGATCCCATGCGATATAAGTAAATATGTTATCTCAATATACAGGCTTCAACTAATTAAAGAGCCTAACAATCTTTGTTGTCATCCTGAGTCCCACTAAAATAGCAAGGGGATCTCAACCAAAATATCCTAAAACCCCATATATCACTAAGATAATAACCCGATTGATAGAGACATTGCCTCACTATCAATTTATCAATTGATCATGGATGGTAGCAGAGACCTTGCCTCACTAATACGCTGAAGGGAAAATCACAATTATATTTCTCTAAGAATATTTTGGTCTCTGTAACCGAGGGAAAATCCCAATTATGTTTCTCTGAGATTATTTTGGTTGCCCTAGTTTGATCTCTCTGTTTTTTTTTTTTTGGTAAGCCCTAGTTTGATCTCTGTTTTTTTTTTTTCCCCGTAATCCGCAGACGAAGTTCTCTGTAACCGTGAGAGATGAATCGGAGAAAAAAAGGTCAAACCAGGAAGTATAGCGTAGAACCCAATACCTTAGAACAATTTTATTTTGATACCAAAGAGTACCTGCTAATCACTCACTAAAACATAGATCCCCTCAAATTAAAGGCAAGAGAAAGCAAAGCCTCTTAACAGCTGTGGTGGCATACCTACAAAAAATGGTTATCAAGAAAGCAATGGGTGTAGAACAGCACAAGGAACATTACAAGCATCCATCAAGCAAACCATCCAATTGCAAACTCAAAATTCGAAAAAACCAATTAAGCCAGCAAAGACAAATAACAAAACCAATAAGAAGGCCAACGAGGCATTACAAACAGCAAAGATAGGTATACTGAAGGCAGCAAATGCCTTCCAAACTTATTAAAAACATCTAAAGCATTAAAGGACAAAGATACCCTAGTCCGAGGAAAATCCATTCCCATCTCCCTCTCAACATTAGCTAACAAAAAATATAGATAAGTCGTTCGGGTAAAAAGACCAAGCTTAATATTTGTAGTCCTTCACATGGAGGCTCTCAGAGACGCCTTCGCCACCACCAGCATCTCCCTTGTATTTCCCCAGTGTTGCCTCTGAGTTCGCCTTGCACCTTGCCAGGAAAGCAGCCCTAGCCTTCTCGACATTCTCCTCCTTCCCAGCCCAAGCCTTGAGCGTGCTCTGCTGCAGAGCACGGCCAAATGAGAATGAAAGTGACCAGGGCTTCTTCCCCTCCAGCTTGTTCATGGCATTCAGGTTCAAGGTCGCCTCCTCCTCACTCTGGCCGCCCGAGAGGAAGACAATAGCAGGCACAGCAGCCGGGACCGTCCTCTGGAGGGCACGCACCGTGTACTCAGCCACCACCCCGGGTGCCACCTTTGCAGAATCTGACCCTGGAGTTACCATGTTTGGTTTTAGGAGAGTCCCTTCCAGGAGAACATGGTGGTCGTTAAGTGCCTTGTAGCAAGCAGCAAGCACCCTCTCTGTAACATCAGCACAGCACTTGATGTCATGCGGCCCGTCAACAAGGATCTCAGGCTCTACAATTGGTACCAGGCCACTCTCCTGGCAGATAATAGCATAACGGGCCAATCCATCAGCATTTAGATCGATCGCTAGCTGAGATGGCTCGGTTGGACCAATCTTGAGGACAGCACGCCACTTGGCAAAGCGTGCCCCTGCATCATAGTACTTCTGGCAGCGCTTGGCAAGGTCATCATGGCCTTGGGTGGTGGTTTCACCATTAGTGCCAGCAAGTTCGATGGTGCCCTTGTCTACCTTGATACCAGGAAGGACTCCTCCCTCCTCCAAGACTTCGACAAAAGGCTTCCCATCTTTAGTCTTCTGGTAAAGGGTCTCCTCAAAGAGGATGACACCACTGAGGCATTGCAGAGCACCAGGGGCACAGAAGAGGAGCTCGCGGAGGGCGCGGCGGTTCTCCTCGACATTCTCAACATTGATGCTGGATAGGCGCTTGCCAATTGTGCCAGTGGACTCGTCGGCTGCAAGGATTCCCTTGCCTGGGGTGCCAATGTAAGCAGCATTCTTAATGAGCTCATCTGCAAAAAGATGGAAGTCAGATGTCCATCCCTGGTACCAATGAAATTCTGGCCTCATAACATACAATGGTATGAAGATGGAAACATATGATGAAGTAGATCTCCAATCGAGCATAATAGAGCATTCAGAAAAACTTAGGAAGAAGATGAGAAATACCGCCATAAAAAACATGCAAAATTAAAGAATAAAATACAGAATGTGGCAGACAACAATAAAAATCTTAAAACCAGCAAGGCATTCCAAAAGAGTGCGAGTCATTCTAACACATGACATATCTGTCCCCCTTCCATAATTGGATGATTAGTCAACTCCAATGGCATTGCACAATAATAATGAAAGGCCAAGCAACCAAAGAGATGGCATATGGACTCTCTTAAGGTTGTCCATATATTCAAATTTATAGAAATCAAGACACCATAAACTAATCTCATCCTGGTCCTACATGCTCAAATATTATGGAAAAAGTCAAGGCAGGCACATCAAATGGCCCTCCCTAGTCAGGGATGCTTTAAAATCATGCCTGCCCATAAAGAAAGCTAGTTACAAAGGACATCCCAATCTGGCGGAGTCTACACTGTCATGAACTCAAACACGTTTTCTTCATCCATGGTCCTAGTCAGTGTTAACGGACAGATTGGCGGCCCACAACGGAGGATAATGCAGGTCATTAGATTCTCGATGTAAATCAATGAAACTGGTTGCATGGGCATGAAACTTGACAAGAGATTTGGTGTTTCTAATATATTCATATGTTTTCCGGGTGCAATCTAACATTGAAAAGGCGAATCAAGCAACAATATATGGAGGCCAAGAAATTTCAATGGAGCAGGAAAAACTCACATTGGAGAATTCACAGGAGAGCAAAACCATTATATTTCAAATGCAAGATATTTAAATTAAACGAAAGATATTGCTCCAATTTGTGCACTGACAAGATATAGACTTTACTATTGAATTGACTAGCATAACTGAAATACAACTGAACAAAAAAGTATCAAAATAATCAAAACACAAAACATACATGTTTGAGATGTCGCATGACTGGTTAATTGTCTCATAAAGTGAGATCAAAGAAAAAACATCTTTAACAAAAACAGCATCGACAGTGTTGCAATCTGGAACAAAAACAACTGCCAAGTTCTCCAAGACATGAGAGGGGAGGGGGGGTTGTGCAAAAACATTGTCTAAACAAAGAGACAGACTGAAATTGCAAGTTTGAAAAAACAACAATACAAGTCTCAATGTGAAGATACCAAGGTTTTTAATCCAATGGGAAAGGATTGTCCCACTTTGCACATGGAACAGGGCTTGCCACCATCCTGACCTATCCCGAAGCTTGGGATGGAGTGTGTCCCATGCTGATCAGGGATGCTGTGAAAACAGTGGAAAGGTACCATCTTGACACTCAGAATGATATCTTGTCCCAGTGTCCCACCACAGGACATCCAATTGGGATTGGAGACCTTGGAAGATATTACAACCTATGCATGCTAAAATAAACAAAACAAGGCAATTGAAACCGCGAGAGGGAAATCTAAAATTGACAAAAAAACAAAAAGAACTTTGAACTAGACATAAAACCAGTTAGACAAACACTGTCAAACAAACACGAACGGAGAAGTTCATAAAATGAATTATATATGTTGTAATCAAAATCAATCAAATGACTCAGATATGACTATCCCTTTCTTATCCTATTCTAGACAGTTCAAGAAAAGATAAAACACTTCAAAAGCACCTCCTAGTTTAAATTCAATTCACTTATCCTCTTATACGTAAATAGATAAGATACAACTTTGGGTTGTCTCCAGATTAGCACCGCCCCATTTGTGCAATTAGATATGAAGATCGAGAAGCAATCTAACCAAAACTAAGCATGGTGGCAACATGGTCCAGAATAAGGAAATAAACAAAATAATGGGTAAAAGATGCATCTAACCCGGCTAATGCAACCTGTAGGAAGTCTTGCATGATAGCCACTCACAAATGAGACCCTCCAGGGAAATTTACAAGACTGCAATGAAGATGTTACTTGGTTACCTGAATTGAATCCAGTGCAGCTACAGGGAAGCAGGTCTTTTAAAAGAAAAAAAAACAACAGAACAATTAGGTAGCAGATGCAAGGACAAGTTTCCAAGGAGATTTGGATTTGGTGGTGCACACCATATAGACCGAGATATTGGTCATCTTAGACATGGCAAACATATACACAAACATAACAGGAATGCTGCAGATGTCTAGAAGCCTAGAAGTATAAATAGGAAACCATTAATTTAGAGATATTCCATGAATGATAAAGCTGGTAATAATCAGGTGCAATGAATATTTAAAAGATGCCTTGAAATGAGACTAAAAATAGGACTGTGCAAGAGGTTCAAGGATAGGCGGCAGGGCCCAAGGGGTGCAAGAAGATTGAACAGTAGGATCCAGAGAAAAATTGCTTGGACTAATGAACCAATCTGACGATCAGCAAAGAATGCTTCACAAGGCCAACAGGTGTAAATATGAGAAAAAAAGCGTTGGAATCAAGAAAGAAACGAAAGATAACTATTTGTCCTGATCAGATAAGTGTGCTAATCGCATCAAATGATCCAAACTGAAAATGGCAGAAAAAACATGCAGAATATACATAGGTGAAATTCCATTAGTGTTAAATTTGGCTGCACAAAGAGATCCAAAAGCAATTCTGCAACTGAATTGCACGGATCAAAGTGAATATAGTGCATTAAAAAAAAGGCATACTGAAGTAACAAAGAACAGAAAACCCTTTTTATTCCTTCCACAATAGCCAGAATAGGAAAGGATAAATATACGCCAAAATAGGTGAATAATTGCTAGGACCACCGAATCTAATCAAGTCAAAATTCCAAGTTCATCATGTAAAACGCTTCGCACGGAATTAAATAGATAGGCAGAAGAAACAAACTTTATTAAGATCCAACCTCCCGATCTACGAGCAAGTCCATTATTAAAGTATGATTGCCAAAAAAAAGAAAAAAAAATCAAATAAAACAAAAAATAATTACTTTACGCAGCAATTATAAAAAAAAAAAATCAAATAAAACAAAAAATAATTACTTTACGCAGCAATAATGATTATTATTCGTTAAAAACGGGAAAAAAAAACATATGGATCAAGTCAAAAAACCAGGACCTCCAATCTTGAAATAGGAACCAGAAACCAGGACCGTCGTCTAGATTACACCGACTAGATCCACACTGATTCAAGGATAATAACCAAGATCTGGTTTAAAAATATCTTTTTATTCATTTTTTTTAACGATATAGGAAGCACGTGTACCCTTAACGAATCCGAAACAGTTTGTAGAGATCAACCCCTACGACCGCAAAAAACGATCGGGAAAACAAGGGTAAAGAAAACAAATAACGGAAAAAGAAACAAAAAATTCAGAGGACGACAAATAACATCCCAAAAAAATACAAATAAAAGAGACGCCTTTATCAAATCCACCGCCATACAATTATCACAGATCCAAACCCCATAGATCAGTAGACAACAAATCACCTCCGTCCCCCCCCCCCCCACCCCAAAAAAAAAAAAAGAAAACAACTAGTACAAGAGACGCCTTGGTCAAATCCACGGCAAAATAATCATCACGGATCCAAAAAAAAAACATAAATCAGACACCAGATCACATCCAAAAACAAGTAAAAGAGACGCCTTTATCAAATCCACCGCCATATAATCGTCACAGATCCAAACCCCACAACATAAAACACCATAAAAGAACAACACACCAGATCTATCTCCAAACCCGTTCCACCTTCAGATCGAACACTCAAAACATCCATAAGATCTCCAAACCAAAACCTTTTAAATCCAAGAGAAACAAGGCTCGATCAAGGGCAAAAGAGGAGAAGAGATCTAGGGATTCTACCGTGATACTTTCCGCAGTAGGCCGACATCTTTGGTTGATAAAGATCGAAGAAAAGAAACAGCAGAGAAACAAGCGACCCTTCGGTGAGGCGACCGTATGAAGGGGAGGGCTAGAATCTATAAGTAGGAGGAAGTCGGACCGGAAAGGAAGGCTGGTTCGGTGGGCTCGCGGTCACCGTGGGCGCGACGGTTCGGTAGAAACTTGTGGGTGGTCTTCGCCAAAGCGGACGGTTTTGAGAGTTTTTTTTTTTTTTTTTTTTTTTTTGGAGAAACCTTGCGGTGGTCAATTACTATGGGCTCGTGGCTTCCAGGGGGCATTTTTTTGACCCCCTATTTCTAGTCTTTGTTGTCAACTGGGGGAGGGAGGCCTCCTTTGTTTGGTGATTTGGTGAATGGATGGCAATGCTTAATCAAATTTAATTTATTTAATTTAATTTAACATTTTATACACCGGTTTGAATTATCTGTTTAATAAAATGAACAGATTCGTGTCTAGTTTTTTTGATCAGTTTAATGAATAGGTTAGATTTAGACCAATATATTTTTGACTTATAAACACATGTGGCTTAGCCCGTTTCTAATCCAACCTAACTTAATTACCATCTTTAATTAAAATAGTTATCCTTTTTTGGTAAAAAAAAAATAGGAGAGATAAATCCTGCGTAGCTATCCTTGCAGACCCCTATCCCGTCGAGAATGTTCGATACAAGGTACAGAATTTTTGTAACCTTTTTCCATCCAATGATAAGTATATCAATCCAACACCACAAAGATGCTAGCTGGTTAGAACGGGAAAGAAGGACTCTGACCTCTCATTTACCCAACCGTCATGGATCTCAAGGGATAACCCATGAATTTAATCTTCTCCGCAAAGTTACGCTTCAAATCCATGACTTGTGTTGTGAGGCAAGACCCCAACCAGCTGGACTACCATCTTGGTGGTTAAAATAAAATAGTTATACTAGATTTGTACCATGCAATACACGTGTTACATGCATGGTGATATGGCAACATCGGTGACGTGGAGTGTATGTCAGATCCAGCTGGATGCCAGCGGTGCCATGTGGATTTTTTCTTTTGAAATTTTTCTCGGGTGGCTCGACCCGCGATCGTCCTCACTCGAGACCAGGTGCTCCTGCTCCTTCGCCAGGTGGCACCCCAAGATGGGTCCACCTCGGTCGAAGTCAAGCCTTCCTCTGCTACTTCGCCAGGTGTCCACCTAGGAGGGGTCCACCTCGGCCGAAGCTGGCGGCCTTTGCTCCCTCGTTAGGTGGCGCCCCAAGACGGGTCCACCTCGCCGAGGTCGAGCCAGGCGCTCCTGCTCCTTCACCAGGTGGCACCCCAAGATGGATCCACCTCGGCCGAAGTCGAGCCTTCCTCTGCCACTTCGCCAGGTGTCCACCCAGGGGGGTCCACCTCGACCGAAGCTGACGGTCTCTGCTCCCTTGCCAGGTGGCACCCCAAGACAAGTCCACCTCGCCGAGGTTGAGCCAAGTGCTCCTGCTCCTTCGCCAGGTGGCAACCCAAGATGGGTCCACCTCGGCCGAAGTCGAGCCTTCCTCTACCACTTCGCCAGGTGTCCATCCAGGAGGGGTCCACCTCGGCCGAAGCTGGCAGCCTCTGCTCCCTCGCCAGGTGGTGCCCCAAGATGGATCCACCTCGTCGAGGTCGAGCCAGGCACTCCTACTCCTTTGCCAGGTGGCATCCCAAGATGGGTCCACCTCGATCGAAGTCGAGCCTTCCTCTGCCACTTCGCCAGGTGTCCACCCAGGAGGGGTCCACCTCGGCCGAAGCTGGAGGCCTCTGCTTTCTCGCCAGGTGGCACCTCGAGACGGGTCCACCTCGCCAAGGTCGAGCCAGGCGCTCCTGCTCATTCGCCGGGTGGCACCCCAAGATGAGTCCACCTCAGTCGAAGTTGAGCCTTCTTCTGCCGCTTCGCCAGGTGTCCACCTAGGAGGGGTCCACCTCAGCCAAAGCTGGCGGCCTTTACTCCTTTGCCAGGTGGCACCCCAAGACGGGTCCACCTCGCTGAGGTCGAGCCAGGCGGTCCTGCCACTCCGCCATGTGGCACCCCCTGATAGGTTCATCTCGGCCGAAGTCAGCCCTACTTTACAAAACCTCCGGGGATCAGAGGCACAAGCCACGAGGTCGCTGCTAGAGTCGGCATGTGGCGCGTCCCATACAGGGCACCCAGTACGGCCCGCAACGGCGCGCGGAACCTCGTTTACACCGGTTAAGGAGGGCCCCGTGATCGAGGTATTGAATCTGATAGGGACATCTCAAGCACGGATCTTGAAGCAAGCATAATTCTTGGAGTGGCACAGATCTTGAAGCATTTTTGGAATAAATTTATTTAGGATTTATCTTTTGTTTAAAATTTGAATTAGGATTTGGTTGGTTAGGATTGATATATGGATAGGCTTATCTTATCCTATCTTATATTTGAATTTGATTTAGGATTTGGTTGGTTAGGATTGATATATGGATAGGCTTATCTTATCCTATCTTATATCTGAATTTGATTCGTTCTTATCTTTTTATCTTGTATTCAAATTCAAATGAGGGTTGGAAAATCTATAAATACCACCCTCAGCCTTTTGTAACAGGAGGATGGATGAATAAAATTTCTATTGTTCTGTGTGAAGGATCTGTGTGCTCCTAGGGTATCTGTATGATCCCTTCTCCATCTTCCCAGGGTTTCTGTGTGATCCCTGATTTTGGGCATCTGTGTGAGCCCAGGGCATCTATGTGAGCCCCTTTGCTATGTGCTTGTTCTTCTAGGGCATCTATGTGAGCCCCTTTTCTATGTGCTTGTTCTTCTTGGGGAATCTATGTGAACCCCAGTATTTTATCTTAACCCTGCACCCTCTTCTTTCCTCCTTTGCAAATCCTAATCCCTGGTGACTTTCATGCTCACCAGCGATCCAGTCCAATCCCTGTCCCGCATCAGAATCCTTGTGGACAGGGACCTGGAACCTAGAAAATCCACAGTCAACACCCCGAGATGAGGGCTCCCGTGCTTGGCTCAAGATCCCGCCAGGTTCCTCCTTTCATGACAACACGGCGAACGAGGCAAGCTCGCTGCTTAACTCCCAGACTCGAAGAGGAGGGGAGAAGGGGGAAAAGGAGCCAGGGACCTCTGGGAGCCTTCGAGAGGGGAGGAAACAAAAGCTGAAGGTGGTCCGATGGTATAAGAGGGATGGTGAAAGCGGACGGAAAGGTAAGCCACTGAGAGGAAAGAACACCTAGAGAAAGAGAACGATTCTGGGGCTCCCGGAAGTTCCCAGATGCAAGCCCGGCGAGTCCAGTACAGGAAACTGGGTGTCAACCCCTCTCGTTCCCACACTTCTTTCATAAAAAACCTCCTCTAAGCACGGGAATCCAGCGGAGACCCGTCTTAGTGGATCTGTTTCATCTTGCCGCTTGCTAATTTGACTGTCGGAGTGCCCCCGCCGGAACCCCCGGCCTGGGTCTCTGACCTTGTTTTGCAGGTCCAGAGGCTTGGAGATCCCGAGGCGAAGGAGTCCAAGGTCCAGTGCCAGCACATAAGCTACAAGCCACAGCGGTAAGATCGGCAACAGATTGGCGCGCCAGGAAGGGGGGAGCTAGAATAGTAACCCCTACATGAGCAAGAGAGCAACTCGACCGCGAGCATGGTGGTGACACGTAGACGTGAAGCTTCCACCAGCCGGGCGAGGGAGGTTCCCTCTCCTCCGAGCCCGCGCAGCCCGGAGAGGGAACTTCTCACTCCTCCTCCTCCTCCCCCTCAGCTGTCCTCGGTGGACGGCCCTATTGAAACCATCGTCCAGCAGCTGCAAACACTGACTATGGCTGTACGGTAGCTGCAGCATCAGCAGCACTCCCTGGCCACCTATCCCCAGCCAGGGACCCCCGCGACCTAAGCCGCGGGTCCCCGCAGAAGCCTGCATTCTATTCAAGGCAGGCCGTCACATCCGTGAGCAGCAACCAACCCCCGCGGGAGCCATCAGACTCTCGTGAAAAGAAACCATACTGGGTCGGTGGATCACGAGAGTCGACCCCCGGTCGACGATCCTGAAGCAGTTCGACGCAACAGGCGCCACCGGGGCAAGGCCCCTCGTCGTGATCGGTCGGCACCTCCTTCTCCAGCGGCCTTGGTGGAAGGTTCCACTGACGAGTTCATCAAGCGCCTGGTCGAGAGATGCCTGGAGGAGCATGAGCGCAAGTTAGCGGAGTTCTCCCCTCGCTTTGCCGACATGCAGGGCTCCCCTAGCGAGCTAGTGAGCTATAACGCCCAACCGCCCTTCTCCTGGGAAATCCAAGGGGAATCGATTGCGAATCAGTTCCGCATGCCTCAGGTGGATCCCTACGATGGAACCACCGATCCCTTGGACCATCTAGAGAGCTATAAGGCTCTCATGAGGGTCCAGGGGACGACGGACACCCTCTTATGCATTGCCTTCCCGGCCACCCTCTGGAAGGCTGCTCGAGTTTGGTTCACCCACCTTGACCCGGAGTCTATTAGCTCCTTCTATCAACTGGAAGAAAAGTTTGTGGCACATTTCGACGCTTGCCGAAAGGTAGCAAGGGAGGTGGATAGCCTCTTCTCTATCCGCCAGCAAGGCCAGGAGCCGCTGCGGGATTAAGTCACCCGCTTTAAGACTGCTGCCCTGGAAATCTATAGCTTAGACGAGCTCGTCGACATGCTAGCATTGAAGCGAGAGCTCAAGACCTCTCGCCTGACATATTCTTGGACAAAAAGCCCCTTAAGACGTACTCCGAGCTCCTCCTTCGTGTCCACAAGTACATCCATGCTGAGGAGGCCGAACGCACCAGGCAAGAGCTGGACGGGAAGCCTCCTAAGAAGCATGCCCCAAAGGATGTCCCTGGGACCCGGAGGCTCGGACCACCTGTAGACTTCCGACCGGGATCGAAGCCGAAGAATGGCCTCATTCCGGAGCGAACCTTCACCCCCCTCCTTGCTCCAAGAACGAAGATCCTCATGGAGATCGAGGGCGAATGCTACCTCCGCCGACCTCCTCCTCAGAATCCAAGGAACAGTCATGACAAGATGAAGTACTGCTAGTTTCATCGCGACAACGACCACGACACAGAGGAGTGCCGTAATCTGAAGCAGGAGATCGAGGAGCTGATCAAGAGGGGCTACCTCAGGAAGTTCATGAGTGAGAACCCGACGGAGGACCAACCACTCGCGGTCCTTCCCCCTATCCCTGTAGTTGACAACCGCCCTACGGAGAAACCTGTGGGCATTATCTCTCGGGGGATAGGGCGCGCATCGAAGAGAGCCCGGGAGGCGAGAGACTTGGAAAATGTACTTCCCTTTGAAAAGGGAAATGAAAGTGAAAATGTAAACAATGATGCAGTGGTGGTCGAGATGACCATCGCCAAGCATCCTGTACATCGTATTATGGTGGATAGTGGGAGCTTTACTGATGTACTTTTTAATGATGCTTTCTCCTGGATGAATTTATATGATGATCGACTAAGGCTAGTGCACACCCCTCTCGTGGGCTTCACCGGAGATTCTGTGGGGGTCGAAGGGGAGATCACTCTTCTGTTACCGCCGGATCCCCACCCCGGCAGAGCACGGTCATGGTGACTTTCATCATCATCCGACTCCCATTACCTTACAATGCTATCCTGGGCCGTCCAGGGCTCAACCAACTGGACGCGGTCATCTCTACCAAAAGGTTGATGGTGCAGTTTCCACTGCCTTTGGGGTGGGATAAATGAGGTGGACGGCCCAACCTGTCCCGCATTGCTTACAGACTATCCCGGGGGTCCGAAGTGCCAAGCTCGGCTCTAACATCGATGACCTCGACCAGAGAGCGCAAGATCACAAGGGAGGCCCCATAGAGCGCTTATTGACATACCCCTTTGGCTCAGACCCTCAGAAGATAATGCAGGTAGGAGCCCAACTCCTGGAGGACGAACGAGCCCGCCTGCTGGATTTTCTCCGGGCAAACGCGGATGTGTTCGCCTAGTCTGCTGCAGATATGCCAGGTATTCCCTCGGAGGTTATCACCCACCAACTGAAGATTGATCCGAGATGCCTCTCGATCCGCTAGAAGAAGAGAAGTTTCACCATAGAGAGGCAGAAGGCAATCAATGAAGAAGTGAAAAAGCTCCTCACCGCCGGCTTTGTACAAGAAGTGCAATAACCTAGTTGGCTAGCAAACGTGATAATGGTGAAGAAGACCAACGGCAAGTGGAGGATCTGTGTGGATTACACCGACCTCAACCGAGCGTGCCCGAAGGATAGCTTTCCGCTTCCTAAGATCGACCAGCTCGTGGACACCACCTCAGGACATTGCCTCCTCTCTTTCATGGACTCTTTCTCCGGGTACAATCAGATTCGAATGCATCCGGAGGATGAGGAGCACACCGCCTTCGTCACCGGATGCGAGACCTACTACTACAAGATGATGCCGTTCGGCCTCAAGAATGCGGGTGCCATATACCAACGTTTGGTCAACAAGGTCTTCAAAGACCAAATTGGCTGCAACATGTAGGTGTACGTGGACGACATGATGGTGATGAGCAAGCTGACCTCGGACCACGTCGGCGACCTGACGGAAACCTTCAATAACCTTCGCCTTCACCAAATGAAGCTGAACCCGGCGAAGTGTGCTTTCGACGTGTCAGCGGGGAAGTCCCTCGGCTTCATGGTGACCCAAAGAGGGATAGAAGCCAACCCGAAGAAGGTTCAGGCGATCCTAGATTAAAAGCAGCCCACCTCCAAGAAGCAAGTGTAGCGACTCACCGGCCGGATAGCTACCTTGAGCTGGTTTATCTCGAGGTCCGCTGACCGCTGCCAATCCTTCTTCAAGGTGCTAAGGAAGATGCATGACTTTGCTTGGACGAAGGAGTGCCAGGAGGCATTTGAAAAGTTGAAGAAGACGTTGGCATTGCTGCCACTGCTCTCCCGGCCAGAGGAAGGAGAATAGCTCCTTCTGTACTTAGCGGTCACTCTGGAGGCCGTTAGCTCGATCCTGGTTCGGACAGATGACAAAGGGATCCAGAGGCCGGTGTATTATACGAGCAAACTTCTCCGCAATGCGGAGCTCAGGATTCTCGGTCTGAGAAACTAATTTTTGCACTACTCGTGTCCGTCTAGCACATCAGGCCTTATTTCCAAGTGCAACCCATCACGGTCCTGACGGATCAACCACTGAAAGTGGTGCTAAGCCGACCCGACACGTCCGGACACCTGGCAAAGTGGGTGCTGAAGCTCAGCGAATTCGACATCTCCTACCGGTCGAGGTCGGCCATGAAGGCGCAGATACTCGCTGATTTTTTAGTTGAGTGTGCAGGCCTGGGTGAGGGGCCGGAAGAGAGCCCCTAGGATTGACAGCCAGAGACTAGACCGGAGGAGGATGTCTGGATCCTTCATGTGGACGGAGCCACAAACTCTGGTGGGAGTGGAGTTGGACTCATCCTCGCCAACAGCGAGGGAGTTGTTGCCGAGTGTGCGCTCCACTTCAAGTTCGCCGCCACCAATAACCAGGTGGAGTACGAAGCGCTCCTCGCAGGGCTGAGAGTCTCCCGCGAGCTGGGTGTGGCCAACCTTAGGGTTTTCACCGACTCGCAGCTGGTGGCCGGGTAGGTCTCGGGAGAGTACGAAGCACAGGACCCCCAAATGGTGAAGTACCTGGAGCTCGTGCAAGCAAGCACGGTGGGTTTTAGGCGCTTCAGCGTCTCCCACATCCTGCACGGGGAAAATGCTCACGCAGACGCCCTCTCCTGCCTGGCAACCCTGCCGGACTCTTCGTTAGGCCATGCCTACATCGAGCACCTTCAAGCCCCGAGCTATGAGACACCCAGGAAGGTCCAGCAGGTCACTCCGGAGCCTAGCTGGATGGACAAGTACATCGAGTACATCACTAACGACACCTTGCCGGAAGATCGCATGGCGGCCGGCCTCATTAAGAGGAAGGCCGCATGATTCGTGTTGATGGACGGGCTACTTACTGGAGGTCTTACACCTACCCGCTCTTCAAATGCCTGAGATCCACCGAGGCCACACTCGTGCTCTAGGAGATCCACGAGAGCATCTGTGGGAACCATGTGGGGGGGGGGGGCAGGACCCTGGCATACAAGGCCCTCCATTAAGGCTACTTCTGGGAGATGATGAGAGAAGATGCGGCTAACTTTGTCAAGAGGTGTGATTGATGTCAGCGGCACACTATCGTATAGTGCCAGCCTGCCGCGCCACTCTCCCAGCTCTCCATCTCCTGGCCGTTTGCTCAGTGGGGCATGGATCTCCTTGGATCCTTTCCCTCTGCGTTTGGGCAGCGAAAGTTCTTGATTGTGGTTATCGACTACTTCACGAAGTGGGTCGAGGCCGAGTCGTTAGCCCTGATCATAGAGGTGAATGTCACCAAGTTCTTCTGAAAGTCAATTATCTGTCGCTTCAGCTTGTCCCATACCATCATCACCGACAATGGATGCTAGTTCGACTGTCGGGAGTTCGAGGAGTTTTGCAATGACCTCGGGATTCATCATCGCTTCATCTCGATGGCGCATCCTCAGACCAATGGAGAAGCCGAGGTGATAAACAGAACCATCTTGCAAGGCCTTTGAACAAGACTGGGCCAAACCAAGGGAAGATGGGAGGAGGAGCTTCCAAGCATCCTATGGGCATACCATACCACCCCAAGGATGGCCACGGACGAAATCTCCTTCAACCTCGTCTTCGGTGGGGAAGCAGTTATTCCAATAGAGCTCAGCCTGCCGACCTTGCATATAGAGCAGTACGACAAGGCTGAGAACCCGACGCGGCTACTACTAAATCTGGATCTCCTTGAAGAAACGAGGGACAGGGCCTGAGTTCGGATGGTGGCTTACCGGCAACGAGTGGCCATATACTACAATTTCAGGGTGCGGCTAAAACCCTTCCGCCCGGGAGATTTAGTGCTGCGCCGTACTGAGGCTTCCTAGCCGCGGGAGTGCGGCAAGCTCTCCCCAAATTGGGAAGGCCCTTACAGGGTGGCCGAAGCACTCCCCCACGGAGCTTATTACTTGGAGGAGCTCGGCGGATCACGGTTTTCACGGACTTGGAATGCCTCGAATTTGAGGATGTACTACCAATATTGTAAGACCTTTTAAACTTTAATAATGAGATTCTTTTATATGCAATGCCTGTTCTCCTCTTGTAGGACCATCGCCATCCAGTTTTAATTTTGGTGTAGGACATGGCGGGAAGCCCACAAACGGCCTGTAAAGAGGCAAAGTCTCAGGCCTCGGCAAGAAAATCTTACGGAAGCCGGCTCTTCTGAAAAAAAAAAATTCGAAGTTCAGTCCGGAGTGCTGCACGGAATTAAATTCTAGCGTGCAACCCCGGAGTTCAGTCCGGAAGAAGTTCCGGAGGCTTAAGTCCCGGTCCCACTAATTCCGGAGTTCAGCCCGGAAGGTTGCGCAAGGCTCAACTCCTTCCTACGACCCCGGGGTTCAGTCCAGAAGTTCGCACGGAACCCAATTCCAGAGCGAAGTCCCGGACTCCAGTCTGGAAGGTGGAGCGGAACCTAGTTCCCCCACAAGATCCCGAAGTTTAGCCCGGAACACCCCATGGGATTCAGTTCCGGTGGTTGGCCCCGGGGTTCAATCCGGAGGATGCAAAAAAAAAAAAGAAGAAGAGAGGGAGACAAATTAGAGTGATTAAAAAAGATCTTCATTTCTACTGAAGGGTTTCTTACAAAAAGAGGGCCTCGACAGATCGGGAGACCTAAAGAAACAGAAAGAAAAAACCTATACTAGAAATACAATAAAAGAGACCCTGAGGTCACTTCGCTGCAGCCGCGTCCTCCTTCGGCTGGGAGGCACCTTCGCCACTGGCGGCGGTGTCAGAAGGCCGCACGGAAGCCTCCACGCCGGCACCCTCTGCAACTGGTTCTCCCTCGCCGGGCTGCTCCCTTCTGCTCCCTTCGGCCGCCCAAGATGACCCCGCTGAGATCGAGCTCGGAGAAGAAGGAGCCCACCTTCTCCTGGCACATCTGGAAGCCCTTCAGGAAGGAGTCGACCGCCGCCTCATGCAACTCCCCCCTGAACTCCTCGGATGCCCGAAATCTTGGCACGACCGCCTACATCTCCTTCCGGGAAGCCTCCAGTAGCCCGTTGACGTAGGAGTTCTTCTCCTTGGCAGCGCTCAGTTCCTTCAGGACCTCCTCGACCCGACGCTCTAGTGACTGGGACTGGGCCCTGAGGCATGATATCTCCGCCGCGTTGTTGATGGGAGACCCGAAACCCATCCGGGTTTTTCTTTTTATTTTTTTTAGAATTTTTTTTAGTTATTCCTGCTATTCTGCCTATCCCTTTTATTCCTGTTTTATTCCAGGTTTATTCCCGAGTTATCCCTCTGCTATTCCTGTTTCTTCTTCCTCAAAACCATCGCCCATAACTCCGATTTTTTTGCTGCCGGTCCCAGATCCGCCGTGCCCGATCCCCGGCCGTCTCCGCCAGCCCGCCCGCTGGTTCCCGCCGGCCTCGCCCTCGCCGGAAACCCCGGCATCCGCCTCCCCGCCCGTGGAAGACGAAGGGTCGGCCGTGGGAAGACCAACCGTCGCCCACGGCCCTCCACCGCCGCCGCCGCCCGCCTGCTGCCGCCTGGCCGCCCTCCTGCCGCCGCTCGCCGCCCCTGGCCCCCGCCCGGCCGGCCGGAGGCCTCGCCGGTGCCAAGCTGCCGCACACGGCCACGGAAGGTGAACGGGCGCCCGTGATGCCCTGTGCCGCCCATCCGATCCGCCATGCCGCCCCGCCGCCCGCCCGCTGGCGCGCCGCCGTGCTGCCCCGCCGCCGCCCGCTGGGCCGGCCATCGAAGATCCGGCCCCCCTGTTGCTCGGCCGTGAAGGAGTTTTCTGCACACTTCTCAAAGCAGCCCAAGAAGCTTCTCATGCTTCTCAAAGCAGCTGGAAGGAGACTGTTCCGCATGAATTTTAGAGCGACACGAATTTCAAAGCAGAGGGGGATTTCAAAATTCAAATAAACGGGATTTATTTGGTATTTTTTTAATGAATGTAATTTGGAAAATTTGAGATTTTGATTTTGAATTTGAATTCAAAATCAATGGAGGATTTCAGGGGATTTTATTTTTGAATTTCAAAAGGGATTTGGGCATCTATAAATACCCATACTCCTCTTGTAACAAAGTAGTTGATGAAAATGAATTTTTGAGTGTTTTTCCACTTGTGTGTGGTTATGGGCTGATGCCCGTTTGCCTTCGTCCTTCGGGACGTCGAGGGGTGTGAGGCCCCAACTTGCCTTCGTCCTTCGGGACGTCGAGGGGTGTGAGGCCCCAGGTATCTCCATTCTTTTCTCCCATCTTCATGTCTATCCCTGTTTCCCCTCATGACCTTGAGATTCATCCTAGCATCTCCAAGTATCGAGGAGGGCGTAATACCTTAGAGGTGAGAGGTCTCTTCGTTAGGATGAATCCCAAGGTCCATGAGTTCCAGTCCCCTGTCTCCCATCCCCGTCCTTTCTTTGTCACCTTCGCCAAGAAAATTGAAAATCAAAAGAGTCTGGCTGTTTTAGAACTTTCGGGGTCATCATATCCTAGTCCCGGGAGGCTTCTTAGCCCTTCCACGATCCTTGGTTTGTTTTAGATTTTTTTTTCCCATTTCCGAATAACCCCAGGTTTCTTCGTGTCTGCCATCACCACATCAATTATCCTCGGCACGGCGTTGGCTCAAGATCCTCTCCTCAGATAGAGAGGTCTCGAGCTCCCTTACGCGCCCCTCGGCACGATCCAGGTCCTCTCAGAGGGCCTGGTTGGTCCCCCGCAGCTCGTAACCTTTCTCCATCAAGTCCTTCACATCAGTCGCGAGCTTGCTGAGCCTCTTCTCCTTGTCGGCCTCTTTCTTCGCCGAGCTAGAGAGGAAGTTCCTCAGCAGCAGTACGTCAGTCCCGATCTGCGTCAGAGAGAAAATGAGATGTTAAGGAGACCCAACTGGAGCATTAAAAACAGAGAGAGAGCTCAGAGCTTACCATGAAGAGCAACGAGAGGATCCCGAGCAGCGCATCGGTGTAGTCCCGGCCGCCCTTCAGGCGATGGTCCCGGGGCATGCAGGCGAACTCCATCATCCTTTCTGCGATCCCTTGATCGTAGATGACGGAGGAGCTGGCATTGAGCCTCGACGGTGGAGGATGGACATCAAGGGCAGGCTGAGCAGCTGTCCCCCCGCTGGGCATTGCGGCCGTCGGTGGGGCTGCCATCGCCTTGGTGGCCACCGCAGGGATGGCCGACACGGTGGCTGGAGCAGGCGCCAACCGAGAAGTTTCTGGCCTCCCCTCTCCCTCAGCCTTGTCAAGCTCGATGATGGGCACGTTAGGTGCACGGGACTGGGGCGGTCCAGGGGCAGGGCCCGTCGCTCTGGGGCCAGTAGGAACTGGGGTAGGCCTGGGACCCTGACTCGTCTCAGTGCGAGCCTTCTTCGGTGGAGTCTCCTGGGCCCCTTCGGCAGCGCCCCTCTTCCGGGCACCCTCCATCAGGCTCTCAATGGAGAACTTCATCCCTAGAGAAGGAAAATGATCAGGTCATTTCAAAAAAAAAGAAAGAGAAAAAAAGAGAAAAGGGCAAAGGAGGAGGAAGAGGACCCAAAGTCTCACCCAATGCCCGGATTGGACTGATTCCTGCTTCGAATAAATTCTGCTATGAGAGCAGGAACTCGAGGGCAGGGACCACGTCACCCAGCATCTGAGCGTAAACCTCCTGGTCTGCCGGCTCAACTTGGGAGTTCCAGTTCGGGGACCGGTCTGGCTCGCTCCAGGCCCAGTCGACATCCTGGATCGAGGCAAAGAAGAAACGGTTCTTCCATCCCTTGATCGATGTGGGGAGGTTGAACCGAAGGAACCTAGGCCAGGAAGAAAGGTACCACCAGCCATCATCGGTGGAGTAGCGTTTCAGGATAAAAAGGGCCTTGAACAGCGAGAAGTGGGCAACGACCCCATGAAAGTGACAAAAGACAATGAAGGCGAAGATGACCTGGATGGCATTGGAAGCCAACTGGGCCGGGACCAGATGGAAGTGGCTAAGAAAGGAGAGGAAAAATGGATGAAGGGAAAAATGAAGACCCCCGATAAGGAAGTCCTCGTAGAAAGCAATCCTCCCTGGTCCGCTCGAGGTTACTCGGTCCCTCGGACCTGGGAGCGAAAGCTGGATTGAATATGGGATCCCATACGTATCCCGAATCCAAGAGAGATCATCTCCGATCATCGTCGAGACGTAGCCGGAGGGACCAGAAGAGGAGGTCTCTGCCACTGGAGGAGGAAGGGCAGAGATGGGACATACAGAAACAACGAGGGGAGACCTAGGACCCCTAGGGACGCCTATGGTCACAGTCCCTGGCCGCAGTTGCCTCAGGACCTCAACTGGAATCTCTTCCCCCTCTGAGGAGGAAGGCGATGGAGTCCTCAGCCGGGAAGGACCGGTCTCGTCCAGATTGGAAGAGGAATGATGGCGACAGGCCGTCAGGGAGAAGAAACGAGAAAGAGACGGGTTCGGGGTGACACGGAATCGAAAGGTAGAATAGGAAGAGAAGGCGTCGCAGGCACTCACCAGGATGTTTTGTACTGGAGGAATGGCGACCCTAGGGGTGAAGAAAGATTGCTGCAACCGCCGGCGATGTGTGAGAAAGCCAAGAGGCCTCATTTTTGGAAAGTCCCCTCCTTTTCAAACTCAATCAACAGCGGCTGTACATCTCTTTCTGGCCAGAGCCATCAGATGAACGCCACGTGGAGACACGCCTGACATCGATGCTTCGGTTCGATGGAAGCTGCCTCGGGTTCGGAACGGCGTATTAATGGCCCGTCAGGCGCATGGACGTGGCAGCCACCGACTGGGCCTCGGGCACGATGGACGTAGTGGCGATGATCATGGCAATTATGGTGCAGGATTTTCCTCTTTCCACATCATCTCTGCATTAACTCTCCATGCCCCAAACCGCGATGCTCCGATAGGATTTGGGGATGGGGGCAACTGATATGGCAACATCGGTGATGTTGAGTGTATGTCAGATCCAGCTTGATGCCAGCGATGCCATGTGAATTTTTTCTTTCGAAGTTTCCCCCGGGTGGCTCGACCCATGATCGTCCTCACCCGGGACCAGGCACTCCTGCTCCTTCGCCAGGTGGCACCCCTAGATGGGTCCACCTCGGCCGAAGTCGAGCCTTCCTCTGCCACTTCGCCAGGTGTCCACCCAAGAGGGGTCCACCTCGATCGACGCTGGTGGCCTCTGCTCCCTCGCCAGGTGGTATCCCAAGATGGGTCCACCTCACCGAGGTCGAGCCAGGTGCTCCTGCTCCTTCGCAAGGTGGCACCCCAAGATGGGTCCACCTCGGCCGAAGTCGAGCTTTTCTCTGCCACTTTGTCAGGTGTCTACCCAGGAGGGGTCCACCTCGGCCGAAGCTGGCGACCTCTGCTCCCTCGCCAGGTGGAGCCCCAAGATGGGTCCACCTCGTCGAGGTCGAACCAGGCGCTCCTGCTCCTTCGCCAAGTGGCACCCTAAGATGGGTCCACCTCGATCGAAGTCGAGCCTTCCTCTGCCACTTCGCCAGGTGTCCCCCAGGAGGGGTCCACCATGGTCGAAGCTGGCGGCCTTTGCTCCCTCACCAAGTGGCACTCCAAGACGGGTCCACCTTGCCGAGGTCGAGCCAGGCACTCCTGCTCCTTTGCCAGGTGGCACCCCAAGATGGGTCCACCTCGACCGAAGTCAAGCCTTCCTCTGCCACTTCGTCAGGTGTCCACCCAGGAGGGGTCCACCTCGGCCGAAGCTGGCGGTCTCTGCTCCCTCGCCAGGTGGCACCCTAAGACAGGTCCACCTCGTTGAGGTCGAGCCAGGCGCTCCTGCTCCTTCGCCGGGTGGCACCCCAAGATGAGTCCACCTCGATCGAAGTCGAGCCTTCCTCTGCCACTTCGCCATGTGTCCACCCAGGAGGGGTCCACCTCAGCCGAAGCTGGCGTCCTCTGCTCCCTTGCCAGGTGGCACCCCAAGACGAGTCCACCTCACCGAGGTCGAGCCAGGTGCTCCTGCTCCTTTGCCAGGTGGCACCCCAAGATGGGTCCATCTCAGCCGAAGTCGAGCCTTCCTCTACCACTTAGCCAGGTGTCCGCCCAGGAGGGGTCCACCTCGGCCGAAGCTGGCAGCCTCTGCTCCCTCGCCAGGTGGCGCCCCAAGATGGGTCCACCTCGTCGAGGTCGAGCCAGGTGCTCCTGCTCCTTCGCCAAGTGGTACCCCAGATGGGTCCACCTCGGCCGAAGTCGAGCCTTCCTTTGCCACTTCGCCAAGTGTCCACCCAGGAGGGGTCCACCTCGATCGAAGCTGGCGACCTCCGCTCCCTCGCTAGGTGGCACCCCGAGATGGGTCCACTTGACGTGGGACATGGATGCGATGCAGTACTAAAGGTTGATTTAAATTTTATGTTAATCGAGAGCAAATGTTCATTAACCTAACAGCCTATTAAATAATACGTTAATAGAATCTATAGCAAGCAACTAAATACTGGATTACATCACCCGCATGCATACCTAACAAAATAATTAATTAGATGGATCACGGTGATTGAGAAACCACCCTAGATTTGGTTCCTACTTTCTAACATCAGATTTAGAGGAAGGGAAAGGGATTTTGAGTTACCGATATGCTTAGAAACCTCCTCTGATGAAGATATGGATCACTGCACTCTAGGGTTGAAGAATCGGACTCCAAACTGATCGCTCATGGCATTCGGATTTCGATCAAACTGATTCCAAAGCATGGACGCCGATCTTCAGAGTCGGATTTCAAGAAAATCTGCCAAAAATACCAAAAAAAATAGAAATTAAATGTTGGAAATCAAAGCTAGAAGGAAGGCTGGCACCAGGGTTGTTGGTTCTCCCGAGGATCTTTTTCTTTGGTTGGCTTCTAGGATCTCTTCAAAGCATTGGATGAAGGCTTTGAAGAGACTTAGGGATCAGATCTGATAGAGGGATTGGATGGATAAACAGGACGTCGCACCCCGGTAGAACTTGGACGTCACACCCAAGTGTTCTAGGCATCACACCTAGCACCTATCAGCCATCGCAACTAGAGAGAAATTGGAAGAAGAACTCGGCAGAGTTTCATTTCATTTCATCAAATATTCATTAATTACAAGGGGGAGGTGTAGGGGTATTTATAGAACCCTAACCAGAGAAGTGAGAGACTCAAATACAAGAGTTTCATTACAACTCTAGACTTCAAGTTTACATTGCTTGGACTCCTGCTGGATGAAAAAAATGGACTCCTATCCATAGTTGGCACCAAGATGAGACTTTGATGGAGGGTCATGATCGCTTCTGGGTTGGTCATGATGATTGGACTCCAGTGTCTTGATAATGTATTCTTCTAGAGCTGCCTGGACTCTTCAGTCTGGATTGGAGAGAATTCTAGAGTCCTGTTGAAATTCTAGAATCCTTGAAGCTTGAACAGTTAGCAGCTTATTTGAATGGAATGCTAGGAACCCTTGGACCTCCAACACTAGGTGAGAAAAAATTTCCAAACTCCTTTGAATGCTTGGCCGACTTCTCACTTTGGCGTGAAATATTATAAGTAGAAGGGCGCCATCTAGGAGAAGTCCTTCACAATTACTCCTCTTAAAAATTTTGTGCGCCTTTCTTCATGGGCCGACCAAAAGAAATTGTCTTGATGAGTGTAGTTTGTCCAAATTTAAGTGGTAGGCCATGTGTCATTGTCCCCCTGGTGACGTGACAATAGTAGTCCTGAAATTCATGCAAAGTTGACATGCAAAATAGGCTAGCATATGACAAGAGCTTGTGCTAGCACATGGGTCACATGGGCTTGTCTTGAACTAGCACATGGGTATTATAATTGGTCTCCCCTGTAATACAAGACTCAACAACTAATTTTTACAGGACTTAATAAATAACTAAAATCCTATTTGATCAATTGGAACCCAATTTGATCAAAAGGGCAAGACATGTAAATACATAGTTCAACTTGGTAAAAGGGGTTTAGCCTAAAAGGCTAAATAAATAAAATCCTAATTTCAGTTGGTAAAAGGGGCTAACCCTAACTAATCCAAAATAACAAAAATTAAAATAAATTATTTACATAGATAAAAGGGTTGGGTCCAGGGTTTCATTCACAGGTGATCCACAAGGATGTGAGTTCAACCTATCGATATTTTCGGGTCCTGGTGTCCTACCAGTCCACCTCGCTAAGGTCAAGCCAGGCGCTCTTGCTCCTGAGCCAGGTGGCATCCCAAGATGGGTCCACCTCGGTCGAAGTCGAGCCTTCCTCTACCGCTTCACCAGATGTCCACCCAGGAGGGGTCCACCTCGGTCGAAGCTGGCGGCCTCTGCTCCCTCGCCAGGTGGTGCCCCAAGACGGGTCCACCTCGCCGAGGTCGAGCCAGGCGCTCCTGCCACTCTGCCAGGTGGCACCCCCTGATGGGTTCACCTCGGTCGAAGTCAGCCCTACTTTGCAAAGCCTCCGAGGATCAGAGGCATGAACCACGAGGTCGCTGCTAGAGTCGGCGTGTGGCGCGTCCCGTATAGGGCACCCAGTATGGCCCGCAACAGCATGCGAAACCTTGTTTACACCAGTTAAGAAGGGCCTCGTGATCGAGGTATTGAATCCTTGCGAACAGGGGCCTGGAACCCAGAAAATTCACAGTCAATGCCCCGAGATGAGGGCTCCCGCACTTGGCTCAAGATCCCGCCAGGTTCCTCCTTTCGTGACAGCACGGTGGACGAGGCAAGCTCGCCGCTTAACTCCCAGACTCGAAGAGGAGGGGAGAAGGGGGAAAAGGAGCCAAGGACCTCCGAGAGCCTTCGAGAGGAGAGGAAACAAAAGCTGAAGGTGGTCTGGTGGTATAAGAAGGACGGTGAAAGCAGACAGAAAGGTAAGCCACTGAGAGGAAAGAACACCTAGAGAAAGGGATAACGATTATGGGGCTCCCGGAAGTTCCCAGACGCAAGCCCGGCAAGTCCAGTGCAGAAAACTGGGTGTCAACCCCTCTCGATCCCACACTTCTTTCATAAAAAACCTCCTCTAAGCACGATAATCCAGCTGAGACCCGTCTTAGTGGATCTGTTCCATCTTGCCGCTCGCTAACTTGACCGTCGGAGTGCCCCCGTCGGAATCCCCGGCCCGGGTCTCTGACCTTATTTTGCAGGTCCGGAGGCTTGGAGATCCCGAAATGAAGGAGTCCAAGTTCCGGCGCCAGCACATAAGCTACAGGCCACAGTGGTAAGATCGGCAACACATGGATTAGAATTTTTGAATTTTCTATCAAATTAGAGATCCTTTCAGGTGAAGGACTACCATCTTTTTCTGATAAAGATGAAAGCATGGTACTTTTCAGATTAGATGGGATGGGATATGAAATTGCTTATCTGATAATCTTATTTTAATTAAAATATTTAACTATTTTGAATACAAATCTATCTATTAAATTTTATATACTATATTTTATTATTATATAAAAAATATAAATTTAAATAAAAAAATAAAAATAATTGATGCTCAGTAACTAATCATTAAATTTATAGAATATTATTTTAATTATATATAATAGATAGATGGACCCTCCCTCCATCCTTTTTCTTTAAAAAGTTTCATCCGGAGTCTTACTTTTGGATCGGTGAGAAACCGTTTTAAATTGTAGAAACATTCGGAGTTTCATCTTAGATTTACCGCTAAGGTGGTAGCCCAGTTGGTAGAGGCCTTGCCTTACTACTAACCAGTTGCGAGTTTGAGGCATGATCCCGTGGATGACTCGATTAAATTCAAGAATTTTTCTGGGACCTATGATAGTTGGTGTGAGTGAGAGGTCAGGGTCTTCCTTTTTGTTTCCACGCCTTAGTGGTGTCAGGTTGTGAGAGGTAGGGTCTTCCTTTTGTTCCCATTCTACTAGCCGACACCTTAGTAGTGTCGAGTTGGTTAACTTACTTACCTTTAGATGGGAAAGACTGCAAATATCTTTTTGATTGTTGGTATGAGTGAGAGGTCATGGTCTTTCTTTTTGTTCCCATTCCCATTCTACTAGCCGACGCCTTAGTGGTGTCAGGTTAGTTGACTTACCTTTAGGTGGGGAAAGATTGCAGAAATCTATTCGATAGTTGGTATGAGTGAGAGGTCAGGGTCTTCCTTTTTGTTCCCATTTTACTAGCCGATGTCTTAATGGTGTCAGGTTGGTTGACTTACTTACCTTTAGATAGAAAAAGACTGCAAAAATCTAAACATCTTGTATCGCTGGTGGGACGGAGGCCTGCGGGATAGCTACACCGGGGGATAGTGGTGTCAGGTTGGTTGACTTACTTACCTTTAGATAGGGAAAGACTGCAAAAATCTAAATATCTTGTATCGCTGGCAGGATGGGGACCTGCTTGATAGCTACACCGGGGGATAGTGGTGTCAGGTTGGTTGACTTACTTACTTTTAGGTGGAGAAAGATCATGAAAATCTACATCTTGTATCGCTAGTGGGACAGGGCCTGTGGGTAATTACACCGGATTTATCCCCCCTACCTTTTTCCTGTATTAAAAAAAAAAAAAAAAAAAAAAAAAAAAAAGAGAAACCCTGTTAAGTTTTGAATTGTATAAGCATCCCAATCTAAAGCCTTTAAGATTCATCAGCATTCAATGCTGCAAATGCGTGCATCCTCGAAGTCCACCATGCTCCATTATATTTGGTTACAATATTATTCTCTCTATATCACTGGAAAACTTTGTTCTAGTTGGCTAGCTGTGGCACTTTAAAATAGGGGTATATACAAAGATAATAGGAAGCTATCTTTGTAGAAGAACATTAGGTATGTAGATGATGATGCGGATCCACATCAGACGTTTCCATTTTTTCTTTGTGGACGCAAGGAAGGTGCAAGCTGGTTGTTGGAAGGTCAATTAATAGAAGATGATGTCTACGTTCGGTGAATGAATAATTGAATATTATGATAAGTAGTGCACTCATTTCAAACATGCACCAAGTCACCTATTGCTTATATAAGCAGGTTTAGGAGGCATTTCTTAGGCTTCATCTCTCAATTCAAAAACATAGAGTTTGACATTGCCACACCATTTAGAATTTGGGACACCAAGTTTGAGTCATAGACTAGAAGGATGGGATAAAGTATGAGTCTTTGTCTTACAATCAAGGTGGCCATTAGGCCTTATTTAGCTAAGGCTATGAAGAGTTGGGTGATTGAGCCTATTATGAGATCAGAGTTTCCATCTTAAAGTACATAGCAATATATATGGTTCTCGGTTTTCATATTTTCATCATGGTGTTATGCCATAAGAATTATTAGACTATTGGGATACACTTTTTTTTAAAAATTATTTATCTCTTTTTATATTTTTTTACCTTTATTTTATTTTTTTCTTTTCTTTTTTTCTCCTCAGTTTGTTACTTTCTATCTTTTTTTATTATTTCCTTCTTTTTTTACCTTTTTTTTTTCTTTCTTTACTTTTTATTTTCTATTCTCCATCCATTTCTTTTCTTTTCATTTTTCTTTCTTTTTTTTCTTATTTGTTTCCATTTTTTTTAAAATTTCACCCATCCTAACCTCATTTTCTCATAAAAACAAGATGATGCTGCCAAAATGCACAAAATCTTGCTGGGACTTAACACCTTGTTTGAATGAATGTATGTACAAAATCTAGATAGTGAAAATGAAACCACATATATGGATTTAATGATGATGTGCCTTTCAATATCGTGAGATAATTTCTATGCATCTCATATCAATCATATAGAAAGACCCAAGTTAATCCAAAATATCTTTGCAAAAGAAATAGCTCTCAGACCACTTGCAAATCATATCTTTGATTGGTATGGTTCTCTAATTAGTTTAATTCCCATCAAATTGTAGTGAATTTTCTTTATTAAAACAAATCAAGCATCTGCAGAAAGATTCTTGATGGCCAATGGCAAATGGATGAACTTTTTGACCTTTAGCAAATGATAATGTTGGCGTGGAGTCCCTGAATCGGCCGGTCAGAGCCGTTGCATCGCAGGACCACTCCCTGGTTCACCTGCAAAATAGGTCTCTTACCGGAGTTGTTCTGGCGGAGGACACTCCGATACCTAAGTCAGTGGCGGATTCCAACCACAGAATGGGGAAGATGTCGAAAGCGGAAGAGAAAAAGAGCTCTTGGAGATTGAGAATGTGTATGTGCGAGATTATTCACGCGTACCTCTCGAGCCATCCTTCTTACCCATATTTAAAAGATGGCCTCCGATCTGTGGCCTGCTCTTTTTCCGGAGATCATGGGGAGCCATTCACTCCCATGATAGTCGATCGTGGGTTGTCATGAGCGGTTCTGGCCAGATCGGAGGCGTGGCTGCAGGAATTGCGCGCCATGATCATAGCATGATGAGCGTCGATTGTAACCATTGGTTACATTTTCCTTTTTGGAATAGATTGTAGTTCAAGCTTCGGGTTTCCTCTTGCGTGGGCCGAAGGCTTGGTATTTTCTCGAGGCCGGAGATCATGTCTACGGTGGGGACCGAAGTTCGTGTCTTCGAAAGTCGATGAGTAGTTCAGACTTCGGCCGGGGTCGAAGGTACTACCCGAAGGACTGGCATTCGGATGTTGTAGTTTGGTGTGAAGCCTTGAGTTGCTTACAGTTGGCCTTCGCTTAGTCTAAAGTCCGTAGTCCGGAGAACCGGGGCTTCGATAAGTCGAACCTGAGCCTGGTTCGTAGCTGAACCAGGATATCCCAACAGTTGCCCCCTACTCTCAGTTATCGAAGCGAAGATCTGTCTCGAGAAGTGAGAGTATTATTGCCTTGTCGCTTTCTTCCTCAGAGACGGCGTAGTAAATGATTATGGGACCTCTATTGGACTGCCCATCACGATCTGAGAATCAGATGGTGGACAGGTGCCATTCCCTGATTGGGAAAAAGTAGGTGGCCCTGAGGCCATTTCTCCTCGTCCCGTTGCATAGTGGTTAAGGCAATCTTTTGGTTGGGATTTAGATAGTTGTGGTGGCTGTTCTCCGCTGTTGGATGAAGGATAGATCTTATCCTGGCGGTCAGTCGTAAAGGGATAACCTCCCAGGGTAACCTTGAGTCAAATTAACTCTCTGTGGGGGTCCAGAGACCTTACTTTTCTTTTGGGGAAGAGTGAAGGTCTGAGCAAGGAAGCTTCTTCAACCTCATCTCATTCTCCACCCAAACCATTATGGAGTACCAGTCTATTCTTCAGGTAGAATCCTCTTTCTACCCCTTTACTTCATTCCTTTGTCATGGAAGAGACCGTAGAGAGTCAGGAGAAGCAGGTTGGGCCCTCGGGGGCTGGAGATATAGTAGGTCCAGAGTCGGTCTCCAGCTCGGTTTCTCAGAGCAAGGCAACCCTTCTTTGGGAACGCTACCGCATTCCTGAGGAATTTTCCTTCGTCCTCCCTATGCCCGAGGAGCGAGCAAACGAAGCTCCCCCTAGGTGCCTAGCTGTATACGAAGATCACCTGAAGGCTGGTCTTCGGTTTCCCCTGCACTCCTTCTTTGTTAAGATTTTTTGCTTGTACCAAGTGGTGCCAGCGCAGTTAACCCCAAACAACATCAGGAACATCTGCGGGTTCTTGGTCATGTGCAGCGTCGCCAATGTAGAGCCTAGGACCAACTTGTTCTCGACCCTTTTCATCCTCAAGAGGGACTTCCACAGCAACGGATGGTGGGTGATCGGTCCCAGATCGGGCCGCAGGATGATTAAGGATATGCCCAGCACCATCCACGGGTGGAAACCCGCCTTTGTATTTGTGTTGTCCTTCGATCCATGGGGTTTCGACACTGAGTGGAAGAAGCCTCGCCTGAACACCAATGACAGAAAGAAAGTCTTGGCGGCCGATCAATAGGATTATGATCTTCTGACCAACTCGAAAGTCGCTCATATCCGGGAGTTGTTTGAGGAGAGGAACCTCCATCGAGCGGGAATCTGTAAATTCCCCTCACTAGGTATAGTAGTGGAAATTTCTGCTCTTCTTCTTTAGGTTTCATTGTAGCTCATTTAACTGAGGTGATCTCCTTTGCCTGCAGGTGGTGGGATGAAGTGCAATCTGAGCTGGCTTCGCCAGACTTCGGAGAGGAGGGTGGCACAGGCCCCTTCCACTAGGTCTGCAGCTTGGAAGAGAGCTCGGAGAGATGGTCCCGAAGGGGACCAAAGCGCTCCATCTTCCCGAGGCATCTCGGGGGAGAATGCAGCGGCTGCAGAAAAGGTTCCAGCGAGGCCCTGCCCAGTCGAGACTCCAGCGATGGTCGCCTCCTAGTTGACACAACGGGGGGCCCGCCTCAAGGAGTGGATGTGCTGTCGGTTTGCCCCTCTGCCGCTGATAGGGGCAAGGCGTGGCAAGTCAAAGGAGAGTCTGTCTGCGGAGCTTCTTCAGCGGAGGTCACCTGACGAACTCTTCGGAGCTCCCGCCTATGGGAGAGCTGCTGGTTCCGGAGGAGGCCAGACAGGCGTTGAAGTGTACGATACAGCCCCGCAACCTGGCAATTCTCCAGAACCGGAGCTTTCACAAAGTGTCCAATTCCGGCTTCGCCGCCCTGCAATAGGTATGACTATCATCGCCTCCTTTGCCTTGAGAGTTATTTGACCCTTGATTCTTTCTTTTTTGATATAGTTGGTCTATGACTTCACCTTCATGGAAGAAGGCTTGGGAACGTGGACAGCCTCATCTACGACCTCAAGGAGGAGCTTCAGACTGCTAGGGCTGCCAGGAAAGTAACCGAGGAGCTGAAGCAATCTATGGAGGACCGTCTGTCCGGGTGACTGTTGAAGTTCACGACTAGAAGGGCAAACTGAAAAGCACCCACTCGAGGATAGCGGGACAAGAGGTAGGGTGGAACAGGAGCAGGAGGCAAGTTGAATCCCTAGAGCAGACTGCCAGGGAGAACCAGGAGAGGATGGAGAGCCTATCCAAGGTGGCGGAGGAGGCTTCTAGGAGGGCCGAAGAGGCGATCCTAGAATCTGAAGCTGCCAAGAGGGAGTCCGAAGCTTTGAGGAAGCGGATGGACAATGCCGTGGCTAACTTCAAGATGTCTTCACAATTTCAAACAGAGATTGATGAAGCATCATTGTATACCTACCAGCACGGCTTCAATGATGGGCTTTCCAAGGTAAAGGAGACCCTCCCTCACCTCGACCTTTTGAAGATCCCTTCCTACAACATAATTGGAGAGGAAGGAGAAGAAGCGGAGGAGGCCGAAACTGCAGGGGAGGTCGAGGAGTCACCATGTCCGATGCAGGAGGCTGCTACCTCAGTCGAAAACCCGGAGGTGATCTCGGCTTTGATCTCGGCCCAGGAGGCGACTCAGGCTGGAGGAGTCCAGGCTGAAGGTTCTCCCGTCCCGGCCCAGATTGAAGAGACCTTCTCCGATCAAGTAGATAGGTTGCTCCAGTCCTGTGGTGTGGAGCCCTCTCCTGTTGATGTTGAGTCACCTAGATCACTCCGAATATATTTTCTTCTTCTTTTTCACTTGTATTGCCAATGAACTTTGTATTGCAATTTTCCTAGATTTTGGAATGAATTCTCCTCTCTTTGCATATGCATTGTTGTGCCTCATGTGTTAATGTGTAGCCTGAAATGGTTCTATCGTTTCTTCTTTGGCCTAGTCGAACGATAGCCTTCGAAGGCCATCCAGTTGATAAGAGCTGGTTTTACCGTTCTCTTTTCCGCTTAATCGAATAGTCACGGCCGAATGTCATTCAGTCGGTAAGGACGAATCCTTGAACGGACCAGAACTCCATTACGTTGCCTTCCTTCGGACGATTAGCTTGTCCGTTGGGGCGGACAGGAGTCATTTCCCCGCCAATCAATAATTAGGGGGGATTTGATTAGGATTACCGTTATCCATGTGGCATGTCAAAATTTGTACAGTCGTGATCTCTTGCGTCGTATGAGCTGTCGGGCCTCTTTTTTTCAAAAAAAGATCATTAATGATGCTGTCGCATGATGCGGATTTCTCCGGATTCGAAATGATGGTGGTTGTGGTCATGGGGATGGCTTCCGAGAGACTTTCTGGTTCTCGAAGCGTCACCCAAACACGTGGCACCTTCTCATATGGTCGGGAAGGACGTGGGACGTGCCTCCCCGCAATCGATTGTGGGCGTAGGGTTTCTATAAATAGGACCCTGCCCCCTGCTGTCGAAGGCCATCATTTCTGTTGGTGTCTTCCTTCCAATAGCCATGAGGTTCAGCACTTCCGAGCTTTGTCGAGCAGCGAAGAGGAGGGCTATCGACCCTGAAAGGAAGCGAAGTCTGGGGCCATCTAGGCCTGTCGACGAAGAGGAGGAGCCTCTGGTTGACCATCTCGAGAAGAAGGTCCGCCTTCTGGAGGCTCAATTGAGGGAGGCCTGGGCCCAAGTCACAGCGGCGACTACGGCGGCGGAGGAGGCGAAGAAGGAGGCAGAGGAGGCCGTCGCAAACTTCAGAACTTCTACCTCATTCAAGGACGAGGTCGCCGAGGTGGCCCTGGACTCCTTCCACCAGGGGTTTCGGGAGTGTCGGAGGAAAGCCTCCAGGTTTTATGACATGAAGGGCTTGGATAATATCAAACCCTCCGTTCCCTTCCCCGGCCACGAATTCGACTCTGACTCCAATAAGGGGTCGGACTCGAGTTCGGACGGAAACCCCGGGGGCCCTTCATCATCCCATCTGGTCTTTTCCCGATGGTACGGGAAAAACCGTCGGGAGTTAATGCAAATTTCCCAACCTGTTGTTGCTGCTGCTGCTTTTTTTTTTTTTGTATCTCTCTTTTGGAGAGTTTTTCTCTTTTCTTTTTCTTACTCTCTTTATAGGAGAGTTTCTTTCTTTTTTCTTTCTTTTCTTTTCTTTATGTAAGAAAAATTGAAAGAAATGAAAGATCTTTTCTGTTACCTCTTCCTGTGTATTTTCGGTGATGTGTTGCATCACGATTTATCCATAATGTAGACTCCATAAACCACTTGCGATTTGTAGGAAAAAGTAGGGTCCGTTGGACCATTCTTAGAGTGTTTGTTGTTGACAGAGAGGATGACAGTGATCCTTTAAGGCACGTGTTTGGATTTACCGTAGGGTAGGTTACAAAAACCGTCCCTGTGCACTTTCTGTCGTGATTAAGGTAGGCTATTCAGGCCCACCTTGGTGCGTGTTCGGATTCACCGTAGGGTAGGTTACGAAAACCATCCCTGCACCTTTGATCTTTTTGGTGGCCTGGTTGGGCCATCCATTGCGCTCGTCGGGCATACCGATAAAGTGAGTGGATAAGACTCTCCTTTGCGCAGTTGACCGATTTTTCAGATCGGGTCATTTGGGCTATTATCGTTCAGTCGATGCAACTAGCCGTTCTGAGTCGAGTAGGGTTGAGGAGCTTTGCACAAGAGTTTTTTGGAACTTTTTCATTGATAGTATTTGCGAAGTTTTGTACATTCCATGGCCGAGATAGGGTCTTCCCCTCCAGGGTCTTGAGTCGATATGTTCCTGGTCGAATGACTTCTTCGACTTGATATGGTCCTTCCCAGTTAGGGGAGAGTGTACCCTGTTCTGTTGGTTTGGAAACTTCTGCTCTTCGCAATACCATGTCCCTTATGCGAAAAGTTTGCTCCTTCACCCTTGCATTGTAGTACTTGGCGACCTTTTACTGGTATGCCGCCATTCTTATCTGGGCCTGTAGCTTGGTGCTTGATAGCAGATCTAGATTGATCCTTCTGCGATCGAAATTCTCAGGCTCTTCATAGTTGTCAATTCTCAGGGACTGTAAGGAGACTTCGATAGGTAGCACGGCTTCAGTATCGTAGGCTAGGTTGAACGGAGATTCGCCAGTGGCTGTTCTTGGGGTAGTTCAGTACGCCCAAAGAACAGAGGTTAGTTCTTCGGCCTAATGCCCTTTGGCAGCATTCAACCTTGTCTTTAGACCATGGAGGATGGTCCGGTTGGTGACTTCGGCTTCTCCGTTGGATTGTGGATGTGCAACGGATGTTAGCCGATGCTGGATATGGTACCGAGCACAAAAGTCCTTGAACTTCGGATTGTCGAATTGTCTCCCGTTATCCGTAATGATGATATGTGGGATACCGAACCTGAAGATGATGGAGGTTTTCACAAAACTCTCCACCTTGCCCTCTGTGATTTGGGCCAATGGTTCGGCTTCCATCCATTTCGTGAAGTAGTCGATGGCCACTAGGAGACACTTCCTTTGCCCCGATGCTGGTGGGAACGGGCCAAGAATGTCCATCCCCCACTGGGCAAAGGGCCATGGGGCTGTCAACTGAGTCAGGTGACTCGCAGGTTGTCTCTACACATTGGCATACATCTGGCATTGGTCGCACTTCTGCATGAAATCAGCTGAGTCCTTCTGGATGGAGGGCCAGTAATACCCTTGTCGAATAATCTTGTATGCTAGAGATCTGCCTCCCAAGTGATCCCTGCATATGCCCTCGTGGATCTCTCTCAATGCATAATCTGCATCGGTGGGTCTGAGGCATTTTAGCAGTGGTTGGGAGAATGATCTTTTATAGAGGGTTCGTTTAAGATGACGTATTGAGATGCCATCCAGCGGATCTTCTTGGCCTCTGCCTTATCTTCGGGCAGTTCTCCTTTATTCAGGAATCTGATGATGGGGTCCATCTAGCTTGGCTCAGCATCAATCTGGCGTACCTCTGCAGCCTCTTTGGCAATGCCTGGAGTTTCAAGATGTTCAACAAAGGTGCATCCGAGAGACTCCGGTGCTGTAGTTGTCAGTCGAGACAGTGCATCTGCCCGGGAGTTCTCTGATCGTGGAACATGAATAATTTTAAAATGTTCCAGTTGAGAGGATAAGGCCTGAACCTTCTCCAGGTATTGCATCATGGTTGGATCTTTGGCTGCGTACTCTCCATTAACTTGATTCACAACTAGTTGAGAGTCGGAGAAGGCTCGAAGTTGCCGGACTCCCAGATCTTTGGCGATATGAAGTCCGGCGAGTAGGGCCTCATATTCGGCCTAATTATTGGAGGCGTGGAAGGAGAAGCAGAGTGCATACTTTATAATCTGGCCGTCAGGTTCGGCCAACATGAGTCTGGCTTCGCACCCGGTAGCATTGGAAGCTTCGTCCACATGAAGCATCCAAACGGACTTCATCTCCTTCGGGGCTTCTCCTTCATTTGAAGAGGCCTCATCTTCGGACTTCCAGGTGCACTCGGCCAGAAAATCGGAGAGCACCTGGGCCTTCATAGCCGCTCGGGGTGGAAGCTAATGTCAAATTCGCTTAGCTTCACAGCCCACTTGGCTATCCTTCCAGAAGTGTCCGGAGATCGGAGAATGGTCTTGAGATGTTGATCAGTCAGCACCACGATAGCGTGGGTCTGGAAATATGGCCATAGTCACTTTGCCACAATCACTAAAGAGTAGATCAGCTTCTGCATCCTTGCATACCGCATTTCTGTGTCATGCAGGATCTTGCTGATGTAGTAGATCGGCTTGTGGGACCCGTCTTCCTCCTTCCGGACAAGAACTGAGCTCACTGCTTCGTCTGAAGCAGAGAGGTACAGGTAGAGGACCTCGCCTTCTTTTGGCTTGGAGAGCAATGGCGGGGTCTCCAAATACTTCTTCAATTCCTCAAAGGCAGCGCGACAATCTTCGAACCATTCGAAGCCCTTTGATTATCGAAGTACCTTGAAGAACGGAAGATATTTCTCAGCGGACCGAGAGATAAATCTGCTTAGGGAAGCAATCCTCCCTGTCAACTGTTGGACTTCCTTTTTATAGGAGGGATGTCGCATATCCTTCAAGGCCTGGATCTTCTCAGGATTGGCCTCAATCCCTCGTTTGGTGACAAGGAAGCCCAGGAATTTACCCGTCATGACCCCGAAGGCGCACTTCACCGGGTTTAACTTCATTTTGTAGCACCGGAGAGCGCTGAATGACTCCTCCAAGTCGTGGATGTGGTCTCTCCGGTGGAGACTCTTGACGATCATGTCGTCAACATAGGCCTCCATATTCCTTTCCAGTTGCTTTTCAAATACCTTATTGATGAGTCTTTGAAATGTTGCTCCGGCATTCTTGAGGCCGAACGGCATCATCTTGTAGCAGTAGAGACCTTTGTCAGTGATGAATGCCGTCTTCTCCTCATCTTGCGGATCCATTCTGATCTGGTTGTAGCCAGAGAAGGCGTCCATAAAGCTCAGCAACTGGTGGCTGGCGGTAGCGTCGACCAGTTGATCAATCTTTGGAAGAGGGAAGCTATCTTTTGGACAAGCCTTGTTGAGGTCTGTATAGTCGATGCAGATCCTCCACTTGCCGCTAGCTTTCTTCACCATTACCATATTGGCCAGCCACTTGGGGTAGCGAGCCTCTCTGATGAACCCTACCTTGAGGAGCTTGCCAACCTCTTCATCAACAGCTTGCTGTCTTTCTGGGGCGAAGCTCCTCTTCTTCTGTCGCACTGGCTTGTACTCAGGGGTTACTTCCAATCGATGAGTAATCACTTCGATGGGAATCCCGGACATATCCGAAGCCGACCAGGCGAAGACATCGGCATTGTCCCTAAGGAAACGGATCAGCTTCGTTCTGGTTTCTTCGTCAAGGGCGCTCCCGATTTGCACAACTCTGGAGGGACTTCCTCTTTCAAAGGTATCGGGATGGTCCTCTCCATGGGTTCACCAAGGTTTGTGGCTGAATCCTTCGGATCCAGCTGATCCGGGATAGTTGAATCTTTGAAGTGCCCGTCTTCAATCATTAGACATTGCCGTGCCGTCCTCTGGTTCTCTCTAACTTCTCCAACACCATTCCTGGTGGGGAAGCATACTAAGAGGTAGTGAGCGGAGATCACGGTCTGGAGAACCTATTCAAGGCGAGCCTCCCTAGAATAATGTTGTATGCAGAGAGGATCTGGACCACCGTGAAGTTGATCGGCAATATCTTTTGTCGAGGCTCGGAGCCGAGAGTTATAGGCAACACTATCTCCCCTTCGGCATAAACTTGGTTACCTCCGAAACCAGAGAGTGGTATGGGGGATTTCTGTAGTTGATGTCTAGGCAAACACATTTTGGAGAATGCATCGTACATCAAGACATCAGTCGAACTTCCATTATCAATAAGAACTCTCTATACATCATAATTGGCCACTACCACCGAATTACAAGAGGGTCATCGTGTGGGAGCCAGACTCCCGTAAGGTCGTCATCGGAGAAGAGGATGGAGTTATTATCTTTCAGTCGCTTTGAAGCTTCATCTTCATCCCTTCTCCAGTTGGCGGGCCGGTGTATCATCCCTACACCTCCGTTAGTGGGCCTTTGGTTTGGCAATTCGGCCTCTTTGGGAGGTGGTCGGGAAACAGTTGCTTCCGACCGGGGCCCCTGGCGATCGATGTACCGCCCCAGGTACCCCTTCTTGATGAGATCCTCGATTGCATCTCTCAGCTGGATTCATTCTTCTATGTTGTGGCCGTGGTCCTGGTGGAACCGGCAGAATTTGTTCCTGTTCCTTGCGGAAGAGGAGGCCTTCATGGGACGGGGCCGTTGGAGATAGTTTTCTTTTTCTATCTCCATGAGGATCTTTTCTCGAGGGAGGTTGAGGGGGGTGTATGAGTTGAATCTTCCTCCCAATGCTCTGGGCTTGGGAGGGCTTCTCCAGCGGTCTGCATATTTGCCGTCGTTGTTGTTGGAAGTTTGGGAGCCTTGCCCTGTTATTCTTTTTCTTTGAAGGGGGTTTCCCTTCAATCAAACGTCGATTTGCCGCATGCTCTTCAGCATCGGTGTATTTCTGAGCCCTTGATAGGAGCTCAGCATAGCTTTTAGGGAACTTCTTGTCCAGGAAAAAAGTAAGCCTGGAGGTTCAAAGCCCCTTCTTCAGAGCCGATATGGCCACGTGCTTGTTGAGATCGGGGATCTCAAGCATGGCTGCATTGAACCTGGAGATGTAATCTCTCAGGCTCTCTCCTTCATTCTAGTGAAGGAGGAAGAGTGTGTCCGTATTCCGAGAAGTCTTGCGGCAGGTCCTGAAATGCAAGGCAAACAATTTTTCTAACTCGGAAAATGAATCGATGGTACCTGGACGCAGGCTCGAGTACCACATCCGAGCGGACTTCTTCAAGGTAGCCGGGAATGCCAAACAGTACATCGCGTCCGAAGCTCCTTGAATCATCATATGGACTTTGAAGCCGCCCAAATGGTCGAAGGGGTCGGTGGTGCCATCGTAGAGTTCCATCTGAGGAACCCTGAAGTGCCGAGGAATGTCCTCAGCCATGATGCGGTCGGTGTAGGGTGGGCGCAGATCACCCATAATCAGGTCCTCGGGATCTCTCTGATCCCGCATTCTCTGTTCTCGCGCCCTTGCTATCTCTGATTCGATGGCTCTAAACCTCCCATCATAATCGAGAGTCTGCTTGGACGCTCTTTCCATCGCAGTGGAGTCTTCAGAGGAGGAGGAGGAAGTTTGCCTAGGCCTTTTTCCTTTTTGTGGGGAATCGGCAGACCTAGGCAGTCTCGAAGTTCGGCCTTCGGAAGAGGGCCGAGAATGGGGGGAGGGATGCGCTGAATCCTCCTGTGGTGCTCTCTTTCTTCGGGATCGAGAGCTATGTCTAGAAACAGCTGGTAGGTTTGCCACCGGGAAGGCTCTGTCTTGAAACTCCTGAACTATGGCCGTCAGGTTGGCGACCTGGTTCAAAAGAGCTTCGAATTGCTGTGCTTCCACAGTAACCGTGGGAGGTGGAACATCGTTCACCTTCGGGGGTGCAGCCCCCTGAGACGGAGCACGACTCCGGCTTGTAGAAGCATTTTGGGCTTTTCCTCTTTCCATCAAAGAATTCTTTGTTTCTTCCTCTTGTCTAGGAGGGAGCTTAACAAATATTAGTAAAACTGTCTCCCTACCTGGCACACCAATCTGTTGGCGTGGAGTCCCTGGATCGGCCAGTCGGAGCCACTGCGTCGCAGGACCGCTCCCTGGTTCACCTGCAAAACAGGTCCCTTGCCGAAGTTGTTCCGGTGGAGGACACTCCGATGCCTAAGTCAGTGGCGGATTCCAGCCACAGAATGGGGAAGATGTCGAAAGCGGAAGAGAAAAAGAGCTCTTGGAGATTGAGAATGTGTATGTGCGAGATTATTCACGCGTACCTCTCGAGCCATCCTTCTTATCCATATTTAAAAGATGGCCTCTGGTTTGTGGCCCGCTCTTTTCTCGGAGATCATGGGGAGCCATTCACTCCCATGATAGTCGATCGTGGGTTGTCATGAGCGGTTCTGGCCAGATCGGAGGCGTGGCTACAGGAATTGCGTTCCATGATCATGGCATGATGAGTATCGATTGTAACCGTTGGTTACAGTTTCCTTTTTGGAATAGATTGTAGTTCAAGCTTCGGGTTTCCCCTTGCATGGGCCGAAGGCTTGATATTTCCCCAAGGCCGGAGATCATGTTTACGGCGGGGACCGAAGTTCGTGTCTTCGGAAGTCGATGAGTAGTTTAGACTTCGGCTGGGGCCGAAGGTGCTACCCGAAGGACTGGCCTTCGGATGTCGTAGTTCGGTGTGAAGCCTTGAGTTGCTTACAGTTGACCTTCGCTTAGTCCAAAGTCCATAGTCCGAAGAATCGGGGCTTCGATAAGTCGAACCTGAGCCTGGTTCGTAGCTGAACCAAGATATCCCAACAGATAATATTATTACTTTATTTAGTTAGTATGCAAAATTTCAAAGGACCACTTGAAAAGGCATACAAGAAATTAACCACTAATTTTGTTATAGATTGATGTTTGCTTTCAATTATACAGAGCATGCATGCTGCATGACATTGCCAAAAAGAATCAAGCAGTTTATAGAATATTAAACTTAGTTATGAATTAGTGGTTGAGGATGATAGATTTTTTTTTTTAAGTAAGAAGGTATATGCATTAACTCAATAAAGAATTCATCTATTCAGTGTTGTACAAATAAAAAAAAAAATGGTTGATATCAAACCATAAGCCCAGAAAACAACAAAAGGAGAAAGAGGAGAATGTTTTAACAGGTAATATACAAATATATATGACATGTTAATACAAAAAGAGAAGCTATCCTGCCAGAAATGAAATAACAACCAATAACCTAGTATAAGTAAATGATCCACATTTAACAATAAATAGCATAATATAGCTTTGTCGAAATAAATAGCAGTAGCATCCAGATGTCATATTCCACCTCATTTCCATAATACCAAATGTATTTAGCCCCATATTATAATTTGCTATATTTAGTAAACTGCTCCATATTATGTATGCATTTTGTGCCTGCTCCATTTTATATTTTGCTTCTGTAAAATATTGTAAGGATAAAAGATAAGGTAAAGTAGAACCCAGGAAAATGACTTTGATGGGACAATATAAACCATAAACAGGGCACCTCATAGCAGTAATTTGCTCGGCCTAACATAAATGAAGGAAACCTATATAAGAATTTTTTTAATTTAGGCTAATATTAATTAAAATTTTATTTTATTAAAATCGGATTGATTTTATGGTCCATGTTGATAGACGAAGGTTGAACCCATTATTATGTAATTATTGATTGGACTAGGAGCACCTCATATGATTTTGTATGGTTGAGGCAGCACAGTATAGACCTTAGCCCAACTTGACTCGTGATGGGAGGGTCAATTAGGATATTTCTATTTCATTGACTAGGTCCCCTCTCTGCTTTCTCTATTTATATATCATGTATACGGTGATGTTATGGCACGGTGATTTTTTTCATCGAGAGCCGCCTTTCTGAGAAAGACCGGAAAGAAGGACTTTGCCTACAGTGTTCGTGTGAGCATCAGATGAAGGATCAAGATCAGGATTATTGACGAATACAGGTAAGTATTTATTTTCAGATCTAATATATGATTCTATATATTGATTGATCCTAGAAATTTAGGAATTATTTTTTCCACATTTGGTATCAGAGCCTGGGATTAGAATCGTATTTAATATTTTAGATATGATAAAATAAACACTTCCCCATAGATCTTCATGGATCTTAGCATGCCGTGTTTCCCGCCTGTGTCTGGAACCCTCCTCCTATTCTCTTCCCGGCGGCGATCGGTGGTCTTAATAACCACTCGTGGCTGATTGAAGGAACAAAAAAAAAAAAAAAAACAAAGGAGGATGATGGTGGCTACCGTGCGATCGAACTTCCCTGGGCTATCACCGTCGGCCACGTATCCGGCCATTTCGTGATTGGAACCCCCCTCCGCCTCCTCTTGCCAGCGGCGATGACCGGTGAGCCACTGTCTCACCGGTGGCTGATCGAACAAATTATATATAAAAAAAAGGACTTACCTTGTCCCGCCGGCCGTTGGAGGCGTTTCGACCTCCGACGTGCTCACCGGAGCCGGCAACCAGGCCTTCTAGGCTGGCCCTGGTAGTGGTCTCGCCGGTGGCTGCGTCGGCGGGGTAGATCCATGGTTGGCGGCTGGTGGTTTTGGGGAAGAGCCCTTTTTTGTTTTTGTGCACGATGATTTGGTCTCGCAAGAAGAAAGGCCCGACAGGTTTTGGGTTTTAACCCAAAATCCACTAGCCCATTATCAAAAAAAAAGGGATCCATTTTATACTAAAGTCCCTGGATTTTTTAGAATTATATAAAAGCCCTTTTACAGTAAGGTCCATCCACATTTATAATTACATTTTGGTTCAAAAGGTATTTTGCACTTTGGCCCCTGAATTTTCTGGAATTATAAATTAGTCCTCTTATGGTTAGGACCCTGAAAAATTTATAATTATATTTTGGTCTAAAATAAAATGTTGGAGGGGTATGGGCGAATTCTTATGGTTGTTTTTATTGATGATGTACATTTTGGAATGCAATGAAACTTGTGAAATGGATCAGGGAATACATGTTGATTAGTATCCTATTGCGACTGATTATATTGGATATACATGTATATTTAATCATATCCTTTATTTTGGCTTGAATTTTTATTCCCTGTATAAATAATTTTGTGGGTTGGCGCAAATATTTATTACCAAAATGGTTTGTTTGTGTCAATCCATCGAATTGTTCATCATGTGAGGGATATTTTCTGGTTATGATATACAACCGCCTGCCTAAAGGGGTTGTTGTATGGTTTAACTAGAAAATGTGGCATGGAGTATTTTGTTGCTAAGGTACTCTAGCTTCCTTGGACCTGTCTGCCCAAAGGGGATAGGTTCAGGAATGCCAAAATATCTGATTAGCTTGTGGCTTCATGTGAAGAGCTCTAATACATATTGTATGTTCTGCCCAAAGAAGAATATATGATATTGTGTTTGTGCTCTTATTTGTTATTGTGATAGGATATATTTGCAGTGTATCCGTTAACTGATGTTTGCATTCCTTATTTTGATTGTACAGTTACTTTTGGTGTGAACAATAGCAATGCTATTGTTGAGGTACTTACTGGATCGAACTATAAGAAATGGAGGCAAGACCTATAGTTTGCTCTTGGAATTGCTGACATTGATCTTGCATTGCGTGAGGCTAGACCTGATGATTTGAATGATCAAAGCACCATTTGTGCCTAAATCACTTGATGGACTCTTTCTTTTTTGAGGGTTCCATATTTATTTTTTTAAGTAATGATTTCTCTTATAGTCACATGCATTTCTAATAGACATGAGGGCTATAATCAATTTATAAGGGCATTGATTTACCATGTTTGGTCCTTTGTCATCCTTAGTGTCATAGTCATGCTTACAGGATCTTTAATATGTTAAGAATAACATTGAGGTGAAACATCCTATATCTCTGGCATATCTTCTTATTTGTTAATGTTTCCAGAAATCATGGAGATCAATATTTGTCTCATTTCTATTGCTTGATGATGGTTGATCCATCATCGAATAGAAAGGGTTGTAAGAGATAAGTTTTGAGTGGACTTTGGGTTTGGATTATCAATTTTGGCCCATTTAAAATCCAAACCATTAATTGTGTTAAGCCCAAATTGATGAGTTTGCTGGATTCAATTTGATTGCCCAAATTGATGAGTTTGCTGGATTCAATTTGATTGGGTCTATTTTAGTTTTTGGGATTAATAATATTTTTAAGCTTAACCCCCTATAAATTAAATGTGAGTCCAAATAATTTTTGAAATTTATGGTTTGGTCATCTACTATTGTTTTTGATAAAAATTGCTGTAACTTGCTCATTTTATGTTCATTTTGAGTAGTTTTTTGGACCGTTGGATTCATAATAATTTGAAGAACATTTTGATAGAGTTCTTAATGTTTGATAAATTATTTAAATAATTTAAAATTATTTTTGTGTAATTCTACTCACTATCATATAGTTCGAGTGTGTTTTTCTGTAGCCTCAAAAGGTTTAGAGCACTCTATGAATTTTGAATAGTTGAGTTAATGAGGATAAATGACTTATTTTTTATTTGGAGTTGCATATTGTTGTCTCTATTATAATTGATTCAAAATTGACTGTAATTGATTGTGACACTTATTATATACTATAATTCTTGTTCAAAGGTGTTTTATAGTTATGTAGTAAGTGCTATTGATAGATGTTGCAGTTGGAATGCATTATTATGTAATAATATGATAAGAGAGATACATGTTGTTAAAGTATTTCATTCTGTATTGATCGTTTGTGACATACATATCGTTAAAGTATGTCATTTTGTGTTTAATGGGCATTTATCTTTTCTGTATGAATAATTTATGGGTTGGCATAAATATTTATCACCAAAGTAGTTTGTTTGTGTCAGTCCATTGAATTTTTTCATTATAGAGGGTTTCTGGTTATTGCATACAATCGCCTGCCCAAAGGGGGTTGTTGTATATTTTAATCGAAAAGGTTGTATGGGGCATTGTGTTGCAATGGTGCTCTAGCTTTCCTGGGCTTATCTGCCCAAAGGTGATGGGTTCGTGACTGTTAGGGTATTTCATTTGCTTGTGGCATCGTGTGAAAAGTACTTATGCATATTACATGTTCTGCCCAAAGGGAAATATGTGATATTATTTATGGACTCTTGTATATCATATGTCCATTGACTAGTATTTAGCATTCCTACTATTTTTGATTATGTAGTCATTTATGTTAATAATAATATTGTTATTCAGTTTTGTCTGGATCAAAATATCAGAGGTAGAGGTATATTGGGCTTAGAAAATTTGTCTGCCCAAAGGGGACAGATTTTCGAATGCTTGTATCCTCATTGTGTTAACCTTCTTTTTTTTTGAAAAGGAAACATTTTGGGTATAAAGAATTTATTTACCCAAATAGAGATATTTTCAAAAATTGTATTGACCTCATTTTCATAGCTCAAATGTGTATTTCATTATTTGCCTATAGGAGAGTTTTATATGATGATGCACATGGTACATTTGTTGAAAATAGCTTATTATATTCAAAGCCTTTTTTGATTTATTGTTTATACCTCAAGTATGTTGCATCATGCATGAGCTTGATTGATATTTTATGCTATCTTAGAGGTCATGACTTGATGATCCCTCTTTGGAAGGTTAGTGGTTTTCAATGGATGGTGACCACCAAAGTGGCCTGTTCATTGAGATTTACTAGGTCCTTCTGTGAGTCTTCTAGAAGGGATTATGAAGCATTATATGTTGAAGAGAGATTCCTTATGTGGATCATTTTCTTTATAAAAAAAGTTTTATTGTATTGGACCAAGGGCTCTCATTAAAATAATGCTTATAAAGATTTTCAGAGATATATTGTTATATTTCTCTACTGATTAACTGCATTGAGACTATTTAGTAGTTAGTATTTTTGTATTCAATAGAGTTAATACTTCCATTATGATGACTCTGACTGAAATATAGATATGAAAACTGAAATTATGCTAGCACTAAGTATGATGGAATATAAATATTACATTATGTAATGATCTTCCATCTTGGTTGTCTTATTAGAGTACTTTAAAATAAAGCTGCTTATAAAAGTGGTAAAGAGTAAATCATTTTGAAATATATTTATATAATTGATTCCATTCTTATTGTTGTATTTAAGAATGGTAATCTAATTTTGACCTTATTTGTGATAGATATGTAGAATCTGATAAAAGAAAGTCTGGATGGTATAATGGTATTAGGGTTTATATCTTGAAACTAGAGAGAATTGCATCTAAAATTAGTATTATGAGATTTATATCTCTAATATATAGGCTACTTATCATATTTAGTTTTCCTGCTATGCTGTTTAATGATCTTAAATTCATATATATGAAATAATTAATAAATTATCTCTTATTCTGTTTCAAAAGTTTTTTTGATACTTTTAAGAAAAGGATAAGAATATTTATATGGTGTATCAGTTATATTTTCAAATCCCATATATAGTAAATAAATAGTATTATTAAATATTAGTATAAGTATGGGATAGTTGTTTAATATACCATGCCTAAAATTTTTAAGTATAAATGATATGATTGAGATGCAATGTGCACCCTGTAAGATATGGTGTATGTATGATGAGTAGATGCAATTCATTTTGATATCTCTAATATATAATCCTAATGATTACCATCTACTTTTTGAATAAAATTCTTGTTAAAGGTTATGCAAGATACCTTTTGAGTTAAAGATTGGTAGGAAGCTCAATTTCTTTTAACTTTTTGGTTGGAGCTATCCTGCAACTCTTAATCATTGATAATCCATCAATGAATAAATCTTAGTTTTGTAATAATATGATAATTTTAAATGAATATAGATTCTACTATCTTAATAGAGGGGTATAAAGTATATTGAGTCAAATTATGCCATATTTGTAGATACTAATTTGCATTATGTCAGATGCTTCTTGTTACGGCCGTAATGATGACATGGCCGGTCTCAGATTCCGTCGGGCGTGATTCGAGCCACGTGGAGGTTTTTCGGCCAAGTCAGCTATGGCTCCCACATGTCCGAAGTCGAGCTCGGCCCGGGCTCCCCGGCCGCTTCGCCAGGTGGCACCCTGAGACGTACCGCCCTGGCCGAAGTCGAGCTCGACCCGGGCCCTCCTGCCGCTCTGCTAGGTGTCCACCCAAGAGGGGTCCACCTCGGCCAAGGCCGGATGCTCCCCTGCTCCCTCGCCAGGTGGCACCCTGAGACGGTCCCACCTCGGCCGAGGTCGAGGCAGGCCCCTTCGCTCCTTCGCCAGGTGGCCCCCAGAGACGGGACCACCTCGGCCCAAGCTGAGCGTCCCTCTACCACCCCGCCAGGTATCCACCTAGGAGGGGTCCACCTCGGTCGAGGTCGGCTGCTCCCCCGCTCCCTCGCCAGGTGGCACCCTGAGACGGTCCCACCTCGGCTGAGGTCGAGCCGGGCCCCTTCGCCAGGTGACCCCCGGAGACGGGACCACCTCGGTCGAAGCCGAGCATCCTTCTGCCGCCCTGCCAGGTGTCCACCCAGGAGGGGTCCACCTCGGCCGAGGTCGGCTGCTCCCCGCTCCCTCGCCAGGTGGCACCCTGAGATGGTCCCACCTCGGCTGAGGTCGAGGCGGGCCCCTTCGCTCCTTCGCTAGGTGGCGCCCGGGGACGGGACCACCTCGGCCGAAGCCGGGCACCCCTTTTGCCACCTGCCAGGTGTCCGCCCAGGAGGGGTCCACCTCGGCCGAAGCAGGCCAGCTCGTATAGAGAAGGTCCCGAAGAGTGAAGGCGCGGGCTCCGAGGTTGACCCTCGAGCCGTGCGCACCGCACCCCGAGAAAGGCGCCCCGTACGGATGGTGGCGGCATGCGAAACATCACTTACGTCGGCCTGACAGGTTCGCAGTCGAGAGACGCTGCTCTGACAAAACAGGACCCGATAACGGACAGCGCCGGCGCCTGGGAAGGAGAGCGCTCACGCTCGGCCCGAGGTCTGGTCGGCAGCCTGCCCAGTGCCCCCCTCCCTTACTCTTTCCTTGCTAGGCTTGGCAAACAAGACCGGAAAGCCGCCCGGTCCTCTGAACCAGAAGGGGAAAGAGAAAGGGGCGGAGGGAAGGGGATGAAAGCGACAAGGGAGCCTCCTAGGAGCGAAAAATGAGAGGGCGATGGGAGGAGATAAAAGGAAGGAGAGAAGAGACGACAAGGTAAGGGGGACAAGTAAGAAACAGAGGCTGGAAGACTCCGCTTCAAGAGCAAGATCCAAGGTCCCAAGAGGGGATCGCTTGGCGTGAGCTCGGCAGAGGAACCCAGCCGGGTTTCTGGTCTCTTTGGCACCTTTCGTGCTAGCACATTCTCTGAGTCTGGGACTCCTTTGGGGGCCCATCCCAGAGATTCTGTTCCCTCTCGCCGTTTACTGACTTGATCGTCGGAGATCCCTCGCCGGAATCCCCGGCCAGGGTCTTCTGACCTTGCCTTGCAGGTTCGATCCAGCCAGGAGGCCCAATAGGATCGGCGGTTCCGAAGCACGGGCGCGGCGGCGAGATCGGCAACAGATTGGCGCGCCGGGTAGGGGATCAGGACAACACCCCTAGTGGGAGCAAGCTTTCTGCAGGCAAAGCGCTCTCCGACAATGGTGGTCACTTGTGGGTGCGAGGCGTCCACCAGCCGTATGGGGGAGGTTCCCTCCCCTCAAGGGGCCCACAGCCCGGAGAGGGAGCTCCCAGCTCCCCCTCCTCTTCTACCACAGCCGACCTCGGCAGACGGACCTCTTACGGCCGTCATCCAACAGCTGCAGACCTTGACCTCGGCGGTCCGGCAGCTACAACACCAGCAGCGCTCCCTGGCCATGCAGCCTCAGCCAGGGACCCCCGCAGCTCGGGCCGCGGGGCCGCATGGGAGCCTGCGCTCCATTCAAGGTAGGCCATCCCAGCCGTGGGCAGTCTCCAACCCCCGCGGGAGCCATCAAACTTCCGCGAAGAGAAACTACTCCGATTCGGCGGATCACGAGAGTCGATCCCCGGCCGATGAAGTCGAGACGGCGCATCGCAGCAAGCGACGCCGTGGCGTGACCCTGCACCGAGACCGATCGGCGCCCCCTTCACCAGCAGCCTCGGTGGAAGATTCCACCGACAAGGCCATCAGACGCCAGGCCGAGAGGCGCCTGGAGGAGCATGAGCGCAAGTTGGCAGAGTTCGCCCGCCGATTCGCCGACCTGCAGAACTCATCGGCGGGCTACGACTCCCATCCCCCCTTCTCCGAAGAAATCCAGGCGGAGCCGATTCCGAACCGGTTCCACATGTCGCAGGTGGATCCCTATGACGGGACCACCGACCCTCTGGACCATCTGGAGAGCTACAAGGCTCTCATGAGGGTCCAGGGGGCCACAGATGCTCTCTTGTGCATTGCCTTCCTCGCTACCCTCCGGAAGGCCGCTCGAGTCTGGTTCACCCGCCTCGAGCCCGGATCTATCTGCTCCTTCCATCAGTTGGAAGGAAAGTTTGTGGTGCACTTCGACGCTTGTCGAAAGATGCCGAGAGAGGTGGACAGCCTCTTCTCTATCCGCCAGCAGGACCAGGAGCTGCTCCGGGACTACATCATCCGGTTCAAGATCGCAGCCCTGGAAATCTACAGCCTAGACGAGCCCGTCGCCATGCTGGCTTTGAAGCGCGGGCTCAAGACGTCCCGCCTGACCTACTCCCTAGACAAAAAGTCCCCCAGGACGTACTCCGAGCTCCTCCTCCGCACCCACAAGTACATCCGAGCGGAGGAGGCCGACTGTACCCGCCGAGAGCTAGACGGGAAGGCTCCGAAGAAGCCATCCCCGAGGGACGTTCCAGGAGCTCGGAAGCCCGGGCCGTCTGCCGACCCTCGCCCGAATCCATGGTCAAGGGGTGAGGCCACTTCGGAGCGAAGGTTCACTCCTCTTCTCGTTCCCCGAACAAAGATCCTCATGGAAATTGAGGACGAGCACTACCTCCACCGACCTCCTCCTCAGAACCCAAGAGGTACCCGGGATAAATCAAAGTACTGCCAGTTCCACCGCGAGCACGGCCATGACACAGAGGAGTGTCGCAACCTGAAGCGGGAGATCAAGGAGCTGATCAAGAAGGGCTACCTCAGGAAGTTCATCAGGAATGAGGTCCCGGCGGAGGGACAACCGCTCACGGCCTTACTCTCGGTTCCTGTAATCGACAACCACCCGACGGAGAAGCCGGTGGGCATGATCTCACTTGGGGTCGGGCGGGCGGCAAAGAGAGCCCGGGAGGTCGGGAATCCAGAGAATGTACCCCCTTCTGAGAAGGGGAATGAAAATGAGAATGTAAACAATGATGCCGTGGTGATCGAGATGACCATCGCGAAGCATCCTGTACACCAGATTATGGTAGATAGTGGAAGCTCGGCTGACATGCTTTTTTATGATGCTTTCTCTTGAATGAATTTGTCCCATGATCAGCTGAGACCGGTGCACACCCCCCTGGTAGGCTTTACTGGGGACTCGGTGGGTGTCGAGGGGGAGATCACTCTCCCGGTCACCGCTGGATCCCCACCTCGCAGACGACCGTCCTGATGACGTTTACCGTCGTCAAGCTCCCTTCGCCTTACAACGCGATCCTCGGGCATCCCGGGCTCAACCAACTGGACGCCATGATTTCCACGAAGCGGTTGTTGGTGCAATTCCCCACGGCCTCCGGCCTCGGGGTAATGAGGGGGACGACCCAGCCAGTCCCGCATTGCCTCCAGGCGATCCCGGGCACCCGGGGCGCTGAGCTCGCCCCCGACGTCGATGACCTCGACCTGAGGGAGAGGGAACCCAGGGGAGGGCCCGTAGAGCGCCTATTGACTTATCCCCTCGGTTCGGACCCATTAAAGACGGTGCAGGTTAGGGCGCAGCTCCCAGAAGAAGAATGGACCCGCCTGCTGGAGTTCCTCCGCATGAACGCGGACGTGTTCGCCTGGTCAGCGGTCGACATGTCGGGCATTCCCCCCGAGGTCATCATGCACAGGCTGAACGTGGACCCGAGCTGCCGTCTGGTTTGCCAGAAGAAGAGGAGCTTCGCTGTGGAGAGACAGAGGGCCATTAACGAAGAGGTGGAGAAACTCCTCATCGCCGGCTTTGTGCGGGAAGTCCAGTATCCCAGCTGGCTGGCGAATGTGGTCATGGTGAAGAAAAGCAGTGGTAAGTGGAGGATCTGTGTAGACTACACCGACCTCAACCGAGCTTGCCCGAAGGACAACTTCCCCCTTCCGAAGATTGACTAGCTGGTCGACACCACCTCGGGCACCGCCTCCTATCCTTCATGGACGCCTTCTCCGGCTACAACCAGATCCGAATGAACCCGGAGGATGAAGAGCACACTGCCTTCATCACCGACCGTGGAACTTTCTGTTACAGGATGATGCCGTTTGGCCTCAAGAACGTCGGGGCCACGTACCAGCGTCTGGTCAACAGAATCTTCAAAGATCAGATCGGCCGCAACATGCAGGTGTACGTGGACGATATGCTGGTGATGAGCAAGCCCCATTCGAACCACGTGGCCGACCTGGCGGAGACCTTCGGTAACCTCCGACATCATCAGACGAAGCTGAACCTGGCAAAGTGCACCTTCGGCGTCTCCGCCGGAAGTTCCTAGGGTTCATGGTAACCCAGAGAGGGATTGAAGCCAACCCGGAGAAGGTCCAGGCCATCCTGGACATGGAGCAGCCCGCCTCCAAGAAGCAAGTGTAGCAACTCACCGGCCGGATAGCGGCCCTGAGCCGGTTCATTTCCAGATCGATCGACCGCTGTCCGACCCTTCTTCAAGGTGTTGAGGAAGATGAACAACTTCGCCTGGACCGAGGAGTGCCAAGAGGCCTTCGAAGAACTGAAGAAGATGCTCGCATCGCTCCCACTGCTTTCCAGGCCCGAGGAAGGAGAGGAGCTCATCCTCTACCTGGCGGTCACCCCGGAGGCTGTCAGTTCGGTCCTAGTTCGGACCGACGACCAAGGAGTTCAGCGGCCGGTGTACTATACCAGCAAACTTCTCCACGATGCGGAGCTCAGGTATTCCCGACCCGAGAAGCTCGTTTTTGCGTTAATAGTGTCTGCTCAGCGTCTCAGGCCCTATTTCTAAGCGCATCCCATTGCCATCCTGACGGATCAGCCACTGAAAGCAGTGCTCAGCCGACCCGACACATCGGGGCGATTGGCGAAGTGGGTGCTGAATCTCAGCGAGTTCGACATCGCGTACAGGCCGAGGTCGGCCATGAAAGTGCAAGTGCTGGCCGACTTCTTGGTCGAATGCGCGGGCCTAAGCAAGGAGCCCGAGGAGGACTCCTCGCACCAGCAGCTTAAAACGAGCCCCGAGGAGCCCGGAGAGGACACGTGGATCCTTCATGTGGATGGAGCCTCGAACTCTGGCGGGAGCGGAGCCGAACTCATTCTTGCCAACAGCGATGGGATCGTCGCCGAATGCGCGCTCCGTTTACAGTTCGCCACAACCAACAATCAAGCGAAATACGAGGCACTCCTCGCTGGGCTGAGGGTCTCCCACGAGCTGGGCGTGGCTAACCTCAAAGCCTTCACTGACTCCCAGCTGATGGCGGGACAGGTCTCCGGAGAATACGCCGCGCACGACCCTCAGATGGCAAAGTATTTGGAGCTGGTCAAAACGGGCACGGCCGGGTTTCGACGCTTCGACATCTTCCATATCCCCCGCGGGGAAAATGCTCGTGCAGACACTCTATCCCGGCTGGCGGCCCTGCCGGACTCAATGCTGGGCCGTGCTCATGTAGAGCGCCTCAAGGCCCCAAGCTACGAGATCCCAGTAGAGGTCCATCAAGTCAGCCGTGAGCCCAGCTGGATGGACAAGTATGCTGAGTACATCACCAGCGGTACCCTGCCAGAGGACCGTGCAGCGGCCCGCCTTATCAGAAAGAAGGTAGCGCGGTTCGTTCTGATGGATGGGCAACTGTATCGAATGTCCTATTCCTACCCCCTTCTGAAGTGCCTGGGACTTGCGGATGCCACACTCGTGCTCCAGGAGATTCATGAGGGCATCTGTGGGAACCATGTGGGGGGCAGAACGCTAGCCTACAAGGCCCTCCGTCATGGCTACTTTTGGGAGACGATGAAGGAAGACGCCGCTAATTTCGTGAAGAGGTGTGATCGGTGCCAGCGGCACGCCGTGGTGCAACGGCAGCCCTCCACTCCAATCTCCCAGCTCTCAGCTTCGTGGCCATTCGTCCAATGGGGAATGGACCTTCTAGGACCATTCCCACCGGCATCTGGACAACAGAAATTCTTGATTGTGGCCATCGACTACTTCACGAAGTGGGTCGAGGCCGAACCCTTGGCGCGGATCACCGAAGCAAACGTCACCAAGTTCTTCTGGAAGTCAACGTCTGTCGTTTCGGCCTCCCCCATACCGTGATCACCGACAATGGGCGTCAGTTCGACTGCCACGAGTTTGAAGAGTTCTGCAGCGACCTCGGCATCCATCATCGCTTTACCTCGGTGGCACACCCTCAGACCAATGGAGAAGCCGAGATCACGAACAGGACTATTTTGCAGGGCCTCCGCACGCGGCTGGACCAGGCCAAGGGCAGGTGGGCGGAGGAGCTCCCCAGCGTCCTCTGGGCCTACCACACCACCCCGAGGACGGCGACCGACGAGAACCCATTCAACCTCGTCTTCGGAGCCGAGGCGGTTATCCCGATTGAGCTCAGTCTACCCACACTACGTGTGGAACAATACGACGAGGCGGAGAACCCCGCCAGAATGATGCTCAACCTGGACCTTCTTGAAGAGACGAGGGACAAGGCCCGAGTTCGGATGGCGGCATACAGGCAGCGAGTGGCCAGGTATTACAACTCCCTGGTGCGGCCGAAGTCCTTTCATCCCGGAGATCTGGTGCTCCGGCACGCTGAAGCTTCTCAGCCGTGAGAGTGCGGAAAGCACTTCCCGAACTGGGAAGGCCCATACAGGGTAGCGGAAGCCCTCCCTCACGGGGCCTACTATTTGGAAGAATTGAGAGGGTCCAGGTTCCATCGGACGTGGAACGCCTCGAACCTAAGGATGTATTATCAATGATGTAAGGTTCCCCCAACTCCTGCAATAATGTTTCTTTGCTTCAAACACTCTTTCTCACCTCGTAGGGAAACGGGAGCATAGCTCTGGGTTCGGCAAACACGATTGTGGCCGAAGACCCGAGAAAGTGAGAAGTCCCGGACTTCGGTCTGGAAGGCGGGGCATAACCCAGTTCACCCATGCGAGCACGGAGAACAGCTCGGCAAGCCGCGCAAGGCTTGAACAAAGCCTGCGGCCCCGGGGTTCAGTCCGGAAGTCCCGGACTTCGGTCTAGAAGGTGGGGCAGAACCCAGTTCACCCACGCGAGCACGGAGAACAGCTCGGCAAGCCGTGCAAGGCTTGAACAAAGCCTGCGGCCCCGAGATTCAGTCTGGAAGTCCCGGACTTTGGTCTGGAAGGCGGGGCAGAACCTAGTTCGCCCACGCGAGCACGGAGAACAGCTTGGCAAGCCGCGCAAGGCTTGAACAAAGCCTACGGCCCTGGGGTTCAGTCCGGAAGTCCCGGACTTCGGTCTGGAAGGCAGGGCAGAACCCAGTTCGCCCACGCGAGCACGGAGAATAGCTCGGCAAGCCGCGCAAGGCTTGAACAAAGCCTGCGGCCCCAGGGTTCAGTCCGGAAGTTCCGAACTTCGGTCTGGAAGGCGGGGTAGAACCTAGTTCGCCCACGCGATCATGAAGGTAAGCCCTAAGAAGGGCCCGCACAAGGCCTACTCTACTGCCACCCAGTCCGGAATGCTCCGAACTTTGATCTGAATGCTGGATGGGACCAGGTCCACCCGCGGACTCAGCCCGGGGCAGGTCCACCCTCGTCTCGGCACTCCACACCAACGTCTCAAAAAAAAAAAAAAGAAGAGAAAGAAGAAAAAGTGAAAGAGGAAGGCGAGGTCGAAACTTGGCAAAGCTAGATCTTCATTAATTCAAGAAAAGGATTACAGCAAGGGAGTCCCGATAGGCCGGGAGTCCCAAAAAAAAAAAAGAAGAAAGGACAACAAAAGGGATATGTCAACGGCTTAGTTCGGCATGGTGGCAGGGTCCTCAGCCTGGGTCGCGCGCTCCACGTCCTCACCATCGGCGACTGCTGGCTTCGAGGGCCGCTCCGGAGCTACGGCCGTGTCGCCCGCTGGGGCCGTTGCTGCGTCGCCGGCCGCGTCGGATGCTCCGCTAGCGGGTCCTTGTCTTCTGCCCCCGAGCACCACCCCACTGAGGTCGAGCTCGGGGTAGAATGACCCTACCTTCTCTCGGCACACTTGGAACCCCTTCAGGAAGGATTCCACAGCGGCCTCCCGGACCTCCGAGACATACTCGTTGGAGGCCCGGAACCTCGGGACGGCTTCCTGCGCCTCCCGCTTTGCGGCCTTCAGGAGCCCGTTGACGTAGGCGCTCCGCTCCTTGGTCGCACTCGCCTCCCGCCTGGCCTCCTCCAGCTGGCACTCTAGCCATTGAGAATGGGCCTGGAGATGGGCCCTCTCAGCAGCATCCTCCTCCGCGCGACGCTGGTGGGAGATCCTCTCCTCGGACAGAGAGGACTCCAGGTCCTTGATGCGCTCCTCGGTGCATGCCAGATCCACCTGGAGGGCCTGGTTGCTCCCTCACAGCTCGACCCCCTTCTCCATGAGGTCTTTGACATCAACTGCGAGCTTGCCGAGCTTCTCCTCCTTCTCGGTATCCTTCTTCGCGTACCCTGCGAGGAAGTTCCTCAGCAGGAGCACATCGGTCCTAATCTGCACAGCAAGAAGGACGGGTTAGTAAACAGACTAACCAAAGTAATAAAGAACAGAAAACTCTGAGTTCGGACTCATCGAGAAAAGCTGTGGGAGGATCCCGAGCAAGGCGTCGGCGTAGTCCCGGCCGCCTCGAGATCGGCGATCCCAGGAGGTGGAGGCGTACTCCATCACTTTTTTTACGAGCCCCTTATCGTGGATCACCGAACATCGGTTGGTGATCACCGGCGACGGAGCCATCAGGTCGGCTGCAACGGCGACTGACCCCCAGGAGGAACCACCGTCGACGGAGCGGCTGAAGTTGCGGGCGGCGCCGTCGGCTCTGCGGCAATGATGGGGCCGGTGCGGGGCGAAATTGCGGATGATGGACCTCTCTCGTCGGCAGCACCTCCAGGTCTGATGGCTGGAGCGTCAGTGGCCCCAGCCCGAGGTGGCCTGGGCGGGGGAGCAGCAGCCACTGGACTGGGCGCGGGCACCGGCACGACCTCTTGGCTCACCTCGGTGCGAGCCCTCTTCACCGCAGGCTCGTCCACCTCGGTGGCGTCCCTCTGGGCCGCGCCCTCCAGAAGGTTCCCCAACGAGAATTTCATGCCTGCAACACAAAAAGAGTCGGTCAGCTCGGCTAAAAAAGAAGAAGAATGCAAAAGTAAGAGGAAGACTGAGTCTCACCCGGCTCTCGGATGGGACTGATCCCCGCCTCGAACAAGTTCTACTCCGAGAGCAGAACCTCGAGCTCTGGGACCACATCGCTCAGGAGCTGGGAGTAGGCCTCTTGGTCCACCGACTCGACCTGGGAGTTTCGGTTCGGGGACCGATCCGGTTCACTCCAGGCCCAGTCGACATCCTCGACCGAGGCAAAAAAGAACCGGTTCTTCCAGCCCTTGATGGAAGAAGGGAGGTCGAACTGGAGATACCTGGGCCGGGACGAAATGTACCACCAGCCGTCATCAGTGGAGTACCTCTTCAGGGTGAACAGAGCCCTGAAGAGGGAGAAACGGGCAACAAACCCGTGGAAGTGATAAAAGACAATGAAATAAAAGATGACCCGGATGGCATTGGGAGCCAATTGGGCCGGGACTAAACGGAAGTGGCTGAGGAAGGAAAGGAAGAAAGGGTGCAGAGGGAACCGAAGACCCCCGAGAACGAAGTCCTCGTAGAAGGCTATGCGACCGGGGCCACTCATGGTGACGCGATCCCCGGGCCGCGGGACAAAGAGACGGATTGACCCCGGGATGCCATAGACCTTCCGGAGCAAAGAAAGGTCACCTTCGGTCATTGTGGAAGTATGACCGGAGGGACCGGCAGAAAGAAGGGTCGGAGGAGGAAGAGAAGAAATGGAAAGTGCAGACATGACCGGAGGAGACCTGACACCCCTGGGGATGCCTATGGTGATACCCCCAGGCTGCAGTCGCCTGCGGGTCTCCTCCGGGATTACTTCCTCCGAGGAGGAGGAGGACGATGGAGTCCTCGGCCGGGATGGACCGGCCTCGTCCGGGTTAGAAGAAACATGGCGACGGCGCGCCATGACAAAGAAGAGGGTGAGAAAAATTCACTAGAGGAGAAGAGAAGGGCGAAGAAGAGAATGAGGGCACTCACCAAAAATGTACTGTGCAACGCGGGGCAGAGGGAGATAGCCTGCAGCAAATCGCCCACGGAGCAAGGGAAAAGGCCTCATTCCAGAAAGTCCCCTCCTTTTCAAACTCAATCGACAGCAGCCGTACCCATCATTCCGCTCCGGGCCATCAGATGATCGTCGTGTGAATGCACGCCCGACACCGACGCCTTGTTAGCAGGGAAACGGCCTCTGCTTCGAAGTGACGCATTTATTGCGGGCGAATAGGCGATGCGTGGCGGCCTTCTATAGGGCTTCGGGCGCACCGAGAAACGGCGATGAGGATCGTGGCAATTATGACGCAAGATCTTCGCCTCCCCACGTCATATCCGCATTTAATCCTAACGTTCCATTCCACAACGCCCCAACGGAATGTTGGGTTGGGGGCAACTGTTACGGCCGTAATGATGACGTGGCCGGTCTCAAATTCCGTCGAGCGTGATTCGAGCCACGTGGAGGTTTTTCGGCCAAGTCAGCTGTGGCTCCCACACGTCCGAAGTCGAGCTCGGCCCGGGCTCCCCGGCCGCTTCGCCAGGTGGCACCCTGAGATGTACCGCCCTGGCCGAAGTCGAGCTCGGCCCGGGCCCTCCTGCCGCTCCGCCAGGTGTCCACCCAGGAGGGGTCCACCTCGGCCGAGGCCGGCTGCTCCCCCGCTCCCTCGCTAGGTGGCACCCTGAGACGGTCCCACCTCGTCCGAGGTCGAGGTAGGCCCCTTCGCTCCTTCGCCAGGTGGCCCCTGGAGACGGGACCACCTCGACCCAAGTCAAGCGTCCCTCTGCCACCTCGCCAGGTGTCCACCCAGGAGGGGTCCACCTCGGCCGAGGTCGGCTGCTCCCTCGCTCCCTCGCCAGGTGGCATCCTGAGACGGTCCCACCTCGGCCGAGGTCGAGTCGGGCCCCTTCGCTCCTTCGCCAGGTGGCCCCCGGACACGGGACCACCTCGGTCGAAGCCGAGCATCCTTCTGCCGCCCCGCCTGGTGTCCACCCAGGAGGGGTCCACCTCGATCGAGGTCGGCTGCTCCCCCGCTCCCTCGCCAGGTGGCACCCTGAGATGGTCCCACCTCGGTCGAGGTCGAGGCGGGCCCCTTCGCTCCTTCGCCAGGTGGCGCCCGGGGACGGGACCACCTCGGCCGAAGCCGGGCACCCCTTTTGCCACCTGCCAGGTGTCCGCCCAGGAGGGGTCCACCTTGGCCGAAACAGGCCAGCTCGTACAGAGAAGGTCCCGAAGAGCGGAGGCGCGGGCTTCGAGGTTGAACCTCGAGCCATGCGCGCCGCACCCCGAGAAAGGTGCCCCGTACGGATGGCGGCGGCACGCGAAACATCACTTACGTTGGCCCGACAGGTTCCACAGTCGAGAGATGCGGCTCTGACAAAACAGGACCCGATAACGGACAGCACTGGCGCCTGGGAAGGAGAGCGCTCACGCTCGGCCCGAGGTCTGGTCGGCAGCCTGCCCAGCGCCCCCCTCCCTTACTCTTTTCCCGCTAGGCTCGGCAAACGAGACCGGAAAGCCGCCCGGCCCTCTGGACCAGAAGGGGAAAGAGAAAGGGGCGGAGGGAAGGGGATGAAAGCGACAAGGGAGCCTCCCAGGAGCGAAAAATGAGAGAGCGACGGGAGGAGATAAAAGGAAGGAGAGAAGAGACGACAAGGTAAGGGGGACAAGTAAGAAACAGAGGCTGGAAGACTCTGCTTCAAGAGCAAGATCCAAGGTCCCAAGAGGGGATCGCTTGGCGTGAGCTCGGCAGAGGAACCCAGCCGGGTTTCTGGTCTCTTTGGCATCTTTCGTGCTAGCACATTCTCTGAGTCTGGGACTCCTTTGGGGGCCCGTCCAAGAGATTCTGTTCCCTCTCGCCGTCTACTGACTTGATCGTCGGAGCTCCCTCGCCGGAATCCCCGGCCAGGGTCTTCTGACCTTGCCTTGCAGGTTCGGTCCAGCCAGGAGGCCCCAGGAGCGAGGCGGTCTAGTAGGATCGGCGGTTCCGAAGCACGGGTGCGGCGGCGAGATCGGCAACACTTCTATATATTAGAAGTATGACATTGAAGGAAAATAAGTAGTTGCTCTTATCCTACTAGGGGATAGTGAGAGAGTAATATTAAATATATAAACTAATTATAGTACTTTCATTATTAGTTGATGTAGCACTAGTAAAAAAATTATATGAAAAGAGAATAGATACATGTCATTTCTTATGATAATGTAAATGACTGGAGGTTTTGTTTCATAGAAAGATTTGCAAATAGAATCTAATGGCATTCTTGGATATACAGGCAAAGTTTGTGGCATGTTGTAAAGTCACAATTCATATTGTTACATTATGAAACTTTGTTCTGGATCTTATAATTATTGATTATGTCTTAAAACCACTTATAATTTTATAATAATAGGTAGCTTTGTTTTTTTTTAAAGGAATAATAAAAGTTTTCATCTTTTCTATCTATGTGAAGATAGAATTTTTATCAATCAGAGGTTAGGGAGATATTTTGTACAATATATAAAGTCAAAATTCGTTGATCCCCTAATCAAGATTAAGACCCATAGTTTTTCTTATGAAATGTGTCATGAATATGGGCATTTTAAATTCTTTTGTTGTGCTTGGTTAGTGGGAGTGACTTTATGTTTATGCTTTATTATTATAAAGCTTGGTTTCATTTGATTTTTCTATCATGTGTATTTATATATATTGTTAACATGATAGATGATGGATTACAATCCTATATGGTTTTTTATGTGCACATATGGAATAAAGTATAATATAGTATCTCAAGAATGTGTTTTGTCTTGAGAATGACAGTTGTATGGGTATGTCTTATTTTGATAATTATGAGAGCTCATTGTGTTTGGAGACATACATACTTCTTTTGAAGTCGTTAGATTTCTCTAGCTAGTGATATAGCACGTGGTTATAGAGAAATCTTGATTGAGGGTACATATATTTAATTTATTTTGATTATGAGATATCTCTTTTAGTTATGTACCTGACTGAGACCCAGTGTCGAGTTTCAGATTTATTGTGCTGTCTCGTCATTGACACCATTATTGAGTATGTGAGACAGGATGCCTTGTTGTTTGATGCCATCATAATTTCTCTTGCTTATTTTGTTTCTAAGCATGTTGACGAAAAATTAGAGGACTGACAATGAAAAATAGCATGTTTTATTTGATCACCTTGATGCTATTTTCTTGCTACACTACTACACCAAGACTCATATCGATGGTGTTTATGATGCTTGTAACCATGGATAAGTCTTGTATCGGTTAAGTAGTGCAACGGCCCTATGATTCGGTATCATGGATACTATTGGACCGAGTCGTTTGTAGGTACTGTCTATGGATCATATGGTGGCCACATTTTGTTTTCAACCCGAGAGCTATTTTTAAAATAAAATGTTTTCAAAATTATAATTAATGTAGTCCAAGTGGGAGAATGTAAGAATTTTCTTAATTTGGGCTAACATTAATTGAAATTTTGTTTTATTAAAACCGGGTTGATTTTATGGTCCATGTTGACAGACGTAGGTTGAGTCCATTATTATGCGATCATTGATTGGGCTAGGAGCACCTCATGTAATTTGGTGTGGTTGAGGCGGCACAGTGTAGGCCTTAGCCCAACTTGACTCGTGATGGGATGGTCAGTTAGGGTATTTCTATTTTATTGGCTAGTTCCCCTCTCCGCTTCCTCTATTTATATATCACGTATACGGTGATGTTATGGTACAGTGATTTTTTCCATCGAGAGCCGCCTTTCTAAGAAAGACCAGAGAGGACTTTGCCTACGGTATTCGTGTGAGCATCGAGATGAAGGATCAATACCAGGATTATTGACGAATACAGGTAAGTATTTATTTTCAGATCAATATATGATTCTATATATTGATTGATCTTAGAAATTTAGAAATTATTTTTCTGACAACCTATATATAGAAACAACATGGCAAATGAAAACATTTCCTATTTTACTATTTTCTTTTTCTATTTTTTTGTATTTTTCTTTTTTATCACATATCGTTTAAATTTTTTCTCACATAAATTCCTTTTTTGTACTTTTTTTTTTTCTTTTATCCTTAGTCAAACAAAAATAATAGTAGCATGTAAATCCCTTGTATCGAAGAAGCATCCCTTGTATTAAAGAAGCATAGAAGAGCTACAAAGAAACGGTATCAGGGTATACAAATATAAGTGACATGTCGAGAGTCAACAAAAAGTAGAACCTAGTATGTGTCAGAAAAGGAACTAAGTTTTGAAACGAGAAATAGCCAACCATCCTGCCAGAAATAAAATAATAGCTAGTGTTCTTATAGAAGTAAATGATCCATATCCTACAATAAATAACAGCAGTTTAGCTTTGTAGAGATAAATAGTAACAATATCCAAATGTCATGATCCATCTCATTTCAATAATACCAAATGTAATCAACTCTATATTGTAATTTGTTGGATTTTGTAAACTGCTCCATATTATAATGTACCTACTTCTTTCCAAGATTGTGCTTCTAATGGATAACTCCTACATTAACAGCATAAACAAATCGTGTTGTCACCAAAGAGGTTGATATCCAGGATAACAGAGTATGCCTTTGATGCCTTCAACATATCAGCTTCAAACAAAGAGTATTCATAGAAACTTACTACTGTTAATGACGAGGACAAGATACTACCAAAATACAATTCTTTAAAGATAGCAAGATCGGATGGCTTTTCCAATTGCTTCTTCATTGAGTTTTTGTATATTATAAAGAATGAGGTCATTCAAGCTATCAAATATTTCTTTAGGATTGGAAAAATGTCCGGTGATTGGAAAAAATTTTACATTACTTTAATTTCAAAGATTAGCAACCTTAAAAAAGTAGAGGAATTTTGATATATTAGCCTGTACAATTCCATCTATAAAATTATGGCAAATTAAGATCCTTGTGAATAGGCTAAAACCTATTCTTCTGTGCATTATCTTTTCGGAACAAGGGGCCTTCATCCAAAGCCAGCACATCAAATATTGCTTGCTTAGGAATTAATGCATTCTCTCCTTCAAGCTTCATTGTCAAAAATTTGATGGTTCTTAAACTAGATACGGAAAAATTTTATGATAGACTAAAACCTATTCTTCTATACATTATCTTTTTGGAACAAGGGCCTTCATCCAAAGCCAGCACATCAAATATTGCTTGCTTAGGAATTAATGCATTCTCTCCTTCAAGCTCCATTGTCAAAAATTTTGATGGTTCTTAAGCTAGATATGGAAAAATCTTATGATGGTATTCATTAGCCCCTTCTCTTTAAAGTCAGCAGTTTGGGTTTCGTACAAAATTCACACAGCTAGTCAAAGGATCTCCGTGTCACTTCCCCAGTGCTCTATTGGTTAATGGGACTTCATTATGTTGGTTTACCCCTTTGTGAAACCTCAAACATGGTTGCCCACTCTCTTTATATTTATTTATTAGCTATTCAGAATTTTTTTTTGAGTTTTTACAATTTTCAATTCAAAATTAGATGCTATAGGTTTTCTCTCCTCCTAATGGGCCTTCAATCTTGCAAATATTTTTTGGTTGATGATTGTCTCCTAATTACAAAGGCTACCATTAAAGACAAAGTCATACCCAATGGCTGACTACCAAACCAGACTGCCACTCTTGCTGAGGTCCAACCGGACCGCTCTTATGGACTTCCGAATGCTCTTCTTCGGAGATCAGATTCGTTCTTTCTTTGAAGATCCGACGGACGTTCTCCTTCGAGGGTCCGACCGACCCATGAAGTAGAGGTCCGAATGACCCACTTCTGTGGAGGTCCATCCAACCTTCTCCTATTGAAGCTCTAACGGATGCTCTCCTTCAGAGGTCCGACCGACCCTCCCCAGTCGAGGCCAAACGACCCACTGTTACGGAAGTCCAAGCCACCCCCTCCATTGGAGGTCTGATAGAGGCACTCTTACAGAGATCCGGGTTACTATCTTCATCAAAAGTCCGACCGGCTCTCTATAGTTGAAGTCCAACCGGCTCTCTATAGTCGAAGTCCAACCAACTCACTCAAACTCCAGAAGTAACTCAAAGGCTCTAGAAGCCTCTTCCAGCTGGTACCAGAATTCTGTTATAATGGACACCACGATGTGGCCACGTCCTGGTACTACCTGACCACTATCTTGATTATCCTAGGGGCAAATCGGACATTCTCTGCCTATCCCCTAACAGAATTTGACAGTATTCCATGCCTATATAAGGTAAACCGGGGGACACAGAGGGTAAGCAAGCTAACACATACACTATTCCTTCTCCATGCACTGTCTCTTTGATTCCTCCATTCTGTTGCCCTCAAGCTCCCGCTAACTTAAGCATTGGAGTGCTCCCCGTCGAAACACCACTGGCCCTTGGAGACTTTGTTGCAGGAACCGGGAGAAGAGCGCTCCAGCCTAGCCGTCCGAGCCCGATCCGGGAGAAGTTGCAGCAACAGATTGGTGCTAGAGGAAGGGCTTACCCTTCTCTAAAAGGAGGAATCCATCCACTAATTCAAGCAATGGCAAAGGTAAGAGTCCAGAACACCTCCGCCAGGAGAGGTCTTTCCCCATCCAGGTCCGAGGGACCTCCCAGGGAAAACGATGCTGCTGAACCCACTATTACTCTGGGGCTGTAGCAGTTCCAGACGCTGCTGAACCGTATTTATATACTACTGTGGTTCAGCATCTTCAGGAGGTGGCTAACAACCGGCAGCAGTCACCTGCTGCATCTTGCACCAACCATCAACCGCTGCTGAGAGAAGCCGACCGCAAGAAGTCCCCCAGCCTCATTCTCATGCTGCTCCAGAGCCCCGAAGGTCTTTGGGGGCTCATGCTAATGGGAAGATGGCAAGGTCCACCTCACCCTCCTTCGTTGACTCTGTCCCTGATGGCGTTTGGCACCCTGACGAACTTCTGAGAGACTACACCAGCAAAATCCTGTGCATGGAGGAGTGCATTGCTAAGCTTGCTGACTGGCAGAAAGCCGAACGGGGGCAGGCGTACGACTCCCGTCTGTCTTTTTCTGATGAGATCATGGGGGAGCCGATCCCCCATCATTTCAAAATTCTGCAGGTGGACCCCTACAATGGTACCACCAACCTGCTGGACCATCTGGGCACCTATAAGGCCCACATGATGGTATAGGACGCCTTCAACACCCTTCACTACATTACCTTCCCCGCCACTTTCAAGAAGGCCGCTCGGATGTGGTTCTCTGCCATCCGACCAAGTACAATCCATTCTTTATCTTAGCTTGAAATGCTTTTTCTTTCCCATTTCAGGACTTGCAGTCGGATCCCGAGCAACACTGACTACCTCTTCCTCATGCTGCAAAAAGAGGAAGGACTCTCTGGGACTACATGGCCCATTTTAACTCAGTGGCCATGGAGATCCCGGATCTGAGTGAAGACATAGCTATGTCAGCCTTCAAAAGAGGGCTACGAGCATCCAGGCTCACTTTCTCCCTAGATAAGAAATTTTTGACAAGCTACTCCGAGTTGTTAGCTTGGGCACAGAAATATGTCCTGGCAGAAGAATAAGCGACGAGCCGATGCCAGGATGAAGGGAGGTTGGCCCCGAAGAAGCGGAGCGACAAGGCTCCCGAAGTCCAACCTCCCGGCGATGGCAACAACTCGGCCCGACGCCGAAGCCCGAAGCCGGAGGACTTTCTCAGGAGGTTCGAAACCTATGCGCTCCTCTCCCTTCGAGGGAGAAGATCCTCCTGGAAATTGAGAATGAGACCTTCCTGCAAAGGCCTCGTCCGATGAAGGGCCCCTCTACATCTAGAAATAGAGATAAATAATGCCGGTTCCATCGGACCACGGGCACAACACTGAAGAGTGAATCTAGCTGAAGGACGCCTTTGAAGACCTCATCAGGAAAGGGTACCTGCACAAATACGTCCGACCCCGCAGGGATCATGTCGAAGCTTCAACCACCAAAGACCCTTCGAAGGAGGCAGAGCTTCCCAACCAGCATCCGACCGGTGGGGATGTCGGCATGCTACATCGTAGGTTCAACTGGAGATATGAGGAGGACCAGGACATCGTCAAGAGGTCAAGGGGCTCCAATGTAATCAGCTTCTTCGACGTAGACCTCTTGGAATCCTACATTTCTGGAAATGATCCTGTAGTCGTGTCGGCGGTGATTGCCAACTACGATGTAAAAAGAATTCTTATAGATAATGAAAGCTCCACGGAGGTATTATTGTATGATGCTTTTGTTAGAATGAACCTGTCCATATCAAGATTGCAAGAATCCCCCATGCCGCTGATGGGCTTCGGGGGAAACTCCGTCGGAGTTGAGGGAGAGATAACTCTACTGTGACTATCAGAACGGAGCCTTTTCAGAAGACTCTTCCCATCAACTTTGTGGTCGTGCGTACGACCTCGGCTTATAATGCCATTTTGGGCCGACTATCCCTCAACAAGTTCCGCGCCATCATTTCTACCTACCATTTATTGGCGAAGTTTCCGACCCGAAATAGGGTTGGAGTTATGAGGGGAGATCGCAGGATGGCCAAACAGTGCCTAACTATCCAAGACTGGCAGTCAAATGGTCATTCTACTTTGGAACAACTGGACCCAAGGGCCGAAGCTGATGGCCACGGCCAACCAGTTGAAAGAATCCTGTTTGTTCCCCTTCGGAAGGACGGCCCCACCAGAGTCCTCCAAATTGGAAGCACTCTCAGTGAAGAAGCCAAGTTGGAGCTAATTGACTTCCTGATGAGTAATGCTGATGTATTTGCCTGGTCGGTGTTAGATATGCCAGGCATCCCGTCGGACATCATCACTCACTAGCTTAAGGTGGATCCGACCTACAGACCCGTCCGTCAGAAGAAGAGGAGCTTCGCTCTCGAATGACAAAGAGCTATTGATGAAGAGGTCAAGAAGCTCTCTGATGCGGGCTTCATCAGAGAGGCCCATTATCCTGACTGGCTAGTAAATGTCATAATGGTAAAAAAGGCTAATAAAAAGTGGAGGATCTGTGTGGACTACACTGACCTCAACAAGGCTTGTCCGAAGGACAGCTTTTCCCTGTCGAAGATTGATCAGCTGGTGGATGCCATGGCCGGCAATCAGCTTTTAAGCTTCATGGATGCCTTTTCCAGCTACAACCATATCAGGATGCACTGGAGGATGAGGAGAAGATCGTCTTTGTCACTGACAAATGATCTACTATTACAAGATGATGCCCTTCGGCTTGAAGAACGCCGGTGCCACTTTCCAAAGGCTGATCAACCGGGTCTTCGAAGGGTAGCTCGGGAGAAACATGGAGGCGATGTAAATGATATGATAGTCAAGAGCCTCACAAAGCTGACCACATCAAAGACTTGCAGGAGTCCTTTGACGCACTGAGATGTCATCGGATGAAGTTGAATCCTGTCAAGTACACTTTTGGGGTGACTTCCGGGAAGTTCCTCGGCTTCCTGATCACACAAAGAGGAATTGAAGTCAACCCTGACAAGATCAGAACTATTATTGAGATGGAACATCCAACCAATAAGAAGCAAGTGCAAGAGCTTACAGGCCGTATAGCATCTCTCAGCCATTTCATCTCTCGGTCGGTTGAGAAGTCCCTATCATTTTTCAAGACCTTGCATCGGTCAGACCACTTCCACTGGACCGATGAATGTCGGTCGGCTTTTGAAGATTTGAAGGATTATCTGAAGAACCCTCTATTGTTGGCCAAGCCGATGCAGGGGGAGGCATTATACCTGTACCTGTCATCGTCGGACGAGGCGGTTAGCTTCGTCCTCATGCGAGTGGGAGAAGATGGTTAGCAAAAACCTGTCTATTACATCAGTAAAGTTCTCCATGATGCCGAAACAAGGTACCCCAAAATGCAGAAGCTTGTTTATTCCTTGGTCATAGCAGCCAAGCGACTCCGACCCTACTTTCAGGTGCACCCGATCGTCGTGCTATCTTGACAACCCCTTAAGGTGATCCTTCGGAGCCTAGACACCTCCGGTCGGCTTGCCAAGTGGGCCATCAAGCTTGGCGAGTTCGATATCTCTTTCCAATCCCGATCGACTATGAATGCTCAGGTAATTGCTGACTTCATTGCAGAGTATATCTGGAAGCAGGAAGCATCCTCTCAAACGGTCGAAGCACCTGAAGCTGATGCCAATGATGAAGCAGAGCCCGCTTGGACCCTTCACGTAGACGGAGCGTCCAACCTTGCTGGCTGCGGGACCGGCCTGATCCTAGTCGACCCCGACGGAGAAAGCTTGGAGTATGCTTTGCAATTTTCATTTCGGATGTTAAACAACTAGGCAGAGTATGAAGCCCTTCTCACAGGACTAAGAATAGCCAATGAGTTGGGCATCGACTGAATCAAGGCTTTCTCCAACTCCCAGCTAATGGTAAATCAAGTGAAGGACGAATTCGAAGTGAGAGATTTGACCTTGGCCAAATACCTGAACAAGGTACGAAACCTTATATCTTGGCTTAAATTCTTCGAAATCATCCATATACCTCAATTGCAGAACTCCCGAGCGAATGCTTTATCATGATTGGCTACGGCCATCACCAACACCTCCGACCGAACCTTCATGGAGTATCTACAGTGCCCAAGTATTGCTGAAGAGCAGACCGAAGTCCACCAAGTTGAACAAGAAGCTTCTTGGATGGACCCAATTCTCGCATTCATTATCGGAGGAACTCTACCGGAAGATCCGACTGAAGCCAAGAATGTACGCTGGACAGCTTCGAAGTACGTCGTCTTCGACGGCATCCTCTACAAGCGATCATTCTCACAATCGCTGCTGAAGTGCTTGGGGCCGATTGATGTAGACTACGCACTCAAAGAAGTTCATGAAGGCATCTGCAGCGACCACCTTGGAGGAAGATCCTTGGCTTACAAAATTATTCGACAATGATACTATTGGCCTACAATCCAGAAGGACGCATCGGACTTCGTCAGAAGGTGCGACGCATGTCAGAGGTACTCCAATATACAAAGGAGGCTTGCCAGTCAACTGACTTTGCTCACTACGCCTTGGCCATTCGCATAATGGGGGATGGACATCTTGGGACCCTTCCCCCCAGCATCTGGCCAGTGAAAATTCCTGATTGTAGCTATGATTACTTCACCAAATAGGTGGAGGCCAAGCCATCGGTGCAAATTATAGAAGCTAAAGCGAAGAACTTTGTCCGAAACAGCATCATCTTCTGATTCAGCATTCCATAGATGATCATTACCGACAATGGAAGGTAGTTCGACAATCCCAAATTTCGGGACTTCTGCCAGCAATATCACATCTCCCATCACCTTACATCAGTCGGTCACCCCCAGTCCAATGGAGAAGCCGAAGTCACTAACCGGACAATCCTACACGGACTAAAGACCCGACTGAATGATGCCAAAGGACTTTGGACAGAAGAGCTCCACTCAGTGCTCTGGGCTTATCAGACAACCGCCCGAATGGTGACCGGGGAGACTCCATTCAACCTGACTTACAGAAGTGAAGCAGTCATCCCTGTGGAAGTTTCCTTGCAATCTCTATGGATTGATCACTACGCCGAACCGACCAACTCAGAGCAACGAAGGGTTGACCTAGATCTACTTGAAGAGACTAGGTTCCAGATAAGCTTGAAGATGGTGACCTACCATCAGAAGATGGCTAGATATTACAACTCACGAGTCAAGGCTCGAACTTTCCGGGTCGGAGATCTGGTTTTGCAAAGGACAGAAATATCAAGACCGACCAAGCAAGGAAAACTCTCTCCCAACTGGGAAGGTCCTTATCGAGTCGTTGAAGTAATTCAAGCCGGAACCTATCGACTCAAGTATTTGGACGGACGACAAGTAGCGCGTCCGTAGAATGTAGACAACCATCGCAAGTATTATCAATAAAGGCCACAACTTCTTTCATGAAGCAATTCTGAAAGTCTGACTCCGGTCGGCAAAGGCTCTAGGGCAGCTCACTTTCGAAAGTCCGACTCCAGTCGACAGAGGCTCTAGGGCAGCCCACTTCCGAAAGTCTGACTCCGGTCGACAGAGGCTCTAGGGCAGCCCACTTCCGAAAGTCTGACTCTGGTCGGCAGAGGCTCTAGGACAGCCCACTTCTGAAAATCTGACTCCGGCCGACAACAGCTTCAAAAAAATCCACATGGAGATCTGATCTCAAGTTCGAACGAGCCGACGGACCAACACTTAGAAAAATTCCTAACTATCTAGGCTCGGACTGAGTTACTATCCGGTAGTCACTTCAAAGATTTCAAGTTCGGATGAGCCGACGAACCAACACTTAGAAAAACTCCTAAGTGTTTAGGTTCGAACTGAGCTACCGTCCGGCAGCCATTTCAGAGATTTCAAGTTTGGACGAGCCGACTGACCAACACTTAGAAAAATTCCTAAGTGTCTAGGTTCGGACTGAGCTATTGTCCAGCAGTCGTTTCAGAGATTTCGAGTTCGGATGAGCTGACGGACCAATACTTAGAAAAATTTCTAAGTATCTAGGTTCGGACTGAGCTACTGTCCGGTGGCTATTTCGGAGTGTTTGCAGTCCTATCAAGCCGACTGTCAACACTTAAAAATATTTTAGAAAAAAGAACTTCAGTCAAATCGACCGACCCAACAACACAGACATATACAAGAGATATGATAAGAAGTTCTATTATATTATAAAAGGAGTTCTTTACAAAAGAGAAGGTCAGACCTTTACATACATCCTAGGTCTGACCCCCTGGAGATACAGATATAACCTCGACTTCAGCCCCAACCTCGACTTTGGCCCCCTCGACCTCCCCCGGAGCTCCGATTGGGACGTCCGCCACCCTAACCTTGGCTTCGACCTGGGCATCGGCTCTGGCCTTCTCTATGCCAGCTTCGACAGGGGGCTCGGCCCCTCCGCCAGATGGACTCGCCTCTTCTTCGGCGCCTTCCTCTTCTACCCGTTTCGACAGCTATAGAAAGGCTAAGTCGAGCTCCGGGAAAGCATTACAGACCTTCGCCAGGCACTCTTCGTATCCATAGTCGAAGCTGTACCAGCCGGCCTCGTTCATTTCCTCTTTAAAGTCTTCGGAGGCCTTATATTCCTTTATGGCTGCTTTGGCCGCCATCGCCATCAGCTCCCGGGTTGTCTTCAACAAACCCTTATACCTCTCTGCCTCAGCCTGGTGGCCCCTTGTGCGCCTTTCGGACTCGACCAGGCATCCCTCCTCCTCAGTCAACTGACGGGCCAGGGATTTCACCCTTAGCTTCTTTCTATTCAGCCTGGCCTTTCGGTCAGTTTGTCGGGCCAGCAAGTCTTCTATCTACTTCATTTGAGCCTCTGTCTCAGCCCGCAGAGCAGATAGCTCCTCCTCAGTGGCCCGTAGAATGGATAACTCCGCTTTGGTAGCTGTCAGCACCACTTCTGTGGCATCTCTGGCCGCCTCTGCTACCTCGGCCCTCTTGGTCGAGTACTCTTTCAGGTCCAGCAGCTCGCTCAGGCCATCGTCCATTAGCAGCATGTCTTGAAGGAGCTGCAAACAACAAGACGACGTCAGTGACTCATAGGCAAAGGCCAAAAGCTCGAATATGGGTGGCTTACCCCCATCATGTTGTGAAAGGAACTCCTTGCAGTCTCGTTCACTGTCCGCTGACCCGATTGGTTCCAATCGACGTCTGCTACAGCCCTCTTGAGCCAGTTTTTGACCTGCTCAGCATCATGTATGGCACGCCATTTTTGATGCGCCTCTTCGCTTGTCTCGCCGGCTTCCCCCCTACCGGCCCCTCTTCCTTCTGTTACTTTTTCCCCTCCGACCTTGGGGGAATCCTCCTCGATCGGCTCGATATGGGATGAGATTGGAGCGGTCTCTAGATCAATCGGGAATGATTGTCTTTCTCCTGTCTAGGTAGCCGACTGCCCGATTGAAGACGAGCGCTCCGTCTCCTTCGTCACTAAGCGCTCCGACAGCGGTATGTCATCTTCGGACTCAATAGAGACAACTGCGACAGTGGTGGACGACTCCTCCATCCATTGCTCTTTGGCCTTTCGAATGCTGGCTCTTCCGTCCATTGCCTCTTCGGCCTTCCGGACGTCGGCTCAGTAATATGGACGGCTCTTCTCTAAGCCGCCCGTGTTGAAATTGTCACGCGGTCCGGTCTCATTCTTCCACTTGCCGTCAAACAAAATCAGAGTCAGCAACAAACAAACAAAGCCGATAGTGAAGGATAGAAGACCTACAACAAGTGGCTGCTACCCTACCTAAGATTTGCTACTGGCTGATCCCAGCCAAGTGGAGGTTCTCTTCTCGGAGCAAGTCATGTACAAACGTTAGGTCGTCTTCATCCAGTTTGTTGAAGTCGGCCTTGTCGGCCCTCAAGACTCTCCTCCCATCTACTGCTTTCGGCTTGGGCTCTCTCCATGCCGGCTCAAAACCCCAGGGCTCCAAACTATCTACAAAGAAGTACCGGGACTTCCATCCATGGATAGCTGATGGAAGCCCCCCTAATATTCTCCGACCAGGGTGGGGACTGAACATCCACCACTTCTGGCTTCGGAAGTCCCTTTTTAGAAGAAAGAAATTAGAGAAAAGAGACAGTCTAGGCTCGACTCCGGCCCTCTGACAAAGGACCATGAAACCACAGATCGCCCAAATGCTGTTCGAGGTCAACTGCGTTTGGGACACTCTATAGCTATTGAAGATTTGTACAAAGAGATTGTGAAGAGGGAATCGAAGGCCGGCCTTAAGGTGATCTTCATATACAGGAAGGGCTCCTAGGTTCAGAGGGCCATTTACCCTTCCCTCCCGGCTGGGAATAGTCAAATGCAGTGTCGGAGGGATGTTATATACAACCCTAAGGTTCTCTACCCTTTCTTTGATCATGCCCGATGTAATGTCATACAGACCTGGTTCCTTATTCCTGTGGGTGGAGCTCTAGCTACCGGAAGCCATTCTAATGAAAATTATAGAAGAAAGAAGGGACGGGTGTGAAACTAACCTGGTAGTCGAAATTCCTAAGGGAGGCGAGAGCGGCGGAAGAAGAAGGCTGTTTCTCTCCAAATGCAAGTGCAGCGGAAGACTCCCTCCAGGCTTTCACCCCTCCTTTTATAGGCACTGAGGGGTTGCTTCCCAGCACCCCTCGAGCACCGTGATCCACCGTCAGACGATGCGACTTCCCGATCTGACGGGGAAGCCAATGGGAGGCATCGGATTGTGCCCAACCGTGATTTGTGTGACCACCCAACCAGTGGCGAATAAGAGACTCCGGGTATTTCGCCAACCGCTCAGATTTCTCCACATCGCCCACATCGCATCAGGAGCCCAACGGATGTGCATTTCATGCTGGCAGCCCATCATTGCACCTTACCTGCATTAACTATCCATGTCACTATTTCCAATGCGGTGCTGACACTTATCCTGGGGGCAGGGTTTCAGAGTGGAAGGTAGCCAGCCACGGTACGCCGGATCAGATTCGCAATCATCCCCACAGATTGGCGCATTAAATGCCAAGTGATGCCCTCGTCCTTCGAAGCTGCAGGACCGCTCAAAAGCCAAGAGCAAGGGGGCAACTGTCATACCCAACCAGCTCACTACCAAATTGGACCGCCACTCTTGCTGAGGACCAACCGGACTGCTCTTATGGACTTCCGAATGCTCTCTTTCGGAGGTCGGATTCGTTCCTTCTTTGAAGATCCGATGGACGTTCTCCTTCGAGGGTCTGACCGACCTACGGAAGTAGAGGTCTGAACATCCCACTTCTATTGAGGTCCGGCCAACCTTCTCCTGCTGAAGCTCCGACGGACGCTCTCCTTCAAAGGTCCAACCAGCCCTTCCTAGTTAAGGTCCGTACGACCCACTGTTATGGAAGTCCAAGCCACCCCCTCCATTGGAGGTCTGACAGAGGCACTCTTACAGAGATCCGGCTAACTCTCTTCATCAGAAGTCCGATCGGCTCTCTATAATCGAAGTCCGATCGGCTCTCTATAATCGAAGTCCGATCGGCTCTCTATAGTCGAAGTCCGACCAACTCACTCCAACTCCAGAAGTAACTTAAAGGCTCCAGAAGCCTCTTCCAACTGGTACCAGAATTCTGTTATAACGGACACCATGACGTGGCCATGTCCTGGTGCCACCTGGCCACTATCCTGATTTTTCTAGGGACAAATCAAACATTCTCTGCTAATTCCCTAACAGAATTTGGCAGTATTCCATGCCTACATAAGGTAAACCGGGGGACACAGAGGGTAAGCAAGCTAACACAGACCCTCTTCCTTCTCCATACACTGTCTCTTTGATTCATCCATTCTGTTGCCCTCAAGCTTCCACTAACTTAAGCATCGGAGTGTCCCCCGTCGGAACACCACCGGTCCTTGGAGACTTCGTTGCAGGAACCAGGAGAATAGTGCTCCAGCCCAGCCATTCGAGCCCGGTCTGGGAGAAGTTGTAGTAACAGACAATATTTGTCTTCTTGCTATTATTGAAGCTTATTGCTCATTATCTAGGCAAGCAATTACTACAAGAAAATGAACTATTAGTGATGGCCATTAGCGATGGCTATCTAGATGTTGCTATAATGACAACAACACCAATAGGATGGCATGCTATCGCTGATACTATTAGCGATGATATTAATGATGGCAACACAGTTGCTACTAATTTTTTTAAAATAAGATATTTAATTTTTGAAAAGAATTATTAGCAACAAAAGTTTACTATTTGTGATGGCAGTTTGTTATCGCTAATAATTTTTAAAATTTTAGGTTGGGCCTAAAAACCTGAACTCTATCCATTTATTAAATGGATTAAACCGGTCAACCCGTTTATGACCTGAACCTGTTTATCCAAAATCCAAACCTGTTTATGGCGGGTCGAACACGGGTCGGATTGGTAGGTTGGGTCATAAATTGCCACCCCCTAAACTCAACTTTGGTGGTGACTGAAGGTACAATGGCAAAGGATGGAGTGATAGAAGATCATAAGGTGGACGATCCAAGTCCAAGTCAAGGGATGCAAGCAAGATCAAATGCTATTAGTGCAATAAGTTGGGTATCGTGTTAGAGATTGCCCACAACTCAAGGATTTACTAAGGCTATCGTGATAGTAGTCGATGGTAGCGATAGTGATGGATACAATAAGGGACTCATGATATCTGATGATGTATCTATTTCTTTCCTCTAGTGGATTTAAGATTTTGCATATCCACATCATATTTATTACAGAAAGGAGCTGTTTGACTATCTAGAGAGTAGAAAGGGCTTTGTCTATTTGCCAAATAGATCAAGCTATGTGATCAAGGGCATTAGGATAGTTAGCTTGAGGGCATATAATGGGACAATGAAGAAATTGGATAATATTCGATATATACTCAAATTTTATAAGAATCTGATTTCATTGAGCAGACTGGATTTAAGCAGTTATAGATGGAAAGCTAATTATAGAATCCTGAAGGTTTTGTGCAGTAGTAGGTGTAGGCTCAGGTAGGCAACCCAAGAGGGAGGTGAATTGGACTTTTAAAATTTTCAACTATTTGCAATGAACTAAAGCAAGTATGCAATTCAAGTACTTGTGTATTTCAAATAAATGAAGCGGAAATAAAGAAATAAAAGCATAAGGAGAACAATCACACAAACACAAAGGTTTATAGTGGTTCGGTGCCAACCAAGCACCTACATCCACTCCCCAAGAACTCCTTGGGAATTTTACTAAGTTTGGTTTTATAACTTAGGCTCACCAATAACCTTTATAACTTGTTTTGGCTTCGTACTCACTAACAACCACCCTTGATTTTATGGGCTAACCAAGAACCTGAATAACTTATTTTGGCTTCGAGCTCACAAGTAAAATCCTAGTTGGTTTCAAGGCTCACCAACAACCACTTTGGTTTCCAAGGCTTACCAAAAATCTCTTTGGTTTTCCAAGGCTCATCAAAATCCTTAAGTTAAACAATGTAATAGCAAGTATAAATGAATATAATAAAAGCTTTCTAAAATAAAGCAAATATCTCTTTGAAGCCCTTAAATATTGATGAAGATCTTATCTTCAAGTTGATGAAGCCTTTGATTGATGCTTATGGATGTAGACTTTGATTGCTCTCTTTGAAACTTGGAAGCTTGAAGGCTTGAATCACTCAACTCTTGAATCCTTTAAGAATATTCAAGAAACTCACCAAAGGATTACTTTTCTATTTGATTTTTGATGTTTATATAGCCTCCAAACACTTAAATGACCGTTTATAGCCATTAGGGATGAAAATATAGCCATTTGAAAGCAAGTTGGAGAAGTTTTGTAGCATAGAAAACTAGCCGTTACAGTCCAAGTGTCGACACTTCATCTCCAAGTGTCGACACTTCACCTTCAGGTATGGATACTTCATCTCCAGGTGTCGACACTTCATCTTCAAGTGTCAACACTTCATTCCTGTGAGTCGATACTTGAGGCAAAACACCTCTAGATGGCATAGTTCTGTATTTTCAAAAATCTCAGCCTTGAGTTGACACTTCATTTATGCAAGTATTGACACTTGATCCTCAGGTGTCGACACTTCATTTCCAGGTGTCGACACTTCACTGTGCTAGACTGAAACTTTGCTGAAACTTCTTCAAATTTAAACCTTGAGCCTTTCCAAGTCTTCCTTATATTTTAAAGTCCTTGTAACTTGATTTTTCATTAATTTAAGGACATTCTTCAACTAAAAAATATATAATTCTTCATTCAACAAGATTGAGTACTAAGATCTAAAAAATACACTTAAAATATAATTAGTACTCATATATACTTAAACATTTTGTCAATCATCAAAATCAAGATTAGAGTCAACAATCTCCTCCTTTTTGACGATGACAAAATCTTTAAGTATATAAATAGGGTAAGCTTAAAAAGATTAATAATAAAATAAATATGTAAGCACAAAATCAATAAGCACCAAGCTCTCCCTCAAAATATGATTTCAAAAAATAAAAAAAATTGAAAAATTCTTCAAAATATTTTTCAAAATATGCAAAGTTTTTAAGACAATCTTTCCCTTTCTAATTATTTCCTTAAGATTAAAACTTTTGCTTTCTTCTCCCCCTTTTGTACTTTCTTTCATTTCTTATATGATTTTTCATGTTTATCCAATCTTTTCCTTTTTATATTTAATATTTTTTTTCCCCTTTTTGATATCATGAAAAAGGATGAAAGGCAATACAAAATGGGAATGAATGTAGAAAGAATAGCAAGAAGATCATCAAAATTAATGCATGAAATCAAATAAACATGCTATCACTTGAAATATGATACAAATTGAACATGATACCACAAAATGATAAGTACATGCAAGAAATAATTCAATATATATATTATCCATTTACCTTACTTGTTCATGGGATAAGGCCACAGTTGCATCCCTACACGTCATAAGAAACCCCATTGAATGGGAAGAGAGTCTTTAAGCCCTACTTATCTCCTATGACCGGACGACCATGGTGACTAACCCAATCCAATGTAGTTACTAGGAGTTCTTTTAAAAATAAATTTTGATACCAATTGAATATGATACCATTTGAATGTAACTCCCCTCAAAGGATTAGATTTGAAAACAAGGAGAAGTAGTATTAAAGCAATAAAAGTACAGCATGATATCAAGCAAAATATTTAAAGCATCATATATGATAACAAATATTTGGATGCTCCTCCTAAATATTATTCCCTCTTAAAAATATGCATTCATTAGAGAAATAAAACATAAAAGCTCATGCATCATAATTTCAGATAATTTTGAGATATGAATATAAACACTAAGTCTGATATCAAAGATTTAAAATTTTCAAGATATACAAGATTTTCAAAATGCAAAACATTGATCATTTAAAAATTTTAGCATGATTTAAAATCCATTTAAAATGATTTGGTATCCATACAAATGTTAGAAGTAATTTGATAGCAAGTCTAGCTACTAGAGGAAGTTTTATCAATATGCATACCTTCTTCTTAAAAGAAACCCTTAACTACTAGTTCTACACTTGATCCAAATAATTTCTAGATTATGCATAGATACCAAAAATGAAAACACATAAATCATAGCATTTCACTTGAAATAATTTAAAAACTATATTAATCAAAACCAAGTGAAAGTCTAATAATCACAAGCTTAACCATAAGAGCATGAAATTCATCAACATCAAAAGGTTTATGATTATAACAAATGATTATTAGTCTAAGCTTGATTCTAATTAATCAATTGAAACAATTTTCAAAACAATATGCATCTTTAAAAGTATTTTTCACGAAATAATTTAAGATACATTAATCAAAATCAAGTGAAGTTCTTACAATCACTGATTTAATCATGATTGCATGAAATTCATCAACATCAAAAAGTTCATGATCATAACTAATGATTATAAGTCTAAACTTGATTCTAATTAAACATTTAAAACAAATTTTCAAAGTAATTGATGCAATATCAAAAATTTAACTACATTTTCAATTATAAAAGGAGATGTTTAGAATTTACCAATATGTAGAATCCTTTTTTTACCATTTAGCCCAAAATGTAGCTTGTCCACTTCTTCAAATTGTCTTGTACAACCACTTTTTAAGAACTTCCTTTTTTCATGTTGGGCTGCAAGACATTCCTGCAAAATATACTAAGTAGACAATTTTGGTATCCAAAATTTTCTTGGGTCCTTTAGGATTAGTAAATATGGTTACTTTTGGAATCCAAATTTTTCTTAATCTATAAGGATATGCATTAAATCCAGATCTACAAATCAAATTGGAAGAAGTAGGAATAAGCAAATTCTTCAAAAATTTTTGCTTCTTTTCTTCAATTAAAATATTTTTCTCATTCAAAAAACTATCACATAAATCTTTTAAAACAACATTTTCTTTTTCTAAATTTTTTTTTCTTTAGAAAAATTATTCTTTTCATTTTTTAAAATATCAATCTTGGCATTTAAATCATCATTTTTCTTGGCAAAATTGGTGTTCTCAAGAGAAAAGGAATCAACATGTCTTTTTAATTTCTTGTGCTCAATTTTTAGCAATTTGTATTCATGCACAAGATCATGTAATTCATCAAAGGTAAAATCATATTCATTTTCAGCACATACCTTTTTCTTATTTGCCATGAAGCAAAGATGGGCAACTTCTTGTTCATCATCAAAATTTGAATCTTCACTATTGCTCCAAGTTGCCATCATTGCCTTGAATTTTTTTTTGACCTTAAGGGCTATTATCTTCTTCTTCTCTTGATCAGCAACTACTTCCCTTTGCCATAAATTCAACTCATGGGTAATGAGTGAACCAATAAGCTCCTCTAAAGATAAGGTTTCTACATCTTTAGCTTCTTGGATCGCCGTCACCTTTGGATCCCATTATATTGGCAAGGATCTAAGAATTTTGTTCACTAAATCAGCATTAGTATAAACTTTGCCAAGACTATTCAATTCATTTACAATAGTCATAAATCTAGTATACATATTAGAAATAGATTCATAATGCATCATTTCAAAAATTTCAAAAGAATGCACAAGCAAATTAATTTTAGAATTCTTCACTTGAAGAGTACCCTCATGAGTAACTTCAAGTATGTCCCATATTTCCTTCGCCGATGTGCATGTCGAGATCTATTAAATTCATTTAAGTCCAACGCACAATAAAGTAAGTTCATTGCTTTAGCATTGATTTCAGTTTGTTTAATGTCATATTCATTCCAATCCTCTTCGAGCTTTGGAATGGAAACGCCATTAACCAAAATGGAAGGAATATGAGGACCATTAACAATAATTTTTCAAAGATGATAACTAATAGATTGAATATGGATGCGCTTGCGAGTTTTCCAAAATATGTAATTTGTGCCATTGAAAAATGGTGGTCTAACACTAATACCTACAAGGGTTGCCATGATCTTTTAACTCAAAATCGTTGGATTCTTTGCAAAGCACAAGGTTTAGATACCAATAATTTTGGGTTCTAAGCTCTGATACCAATTGTAGGCTTAGGTAGGCAACTCAAGAGGGGGGGTGAATTAGACTTTTAAAACTTTTCAACTATTTGCAATGAACTAAAGCAAGTATGCAATTCAAATGCTTGTGTATTTCAAATAAATGCAGCAGAAATAAAGAAATAAAAGCATAAGGAGAACAATCACACAAGCACAAAGATTTATAGTGGTTCGGTGCCAACCAAGCACCTACATCTACTTCCCAAGAACCCCTTAGGAATTTCACCAAGTTTGGTTTTATAACTTAAGCTCACCAACAACCTTTACAACTTGTTTTGGCTTCGGGCTTACAAGTTAAACCCTAGTTGGTTTCAAGGCTCACCAATAACCACCCTTGGTTTTACGGGTTAACCAAGAACCTAAACAACTTGCTTTGGCTTCGGGCTCACAAGCAAAACCCTAGTTGGTTTCAAGGCTTACCAACAACCACTTTGGTTTTCAAGGCTTACCAAAAACCTCTTTGATTTTCCAAGGCTCACCGAAAATCTTAAGTTAAACAATGTAAGAGCAAGTATAAATGAATACAATAAAAGCTTTCTAAAATAAAGCAAATATCTTTTTGAAGCCCATAAATGTTAATGAAGATCTTGTCTTCAAGTTGATGAAGCCTTTGATTGATGTTTGTGGATGTAGACTTTGATTGTTCTCTTTGAAACTTGGAAGCTTGAAGGCTTGAATCACTCAACTCTTGAATCCTTTAAGAATATTCAAGAAACTCATCAAATGATTACTTCCTCATTTGATTTTTGATGTTTATATAGCCTCCCAACACTTAAATGACAGTTTATAGCCGTTAGAGATGAAAATATAGCCGTTTGAAAGCAAGTTGGAGAAGTTCTGCAGCCCAAAAAACTAGCTGTTACAGTCCAAGTGTCGACACTTCACCTCCAGGTGTCGACACTTCACCTTCAGGTGTGGACACTTCATCTCCAGGTGTCGATACTTCATTCCCGTGAGTCGACACTTGAGGCAAAACACTTCTAGATGGCATAGTTATGTATTTTCAAAAATCTCAGGTCTTGAGTCGACACTTCATTTCTTCAAGTGTCGACACTTGATCCTCAGGTATCGACACTTCATTTTCAGGTGTCGACACTTCACTGTGCCAGGCTGAAACTTTGCTAAAACTTCTTCAAATTTAAATCTTGAGCCCTTCCAAGTCTTCCTTATATTCCAAAGTCCTTATAACTTAATTTTCCATTAATTTAAGGACATTCTTCAACTAAAAAATATGTAATTCTTCATTCAACAAGGTTGAGTACTAAGATCTGAAAAATATACTTAAAATATAATTAGTACTCATATATACTTAAACATTTTGTCAATCATCAAAATCAAGATCAGAGTCAACAGTAGGGTTGTATTAAAAGAAAAGATGTATGAAGTATATTATCTCTTGATAGGGAATCCAATGTGAGGTGGAGTCCTTGATGCAAGTGGGAGTCTAGTGCAAGGTGGAGCTTTGGGAGTAGGTTGATCAGGCATGAGATGCTAGACTCGGGAGGACGATAGGTAATATCGCACAGTGAAATTTCTATTACAGTAAGAGGCTACCCTAAGTAGGTCTTAGGTTAGGTAGAGAATAGCAAGCAATGGAGATGGAGTCGAATGACATGGTTCGACTCCCATGTTTTCCTATCCATGAGTAGCAAGCATTTGTCCAAGGGCATAGGGACAAGATCTTTCAAGAGCTCTCAGAAGTTAGGTGAAGATTAAATATTGAGTTGAGGTGGAGATTTTTGAAAAAATATCGCGATTTGGCCCAAAATTCAAACTCTAGGCACCAGAAAACCAAGAAAAAATCCAACACTAGCCCAGGAGTAGGCTAGACTTAGCAACAATAGCCCAGGTGCATGTGGGGCGCAGCTAGCAGGTGCATGCAAGTGCATGGCCTAGGTACGTGTACCCAATGACGTGCATGGCCTGCGGCATACAACCATCCATGTGACCGCATGTTTCACTCGGTCCATGCATGTTTTCCATGCATTTCGCATGGTGCACAGTGATCCATGCGGGCAAATGCGCATACAGTGCATGAGGATAGGCCCGATCTAGAGCCAACTCATGTAAGGGAAGCTTAGCAGCAGTCCATAGGCTGTCTATGGTGTTGAGACATGGTTTTGACATAGTTTGGACTCTGTTTTTAATATGGTTTGAATCTTTGGAATCCTGTCAAAGTACTCTTTGATATAGAGACTAGTACACAGTCTTAGGACCTTAAAAAGGGAGATAGAGATTGGTAGAGATATGTGATAGCGGTAAAGAAATCTTATAGGAGTTAGAGGGTCTTTTTGAGAATTGAAAGCTTTTGTGATGGATCTAGAACCTATTGTTGAGAGATTATTGTACAAGATTGAGAGTATTAGTTTTTTTCTTATAAGTGATTTGTTGTTTCATAGTGAAGTTTTGCATACCCAATTAAATTGCTTTGTATCTTTTCTCTTTCTCTTTTCTTTTGTGGTATTAATTTCACCGATGAAGGTATGATCTTGGACGATATCCTATTTCACAATTTAAGGGACCTTCCAATAAGTGGTATTAGTGCAGGTGGTACTACAATAGTTCTAACATCCTAGTTATTGATGCTCTTTACCATAGCATATCGATGTTGCTGTATTTTGTGGATCTTTAATAGGTGGTGGTTAATTATCTATTTTGTTTATCAGTTCACGAAGAATGGACTTCTTTTCTTGGAACTTATTACCTTGTGGTGGTGCTTCAATGTTTTCCTTTAAAGTCATGTTTATATGCATGAATAGCTTTTATTTGGGTTCCACAAAGGCCAATTACTTGGGTTCTATTCTTTACTATGGTAGCCACTCATATTTCACTATGATGTTTATGTTCTGTTACCTGGAAGTGTATCTGAAGTACTTTAAGTTCTATGCAAATGGATAGATAATGAAAAACAATCTACTTTAAGACTTGTGCAAGCAAATGAACAATAAAGAATAGCGCACTTTGAAATTCATGTAGATAAATCAATAATTGAGGATAGAGTGCTTCAAGTTTTGTGAAGCATATAGTTGATACAGGATGGAACTTTAAGATTTGTGTAAATGGATGAATGACTAAAGATAAAGTGCTTTTAAGTTCTATGCAATGGATGGATGATAGAAGATGGACTGCTTTAAAATTTGTGTGAGCAAATAGATGATAGAAGATTTAGTGCTTTGAGATCTATGCCAGTGAACGGATTATGGATGAAGCACTTTGAGATTGTATAGACAAATGGATTATAAACAAAGTACTTTGCAACCTGTGCAGACAGATGGATGATAAATAATAAAACTCTTTAAAATCTATGAATGCAGATGGATGATTGAGGCCAGAGTGCTTTAAGATTCATGCTAGCAAATAAATCATAAAGGATGGGGTGCTTTAAGATCAGTACATATAGGTGAACGATAGAAAATGAAGTGTTCGAAAATTTGTGCATGTTGATGAATGAAAAAGAATAACCTAATTGAGGGAAGAACATTTTTTTTTTCTTTTTTCTCATTTCATTAATGTTATTAGGTTCTAGATACATGGCTCGGCCTTATTGCAATAAATTTAATATTTCGGTGACTTATTAATACTTTTTAAATTTTTAGAATCTAAGTATAAATGGTCTAAATTTGGATGAATGTCCTTGTAATTTTTTTAAAAAAATATTGTTAGTTAGGAAGAGCTTTCATTTGGAAGGGAATAGACAATGCTTGTGGCTTTCATGATCGGTTGGAACATGGTGTGGCTTTAAAGTGCAGGGCCATCAGGAGAATAAGAATCTTGAACAAATAAATCAAGCACTCTTGGTCAAGTGGCCGGGCATAATACCTGTAATATTCACTGTCTAAATCGTGGAGGAATCTAATCACCTGTGCCTACTTCTCAAGAAGGAAAATAGATACGAGAACTCGGAAATGTCTCATGGGATCTCTGGAGTTTGGAAGGATATTATTTTGCAAACTTGCATGGCATTCTGGAATTGTTATAGTGGGAGGGCATTATTAGTCCCATATCCATTGTGGGTCAAGAAGAACTCTAGTTTATAAGAAAGAAACCATTCGGTAATACTTTTTGACATGCTTGGAATGTGTTACTTTGGCTCTTCCCTATTGAATCTTTTTACATTGAGAAATATGTTGCATACCCATTTGTTCATCAGTTGTCCCTTCCCAAAAAGCACCTGGTTCACAATTAAAAGTCAGCCTAGGATTGAGAGGAAAACCGACAACAATGCATGATGTATGGACTGGTTGGAGATTGAAAAAAACTCTTAGCAAATTGGCTAAGAGGGCTGGAAATCAATTAGTTTCTGCAATTTATTGGGAGAAATGGCAAGAGAGGAATTATCGAATTTCTATTAAGAGAAAAAGCACCCTGGGCCGTCCCAGTCCAAAATTAGATTAGGTTTCAGATCATATTTTAAGAAATTCGGACCGTATCCGGGCATCCTTTGGCCCAAAAATTAAATGGACTCTATTTTACGGCCCGAAGTCTAGCCCGATATATTTAAAATTTGGTCCAAAGCCCGAACTGATTTCGGGCCGACCCGAAGTTTATTAAGCTAGTCCAGCCCGATTCCAGGCAATGGGCTTTAGGTCGGCCCAGTTCCAACCCTATCTTCAAGTGTCAAGGATACTAAGATGTTCATCAAGCATCACTTAGTTGCATATGTTACAGCTGAAAATTATTTTTAAAGAATAAGCAAGCAAGCAGGCTATTATAACTGCTTGTCGCTGGAGACTTACATATATATGGTATAGCAAGCAAATAGACTATTTCCTAGAATTGTTCAAACGATCAAAAGCTACGATCGAATTCCTGTTATACATTGATGCCAAAAAATTGTAATTTATAGTTTGTGTGTCTGAACTAGTATAATTTGAGAGTTCTGGTTTGCCGTTTCAGATATTTGTTATGACATTTATATATAGCTACAAATAGCTTTCCTTGTTAAAAAAAAATTAATTCTTCTTACCTGGATCGTACGTTTATGTTCATGCAAAATCAAGAAATTTATGAAAGATTTACCTTATATCATTGTCCCAAGCGCATGTAAATCACATAATCCTTGAGATCTTTGATCTTCATCCTAAAATATCTGGTCTTTTCTCTCCTTCTTCTGGGCGATCCATTGAAAATCGTTCATTGTTATTATAAGAATTGAAGAAAGAGACTAGAATATCCCTATATTTATACCTGTACATATCTCTCTTATCAAAAGATTAAAGTCTTAAGTAGAGTTTGATTCCAATTATATTTGATCAAGAAGATCAATTTGATCAGGAATAGATTTTTTTAATTAATTAAACTTTAAGTAATTGATTTAGCACATATAATTGATCCAATAATAAATTAAAATTAATTAAATAATAATTATGCCATATTAGGTATCAAATATAATATACACACTTTCTTTCGTGTAAATATAAAGTTGATAACTAGTACAAACAAAAATATCGAGACTTCATGCCTTTGTACTGATGAATATCAACTTAGCAAGAAAATCCAGTCCGGGATCTGCCACAAAATCATCTTTTGCTGTTTTAGCTAGCCAATTCATGGTGTCAATGCAGTAATTGATCGGTCCTTTCTCACCAAAGCGCTATCACCTATAATTTTTCCTATCAGTCCCCGGATAGCATGATATAATATTTAAGTTCACTTGTAACCTAAGATTGCATTACCCGAGAATCTGACTGCCATCTCTTAGTTGACTCTATAACTCACTATAGAGTTTTTTCTAAAATAATAGTTTTTTATTAAATATTTACCAAACCGCTGTTATTATTTTTTTTTTTATGAAAAAAAGATGGGAGAAGGGAAAACCCCCGCTGTAGCTGCCTCCACTGGATCCCTATCCCATCAGGCCATGTTCGATTCGAACCGTAATTTTCACGTACCCTCCCCACCCGAAGGTATCAGGCCATGTTCGATTCGGACCATAATTTTTTACGTACCCTCCCTACCCGAAGATGAGTACATCAGCCTGACCCCACTAAGCTGGTAGAGTGGAGTGCTCCACCCATCCCCAGTCACATGCCCCAAGAAAATTCTTGGATTTAATCGAGTGTCTCAGGAAAATTCCTGGATTTAATCGAGTAATCCACAAGCTCAAGCCTCGAACTCGTGATTGGAAGGACAGAAGTCAAAATGCTCACCAACTGCGCTACCATCTTAATGGTTACCAATCCTATATTTCTCAAACTAGTATCGTACATGACATGAAAAGTGTTCAACAAGAAATTACGGATTGTACCTGAAATCATAAATATAATATGCAATTTCTCAAATAAACTATACATGCATCAAAATTTAATAAAAAAAAATTAATAAAAAAAATTTAAAAATTAATAATTTTTTAAAAAAATAATAAAAAATTATAGATTGTACTTGTGATTTTAACGTGAAATCACATGTACAATCAACGATTTCTCCATATAAACCATCTCCCTCACCAAAATTTAATAGAAAAATATAAAAAATTAATAAAAAAACTTAAAAATTAATAATTTTTTAAAAAATAATAAAAAAAATTATAGATTGTACCTGCGATTTTAATGTGAAATCGTAGGTACAATCAACGATTTCTCCATATAAACATACAAATGTATCAAATAGGCATGGATAAAAAAAAAAGTTTTTCCGACCAAAAAATTGGCTGTTAATATTTTTTATTTTTTAAAACCCAAAAGTTGGTTGGTAAAGGTTTTCTTCCAACTTTTATATCATACATATTTCAACCAAAGAAAATGGTTGATAATAATATAAATTTTTTTCTATAAAAAAAATTGGTTGCTAAAAGTTTACACGAAATTCTTTTCAACTAAAATAAATGGTTGATAATAATCATCATAGTTTAATGTCGACCAAAGTATTTGGTTTTTCATGTTGTACTAAATATTTAACGACCAAAATAGTTGGTTGGTAAAGGTTTTCCTCTAACTTTTATGTCATACATATTTCAACCGAAGAAAATGGTTGGTAATAGTATAAACTTTTTTTCCTACAAAAAAAAATTGGTTGCTAAAAGTTTACACGAAATTCTGTACTAAATATTTAACGGCCAAAATTATTGGTTGGAAATACTAAGACTTTTTTGCAACCAATTTTTTTAGTTGTGAATTAGTTATTAAGTGCAAAAGGTATTAGATATTTCTCAACCAATATCGACTTTTTGCGATAAAAATTTGGTCATTTATAGACCAAATAATTCATTGTTAAAAATTTATTTTTTCCCAACCCAATCTATTTTGGTCGTCTTATATTAATATTTTCCAACCAAATTCAAAATTGGTTGTTAAAGATAATTGCCGACGGGGCTTTTACGACCAAAATAACGACCAATTTTTTTAGTCGGTAAAAGGTTTTAGCAACCAAAAACTGACTTTTTGCGACGACTTATTTGGTTGTTAATTGCATTATTTGTTGTAGTAATCTCCCTCACCAAAATTAATAAAAAAATATAAAATATTAATACAGAATCTAAAAGTTTATAATTTTTAAAAAATAAAAATAAAAAATATATTATTATAATAATATATTATAATATATAATATATTATAATAAATATTTTATATTTTAAAATATAATAAATATATTATAATATATTAAATTATTATTATATATTATAATATAGTATATTTGTTGATGTACGTGAATCGGTCATGGTGGCGACAGTGTCGCATTGAGTGCCATCAATGTTACATGACAGGATAGGTATCATCGAGCGGCGAGACTACAGGCGACGGGATATGAGGGTGACGATGTTGGTACGAGCCCGGGCACCCACTTGCCCGTGCTCCCAAGATCTGATATTGTCGCTCGATAGGTCCGACCGCTAGTGCAATGTATGGCTCCACCATACATGGCATCCATCACTATGGCAAGGTTGACGGAGACTACCGGGATAGTAATCGCAGCTCAACGCGTCGATAGTATTCAATCTTGTATACATGTAATTACTTGGTCATATTATAGGGGTGTTCCCAGTGGTCGCACTGTGCAACGGATCCTACTGTCATGAAAGTGCGTAGCTCTACCACATGCGATACCTGTCCGGTATACATACATCAACAAATATACTATATTATAATATATAATATATAATTTAATATATTTTAGAATATAAAATAATATTTTTTAATTAAATATTTATCAAATTGAAGCCATCCCAAATATATTTACGAAACTAGATTTTTCTTTAACATGTGGAAGGTACGGATACAAGAGGGGAAAAAATACATGGAGAAATTGCAGGTTCCCGGTTCAAAATTAAATACATTTTTTTAAAAAAATAATAAATAAACAATTAATAAAAATCTATAAAAATTAATAATTTTTTTAAAAAATAAAATTTTAAAAAAAGAAATATAATAACATGATATTATAATAATATATTATGATATTTTATATTATAATAAATATTTTATATTCTAAAATATGATAAATATATTATAATATATTAAATTGTATATTATATATTATAATATAGTATATTTGTTGATGCATGTATATCGGATAGGTATCGCGTGTGGTAAAGCCACGCACTTCCATAGCAGTTGGACCTGTTGCATGGTGCGATCACTGGGAATGCCCTTATGATATGACCAGGTAGTTGCATGTATACAAAACTGAATACCATCGACGCGCTGAGCGACGATTACTATCCCAATAGCCTTCGTTAGCCTTGCCACAGCGACAGATGCCATGTAGGGTTGAAAGTGGGCTCAGGCCGGCCTGGTGGGCTTCGGGCTGGCCCGATATCGGGTTGAGCTTTAGGCTAGGCCCGAAGCAAATCAGGCCGGTCTTGGACCTTATAATAAAACCCATTAATTTTTTGGATGGCTCAGATTTGTCTTTGGCCCGACCTAGCTCAGCTCAAAGTCGGCTTGAACCAAGCTTGGCCCGAAGCCAGCCTGAAACAAAGGCCTGGCCCAACCCGAAAATGAGCTTTGTGAAAAGAAATGGGACCAACTTCGTGGTAGATGAGAGTGCATTTTATGTGAATGAGTGGAACTTTTACTGGTGGTTACAGCATCAGGCTAAGGAGGAATTCATCAGGCCTAGAGTCAGGAAAATATTTCAAACTACTGCAAAGATGGGTCTTACTATCCGTAGAACTTGGGCCTTTAATGATGGTGCCCACAATGTCCTGCAGGTTTCTCTCGGCCATTTTGATGAAAGGATCTTTAAGGTATCAAATTCAGATCAACTTTCTTTCCCTCATAATACAACAGCATTATACATTTTGCCTTCTGAAGGATCATATATCTTATATTTATATAAAATGGAATGAACACTATTTTTTGGAATTATTCTCTTTGATCTTTTGTAGAAAAAAATAGCAATTATCTGGTCATATGCATATGAAAAACATCCATATAATCACATCAACATTCTTTTGGCTACACTAAAGTTAGATTCCAGGCTCCTCAATTTAACTCATAGAAGACTTAATTCATTTTCTATGCCTTAAATGCTTCTAATTCGGGCCAGTCCGAATCGGGCTTTAATTCAGGCTGGCTCTATTCAGGTTTTAATTCGGGCCGATTTAGGCTTTGATTCGGGCTAGCCCAATTGGGCTTTAATTCAGGTCGGCCCGTATCAAAGCCCGATTCGGGCGGGTCCAATCGGGCTCGGTTGGGTTCGGGTTCGAGCTCAGACCGGATTTTCTCAAAATAAATCGGGCCTAGGCCTGGCCCAAAGCCCAAAATTTTTTTCGAACTGGGCTCGGCTAAAGGTATGGCCTAGCCCGACCTGGCCCACTTTCAGCCCTAATGCCATGTACGGTGGAGCCACATGTCGCACTAGTGGTTGGACCAGTTGAGTGACAAGATCAGATCTTGGGGGCACGGGCAAGTGGGTGCCCGGGCCCGTACCGACATCGTCGCCCTCACATCCTGTCACCTCTAGTCTCGCTGCTCGATGAATGCCTATCCTGTCATGCAATGTCGATAGCACTCGACGCGACACCGCCGCTACCACGATCAATATGCATACATCAACAAATATACTATATTAAAATATATAATATATAATTTAATATATTATAATATATTTAATATATTTTAGAATATAAAATATTTATTATAATATAAAACATATCATGATATATTATTATAATATTACGCTATTATTTTTTAATTATTTTTAAAATATTAAATTTTAAAACTTTTTATTAATTTTTTATATTTTTTTATTAAATTTTGATGAAAAAGATGATTTACGTACAGAAATCGCGGGTTATACTTACGATTTCACATTGAAATCACAGGTACAATCCATAATTTCTTATTAATATTTTTTAAAAATATTAATTTTTTAAATTTTTTATTATTTTTTAATTAAATTTTGATGCAGGTATGATTTATTTGAGAAACCGTATATTATAGCTATGATTTTTTATTGAAATCGCAGTTACAATCCGTGATTTCTTGTTGAATACTTTCAATGTCACGTCTGTCACTTAGTTGGAAAAATATAGGATAGGTAGCAGCAGTTTGGTAAATATTTAACAAAAAACCATTATTTCAAAAAAAAACTCGTTAAGCCCTCTGAGCAAATCCAGTAGTTTAATTTACAAGCAAGGCACTTATATCAGCTGTGATCTCGATCTTGGTACCGGGCACTCGCCAATATGACATACATCATATATATATATATATATATATATATATATATTATGTCAGCTGATATAATAGGGACAATATATATATAAATATATTCATATCGACTAATATTCTTAATCATTTTTTACTTCTTTAAGACTTTCTTAGCTAATAAATATCAAAATTATGCCTTAACACTGTTTATTTCAGATTAACCATTTCAGCCAAGATCTGAATATCTTGGTCCAAAAATATCATTTGAGAATCTGGAAAATCTCAGTTACCCCCAAAAATTTTCCATTTACTTATATCGGCTGAGATAGTCCTGGATCCTGGCTTATTTCAGTCTTGGCCAATATATCAAGATTTAAAAGCTTTTTCACAAGTTGCCCTGGCCACAGCTAGAAAGAAACCTTAGCTTCCACATTACCTCATCTAATGACCTTAAACCAAACCATCTCCCTTCACCTTCTCAGATTATTCCTCCCACTCCAGTCTCCATTTGATGCAGACCTCCTGTCCTGTGCTGCATCCATCGAGCCTAGCCCTTCAACATTTCGAAAGTGTACAACTCCCCTTCTTCTCCCACACTTTGGAAGTATACAATTCCCCTTCCACATCTTAATTCCACATATATTTTTTCTGCAAGCAGTTAAATATCTTGATTAATTTCCCATGATATATTCCTCTCTAATTTTTTATAATTCCCGTAAACCTTCTCATCCCTCCCTTTCAAACATTATATATAGTAATGATAATAATATTTCTTGTAGTTGTTGTTCCAGCTCCTTGCTCTCTTCAAACTAACATATTACACTAAACCATGAAAATTGATTCAAGAATAGGGGGCCACTGCTTGGGGGCAATCTGGGTTCAAGAACCTGGCCATGGATGAAGCTTGAAAGGATAAGGGTTCTGTCTTTTTAAGTTTGAGCTAGTCCCAGCACCTAGCTCAAATTTTCTATTACAGAACTAGTACTGGCACTCCAGGTGCTAAAGACTTCTTCAATTTCAGTATAAACTTTTTATACCAAATATTATGAAAAAGGATACGTATTTAACTTTGGAATAATCCTGGCACCTGGCCTGCCAAGATTGGTTCATATTCCCCATATGATTGAGTACACTCCCCCTTAATTAAGTTAGATAATGTAGACAAGTTAATGGCATTTGCTTACAATTTCTTATATATCATACATGAGCCATTAGTAAAACTTGAGCCTAGTAGGAAAACAAAGGAGTTTCTTAGTTTGAATTTGGTGCTACATGATACATTGACTTGCCAACCATATGTTCGCTTCAAATCAAATTATTTGTTGCAAGAGCTTCATGAAATTATCAGTTGCAAGAGTTCTTAGTGTCTCTAGCACTCTAAAGACTTTAAGATTTTGGTGATCTTTCATTGCGATCAGAATACTACATGATTATTTTGTTTTCCAAATGTCTTATATTTGGAAAGAGATGCGTCTCACCTGTGAGGTAAGAATTCTTATATTTGGATTTATGATCTAAAAAGACTTCTGTTCACTCAGAAAATCCAAAACTTCTTGAGGGGCTATTTTTCTGTTTCATCTTTGTTTTTTGTTCCCCTTTCTTTTCTATTGTCAACAAACTTCGCCTCTTTTGTCTAATAGATGGTGTATCCAACCAATCGCTTGCACATTTATATATGGTTTCATATCTTTTTCCTGGTGAACACTTCTATGACCTAAAAAAGATTGAAATCTATTCCAAAAGAGACTGTCCACCATATAATATGCCTCAAACGGTTGGTCTTATTCAAATATTTCATATGAAGTACATTTTATATCAGTCATATCGTTCTCTCAAATAGCAAACATAATTTTCAAATACTTTATGCTATCTTATGTGATCATACTTTTTCCATGGATAACTTCAAATTTCATATACTCCTCTCTCTTTCGATGCACTTTGTCCAAGCTTGAACAAACATGAACAGCAAATATTAATCTCAATCACTGCTCTGCTGGCTTTGCTCGCTCAACTATAGAAAAAAAAAAAGGGTTCTATTTAGATTTCTAGAGCTTAAAAACTTAAAAGACAACAGTTTCTTTTTCTTTCTTTCTTTTTTCGTTGGAAAGACATGTCCATTATTATTGGCTGATACAAAGAGAAAACAAAGTAGCATGAGGCCCACCAGCTCCTTCGTGACATTTAGAGGTCTCTCTATTCTTCCATGATGAAATCTGTTCACCATGTCTTCTTGGAGATGAACAGCGTTGCTAGTTGAATTGCTTCTTTTGTAGCCGAGTATTTTAGAGACCGGAACTGGTGTCAGGGTGATAATTTTTCATTGATTTTACAGGACTTTTTGTTTTTAGATATTTTAGGCTGCTCTTATATTAAAGTTGTGCGACCGTCGATTTATATAAAAAAAAAAAACTGAAAAACATACTCAGCAATAATTGATACATTATTTACGTTATCAACGAGTGACATGACAAGCACTTGGCCTGAAAAACATACACAACAATAATTGACACATTATTTTACGTTATTAACACAAGTGACAAGTCAAGCACTTGGCATTAGCTTGGAGCTCATCAAGTAATATGAAAGTGCATTTATCCCCAAAGTAGTCTATAGCCCAGTTGTTGCTCCTTTCCCCATCCATAGGAGATTCTATAGTTCAAACCATGGAAGGTGTTTCCACAAATATCTGAGAGATCCTCGTATGAAAATCACATTGACTTACAAATCAAAAAAAAAAATTTAAAAAATGAATTGGTTGGCTGCACCTTCACCATCTGTCTTTGCTCTGGCAATTGAAGCCCTAAAGAATCAGCCCACACCCAACCCACAGACCCAAACTTTGAGATCCAATTTAGCTTCCTCTGCCTTGAAGGCTTGAAAGCTTTTCCTCCGACAGGAAGCGATGCCCACGGAGAGGAAGCGAGAATACCTTCCGACACCAAGAGCAAACACAATTAATTCTGATGAAACCTATATAGCAGAACTTAAAAATCTCAGCTGGAGCACTCATCTTTTATATGCAAGAAATGTAGGACAAAAGATTTCCTTAATTTCTTGGATCATTCGAGAAAATTAGAATCCAGAATAATAGGTTTACGATGCATATTTTATTCACAAGCTTTTCCCGAAACTCACATGAACACCGCAGGTAGAGTCTTTCTCTCCAAGCTTTCTCAGAAGATAGACTCGATGAAAAAAATCACCGTAGAAAAAATACAACTCATGTGAAACATAAATAAAATGGAGAGGAGATCTAGCCAATAAAATGAAAATATCCTAACTGACCCTCCCGTCATGAGTCAAGTAGGGCTAAAGCCTATACTGTGTCGCCTCAACTATATCAAATCACATGAGGTGCTCCTAATCCAAACAATGATCACATACATTGGACTTTTCATACGTCTATCAACATGGACCATAAAATCAACCCAGTTTTAATAAAACAAAATATTCAATTAATATTAGCCCAAATTAAGAAAAACTTTTACATTTTTTCACTTGGACTACATTAATTATAATTTTAAAAATATTTTATTTTTAAAAATAATCCCGGGTTGAAAACAAAATGTGGCCACCATATGATCCATGGACAGTACCTACAAATGACTCGGTCCAACAATATCTATGATGCCGAATCATGGGATCATTGTACCACTTATCCGATACAAGACTTATCCATGGTTACAAGCATTATAAATACTATTGACATGAGTCTTTGTATGACAGTATAGCAAGAAAATAGCATCAAGGTAATCAAAATAAAATATGTTATTTTTCATTGTTAGTTCTCCAATTTTTCTTCAATGTGCTTAGAAAAATAAAATAAGCAAGAAAAATTTTAATGGCATCAACTAACAAGCCATTGTCTCACATATTCAATAATGGTATCAATGACGAGACAACTCAACATATTTGAGACTCGACACCTAATTTCAGTCAGGTACATACTAAAAAAGATATCTCATAATCAAAACAAATCAAATATATGTACCCTCAATCATGATTTCTCTTTAACCACATACTTTATAACAAGCTAGAGAAATCTTAAGATTTTCAAAAGAAGTCTGTATATCTTCAAATACAATAAGATCTCATAATTATCAAATGAGACATATCCATATAACTATCATTCTCAAGAAAAACATAATATTGAGATACTATGTTGTATTTTATTATTCCATATGTGCACATAAAATATATAGGAATCAACCAAACAATTATTATGATAAATATAAATGAAAAATAAATTCATATTGTTAATAAGTTTAATTACAGAGTCACTCCTACTAACCAAGTATATCAAAAAAGCTTAATATGCCTATATTTTCAACAAGCCTTGCAAAGCATATGGGCTCAAACCTTTGGTCAGAGGATTAGCTAACATAGACTCTATATCAATGTAATCAACAATTATATCTCCATTCTTCATAATATCTCTGATGGCCAAATACTTCAGCTTGATATGTTTAGACTTACTGGAAGATTTATTATTCCTTATGAAGAATACCGCACAGCCTTATTATCACAATATATCAACACAGACCTGGAACTTGAATATAACATCTGAAGCCCAGCCATAAATTTTTTAACCAAATAGCTCGACTAGCAACTCCATAATAGGATATAAATTCAGCTTACATGGTAGAAGAAGCAATCAGTGTCTGTTTAACACTTTTTCAGGATACTGTACCACTAGCCAACTTAAAAACATATCCAGAAGTTGATTTCAGATCATCAGGATACCTGGCATAATCTGAATCCCAATATCTAATCAATTCAAGATTATCAACTCTCCTGTACACAAGCATATAATCCTTGATTTTCTGTAAATACCTCATTACCTTCTTTGCAGTAACTCAATGTTGATAGTCTGGGTTTGATAAATTCTACCAAGAATATCAACTATGAAGGTAATGTCAGGTCTGGTGCAGACTTGAGCATACATCAAACTCCCTATAACACTGGCATAAGGCACATCTTTCATCTGATCTTTCTCAAGCTGGTTCTTTGGACATTGATCTTTACTGAACTTGTCACCTTTAAAACAGGTAATCATATAGTCTACAATTTTGCATATTAAATCTCTGAAGAATTCTGTCAATGTATGTCTTTTATGACAAACCTAATAGATAGCAAGATCTATCCCTATGAATTTCAATTTTCAAAACAAAGGATGCCTCACCAAGATCTTTCATATCAAAATTCTCAGACAACATTTGTCTGGTCTCAGAAAGTAAACCAAAATCACTGCTAGCAAGCATGATATTATCAACATACAAAATAAGAAAGGTAAACTTTCTCCCACTGATTTTGAGATAGATACATTAATCAACTTTATTCTCCTCAAAATCAAGAGAGGTTACTACTTCATCAAACTATAGATATCATTGTCGTGATGCTTGCTTCAGACCATAGATGGATCTTTTTAATTTACATACCAAATATTTTTTTTCACTTTCTTAAAATCCTTCTGGCTCCTTCATGTATATTTCTTCATGGAGGTTATCATTCTGGAAAACAGTTCTAACATCCATCTGATGCAGTTCCAAATCATAATGAGCTACCAATGACATAATGATTTTGAAAGAATCTTTTGAAGATATCGAGAGAAAGTTTCAATAAAATCAATTCCTTCTCCTTGAGTGAAGCCTTTGGCTACTAGTCTGGCCTTGAACTGCTCAACTCTTCCTTTGGAATCCCTTTTAGTTTTGTATACCCATTTGTATCCAATAGGTTTACAAACCATTAGGAAGCTTAACAAACTCCCACACATCATTATTGGTCATAGAATGTATCTCCTCTTTCATAGCATTTATCCATAGATCAAACTGGGAAGAACTGACAGCATCAAAATAAGTAACTAGGTCAATCATATGCCCAATATCAAAATCATATTTTTCGAGATAAATATAGAAATCATCTGAAATTATAGATCTTTTTTGTCTAACAGATCTTCTTACTTGAACTTCTTCTATTGGTTGAAGATTCTGAATAAGCCTAGGAGGATCAAGGATTTCATTATCTATTCCTTCAATAGGAGCATGGATTATGTTTTCATTTTGACCGGATATGGGAATAAAAATAGTTTCAGCTTATGTATTGTCATCATCAGTAGTAAGGGAAGATCCTTCATCCGCCATATCAAGTTCTTAAAATTTTATAATAAGAGACTGTACAATTCTGTTACTTCTTCATGGACTATAAAACCTATATCCTTTGGAATGTTCCGGATATCCAATAAAGAAATAATGACTTATTTTGGGATCAATCATTTTCTCTGTAGGATTGTATAATTTTACTTCTATAGGACAACCCCAAACCTGAAAATGACTCAAACTAGATTTTCTTCCAGTCCATAGTTCAAAAGATGTCTTCAATACATATTTACTGGAAACTCTGTTGAGAATATATAAAGTAATCTTGAGAACTTCATCTCATAAAAATTCTAGCATATTAGACCTACTCATTATGCTCCTTATCATATTCTTAAGGGTGTGATTCCGTCTTTTGACCATACTATTCTACTCAGGACTTCCAGGCATGGTATATTGAAGAACAATTTCATAATCCTGTAAGTACTTAGCAAATGGACCCATTTGCTACCAAGCCACATCATGTCTACCATAGTACTCATCTTCACGATCAGATTTCACAATCTTGATGACCTTTCTTAATTGTTTCTTGACTTCAATTTTAAAAATCTTAAATTTTTCAAGGGCATCAGACTTTTCTTTAATTAAATAAACATAGCCATATTGAGAAAAGTCATCAATAAAAGTGATATAATATCTATTACCATAAATTATAGAAGAATGAGGTCCACTAATGTCAATATGAATGATTTTTAAAAGGTTTGAACTTTGAATTGCCCCTTTCTTTTTGGTCTTGGTCAATTTTCCTTTAATACAGTCAATGCAAGTCTCCATGTCCCTAAGATCCAATGCATGTAAGATGTCATCATTAATTAATCTAGTTATTCTTTCTTTGAAATATGTCTTAGGCGTTTATGTCATAACATAAATGATTTATCATTAGTTCTAGAATGTTTGGCAACAACACTTTCAATACTTAAAAAAGCATTAGAATTACCAGTGGCCAGAGATAATCTATATAAATCATCAACCAAAACACCATAGTCAATAATTTTTGAATTGAATATCAAATCAACTCTTTTATTATTGAATATAAATCCATAACCAAGTCTATCTAAAGATAAAATAGAGATAAAATTCCTTCTAAAAGAAGGTACATAAAATATATTTTCTAAACTAATTACAAAAACAGACTCTAAGGACAAGTTGCCAACTCCTACATACTCTACTTTGACTTCGAAATCATTTCTAACCTTCAACTTAGTTTCATTCAGGCTTGGCTTCTATTTGTTTATCAATCACTATAGAGAAATAACAATATGAGTCGAAGCACCATTATCTATCCACTAAGAATTAATAGGGACATTGACCATATTAAACTCACAACAGACTAAACCAAGGGCCTTACTTTTGTTTTTCTTTCTTTTCTAATTAGGACTTGAATTTAAAGCACTGACTTCTTACATGCCCTTTCTTTTTACAGTGGAAGCACTTGATCTTTTTTTTAATGGTAGCTTTGGGACCTCCTATAAAAGATTCCGATCGTGACTTCTTCCATCCCTCTTGAAATCCTGAGACTATTTAGGAGTAATAGGCTTTCCTTCTTCTTATGCATAAAATGCTTGCTAGATTGAGTTTGATGTTGAAGAGTAAGAAGGGCACTATCATTATTTTCTTTCTTAACATTTTCTTGTTGACCCCTGGAATGATTTTGATGATCACAAAACATTGGAGCATGTATTTGATACTAACTCTTTACAAATGTTTAAGAAGTTTTTGCATAAATGAATTATCTTTGTTTTAAAATGGTATTAGAATTCACTTAAGAATATTCAATTGAGTTTGTAAATGCCCTTAGTTATGAATGTTATAATCATGAAAAATAGGCTTAAAAGTATAAATAATTTGATAAAACATGTAAAGTAGCTTCTAGTTATTTCAATGATGAAGCTTTTGGGAAGCTTGAAGCAAATTTTTAAAGTCTTGTGAGAGCCGACTCAAGGCGGCACGGCACAGAGGCAAATTTCAGAGTTTCAGAACTAAGAGCCGACTCCCAGGTCAAGAGCCGACTCTTACAGAAGTATAGTTTTTGGAATTCTGAGACCTAGAGCCGACTCCTAGATCAAGAGCAAACTCCAGGTATCCTTGTTTGTCAAGTATAAAAGCATGAAGCTAAGAGCCGACTCCTAGTCCAAGAGCTGGCTCCTACAGAACTTTGATTTTGGCATTCCTGAGACTTCGAGCCGACTCCTGGAGCTCGAGCCGGCTCGTAGAGCTGTTGTCTGCACTTCAACAACTAGCTACAGAATTTGAAATTTGAGTTCCACAACACCTCCAACGGTCATTTCACGATTTCCAAGGCCCTACAACGACCATATCACTTGAAAAACTATAAAGGGGATCATTTTTTGAGAGATTACATAATTAATGAAGATTTATTGCTGAATATTCTTGAGAAAAAGAAGAGCTTCCAAGTTATTCCTTCACCTACCTCAAAGAGCAATCAAGTGAGATTCAAAGCTTCACCAACTCTACTCCATCATTGAATCCACTCATTAAAGAAGGGAAGAAGCAGCTTTGAAGAGCATTGAAGCATATTTAAAGCTTGACTTCACTTTGATCTTCATCGGCAACATCAAAATAACTTTGGTTTTTGTAGTTGCTTATTTTACATTCTTTATCTTGGTTTGCTCTCTTAAGAACAACAAAGGGCCATATCTAGAGAGAGAGTTGAAGGTTTTAGGTGAACCTTGTAAAACCTAAGTTTGGGTTCTTGGTTTTCCCGGTTTGAAACCAAGTGTTTGGATTTTCTTTGATGATCTCGTGTAAAACCAAAAGGAGTTTGGGTTTCTTTGGTGATCCCGGTAAAACCAAAGTGTATAGGTTTGGATTGTGAGCCTTATAAAATAATCTGACTGTATTTCGGTTGGGGGATATAGTGAAATCCCAAGTGGTCCTTGGGTAGTGGATGTAAGAGTCGGTTGCTTCGAACCACTCTACTTCTTGGTATTTGTGATTGTGATTACATTGCTTGATTGCTTTAATTTGTTTACTTCTGCTTTGCACACTTCACTTCTACACTAAAAGAATTTCAAAGCGCACATACTTGCAAAAAAGTTTTTAATCCCAATTCACCCCCCTCTTGGAAAGCCACCTGGGCAACAAGTGGTATCAGAGCAGAGTCTCTGAAAGATACTTAGAGTAAAGACATATGGCAAATCCCATTAGCACTTCATTGGCCGAAGGTCAATCCACAAATAGACCACCACTTTTCACCGGAATTAATTACACTTATTGGAAGGCAAGAATGAAGATATACATTCAAGCCATAGATTTTCATCTTTGAAAAATTATTTTGAAAGGGCCTCACACACCTATAATTAGAGTTAATGATGTAGAGGTTTCCAAGCCAGAAGAGGACTGGGACGAAAATGATATGAAACTAGCTGAGTTAAATGCCAAAGCGATGAATCTATTGTATTGTGCTTAGGACCCAAATAGTTTAACAGAATTTCAACTTGCAATTCTGCTAAAGAAATTTGGGATAAATTGAAAATCACACTCGAAGGCACTTCTCAAGTTAAGACATCTAAAATTAATTTGCTTGTACATAATTATGAGTTGTTTAAGATGGATCCTAGCGAGACTATATCTGCTATGTATACTCGTTTCACTGATATTATAAATGGTCTCAAGAGTTTAGGTAGAACTTATTATAATGCTGACATTGTGCAAAAAGTTTTAAGATCCTTGCCAAATAAGTGGGAAGCCAAAGTGACAGCAATTCAAGAAGCAAAAGATCAGAATACACTACTACTAGATGAGCTGCTTGGTTCCTTAATTACTCATGAACTGGCTATGCAACAAAGGACTGAAGAAGATACAAAAAGAAAGAAAGCCATTGCATTTAAAGCAATTGAGGAAGACAAGAATGAAGAATCTGATTCATCAGATGATGATGATCTAGGAAGTGATGAAATTGCCCTAGTTATAAGAAAATTTAAAAGATTTATGGGCAGAAGAAAAATGAATAGATGGAGAAAGCACTACAGAAAAGGTGACTTTGGAAAGGAAAAGGAAAGAGACAAAGAAAAAGATAAAGAGAAAGATAAAGATCAAGTACTTATCTGTTATGGATGTAAGAAACCAGGATACATCCGTCCTGATTGCCCTGAAGGAAAGAAGAAGATATTTCCTAGAACGAAGAAGAAAGCAATGCTAGCTGCTTGGAGTGACAGTGATGATTCCACATCTACTGAAAAGGATGAAGAGACAACAAAAACAGCATAAATTTGTCTTATGGGTTTGGAGGATTAGGTAAGTACTTCTGAACCTAATTTAGAATTCACTTATGATGAATTGCATAATGCTTTTTGTGAATTATTGATAGAATACAAAAAAGCTGGTTTGAAATTGAGAGATTTGAAAAATAAATGTGATGTATTAAAAATGATAAAAATGAATCTTGTGAAAGAAACAAAATCTTACAAAGAGAACTAAATTTGGTTTGTGAAAGACTTAAGATTGTTCAAATTGAAAAAGAAGAACTTTTTGATAAAAATAAGGATTTGAAAAATGAAAATGATGATCTAAAGAAAGAAGTTCAAAAATTGAAACATTTAGTTGAAAAGTTAACCCAAGTTCTAACAAACTTGAGTTAATATTGAAAGATCAAAAAGAAACAAATAATAGATTTGGAATTGGTTATAAAGGCTCTATTTCAAATACTTTTTCTACTTCTACTTCATATGCTCCTAAATTCATTGGTTCTAAATATGTTAGACCTAAATTTGCATCATCTCGCAGTTATTATTCAAATTCAAGAATTGTATGCTTTGCATGTAATAATATTGGTCATAAAGCTTTTGAATGTCATTTGAAACACAATGACAAAAGAAAAATTAAAAAAGTTTGGATTCCAAAAAGAACCATTTCTACTAACTTGCAAGGATCTAAGAGAGCTTGGGTACCTAAATCTATTAAATGATTATTTTGTATGGATGTCTTGCAGCCACAAGCATAAAGAAAAGATGGTATTTGGATAGCGGCTGTTCAAGACACATGACATATGATGCTGATCAATTCTTCATCCTAGAATAGAAGGATGGTGGAATGGTAACATTTGGGGACAATAGAAAAGGAAGGATAATCGGAATTGTAACATCAAAATTACTCCTTCTACATTTATTGAAAATATATTACTTGTAGAAAAATTAAAGCATAATCTTTTGAGCACTAGTCAGCTATGTGACATTGGTTATAATGTATTTTTCAAGTCATCAATGTGTATAGTAGTTGATCCACTTGACTCTAGTACTAAGTTCATTGGACACAGACTTGGTAATATTTATGTGGTAGATCTAAATGATCTAGCTATGTCAAGTAATACAGTCTTGTAACAATGAATGACAAGAGCAAGGAATCAAGTTTACTATGGCATAGGTGACTTGGTCATGCTAGTATGGACACAATAGCTAAATTGATTGCAAAAGATTTGGTCAATGATTTGCCTAAATTTAAAGTTAATTTTGATTATGTTTGTGATGCATGTCAGTTAGGAAAACAAGTGAGGGAGAGTTTTAAATCTAAAAATGTAGTTTCAACTTCTAGACCGTTAGAGCTACTTCACATGGACCTATTTGGACCTACTAGGATTACTAGCCTAGGTGGTATGAAATATGGACTTGTGATTGTAGATGACTTTTCTAGATATACATGGGTTTTATTTATTGCACACAAAGATGATACCTTTAATGTATTCAAAAAGTTTTACAAAAGAGTTATAAATTTGAAAAACTTATCTGTTATTTCAATTCGTAGTGATCATGGCACCGAATTTGAAAACTAATATTTTGATTATTTTTGCACAAAGCATGGTATTGATCATAACTTTTTTGCACCTAGCACACCACAGCAAAATGGTGTTGTAGAAAGAAAGAATCGTACTTTGGAAGAGATATCCAGAACAATGCTTTGTGAAGGAAATCTTCCAAAATACTTTTGGGCAGAAGCTGTTAATACTACATGCTATATTTTAAATAGAGTTTTAATTAGACCTATTATCAGAAAAACCTCCTATGAGCTGTGGAACAATAGAAAACCAAATAACAAATATTTTCATATTTTTGGATGTAAATATTTTATTCTCAACAATGGAAAAGATAATCTTGGCAAATTTGATGCAAAATTCGATGTAGCTATTTTTCTTGGTTACTCTTTAAATAGTAAAGCCTCTCGAGTTTTCAATAAAAGAACATTAACTATTGAAGAATCTATATATATTATTTTCAATGAATCTGACATTACATCTTCGAGAAAGAAAGATTTTGCTGATGATGATGCAGGTACACTAGAGCATGGAATGAAGGACCTGAATCTTAAAGACAAACAATCAAGTGAATCACAAGAAGAAGAGGTGAGTAAAAAGCATGATGATATACCTAAAGAATGGAGATATGTACATTCACATCCTAAAGAATTAATTATAGGAGACCCATCTCAAGGTGTTAAAACTAGATCTGCACATAGAGATGCACATGATTTAATTGCTTTTGTTTCTCATGTAGAACTCATAATATAGAAGAAGCCGAAACTGATCCTAATTGAATGTTAGCAATGCATGATGAATTAAACCAATTTAGGAGAAATAATGTTTGGATCTTAGTTGAAAGATCCAATGATCATCCTGTTATAGGCACTAAATGGGTTTACAGAAATAAATTAGATGAAAATGGAAATGTAATTAGAAATAAGGCTAGATTGGTTGCACAAGGATATAATCAAGAAGAAGGAATAGATTTTGATGAAACTTATGCACCAGTAGCTAGATTAGAAGCTATTAGACTGCTACTAGCTTATGCATGTTTCATGAATTTCAAGTTATTTCAAATGGATGTAAAGAGTGCATTTTTGAATGATTTTTTATCTGAAGAAGTTTTTGTTGAGCAACCTCCCGGTTTTATCGATCATATTTTTTCAAACCATGTTTTTAAACTGAATAAAGCTTTATATGGTCTGAAATAGGCACCTAGGGCCTGGTATGATAGACCGAGCAAGTTTTTAATTGCAAATGAATTTGTTAGAGATAGTGTTGACACCACACTGTTTATTCAAAGAAAGAAAAATGATATTTTGATTGTTCAAATTTATGTTGATGACATTATCTTTGGATCTACTGATGTATCTTTGTGTCAAGACTTTGCTAAGCTAATGCAGGGAGAATTCGAAATGAGCTTGATGGGCAAATTAAGTTACTTTCTTGGACTTCAAATTAAACAAACTAAAGAAGGTATTCTGATCAACCAAGCCAAGTACATTGAAGAAATAATCAAGAAATTTGGCATGGAATCAAGCAAGGAAATTGGAACACCAATGAGTCCTGCATGTAGACTTGACAAAGATGAGAATGGCACAAATGTTGATCAAAAGCTGTACCGAGGTATGATCGGATCATTACTTTATTTAACTGCAAGTAGACCTGATATATTATTTAGTGTTTGTATGTGTGCACATTTTCAATCTAATCCTAAAGAATCACACATCACAACTATCAAAAGAATTATTAAATACTTGAAAGGCACTTGTAATATAGGACTGTGGTATTCTAAGCACACATCACTAAAACTAACTAGTTATTCTGATGCTGATTATGGAGAATGTAAAATAGATAGAAAGAGCACAAGTGGCACCTGTCAATTTCTAGATGTTAACTTGATCTCTTGGCACTGTCGCAAATAGAACTCTGTAGCTTTATCTACTGCTGAGGCAGAGTATGTAGCTGCTGGGAGCTGTTGTGCTCAAGTGCTATGGATTAAGTAACAACTAGAAGATTATGGTGTTGTCCAATCTAAAATTCCTATCAAATGTGACAATACTAGTGCTATTAACTTATCAAAAAATCCAATTCAGCACTCACGAACTAAGCACATTGAAATTCGACATCATTTCATTCGTGATCATGTTTTGAATAATGTTGTTGAACTTGAATTTGTACCTACTGAAGATCAATTAGCGGACATTTTCACTAAACCTTTGAGTCAAGATAGATTTGAGAAAATTAGAGGAGAATTAGGGTTATGTGACCCATTTTGAATCAATTTGACCTAACTTTTGAAAATTAAGGAAAAATTATCTAGAAATTTCAAAATTCTCTTTAGAGCATATGGCAACCTAATTTGGACTCTAGGAACCCTAGGAAATTGATTTTGACCCTTTTTGAATTTTAGAATGGATTTTAGCTTGAGCCAACTCGAACTCTCAGTATTCTGGGGAGCCAACTCGCATGACGGACCGAGACTTTTTAAATAGGGTTTCAAACTTTCCCTTTTCACCACTTTTTCCAATTTCAACCGTTCCTCTCTAGCCGACTCTTCTCTTCTCACCAAAAAACCTCTCCAAAACCTTTTCTACCTTCTAGAATCCTTAATCCTTGGAGAATGGGGCCTCGCAAGGCGGTGGCAAAGAAGGCAACTTGGGTGGTTCAGACTGTAGCAGAGGAAAGGAGGAGCAAAAGGCATTTAGATACTTTATACCCATAAAAAGAACAGCAACCAGAGCAAGAAGAAGCTATTCTCGCACCCCGGCAGATCATTCCTATGGGAAATCGTCAAGTAACACCCGGTAGGTGCATTGACTTCAATTTTATTGAGCAAGAATAGTTAAACATTGGAATGTGGCCTGAAGGACAGGGGTGGAAAGAGCTCTGTCAGTTAAATGTTCCAACCTATCCAAATTTGGTTAGATAGTTCTTTGAAAATATGTCCATAGGAGCTTTTCACATTGAAGGAACAGTTAAAGGGAAATTAATTGAGATAAATAAGCAAAAGTTATCAAATTTGTTGATTATTCCTAAAGAAGGGGACTGTTATTTGGTAATGAAGGAAAGGATGAAGACTCTCAGACTTATTTTAGGAAGATCCAATGTAAAAGGAGTCATTCATGTACGTGCAAACCAGCTCTCATTGGAAATAAGACTGTCGCACAACATTATTAGTCAGATTTTCCTACCCAGGACAGGCAGTTCGACTGGGTTAGTGGGAGAGATCTTGTTTTCATGAGGAGACTGATTGAGGGGGAGCCCCTCAACCTTCCATTCATCATGATCTCACAGATGAGAGAGGCTGTGCAGAGGGCACGAGCTAGTTTACCCTATGGGATGGTTTTCACCTTGTTGTTTCAGGAGGCAGGCATAGACCTTACTGGGGAGGATTGTCGGTTATTGCTGCACACCGACAAGTATACAGTGAAATCCCTGACTAGGATGGGATTTGTCAAGGTTGATGGGAACTAGATCAGAAAGATCTCAGGAGTACCTGTAGCACACTTAGAGGACTCAGATGATGACATTCAGGCTACACAGGATCTTGGTGAGCAGGCTGAGGGACATACAGATGAGGCTGGACCTTCCGAGCCAACTCCTGCTACACCATATTCACCTATCAGGACTCCTACTGCTGCTAGAGCTGACACTGATGATAGACTCCACAGAGTTTTGGAGGAGATTTCTAGTCTCAGGACTGATACTGACCGGAAGATCACTTCTTTACAGTCTGAGATGCAGCAGGGCTTTCATGACATCATGATTATATTGAGGCAGTTATCAGCAGCCAGCCAGCATGGACCTTCTACCGGCACTTCTACAGGCACAGCTATCGGCACAGCGACTAGCACACATGTTAAGCAGAGACAGGAGGCACACTGCACCGAGGCACCATTTCATGACACACCTACAGTTGGTGAGCCTCAGGATCCTATGGAGGTAGCTAGATCTATTGATATTGGAGTGACTCTGGCCATTCAGATACTTTCTTCCACTAGCACTTTACCCCTTCTTTTGATCCACCTACTGCCAGACCTACACCCATCTTCATTTCATCTGAATCTAAAACTAAACCTAAACCTAAATCTAAGGCTACTAGGACTTCCACACCCATTAGGACTAGGATTAGGGATCTCCGCCCTAGGTTTCCCAAATTCAAGCCTAGTCCAAGTATTTTAGAGGTCGGTTCCTTCTCTGATGAGGAAGAATCTGATACAGGTCCTAGCACCTCTTTCTGATGTTTAGGTTTTATCTTGTGAGACTTTTTGTTGTATTTTGGTTTTGTGATACTATTTTGTTATGCCGTGGCACGTTTGTGAAGTATCACATACATGTATTGACTCACTTTATATATCTATATTTTACTTGTCTTGATACATACTCCCTTGTCTTGATACATTCTCATATACATACTTTGTTATGATATTTTTCATTATATATTGTGAATATATGTTGTGAATGTCTCTCTATTTCTCATCTACCTTTTGTTGATGACAAAAAGGGGGAGAATGAGGCTATGTATGTTTGGGCATAAAAATTGCTATTGATTTCTGAAAATTGCTGAAAATTGCTATTGATTTCATGAAAATTATTCAAAAATTGGTTACAAAAGCTATATGGATAATTGAATGTTATGAAATTTTGATAAAATGAATGTTTGATTCATAGAAAGTGGATGAAACTTAAGTTGACTTCAAAAGGCTGAAAATTCTATAAGTTTCGATACGCTTTATATAGTTAATACCTTTGATACATCATGTATCGATACATCATGTTGTGATGCTTATGAAAGTTCATGTTTTGATACACTTGATACATAATATTTGGCATTCAGTCATGTACATTTGATACATTGTGACACATTGTATTGATACACTGATACCTAACCTACGTGATACATATAAACTTGAAAATACTGTAATTGTAAAGTGATTTCATTTTTTTTTATCATGCCTAGTGTTTTGTCATCATCAAAAAGGGGGAGATTGTTGACCCCTGGAATGATTTTGATGATCACAAAACATTGGAGCATGTATTTGATACTAACTCTTTACAAATGTTTAAGAAGTTTTTGCAGGAATGAATTACCTTTGTTTTAAAATGGTATTCAAATTCACTTAAGAATATTCAATTGAGTTTGTAAATGCCCTTAGTTATGATTGTTATAATCATGAAAAATAGGCTTAAAAGTGTAAATAATTTGATAAAGCATGTAAAGTAGCTTCTAGTTATTTCAATGATGAAGTTTTTGGGGAGCTTGAAGCAAATTTTTAAAGTCTTGTGAGAGCCGACTCAAGGCGGCACGGCACGGAGGCAAATTTCAGAGTTTCAGAACTAAGAGCCGACTCCCAGGTCAAGAGCCGACTCTTATAGAAGTATAGTTTTTGGAATTCTGAGACCTAAAGCTGACTCCTAGATCAAGAGCATACTCCAGGTATGCATGTTTGTCAAGTATCAAAGCATGAAGCCAAGAGCTGACTCCTAGTCCAAGAGCCGGCTTCTAGTCCAAGAGCCAGCTTCTACAGAACTTTGATTTTAGCATTCCTGAGACTTCGAGCCAACTCCTGGAGCTCGAGCCGACTCGTAGAGCCGTTGTCTGCACTTCAACAACTAGCTATAGAATTTGAAATTTGAGTTCCACAACACCTCCAACGGTCATTTCACGATTCTCAAGGCCCTACAACGGCCATATCACTTGAAAAACTATAAAGGGGATCATTTTTTGAGAGATTACATAATTAATGAAGATTTATTGCTGAATATTCTTGAGAAAAAGAAGAGCTTCCAAGTTATTCCTTCACCTACCTCAAAGAACATTCAAGTGAGATTCAAAGCTTCACCAACTCCACTCCATCATTGAATCCACTCATTAAAGAAGGGAAGAAGCAGCTTTGAAGAGCATTGAAGCATATTTAAAGCTTGACTTCACTTTGATCTTCATCGGCAACATCAAAATAACTTTGGTTTGTTGTAGTTGCTTATTTTACATTCTTTATCTTGGTTTGCTCTCTTAAGAACAGCAAAGGGCCATATCTAGAGAGAGAGTTGAAGGTTTTAGGTGAACCTTGTAAAACCTAAGTTTGGGTTCTTGGTTTTTCCAGTTTGAAACCAAGTGTTTGGGTTTTCTTTGGTGATCTCGTGTAAAACCAAAAGGAGTTTGGGTTTCTTTGGTGATCCCGGTAAAACCAAAGTGTATAGGTTTGGATTGTGAGCCTTATAAAATAATCTGACTGTATTTCGGTTGGGGGATATAGTGAAATCCCAAGTGGTCCTTGGGTAGTGGATGTAAGAGTCGGTTGCTTCGAACCACTCTACTTCTTGGTATTTGTGATTGTGATTACATTGCTTGATTGCTTTAATTTGTTTACTTCTGCTTTGCACACTTCACTTCTACACTAAAAGAATTTCAAAGCGCACATACTTGCAAAAAAGTTTTTAATCCCAATTCACCCCCCTCTTGGAAAGCCACCTGGGCAACAAGTGGTATCAGAGCAGAGTCTCTGAAAGATACTTAGAGAAAAGACATATGGCAAATCCCATTAGCACTTCATTGGCCGAAGGTCAATCCACAAATAGACCACCACTTTTCACCGGAATTAATTACACTTATTGGAAGGCAAGAATGAAGATATACATTCAAGCCATAGATTTTCATCTTTGAAAAATTATTTTGAAAGGGCCTCACACACCTATAATTAGAGTTAATGATGTAGAGGTTTCCAAGCCAGAAGAGGACTGGGACGAAAATGATATGAAACTAGCTGAGTTAAATGCCAAAGCGATGAATCTATTGTATTGTGCTTAGGACCCAAATAAGTTTAACAGAATTTCAACTTGCAATTCTGCTAAAGAAATTTGGGATAAATTGAAAATCACACTCGAAGGCACTTCTCAAGTTAAGACATCTAAAATTAATTTGCTTGTACATAATTATGAGTTGTTTAAGATGGATCCTAGCGAGACTATATCTGCTATGTATACTCGTTTCACTGATATTATAAATGGTCTCAAGAGTTTAGGTAGAACTTATTATAATGCTGACATTGTGCAAAAAGTTTTAAGATCCTTGCCAAATAAGTGGGAAGCCAAAGTGACAGCAATTCAAGAAGCAAAAGATCAGAATACACTACTACTAGATGAGTTGCTTGGTTCCTTAATTACTCATGAACTGGCTATGCAACAAAGGACTGAAGAAGATACAAAAAGAAAGAAAGCCATTGCATTTAAAGCAATTGAGGAAGACAAGAATGAAGAATCTGATTCATCAGATGATGATGATCTAGGAAGTGATGAAATTGCCCTAGTTATAAGAAAATTTAAAAGATTTATGGGCAAAGAAAAATGAATAGATGGAGAAAGAACTACAGAAAAGGTGACTTTGGAAAGGAAAAGGAAAGAGACAAAGAAAAAGATAAAGAGAAAGATAATGATCAAGTACTTATCTGTTATGGATGTAAGAAACCAGGATACATCCGTCCTGATTGCCCTGAAGGAAAGAAGAAGATATTTTCTAGAAAGAAGAAGAAAGCAATGCTAGCTGCTTGGAGTGACAGTGATGATTCCACATCTACTGAAAAGGATGAAGAGACAACAAAAATAGCATAAATTTGTCTTATGGGTTTGGAGGATTAGGTAAGTACTTCTGAACCTAATTTAGAATTCACTTATGATGAATTGCATAATGCTTTTTGTGAATTATTGATAGAATACAAAAAAGCTGGTTTGAAATTGAGAGATTTGAAAAATAAATGTGATGTATTAGAAAATGATAAAAATGAATCTTGTGAAAGAAACAAAATCTTACAAAGAGAACTAAATTTGGTTTGTGAAAGACTTAAGATTGTTCAAATTGAAAAAGAAGAACTTTTTGATAAAAATAAGGATTTGAAAAATGAAAATGATGATCTAAAGAAAGAAGTTCAAAAATTGAAACATTTAGTTGAAAAGTTAACCCAAGTTCTAACAAACTTGAGTTAATATTGAAAGATCAAAAAGAAACAAATAATAGATTTGGAATTGGTTATAAAGGCTCTATTTCAAATACTTTTTCTACTTCTACTTCATATGCTCCTAAATTCATTGGTTCTAAATATGTTAGACCTAAATTTGCATCATCTCGCAGTTATTATTCAAATTCAAGAATTGTATGCTTTGCATGTAATAATATTGGTCATAAAGCTTTTGAATGTTATTTGAAACACAATGACAAAAGAAATATTAAAAAAGTTTGGATTCCAAAAAGAACCATTTCTACTAACTTGCAAGGACCTAAGAGAGCTTGGTACCTAAATCTATTAAATGATTATTTTGTATGGATGTCTTGCAGCCACAAGCACAAAGAAAAGATGGTATTTGGATAGCAGCTGTTCAAGACACATGACATATGATGCTGATCAATTCTTCATCCTAGAACAGAAGGATAATGGAATGGTAACATTTGGGGACAATAGAAAAGGAAGGATAATCGGAATTGTAACATCAAAATTACTCCTTCTACATTTATTGAAAATATATTACTTGTAGAAAAATTAAAGCATAATCTTTTGAGCACTAGTCAGCTATGTGACATTGGTTATAATGTATTTTTCAAGTCATCAATGTGTATAGTAGTTGATCCACTTGACTCTAGTACTAAGTTCATTGGACACAGACTTGATAATATTTATGTGGTAGATCTAAATGATCTAGCTATGTCAAGTAATACAAGTCTTGTAATAATGAATGACAAGAGCAAGGAATCAAGTTTACTATGGCATAGGCGACTTGGTCATGCTAGTATGGACACAATAGCTAAATTGATTGCAAAAGATTTGGTCAATGATTTGCCTAAATTTAAAGTTAATTTTGATTATGTTTGTGATGCATGTCAGTTAGGAAAACAAGTGAGGGAGAGTTTTAAATCTAAAAATGTAGTTTCAACTTCTAGACCTTTAGAGCTACTTCACATGGACCTATTTGGACCTACTAGGATTACTAGCCTAGGTGGTATGAAATATGGACTTGTGATTGTAGATGACTTTTCTAGATACACATGGGTTTTATTTATTGCACACAAAGATGATACCTTTAATGTATTCAAAAAGTTTTACAAAAGAGTTATAAATTTGAAAAACTTATCTGTTATTTCAATTCGTAGTGATCATGGCACCGAATTTGAAAACTAATATTTTGATTATTTTTGCACAAAGCATGGTATTGATCATAACTTTTTTGCACCTAGCACACCACAGCAAAATGGTGTTGTAGAAAGAAAGAATCGTACTTTGGAAGAGATATCCAGAACAATGCTTTGTGAAGGAAATCTTCCAAAATACTTTTGGGCAGAAGCTGTTAATACTGCATGCTATATTTTAAATAGAGTTTTAATTAGACCTATTATCAGAAAAACCTCCTATGAGCTGTGGAACAATAGAAAACCAAATATCAAATATTTTCATATTTTTGGATGTAAATATTTTATTCTCAACAATGGAAAAGATAATCTTGGCAAATTTGATGCAAAATTCGATGTGGCTATTTTTCTTGGTTACTCTTTAAATAGTAAAGCCTCTCGAGTTTTCAATAAAAGAACATTAACTATTGAAGAATCTATATATATTGTTTTCAATGAATCTGACATTACATCTTCGAGAAAGAAAGATTTTGCTGATGATGATGCAGGTACACTAGAGCATGGAATGAAGGACCTGAATCTTAAAGACAAACAATCAAGTGAATCACAAGAAGAAGAGGTGAGTAAAAAGCATGATGATATACCTAAAGAATGGAGATATGTACATTCACATCCTAAAGAATTAATTATAGGAGACCCATCTCAAGGTGTTAAAACTAGATCTGCACATAGAGATGCACATGATTTAATTGCTTTTGTTTCTCATGTAGAACTCATAATATAGAAGAAGCCGAAACTGATCCTAATTGAATGTTAGCAATGCATGATGAATTAAACCAATTTAGGAGAAATAATGTTTGGATCTTAGTTGAAAGATCCAATGATCATCCTGTTATAGGCACTAAATGGGTTTACAGAAATAAATTAGATGAAAATGGAAATGTAATTAGAAATAAGGCTAGATTGGTTGCACAAGGATATAATCAAGAAGAAGGAATAGATTTTGATGAAACTTATGCACCAGTAGCTAGATTAGAAGCTATTAGACTGCTACTAGCTTATGCATGTTTCATGAATTTCAAGTTATTTCAAATGGATGTAAAGAGTGCATTTTTGAATGGTTTTTTATCTGAAGAAGTTTTTGTTGAGCAACCTCCCGATTTTATCGATCATATTTTTTCAAAACATGTTTTTAAACTGAATAAAGCTTTATATGGTCTGAAATAGGCACCTAGGGCCTGGTATGATAGACCGAGCAAATTTTTAATTGCAAATGAATTTGTTAGAGATAGTGTTGACACCACACTGTTTATTCAAAGAAAGAAAAATGATATTTTGATTGTTCAAATTTATGTTGATGACATTATCTTTGGATCTACTGATGAATCTTTGTGTCAAGACTTTGCTAAGCTAATGCAGGGAGAATTCGAAATGAGCTTGATGGGCAAATTAAGTTACTTTCTTGGACTTCAAATTAAATAAACTAAAGAAGGTATTCTGATCAACCAAGCCAAGTACATTGAAGAAATAATCAAGAAATTTGGCATGGAATCAAGCTAGGAAATTGGAACACCAATGAGTCCTGCATGTAGACTTGACAAAGATGAGAATGGCACAAATGTTGATCAAAAGCTGTACCGAGGTATGATCGGATCATTACTTTATTTAACTGCAAGTAGACCTGATATATTATTTAGTGTTTGTATGTGTGCACATTTTCAATCTAATCCTAAAGAATCACACATCACAGCTGTCAAAAGAATTATTAAATACTTGAAAGGCACTTGTAATATAGGACTGTGGTATTCTAAGCACACATCACTAAAACTAACTAGTTATTCTGATGCTGATTATGGAGAATGTAAAATAGATAGAAGAGCACAAGTGGCACCTGTCAATTTCTAGATGTTAACTTGATCTCTTGGCACTGTCGCAAATAGAACTCTATAGCTTTATCTACTGCTGAGGCAGAGTATGTAGCTGCTGGGAGCTGTTGTGCTCAAGTGCTATGGATTAAGTAACAACTAGAAGATTATGGTGTTGTCCAATCTAAAATTCCTATCAAATGTGACAATACTAGTGCTATTAACTTATCAAAAAATCCAATTCAGCACTCACGAACTAAGCACATTGAAATTCGACATCATTTCATTCGTGATCATGTTTTGAATAATGTTGTTGAACTTGAATTTGTACCTACTGAAGATCAATTAGCTGACATTTTCACTAAACCTTTGAGTCAAGATAGATTTGAGAAAATTAGAGGAGAATTAGGGTTATGTGACCCATTTTGAATCAATTTGACCTAACTTTTGAAAATTAAGGAAAAATTATCTAGAAATTTCAAAATTCTCTTTAGAGCATATGGCAACCTAATTTGGAGATTTTGACCCTTTTTGAATTTTAGAATGGATTTTAGCTTGAGCCAACTCGAACTCTCAGTATTCTGGGGAGCCGACTCGCATGACGGACCGAGACTTTTTAAATAGGGTTTCAAACTTTCCCTTTTCACCACTTTTTCCAATTTCAACCGTTCCTCTCTAGCCGACTCTTCTCTTCTCACCAAAAAACCTCTCCAAAACCTTTTCTACCTTCTAGAATCCTTAATCCTTGGAGAATGGGGCCTCGCAAGGCGGTGGCAAAGAAGGCAACTTGGGTGGTTCAGACTGTAGCAGAGGAAAGGAGGAGCAAAAGGCGTTTAGATACTTTATACCCATAAAAAGAACAGCAACCAGAGCAAGAAGAAGCTATTCTCGCACCCCGGCAGATCATTCCTATGGGAAATCATCAAGTAACACCCGGTAGGTGCATTGACTTCAATTTTATTGAGCAAGAATAGTTAAACATTGGAATGTGGCCTGAAGGATAGGGGTGGAAAGAGCTCTGTCAGTTAAATGTTCCAACCTATCCAAATTTGGTTAGATAGTTCTTTGAAAATATGTCCATAGGAGCTTTTCACATTGAAGGAACAGTTAAAGGGAAATTAATTGATATAAATAAGCAAAAGTTATCAAATTTGTTGATTATTCCTAAAGAAGGGGACTGTTATTTGGTAATGAAGGAAAGGGTGAAGACTCTCGGACTTATTTTAGGAAGATCCAATGTATAAGGAGTCATTCATGTACGTGCAAACCAGCTCTCATTGGAAATAAGACTGTTGCACAACATTATTAGTCAGATTTTCCTACCCAGGACAGGCAGTTCGACTGGGTTAGTGGGAGAGATCTTGTTTTCATGAGGAGACTGATTGAGGGGGAGCCCCTCAACCTTCCATTCATCATGATCTCACAGATGAGAGAGGCTGTGCAGAGGGCACGAGCTAGTTTACCCTACGGGATGGTTTTCACCTTGTTGTTTCAGGAGGCAGGCATAGACCTTACTGGGGAGGATTGTCGGTTGTTGCTGCACACCGACAAGTATACAGTGAAATCCCTGACTAGGATGGGATTTGTCAAGGTTGATGGGAACTGGATCAGAAAGATCTTAGGAGTACCTGTAGCACACTTAGAGGACTCAGATGATGACATTCAGGCTACACAGGATCTTGGTGAGCAGGCTGAGGGACATACAGATGAGGCTGGACCTTCCGAGCCAATTCCTGCTACACCATATTCACCTATCAGGACTCCTACTGCTGCTAGAGCTGACACTGATGATAGACTCCACAGAGTTTTGGAGGAGATTTCTAGTCTCAGGACTGATACTGACCGGAAGATCACTTCTTTACAGTCTGAGATGCAGCAGGGCTTTCATGACATCATGATTATATTGAGACAGTTATCAGCAGCCAGCCAGCATGGACCTTCTACCGGCACTTCTACTGGCACAGCTATCGGCACAGTGACTAGCACACATGTTAAGCAGAGACAGGAGGCACACTGCACCGAGGCACCATTTCATGACACACCTACAGTTGGTGAGCCTCAGGATCCTATGGAGGTATCTAGATCTATTGATATTGGAGTGACTCTGGCCACTCAGATACTTTCTTCCACCAGCACTTTGCCCCTATCTTTTGATCCACCTACTGCCAGACCTACACCCATCTTCATTTCATCTGAATCTAAAACAAACCTAAACCTAAATCTAAGGCTACTAGGACTTCCACACCTATTAGGACTAGGATTAGGGATCTCCGCCCTAGGTTTCCCAAATTCAAGCCTAGTCCAAGTATTTTAGAGGTCGGTTCCTTCTCTGATGAGGAAGAATATGATACAGGTCCTAGCACCTCTTTCTGATGTTTAGGTTTTATCTTGTGAGACTTTTTGTTGTTGTATTTTGGTTTTGTGATACTATTTTGTTATGCCGTGGCACGTTTGTAAAGTATCACATACATGTATTGACTCACTTTATATATCTATATTTTACTTGTCTTGATACATACTCCCTTGTCTTGATACATTCTCATATACATACTTTGTTATGATATTTTTCATTATATATTGTGAATATATGTTGTGAATGTCTCTCTATTTCTCATCTACCTTTTGTTGATGACAAAAAGGGGGAGAATGGAGGCTATGTATGTTTGGGCATAAAAATTGCTATTGATTTCTGAAAATTGCTATTGATTTCATGAAAATTATTCAAAAATTGGTTACCAAAGCTATATGGATAATTGAATGTTATGAAATTTTGATAAAATGAATGTTTGATTCATAGAAAGTGGATGAAACTTAAGTTGACTTCAAAAGGCTGAAAATTCTATAAGTTTCGATACGCTTTATATAGTTAATACCTTTGATACATCATGTATCGATACATCATGTTGTGATGCTTATGAAAGTTCATGTTTTGATACACTTGATACATAATATTTGGCATTCAGTCATGTACATTTGATACATTGTGACACATTGTATTGATACACTGATACCTAACCTACGTGATACGTATAAACTTGAAAATACTGTAATTGTAAAGTGATTTCATTTTTTTTTATCATGCCTAGTGTTTTGTCATCATCAAAAAGGGGGAGATTGTTGACCCCTGGAATGATTTTGATGATCACAAAATATTGGAGCATGTATTTGATACTAACTCTTTACAAATGTTTAAGAAGTTTTTGCAGGAATGAATTACCTTTGTTTTAAAATGGTATTCAAATTCACTTAAGAATATTCAATTGAGTTTGTAAATGCCCTTAGTTATGATTGTTATAATCATGAAAAATAGGCTTAAAAGTGTAAATAATTTGATAAAGCATGTAAAGTAGCTTCTAGTTATTTCAATGATGAAGTTTTTGGGGAGCTTGAAGCAAATTTTTAAAGTCTTGTGAGAGCCGACTCAAGGCGGCACGGCACGGAGGCAAATTTCAGAGTTTCAGAACTAAGAGCCGACTCCCAGGTCAAGAGCCGACTCTTATAGAAGTATAGTTTTTGGAATTCTGAGACCTAAAGCTGACTCCTAGATCAAGAGCATACTCCAGGTATGCATGTTTGTCAAGTATCAAAGCATGAAGCCAAGAGCTGACTCCTAGTCCAAGAGCCGGCTTCTAGTCCAAGAGCCGGCTTCTACAGAACTTTGATTTTAGCATTTCTGAGACTTCGAGCCGACTCCTGGAGCTCGAGCCGGCTCGTAGAGCCGTTGTCTGCACTTCAACAACTAGCTATAGAATTTGAAATTTGAGTTCCACAACACCTCCAACGGTCATTTCACGATTCTCAAGGCCCAACAACGGCCATATCACTTGAAAAGCTATAAAGGGGATCATTTTTTGAGAGATTACATAATTAATGAAGATTTATTGCTGAATATTCTTGAGAAAAAGAAGAGCTTCCAAGTTATTCCTTCACCTACCTCAAAGAGCATTCAAGTGAGATTCAAAGCTTCACCAACTCCACTCCATCATTGAATCCACTCATTGAAGAAGGGAAGAAGCAGCTTTGAAGAGCATTGAAGCATATTTAAAGCTTGACTTCACTTTGATCTTCATCGGCAATATCAAAACAACTGTAGTTTGTTGTAGTTGCTTATTTTACATTCTTTATCTTGGTTTACTCTCTTAAGAACAGCAAGGGGCTGTATCTAGAGAGAGTGTTGAAGGTTTTAGGTAAACTTTGTAAAACCTAAGTTTGGATTCTCGGTTTTCCCGGTTTGAAACCAAGTGTTTAGGTTTTCTTTGGTGATCCCATGTAAAACCAAAGGAAGTTTGGGTTTCTTTGGTGATCCTGGTAAAACCAAAGTGTATAGGTTTGGATTGTGAGCCTTGTAAAACAATCCGACTGTATTCCGGTTGGGGGATATAGTGAAAATTCCAAGTAGTCATTGGATAGTGGATGTAGAAGCCGGTTGCTCCGAACGACTGTACTTCTTGGTGTTTGTGATTGTGATTACATTGCTTGATTGCTTTAATTTGTTTACTTCCGCTTTGGACACTTCACTTCTACACTAAAAGAATTTCAAAGCGCACATACTTGCAAAAAAGCTTTTAATCCCAATTCACCCCCCTCTTGGGAAGCCACCTGGGTGCAACATACTTGGTGATCAGGTAATTAACACCACATTTCATCAAGAGTATTGTTGGTAGTCTTGATCTGAGAAAATTCTACAGGCAAGGAATTCAAGGCATGCGACACTAGAAAGGAATCCAGTAGATCAATCTTCAGACCCTTGAGCTTGGACTGGAGATGAACCATCTTCAGAATGTACTCTCTGATACCTCCAATATTGTTGTATGTTGATGTGGCAGGATCGCTGATGTGGGGAAGCCGACGGGCGCCACGTCAAGGGAAGACGCCGCATCGGACGCCACGTCGGACGCCATGTTAATTCTCCTGCTCGGTCTCCACTGTCGAGCTGAGCTGAGCTCCCTCGAGATGGCGAGCCAAGCTCCATGCTCCACCAGGTCAGGCCCACGATCTCGGGACACCTAGGCCGGAGCCGTACATTGTCCTCCAGAGCGAGACCCTCTGAGGTTGAGCCCTGTGGTCGGAGTCGAGCTCAGCACTCCTTTGCCACGTGGAGCCTCTTCGAGCGCGAGCCCTCTGGACTGGGCCCGCACTCTACCCCCCAGAGCGAGACCCTCGAAGGTTGAGCCCTGTGGTCGGAGTCGAGCTCAGCACTCCTTCGTCATGTGGAGCCTCTCCAACCACGAGCCCTCTGGACCGGGCCTGCACTCCACCCTCCAGAGCGAGACCCTCGGAGGTTGAGCCCTGTGGTTGGAGTCGAGCTTAGCACTCCTTCACCACGTGGAGCCTCTCCGAGCACGAGCCCTCTGGACCGGGCCCGCACCTTGCCCTCTAGAGCGAGACCCTCGGAGGTTGAGCCCTGTGGTCAGAGTCGAGCTCAGCACTCCTTCGCCACGTGGAGCCTCTTTGAGCACGAGCCCTCTGGACCGGGCCCGCACCTTGTCCTCTAGAGCGAGACCCTCAGAGGTTGAGCCCTGTGGTCGAAGTCGAGCTCAGCCCTCCTCCGCCATGTGGAGCCTCTCCGAGCATGAGCCCTCTGGATCAGGCCCGCACCCTGCCCTCCAGAGCGAGACCCTCGGAGGTTGAGCCCTGTGGTCGGAGTTGAGTTCAGCCCTCCTCCACCACGTGGAGCCTCTCTGAGCGTGAGCCCTCTAGACTGGGCCCGCACCCTGTCCTCTAGAGCGAGACCCTCGGAGGTTGATCCCTGTGGTCGGAGTCGAGCTCAGCCCTCCTTCGGAGCGTCTGGGTCGGAGCGAGCCCTGCCATCCCAGGACGCCGACGAGCCATCCAAGGACTATGGAGCGGCGCCCCCCATACCACAATAACTGCCTGTCCGCCCATACTTCCAGGAGGATGGGCCAGTCAGAGAGCACGAATCCCTGGGGCGGTGACCCCCGGATCGAGGCTTTGCTAGGCTTCCTGGAATGGGGCGACTGGAGAAGATGTCAGAGCGACTGGAAGCTTCCCCTACCATATGTCAGGAAAGATATCCCATCCACGGCATGGAATCCCGTCACACGCGCCTGCCAGCCCAGCAAGAATCTCGAGGCAAGCATCCAATGGCCTTTTTTTCAACTACAAAGAACGATCAACGCCCCTAGAAGGAAAAAGGTAACAACAATACAATACCAACACAAGTGCAAGCTCAATCAAGAGGGCAAAGCACCACCACCACCACTACCAAACGAAAATGAGGGAAACAAGAAGAGGCGGTAGAACAGAGAATCGCTCTGTCCCCGTTGTTATTCTCCCCCTGCTACATTTTCGTCTTCATTCTCACACCATTTACTCCTCCTAGCGCAGAGTCCATCGAGAGGGGCCCGACCAGGAGGATCCGTTCCTCTAGATCGTTATTGACTTGATCGTCGAAGTGTCCCCATCGGAAACCCTGGCCCGGGTCACTAATCCCTATTTCGCAGGTCCAGGACCAGAGGATCGCCAGGCAGCAGTGAGGGGAGCGCACTTTGGCACCGGCAGCAGCTATGGGCCACGGCGATCTTGGCGGCAACAGATTGGCACGCCAGGTAGGGGCAGGGGCGGCCGACAGCGACATTCCAAGCGGTCTTTGATCCAAGTCGAGCCCACCATCTCTGTGCAGATTGATACTCCACAGAAGGATGGTGACGACAAGGGCAAGGGAGGCCTCCACCAGTCATGCGGGGGACTCCCCCTCCAGGGGAAACCCGCACCGCCAAGAGGCGAAGCCACCCATTCCAGTTCAGCCACCTCCACCAGAATCTCAACTGGCTGCACTCGTCCAACAGATGCAAGTCCTCACCACGACACTGCACCAGCTTCAGCACCAGCACCGATCCTTGGCCACCCATCAGCAGCCAGGGACTTTGGCGGCCCACACCGTAGCTCCTCGCGATAGCCTGCACTCCTTCCAAGGAAGGCCGTCGCAGCCGCGGGCCACCACTGACAACGGGGTAGCCATCAAGCTCTAGTGAAAAGATAATGAACCGGCTCTGCCGACAGAGAGAGCCGCTCGCCAAACCTCGGGTGGGAGGTGCCCAGACCCCACCGAGGCAGAAGAAGCAAGACCCCCCGCCACGGGTGCCATGCACCCATGTCACCTTCTCCGTCTCCTTCGGCAGAGGGGTCCATTGATGAAGCCGTCAGGCGCGCAACGGAGAAGCGCTTGGAAGAACATGAGCACAAGCTGGCGGAGTTTTCTCACCGGTTTGCCAACATGTAGGGCTTCGCTAATGAGCCAGCGGGCTACGATGCCCATCCCCCATTCTCCCAAGAAATCTAGTAGAGCCGATTCCGTATCGATTCTGGATGCCGCAGGTGGATCCTTACGATGGGACCACCGACCCCCTGGACCACCTGGAAAGCTACCGGACCCTCATGAGGGTCCAGGGGGCCACCGACGCTCTTCTCTGCGTCGCTTTTCCCGCTACTCTCCAGAAAGCAACCCGGGTGTGGTTCACCCATTTGGAGCCGGAGAGTATCAGCTCTTTCGCCCAGCTAGGGCAGAAGTTCGTGGTTCACTTCGATGCCTGTAGGAAGTTGCCACGAGAGACAGACAACCCTTCTCCATCTGGCAGCAGGACCGCGAACCCCTGCGGGACTATATGGCCCGTTTCAAGGCTATCGCGATCGAGATCTATAGTTTTAATGAGCCAGTTTCCATGCTGGCATTGAAGCGAGCGCTTAGGACTTCCCGCCTGACCTACTCGCTGGATAAGAAGCCCCCCAAGACTTACTTCGAGCTCCTTCTTCGGGCCCAAAAGTATATCCATGCCGAGGAGGCGGATCGTACAAGGCGAGAGCTCGATGGAGGGCCACTGAAAAAGTCAGCCCCCACCGAGATGCTCGGGACCCGGAAGCCAGTACGCCATGCTCTGAGCTCCTGGAGGGACCGGCCAAGACCGAGAGGGGCTCCCGTTCTCGAGGAGGGTTACACCCCTCTCCTCGCCCTGAGGACTAAAATTCTTATGGAGATCGAAGGAGAGGATTACTTAAGACGCCCGCCTCCGCTGAAGTCCTCCACCGGCCGTGACAAGATAAAGTACTGTCGCTTTTACCGTGACCATGGCCACGACAATGAGGAATGCTGCAACCTCAAGTGGGAGATTGAGGAACTCATCAAGAGAGGCTACCTCAAAAGATTTATGGGGGGCAGACCTCAAGTGGAGTCCCAGGCGCTCGTCGCTCTCCCGCCAGCTCCAACCATCAACAATTGTCCTACCGAGAAGCCGGTGGGCATAATCTCTTGGGGAGCTGCGCGCGTGTCCAAAAGGACCCGGGGCACAGGGGACCCTGAGAATGTACTCCCCTTTATGAGGGAAGGGGAAGACGAGAGAAAAAATATAAATAATGATATCATAGTCGTCGAGATGACGATAGTGAAGCACACTGTAAAACACATCATGGTTGATAGTGGAAGTTTCACAGACGTGCTTTTTTATGATGCCTTCTCCAGGATGAATCTTTCCCCCGATCAGCTTAGGCCTGTGCATGCATCCCTTGTTGGTTTCACAGGTGATTCCATGAGGGTAAAAAGAGAAATCACTCTCCCGGTCACGGCCGGGACCTCACCTCGGCAGAGCACCATCATGATGACTTTCACGGTTGTACGGCTCATTTCTGCCTACAACGTGATCTTGGGTCGCCCCGGGCTTAACTTGCTCGACGCCGTTGTCTTCACCAAGAGGCTACTTGTACAGTTCCCTACTCCTTATGGTGTCGGGAAAATGAGGGGAGCACCCCAGCCGGTGCAGCATTGCTTCCAAACCCTCCCTGGGGCCAAGGTCCCCGAGGACGACCCCAGTGCAGATGACCTCAACCAAAGGGCCCAAGACCCCAGGGGAAGCCCGATCGAGTGTCTACTTTCCTACCTGCTTGGAGACGATCCCACGAAGATGGTGTAGATCGGAGCCCAGCTCCCCGAGGAGGAGAGGACCCAACTGCTGGGATTCCTATGGGCAAACGTAGATGTGTTCGCCTAGACGGCGGCGGACATGCCAGGTATCCCTCCTGACATCATTACTCATAAATTGAGTGCTGACCCGAAGCACAAACCAGTTCGGCAGAAGAAGAAAAGTTTTGCCTCGGAGAGATAAGCAACTATCAAGGAGGAAGTTGATAAACACCTGGCTGCCGGTTTCATTCGGGAGATCCAGTATCCGAGCTGGGTGGCGAATGTGGTTATGGTAAGGAAGAATAATGGCAAGTGGAGGGTCTGCTTAGATTACACCGACCTCAATAAAGCTTGCCCCAAGAACAGCTTCCCCCTACCGAAGATCGACCAGCTGGTGGACGCCACCTTTGGCCGCAGGCCGCTCTCCTTCATGGATGCGTTCTCCGGGTATAACCAGATCCGCATGCATCCAGAAGACGAGGAGCACACTGCCTTCATCACCGACCAAGGGATATACTGCTATAGGATGATGCCTTTTGGTCTGAAAAATGCAGGAGCCACCTATCAACGCTTGGTCAATAAGGTCTTCAAGGACCAAATTGGCTGTAACATGAAAGTGTATGTGGATGACATGCTCGTCATGAGCAGGCCGAGCTCGAGCCATGTTGCCGACCTCGCCGAATCTTTCCACAACCTGCGACGGCATCAGATGAAGCTGAACCCAGTGAAGTACGCTTTCGGAGTGGCGGTAGGGAAATTCCTCGACTTCATGGTCACCCAAAGGGGCATCGAAGTGAACCTAGAAAAGATTTAGGCCATCACCGAATGGAGCACCCGACCTCCAAGAAGTAGGTTCAGCACCTAACGGGGCGTATCGTCGTCCTCAGCAGATTCATCTCGAGGTTGGCCGACCGTTGCCTTCTATTTTTCAAGGTGCTGTGCAAGATGTATGACTTCACCTGGACAGAGGAGTGCAGAACAGCCTTCGAGGAGCTGAAGAATTTCCTCGCCTCCCCTGTTGCTCTCTAGGCCAGAGGAGGGGGAGGAGCTTCTGCTGTACCTGGCGGTTACACCGGGAGCTGTCAGCTCGGTTCTTGTCTGCATAGACGAGGACAAATCTTAAAAGCCAGTATACTACATCAGCAAAATCCTCCGTGATGCGGAGATCAGGTATACTCGCTCCGAGAAACTCATTTTTGCGCTAATAATGTCTGCTAAGCGCCTAAGGTCCTATTTTCAAGCACACCTAATAGTGGTCTTGACGGACTAGCCGCTGAGGGCCATATTCAGCCGACCTAAGACTTCTGGAAGATTGGCTAAGTGGTCCTTGCTGCTCAATGAATTCGATATAGTGTACCTACCGAGGTCCTCACAGAAGGCCCAAGTCCTAGCTGACTTCGTGGTTGAGTGTACCTGGTTCGCCGAGGAGCCAGAGCAGACAATAACGGAGCCCAGGCCGAGAGAAGAGCCTTGGATCCTCCACGTGGATGGAGCATCCAATTCCGGTGGGAGCGGAGCAAGCCTCATCCTCACTAACAGCGATGGAGTCGTGGCGAAATGTGACCTCCGCTTCAAGCTCGCCGCGACCAACATCCAAGCGGAGTACGAGGCACTCCTCGCGGGCCTAAGAGTCTCCCGCGAGTTGGGTGTGTAGGACCTAAAAGTCTTCACCGAACCAGCTGGTTGCCGGACAAGTCTCCAGAGAATATGAAGCAAGGGACACCCAGATGATGAAGTACCTGGAGCAGGTCCACATAAGCACGATGGGCCTCCGACGCTTTAGCATCTTCCACATCCCTCGAGGGGAGAATGCGCACGTGGATGCGCTGTCTAGGCTTGCGACCCTGCCGGACTCGTCGCTGGGACGCGCCTACATCGAGTACCTCGAAAGTTCCAGCTACGAGAGCTCGACGGGGGTGTATCAAGTCACCCCCGAACCGAGATGGATGGACAAGTACATCCGATACATCACTGATGGCTCCCTGCCCGAAGATCGCATAAAAGCTACCCTTGTCAAGAAGAAGGCCTCCCAGTTCATTCTGATGGAGGGCCAGCTCTACCGTCGATCCTACTCCTATCCACTCCTGAAATGCCTCAGGCCCACCGAGGCAACCTTTGTGCTCCAAGAGATACACGAAGGCCTCTACGGGAACCACGTGGGAGGGAGAACGTTGGCTTATAAGGCCCTTCACCAGGGGTACTTCTGGGAGATCATGAGGGAGGACGCTGCCGACTTCGTTAAAAGGTGTGACAAGTGCTAGTGCCATGCGAATATACAGCATCAGCCGGCGGCGCCGATCTCCTAACTCTTAGCCCCTTGGCCTTTTGTCCAGTGGGGAATGGACATTTTGGGACCGTTTCCCCCAGCACCAGGGCAGCGAAGATTCCTGCTGGTGGCGATCGACTACTTTACTAAGTGGGTCGAGGCAGAGCCGCTAGCCCGGATCGTGGAAGCCAATGTCTGCCAGTTATTCTAGAAGTCAATCATTTGCTGCTTTGGACTCCCCCATTGTATCATCACTGACAACGGGTGATAGTTCGACAATCGTGAGTTCAAATGGTTATGCACCGAGTATGGCATCCAACACCGATTCACCTCAATAGCCCACCCTCAGATAAATGGAGAAGCCGAGATGACCAACCGGACCATCCTCCAAGGACTCAGAACTAGGCTGTATCAAGCTAAGGGCAGGTGGGCAGAAGAACTCCCAAGCATCCTGTGGGCCTACCATACAACGCCCAGGACGGCGACCAACGAGACACCCTTCAGCCTTGTTTTCGGTGCCGAAGCGGTCATCCTGGTCGAGCTCGGTGTGCCCACATTACGGGTGCAGAAGTATGACGAGGCATGAAATTCGGCACACCTCCTGCTCAACCTGGACCTTCTCGAAGAAGCAAGGGATAAAGCCCGGCTACGAATGGTGGCCTACCGGCAACGTGTAGCCCGATATTACAATGCCCGGGTCAGGCCGAAAGTTTTCAAGCCCGGAGACTTGGTGCTACGACGAGCAAAGGAGTCTCAGCCCACGGAGTGCGGCAAGCTTTCACCGAACTGGAAAGGCCCCTACAAAGTAGCTGAAGCCCTCTCACAAGGGGCCTATTACCTCGAAGATCTTGGCGGCGTCAAGTTCCCTCGAACGTGGAATGCCTGCAACTTGTGGAAATACTATCAATGATGTAAGGTTTCCCAGCAATAACAATAATAATGGCTTTTCCTTGCACAAGTGTTTATCTGTCTTGCAGGAGAGCCTTATCAACGTCCCCGAGCCCAGCTCCAGGACGCCGACCCAAAACTGGAGCTCAGATCTTCGGCCAAGGGATTTTCGAGCCATGAAGCTCTCAAGAGTCAACATTCCCAAGCCCAGCTCCAGGACGTCGACCCAAGACTGGAGCTCAGATCTCCGGCCAAGGGATTTTCAAGCCATGCAGCTCTCAAGCATCAACATCCCCGAGCCTAGCTCCAGGATGCCGACCCAAGATCGGAGCTCAGATCTCCGGCCAAGGGGTTTTCGAGCCAAGCAGCTCTCAAGCATCAACATCCCGAGCCCAGCTCCAGGATGCCAACCCAAGACCGAAGCTCAGATCTCCGGCCAAGGGATTTTTGAGCCATGCAGCTCTCAAGCATCAACGTCCCCGAGCCCAGCTCCAGGACGTAGACCCAAGACCGCAGCTCAGATCTCCGGCCAAGGATTTTCGAGCCATGTAGCTCTCAAGCTCAACATCCCCGAGCCCAGCTCCGGACGCCAACCCAAGACCGGAGCTCAGATCTCCGGCCAAGAGATTTTCGAGCCAAGCAGCTCCTACCAACGCCTCGAGCCTAGCTCCAAGGCGCCGAAGACCTGAGCACGACCCTCAAGCAGTCCCTGGATCAGGACCTAGCACCCCAGCCAGGAAGGCCTCGAGCGTAGCTCCAAGGAATCCAAAACCTGAGACCAACTCTCAGGCACCTTGGACCGGGGCCCAACTCCCCGACCAAGGAACTATTGAGCCCGGCAGCTCGCAATTGCCAGAACCTTGCACCCGACTTGCCAACACTGAAGCCCAGTGATTCGACCCCAGGTGAGGTGAAACCCTCCTCTCTGATCTCCCCACGCATCAAAAAAAAAAAAACAGGAAGAGAAAGTGGAGTGAAAGAAAGAGAAAAGAAAGAGGGGAAAGCCAAGCAGAAAGCAGGTTGCAAGGAAGTTCAAAATTTATTAACTGAATCCCAGTTACAAGCATTCTGTGGGCCCCCGACATGCTGGGTGGCCCAACCCAGTACAGAAAGAAAACAAAACACTAAAGAAATAGAAAGGGACTACCCTCCAGCTGACCCTTCAGCTGGGCTGCAGGGTTGGGAGCTTTCGTCTGTAGGGACCTTCAGCTTCGCGGTTTCGGTTTCGGGCGGTACGACCCCGGCCTCGGCTGGCGTAGAGGGCTCGGGAGCGACGACCTCCTCAGCACACGCCTCCTGGGCTGAAGTACCAGGGTAGCCGAGGCAGCTACGGCCCTCAACCGGGATGAACCCCTCAACTTGGCGGCGCAGGTACATGAAACCCTTATAGAAGGAGTCCAACGCCGTTTGTTGGATCTCGGCGAGGAACTCCTTCGAGGCCCTGTACCTCGTGACCGCCTCCTCGGCTTCTTTCTTCACTGCGGCCACCTCATGCTTGGCTTCCGCAGCTAACCTAGCCACCTCCTCGGCCGCCTTTTGGGCCACGGCCGACTTCTCCTTCTCTGCCACCAGCCGGGCCTGGAGGGACTGAGCGATTCCCTTTTGCCGGGTCGCTCGGCGTTGAACATGCCCAACCTCCGCTCAGCATCGGCGAGCTCCTCAGCCTTCTTCCTTGACTGGCTCTGCTCTCGGTTGAGGCTCTCCTGAAGCTCTTTCGCTCATCCCTCAGAGTCGGTGAGTTGCCTCTCGAGGTCCTTGACCCGTTGGTCAAGCGCCCTTTCAGAGTTAGCCCTTCCCTTCAGGTCAGCCCTCAGCAACGCGATCTCGGCCGCTTGTTGCCATTCAGCTCGCTCCTAGTTTCAGCAGCTGCTCCTGACAAAAAGAGCCTCGATACCGACCTGCACCGTATAAAAAGTTGGTATAAAAAAAAAGAGAGAAAAAAGGGGGAGAAGAAGAAGAAAATGATGAAGTCGCTCACTGTGTAGACTGGGGAAAGATGCTATCAATCACATCTCCCAGCCGCAACCCGGCCATTTCCTGCCGATCACATGGTTGGATGGAGAAATCCATCATGCGAGCGGCTAGGGCACGGTTGTCAAGCAAGGAGCTCTCCAGCCCCAGCTTGAATGGGAGACGACGCCTCGCCTCGTCCCTCCGGCTCACTCGGGGAGCAGGTGTGCCCATCTCCCGAGCGACGGGACCCCCAAGGACCGATCGGGGTTCCGGCACCGTCGCAGCCGGGGCCTTCGTTGCAGGAGGAGCTCCAGTATGGGCCTCTCCCCCCTCGACCTCAATCATCGCCGGACTCGGGGAGCGGGAGGGCACAGCAGCGGCAGCAACGCCAGCTCGGGCGACCACCTCGGGCTCCAAAGCAGGGACCTCGGCCTGTGGCCTCGCCCGCCCTTCAACTCCTTGAACCACCCACTGACTTGGTCCTGGTGTCGCAGACGGTGCGGGAGCTTCCTCGGCCTCTCTCCTCCTCTAGGCGACTGGCATGACAAGGGCAGTTGTCGATACACCCTCAACCCAAGCCCACCTCGGGGGAGGCTCATCGGCCATCCTGGTAGGCGGCCTCTTCTTGGTAATCGACAGCAGGTCGCTCTCCAAGAAGATCATCCCTGCAGGCAGATTAACCACGGGTTAGAAGCCAAGAAAGTTAACCCAAAATGAAGAAAAGAGAAAACATATATGGATGAAAGAAAGGCTTGGGCCAGACTCGCCCGACCCCCTCGTCAGGTCGACCCTGGCATCAAAGAGGTTTGCTCCAACAGCAGGACCTCGAGAGAAGGAATCTAGGCGGTGTGAAGTTGCTCATAGTCGTTTTGATCAGCTGCATCGACTGCGGAGATTTGGTTGGAGGACTGGTCTGGATCACTCCAAGCCCAGTCGACTCCCTCGACGGCTGCGAAGAAGAATTTGCACTTCCATCCCTTGATGGAAGAGGGGAGCTCGAATCTAATGCCCTTTGGGCGGGAGGACAAGGACCACCACCCATCATCAGTCGAGTGGCGTTTCAGTGTAAAGAATGCCCTGAACAAGGAGAACCGGGCAATAAACCCATGGACATGGCAGAGGACAATGAAAGAAAAGATAGTCTTAAAGGCGTTAGGGACTAGCTGAGCGAGGACTAGGCGGTAATTGCTCAGCACGGACATGAAGAAGGGGTGGAAGGGAAAACGAAGCCCTCCCGAGAAGGTCTCCTCGAAGAAGGCAATCCGGCTCGGGCCACTTGAAGTGACCCTATCCTCGGGGCGAGGAACTAGAAGCCGGATAGAGTGCAGAATGCCATAGACATCCTGAATGGTCCCCATCTCCGCAGTGGATATCGTCAAGGCGATCCCATTCGGACCTGTTAACCGAACAGACTCAGAAACTGGTTCGGGTGGGGGAGGAAGATGAGAAGAATGAGAAGAAGTAGCCTTCGGCTCCCTAATGGACACGGGGCGGACTGGAAGGGCCGGTATCCTACTAAACTTGAATCGTGCCCCCTCCAACTCCTCATCGGATGAGGAAGACACTAGCTCCTGTACAGAAGGACCGGGACGAGACATCTTACAAAAAGAACCCGAGGAAGAAGAACATGATCGACCTAGTTCCTTAGAGGGGAGAAGGGCGGAAGCGGATCGCGGATAAAGAAGGGTCCAAGCACTGCAATGGGCACGAAGGATTTGAAAGAATAGGGGTTTTTGGGTAAAAAATTTCTTTTCATTTCGAAATGACCCGATGGATTCGTACCAACCCGACCCCTCCGCCAACGGATCCACGCCACGTGCTGCCCGTCGACGAAAATGGCATCCCGGCCGCTCTGAATTCTGTGCCAATATTAACTACTCCTCGGACGTGGCCACGTGGCACCCCCGCATTGGTCAGTAGGACCATCTCAAAGCGCCAGCAACAATGGCCATCATTACGCCAGATCTCCACCTTTTCATGTCAGCACAGCAATTACTCCCTTCAGCTCAGGCGCCGCGCACTAACGAGCCTCGGGAGTGGAGGGCAAATGATGTGGCAGGATTGCTGACGTGGGGAAGCCGACGGGCGCCACGTCAAGGGAAGACGCCGTGTCGGATGCCGCGTCAATTCTCCTGCTCGGTCTCCTCTACCGAGCTGAGCTGAGCTCCCTCGAGACGACGAGCCGAGCTCCGTCCTTTGCCAGGTCGGGCCCGCGAGCTCGGGATGCCTAGGCCGGAGCCGCACTCTGCCCTCCAGAGCGAGACCCTCAAAGGTTGAGCCCCGTGGTTGGAGTCGAGCTCAGCACTCATTCGCCACATGGAGCCTCTCCGAGCGCGAGCCCACTGGACCGGGCCCGCACTCTGCCTCCTAGAGCGAGACCCTCGGAGGTTGAGCCCTGTGGTCGGAGTCGAGCTCAACACTCCTTCGCCACGCGTAGCCTCTCCGAGCACGAGCCCTCTGGACCGGACCCACACTCCGCCCTCCAGAGCAAGACCCTCGGAGGTTGAGCCCTGTGGTCAGAGTCGAGCTCAGCACTCCTTCGCCACGTGGAGCCTCTCCGAGCGCGAGCCCTCTGGATCGAGCCCGCACCCTGCCCTCTAGAGCGAGACCCTCGGAGGTTGAGCCCTGTGGTCGAGTCGAGCTCAGCACTCCTTCGCCACGTGGAGCCTCTTCGAGCGCGAGCCCTCTGGACCGGGCCCGCACCCTGCCCTCCAGAGCGAGACCCTCGGAGGTTGAGCCCTGTAGTTGGAGTCGAGCTCAGCCCTCCTCCGCCACGTGGAGCCTCTCCGAGCATGAGCCCTCTGGACTGGGCCCGCACCCTGCCCTCCAGTGCGAGACCCTCGGAGGTTGAGCCCTGTGGTCGGAGTCGAGCTCTGCCCTTCTCCGCCACGTGGAGCCTCTCTGAGCACGAGCCCTCTGGACAGGGCCCGCACCCTGCCCTCCAGAGCGAGACCCTCGGAGGTTAAGCCCTGTGGTCGGAGTCGAGCTCAGCCCTCCTTCGGAGCATCTGGGTCGGAGCGAGCCCTCCCATCCCAGGACGCCGGCGAGCCATCCAAGGACTACGGAGCGGCGCCCCCCATACCGCAATATCTGCCTGTCCTCTCGTACTTCCAGGAGGATGGGCCAGTCAGAGAACACGAACCCCTGGGACGGCGACCCCCGGATCGAGGCTCTGCCAGGCTTTCCGAAATGGGGCGACCGGAGAAGATGTCAGAGCGAATGGAAGCTTCCCCTACCATATATCAGGAAAGACGTCCCATCCACGGCACGGAATCCTGCCGCACGTGCCTACCAGCCCAGTGAGAATCCCGAGGCAAGCATCCAACGGCCATTTTTTCAACTACAAAGAACGATCAACGCCTCCAGAAGGGGGAAGGTAACAACAATACAATACCAACACAAGTGCAAGCTCAATCAAGAGGGCAAAGCACCACCACCACCATTACCGAAGGAAAACGAGGGAAACAAGGAGAGGCTGTAGAACAGGGAACCCCTCTGTCCCCGCCGTTATTTTCCCCCTGCTATGTTTTCGTCTTCATTCTCACACCATTTACTCCTCCTAACGCGGAGTCCATCGAGAGGGGCTCGACCGGAAGGATCTGTTCCCCTGGAACGTCATTGACTTGACCGTCGGAGTGTCCCCGCCGGAAACCCCGACCCGGGTCACTAACCCCTGTTTCGCATGTCCAGGACCATAGGACCGCCAGGCTGCAGCGAGGGGAGGACACTCCGACACGGGCTGCAGCTACGGGCCACTGCAATCTTAGCGGCAATATATGTCATTGTTGTCAATTTCTACATCAGGGATCCGATCTCAGCATTATTAGATATAAGATACCTTTGTTCATTAACATCCAGCAACTCTTTCGCATTGTTAGACTTAGGTAAACCACTCAAGAGATGTTCTAAAATTGACCTCTTAATAACAATCAGATAGAATATGTTCGACTTCTCCCATTTGGCAATGTGATCCTTCTGTTCAAGAATGCTTTGATCATTCAAATCATCGAGTTTCATCTCATGTAATGCAAGATCAATGTCCACAATTTCAAGAGCAAACTCTAGATCTTGCCTCTATTTCTTATAGTTTGACTTGGTAAGCACCTCAACAATAGCATTATTGTTGTTCACACCAAAAATAACTGTACAATCAAAAATAAGAAATGTAAAACATTAATTGATGGACATACTACAAACAATATCATATCATAATAATAAATAAGAGCACAAACACAATATCACATATTTTTCTTTGGATAGAACATGCAATATGTATAAGTGTTCCTTATATGAAGCCACAAGCTAATCAAAATATTCTGGCATTCATGAACCTATCTTCTTTATACAAACATGCCCCTGAAAGCTAGAGTATCTTTGCAACATAATGCTTCATGCCACATTTTCTATTTAAAACACATAACAACTCATTTTGGATAGGCGGTTGTATATCATAACTAGAAAATATCCCTCACATGATGAACAATTTGATGGACTGACACAAACAAACCACTTTGGTGATAAGTATTTATGCCAACCCATAAATTATTCATGCAAGGAATAAATATATAAACCAAAACAAAAAAGGATATTTCAAAATATATGTATGTCCAATATGATCAGTTACAAATGGGATACTAATCAACATGTACCCATTGATCCATTTACTAATACCATTGCATTCCAATTAAAATGTACATCATAGACAAAAATAATCATAAGGATCCATCCATGGCCCTCCAATATTTTTTGGAACCAATATATAATTATAAATTTTTCAGAATATAAAATATAAAATGACTAATTTATAATATCAGAAAGTCTAGGAGCCTAAATGCAAAATAACCATTTGAACCAATATGTAATTATAAATTTTAAGGAACTAAATTGTAAAAGACTAATATATAATATCAAAAAAAATTAAGATCCTAAATATAAAATAGGTTTTTTTTTTTTTTTTTTTTTTTTTTTTTTTTTTTTTTAAATTAAAGGTTGTCGGGTTATTGAATCTTGGGTTTGAATCCAAAACCCACGGTCCTTTCTTCCCCACGATTTCTCCCAGGGGCTTGATAAAACCAAGCACCGACCGCCCCTTTGGATCCACGCCGCCAGTGCAGCTGCCGGCGAGACCGCCACCAGGGCCGGCGAGACCGCCACCAGGGCCGGCCAAGGTCGGTCGATCGCCGGCTCCGGTGATGAAGCCGGAGATAAGACTCGTCCGATGGTGAGTTTTTGAGATCTCCGGTTCCACATCCTCTCTGTTTTTTTTGTGTTTTGATCTTGGCCCACCGGCGGAGATCTGGATCATCGATCGCGGCCGTCCGGGAGGGGTGACCGGTCACAAAGACTGACCGGGAAAGGAGATCGTGGCCACTGAGACTGCCCAGGGATGGCCGACCGCGGCCTCCCACGGTGGCTGGCCCTCTTCCCTTGACCTCTGTTTTTTTTGTTTGTGATCTCAGCCCACCGACCGAGATCTTAGGTTCCCGATCACCAGGATCGGATCTTGACGCCCGATCTCAACCGCTGGAGAGTTTTTGTTGTTTTTTTTGTTCTGGTCTTTTTTTCTTCTTCCTTTCTCGCCGGTTTCCACAGTGTCTCATGGCCATCGCCGGCTTCTCACCACCGTCGGTTATCGCGGCTTCATCTCGTTGCTGCCGGCCACTCCACAGCATCAATAACATCCGGCATGCACAGATCCATGATGGTCGGCAGGGAGGGGTTTGGGGAAGGAGGGTTTTAAGAAGATAAAACCAAGAAGAAATTCTTAAATATAATTTTATTTTACGGATCCAAGGCAGAAACAGGATCAATACCTATATAATTTTAATTTTTTTTTGAATACCAGGACTCTGATATTAGATATAGGAGATTAAAATCCAAAATAATAGGCCTACAATGCATATCTATACTGATTTTTGATGCTCACACAAATATTACAAACAGAGTACACTTATCTTGATCTTTCTTAATAGATAGGCGGCTGAAAAAAATTATCATAAAAAAATTATAAATAGAGAGTAGATCTGATCAATAAAATAAAAATATTTTAATTATTTTTTTAATAATACAAAATTATATAAAATATTTCTAATCGAAACAATGATTATATAATATTAGACTTTTCGTACATCTATAACCATAAAATTAAACTAATTTTAATAAAATAATAAATTTAATTAATATTACTCTAAATTAAAAAAAAAAATTATAATAAACATACTTGTCAAACTGTCATGGTTATTCACCGGTACGACATGGAGGATGCCCAGCAGATCTTTTTCACCCAACAACCTCCCATGCTACCATCTTTATTGTTCCTCACCAAACACTCTGGAGTTAACACTGGCATTTAAATGAATGCCACATTTCCTTGCCATCCTCTCACAGATTCACCGAAAGATTTGAATGCCACATTTCCTTGCCATCCTCTCACAGATTCACCGAAAGAGTTGGTGACATTAAAAACCATGGCTGTTACAACCACCATCCCTACCACCTCCTTCAGCGCATTAAAATCTGGTATCGAATTAAACAAACACCACCAACTTTCCCAACAGCACTGTTCTCTTAACAGAGTTTTGATCATGCATGCAGCCATTGATAGATCAAAACATTTCATTTGATCTATAAACATCGCATATATTACGTGGAGTAATCTATAATGCACTTCTAGCAAATTGAGAGTCCTTCTAAACTTCTTCTTCTTCTTCTTCAGCCCTTCCCTAATTCTGCTGCATTTTCAGGAACAACATACGTGGAAAAAACAAGATAGTTGTGTGTATGAGCCATGTAAATTTTTGATTGGTTCCAATTTTTAATAGCAAAAGGCAATGACTTTTGAATGATGATTTTTTGTCCATACAAAAAATGAAAAGTAGATATACATATATTTTGATGTTAAGAAATAGCTTATGACATGTCTTCCTTAGAATGGTTATGCCCGCCATAAGCAAGCTTGATCAGCATAACTATTCCTCGGTTATGCCTCCTTCCCAAATGTTGTTTGGCATGCATAAGACTTTATTCCATGCTCAAACCAAAAACTTTTTTTAGTTGTAATAAAGGGAGAGTCAATTCTAGAATTTCAAAACAACTGATAGTAGATTTTCTGAGAAATGGGATGGGTGAAAGTCAAATGTAAAATCCGAACAAAGGCGGGACCAAATCTAGATCTTTCATATCAACATACAACACCTTACCGACTCTATATCAATCAACACCCTCAATTGCTTCTAGACGCTACCAACAAGCAAAGCTAACTCTTTACCCACAAAGAAGTCTCAACCTAAGAAACTCTTAATCCACTCACATCCATTGAGGTGAAGCTAATAAAAAATCTTAAGAGTTCCATTATTACCTCGAATTCAGAAAAATGCTCTTTACCGAGCAATGAGGATGCTATCTGATAACAAATAATATCTACTCAAAATGATATATACACAGGTTTATAACATGGACTATCTTAAGTGTGCTACATTCCAACTCCCTAAACACAATGGCAGGAGCATTAAATGGATTCATTTTAGAGGGAAACATGAGCACATGATGCCATTCAGAAAAATGAATGGATCTCTTATGCCACCCTAACTATATAAACGACCACCACCTAACTGTGGGAACAATGAGACCATAGCAAGAGCACAGAATTACCTGCACTACTAGAACAATGGTCAGTTCCAATTCTCTTCACACCACCATTATCTTCTTCCTCCTAATGAACTTACCATCACCTTCTTTCTCTACCTCTTCTTCTACTACTGCCACTGCTGATGCCACATCTACAACTCCTACTCCGCATCAACACCGTTTCTCCAAAATCTATGCCTTTGGGGACTCCTATACTGACACTGGGAACACCCGTTCAACAACCGGTCCATACTCTTTTGGCTATGTGTCAAGCCCTCCTTATGGCACCACCTTCTTCCACCACTCCACCAACCGCTACTCCGATGGCCGCCTCGTGGTAGACTTCCTTGCCACTGACCTTTCCCTGCCTTTCCTGCCTCCATACCGTGATCGGTCTTCCAACTTCTCCCATGGTGTCAACTTCGCAGTTGCAGGGTCCACAGCTATTGAACATGAGTTCTTCGCCAAGAACAATGTCACAATTGACATCACCCCACAGTCCCTGATGACACAACTCATTTGGTTCAAGAAATACTTGGAAGGGAAAGGGTGTAGAAGGATTGGATCACTTAGGTGTCAAGCAGAAATGGAGAATGCACTCTTTTGGGTAGGTGAGATTGGAGCCAATGACTATGCTTACAGTTTCACATCTTCTCTCTCACCTGAACTCATTCGGGAGCTTGCCGTCAAGAATGTCTTCAACTTTCTACAGGTTTGCTCTTTTCTTCCCTATATAATTTCTTGAGTCTCTTTCTCTCTCTCTCTCTCTCTCTCTCTCTCTCTCTCTCAATCAGTTATAAGAACAAATAGATACTAATCTGGCAGCTATAATTCAGTCTGTGGATTACCCGATGGAGGAAGGAAAGGTAGCATGCCATTTAGAGTGGGCAAACAGGGACAGCATGCCACCCAATTTCTACACCTGCAAGCAAACAGACAACATCCTTTGCAAAAACTAATCTAACAACTCTAAATAAATTACTATACCTAAAGAGACTGAGAAATCTGCAAGAGCCTTATAAGTCACGGACACAAAAATGTAATTAAATTTGCAATGGTGCTTGTTTGTTGATATTTAGGATGGTTCTGTCTTCTGTCAAATGAAAGGCCAAGTAGATCGGCGGCTCCTAATTATCTGACTAATTCCTAGGGAGCAAATCATTAAATCCAAAGGTAAGTTGGCAGAAGTAGCTATCCATATCAAACCAATTACAGATGGTAATATCAAAAGCATTATAAGGAATTTGCGAACTCCCAAATCCATGGACTACTGGAACCTTTACTAGCACCAAACCATGCCCTAAAGCTCAGTTGGCACATATGACCTATCTCTCCAATGGAGAGGTCACAGGTTTAAACATGAGTGGTGGTGAATAACCACCGTATCTCATTATAAAATAAAAAAATAAAAAATAAAGATAAAGCATGCCCTGAAGCAAGGACCTATGTAACCATGAAAGGAGAGCATCCACTCTATCTATCAAAAACCAAAGATATGCTGAAAACCCAGAATCAACTTAGTTTCCAAAGAATATATATAGACATAGATAAATATAAGTACTTCAAGGAGAAAGGTTCGCATTCTTAACTCTTGAGGAATAAATTCTGAGATCCACTCCATGCTATGCCCAGAGGAAGGAAATAAAACTCCTTGGAAGTTTCAATCATAAGTCCTGGAATTGCATAGTCAATCAAATGAGTATAATTAAACATCCTCAACCCAATAATAATCCAAAAAATGGCACTTCAAAATTCGAACTTTCTCTACCAGACAAGTCATTTTATCTGCAGGTTTCCAACCACATCGAATTAATATATGCACCACATTTTTAGGCTAACATATATGCATGACTCATGGGTGTTCAATTCATGGGATCCAGCAGAATTTGTAATCATTCAGCAAAGATGGGAACTTGATTGATTGTAGTCACAGCAACAACAACAACAACTAAAACCAAGTTGATATGCATTTCAACAGTCATTTATGCAAGACTGTTTTCTTGTTTTACAGGCACTGCTTCAGAACGGTGCCAAGTACATTGTTGTTCAAGGCTTGCCACTGACAGGATGCCTACCCCTAGCAATGGTGTTGGCACCGGCTGATGACAGAGACGACATCGGGTGCATTGCAAGTGCAAACAACCAGAGTCACACCCACAATTTGCTTCTCCAAAACAAGTTGCAGGATCTTAGAAGGCGATATCCAAATGCCGTCATCTCTTATGCCGACTACTTCGGTGCTCACCATACTGTCATGAAGAACCCAGCCAATCGTGGCTTTACAGAGCCCTTTAAGGCTTGCTGCGGTTCAGGTGGTGGCTCCTTGAACTTTGACCTCTTTGCTACATGTGGATCACCAAATGTTTCTGAAGCTTGCTCGAATCCTACCAAGTTTGTGAATTGGGATGGAGTCCACCTCACCGAAGCGATGTACAAGGTTGTTTCAAACATGTTCTTGCACCGTGGCTACTGTAAACCATCATTTGATACATTACTCAGTAATAAGAGTCATTAGAGCTGAATCACTCATCTTTGATCACCGTTGTATCCTCTAGGCGTTGGTAGAAGATTGTACCTGGGCAATATGGGTTTTGTACTTCAAATGATATGAGCTTTGAGTGCATGACATAATAAGTTATAGTTTCATAGTATGGAATTGACTGTCCTAAACCTTTTTAGGTTCTGCCACTTTATTCTTAAGTTCACAATTTTCCCTACATTATCAGATCCAATCATCCATTAAAGACAAAATGAGAGAGAACTTCTGCAATTCAATCAAATGGACATTAACAAAAAAGAGAACAAGTAGATGATATGGTCCAAGAGAAAATTCATGGATTGTAAGGACTATATGGGAGTAGGAGACCATGGTTCCAGCATTTGGAAAAGTAATTTAGCTATTGATAACTGTGAAGACCCATGTAGGTTTTTATTTAGTCCCATATCGATTATTCGCTGAAAAGATTGTGGATACTTATACAGGCTAAGAAATCCGAATAATACATTCTCACTAGCCTTTTTGGATAAGATCCTGGATCATTAAAAATGATATCAGAGTAAACCCGGCCTATAACTTATATGAACTAGGAGATACTGCAGCACCGATTCATTGGATTGACCATGAGTTGATCGTAGTATTTATAAATGGATAAATGAATTTAGACTCTTCACCTAAAAAGGAAGCAGGACTTAAATAGGGAGAGTATGTGAGGATCCGTATAGGTATATATTTAGTTCCATATCTATCATTCACTAAAAAGATCTTAGATATTTATACAGAATCAAGAAATCTAAAGATAATTTTTTCGGATGAGATCCTGGATCATTGCTATGACCATGGTGGAGAAGTACATCTTTTAGTTCATCAGTTGTCTACTCTTTTGAAGAATTGATCAATGGGCAATTGATTATCTAAATCAAAGGCAGACGAGGTTAAAATCAAGGAATCCCTATGAAAAAAAACACAAATCTTAAAGTGCCCCATACATCTTTTAGCTCCCAGAATTCCCTATGAATTTGATGCTCTAAATAAGATGTAATCTCAAAATGCTCCATCCTTTGTCATTCATCTACCTACATAGATCTTAAAGGCTCCATCCACTATCATTATATAGATATAGCACTTCATTCTCTATCCTCCATCCTCTTGCATAAATACCAAATCACTTTATCCTCTATCATTTGTTTACTTACATAGATATCAAAGCACTCCATCATCTATCATCTATCCATTTGCACTAATATAAAAGCACTTTATTATTTATCGTTCACTTACTGGCCCAAATTTTAAAATGCTCTATCCTTTATCATTCATCGATCTATACAGATTTTAAAATCTCTATCTATCATTCATCCAACTATATATATCTCAGAGCACTCCATTTTTTGTCTTTCATTTGCTTGCAAAGATATCAAATCACTCCATCTTCTTTCATTCATCCATTTGCACATGTCTCAAAGCACTTTATTCTCTATCATCTAGTTGCTTGTACAATATCTCAAAGTATTACGTCCTCTATCATCTATCAATTTACATAGATTTTAAAACACTTTATCCTTTATCATCTATTCATTGCATAGATCTTAAAACATCCATCCTCTATCATCCATCCACTTACATAGCTTTTAAAGCACTCCATCCTTTATCATCTATCCACTTGCATAAATCTCAAAGCACTCCATTATTTATCATTCATTTTCCTGCATAAATCATAAAGCACTCCATCTATCATTTATCCATCTATACAATCCTCAAAATAATCCAACCTCTATCATTTATCCAACTACCAAGATCTCAAAGCACTCCATCCTATGTTATCCATCCACTGGCATGGTCTCAAAGGTTCCATTTTTTATAATTCATCTGCTTATATAGATCTTGTTGAAGGAAATCCAGATTGGGCTAAGGATATGAGGCCCAAGTAAACAAGCCTAGTCGGTTGGCCCTGCTATATATCTATTGACTATTCATTAGATTGGATCTACATATTTGCTGACCAAGCCTCTTTTGGCCAACTAAACCCCTTCGGGCTGACCAAGTCTCTTTTGCCTGACCAAGCATCTCCTGGCAAACCAAGCCTCTTCTAGCCAACCAAGTCCCTTTTGGCCGACCAAGCCTTTAATGTCTAACCAAGCATCTCTTGGCTGACCATGTATCTCTTGGTTGACCAAGTATCTTCAAGCTAATCAAGTCTCAGCTTAATAATCGATGACTCCATTCGAGTCTCAGCACCAGCCAAACCCCACCTTTGATGGTCAAACCTGCAATCCTTCGGGTGAAGTAGAGTCATGCTTCATAGATCGATCATTCCTTGACTTCTATAGAGATGCTTAGATGGAGCACTAGTCTCTGAGTATGATAGCAGGTGGGTCCTTGGACGATATTCATCCTTGAACTATTCAAAGGCCAAACGACCGGCATTCACTTCCATGCCCCCGATTATGCGCTAAAAAGGTCACACCAGGTATCATGATCGTTAATCATTGCTATATCTTTACAATTAAGGGAGCATGTTCGGACCCATATAGTGGTCAGTATTGCTATTAAAAAATATGACCAATTCCATATAAAGGACAATATGTTCTAATTAAAATGGAATAGACAGTTTGTTGGCTCCACCCGGTGATTTTGATGAATAACAAAATATTGAGTGCATATTGTATTCTAATGAGAATTTCAAGTTGTGAGTTTTCAGGAAGAAAGCACCTCAAAATTTCAAAAACTTATGGTGTATGGCACGTAATGGCACGGAGCAATTCTCACATATCCAAGCATCCTCTTCGTTAAAAAAGGGCATATAATTGTTTAACTATTATGTGTTTATGTATTCATGAATTTTATTTTGTTTTCAAGGCATTTACACTTGAATCTGGATGTCTTCAGTCTCAAATGTCGATACTTGGACAGTAAAGTGTCGACACTTCAGCATTTGGCACAGACAAAAATCCTTAGCACGCCAAGTGTCGAACCTATATTCAAGTGTCGACACCAAGTGTCGACACTCAGGTTCCAAGTGTCGACTCAAGGCCTGAGATTTTTGAAAATACAGAACTTTGTTGTTTTGAGGATTTTTGTGTCAAGTATCGACACCTGTGCATCAAGTGTCGATACTTGAATGTTCAAGTGTCGACACCCAGAAATCAAGTATCGACACCTGACAGCCAAGTGTCGACACCTGACAGCCAAGTGTCAACACTTGCAACCTGACAGCTCTAACGGATCTATTTTTCTGGCTTGCATATCTTGGTTTTTAAGCTCCAAACGGCTATTTCCAATGCTCCAACGGTCACAAACCATTTTTAGAAGGTTTTTGGTGTATTTAAGCTCCACCAACCTCATTTTAAAGCAAGAAAAAGCAAGGAAGAAGTGAAGAGAAGTCTATTCAAGAGCATTCAAGTCCACTCAAAAGCAATAAAGCCAATATTCTCTCCAAACTTCAAATCAAAAAGTCTCTTCTAGCTTGATTCCACTGAAAAGCCTACTAGCTCATCCTTACTTCATTCCAAAAAGAGGCACCTTGAAGAAGAGTGAAGACAAAGCATCCTTTTGAGCTTCAAAGATTCCAATCTACTCTTAAAGAGAGTTTGTTGTAGCTTTTAAATTTCATATCTGTTTTAATTGTGATTTGACCTTGCTTTCAAGGGTGTCTTGAAAGAAGGTTATTGTGGTTTGTTGATGAGCCAAAGGGACAAAACCAACTAGGGTTAACTTGTGAGCCCAAAGATAAAACAAGTATTTAGGTTTGTTGGTAAGCCTAGATGACAAAACCAACTTAGATTTTGACTTGTGAGCCTTGTGAAAAACAAGTCAACTGTAATCTGGTGTGGATTATAGTGGAATTCCCAAGGGTGGCTTGGGGAGTGGATGTAGGTGCTAGGTTTGCACCGAACCATTATAAACTTTGTGTTTGTGTGTGATTGCTCTTTTCCTCTCATACTCCTTAATTATTGCTATCATCTTGCATCAAATTTATTATTGCTCACAAGCACCACTGGACCTTCATTTTATTGTGTTAATTTTTTAAAAGACCCAATTCACCCCCCTCTTGGGCTCCATTTCTGGGCAACAAGTGGTATCAGAGCACCGGTACTCTCTTGTAGGTCCAAGGATCTTGAGTAAAAGATCATGGTAGCCCCAATAGGCATGGGTATTGTTGAAGGTCAAGCTTCAAACCGACCCCCACTTTTTAATGGCACAAATTACACATACTGGAAGACACGCATGCGCATATTTATACAAGCTCTTGATTATAATTTGTAGAGAACAATTGTAAAAGGTCCTCATCAGCCTACAATGATGATTAATGGCATTCTCACTCCAAAAATGGAAGATGATTGGGATGAGAATGAAATTAAGCAAATAGAGCTTAATGCTAAGGCAATGAACCTTTTATTTTTCTCCCTTGATCCTAGTGAGTTTAATAGAATATCAAACTGTCTCTCCGCAAAGGAGATTTGGGATACACTTGAGGTTATCCATGAGGGTACACACCAAGTGAAAACCACCAAGGTTAACATGCTAATTCACACATATGAAATATTTAAAATGGAACCTACTGAGTCTATCAGTGAGATGTATACTAGGTTCACAAACATTGTGAATGGCATGAGAAGTCTAGGAAAAGTAATTTCTAATGGTGAACTTGTGAATAAACTTCTCAGGTCTCTGCCAGCTTCATGGGATGCAAAGGTCACTGCAATTGAAGAAGCTAAAGATGTCAACACTCTCCCACTGGAACAACTGTTGGGTTCCTTGATGACTTATGATCTATCCCTCAAACAAAAGAACGGAGAGGTGGATAAAAAGAAGAAGACGATCGCGTTCAAATCTACTACTAGAGAGGACTCAAGCGAAGACTCTAAGAGGATGACGAAGAAGATGAAACGGCTATGTTAGCAAGGAAATTCAGAAGGTTTATGAGGAAGAAAAAGTTCAACTACAAAAAGAAATCTCTGAAAGGTGAGCCGAGTAAGGAAAAAGACAAGGAAAAGAAGGAGGAGCAGCCCACATGTTTTGAGTGTAAGAAACCCGGGCATTTCAAGGTAGACTGCCCCTTGTTAAAGAAAAGCAGAAGAAAGCTAAGAAAGAAAGCCATGATGGCAACCTGGAGTGAAAGTGAAGACTCCAGCTCTGAGGAAGAACAGCAGGAAGTAGCAAATTTCTGTCTAATGGCCGATCAAGAAGATGTATGTTCTGAAACCGAAAATGAATTAACTTTTGATGAGCTTCATGAGATTTTTGATGAACTAGTCATAGAATTTCAAAAATTAAAGTCAAAACATAAATACTTAAAGAAGCAAAATCTGGAACAAGCTAAAACAAACAACAACCTTTCAAATGAAAATGAATACCTTCTAATACAAAATAAAAATTTAAATGATAAGATTATGGCTCTTGAAAAAGAAAAGGATATATTTGAAAAGAAAAATAACTTACTTTCAAATAAAAAATTGTCAAGACAAAGCAAAGAAATTTTAATAGAAAACAAAAGATATAAAGAAGAAATCGAAAAACTAAAACCTTTTGTTGAAAAATTTACTTACAGTTCTGAAAAATTAAATTTACTATTAAATAACCAAAGAGCAGTATTTGACAAAGCTGTATTAGGATTCAGAACTCATAAGAAACAGAAACTCTTTAAAAATTTCTTTGTGCCTGCATCTTCATCCATTACATGCTATACTTGTGGTATTAAAGGACATAAATCTTATATGTGCAACAAAAAAAAATTAAAAACACTAAGAAAGTTTGGGTTCCAAAAGGAACCATGCCACTAACCAAAAAGGACCCAAGATGGCTTGGGTACCTAAAGTCTCCACTTGATCTTTATTGTAGGTATGCCTTGCAACCAACAAGAAAAAAATGTGGTACCTTGATAGCGGTTGCTCAAGGCATATGACAGGAGATGTGGAGCAGTTCTTATCACTTACATATCAAAATGGTGGCAATGTAACTTTTGGTGATAATGAAAAGGGCAAAATAATCGGTATTGGTAAAATCCATATCACCCCTACCTCTTATATTGATAATGTTTTATATGTTGATGGATTAAAACATAACTTGCTTAGCATTAGTCAATTTTGTGACAAAAATTTTAAAGTTGTTTTTTAATCTTCTTTGTGCATTGTTTCTAGTCTAGATGACAATGGCATTAAGTTCATCGGTCATAGGCATGGCAATATTTATATGATTAATCTTGATGATCTTCCTATTCAGAAAGGTCAATGTCTAGTGGCAATGAAAGCCAAGATCAATGAAACTAGTTAACTTTGGCATCGTAGACTAGGACATGCAAGCATGCATTTAATTTCAAAACTTAGCAAAAAGAATTTAGTAAAAGATTTGTCTAAACTCAATTTTGAAAAAGATAAGATTTGCAGTGCATGTCAACTTAGAAAACAAACAAAATCTTCTTTCAAACCAAAAGGAGTAATCTCTACATCTAGACCTTTGGAATTGCTTCATATGGACCTCTTTGGGCCTACTAGAACATCTAGTTTGGGAGGTAAGAAGTTTGGTCTAGTCATTGTAGATGATTTCTCACGTTTTACTTGGGTCATTTTTTAGCACATAAAGATGAAACATTTTCTGAATTTATTAGATTTCACAAAAGAGTTTTAAATAAAAAAGGTGTTTCAGTAATATCTTTAAGAAGTGATCATGGAACTGAATTTGAAAATGCCGATTTTAATAAATTCTGTATTGAAAATGGAATTCATCATAATTTTTCTGCACCTAGGACACCTCAACAAAATGGGATAGTAGAAAGAAAAAATAGAACTCTTGAAGAAATGGCACGCACCATGCTTTGTGAAAATGATTTACCTAGATACTTTTGGGCGGAAGCCATAAATATTGCATGCTATATTTTAAATCGAGTTTTAAATCGACCGATTTTAAAGAAAACCCCTTATGAGCTTTGGAAGGGTAGAAAACCTTCAATCCGTTATTTTCATGTTTTTGGATGCCGTTGTTTCATCTTAAACAATGGCAAAGATAATTTGAGTAAATTTGATGCCAAATCAGATGAGGGAGTCTTTCTAGGCTACTCCACATTTAGTAAGGTATATAGGTATTCAACAGAAGAACACTTATTGTTGAAGAATCCATACATGTGGTATTTGATGAAGCTAACCAAAAATCTTTGAGAAAAGAAGATGTACTTGTTGATGAAACATGTAGCAAGAAAACTGAAGAAATAAACAATAATGAAGGACTTACCAAGGAACAGAACGATAATCAAAACACTGACGGAGATCAAGCACAAGGTGATGAAAATACATCAACTATTGATCCATTACCAAAAGAATGGAGGTATGCTCATGGACACCCAAAAGAACTAATTATAGGTGATCCATCTAAAGGTGTAAGTACTCGATCATCTCTTAGAAATATTTGTGATTACTTAGCTTTTGTGTCTCAAATTGAACCTAAAACTATTGAGGAAGCTGAATGTGATAGTAATTGGATAAATGCTATGCAAGATGAACTTAATCAATTTAAAAGGAACAATGTTTGGACACTAGTGGATAGGCCTTCAAACACATCAATTATTGGCACAAAATGGGTTTTTCGAAATAAACTTGATGAAAATGAAATAGTAATTAGAAATAAAGCTAGACTAGTTGCCAAAGGATACAATCAGGAGGAAGGGATAGATTTTGATGAAACCTTTGCTCCTGTGGCTAGACTTGAGGCAATTAGGCTATTGTTGGCTTTTGCTTGCTTCATGAATTTTAAACTATATCAAATGGATGTTAAAAGTACCTTTTTAAATGGATTAATTGAAGAAGAAGTTTATGTTGAGCAACCCCCTGGTTTTGAAAATTTTGAATTTCCAAATCATGTTTATAAACTTCATAAAGCTTTATATGGATTGAAACAAGCTCCAAGAGCTTGGTATGATCGTTTAAGCTCCTTTTTGCTGAAAAATAATTTTACTAGAGGTAATGTAGATAAAACTTTGTTTTTAAAGTTAAAGAATGATGATCTCTTAGTAGTACAAATCTATGTAGATGATATAATATTTGGTGCTACTAATGAAACTCTTTGTCAAGATTTTGCAAGATTAATGCAGGGTGAGTTCGAGATGAGCATGATGGGAGAACTGAATTTCTTCCTCGGACTCCAGATAAGGCAAACCAAAGAGGAGATCTTTATCAACCAAACAAAATACACAAAAAAAATACTCAAGAAGTTTGGGATGGAGAACACTAAGCCATTAGGTACCCCTATGAGCTCTACATGTAGACTTGACAAGGATGAATCAGGTAAGTCTATAGACCAAAAATTATATCGTGGCATGATTGGTTCATTGTTATATCTTACTGCCAGTAGGCCAGATATCATGTTTAGTATCTGTATGTGTGCTAGATATCAGTCTAATCCTAAAGAGTCTCATCTTTTGGCTGTTAAACGCATACTTAGATATCTATCTGGCTCAATTGAAATTGGTTTATGGTACTCTAAAGATTCTTCATTTGATTTAATTGCTTATTCTAATGCTGACTTTGTTGGGTGTAAACTTGATCGTAAAAGTACTAGTGGAACCTGTCAGTTTCTTGGAGTGAATTTGATCTCTTGGAGCAGCAAGAAACAGAACTCAGTTGCTCTATCTACGGCGGAAGCCGAATATATAGCAGCTAGGAGCTGTTGTGCTCAAATCCTCTGGATCAAACAACAACTCGAAGATTTTGACATTAAACTAACTAAGACACCCATAAGATGTGACAATACTAGTGCAATCAACCTATCTAAAAATCCTGTGCAACATTCAAGAAGTAAACACATTGAAATAAAACACCATTTCATAAGAGATCATGTACAAAACTCTAATATAATTCTTGATTTTGTTTGTACTAATGATCAGTTAGCAGATGTGTTTACAAAGCCTTTGAGTGAGGATAGGTTCTGTCTGATTAGAAGAGAGTTAGGTGTCATTGATCCATTCTCCTAGAACTCTCTTAATATCAATTTACCTAAATCCTAAAGTTCAAAACCTATTGATTAAAGCCCCAAAATTTTATCAAAATTTTTCCTATTTTTTATAAATTTTTTTTCGGATTTTCTCGATTTTTTGGCCAAGTGTCGATACTTGGAAAGTGTCAAGTGTCGACACCTGACCAAGTGTCGACACTTGACATACCGAAGTGTCGACACTTGCGAATCTGAGACTGTTTTTAAAAGGACCGAACGAGGAATTTTGAAATTTTCTTCCCCCCTTGATTTCTTGCAACAGTGGTCCCCTCTGTCCAAATCCGTCCTTTCATCCCTTAATCCATTACAAATCAGGTATTTCTCTTTTCCAATTTTGTTTTATTTTTCTTTGTTTTTAATTTTGTTGTTTTCGAACCAAACAACCGTGTTTTGGATTTTTCGAGTATTTTTCATGAATCTAACCGGATTTTTGCGTGTTTTAGTGGATTTTTAAAACTCCATTTGAGGGAATAGTATTTTAAACTTATTTTTCTCGGATTTCTCTCATCTTTTGGTCGTTTTCACCCCTTTTCGCAAAACAAAACACTGTTTCATTAATTTTGGCCAAAATAAATTGGGTTTTCATCTAAATTAAACGTACTAAATCCATTTATTGATGATTTAGAAAGGTTTTTCATGATACATTTGCGACATTTTCATCTATTTGCTAAAACCCTAAGTGATTAAAACCCAAATCCCATGGTTTTGATTTTTAGACCTTACAAAAATAATTTTTCCAAAGATTCAAATGTGCTCTACCAAACAAAAATATTCTACAAATTTTGTTCAGAAGTTTGTCATTTAATCAAAATATATTTTCTACAAATATTATTTTTACAATTTTTCAAACATTGTTGATTCTGGTTTTCGAAACCTATCTGTACATTCTTCTAATCTCAAACCTGTAGCCAGTCCCTTGTTCTAAGCCTTTCTTCCTTTTTCCTTGGTCAGTTGGTTGTAATGGGTCCTAGGAAGAGACTTGCAGTTAGGGAGAGGCCCAGTCATGGTACTGAGAGGAGATCGAAGGCCAGATTTGATTCAGCACAGCCGAGCAGTACAGCCACACCGAGCTCCCCCCTGCAGAAAGGATGGCAGGAAAGTTTGTAGCTTCAGGGAGGAGAGTTGACTTGCAGTGCTTCGAAGGCACCACTTTGGTATTAGACAGATACTCACTGATACAGGACTAGTACCATTCTGCACCATTCAGGAGAGGTACTATCCTCACCTAGTGAGGGAGTTCTATGGTGCACTGGACTGTCGACGACTACTGTGGACGACATCTGTCAGGGGTATTCAAATTTCTTTGACTGATGAGCTTCTGAGCCGTGTATTGGAGATACCCCGGAGAGGAGTCTATGCTTTTTCAGTGGATGATAGAGAGGCAGCATTTAGGTGCATCCTTGAGAGAGAGGATGTTTGTGGTATATCAGTGGTTACCGCGAACCAGTTATCATTGGAGATGCGCCTTTTGCACCATATTACTGCACGGATCCTACTACCAAAGACTGACATATTCGACTTCATCACCGAGAGGGAGTTGATGGTGATGACCAATCTGATTGAGAGGAGACAGATAGATATTCCTTCTCTGATGTTGACACAGATGTATGATGCTGCCACTCAGCGCCGATACTGTTTGCCATACGGCATGGCACTGACCCGACTTTTCAGAGCGTGTGAAGTATCATTGGAGGGGGAGATCCCCAAGGAGATACTACACACGGATGTGTACGACGAGAGGTCATTACATCGGATGGGATACAGACTGGTTGGAGGTCGATGGGTTCGTAGAGAGTCTAGCCAGGAGCCAGATGAGGAGGACGAGATTCGAGAGGCTGAGGCTGGACCATCTGAGCCAGCAGTTCTTCCTCCAGTAGATGTACCATCGACACAGGCAAAGCACCTGTCTCCTGACACTTCAGCTCCTCCACCACCATCTATAGGACTATCTTTTGAGGAGCATGCCAGAGCACAGTTTACAGAGATCAGAGATGAGGTGACTCAGCTGCGTAGCGAGGTCGAGCTTCTACAAGCACATACTACCTCGGAGCATGCTGAGATTCGCAGATCCATGGAGGAGGGATTCTCTCGCATTGAGAGTCTGTTGAGATCCATTATACATCCGGCAGCCCCTGCACTTGCACGATCTGACGATGATGATGATGGCGGCGATCATCAGAGCGACCATGCTGATTCTGCTGAGGATGGTGATCAGGATATTGATAAAGCTATAGAGGTAGTGGGCAGTGACAGCGACAGTGTTGGCGGTGCCGATGCTTATGAGGTGGTCAGTCGAGATCCTCCTACTACACCAGCTCCTGCTACTGCCTTGGTTGACTCCAAACCAGACCTTATTGCGCCAGCTGATCGTCTTTCACCTCCTTCCACTAGATCTTCTAGGGTTGTACCCATCTTTGGTCCTTCCGGCCGCACTAGGAGTCATAGATCTTTAGCACCTCCTAGGGCATTAGCCACCAGATCTAGGATCAGTACTCCTTTCAGTCTTGATGTTCCATCTGATGAGGATTAGCCTCACAATATCTGTTTTAGCTCTTATTTTATATGTTTGATACTTATTTGACTCTGATGATTTATATATGTTTCAGCTCTTGCTGATGTCTCAGCAAATTTTGTATTGAAAACTTATCTTATCATATATATATATATATATATATATATATATATGTTCAGTACTCTTGGCAAATTTTGTGCTTTACTAAATCAGTTTACTATTCTTTGGCTCTGATACTCCTTTATCTTGGTATATTTTAGCTCTGATACTCTTTGATATTAGCATAATTTCAACTCTGATATCTATGTTATTTGTTTCTCTACTATCTTTTTGTCTCCATGCTCATTGTGAGGGGGAGGTTATTCCCCTTTCTAATGATTGACAAAAAGGGGGAGAACATGTATTGATTTTGATTTTATTGATTTGTTGAGAAAAAGGTGTATTGTATTGATTGTATTGATTTTTCACCTTGAAAGAATCTTTGAAGTTTACCTTAATAAGAAGTATCTAATTAAGGGGTAGATTGTTTCTTCCTATCTATGAAGTTTTTGCCTCTATTGTGACTTAAATTCATATTCATAAATTAATTGGTTAAAGTTTGAAATATATTGCCTTTTTACTCAAGGTTTTGTCATCATCAAAAAGGGGGAGATTGTTGGCTCCACCCAGTGATTTTGATGAATAACAAAACATTGAGTGCATATTATATTCTAATGAGGATTTCAAGTTGTGAGTTTTCAGGAAGAAAGCACCTTAAAATTCCAAAAAACTTATGATGTATGGCACGTAATGGCACTGAGCAATTCTCATAAATCGGGCATCCTCTTCATTGAAAAAGGGCGTATAATTGTTTAAATATCATGTTTTATGTATTCATGAATTTTATTTATATTTTCGAGGCATTTTTACTTGAATCTGAAAGTTTTCAGTCTCAAGTGTCGATACCTGGACAGTCAAGTATCGACACTTCAGCATTTGGCACGGACAAAAATCTTTGGCACGCCAAGTGTCGACACCTATATTCAAGTGTCGACACCAAGTGTCGACACTTAGGTTCCAAGTGTCGACTCAAGGCCTGAGATTTTTGAAAATACAGAACTTTGTATTGTTGAGAATTTTTGTGTCAAGTGTCGACACCTGTGCATCAAGTGTCGACACCTGAATGTTCAAGTGTCGACACCCAGAAATCAAGTATCGACACCTGACAGCCAAGTGTCGACACCTGACAGCCAAGTGTCGATACTTGCAGCTTGACAGCTCTAACGGATCTATTTTTCTGGCTTGCAGAACTTGCTTTTCAAGCTCCAAACGGCTATTTCCAAGGCACCAACGGTCACAAACCATTTTTGGGAAGGTTTTTGGTGTATTTAAGCTCCACCAACCTCATTTTAAAGCAAGTGAAGTGAAGAAAAGTGTATTCAAGTGCATTGAAGTCTACTCAAAAGCCATAAAGCCAATATTCTCTCCAAACTTCACATCAAAAGCCTCTTCTAGCTTGATTCTATTGAAAAGCCTACAAGCACATCCTTACTTCATTCCAAAAAGAGGCACATTGAAGGAGATTCCAAGGAAGAGTGAAGAAAAAGCATCCACTTGAGCTTCAAAGATTCCAATCCACTCTTGAAGAGAGTTTGTTGTATTTTAAATTATATTTCTGTTTTTATTGAGATTTGACCTTGCTTTCAAGGGTGTCTTGAAAAAGGTTATTATGGTTTGTTGGTGAGCCAAAGGGTTAAAACCAACTAGGGTTAACTTGTGAGCCCGAAGACAAAACAAGTGTTAAGGTTTGTTGGTAAGCCTAAGTGATAAAACCAACTTAAGTTTTGACTTGTGAGCCTTGTGAAAAACAAGTCGACTGTAATCTAGTATGGATTATAGTGAAATTCCTAAGGGTGGCTTGGGGAGTGGATGTAGGTGCTAGGTTTACACCGAACCACTATAAACCTTGTGTTTGTGTGTGATTACTCTCTTTCTCTCTTGCTCTTTAATTATTGCTAATATCTTGTATTGAATTTTTCATTATTCACTAGCACAACTTGCCTCTCACATTATTGTCTTAAATTTTTAAAAGACCCAATTCACCCCCCCTCTTGGGCTCCATTTCTGGGCAACATAAGTAGTGCATCAGTTGAGAGCGACCCACCTGGTCCCCAGGCTAAACTCCAGATCCTTCCGGAGTTCCCGCTTTTGCAGTCCTAGTCTCCAGGATGTTGTCCATAGGATTGGACGTCGATTCCTGTGGATGCTCCTCATCATCAGATAAGATCCCAGCATCCTCGTGCTGCTCTATAGGATCCCAAGCATTTGCTCCATCCGCAAATCTTGTGGGCCTCCTAGCATGTCCACGCCCACTACCACGTGCCATGAAAAATCCTACACCAGTCATTATTAGTATATAACTAACATGTAATTGTTCAGAAAAATAATACATTATCTACCCCAACTAGGATTCAACCCACACTCTCTCGATGAGCTTATACCCTAAGATCCTAGAACCTGGTTTGCTCTGATACCACTATGTCATACCCCGAATCTAGCACCGAAATCGGCTACGCGACCGGCCATACAAATCCTAGGTTTTATCCTAGGGGTCATGCAAGGCCTAGGTACACAAGAGTCATTCATTTAAAATCACAGCAATTATATCAACATGAATTAAAAGTATGAATATAACTAAACAATTCTTTTATTCAAATCAAACTACTAATGGTCCACTGATCCATAATAAATATCAGCAACCAAAAAACTACATAATACTAACTAACAAACTAAAAGTCGATGTTCCATCTCGCGCCCAGCCCAAATCTTGCTATGCATCCTAAGTCTCTGAAAAATCAAAAAGTAGAAGTGAGCTATACAGCCCAGTAAGATTTTCATATGATCACACCAATAATAATATAAATTTTTGAAAACAGTAAAATACCAGTATATCATGTCATGCAGTCAAATAATTCAAGCCTCATGTATGACTAGCCACGATCATGTACTAGCCCATGATCATATACTAGCATCATTTATCTTTAGGGTTCTGGACTAGCCACGATCATGTACTAACCCATGATTGGCAGCCGCAAAGCGATCATGCATACTGCGGTCAATCCTGCTCATGTACTAAGCTCGTGGCTCGGCTGTCCCATATACTAACCGCCCATGGTCGGCTTCCATGTACAAAGCCCGTGGCTCAGGCTGTGTAACCATGATGCTACCGTAGCATGGCTAGTCCATATATCATATTTATTTCATTAACACTTCATCATTGTAGTCAAAACATGTCTCTTATGACTTCTTAATAGTCGGTGTCATGGTCCAATCCATTCTATAACTGGTATTGTAGTCCAACCCACTCGATAACCGGTGTCATGGTCCAACCCATTCAATAACCGGTATCGTGGTCCAACTCACTCGATAACCAGTGTCATGGTCCAACCCATTTAGCAATCCGATATCATGGTCCAACCCATCCGGATATCAATTTTCTTTAAAACATGGTGTATGAAATATCGACGATAATAATAATAATAACCACAATATCCATCACAAAAAATCAACTATGCTATGTGAAATAACACCATACGTGCAAATGTATATATGCTCAAATCAAGCCAGGCCACATAAAATATATACATAAATGAGTGATCAATATAGAATTCCTTACCTCTCAAGAATCAACTGTCTACACCTGAACAAGTTCATACCCGAAAGTTGCGCGATCCCTTCCTCTAAGAAGACTGATCCTTATATTAATAAATAATTTTATTAAAATCTAAATTCTCCATTTTCATGAATCTCGAGAAAATCCCTTATTTCTCTCTCTTCTTTCTCTCTCTTCCTCTCTCTTTTTTTTCCTGGATCAAAACCAAAACTTTCCTTTTCTTTCTCTCTCTTCTTTTCTTCTCTCCCGAACTCCTCCCTGCCTCTCCCTTGGCTCGGCCGAATCGGCCTCCTCCCCCAATTTCCGGCGGTCATGAAAAATAAATCTCCGGAAAGGAAACCTCGACAGACGGCAGACGACGACAGCACTACCGGCGATCCACGACTCCAAACCCAAACCGAAATAAAATAAAAGTGGATTCAAACCCTTTTTGATCATAAAAGAAACCTTACCTGGCTTCGCTGGTCTCTTGGATACTCGCCGGAGAGGTGGAACTGTGGGTGAGTAGGGCTCAATGGCTCGAAACAACGGCGATGAGGGAAAATTTAAAGAAATTCCCATCAGTTCCCCATGTCATTTGGAAAACCAACACCGCCCGAGCGAGTCCCAATCCCTCCCGGACTCGTCGCTGACCAGTTCCGTCTCCCCTCATGACTCATCCTTCGAAATCTCCGGCAAAAATGCCAGCCGGATAAGGGTGAGGAAGCCTCCCCTGTTTCCGACTCCATCCCTTCTTCGTTTCATCTACTTCTTCTCTCTTTTTTTTTCACTGGTTTAGGTTGAAGTTGGCTGGGCCTGCCGACTTCAGCCCAAGCCCAAATATTACAATACCTGCATTCTTACAAAAAATAGAGAATTCTTTGGATGTAAATTCATCCCCTTTATCAGTGCGCAAAGTTTTGATAAAGCAACCACACTGCTTTTCTACAAATGCTTTGAAGATTTTGAAAATAGAAAATGTGTCAGACTTCTCCTTTAAAAAATACACCCACATCATTCTTGTGCAGTCATCTATAAATAGTAAAAAATATTTGCTACCACCTTCTGAGACTGTCTGCATAGGCCCACAAATATCTGCATGTACAAGTGTTAAGAGCTCCTGGGCTCTCCAAGAATTCCCTGACTAAAAAAGGTTTCTATGTTGTTTTCCAAGAACACAGGAATCACAAACACTGCCATCATTTAGAATTTTTGATAAGTCAACTACCATATTTTTTTGATTCAACAGTTCTAAAGCTCCATAATTCAAATGGCCATATCTTTTATGCCATAAGATGGATTTATCAATGAGTGTTGCAGACAATGCATGCAAGGATAATTAAGAAAACTGCAGAGGAAACATTTTGTTTTTTGTCATTTTTACTGTGACAACCATTTTTCCAGTTTTCTTTTCATAAACCTCACATTTTTCATCATCAAAAATAGCAGAATAACCTTTTTTTTATTAGTTGTCCAATACTAATGAGATTTTGTTTTAAGCCAGGAATAAACATTATATCATCAATGATTTTCTTACCATATTTAGTATTGATGACAACTGTTCCTTTCCCTTGCACCTGAACTTCATGGTCATTTCCCATCCACACTATAGATCTGATTGAACTATAGATTTGATTGACTGAAACAGGCTCCAAGAGCTTGGTACAGCAGAATTGATAGCTACTTTCTTCGACACAAATTTCATAAAAGTATGAGTGAACCAATTCTATATGTAAAGACCCAAGGTATGAAAATTATCATTGTCTGTTTATATGTTGATGGCATGATTTATACAGGGAATTCAATCAGTTTACTTGAAGAGTTTAAAAAATGTATGATGTCAGAGTTTGAAATGAACTTCCATCACCTGTTATGTGATTGCTGCAACCACTATCAAAAAACCAAACAGAACCAGAACAATTTTCGTTATTGGTCAAAAAAATATATTTTCTTTGCTTTCCTTTTCAACGTTATTTGCTTGATTTTTGTTCCAGCAATCCTTATCAGAATGACCAAATTTTTTGCAGTGAGAGCAGAGAGGGATATTAGGATTTTTATTTTTGTACCAACAGTCTTTTTCAATGTGTCCAACTTTCTTACAATAGTAACATTGTCGAGTTTCTTTGTTACCTACATTTGAGTTCCTTTGATCCTCACCTGATCGGCCTCGTCTCCTGCTTTGAGTGCCACCACGTCCACGACCTCTACCATTTTGACCCCTACCTTGAGATCTGGTATCTTGAATTTTCTTCTGATCCTTTATTTGATCAATCTTCATCTGAAAAACATGTTCTGAAATTCCACTTAAGGATTTGTTAACTCTGTCTTGAACCAATAGTGAGCCCATTAATTCATTGATAGACAAGGTAGTTAAATCTTTAGATTCTTCTATAGCTGTAGCAACCATATCAAATTTTGGAGGTAAACTTCTTAAAATCTTTTCTACCATTGTTTGTTCTTTTAAATTTTCACCAAGAGATCTAATTTGATTAACAATAGTAGAAACTCTTGAGAAAAAATCAGTTATAGATTCATATTCTTTCATCATAAAAGTTTCAAAATCACATCGAAGAATCTGAAGTTTTACCATGATTCCCTTGTCCGAACCTTTGAATTCATTTTTCAGGATATCGCATGCTTCTTTTGATGTCGTTGCAGACATGATTCGAAGAAACATGACTTCATCCATTGCTTGCTACAGAATAATGAGAACCTTTGCATCTTTCTATCTATTTTCTTTCAACTCAGCTTTTTGAGCTTCAGTTGTTCTGGGGCCCTGCAGATCATACTCAACAAAACCATTTTCTACCAATTCCCACAACTCTTGTGAAGCAAATAAATTCCTCATTTTAATGGACCAAAATGGATAATTTTCACCTTTGAACATAGGAAAAAGTTGATTAGACATACTCCAATGGTTGCCATCTTTGATCTCGAATCTGCCTCTGATACCAAAATATGCTTGATATATTGGATTTTTATTCACAGGACATGGGAATCATAAAGGATGAAAGTGAAAATAGAGCTCTACACCCGAAATAGAGCTACTTCTTTCTTATTAAATAGAGCAAAAGATAACAACGTCTCAAACCGAAATGCAAATACTTGGAAAGAAGTTACAACCTTATCACAATGCATACCTATTGATAAGTTCAAAGTAAACAGCAACTTGGATTTTAAATTTGAATTACAACTTGGATTTTTATCACCCCCCCTTGCTCTAATTAGGACCACTAGAACTCCCTATAATTCATGTAATTCCTCAAACTCTTAATCTTCCTCCCAGCAAAAATTTTGTGCTGGTCGTAATTTAAGAGGAGATGAAGTCGAGAAATTCAGGATCCTTCTCCACCCTTTCCATCTCCTCTGCTCTCAACCACAACCAAACCTCCATTCCATCCCCATCCTTGGTATCTATCAGTATACAAACATCCTCCAAATCATTTATCCCACATGCAAACCACTCCGGCTCTCCCCACCCAAAGTCAGTCTTATACCAAGGCATCCTGCACCAACTACTAAATATCCAAACCTCATTCTCCCCCTCCACCACTCCATCCATCCCATACCTTTGCAGCCATTTCTCCTCAGATTTTATCCAAACCTCACTCTCCAACTCCACCATTCCATCCACCCCATCCCTTTCCAACCACCTCTCCTCAGCTTTCCTCCTCACATACTCTTCATCCACCTTTCTCGCCGCATTCCTTAGAGCCTCCTCCAACACCCCCTGCCCACCTCCATCATCACACCCATCTCCCACCAGCTTCCCAACCACGGGCACGCTTATCCACATATTCCCGAAGGTTTCATCCGATAAAGGTGGCGATAGCTTCCTCCGCAGGTTCACGGAGTGCATAACCACCGCTCTCTTCCCTCGCGCCACCTCCCCTCGCGCTCGCACGAGGGACCGCAAGACGAGCGCCGACACCGCCTCGATGCGCGTCGGTGCACGCACTCGGTCCTCGTAGCTGCCTCCTCTCAGCCTCGCTATCGCTCCTGGGCTCATCACGAACCTCTTTATAACCACAGCAGGTTGCCTCGTCGCTGGCAGCGCTCGCATCGGTGCTTGGTTGATGAACCAAGGCCGAGGAGGGAACGTGGCCATGGAGTCGAACCGGGGAGCCGGGTGCAAGTCGAGCCCGCGAGCGACGTCGGCCCAGCGGTTAAGAAACATGACCATGGAGGCGCCATCGGTGATGAGGTGGGAGAAGGACAAACCTAGCGCGAATCCATGGAGTTTGAACAAAGTGAACTGCACCGCAAGGAGGGGATCACCATGGTGGAAGTTGCTTGCTTTGATCGGTAGGAGCTCGCCGAATTGATCGATGGGAGGTTGGAGGACTACTGAGTCGAGCTCGGTATCTGCTCGGGCTTGGATGAACTCTATACCATCATCATTGCACTCTATGTAGAGAATGTTATCATCCTTGGATGCTTTGATCCTTCCAGCTAATGGATAGAAGCTTGCTAAGGTTTTGGAGAGGGATGACTTCAGTTGAATGAGTGTTTGTGGTGGATTCTTGGAGTAGAATAGGAGGAGGTGGAGGTAGATTTGAGGTGAGATTTGGTCGAGGAGTGAGAGTGGTAGGGAGTGGAGGCTTTGGGGAGTTGGAGAGGAGGGTTTGATGGTTTCTTTGGATGTAATTTGGACCTCCAGCATGGTGGGAGAAACGATAGAGGATGGTAGTCTCTGCTGCTCCCTTGGGTGTTTATTTAAGTGGAGGCCAAAGTGTTGGGATTTTATCTGAATGGCTGCCCTGGGGAGAGGTGGAGGAGCCGTATTTGAACCCTTGCCAGGTGCGCTGTTTTTTTTTTTTTTTTTTTTTGTACTTGCACGGCAGGAAAGAGCCTTGATTGAAATTTTTGGCAGCGTCACGTTATATTTAGATGGTACTGTACGTGACCGTTACCAACCTTATTTAAAATTTTGAACAAGGCCACGTTATAATCCAATAGTACTGTACGCAATGATATCCATCTTACTTAAAATTTTTAGTAGGATCATTATTATATTTCGATGGTACCATGCGTGGTAGCCATATGTCCGTCCTGTTTGAAATTTTTGACAGGATGTTTACTGTATTTCGATAATTCGGTGGCACTGCACATGACGGCTATCCGTTTTATTTGAAATTTTTGGCACGGCCACGTTGTGTTTCGATGGTACTATACATGATAGGTATCCATCTTGTTTCAAATATTTGGCAGGACCATGTTGTACTTCGCTGGGACTGCATATGACGAGTATCCATCTTGTTTGAAATTTTTGGCAGGGCCACGTTGTGTTTTGATGGTACTGTACATGACGGGTGTTGCCGCTCTCATCATCGCGTCCGTGCCACGGATCAGTCGATCCTTCCTGACCGTCTGGCGAGGGAGTCTCCCTTCCCGCGAAGAACCTGTAACAAAGGGATTAGAGGACCCTCCAGTCGTAGACGACGAGAAGGAACAGACTCTCCAGCCGGACCCTCGAAAGAATTCCAGGCTTAGAGAGTTAGCTGGTGAAGGAAACGCTCTGGGGACCAGGATTTCGGCTGGGCCTCCTTGCCGAGTTCACACTCAGTGTTCCCCTCTCGGGATCTCTGGTTTCTCTCTCGGAGCAAGGCCTTTCGCCGGTGCTTCCTCCCTGTCCCCAGGCTAATTGGCTTACCTCGTCGTCCCCAGATTCCGCCTTCTTTATCTCCTTCCGTCGTGCGTTTGTCTTTTTCCTCATCGGAAACTCCCCTCCCCCGTCCTCTTCTCTTTTCCCTTTTCGATGAAGGGGGCCAGGCGGCTTTCCGACCTCGTCCGCCGGGCCCAACAGGAAAAAGGCAAAGACAGAAGAGAAAGAGGGGAGAGCGGCGCTGACAGGGCGGCCGGTCAGGCCTCGGGCCCAGTGAGAGCGCCCTCTTCCCCAAGCATGGGCGCCATCTATCTATGGGGCCTGTGTCGTCAGGATTGCGTCTCTCGGCTGCGGGACCTGTCGGGCCGATGCTAGTGATGTTCCGCGTGCCGCCGCCCTCCGTACGGGACACCGTCTGGGATTCGTACGGCCCGAGGGATGGCCTCGGGGCCCGTCTCTCTCCCTAGGGCCCTCTTCGTACGAGCGGTCTGACCTCGGCTGAGTTGGGCCCATCTCCGGGGGCCAACTGGCGAGGGGCCTTCAACCGACCTCGGCTTAGGTGGACCCCTCCTGGGTGGACACCTGGCGAGGTGGCAGGAGGTCGCCTGGCTTCGGCCGAGGTGGGCCCGTCTCCGGGTGACCACCTGGTGAAGGGCGAAGGATCAGCCGACCTCGGCTTAGGTGGACCCCTCCTGGGTGGACACCTGGCGAGGTGGCAGGAGGTCGCCTGGCTTTGGCCGAGGTGGGCCCGTCTCCGGGTGACCACCTGGCGAAGGGCGAAGGATTAGCCAACCTCGGCTTAGGTGGACCCCTCCTGGGTGGACACCTGGCGAGGTGGCAGGAGGTCGCCTGGCTTCGGCCGAGGTGGGCCCGTCTCCGGGTGGCCACCTGGCGAAGGGCGAAGGATCAGCCGACCTCGGCTTAGGTGGACCCCTCCTGGGTGGACACCTGGCGAGGTGGCAGGAGGTCGCCTGGCTTCGACCGAGGTGGGCCCGTCTCCGGGTGACCACCTGGCGAAGGGCGAAGGATCAGCCGACCTCGGCTTAAGTAGACCCCTCCTGGGTGGATACCTGGCGAGGTGGCAGGGGGTCGCCCGACCTCGGCCGACCTCACTTAGGCAGACCCCTCCGGGCCCGGGCGCCAATGAGGTGGTAGAGGAATTCCGAGCCGAGCTCGACCTCGGCGAGGACGGTTTGCCTCAGGCAGTCGTCGGGTGGTGTAGTCTTGCCGAACCTGGCTTTGAGGATGTGGCGCTGACTTGGCCGGGGATACATACACGTGGCTCGCTCGTATTCGGTGGTACCTGAGCCTGGCCACGTCACTGTCACGGCTGTAACAGTTGCCCCCCAGCCCGCCGTTCCGTCGGGGCGTTGTAGAACGGAACGTCGAGATTAAATGCGGACATGACGTGGAGAGGCGAAGATCTTGCATCATAATTGCCACGATCCCGGTCGCCGTGGCTCGATGCGGCTGAAGACCTATGGGGAGCCGTCACGCGTCGCCCACTTGCTCGTAATTAATGCGTCGCTTCGAGGCAGAGGCCGTTACTCTGCTAACGAGGTGTCGGTGTCGGGCGTGCGCCCACGTGGCGATCATCCAGTGGCCTGAGACGGAATGATGGGTACGGCCGCTATCGGCTGAGTTTGAAAGGGAGGGGACTTTCCAGAACGAGGCCTTTTCCCTTGCTTCGTGGGCGGTTCGCTGCAGGCTAACAACTCCTGTTGCATGCGCTCGTCTGGCGTATTTTCGGTGAGTGCCTCCTTCTTCTCCTCTAGCCCCCCTCGTTCTTTCTTGTTTCTTTTCTGGTTTTTTCGTCCTTTCCCTTTCTATGGCGCGCCGTCGCCATGTCTCTTCCAATCCGGACGAGGCCGGTCCATCCCGGCCGAGGACTCCATCTTCTTCCTCCTCATATGAGGAGACAATCCCGGAGGAGGTCCGCCGGCGTCTGCAACCCGGGGGTATCACCATTGGTATCCCCAGGGGGATCCGGTCCCCTCCGGTTGCACCTGCCGTGCCCCTCTGTTCTCTTCCTGCTCTGTCTTCTCTTCCTGCTCCGCCTTCTCTTCCGCCGGTCCCTCCGGTCATGCCTCCACCATGACCGAAGGTGATCTTTCTCTGCTCCGGGATGCTTACTGCATCCCGGAATCCATCCGCTTGTTTGTTCCGCGGTCCGGGGAGCGCGTCACCATGAGTGGCCCCGGCCGCATTGCCTTCTACGAAGACTTCCTCCTTGGGGGTCTTCGGTTTCCTCTGCATCCTTTCTTTCTTTCCTTCCTCAGCCACTTCCGGCTTGTCCCGGCCCAGCTGGCTCCTAATGCCATCCGGGTCATCTTCTCCTTTATTGTTTTCTGTCACTTTCACGGGTTCGTTGCCCGTTTTTCTCTCTTCAGGGCCTTGTTCACCCTGAAGAAGTGCTCCACTGATGACGGCTGGTGGTACATTTCGCCCCGGCCTAGGTGTCTCCGGTTCGACCTCCCTTCCTCGGTCAAGGGGTGGAAGAGCCGGTTTTTCTTCGCCTCGGTCGACGACGTCGACTGGGCCTGGAGTGAACCGGACCGGACCCCGAACCGAAATTCCCGGGTCGAGTCGGCGGACCAGGAGTCCTATACCCTGCTCCTGAGCGACGTGGTCCCGGCGCTCGAGGTTCTGCTCTCTGAGCAGAATCTTTTTGAGGCCGGTATCAGTCCCATCCGTGAGACCGGTGAGATTTGGCCCCACTTTGACCTCTGCCCCCTCTTCTCTTCATAACCGAGCCGGCTGACTTCCTGTTTCTTTTGTTTTGCAGGGATGAAATTTTCACTGGAGAATCTCTTGGAGGGGGCAACCCAGCGGGATGTCATGGAGGTGGACGAGCCCGCAGCGAAGAGGGCTCGCACGGAGACGAGCCGGGAGGTCGTGGCGGCGGCCGTGCCCAGCCCTGTTGCTGTCATTTCCCCGCCCAGGCTACCTCAGGGCGGGGCTACTGATGCCCCGGCCGCGCGACCTGGTGGCGCCGCCGAGAGGACTCCACCGCCTGCTGCTCCGCCCATCGCCGGGCCCGTCGTTGCTGCCAGCTCGACAGCGCCGCCCGTGGCGATCGCCGGCCCGTCGGTTGCGGCCTCGGCCGAGGGGGCGGCCGCCGCAGGAGCCGGCCCGAAGGCTCCGGCGCCGGTGATCAACAACCGGGACTCCGTCATCCTCGACAAAGGGCTGGCGAAGAAGATCATGGAGTACGCCTCCACCGCCCGGGACCGCCGAGCTCGGGGCGGCCGGGACTATGTAGACGCGCTGCTCGGGATCCTCCCGCAGCTCTTCACGGTAAGTCCGAGCTTCTTCCTTCTCCTTTTTCTTTCTTTCGAGACCTAGCCTCCTTCATTCTGACCTGCGTTGTTTTTTGTCGTTGCAGATCGGTAACGACGTTCTCCTACTGAGGAATTTTCTCGTAGGGAACGCCAAAAGGGACTCCGAGCGGGAGCTGAGACTCGGCAAGCTCGCGGCCGACGTCAAGGACTTGATGGAGAAGGGGGCCGAGCTGCGAGCCGATAAACAAGCCCTTCAGTCCGACCTGTCGCGTTTCGAGGAGCGGAACAAGGAGTTGGAGGCCTCCTTGTTGGAGGAGCGGACCTCCAACCAACACCGAATAGAGGAGGAGGCGGCGGAGAAGGCCCGCCTGCAGGCCCACTCCCAATGGCTGGAGCGCCAGCTGGAGGAGGCCCGGCGAGACGCGGCCGCGGCGAAGGACCGGAGCGCGTACGTCAACGGGCTCCTGGAGGCAGCCAAGCGGGAGGCGCAAGAGGCCGTCCCCAAATTTCGGGCTTCCGACGAGTACACGTCGGAGGTCCGGGAGGCCGCCGTGGACTCCTTCCTGAAGGGGTTCCGGATGTGCCGGGAGAAGGTGGGGGCCTTCTTCCCCCAGCTGGATCTGAGCGGGGTTGTGATTGGTGGCAGGAGGCCAGGGGGCGAGAGCAGGGCCTCCGGCACGGCCGAAGCGACCCCTGCGACGCCGTCGACCAGCAATGCCGCGGCCCCGGAGCAGCCCTAGGAGCCGGCCATTGTAGAAGTCGAGGACGCAGCACCCGCGCCTCCGGCAGAGGGCTCCGATCCCGCACCTCAGTGAACCCGGCGTCTTCTTCCTGATGTCTCCTCTTTTTTGCTTCTGTTTGTTGTTTTTGTTTTGTGTTGTCTTCTCTCTTTTTTTTGGGGAGTCCCGGCCTATCGGGACTCCCAGCTTGTATCGACTACTCACATCAATGAAAATCTAAGTTCAACAAAACCTTGAGTTTTTCTTTTTCATTTCATCTCACCTTTCTTTTCCCTTCTTTCTGAGATGTCGGTTTGGAGCACTTGAAACAGTTGCAGGCCCGGTCCTCCCATAAATCGAATGATGGGGCCTGCTGAGTCGCGTCACAGCAGAGCAAGCCTTAAGCGGGCCCAACTTTGGGTCGCCTTCATGCTTGCGCAGGCAACACGGTTTCTGCACCGCCTTCCAGGCCGAAACCCAGGATCTCCGGACTGAGCTCGGTGCCGCAGGCTTTCTCATGCCTTACGCGGCCTGCTGAGCTGTGCTTCGGGCTTGCGGGGGCGAACTGGGTTCGGCGCCGCCTTCCAGGCCGAAGCCCAGGATCTCCGGACTGAGCTCGATGCCGCAGACTTTCTCAAGCCTTGCGCGGCTTGCTGAGCTGTGCTCCGGGCTTGCGTGGGCGAACTGGGTTCGGCACCACCTTCCAGGCCGAAGCCCAGGATCTCCGGACTGAGCTCGATGCCGCAGGCTTTCTCAAGCCTTGTGCGGCTTGCTGAGCTGTGCTCCGGGCTTGCGTGGGCGAACTGGGTTCGGCGCCACCTTCCAGGCCGAAGCCCAGGATTTCCGGACTGAGCTCGATGCCGCAGGCTTTCTCAAGCCTTGCGCGGCTTGCTGAGCTGTGCTCCGGGCTTGCATGGGCGAACTGGGTTCGGTGCCACCTTCCAGGCCGAAGCCCAAGATCTCCGGACTGAGCTCGATGCCGCAGGCTTTCTCAAGCCTTGCGCGGCTTGCTGAGCTGTGCTCCGAGCTTGCATGGGCGAACTGGGTTCGGCGCCACCTTCCAGGCCGAAACCTAGGGTCCGCGGTCTGAACCCGATGCCGTAGGCCTTCTTGTCGAAGTTAGAAGGGAGTGTTTGAAGTGGGGAAGCTTTGTTACAGAAACTGGGAGCCTTACATCACTGATAGTACATTCTCAGGTTCGAGGAGTTCCACGTCCGGGGGAACCTGGCACCTCCCAATTCTTCCAAGTAATATGCTCCACGAGGGAGGGCTTCTGCCACCCGATATGGGCCTTCCCAGTTGGGCGATAGCTTGCCGCATTCCCGTGGCTGGGAGGCTTCGGCGCGCCGGAGGACCAAGTCTCCTGAACGAAAAACCTTCGGTCGCACTCGGGAGTTGTAATATCTGGCTACACGTTGCCGGTACGCCGCCATTCGGATTCGGGCCCTGTCCCTCGTTTTCTCGAGAAGGTCTAGGTTGAGCATCATCCTGGCCGGGTTTTCTGTCTCGTCGTATTGCTCTACGCGCAGTATGGGTAGGCTGAGCTCGATCGGGATGACTGCCTCAGCTCCGAAGACGAGGTTGAATGGGATTTCGTCGGTAGCTGTCCTTGGGGTGGTGTGGTATGCCCAAAGGATGCTGGGAAGCTCGTCGGCCCACCTGCCCTTGGCCTGGTCCAGCCGCGTGCGGAGGCCCTGAAGAATGGTCCTGTTCGTGACTTCGGCCTCCCCGTTGGTCTGAGGGTGCGCCACCGAGGTAAAGCGATGCCTGATGCCGAGGTCGCTGCAGAATTCTTCGAATTCCTGGCAGTCGAACTGGCGTCCGTTGTCGGTGACCACGGTGTGGGGGAGGCCGAAGCGGCAGATGATGGACTTCCAGAAGAACTTGGCGACGTTTGCTTCGGTGATCCTCGCCAAGGGTTCGGCCTCGACCCATTTCGTGAAGTAGTCGATAGCTACTATCAAGAACTTCCGCTGGCCAGACGCCGGCGGGAATGGGCCCAGGAGGTCCATCCCCCACTGGGCGAACGGCCAGGGGGCTGAAAGCTGGGAGATTGGGTTGGAGGGTTGCCGCTGCACTGTGGCGTGACGCTGGCACCGGTCGCACTTCTTCACGAAGTCGGCGGCGTCTTCCTTCATTGTCTCCCAGAAGTAGCCCTGACGGAGGGCCTTGTACGCCAATGCCCTGCCCCCCACGTGGTTCCCGCAGATGCCTTTGTGAATCTCCTGGAGCACAAGCCTGGCTTTTATGGGTCCTACGCACTTAAGAAGGGGGTAGGAGTAGGATCTTCGATACAGCTGCCCGTCCATCAGGACAAACCGAACGGCCTTCTTCCTGATGAGCCGAGCTGCCTCTCGGTCCTCCAGCAGGGTGCCGCTGGTGATGTACGCAGTGTACTTGTCCATCCAGCTGGGCCCCTGGCTGACCTGATGGACCTCCACCGGTGCTTCGAGGCTTGGGACCTCAAGGCGCTCCACATGAGTGCGTCCCAGCATCGTGTCCGGCAGGGTCGCCAGCCGAGAGAGGGCATCCGCGCGGGCGTTCTCCCTACGGGGAATGTGGAAGATGTTGAAGCGCCGGAACTTGGACGCGCCCGCCTTGACGAGCTCCAAGTATCTCGCCATTTGGGGGTCGTGTGCGACGTACTCCCCGGATACTTGCCCCGCCACGAGCTGGGAGTTAGTGAAAGCTCTGAGGTTGGTCACGCCCAGCTCGCGGGAGACTCTCGGTCCGGCAAGAAGTGCCTCGTACTCCGCCTGGTTATTTGTTGCGGGGAATTGGAAACGGAGTGCACACTCGGCGACAACCCCGTCGCCATTGGCAAGGATGAGCCCAGCTCCGCTCCCGCCAGAGTTTGAGGCTCCGTCCACATGGAGGATCCAGGAGTCCTCTCCGGGCTCATCGGCGCCAACCTCCATCGGCTGGGCCGGGGGGCCTTCCTCGGGCTCCTTGCCCAAGCCTGCACATTCGACCAAGAAATCGGCCAGCACCTGCGCCTTCATGGCCGACCTTGGCTTGTATGTAATGTCGAACTCGCTGAGTTTTAGTGCCCATTTGGCCAATCGTCCCGAAGTATCGGGTCAGCTGAGCACCGCTTTCAGCGGTTGATCCGTCAGGACGGCGATGGGGTGCGCTTGAAAATAGGGCCTGAGATGCTGGGCAGACACTATTAGCGCAAAAACAAGTTTCTCAGGCCGGGAATACCTGAGCTCCGCATCTCGGAGGAGTTTGCTGGTATAGTACACCGGCCGCTGGATCCCCTGGTCGTCGGTTCGGACCAAGACAGAGCTGACGGCCTCCGGGGTAACCGCCAGGTAGAGGGTAAGCTCCTATCCCTCCTAGGGCCTGGACAGTAAAGGTGGCGATGCGAGCGTCTTCTTCAGCTCCTCGAAGGCCTGCTGACACTCTTCGGTCCAAGCAAAGCCATTCATCTTCCTCAGCACCTTGAAGAAGGGACGGCAGCGGTCCGCCGACCTGGAAATAAAATGGCTAAGGGCCGTGACTCGGCCGGTCAGTCGCTGCACTTGCTTCTTGGAGGCGGGCTGCTCCATGTCCAGGATGGCCTGGACCTTCTCCGGGTTGGCCTCGATTCCTCTTTGAGTCACCATAAACCCTAGGAACTTCCCGGCGGAGACGCCGAAGGCGCACTTCGCCGGGTTCAGCTTCATCTGATGGCGTCGGAGGTTGCCGAACGTCTCCGTCAAGTCAGCCACGTGGTCAGAATCGAGTTTGCTCATCACCAGCATGTCGTCCATGTACACCTGCATGTTGCGGCCTATCTGGTCTTTGAAGATTTTATTGACCAGATGTTGGTACGTCGCCCCCGCGTTCTTGAGGCCGAAAGGCATCATCTTGTAGCAAAAAGTCCCGCGGTCAGTTATGAAGGCCGTGTGCTCTTCGTCCTCCGGGTTCATCCGGATCTGGTTGTATCCGGAGAAGGCGTCCATGAACGACAGGAGGCGATGCCCCGAGGTGGTGTCGACCAGCTGGTCGATCTTTGGAAGAGGGAAGATGTCCTTCGGGCAAGCTCGATTGAGGTCGGTGTAGTCCACACAGATCCTCCACTTACCGCTACTCTTTTTTACCATGACCACGTTCGCCAGCCAACTGGGATACTGGACTTCCCGGACAAAACCGGCGGCGAGGAGCTTCTCTACTTCCTCGTTGATCGCCTTCTGCCTCTCCATGGCGAAGCTTCTCTTCTTCTGGCGGATCGGGCGGCAACTTGGGTCCACGTTCAGCTTGTGCATGATGACCTCGGGCGGGATGCCCGGCATATCGGATGCTGACCAGGCGAACACGTCGGCGTTGGCGCGGAGGAACTCCAGCAGGCGGGTTCGCCCTTCCTCGGGGAGCTGGGCCCCGACTTGCACCGTCTTCAGGGGGTCCAAACCGAGGGGGAGAGTCAATAGTCGCTCTACAGGCCCTCCCCTGGGTTCCTTTTCTCTCAGATCGAGGTCGTCAATATCATGGGCGAGCTCCGCGCCCCTGGCGCCTGGGACCATCTGGAGGCAAAGCGGGACTGGCTGGATTGTCCCCTTAATCTCTCCGAGCCCGGAAGGCGTGGGGAACTGCACCAACAGCCTTCTCGTGGAGATGGTGGCGTCCAGTTGGTTGAGCCCGGGATGCCCGAGAATGGCGTTGTAAGGCGAAGGGAGCCTGACGATGGTGAATGTTATTAGGACGGTCGCCTGCCGGGGCGGGGATCCGACAGTGACCGGGAGAGTGATCTCCCCTTCGACCCCCACGGAGTCCCCTGTAAAACCTACCAGGGGGGTGTGCACCGGTTTCAGCAGATCGGGGGATAAGTTCATCCGAGAGAAAGCATCATAAAAAAGTACGTCAGCCGAGCTTCCACTATCCACCATGATTCGATGTACAGGATGCTTCGCGATGGTCATCTCGACCACCACGGCATCGTTGTTTACATTGTCATTAACTTCCCCTCCCTTGGGAGGGATTACATTCTCCGGGACTTCCCGGGCCCTCTTCATCGCTCGGCCGGACCCGCGTGAGATCATGCCCACGGGCTTCTCCGTTAGGCGGTTGTCGATCGCAGGGACAGGGGGTAGGGCCGTGAGCGGCTGCCCTTCAAAGGGGGCCTCGTTCTTGACGAACTTCCTGAGGTAACCCCTCCTGATCAGCTCCTCAATCTCCCGCTTCATATGGCGACACTCCTCCGTGTCATGCCCGTGCTCGCGATGGAACTGGCAGTACTTTGATTTGTCTCGGACGGCCCTCAGGTTCTGAGGAGGAGGTCGGCAGAGGTAGCGCTCGCCCTCGATTTCCATCAGGATCTTCGTTCGAGGTGCGAGGAGAGGGGTGTACCTCCGCTCGGGAGTGGCTTCGCCCCTCGGCCTTGGGTTCGGGCGAGGGTCGGCAGACGGCCCGGGCCTCCGAGCTCCCGAGGTGTCCCTCGGGAGCGGCTTCTTTGGAGTCTTCCCGTCCAGCTCTCGACGGGTGCGGTCAGCCTCCTCCGCTCGGATGTACTTGTGGGCACGGAGGAGGAGCTCGGAGTACGTCCTGGGCGGCTTCTTGTCCAGGGAATAAGTCAGGCGGGACGTCTTGAGCCCGCGCTTCAAAGCTAGCATGGCGACGGGCTCGTCCAAGCTGTAGATCTCCAGGGTTGCGGTCTTGAACCGGGTGATGTAGTCCCGGAGCAGCTCCTGGTCCTGCTGGCGGATGGAGAAGAGGCTGTCCACCTCTCTTGGCACCTTTCGACAAGCATCGAAGTGCGCCACGAACTTTCCTTCCAACTGATGGAAGGAGCAGATGGATCCGGGCTCGAGGCGGGTGAACCAGACTCGAGCGGCCTTCCGAAGGGTTGCCGGGAAGGCGATGCACAGAAGGGCGTCGGTGGCGTCCTGGACCCTCATGAGAGCTTTATAGCTCTCCAAATGGTCCAGGGGGTCGGTGGTCCCGTCGTAGGGATCCACCTGCGGCATGCGGAACCGTTTCGGGATTGGTTCCGCCTGGATTTCTTCAGAGAAAGGGGGGCGGGAGTCGTAACCCGCCGGGTCTGCCGACGAGTTCTGCAGGTTGGCGAATCGTCGGGCGAACTTTGCCAACTTGCACTCGTGCTCCTCAAGGCGCCTCTCGGCCTGGCGCCTGATGGCTTCGTCGGTGGAGTCTTCCACCGAGACTACAGGTGAAGGGGACGCCGATCGGTCTCGGCGCGAGGTCTGGCCTCGGCGTCGCTTGCTGCGATGCGCCGTTTCGACCCCATCGGCCGGGGATCGACTCTCGTGATCCTCCGAACCGGAATAGTTTCTTTTTGCGGGAGCTTGGTGGCTCCCCCGGGGGTTGGAGACGGCCCTCGGATGGGATGGCCTGCCCTGGATTGAGCGCAGGCTCCCACGCTGCCCCGCGGCTCGGGCCGCGGGGGTCCCTGGCTGCGGCTGGGTGGCCAGTGACTGTTGCTTATGTTGAAGCTGTCTGACCGCTGAGGTCAAGGTCTGCAGCTGCTGGACGATGGCCGCAAGGGATCCGTCCATCGGGGTAGGCTGTTGTGGAAGAGGAGGGGGAGCCGGAAGCTCCCCTTCGGGGCTGTGGCCCCCTGGAGGGGAGTGGACTTCCCCCACACGGCTGGTGGACGCCTCGCGACCACGAGTGACCACCATTGATGGAGAGCGTGATACCTGCAGAAAGCTGGTTCCCGCTAGGGGTTAGTGTCCTGCCCCCCTACCTGGCGCGCCAATCTATTGCCGCTCTCGCCGCCGCGCCCGTGCCACGGATCAGCCGATCCTTCCTGACCGCCTGGCGAGGGAGCCTCCCTTCCCGCGGAGAACCTGCAACAAAGGGGTTAGAGGACCCTGGCCGGGGATCCCGGCGAGGGAGCTCCGACGGTCAAGTCAGTAGACGACGAGAAGGAACAGACTCTCCAGCCGGACCCTCGAAAGGATTCCAGGCTTAGAGAGTTAGCTGGTGAAGGAAACGCTCTGGGGACCAGGATTTCGGCTGGGCCTCCTTGCCGAGCTCACACTCAGTGTTCCCCTCTCGGGATCTCTGGTTTCTCTCTCGGAGCAAGGCCTTTCGCCGGTGCTTCCTCCCTGTCCCCAGGCTAATTGGCTTACCTCGTCGTCCCCAGATTCCGCCTTCTTTATCTCCTTCCGTCGTGCGTTTGTCTTTTTCCTCCTCGGAAACTCCCCTCCCCCGTCCTCTTCTCTTTTCCCTTTTCGATGAAGGGGGCCAGGCGGCTTTCCGACCTCGTCTGCCGGGCCCAGCAGGAAAAAGGCAAAGACAGAAGAGAAAGAGGGGAGGGCGGCGCTGACAGGGCGGCCGGTCAGGCCTCGGGCCCAGTGAGAGCGCCCTCTTCCCCAAGCATGGGTGCCATCTATCTATGGGGCCTGTGTCATCAGGATTGCGTCTCTCGGCTGCGGGACTTGTCGGGCCGATGCTAGTGATGTTCCGCATGACGCCGCCCTCCGTACGGGATGCCGTCTGGGATTCGTATGGCCTGAGGGATGGCCTCGGGGCCCGTCTCTCTCCCCAGGGCCCTCTTCGTACGAGCGGTCTGACCTCGGCTGAGTTGGGCCCATCTCCGGGGGCCAACTGGCGAGGGGCGAAGGATCAGCCGACCTCGGCTTAGGTGGGCCCCTCCTGGGTGGACACCTGGCGAGGTGGCAGGAGGTCGCCTGGCTTCGGCCGAGGTGGGCCCGTCTCCGGGTGACCACCTGGCGAAGGGTGAAGGATCAGCCGACCTCGGCTTAGGTGGACCCCTCCTGGGTGTACACCTGGCGAGGTGGCAGGAGGTCGCCTGGCTTCGGCCGAGGTGGGCCCGTCTCCGGGTGGCCACCTGGCGAAGGGCGAAGGATCAGCCGACCTCGGCTTAGGTGGACCCCTCCTGGGTGGACACCTGGCGAGGTGGCAGGAGGTCGCCTGGCTTCGGCCGAGGTGGGCCCGTCTCCGGGTGACCACCTGGCGAAGGGCGAAGGATCAGCCGACCTCGGCTTAGGTGGACCCCTCCTGGGTGGACACCTGGCGAGGTGGCAGGGGGTCGCCCGACCTCGGCCGACCTCACTTAGGCGGACCCCTCCGGGCCCGGGCGCCAATAAGGTGGTAGAGGAATTCCGAGCCGAGCTCGACCTCGGCGAGGGCGGTTTGCCTCAGGCAGTCGTCGGGTGGTGTAGTCTTGCCGAACCTGGCTTTGAGGATGTGGCGCTGACTTGGCCGGGGATACATACATGTGGCTCGCTCGTATTCGGTGGTACCTGAGCCTGGCCACGTCACTGTCATGACTGTAACAACAGGTATCCATCTTGTTGAAAATTTTTGGCAGGGCCACGTTGTGTTTCGATGGTACTGCACATGACGGGTATCCATCTTGTTTAAAATTTTTAGCAGGGCCATTATTGTGTTTCGATAGTACTGTACGTGGCGGCTATCCATCTTGTTTAAAATTCTTGGCAGGGCCATTACTGTATTTCGATGATCGATGGTACTGTACATGGTGGCTATCCGCCTTGTTTGAAATTTTTGGCAGGGCCATTATTGTATTTCGATGGTACTATACATGGCAGCTATCCAGTCTTGAGATTTCTACCGAATGGTACTGTACATGGTGGCTATCCACTCAGTCTCAAGATTTTTATCGGATTAGATTGGAACTAGACCGGCCTCGGATAAGGATATGAGGGTCATTGTTATGTTTCGGTGGTGTTATATGTGGCAACTATCCACTTGGCCTCAAGATTGCTACAGGATTAGGCTAAAACTAGGCTAGGCTCGGATGGGGATATGAGGGTCATTGTTGTATTTGGATGGTGTTGTACATGGTGATTATTCACTCGATCTTGAGATTTTTATAGGATTAGGCTAGAACTGGCCTGGACTGGGCTGGGCCATATCCCTACCTGAGCTCGGTCTAAAACAAATTTTGGACTTCAGGCTTTGGTTCGATTATTTTGAAAAAATCAGGTCCAAGCCCAGCTCGAGCCTAATTGGACTAACCCAAATCAAAGCCTGATTGAGTTAGCCAACGAGGGAAGAGAAAAGGGGGAAGGAGGTAAGGTGCGGAGCCGAGGGGTCATCGAGGAACTAGAGAGAAGACTAACTCAGTTGCAGTCACCATGGTCGCTAAAGATGTAGTACACAAAGGATGGTGGGTGGCTGACACCATAGTGGACATAGGTGATGATGGTGGGATAGGAGAAGAGGATGGAGGAGGTAGCAAGGCCGGTGGTAGCATAGAAGAAAACAAAGAGAGAGACGAAGGCCAGAGCATACAAGGGAATATCCATCACTTAGCAACCATGAGATTCTCTTGTCATGGAATGCGATTAAGGCTAGGACAAATGCTTGAGTAAGGGTTTGAGTGCATTGCGATGGCCAGAGAATGGAACTGATGCTAGGGTTCTCCAAGATCTCGTGGTGGTCATTCTAGGGTGAGGGCTTTGATGATTTTTAAAAGCTTCTGGGTCATCGAGTTCTTCCTAGATGTCGGCCAAGTGTGGGTGGCGGAGGCTAGGGGAGGTGGAGCCATGGGGGGCATCGAGTGCGTGTGCTGGGATCGAGGGAGGGGAAGGAGAGCAGCAAAGAGAGTCGCATGGAGCCATGAGGGGCATCAAGTGTGGGCGCCAGGGTTGAGGGAGGGGAATGAGAGTTGCAAAGGGAGATCGGAGCTAGTGGGGTCATGGGGACAAGTGGAGCCAGGAAGGGGGTGCTAGGTATGAGTGCCACTAGGGCCAGGGGGTTGGTTGGTGCGAAGATGATGGGTGGCACTCGGTGCAGGCACCATCAGGGCCGGGTTGGGAGGGCACCAAGTGGCAGGGGCGGTCGACGAGGATTTGATGTAAACAAGAGAAATAGAGAAAACCAGAGAGGAGACATCACGTGTCGCAAATATTTTGGACTTGGGGTCAAGCCTGTGTCTAGGTCGGGTTCAAGCTGGGCCAAGCTGGGCCAAAGGGAGGGTCAAGCCCGGCTTGAAAATTTAATGGGCTCTATTATTAGGCCCAAGTCGGGTTCAACTTAGCCTTATTACCGGACCATTGACTGAGGTTGAGTCACCAACCAGACAATCAAGAAGCAATGACATCACCAACTAAAGAAGAAATGACTATGGACTATTTGACACACCTAGTGTCGATTATGAAGAAGATGACCAAGTCCGATCATTACACTAACTATCTCCAACACCTTGCACCAAGAGATTACATATAGCTCGACCCGGCTGACATCCCTTTACATGTCTACCGAGTATATACTTAGACTCGACTAAGATCCCCACTTTGTCAGGCATGCTGAAGTACGATGTCAAGGCCTCTTTCTCAGCCAGGCTCTATTTCTCTCGGCCAGGCTCCACCTTGTGGCCTGAATTATAACTCTCATAATGTTATAACATGCCATGGATTGAAAATAATTGTACATGTATGCCGAAACAAGATTATGATATTCTAGTTCAAAAACTATGACATTCTAGTTTAAAAATCATGATATCTTGGAACAAGATATGAAACTCAAGGCATAAACACCACCTATAAGAACTTTACATAGTATGTGGCCAAATTTATGACTCCTAGAATGTACTAACATGCCATGAAAAAAAGAAAAATGTAATTCATGCCTAAACATGATAATAATACCCTATTTCAAAAATTATGACATTATATTTAACAAACTTTATGAAACACATGTAAAGAAACATGCCACACATGTCATCACATGCCACATATCACTTGTAACCTAAATTATGACTTCCAGGATGTTATAATATAGAATGGAGGGTAAAAGATGATAAATATATGCCAAAACAGGATTACGACATCCTAGTTCAAAAATTACAACACCTTAGTTAAAAAATTACGATATCTATGTAAAAAATATGAAACTAGATGTATTAACCCCTCCTACCAGGAATACCTATTACTTCTGGCTTGAATTATAACTTCCAAGATGTCATCACATATCATGGATGGTAGAAGAATATAAATATATGCCAAAACAAGATTATGACACCCTGGTTAAAAATCTATGACGTCCTAGCTGAAAAGTTATGATACCCTAGTAGAAAATATGAAATCAAAGACATTAACCACTCTTACCTGAATTACTTATCACTTGTAACCTGAATTATGACTCTCAGGATATTAGAACATGCCATGGATGGTAAAAAACATGTAACCAAAAGCATTACTTATTATATTTTAATATTCGTAGTATATTATGACATTCTAGGAGTCATAATTCATGTTAATAATGATAGATAATCATAGCCGAAACAGTATTACGATACTTCAGTTTAAAAACTACGATATCCTAGTTAGAAAACTACGACATCCATGCAGAAAATATAAAATAAAAGTTTCTAACCCCTTCTACCTGTAATACATATCATCCGTGACTTGGTTTATGACTCTCAGAGTATCATAAAATGCCACGGATGCTATAAGATTACTTAAAATGGCTGAAATAGTATTATGACATCCCAGTTTAAAAACTACGATACTCTAGTTAAAAAACTATGATATCCATGTAGAAAATGTAAAATAAAAGTTTTTAATCCCTTCTACCTACAATACATGTCATTCGTGGCTTGGTTTATGACTCCCAAAGTATCAAAAATTATCACGGATGCTATAAGATTAATCAAATAGTTCAAAACAGTATTACGATATCCTAATTTAAAAACTACAATACCTTAGTTAAAAAACTACGATACCCATGCAGAAAATATAAAATAAAAGTTTCTAACCCCTTCTACTTGTAATACATGTCATCCGTGGCTTAGTTTATAACTCCCAAAGTGTCATAAAATTTCCACGGATGCTATAAGATTATTCAAAATGACCGAAACAATATTATGGCATCCCTGTTTTGGCATATATTTATCATTTTATTTTATCTTCTCTCTATGCAGTTGGTGGGGATAAAGATGAATGGGGACGCGAGCTTTGTACTGATGAGAGACGGGGAGAACGATGACAAGGCGAGAGAGAACGGGAGGAAGGCAGAGGATACCAAGTGATTACCTGACCATGAGGAGGGATCGCCTGAGGTAGCGAGGCACGACGTTGGACTCTCAGCGCCTTCTTCTTCTTCGTCTTTGTCGCTATCTTCTTTTTCTAGTTCAAGGAGGCGTAAATGAACTTCGTACCATGTAATTTTTGGCTCTCTGTAGTATCCAAGAGGGAACAATATTTGAAAGAGAGAAAGTACATTGTGGTCCATCCAAAACTTTCTAAAAAAGGCTGACTAGTACTCTGTCACATTGATAACAGACACCACTCTTCCAATATTCAATGCACATACCATCCCATCCCATCATGCCAACTTGAATTTATATAGATCAATGAAAAAAAATGATGCAGGCCAACTTAGATTGTTGATAATAGACACCACTCTTCCAATATTCAATGCACATACCAACCCATCCCATCATGCCAACTTGAATTTATATAGACCAATGAAAAAAAATGGTGCAGGCCGACTTAGATTTTCTGCACCGCAAGCACAAAGACTCACTTTAGCTTTCTCTGCCTTGATTGCTTTTCCTCCTGCAGGAAGCCCACAGAGAGGAAGTGAGAATCCCTACCGACACCAAGAGCAAGCACAATTAATTCTGATGAAACCTACGTAGTAGAACTTAAAAATTTCAGCTGGAGCACTACTCATCTTTTGCATGCAATAAACACACTTGTCATACTGTCATTGGTTCTTCCCTGGTACGACATGGAGGATGCCCAGCAGATCTTTTTCACCCAACAGCCCCCCATGCTACGATCTTTATCGTTCCTCACCAAACACTCATTAAAAACCATGGCTGTTACAACCACCATCCCTACCACCTCCTTCAGCGCATTAAAATCTGGTATCGAATTAAACAAACACCACAAGCTTTCCCAACTGCAGTGATATTCCCAACTTTCAATCCCTGTTCTCTTAACAGAGTTTTGATCATGTATGCAGCCATTGATAGATCAAAACATTTCATCTGATCTATAAACATCATATATATTACGTGGAGTAATCTATAATGCACCTCTAGCAAATTGAGAGTCCTTCTAGACTTCTTCTTCTTCTTCTTCTTCAATCCTTCCCTATTTCTGCTGCATTTTCAGGGACAACATAAGAGGAAAAAACAAGATAGTTGTGTGTATGAGCCTTGTAAATTTTTGATTGGCTCTAATTTTGAATAGCAAAAGGCAATGACTTTTGAATGATGATTTTTTGTCCATGCAAAAAATGAAAAGTAGATATACGTATATTTTTGATGTTAAGAAATAGCTTATGACATATCTTCCTTAGAATGGTCATGCCTGCCATAAGCAAGCTTGATCAGCATCACTATTCCTCGGTTATGCCTCCTTCCCAATTAATGTTGTTTGGCATGCATAAGACTTATTCCATGCTCAAACCAAAAACTTTTTTTAGTTGTAATAAAGGGAGAGTCAATTCTAGAATTTCAAAACAACTTTTAGTAGATTTTCTGAGAAATAGGATGGGTGAAAGTCAAATCAAAAATCTGAACAAAGACCAAATCTAGATCTATCATATCGACATACAGCACCTTACCAACTCTATCAATCAACACCCTCAATTGCTTCTAGACACTACCAACAAGCAAAGCTAACTCTTTACCCACACAGAATTCTCAACCTAAGAAACTCTTAATCCACTCACCTCCATTGAGCTGAAGCTAATTAAAAATCTTAGAGTTCCATTATTACCTCGAATTCAGAAAAATGCTCTTAACCGAGCAATGAGGATGCTATCTGATAACAAATAATATCTACTCAAAATGATATATACACAGGTTTATAACATGGACTATCTTAAGTATGCTACATTCCAACTCCCTAAACCCAATGGCAGGAGCATTAAATGGATTCATTTTAGAGGGAAACATGATGAGCCCATGATGCCATTCGGAAAAATGAATGGATCTCTTATGCCACCCTAACTATATAAACGACCACCACCCAAATGTGGGAACAGTGAGACCATATATAGCAAGAGCACAGAATTACCTGCACTACTAGAACAATGGTCAGTCCCAATTCTCTTCACACCACCATTATCTTCTTCCTCCTAATGAACTTACCATCAGCTTCTTTCTCTACCTCTTCTTCTACTACTGCCACTGCTGATGCCACATCTACAACTCGTACTGCGCATCAACACCGTTTCTCCAAAATCTATGCCTTTGGGGACTCCTATACTGACACTGGGAACACCAATTCAACAACTGGTCCATACTAGTTTGATCATGTATCAAGCCCTCCTTATGGCATCACCTTCTTCCACCACCCCACCAACCGCTACTCCGATGGCCGCCTCGTGGTAGACTTCCTTGACACTGACCTTTCACTGCCTTTCCTGCCTCCATACCGTGATCGGTCTTCCAACTTCTCCCATGGTGTCAACTTCGCAGTTGCAGGGTCCACAGCTATTGAACATGAGTTCTTCGCCAAGAACAATGTCACAATTGACATCACCCCACAGTCCCTGATGACACAACTCATTTGGTTCAAGGAATACTTGGGAGGGAAAGGGTGTAGAAGGATTGGATCACTTAGGTGTCAAGCAGAAATGGAGAATGCACTCTTTTGGGTAGGTGAGATTGGAGCCAATGACTATTCTTACAGTTTCGCATCTTCTCTCTCACCTGAACTCATTCGGGAGCTTGCCGTCAAGAATGTCTTCAACTTTCTACAGGTTTGCTCTTTTCTTCCCTATATAATTTCTTGAGTCTCTTTCTCTCTCTCTCTCTTCAGTCAGTTATAAGAACAAATAGATACTAATCTGGCAGCTATAATTCAGTCTGTGGATTACCCGATGGAGGAAGGAAAGGTAGCATGCCGTTTAGAGTGGGCAAACAGGGACAGCATGCCACCCAATTTCTACACCTGCAAGCAAACAGACAACATCCTTTACAAAAACTAATCTAACTACTCTAAATAAATTACTATACCTAAAGAGACTGAGAAATCTGCAAGAGCCTTATAAGTCACTGACACAAAAATGTTATTAAATTTGCAGTGGTGCTTGTTTGTTGATATTTAGGATGGTTCTATCTTCTGTCAAATGAAAGACCAAGTAGATCGGCGGCTCCTAATTATTTGATTAATTCCTAGGGAGCAAATCATTAAATCAAAAGGTAAGTTGGCAGAAGTAGTTATCCATATCAAACCAATTACAGATGGTAATATCAAAAGTATTATAAGGAATTTGCGAACTCCCAAATCCATGGACTACTGAACCTTTACTAGCACCAAACCATGCCCTAAAGCTCAGTTGGCACATATGACCTATCTCTCCATGGGAGAGATCGCAGGTTTTAAACATGAGTGGTGGTGAATAAAACCATATATCATTAAAAAATAAAAATAAAAAATAAAGATAAACCATGCCCTGAAGCAAGGTCCTATGTAACCATGAAAGGAGAGTGTTGCTACAACTACTCCTGAACCGGGGTCGGATGGCTGGGCTGGAGCGCTCTTCTACAAGTCGACCTGCAACAAAGTCCCCAAGGGCCGATGGTGTTCCAACGGGGGATACTCCGATACTTAAGTTAGCAGGAGCTTGAAGGAAGAGTGTCCTTAGCCCAAAGTGAGGTCCTCCGGTTATCTTATATAGGCACGGAACGGTCCAAAATCCGTTAAGAAAGAAGCCGAGAAAGACTGATATGCCCCTAGGAGAATTCGGAGAGTGGCCACGTGGCACCCGGATAGGGCAACATTGTGGAAAAAGTGGAGTAGTGGTGCTGATGTGGCAGAATTATGTTATAATAGAATTTTGGTACCAGCTAGAAGAGGCTTCTAGAGTTTCCTGGATCCTCGAAGTGAATTGGTCGGACCTCGACCAGGGAGGGCCAGTCGGACCTCCGAAGGAGAGTGTCCGTCAAATCTTCAGTAGAAGTAGGTGGGCCGGACCTCAACAGAAGTGGATTGTTCGAACCTCGACTTCAGTGGGTCGGACTTCCGAAGGGGAGCAGTGAGCCGGATCCCAGCAGAAGTGGGTCATTCGGAGCTATACTCCAGTGGGTCGGACTTCCAAAGCAGAGCGTCTGTTGGAGCTTCAAAAGAGCGGTCCGGTCGGACCTTAGCAAGAGTGGTGGTCCGGTTTGGTGGCGAGCCAGTCGGGTATAACAGAGAGCATTCACTATCTATCAAAAACCAAAGATATGCTGAAAACCCAGAATCAAATTAGTTTCCAAAGAATACATATATACAAGTACTTCAAGGAGAAAGGTTCGCATTCTTAACTCTGAGGAATAAATTCTGAGATCCACTCCATGCTATGCCGAGAGAAAGGAAATAAAACTCCTTGGAAATTTCAATCATAAGTCCAGGGATTGCATAGTCAATCAAATGAGTATAATTAAACCACTACAGTGAATCTGGGCTTTAGCGACGTTTTTTTTGACCTTTCCCGATACTTTTAAGCATCGCTAAATAATCTCCCGACGTTTTGTAGGCATTTGCCGATGCTTTAAAGCATCGCTAAATTTTTATTTACCGACACTTTAAAGCGTCGCTAGTTTTAAATCTAGCGATGCTTTATAGCGTCGGCATTTAGCGACGCTTTAAAGCGTCGCTAGACTAAACCCTAGCGACGCTTTAAAGCATCGCCAGTTCCAGTTTTAGCGATGCTTTAAAGCATCGCTAGACTAAACCCTAGCGACGCTTTAAAGCATCGCCAGTTTCAGTTATAGCGACGCTTTAAAGCGTCGCTAGACTAAACCCTAGTGACGCTTTAAAGCATCGCCAGTTCCAGGTACAGCGATGCTTTAAAGCGTCGCCAGTTCCAAACCTAGCGACGCTTTAAAGCGTCGCCAGTTCAAAAGCGACGCTTTAAAGCATTGCCACGTCCAAACCTAGCGACGCTTTAAAGCATCAGTAGATTTTATTTAAAAAAAAAATAAACAGCCATATATACAAACCCATAACCTGTATACATTATGAAAATGAAACATTCAAACATGTATCACATCCAACATACACAAACAAATGAAAATATTCAAACCTGTATCACATATCACATCCAACATACACAAACACAAATACAAACCAAATATAAAAAGTTATATATATATATATATATATATATATATATATATATATATAAACATATCAATCCAAGTTCAAATAAACAAAAAGACATACATAAATAATAAAAAAACCATCTAGCATCACTGATCCGTGGGAGGCTGGTCGTCGTCAGGTCTGTGGCTCGCAAATGCACCAGGAACCTGCAAGATATACATCAGGAATTATAATACATACATTATATATATTCTAAATTATTAGATACATACAAAATTAATAAATAATTACTTACCTGAGATGACATGAACATATGCAGCACAGATGTAACATGCTCTAGCTGAGACCTAATGGTCTGCATCTCTGCTCTGTCTGCATCACGTGTCTGTCGGAGCTCTGCTATCTCCTCCTGGAGCTGACGAACATGTAACTGATCATGACTCTCTCTAGTATCCCGAGTATATCTACGCACCTTAGATAACTGAGTAGGGGTAACTCCAATCCCATAACCCCTCACTCGTCCAGGACGCTCTGGTCCCATCAACTGTGAGAATACCTCGGCCTCGATGCGACTGCTCTGTGTAGATGATGAACCCTCGCCAGCACGCTCGGATATCATAGAGGTAGCCCTATTCTATATTTGACAAAAAACACATATATTAATACTTAATAAAAATAAAAATATAAATCATAATATAACATAAATAAAAAAATACATATATATCTCTGGACTCGTTCCGAACAAAACTGCCATCCTGGTGAACGTGAGTCATCTGATAGAACTCCACCTCACCAGGCTCCCTCCCCTGCTGATCAGCCTATATAAAGAATAAATATTACAAAAAAATTTAAAATAACACATCTTATATCCCCGTACCATTATACATGGCACATGCATGATACATGATGATACATTATGTTAAAACTACAAGTATACTACTAGTATTATGGGATGAGAAACATACAAACTCATGCCTGAGCCGTGCATAACTATTGGACCCCGCTGTATGGGGAACAGACTGAGCAGCTCGTGCAACTCTACCAATATCAGAATATGTTTGCAAAATAAAATTAAAACAATGTTATATATTGTATAAATATAATTATAACAAGTGAAAATTAATAAATTTTGAAGTGTTTGATGATGCTACACAACCTGTGCCCTCTCGGTGAACCAATAGTGCACCAGCTCCATCCACTGATGAGGGTGAACATCAGGAGGATAGGTAGCTACAACCTGCTCCTCTGTCCTACCTTCTAGCTTGTAGTCTCTCTTCAACTTCGTCCTATATTCTTTTCACTTGTGATTGAGAGACTTAAGCACAAAATCAGATGAATCTGAAGGAAGAACGAACTTGCTCTACAATTTAATTAAACAATAAAATAAATATTAAATAAAATAAGCAATTCAATTATTAAAAACCTAAGATATAAAATAATATATTAATTTTTTTACCTGCACAACTCGTAGCATTTCTATTTTATATGCAGGAAGCATGTCGTTCCACTTCGAATAATTCAGGGGACATAGCTGACCACGGCGTGCTGTCCCTAGAAAGCTAGTCAACAAGCTAGCAGCTTTCTTAATAGGCTGCCCTAGTTTGTTGCACTATATCACTATCCTCTCACCCTCAGGTAACTGCCACACATCACGGACTAATGTGGGTCCTCGCCAATGCCTGAGTCTCCCGGATCCATCTACAAAAAGATAATACAGAACATTGTATATCAAAACTATTGCATATGCATGAATTGAAATGAGATATAATTATTAAATTATGTACCCTGTATCTGTATATTATCGACGATAGGCTCGTCATCAGGATGATCCATAGAAGGATCGTGATGTGCGGACTTGGAGGGAATAACGTTGTCCTGAGGTGTAGAGATAGTAGCATCGACCTGATGTGCAGAAATAAAGGGACTGCCATCAGACCGATGTGAAAGTGATCGATTGCCCTCAGGCTGTTGTGCTGAAGAAGTACCAGCTTCGGTCTGGAAAAATTGAAACTGTACATCTGCTAATCGCTTCCTTCGAGGCATGGTGTACCTAACCTGCATTATTTAAAAACAAGTCAATCAACATTATAATCAAATTATAATGAAATGAATTGTAATTTAAAAGATAACATAATCATTAATGCAAAAAATGTAAACTATCTTACAAACTACTTACTTGTCATAATCAACCAGTTGTACCTTTCTCGGAATCTAACCTAACCAAAATGGTTGTTGTTGCCGATCTCACCGCCGCGCCCGTGCCACGGATACGCCGATCCTACCAGACCGCCTAGCTCCTGGAGCCTCCTGGCTGGAGCGAACCTGCAAGAGAGGGTCAGAAGACCCTGGCCAGGGATCCCGACGAGGGAGCTCCGACGGTCAAGTTAGTATACGGCGAGAAGGAACAGATTCTCTAAGACGGGCCCCCGAAGGAGTCCCAGACTCAGAGAATTTACTAGCAAGAAAGGTGCTGTAGGGACCAGAAACCCGGCCTTGGCCTCCTTTCCGAGCTCATGCCAAGCGATCCCCTCTCGGGACCTTGGATCTTACTCTCGGAGCGGGGCTTTTGGCCACTGTTTCTTACTTGTCCCAGCTTACCTGGTCGCCTCCAACTTCCTTCCTTTTATCTCCTCCCGCTGTCCACCTGTCTTCTGCTCGTGGGAGGCCCCTCTTTCCATCCTTTTCTCTTTCCCCTTCTGGTTTTGAGGGCAAGGCGGCTTTCCGACCTCGTTCACCGAGCCCAGCGGGGAAAGGGTAAAGACAAAAGAAGGGGGGTGGTGCCGGTAGGGCGGCCGGTCAGACCTCGGGCCCAGTGAGGGCGCTCTCCTTCCTAAGTGCCGGCACTGTCCGTTTAAGGGCCCTGTTTTGTCAGAACCGTGCCTCTCGACTACAGGACATGTCGGGCTGACATAAGTGGTGTTTCGCGTGCCGTCGCAATCTGTACAGGGCACCGCCTGTGATGCGCACAGCTCGAGGGCCAACCTCGGAACCTGCACCTCTTTCTTTGGGATCTTCCCTGTACGGGCGGCCTGACCTCGGTCGAGGTGGACCCCTCCTAGGTGGACACCTGGCGAGGTGGCAGGAGGGCGCTCGGCTTCGGCCGAGGTGGACCCGTCTCCTGGGGCCACCTGGCGAAGGAGCAGCCAACCTCGGTCGAGATGGACCCCTCCTGGGTGGACACCTGGCGAGGTAGCAGGAGGGCGCTCGGCTTCGGCTAAGGTGGACCCATCTCCGGGGGCCACCTGGTGAAGGAGCGAAGGAGCAGCCGACTTTGGCCGAGGTGGACCCCCCTGGGTGGACACTTGGCGAGGTGGCAGGAGGGCGCCCGGTTTCGACCGAGGTGGACCCGTCTCCGGGGGCCACCTGGCGAAGGAGCGAAGGAGCAGCCGACCTCGACCGAGGTGGACCCCTCCTGGGTGGACACCTGGCGAGGTAGCAGGAGGGCGCCCGGCTTCGACCGAGGTGGACCCGTCTCCGGGGGCCACCTGGCGAAGGAGCGAAGGAGCAGCCGACCTCGGCCGAGATGGACCCCTCCTGGGTGGACACCTGGAGAGGCGGCGGGAGGAGCCCTGTACCGAACTCGACTTCGGTGAGGGCGGTAACGTCTCGGGATATCACCTGGCGAGGTAGCCTGGGGGGGCAAGGGCCGAGCTCGACCTCGGTAGCGCGGAAGCCGAGGCTGACTCGGCCGAAGAAACCTCCACGTGGCTCGATCATACCTGACGGAATCTGAGACCGGCCACGTCATCATTACAGCCGTAACAGTTGCCCCCCAGCCCGTCGTTCCGTTGGGGCGTCGTAGAACGGAACGTCGGGATTAAATGCGGATATGACGTGGGGAGGCGAAGATCTTGCATCATAATTACCGCGATCCTCGTCGCCGCTTCTCGGTGCGCCCGAAGTCTTATAGGAAGCCGCCACGCATCGCCCACTTGCCCATAATAAATGCGTCGCTTCGAAGCAGAGGCCGTTACCCTGCTAACGAGGCGTCGGTGTCGGGCGTGCGTCCACGCGGTGATCATCCAGTGGCTCGGGGCGGAATGACAGGTACGGTTGCTATCGACTGAATTTGAAAAGGAGGGGGCTTTCCGGAATGAGACCTTTTCCCTTGCTTCATGGGCGGTTTGCTGCAGGCCAATTTCCACTGCCCCGCATCCGCTCGGTGTATTTTCGGTGAGTGCCTCCATTTTCTCCTTAGGTCCCCTCTCCTTCTTCTCTGAATCTTCTTCTCTTTCTTCTTTGTCATGGCGCGCTGTCGCTATGTTTCCTCTAATCCGGACGAGGCCGGTCCGTCCCGGCTGAGGACCCCGTATTCCTCCTCCTCAGAGGAGGAAACGATCCCGGAGGAGATCCGCAGGCGACTGCAACCTGGGGGTGTCACCATCGGCATCCCCAGGGATATCCGGTCTCCTCCTATTGCTTCCGCTCTTCCGCTTCTCTCTCTTCCTGCTCCGCCTCTTCTTCCTGCTCCGCCTCTTCTTCCTGCCGGTCCCTCCGGTCATGCTTCCACAATGACCGAAAGCGACCTTTCTTTGCTCCGGAAGGCCTATGGCATCCCGGGATCAATCCGTCTGTTTGTTCCGCGGCCCGGGGATTGCGTCACCATGAGTGGCCCCGGCCGCATAGCCTTCTATGAAGACTTCCTCCTTGGGGGTCTTCGATTTCCTCTGCACCCCTTCTTCCTTTCTTTCCTTAGCCATTTCCGTCTCGTTCCGGCCCAGTTGGCTCCCAACGCCATCCGGGTCATCTTTTCTTTCATTGTTTTTTGCCATTTCCACGAGTTTGTTGCCCGTTTCTCCCTCTTCAGGGCTATGTTTACCCTGAAGAGGTATTCCACTGACGACGGCTGGTGGTACATCTCGCCCCGGCCCAGGTGCCTCCGGTTCGACCTCCCTTCTTCTATCAAGGGCTGGAAGAACCGGTTCTTCTTTGCCTCGGTCGAGGATGTTGACTGGGCCTGGAGCGAACCGGACCGGTCTCCAAACCAGAACTCCCAGGTCGAGTCGGCGGACCAAGAGGCCTACTCCCTGCTCCAGAGTGACGTGGTCCCGGTGCTCGAGGTTCTGCTCTCGAAGCAGAATCTATTTGAGGCCGAGATCAGTCCCATCTGCGAGTCGGGTGAGATTCGGTCCTCCCTTGACTCCTGCATTCTTTCTCCTTTATAACCGAGCTGGCTGACCTTCTTCTCTTTCGCGTTGCAGGCATGAAGTTCTCGCTGGAGAGCCTCCTGGAGGGCGCGGCCCAGAGGGACGCCGCCGAAGTGGATGAGCCCGCGGCGAAGAGGGCTCGCACCGAGGTGAGCCAGGAGGCCGCGCCGGCGACCGTACCTAGCCCGGTGGCCGCTGCTCCCCCGCCCAGGCTGTGTCGGGGCGGGGCCATCGATTCTCCAGCCATCAGACCCGGCGGTGCTGCCGTCGAGGGGGAACCACCACCTGCAGCTCCGTCCAGCGCCGGCCTTATTACCGCTGTGGCTCCGACGGCGCAGCCTGCATCCTCTGCCGCCCCGTCGACGACGATTCCTGCTGGAGGGACAGTCACCGCCGGAGCTGACCTGACGGCTCCGCCACTGGTGATCACCCACCGGTGTTCAGTAATCCGCGACAAAGGGCTCACGAAGAAAGTGATGGAGTACGCCTCCACAGCCCGGGACCACCGATCTCGAGGTGGCCGGGACTACGCCGACGCTCTGCTCGGGATCCTCCCGCGGCTCTTCATGGTAATCTCGAACTTAGTTTCTTCTATCCTCCATGACCTCGGGTGGTCTTTCTTCTAACCCGGTTGCTTCACTGTGCAGATTGGGAACGACGTGCTCCTACTGAGAAACTTCCTCGTAGGGAACGCGAAGAGGGATGCCTAGAAGGAAAAGAAACTCGGCAAGCTCGCGGCCGACGTCAAGGACCTCATGGAGAAGGGAGTCGAGCTGAGAGCAAACAACCAGACCCTCCAGGCGGACCTGGCACGCACGGAGGGGCGGAACAAGGATCTGGAGTCTTCTCTGTCGGAGGAGAGGATCTCCCACCAGCGTCGCGCAGAGGAGGACGCGGCTGAGAGGGCTCACCTTCAGGCCCATTCTCAGTGGCTGGAGCGCCAGCTGGAGGAGGCCAGGCGGGATGCGAACGCGGCGAAGGAGCGAAGCACGTACGTCAATAGGCTCTTGGAAGCCGCGAAGCGGGAGGCACAGGAAGCCATCCCGAAGTTCCGGCCTTCCGACGAGTACACCTCGGAGGTCCGGGAGGCCGTCGTGGACTCCTTCCTGAAGGGGTTCCGGATGTGCCGGGAGAAGGTGGGGGCCTTCTACCCCGAGCTCGACCTCAGTGGGGTGGTACTCGGAGGTAGGAGGCAGGGACCCGAGAGCAGTACCTCCGGTGCGGCCGACACCACGCCTGCGGTCCCGGTGACTGACGAGGCCGTGGCTCCGGAGCAGCCACCTGAGCCGGCAGCCGCCGAAGGCGAGGATGCGGAGCACGCGACCCAGGCTGAGGGCTCCGACCTCGCGCCGAACTGAGCCACTTATCTTCTCATTTTTCTCTGTTGTTGTTGTTGTACTTCTCTATTTTTTCTTTTTTTTTGGGGGACTCCCGGCCTGTCGGGATTCCCAGCTTGTACTTCTCTTTTTTGGATTAATGAAAACACCATTTGTCTATGTCTCGAATTCACTTTCTTTCCCACTCTCTCATCTCCTCTTTTTCCTTCTTGAGATGTTGATGTGGAGTGCCAGAACGAGGGTGGACCTGGTCCCGTCCGTTGCTCAGATCGAAGGTTGGGATATTTCGGACCGCGTGGCGTCAGAGTAGGCCTTGAGCGGGTCCATCTTTGAGATTGCCTTCATGCTCGTGTCGGCGAAGTGGGTTCTGCCCCGCCTTCCAGGCCGAAGCCCGGGACTTCCGGACTGAACCCCGGGGCCGCAGGCTTTCTCAAGCCTTGCACGGCTTGCCGAGCTGTTCTCCGTGCTCGCGTGGGCGAACTAGGTTCTGCCCCGCCTTCCAGGCCGAAGCCCGGGACTTCCGAACTGAACCCCGGGGCCGCAGGCTTTCTCAAGCCTTGCGCGGCTTGCCGAGCTGTTCTCCGTGCTCGCGTGGGCGAACTGGGTTCTGCCCCGCCTTCCAGGCCGAAGCCCGGGACTTCTGGACTAAACCCCGGGGCCGCAGGCTTTCTCAAGCCTTGCGCGGCTTGCCGAGCTGTTCTCCGTGCTCGCATGGGCGAACTGGGTTCTGCCCCGCCTTCCAGGCCGAAGCCCGGGACTTCCGGACTGAACCCCGGGGCCGCAGGCTTTCTCAAGCCTTGCGCAGCTTGCCGAGCTGTTCTCCATGCTCGCGTGGGCGAACTGGGTTCTGCCTCGCCTTCCAGGCCGAAGCCCGGGACTTCCGGACTGAACCCCGGGGCCGCAGGCTTTCTCAAGCCTTGCACGGCTTGCCGAGCTGTTCTCCGTGCTCGCATGGGTGAACTGGGTTCTGCCCCGCCTTCCAGGTCAAAACCCGGGACTTCTCGCTTCCTTTGACCGTCGGCCATGATCGGGCGTGCCGAGGCCAGGGCCATGCGCCGGTTTCCCTACGAGGTGAGAAAAGAGCGTTTGAAGCAAAGAAACTTTATTGCAGGAGTGGGGAACCTTACATTACTGATAATACATTCTTAGGTTTGAGGCGTTCCACGTCCGGGGAAACCTGGTCCCTCCCAATTCCTCCAGGTAGTAGGCGCCGTGAGGGAGGACTTCTGCCACCCGGTACGGGCCTTCCAAGTTTGGTGAGAGCTTGCCGCATTCCCGTGGCTGAGAAGCTTCAGCGTGCCAGAGGACCAGATCTCCGGGACAAAAAAAATTCGGCCGCACTTGGGAGTTGTAATACCTGGCCACACGCTGCCTATACGCCACCATCCGAACTCGGGCCTTGTCCCTCGTCTCCTCAAGAAGGTCAAGGTTGAGCATCATTCTGGCGAGGTTCTCTGTCTCGTCATATTGCTCCACACGCAGCGTGGATAGGCTGAGTTCGATCGGGATGACCGCTTCGGCTCCGAAAACGAGGTTGAACGGGGTCTCGTCGGTCGCTATCCTCGGGGTGGTATGGTATGCCCAAAGGATGCTGGGGAGCTCCTCGGCCCATCTGCCTTTGGCCTGGTCCAGCCATGTGTGGAGGCCCTGCAAAATGGTCCTGTTCGTGACTTCGGCCTCTCCATTGGTCTGGGGAAGCGCCACCGAGGTGAAGCGATACCTGATGCCGAGGTCGCCGCAGAACTCTTCAAACTCCCGGCAGTCGAACTGGCGCCCGTTATCGGTAACCACGGTATGGGGGAGGCCGAAACGGCAAACGATCGACTTCCAGAAGAACTTGGCGATGTTTGCCTCGGTGATCCGTGCCAAGGGTTCGGCCTCGACCCACTTCGTGAAGTATTCGATGGCCACGATCAAGAACTTCCGCTGTCCAGACGCCGGTGGGAATGGGCCCAGAAGGTCCATCCCCCACTGGGCGAATGGCCACGGGGCTGAAAGCTGGGAGATTGGGTTGGAGGGCTGCCATTGCACCGTGGCGTGACGCTGGCACCGATCGCACCTCTTCACGAAGTCAACGGCGTCTTCCTTCATCGTCTCCCAAAAGTAGCCCTGATGAAGGATTTTGTAGGCCAATGCTCTGCCCCCAACGTGGTTCCCACAGACGCCCTCGTGAATCTCCTGGAGCACGAGTCCAGCTTCTGCGGGTCCTACACACTTGAGGAGGGGGTAGGAGTAGGATCTTCGATACAATTGCCCATCCATCAGGATGAACCGCACGGCTTTCTTTCTGATGAGGCGGGCCGCCTCGCGGTCCTCTGGCAGGGTGCCGCTGGTTATGTATTCGGCGTATTTGTCCATCCAGGTGGGCTCACGATCGACCTGATGGACCCCCACTGGGGCGTCGTAGCTTGGGGCCTTAAGGTGCTCCACGTGAGCGCGACCCAGCATCGTGTCCGGCAGGGTCGCCAGTCGGAAAAGAGTGTCCGCACGGGCGTTCTCCCTGCGAGGGATGTGGAAGATGTTGAAGCGCCGAAAACCAGCCGTGCCCGCCCTGACGAGCTTCAAGTATTTCATCATTTGGGGGTCGTGCGTGGCATACTCCCCGGAGACCTGTCCTGCCACGAGCTGGGAGTCAGTGAAGGCCTTAAGGTTGGTCACGCCCAGCTCGTGGGAGACCCTCAGCCCAGCGAGGAGTGCCTCGTACTCCGCCTGATTATTTATCGCGACGAACTAGAAACGGAGCGCGCATTCGGCGACGACCCCGTCGCCGTTGGCAAGAATGAGTCCGGCTCCACTCCCGCCAGAGTTCGAGGCTCCATCTACGTGGAGGATCCATGCATCATCTCCGGGCCCCTCGGTGCCCGCTTTCAACTACTGGTGCAGGGGATCCTCCTCGGGCTCCTTGCCCAAACCCGCGTATTCGACCAAGAAGTCGGCCAGCACCTGAGCTTTCATGGCCGACCTGGGCCTGTACGCAATGTCGAACTCGCTGAGCTTCAGTGCCCACTTTGCCAATCGCCCCGAGGTGTCGGGTCGGCTGAGCACCGCTTTCAGCGGTTGATCCGTCAGGACAGCGATGGGATGCGCTTGAAAATAGGGCCTGAGACGCTGGGCAGATACTATTAGCACAAAAACGAGTTTCTCGGGCCGAGAATACTTGAGGTCCGCATCGCGGAGAAGTTTGCAGGTATAGTACACCGGCCGCTGGACTCCTTGGTCGTCAGTCCGAACCAGGACCGAGCTGACAGCTTCCGGGATGACCGCCAGGTAGAGGATGAGTTCCTCCCCCTCCTCGGGCCGGGAAAGCAGCGGTGGTGATGCGAGCGTCTTCTTCAGCTCTTCAAAGGCCTCCTGGCATTCCTCGGTCCAGGCGAAGTCGTTCATCTTTCTCAGCACCTTGAAAAAGGGATGGCAGCGATCTGCCGACCTGGAGATAAAGCGATTGAGGGCCGCAACTCGGCTGGTGAGTTGCTGCACTTGCTTCTTAGAGGCGGGCTGCTCCATGTCCAGGATGGCCTGGACCTTCTCCGGGTTGGCTTCAATTCCTCTTTGGGTCACCATGAATCCTAGGAACTTCCCGGTAGAGACGCCGAAGGTGCACTTCGCAGAGTTCAGCTTCATCTGATGACGCCGGAGGTTGCCGAACGTCTCCGCCAAGTCGGCTACGTGGTCCGAATCGTGTTTGCTCATTACCAGCATATCGTCCATGTACACCTGCATGTTGCAGCCGATCTGGTCCTTGAAGATCCTGTTGACCAGACGCCGGTACGTGGCCCCAGCGTTCTTGAGAACAAATGGCATCATCCTGTAGCAAAAAGTTTCGCGGTCGGTGATGAAGGCGGTATGCTCTTCGTCCTCCGGGCTCATTCGGATCTGGTTGTATCCAGAGAAGGCATCCATGAATGACAGGAGGCGATGTCCCGAGATGGTGTTGACCAGCTGGTCGATCTTTGGAAGAGGGAAGCTGTCCTTCGGGCACGCTCGGTTGAGGTCGGTGTAGTCCACACAGATCCTTCACTTACCACTGCTCTTTTTTACCATGACCACGTTCGCTAGCCAACTGGGATACTGGACTTCCCGCACAAAGTCGGCGGCGAGGAGTTTCTCCATCTCCTCGTTGATGGCCTTCTGTCTCTCCATGGCGAAGCTCCTCTTCTTCTGGCGGACCGGGCGGTAGCTTGGGTCCACGTTTAGCCTGTGCGTGATGACCTCGGGCGGAATGCCCGGTATGTCGGTCGCCGACCAGGCGAACACGTCTGCGTTCGCGTGGAGGAACTCCAGCAGGCGGGCCCGTTCTTTTTCAGGGAGTTGCGCCCAGACTTGCACCGTCTTTAATGGGTCCGAACCAAGGGGGTAAGTCAACAGGCATTCTATGGGCCCCCCTGGGTTCCTTCTCTCTCAGGTCGAGGTCGTCAACATTGGGGCCGAGCTCCGCGCCCCGGGCGCCCGGGACCGTCTGGAGGCAATGCGGGACCGGTTGGGTCGTCCCCTTCATCACCCCGAGCCTGAAAGAAGTGGGGAACTGCACCAACAGCCTCTTCGTGGAAATCATGGCGTCCAGTTGGTTGAGCCCGGGATGCCCAAGAATGGCGTTGTAAGGCGAAGGGAGCCTGACGACAGTAAACGTCATCAGGATGGTCGTCTGCCGAGGTGGAGATCCGGCGGTGACCGGGAGAGTGATCTCCCCTTCGACCCCCACGGAGTCTCCGGTAAAACCTACCAGGGGGGTATGCACCGATCTCAGCTGATCGTGGGACAAATTCATCCGAGAGAAAGCATCATAAAAAAGCACGTCAGCCGAGCTTCCACTATCCACCATAATTCGATGTACAGGATGCTTCGCGATGGTCATCTCGACCACCACGGCATCGTTGTTTACATTCTCATTATCCTTCCCCTCCTCAGGAAGGGTTACATTCTTCGGGTTCCCGACTTCCCGGGCTCTCTTCGCCGCTCGCCCGACCCCACGTGAGATCATGCCCACGGGCTTCTCCGTCGGGCGGTTATCGATTGCAGGGACCGGTGGTAAGGCCGCGAGCGACTGCCCCTCTGGGGGGACCTCGTTCCTGACGAACTTCCTGAGGTAGCCCCTCTTGATCAGCTCCTCGATCTCCCGCTTCAGATTGCGACACTCCTCCGTGTCATGACCGTGCTCGCGGTGGAACTGGCAGTACTTCGATTTGTCCCGGATGCCCCTCGGGTTCTGAGGAGGAGGTCGGCGGAGGTAATGCTTGCCCTCAATTTCCATGAGGATCTTTATCCGAGGTGCGAGGAGAGGGGTGAACCTTCGCTCCGGAATGGCCTCGCCCTTCGGCCTTGGATTCGGGCGAGGGTCGGCAGGTGGCCCGGGCTTCCGAGCTCCTGAAAGATCCCTCGGGGATGGCCTCTTCGGAGTCCTCCCGTCTAGCTCTCGGCGGGTGCGGTCAACCTCCTCCGCCCGGATGTACTTGTGGGCGCGGAGGAGGAGCTCGGAGTATGTCTTGGGAGGCTTTTTGTCCAGGGAATAGGTCAGGCGGGACGTCTTGAGCCCGCGCTTCAAAGCCAGCATGGCGACGGGTTCGTCCAGGCTGTAGATCTCCAGGGCTGCGATCTTGAACCGGGTTATGTAGTCTCGTAGCAGCTCCTGGTCCTGCTGGCGCATGGAGAAGAGGCTATCCACCTCTCTTGGCTCCTTCCGACAAGCGTCGAAGTGCGCCACAAACTTTCCTTCCAGCTGGTGGAAGGAGCAAATGGATCCGGGCTCGAGGCGGGTGAACCAGACTCGAGCGGCCTTCCGGAGGGTAGCGGGGAAGGCGATGCACAAAAGAGCGTCAGTGGCCCCCTGGACCCTCATGAGAGCCTTGTAGCTCTCTAGATGGTCCAGAGGGTCGGTGGTCCCGTCGTAGGGATCCACCTGCGGCATGCGGAACCGCCTCGGGATCGGCTCCACCTGGATTTCTTTAGAGAAGGGGGGACGGGAGTTGTAGCCCGCCGGGTCCGCCGATGAGTTCTGCAGGTCGGTAAATCGACGGGCGAACTCTGCTAACTTGCGCTCGTGCTCCTCCAGGCGCCTCTCGGCTTAACGCCTGATGGCCTCATCAGTGGAATCTTCCACCGAGGCTGCTGGCAAAGGGGGCGCCGATCGATCTCGGTGCAAAGTCACGCCTCGGCGTGGCTTACTGCGATGCACCGTCTCGGCTTCATCGACCGGGGATCGACTCTTGTGATCCGCCGAACCGGAGTAGTTTCTTTTTGTGGGAGCTTGGTGGCTCCCACGGGGGTTGGAGATTGCCCTCGGGTGGGATGGCCTGCCCTGAATGGAGCGCAGGCTCCCACGCGGCACTACGGCCCGAGCCGCGGGGGTCCCCGACTGTGGCTGCGTCACCAGGGACCGCTGCTAATGTTGAAGCTGCCGGACCACTGAGGTCAAGGTATGCAGCTGTTGGATAACGGCCGCGAGGGGCCCGTCTGCCGAGGTCGGCGGTAGTGGAAGAGGAGGGGGAGCTGGGAGCTCCCTCTCCGGGCTATGGGTCCCTTAAGGGGAGGGAACCTCCCCCACACGGCTGGTGGATGCCTCGCGCCCACGAGTGACCACCATTGTCGGAGAGCACGGTACCTGCAGAAAGCTAGCTCCCGCTAGGGGGTGTTGTCCTGCCCCCCTACCTTGCGCGCCAATCTGTTACCGATCTCGCTGCCGCGGCCGTGCCATGGATCCGCCGATCCTACCAGACCGCCTAGCTCCTGGAGCCTCCTAGCTGGAGCGAACCTGCAAGAGAGGGTCAGAAGACCCTGGCCGGGGATCCCAGCGAGGGAGCTCCGATGGTCAAGTTAGTAGACGACGAGAAGGAACAGATTCTCCAAGACGGGCCCCCGAAGGAGTCCCAGACTCAGAGAATTTAATAGCAAGAAAGGTGCTGTAGGGACCAGAAACCTGGCCTTGGCTTCCTTGCCGAGCTCACGCCAAGCGATCCCCTCTCGGGACCTTGGATCTTACTCTCGGAGCGGAGCTTTTGGCCACTGTTTCTTACTTGTCCCAGCTTACCTGGTCGCCTCCAACTTCCTTCCTTTTATCTCCTCCCGCTGTCCGCCTGTCTTCTGCTCGTGGGAGGCCCCTCTTTCCATCCTTTTCTCTTTCCCCTTCTGGTTTTGAGGGCCAGGCGGCTTTCCGACCTCGTTCGCCGAGCCCAGCGGGGAAAGGGTAAAGACAAAAGAAGGGGGGTGGCGCCGGCAGGGCGGCCGGTCAGACCTCGGGCCCAGTGAGGGCACTCTCCTTCCTAAGTGCCGGCGCTGTCCGTTTACGGGCCCTGTTTTGTTAGAACAGCGCCTCTCGACAGCAGGACATGTCGGGCCGATGTAAGTGGTGTTTCGCGTGCCGCCGCAATCTATACGGGGCGCCGTCTGTGATGCGCACGGCTCGAGGGCCAACCTCGGAACCTGCGCCTCTTTCTTTGGGATCTTTCCTGTACGGGCGGCCTGACCTCAGCCGAGGTGGACCCCTCCTGGGTGGACACCTGGTGAGGTGGCAGGAGGGCGCTCGGCTTCGGCCGAGGTGGACCCGTCTCCTGAGGTCACCTGGCGAAGGAGCGAAGGAACAGCCGACCTCGACCGAGGTGGACCCCTCTTGGGTGGACACCTGGCGAGGTGGCAGGAGGGCGCTCGGCTTCGGCTGAGGTGGACCCGTCTCCGGGGGCCACCTGGCAAAGGAGCGAAGGAGCAGCCAACCTCGGCCGAGGTGGACCCCCCTGGGTGGACACCTGGCGAGGTGGCAGGAGGGCGCCCGGCTTCGGCCGAGGTGGACCCGTCTCCGGGGGCCACCTAGCGAAGGAGCGAAGGAGCAGCCGACCTCGGCCGAGGTGGACCCCTCCTGGGTGGACACCTGGCGAGGTGGCAGGAGGGCGCCCGGCTTCGACCGAGGTGGACCCGTCTCCGGGGGCCACCTGGCGAAGGAGCGAAGGAGCAGCCGACCTCGGCCGAGGTGGACCCCTCCTGGGTGGACACCTGGCGAGGCGGCGGGAGGAGCCCTGTACCGAACTCGACTTCGATGAGGGCGGTAACGTCTCGGGATATCACCTAGCGAGGTAGCCTGGGGGGGCAAGGGCCGAGCTCGACCTCGGTAGCGCGGAAGCTGAGGCTGACTCGGCCGAAGAAACCTCTACGTGGCTCGATCATACCTGACGAAATCTGAGACCGATCACGTCATCATTACGGCCGTAACAGTTGTATCATTTATATGATCATCCGGTACAATATTATAAGGCATACACTGAGTGTAAGTATCATCATCTTCTTCTTCCACCCTTTTTCCCATGTCATACAAGTCTCTGGGTTTTGTCTTAATAATAGTAGCACATTCTTTATCTTTCGAGTCTTGTACATAAAAAACTTGTCGAGCTTGAGATGAAAAGATAAATGGATCATCCTTCAATTACACACCCGTATGTATCAATCTTGAAATTTGACAAGTACGAATCCGTTTGAGTCCTTTTTCAAACCTCTCGGTGTATTTATATCCACCCAATCGCATTGAAATAATACAACTTTAAAATTTCCATAATAATCCAACTCCAAAATATCTTTAAGTATACCATAATAAGATTTTCCATCTGCTTCAACTATAACACCACTGTTATGAGTTTTCCTAAGTTTCTCGCGCTCCTTGGTATGAAATTTAAAGCCATTTATAATAAAACCATTATATTTGTTCACAATATAATTTGGACCTCTGGCAAGTGCAATTAATTCTGCTGAACTATTTTTCTCCATCAGTACCGGTACCTAAAAAATAGAATATCAATTATCGATCATTTATTCGATGTTAAAAATATATAAAATTATTATACGACTTATATATACTAACCTAATTGGCAAGCCAATTAGGGAATAACTCAACCAACCATCTTTGTTCAATCCTTGGATTAGGACGAGTGGAATGATTGGCTTGTCGTTGTACAGATAAAAATTCACTGCATGAAAATCAAATATAAGTTTGACAACAACATGTCTAATATTTAGTATTATCCATGTGTAGATAGACTAACCTGCGATAGTCAGATATTATGTCACTATGTAGCAATACATAACGGTGTGCTTGTGACATGGATTTATGGTCAAGAACAATACTTTCAGCTTTTCCTATAAATCTTCCGGATGATGCAAATTTGTATATATCTATATTCTCCATAGTATCACCATGATGTTGAGGTCGATTGAATACAGTCTCAACACCTTCGAGATATCTTGAACAAAATGTTAAACACTCTTCAGCAATATATCCATCTGCTATTAAGCCCTCAGGATGGGCTTTGTTTCGTACATAATCCTTCAAACATACAAGATACCTTCAAAAAGTATGATATTTATATCATATTAAATAATGAAAAAGTTATATAAATTATAAAAATTTAAGTTTTACAGCATTACCTCTCGATAGGGTACATCCATCTATAGTGTACCGGTCCACCAAGTTTAGCTTCCGAAGCTAGGTGAATGAGTAGATGAACCATAATCGTAAAAAATCCAGGAGAAAAAATCTTTTTCATCTGATATAATGTAAGTATGACTTGAGACTGCAACTGATCAAGCTCCTGAAGATCAAGAACCTTAGAATATAATGCCTTGAAGAATGATGATAACTGAAAAACAATCGTAATAACTTGTTTTGGCATTGACGACCTTAAAGCCAATGGAAGAATATCTTGCATTAATATATGTCCATCATGACTTTTAAGATTTGAAATTTTGCGCTCTTTCAGATTCACACATCGTAAAATATTTGAGACATATCCATCAGGAACTTTGATATTCTTTAAAACTGTCAGGAAGAGATCTTTTTCTCAACTAGACATTGTATAACATGCATGAGAGATATAAGTTCTATCATTTGCAAGCACTTGTGGATGAAGTTCATGTCGGATGCCCATTTCTTTTAAATCAAGACGCGCCTTCATGTTATCTTTAGTCTTTCCATCAAGATTTAATATTGTTCCAATCAAATTATCACAGACATTCTTTTCTATATGCATAACATCAAGATTATGACGGAGTATATTATGCTCCCAATAAGGTAAGTCAAAGAATATGCTTCTTTTCTTCCATAATTGTTTAGTATGCTGATGGGTATTTGCTGTGATTATATCATCATCATTTTCAACTTCAAAGAAATTATCCAGATCCTCGAACACTGCCATATCTAAGGTGCAAGTATTGACTTCCTCCGATACTTCTTCTTGTACTGAAGTCTCAATATCATCTCTTCCTCGCTTTTTAGAGGACTTTGTCATCTTGCCATAACTGTGTTTGATACCAAGCATTTGTCTACGAATATCATAACCAGAAGGTAGAATTGAAGCAGATCACAACTCTATGGTACCATCAAATAAATCTTTCTAAAATCGAAATGGATGATTTGCCTCCAACCATCGACGATGTCCCATATAACAGAACTTTCCTCCATGTTTTAACCAAATTGAATGGGTTGATTCACCACAAGAAGGACATGCAACTCGTCCCTTAGTGCTCCAGCCAGATAAATTAGCATATGTAGGAAAATCGTTAACAGTCCATAATAGAGCTGCCCGTAGATTGAATGTTTGGCCATTCGAAGCATCAATTGCACTGATACCCTCCCACAGTTGTTTCAATTCATCTATTAAAGGTTGTAAGAAAACATCAACATCATTGCCTGGACCCTTATCACCTGGAATGACCATTGATAAAATAAGTGAAGATTGTTTCATGCATATCCATGGTGGCAAATTAAAAGGAATCAGTACAACTGGCCAGGTGCTATAGACAGAACTTAAGGTCCGAAATGGATTGAACCCATCACTGGCTAAACCCAGCCTGACATTATGAGCATCAGATGCAAAATCAGGATGTATGTCATCAAATGCTTTCCATGCTAAACTATCCACTGGGTGTCTCAGCATTCTATCTTTTATACGGCTTTCATCATGCCATCTCATTGACAAAGCTGTCTTTGATGATGCATAGATCCTTTTCAATCTAGGTAGAGTAGAAAAATAGCGTAATACCTTCGCCAGCTTTTGTTTAATATATGTTGCATCCAATTCATTTAATCCCTCACTCTCATTTTCTTTTTGCTTCGTCCATCATGAACATCCACACACATGGCATGACTCTTGATCGACATGTTCTCCCCGATATAATATACAATCATTTGGATAGCTATGAATCTTTTCGTATCCAAGATCCAATTCCTTTACTAGTTTTTTGGCCTCATAACAAGATGTTGGAAAACTAGTACCTTCAGGAAATGCATCCTTTAACAACTTGAGCAGCATAGTAAAACTCTTGCCAGACCATCCATTCAAGTATTTTATATGGAACAAATGCACAAGAAAAGAAATTTTTGAAAAGTTCTTGCAACCGGCATATAATTCTTGATCTGCATCTCTTATCAGCTTCTGATAACGAACTGTTCCAACATTAGTTGGGGGTATCGGCTCTCTATCATGTATAGATTCAGAAAATATAGGATCCTCAGGTAACCCAGTTGCTACTTGTCCTCCACTATAATCTCCAGGATGTTGAGCACCATATTCAAAAGCATCTCTGAGCAAACCCCTGATATCATCATCTCTTGCAAGATTTTTCTATTGGTTACTGGATCCAAAATCAGGTATATGTTACATGTTAGATGTTTGGTTACATGTAGATTGTAACCTTGACTCTCCATGAAAAAATTACTCAGTATAATCTCTTAAAAAACCATTCCACACCAAATGTTCTTCAACAATATTTGGATATACAGAACTGGAATTTACACATTTTCGTCATGGACATAAAATCTTCCCACTGATACTACTTCTCTCCATACCAAATTTAATGAAATTCTGTACACCATCCAGATATTCTTTGCTATTCCTCGGTTTAGTTATCCAACTCTTATCCATTGTAAGAAAAAGCTAACTGAAATAAATAAATATTTATAAGAACAGAACAAATTTAAAATAAGTTTATTCAGTAGATCAATTACAGTATTATTAAATGCACCCTATCACCAACTAATAGGTAAAGAGGTCCTATCCCATTCAAGAATTGCATTAATTATATAAGTCATTTACAATAACCAAAGGATACGCAATAGAAGTTTCAGAAAAATTTCGGCAGCATTTCCCCTTAGTTCTCCCTATACAAATAAATATGTATGAGGAAAACTAAAAGGAAATGATATCGAAATATATCTGGAACTCTGTCCCTACCGTTTGATTACTGTAAGTACCTATAAAATTATTTGCAATTCTCAAACTATCCAAACTGGACATTCAATTGACTACTGTACATATTTCTGTCACCCGTACAAAAATTAAATAATTGTACAGATCGTGTAGAATATGTACTTTAATCAATTGACGAGTCTATGTTTCAATGTGTTACAGCCGTGACAGTGACGTGGCCAGGCTCAGGTATCGTCGAATACGAGCGAGCCACGTGTATGTTTCCCCGGCCAAGTCAGCGCCACATCCTCAAGGCCAGGATCGGCAAGACTACACCGCCCGACGACTGCCTGAGGCAAACCGCCCTCGCCGAGGTCGAGCTCGGCTCGGAGTTCCTCTACCACTTCATCGGCGCCCGGGCCCAGGAGGGGCCCACCTAAGCCGAGGTCGGCTGGTCCTTCGCTCTTCGCTAGGTGGCCGCCCGGAGACGGGCCCACCTCGGCCGAAGCCAGGCGACCTCCTGCCACCTCGCCAGGTGTCCACCCAGGAGGGGTCCACCTAAGCCGAGGTCGGCTGGTCCTTCGCCCTTTGCCAGGTGGCCGCCCGGAGACGGGCCCACCTCGGCCAAAGCCAGGCGACCTCCTGCCACCTCGCCAGGTGTCCACCTAGGAGGGGTCCACCTAAGCCGAGGTCGGCTGATCCTTCGCCCTTCGCCAGGTGGCCACCCGGAGACGGGCCCACCTTAGCCGAAGCCAAGCGACCTCCTGCCACCTCGCCAGGTGTCCACCCAGGAGGGGTCCACCTAAGCCGAGGTCGGCTGGTCCTTCGCCCTTCGCCAGGTGGCCGCCCGGAGACGGGCCCACCTCGGCCGAAGCCAGGCGACCTCCTGCCACCTCGCCAGGTGTCCACCCAGGAGGGGTCCACCTAAGCCGAGGTCGGCTAATCCTTCGCCCTTCGCCAGGTGGCCACCCGGAGACGGGCCCACCTCGGCCGAAGCCAGGCGACCTCCTGCCACCTCGCCAGGTGTCCACCCAGGAGGGGTCCACCTAAGCCGAGGTCGGCTGATCCTTCACCCTTCGCCAGGTGGCCACCCGGAGACGGGCCCACCTCGGCCGAAGCCAGGCGACCTCCTGCCACCTCGCCAGGTGTCCACCCAGGAGGGGTCCACCTAAGTCGAGGTCGGCCGATCCCTCGCCCCTCGCCAGTTGGCCCCCGGAGACGGGCCCAACTCAGCCGAAGTCAGACCGCTCGTACGGCGAGAGCCCTGGGGAGAGAGACGGGCCCCGAGGCCATCCCTCGGGCCGTACGAATCCCAGACGGCATCCTATACGGAGGGCGGCGGCACGCGGGACATCACTAGCATCGGCCCGACAGGTCCCGCAGCCGAGAGACGCAACCCTGACGACACAGGCCCCATAGATGGATGGCGCCCGTGCTTGGGGAAGAGGGCGCTCTCACTGGGCCCAAGGCCTGACCGGTCGCCCTGCCAGCGCCGCCCTCCCCTCTTTCTCTTCTGTCTTTGCCTTTTCCCTGCTGGGCCCGGCGGACGAGGTCGGAAAGCCGCCTGGCACCTTTCACCGAAAATGGAAAAGAGAAGAGGACGGGGGAGGGGAGTTTCCGAGACGGAAAAAGACAAATGCGCGACGGAAGGAGATAAAGAGGGAAGAATCTGGGGACGACAAGGTAAGCCAACCAGCCTGGGGACAAGGAGGAAGCACCGGCAAAAGGTCTGGCTCCGAAAGAGAAACGAGAGATCCCGAGAGGGGAACTCTAGGCGTGAGCTCGGCAAGGAGGCCCAGCCGAGATTCTGGTCCTCAGAGCGTTTCCTTCACCAGTTAACTCTCTAAGTCGGGAACCCTCTAGAGGGTCCGGCTGGAGAGTCTGTTCCTTCTCGTCGTCTACTGACTTGACCGTCGGAGCTCCCTCGCCGGGATCCCCGGCCAGGGTCCTCTAACCCCTTTGTTGTAGATTCTCCGCGGGAAGGGAGGCTCCCTCACCAGGCGGTCAGGAAGGATCGGCTGATCCGAGGCACGGGCGCGGCGGCGAGAGCGGCAACAGATTGGCGCGCCAGGTAGGGGGGGCAGGACACTAACCCCTAGTGGGAACCAGCTTTCTGCAGGTGTCACGCTCTCCAGCAATGGTGGTCACTCGTGGTCGTGAGGCATCCACCAGCCGTGTGGGGGATGTCCACTCCCCTCCAGGGGGCCATAACCCCGAAAGGGAGCTTCCGGCTCCCCCTCCTCTTCCACAGCAGCCTACCCCGGTGGACGGATCCCTTGCGGCCATCGTCCAGCAGCTGCAGACCTTGACCTCAGCGGTCCGACAGCTTCAGCATCAACAACGGTCCCTAGCCACTCAGCCGCAGCCAGGGACCCCCGCGGCCCGAGCCGCGGGGCAGCGTGGGAGCCTGCGCTCAATCCAGGGCAGGCCATCCCACCCGAGGGCCATCTCCAACCCCCGGGGGAGCCACCAAGCTCCTGCAAAGAGAAACTATTCCGGTTCGGAGGATCACGAGAGTCGATCCCCGGCCGACGGGGCCAAAACGGCGCATCACAGCAAGCGACGTCGAGGCCAGACCTCGCGCCGAGACCGATCGGCGCCCCCTTCACCCGCAGCCTCGGTGGAAGACTCCACCGATGAAGCCATCAGGCGCCAGGCCGAGAGGCGCTTGGAGGAGCATGAGCGCAAGCTGGCGGAGTTCGCTCGCCGATTCGCCGACCTGCAGAACTCGTCGGCACACCCGGCGGGCTATGACTCCCGCCCCCCTTTCTCTGAAGAAATCCAGGCAGAGCCGATCCCGAAACGGTTCCGCATGCCGCAGGTGGATCCCTACGACGGAACCACCGACCCCCTGGATCATTTGGAGAGCTATAAGGCTCTCATGAGGGTCCAGGGGGCCACCGACGCCCTTCTGTGCATCGCCTTCCCGGCAACCCTTCGGAAAGCCGCTCGAGTCTGGTTCACCCGCCTCGAGCCCGGATCCATTTGCTCCTTCCATCAGTTGGAAGGAAAGTTTGTGGCGCACTTCGACGCTTGTCGAAAGGTGCCAAGAGAGGTGGACAGCCTCTTTTCCATCCGCCAGCAGGACCAGGAGCTGCTCCGGGACTACATCACCCGGTTCAAGACCGCAGCCCTGGAGATCTACATCTTGGATGAGCCTGTCGCCATGCTGGCCTTGAAGCGCGGACTCAAGACGTCCCGCCTAACCTATTCCCTGGACAAGAAGCCGCCCAGGACGTATTCCGAGCTCCTCCTCCGCGCCCACAAGTACATCCGAGCGGAGGAGGCTGACCGCACCCATCGAGAGCTAGACGGAAAGACTCCGAAGAAGCCGCTCCCGAGGGACACCCCGGGAGCTCGGAGGCCCGGGCCGTCTGCCGACCCTCGCCCAAACCCAAGGCCGAGGGGCGAAGCCACTCCCGAGCGGAGGTACACCCCTCTCCTCGCACCTCGAACGAAGATCCTCATGGAAATCGAGGGCGAGCGCTACCTCCGCCGACCTCCTCCTCAGAACCCGAGAGCCGTCCGAGACAAATCAAAGTACTGCCAGTTTCATCGCGAGCACGGGCATGACACGGAGGAGTGTCGCCATCTGAAGCGGGAGATTGAGGAGCTGATCAGGAGGGGTTACCTCAGGAAGTTCGTCAAGAACGAGGCCCCCTCTGAAGGGCAGCCGCTCGCGGCCCTACCGCCTGTCCCTGCGATCGACAACCGCCCAACGGAGAAGCCCGTGGGCATGATCTCGCGTGGGTCCGGCCGAGCAATGAAGAGAGCCCGGGAAGTCCCGGAGAATGTAATCCCTCCCAGGGGAGGGGAAGTTAATGACAATGTAAACAACGATGCCGTGGTGGTCGAGATGACCATCGCGAAGCATCCTGTACATCGAATCATGGTGGATAGTGGAAGCTCGGCTGACATACTTTTTTACGATGCTTTCTCTCGAATGAATTTGTCCCCCGATCAACTGAAGCCAGTTCACACCCCCCTGGTAGGCTTTACAGGGGACTCCGTGGGGGTCGAGGGGGAGATCACTCTCCCGGTCATTGCCGGATCCCCGCCCCGGCAGGTGACCGTCCTAATAACATTCACCGTCGTCAGGCTCCCTTCGCCTTACAACACCATTCTCGGGCATCCCGGGCTCAACCAACTGGACGCCACCATCTCCATGAGGAGGCTGTTGGTGCAGTTCCCCACGCCTTCCGGGCTCGGAGAGATGAAGGGGACGATCCAGCCAGTCCCGCTCTGCCTCCAGACGGTCCCAGGCGCCAGGGATGCGGAGCTCGCCCATGATATCGACGACCTTGATCTGAGAGAGAAGGAACCCAGGGGAGGGCCCGTAGAGCGCCTGCTGACTTTTCCCCTCGGTTCGGATCCCCTGAAGACGGTGCAAGTCGGGGCCCAGCTCCCCGAGGAAGAGCGAACCCGCTTGCTGGAGTTCCTCCGCGCCAACGCTGACGTGTTCGCCTGCTCAGCAGCCGACATGCCGGGCATCCCGCCCGAGGTTATTATGCACAGGCTGAACGTGGACCCAAGTTGCCGCCCGGTCCGCTAGAAGAAGAGAAGCTTCGCCATGGAGAGGCAGAAGGCGATCAACGAGGAAGTAGAGAAGCTCCTCGCCGCCGGTTTCGTCCGAGAGGTCCAATACCCTAGCTGGCTGGCAAACGTGGTCATGGTAAAGAAGAGTAGCGGTAAGTGGAGGATCTGTGTGGACTACACCGACCTCAACTGAGCTTGCCCAAAGGACAGTTTTCCTCTTCCAAAGATCGACCAGCTGGTCGACACCACCTCGGGGCATCGCCTCTTATCGTTCATGGACGCCTTCTCCGGATACAACCAGATCCGGATGAACCCGGAGGACGAAGAGCACACCACCTTCATAACTGACCGTGGGACTTTTTGCTACAGGATGATGCCTTTCGGCCTCAAGAACGCAGGCGCGACGTATCAACGTCTGGTCAGTAAAATCTTCAAAGACCAGATAGGCCGCAACATGCAGGTGTACGTGGACGACATGCTGGTGATGAGCAAACTTGATTCAGACCACGTGGCTGACTTGACGGAGACATTCGGCAACCTCCGGCGCCATCAGATGAAGCTGAACCCGGCGAAGTGCGCTTTCGGCATCTCCGCCGGTAAGTTCCTAGGGTTTATGGTGACTCAAAGAGGGATCGAGGCCAACCCGAAGAAGGTCCAGGCCATCCTGGACATGGAGCAGCCCGCCTCCAAGAAGCAGGTGCAACGACTGACCGACCGAGTCGCGGCCCTTAGCCATTTTATTTTCAGGTCGGCGGACTGCTGCCGTCCCTTCTTCAAGGTGCTGAGGAAGATGAATGGCTTTGCTTGGACCGAGGAGTGTCAGCAGGCCTTCGAGGAGCTGAAGAAGATGCTCGCATCGCCACCTTTACTGTCCAGGCCCGAGGAGGGGGAGGAGCATGCCCTCTACCTGGCGGTTACCCCGGAGGCCGTCAGCTCTGTCTTGGTCCGAACCGACGACCAGGGGCTCCAGCGGCCGGTGTACTATACCAGCAAACTTCTCCGAGATGCGGAGCTCAGGTATTCCCGGCCCGAGAAACTTGTTTTTGCGCTAATAGTGTCTGCCCAGCATCTCAGGCCCTATATCCAAGCGCACCCCATCGCCGTCTTGACGGACCAACCGCTGAAAGCGGTGCTCAGCCAACCCGATACTTCGGGACGATTGGCCAAGTGGGCACTGAAACTCAGCGAGTTCGACATTGCATACAGGCCAAGGTCGGCCATGAAGGCACAGGTGCTGGCCGATTTCTTGGTCGAATGTGCAGGCTTGGGCAAGGAGCCCGAGGAAGGCCCCCCGGCCCAGCCGATGGAGGTTGTTACCGATGAGCCCGGAGAGGATGCCTGGATCCTCCATGTGGACGGAGCCTCGAACTCCGGAGGGAGCGGAGCTGGGCTCATCCTTGCCAACGGCGATGGGGTCGTCGCCGAGTGTGCACTCCGTTTCCAATTTCCCGCGATAAATAACCAGGCGGAGTACGAGGCACTTCTTGCCGGACTGAGAGTCTCCCACGAGCTGGGCGTGACCAACCTCAGAGCTTTCACTGACTCCCAGCTCGTAGCGGGGCAGGTGTCCGGAGAGTACGTCGCGCACGACCCCCAAATGGCGAAGTACTTGGAGCTCGTCAAGGCGGGCGCGTCCAAATTCCGTCGCTTCAACATCTTCCACATCCCTCGCGGGGAGAACGCCCGTGCGGACGCCCTCTCCCGGCTGGCGACCCTGCCGGACACGATGCTGGGACGCGCTCATGTGGAGCGCCTTGAGGTCCCAAGCCTCGAAGCACCGGTGGAGGTCCATCAGGTCAGCCAGGAGCCCAGCTGGATGGACAAGTACGCTGCGTACATCGCCAGTGGCACCCTGCCGGAGGACCAACAGGCGGCTCGCCTCATCAGGAAGAAGGCCGTGCGATTTATCCTGATGGACGGGCAGTTGTATCGAAGATCCTACTCCTACCCCCTCCTCAAGTACGTAGGACCCACAGAAGCCAAGCTTGTGCTCCAGGAGATTCACGAAGGCATCTGCGGGAACCACGTGGGGGGCAGGGCATTGGCGTACAAGGCCCTCCGCCAGGGCTACTTCTGGGAAACAATGAAGGAAGACGCCGCCGACTTCGTGAAGAAGTGCGACCAGTGCCAACGTCACGCCACGGTGCAGCGGCAACCCTCCAACCCAATCTCTCAGCTCTCAGCCCCCTGGCCGTTCGCCCAGTGGGGGATGGACCTCCTGGAACCATTCCCGTCGGCGTCTGGCCAGCGGAAGTTCTTGATAGTGGCTATCGACTACTTCACGAAGTGGGTCGAGGCCGAACCCTTGGCGAGGATCACCGAAGCAAACGTCGCCAAGTTCTTCTGGAAGTCCATCGTCTGCCGCTTCGGCCTCCCCTACACTGTGGTCACCGACAACGGACGCCAGTTCGACTGCCAGGAATTCGAAGAATTCTGCAGTGACCTCGGCATCAGGCATCGCTTTACCTCGGTGGCGCACCCTCAGACCAACGGGGAGGCTGAAGTCACGAACAGGACCATTCTTCAGGGCCTCCGCAAGCGGCTGGACCAGGCCAAGGGCAGGTGGGCCGATGAGCTTCCCAGCATCCTTTGGGCATACCACACCACCCCAAGGATGGCTACCGGCGAAACTCCATTCAACCTCGTCTTCGGAGCTGAGGCAGTAATCCCGATCGAGCTCAGCCTACCCACGCTGCGCGTGGAGCAATACGACGAAACAGAAAACCCGGCCAGGATGATGCTCAACCTAGACCTTCTCGAAGAAACAAGGGACAGGGCCCGAATCCGAATGGTGGCGTACCGACAACGTGTAGCCAGATATTACAACTCCCGGGTGCGGCCTAAGGTTTTTCGTCCCGGAGACTTGGTCCTCCGGCACGCCGAAGCATCCCAACCACGGGAATGCGGTAAGCTATCGCCCAACTGGGAAGGCCCATATCGGGTGGCAGAATCCCTCCCTCATGGAGCATATTACTTGGAAGAATTGGGAGGTGCCAGGTTCCCCCGGACATGGAACTCCTCGAACCTGAGAATGTACTATCAGTGATGTAAGGCTCCCAGTTTCTGTAACAAAGCTTCCCCACTTCAAACACTCCCTTCTAACTTCGACAAGAAGGCCTACGGCATCGAGCTCAGTCCGGAGATCCTGGGCTTCGGCCTGGAAGGTGGCGCCGAACCCAGTTCTCCCACGCAAGCCCGGAGCACAACTCAGCAAGCCGCGCAAGGTTTGAGAAAGCCTGCGGCATCGAGCTCAGTCCGGAGATCCTGGGCTTCGGCCTGGAAGGTGGCGTCGAACCCAGTTCGCCCACGCAAGCCCGGAGCACAACTCAGCAAGCCGCGCAAGGTTTGAGAAAGCCTGCGGCATCGAGCTCAGTCCGGAGATCCTGGGCTTCGGCCTGGAAGGTGGCGCCGAACCCAGTTCGCCCACGCAAGCCCGGAGCACAGCTCAGCAAGCCGTGCAAGGTTTGAGAAAGCCTGCGGCATCGAGCTCAGTCCGGAGATCCTGGGCTTCGGCCTGGAAGGTGGCGCCGAACCTAGTTCGCCCACGCGAGCCCGGAGCACAGCTCAGCAAGCCGCGCAAGATCTGAGAAAGCCTGCGGCATCGAGCTCAGTCCGGAGATCCTGGGCTTCGGCCTGGAAGGTGGCGCCGAACCCAGTTCGCCCACGCAAGCCCGGAGCACAGCTCAGCAAGCCGCGCAAGGTTTGAGAAAGCCTGCGTCATCGAGCTCAGTCCGGATATCCTGGGCTTCGGCCTGGAAGGTGGCGCCGAACCCAGTTCGTCCACGCAAGCCTGGAGCACAGCTCAGCAAGCTGCGCAAGGCTTGAGAAAGCCTACGGCACCGAGCTCAGTCCGGAGGTCCTGGGCTTCGGCCTGGAGGGCGGAGCAGAAACAGTGTTGCCTGCGCAAGGATGAAGGCGACCCAAAGTCGGGCCCACTCGAGGCTTGTTCTGCTGCGACGCGACTCAGCAGGCCCCATCCTTCGACTTGAGCAATGGGAGGACCAGGCCTTCAACTGTTTCAAGTGTTCCAAACCGACATCTCAGAAAGAAAGGAAAAGAAAGGTGAGATGAAATGAAAAAGAATAACTCGAGGTTTTGTTGAACTTAGATTTTCATTGATGTAAGTAGTCGATACAAGCTGGGAGTCCCGACAGGCCGGGACTCCCCAAAAAAAAGAAGAGAAAAGACAACACAAAACGAGAACAACAAACAGAAGCAAAAAGGAGGAGACATCAGGAAGAAGACGCCGGGTTCACTGAGGTGCAGGATCGGAGCCCTCTGCCGGAGGCGCGGGTGCTGCGTCCTCGACTTCTACAACGGCCGGCTCCTGGGGCTGCTCCGGGGCCGCGGCATCGCTGGTCGACGGTGCCGCAGGGGTCGCTTCGACCGTGCCGGAGGCCCTGCTCTCGCCCCTTGGCCTCCTGCCACCAATTACAACCCCGCTCAGATCCAGCTGGGGGAAGAAGGCCCCCACCTTCTCCCGGCACATCCGGAACCCCTTCAGGAAGGAGTCCACGGTGGCCTCCTGGACCTCCGACATGTACTCGTCGGAAGCCCGGAATTTGGGGACAGCCTCTTGCGCCTCCCGCTTGGCTGCCTCCAGGAGCCCGTTGACGTACGCGCTCCGGTCCTTCACCGCGGCCGCGTCTCGCCGGGCCTCCTCCAGCTGGCGCTCCAGCCATTGGGAATGGGCCTGCAGGCGGGCCTTCTCCGCTGCCTCCTCCTCAGTTCGGCGCTGGTTGGAGGTCCGCTCCTCCAACAAGGAGGCCTCCAACTCCTTGTTCCGCTCCTCGGAACGTGCCAGGTCGGACTGGAGGGCTTGCTTGTCGGCTCGCAGCTCGGCGCCCTTCTCCATTAAGTCCTTGACGTCGGCCGCGAGCTTGCCGAGTCTCTGCTCCCGCTTGGAGTCCCTCTTGGCGTTCCCTACGAGGAAATTCCTCAGTAGGAGGACGTCGTTCCCGATCTGCAATAACAAAAACAATACAATTCAGAATAAAAGAAGTTAAGTCCCGAAAGAAGGGAAAAGGAGAAGGGAGAAGCTCGGACTTACCGTGAAAAGCTGCGGGAGGATGCCGAGCAATGCGTCCGCGTAATCCCGGCCGCCCCGAGCTCGGCGGTCCCGGGCGGTGGAGGCGTACTCCATCATCTTCTCTGCCAGCCCTTTGTCAAGGATGACAGAGTCCCGGTGGGTGATCACCGGCGCCGGAGCCTTCGGGCCGGCAACTGCGGCGGCCGCCCCCTCAGCCGAGGCCGCAACCGACGGGCCGGCGGTTGCCGCAGACGGTGCTGTCGAGCTGGCAGCAATGACGGGCCCGGCGATGGGCGGAGCAGCAGGCGCTGGGGTCCTCTCGGCGGCGCCACCAGGTCGGGCGGCCGGGGCATCAGTAGCCCCGCCCTGAGGCAGCCTGGGCGGGGAAATGACAGCAACCGGGCTGGGCACGGTCGCCGCCGCGACCTCCCGGCTCATCTCCGTGCGAGCCCTCTTCGCTGCGGGCTCGTCCACCTCCACGACGTCCCGCTGGGCTGCCCCCTCCAAGAGGTTCTCCAACGAAAACTTCATCCCTGCAAAACAAAAGAAACGGGAAGTCAACCGGCTCGGTTATGAAGAGAAAGGGGGGCAGAGGTCAGAGTGGGGCCAAGTCTCACCGGTCTCACGGATGGGACTGATACCGGCCTCGAAAAGATTCTGCTCAGATAGCAGAACCTCGAGCACCGGGACCACGTCGCTCAGGAGCAGGCTATAGGACTCCTGGTCCGCCGACTCGACCCGGGAATTTCGGTTCGGGGTCCGGTCCGGTTCACTCCAGGCCCAGTCGACGTCGTCGACCGAGGCGAAGAAAAACCGGCTCTTCCACCCCTTGACCGAGGAAGGGAGGTCGAACCGGAGACACCTGGGCCGGGGCGAAATGTACCACCAGCCGTCATCGGTGGAGCACTTCTTCAGGGTGAACAAGGCCCTGAAGAGAGAAAAACGGGCAACGAACCCGTGGAAGTGACAGAAAACAATGAAGGAAAAGATGACCCGGATGGCATTAGGAGCCAACTGGGCCGGGACAAGCCGGAAGTGGCTGAGGAAGGAAAGAAAGAAGGGATGTAGAGGAAACCGAAGACCCCCAAGGAGGAAGTCTTCGTAGAAGGCAATGCGGCCGGGGCCACTCATGGTGACGCGCTCCCCGGACCGCGGAACAAACAGGCGAATTGACCCCGGAATGCCGTAGGCATCCCGGAGCAGGGAAAGATCGCCTTCGGTCATGGTAGAAGCATGACCGGAGGGACCGGCGGGAAGAGAAGGCGGAGCAGAAAGAGAAGGCGGAGCAGGAAGAGAAAGCGGAGCAGGAAGAGAAGGCAGAGCAGGAAGTGAACGGAGGGGCACGGCAGGTGCAACCGGAGGGGACCGGATCCCCCTGGGGATACCAATGGTGATACCCCCGGGTTGCAGGCACCGGTGGACCTCCTCCGGGATTGTCTCCTCATCTGAGGAGGAAGAAGATGGAGTTCTCGGCCGGGATGGACCGGCCTCATCCGGATTGGAAGAGACATGGCGACGGCGCGCCATAGAAAGGGAAAGGACGGAAAAAATCAGAAAAGAAGCGAGAAAGAACGAGGGGGGCTAGAGGAGGAGAAGGAAGCACTCACCGAAAATATACCAAGTGAGCGCGAGCAACAGGAGTTGTTAGCCTGCAGCAAACCGCCCACGAAGCAAGGGAAAAGGCCTCGTTCTGGAAAGTCCCCTCCCTTTCAAACTTAGCCGACAACGGCCGTACCCGTCATTCCGTCTCAGGCCATTGGATGATCGCCACGTGGGCGCACGCCCGACACCGATGCCTCGTTAGCAGAGTAACGGCCTCTGCCTCGAAGCGACGCATTAATTACGAGCGAGTGGGGACGCGTGACGACTCCCCATAGGTCTTCAGCCGCATCGAGCCACGGCTACCAGGATCGTGGCAATTATGATGCAAGATCTTCGCCTCTCCACGTCATGTCCGCATTTAATCCCGATGTTCCGTTCTACGACGCCCCGACGGAACGACGGGCTGGGGGGAAACTGTTACAGCCGTGACAGTGACATGGACAGGCTCAGGTATCGTCGAATACGAGCGAGCCACGTGTATGTTTCCCCGGCCAAGTCAGCGCCACATCCTCAAGGCCAGGATCGGCAAGACTACACCGCCCGACGACTGCCTGAGGCAAACCGCCCTCGCCGAGGTCGAGCACGGCTCGGAGTTCCTCTACCACTTCATCGGCGCCCGGGCCCAGGAGGGGCCCACCTAAGCCGAGGTCGGCTGGTCCTTCGCCCTTCGCCAGGTGGCCGCCCGGAGACGGGCCCACCTCGGCCGAAGCCAGGCGACCTCCTACCACCTTCGCCAGGTGGCCGCCCGGAGACGGGCCCACCTCGGCCGAAGCCAGGCGACCTCCTGCCACCTCGCCAGGTGTCCACCCAGGAGGGGTCCACCTAAGCCTAGGTCGGCTGATCCTTCGCCCTTCGCCAGGTGGCCGCCCGGAGACGGGCCCACCTCGGTCGAAGCCAGGCGACCTCCTGCCACCTCGCCAGGTGTCCACCCAAGAGGGGTCCACCTAAGCCGAGGTCGGCTGGTCCTTCGCCCTTCGCCAGGTGGCCGCCCGGAGACGGGCCCACCTCGGCCGAAGCCAGGCGACCTCCTGCCACCTCGCCAGTGTCCACCTAGGAGGGGTCCACCTAAGCCGAGGTCGGCTGATCCTTCGCCCTTCGCCAGGTGGCCACCCGGAGACGGGCCCACCTCGGCCAAAGCCAGGCGACCTCCTGCCACCTCGCCAGGTGTCCACCCAGGAGGGGTCCACCTAAGCCGAGGTCGGCTGATCCTTCGCCCTTCGCCAGGTGGCCACCCGGAGATGGGCCCACCTCGGCCGAAGCCAGGCGACCTCCTGCCACCTCGCCAGGTGTCCACCCAGGAGGGGTCCACCTAAGCCGAGGTCGGCCGATCCCTCGCCCCTCGCCAGTTGGCCCCCGGAGACGGGCCCAACTCAGCCGAGGTCAGACCGCTCGTACGGCGAGGGCCCTGGGGAGAGAGACGGGCCCCGAGGCCATCCCTCGGGCCGTACAAATCCCAGACGGTGTCCTGTACGGAGGGCGGCGGCACGCGGGACATCACTAGCATCGGCCCGACAGGTCCCGCAGCCGAGAGACGCAACCCTGACGACACAGGCCCCATAGATAAATGGCGCCCGCGCTTGGGGAAGAGGGCGCTCTCATTGGGCCCAAGGCCTGACCGGCCGCCCTGCCAGCGCCGCCCTCCCCTCTTTCTCTTCTATCTTTGCCTTTTCCCTGCTGGGCCCGGCGGACGAGGTCGGAAAGCCGCCTGGCACCTTTCACCGAAAAAGGAAAAGAGAAGAGGATGGGTGAGGGGAGTTTCCGAGACGGAAAAAGACAAATGCGCGACGGAAGGAGATAAAGAGGGAAGAATCTGGGGACGACAAGGTAAGCCAACCAGCCTGGGGACAAGGAGGAAGCACCGGCAAAAGGTCTGGCTCCGAAAGAGAAACGAGAGATCCCGAGAGGGGAACTCTAGGCGTGAGCTCGGCAAGGAGGCCCAGCCGAGATTCTGGTCCCCAGAGCGTTTCCTTCACCAGTTAACTCTCTAAGTCGAGAACCCTCTAGAGGGTCCGGCTGGAGAGTCTGTTCCTTCTCGTCGTCTACTGACTTGACCGTCGAAGCTCCCTCGCCGGGATCCCCGGCCAGGGTCCTCTAACCCCTTTGTTGCAGGTTCTCCGCGGAAAGGGAGGCTCCCTCACCAAGCGGTCAGGAAGGATCGGCTGATCCGAGGCACGGGCGCGGCGGCGAGAGCGGCAACACAATGCAATGCAAGTTTTTAAAAAAATATATAAAAATCATAATTGATCGTAACAAAACTACATATGGTATTGAAATATATAAAAATGGAGTTATTCATGGACAACTTATCAGACATGTTGCAGTAGATTTCGATATCGGTGATATTATCAGCATGAGATAACTATTTATGTAAGTTAGGCAATTGGCTATTTGAAATCTCAGAAACAGACCATATAAGAAGGAGCACGTCGAAGGACCATACTTGATAACAACTAAGTAAAGCTGCTTCAGTATTAAGTTCAATATGACTGATAGATGGGTAAGTAAATTAAGTCCGCTGCATGGTCCAAACAGGAACACAACTTTCAACTCCGTGACAACTTGGAGGTTGAAATGTGTTGGCTTTGTACCGTCCGGGATTGTGAAGCATGTTTTGGTAAACTATTTCAGAAAATCAGACCACAAAAACAAAGATGGACTTTTCCATATGATAACAGTCAGTGACCTGTAGCTCCAAGGCCCAAATTTCTATGAAGAGTACTAAAATGCACAATTCATCAAAGTTCAACTACTCCAAGCCAAGGAGAGCTAATGCAGGCCGGATCCATCCTAGGCCTAAAAGTAATTTGACGTCAGCCATTTTGCTGTCAAAATCCATCCAACAAAACAAAAACTCACTATGAGGATATAATTCACTGTCAGAACCTGACAATGATAAGGCTTCTAGCTTCAGAGAAATCCAATCCGACTCAAACTCATTCAGATTCGATGGCATGCCATACATCATGTGAAATTAATTGATGACACCCTATATACTATTCGAGAATCTAGTAATTGACACTACAGTGAAACAGTAAAAAGCCAACCCATTTTTTCCGACGCTTTGGGATGGCTTAAGGGTATCAGCCACAACAAAATAAATTGTTGGACCATCATGGGTTTTCTGCTAGATCATCTAGTTAGAATCCAAAAACAATAGTTGCCTATAACAAAATAAATCTCCCACATCTGCTGCAGCAAAAAACTATGAGCATGGCTTTGATGATGCTTCTAGTTTGGAACATGTAGGGCACTCTCATGGGACCTTTCCCAATGCAAGTGCAACTGGTATGCCATTTCACGGCCACCAGTACCATCAACAACCTTCAATTTTTTGAAGGTTGATTATATTCCTTTCCAAAAACTATTACATTCCTTTCAGTTAATTGAAATAACGGGCAATAAATTATCACATAATTTAAAACTGAACAAGAAAAAAAAAAACTTACCGAGCTTCGAAGCAATACAATGGAGAAGAAGGTGCCGGAGATCGAGCTTCGGCGGCAAGGGACCGAGCGGGGAGATCTTGGAGGAAGAGGAGGGGGGGAGGAGGAGGAGGAGGAGGGGGGGGGGGGGGGGGGGTTGGGCGGCGGCTCGATCGACCGGGAGATCACGGACGGCTGCTGCATCGGCGGACCGAGCGTGGAGATCTTGGAGGAGGAGGAGGGGGGAGGAGGAGGAGGAGGAAGAGGAGGAGGAGGAGGGGTGGTTCGGCGGCGGCTCGATCGACCGGGAGATCACGGACGGCTGCTGCGTCGGTGGACCGACCGGAGGAGGAGGAGGAGGAGGAGGAGGAGGCGGGGGGGAGGAGGAGGAGTTGGGTGTGGGGGGGGGGGGGGGGTTCGGCGGCGGCAAATAACAGATCTAGGGTTCGCTGCATCGACGGACCGAGCGGAGGAGGAGGAGGAGGAGGAGGGGGGGGAGGAGGAGGAGGAGTTGGGGGGGGGGGGGGGGTTTCGGCGGTGGCAGATAACAGATCTAGGGCTCGGGAGGGGGGTGCTTGGAGTCCGACGACGCTTATAAGCGTCGCCAAAAGTCCAGGACTCTGGTGATGCTTATAAGCGTCGCCAAATGTCCTGGGAACTCCGGCGACGCTTATAAGCATCGGCAAAGGTCCCGGACTTCGGCAACGCTTATAAGCGTCGGCAAATGTCCGATCCGGCGATGCTTATAAGCGTCGGCAAAGGTCCCTGGACTCCGGGACGCTTTTAAGCGTCGGCAAATGTCCAGTCCGGCGACGCTTAAAAGCATCGGCAAAGGTCCCAGACTCCGACGATGCTTATAAGCATCGGCAAAGGTCTCGGACTTCGGCGATGCTTATAAGCGTCGGCAAATGTCGGATCCGGCGACGCTTATAAGCATCGGCAAAGGTCCCTGGACTCCGCGATGCTTTTAAGCGTCGGCAAATATCCCGAGTCCGGCGACGCTTAAAAGCGTCGGCAAAGGTTCCAGACTCCGGTGACGCTTAAAAGTGTCGGCAAATATCCCGGATTTCAGCAGGATGGTCCGGCGACGCTTAAAAGCGTCGGTAAAACTCAGGATTAATTACCGACGCTTAAAAGCATCGGCGGACTTTGGGTTTTGCCGACGCTTTCAAAAAGCGTCGGCGGGTTCTGGTTCTTCCCGATGCTTCCAAGAAGTGTCGCCAGAAAAAGGTCGGGATAACCCTAACCTGCTGTGGTGAACATCCTCAAACCAATAATAATCCAAAAAATGGCACTTCAAAATTCAAACTTTCTCTACCAGACAAGTCATTTTATCTGCAGGTTTCCAACCACAACTAATTAATATATGCATCGCATTTTTAGGCTAATATATATGCATGACATGGGTGTTCAATTCATGGGATCCAGCAGAATTTGTAATCATTCAGCAACGATTGGAACTTGATTGCTTGTAGTCACAGCAGCAACAACAACAACAACAAAAACCAATTTGATATGCATTTCAACAGTCATTTATGCAAGGCTGTTCTCTTGTTTTACAGGCGCTGCTTCAAAACTGTGCCAAGTACATTGTTGTTCAAGGCTTACCACTGACAGGATGCCGACCCCTAACATTGTTGTTGGCACCGGCCGATGACAGAGATGACATCGGGTGCGTTGCAAGTTCAAACAACCAGAGTCACACCCACAATTTGCTTCTCCAAAACAAGTTGCAGGATCTTAGAAGGCGATATCCAAATGCCGTCATCTCTTATGCCGACTACTTCGGTGCTCACCATACTGTCATGAAGAACCCAGCCAATCGTGGCTTTACAGAGCCCTTTAAGGCTTGCTGCGGTTCAGGTGGTGGCTCCTTGAACATTGACCGCTTTGCCACATGTGGATCACCAAATGCTTCTAAAGTTTTATCAAATCCTAGCAAGTTTGTGAATTGGGATGGAATCCACCTAATTGAAGCGATGTACAAGGTTCTTTCAAACTTGTTCTTCCACGGTGGCTACTGTAAACCATCATTTGATACATTACTTAGCAATAAGAGTCATTAGAGCTGAATAGAGCTGAATCACTCATCTTTGATCACTGTTGTATCCTCTAGGCTTTAGTAGAAGATTGTACCCGAGCAACGTGGGTTTTATACTTCAAGTTATATGAGCTTTGAGCGCATGAAATAATAAGTTATAGTTTCATAGTATGGAATTACCTGTCCTAAACCTTTTTAGGTTCTGCCACTTTATTCTTAAGTTTACAATTTTCCCTACATTATTATCAGATCCAATCATCCATTAGAGACAAAATGAGTGATGACTTCTGCAATTCAATCAAATGGACATTAACAAAAAAGAGAACAAGTTGATGATATGGTCCAAGAGAAAATTCATGGTTTGTAAGGACTATATGGGAGTAGGAGACGGAGGTTCCAGCATTTGGAAAAGTAATTTAGCTGCTAATAACTGCGAAGACCCTGTGTAGGTATGTATTTAGTCCAACATCGATAATTCGCCGAAAAGATTGTGGATACTTATATAGGCTAAGAAATCCATATAATATCTTTTCACTAATCTTTTTGGATAAGGCCCTGAATCATTAAAAATGATATCAAAGCGAACCCAACCTATAACTTATACAAACTAAGAAATACTGCAGCATCGATTCATTGGACCGAATGCAGACTGATCGTAGTATTTATAAATGGATAAATAGATTTGGACTCTTAGCCTAGTAAGGATGCTAGGATTTAAATGGAGGGAGTATATAAGGACCCGTATAGGTATGTATTTAGTTTCATATCAATTATTCATTAAAAAGATCTTGGATATTTATATAGGATCGAAAAATCCAAATAATACATTCTAAATAGTTTTTTTGGATGAGGTCCTGGATCATTGCAATAACCATGGTGGAGAAATACATCTTTTAGTTCATCGGTCATCCACTCTTTTGAAGAATTGATCAATGAGAATATGATTATCTAAATCAAAGGCACATGAGATTAAAACCAAGGAATCCTTATGAAAAAAAAACACAACTCTTAAAGTGCCCCTACATCTTTTAGTTCCTAGAATCCCTTATGAATCTCGATGCTCTTAATAAGATATGATCTCAAAATATTCCATCCTTTCTCATTCATCCACCTACATAGATCTTAAAAGCTCCATCCTCTATCACTATATGATATTAAAGCACTTCTTCTCTATCATCCATCTTGTTGCAAAGATATCAAATCACTCTATCCTCTATCACATGTTTACTTGCATAGATATCAAAGCACTCCATCATCTATCATCCATCCACTTACACTAATATTAAGCATAATATTATTTATCATTTACTTATTGGTCCAAATTTTAAAATGCTCTATCCTTTACCATTTATCGATCTGTATAGATCTCAAATCTCCATCTATCATCCATCCAACTATATACATCTTAGAGTACTCTATCCTTTGTCATTCATTTGCTTGCAAAGATCAAACCACTCCATCTTTTGTCATTAATCCATCTGCACAGATCTCAAAGCACTCTATTTACTATCATCTAGTTGCTTATACATATCTCAGAGTATTCCATCCTCTATCAGTTATCCATTTACATAGATTTTAAAACACTCTATCATCTATTCATCTACATAGATATTAAAACATCCATCCTCTATCATCCATTCACTTATATAGCTTTCAAAGCGCTCTATCCTTTATTATCTATATACTTGCACAAATCTCAAAGTACTCCATCTATTATTCATTTGCTAGCATAAATCATAAAGCACTCCATCTGTCATTCATCCATCTATACAATCCTCAAAACAATCCAACCTCTATCATTTATCCACCTACCAAGATCTCAAAGTACTCCATTCTATGTTATCCATCCATTGGCATACTCTCAAAGCATTCCATTTTTTGTAATTCTTATGCTTATATAGATCTTGTTAAAGGAAATCCTGATTGGGCTAAGGATATGAGATCCAAGTGAACAAGCCTAGTCGGTCGTTCCTGCTACATGCCTGCTAACTATTCATCAGACTGAATCTATATATTTGCTAACCAAACCTCTTCTGGACAACTAAGCCCCTTTTGGCCGACCAAGTCCCTTTTAGCCAACCAAGCATCTCCTGGCCGACCAAGCATCTCCTGGTCGATCAAGCATCTTCTGACCGACCAAACATCTTCTAACTAACCAAGCATCTTTAGGCAAATCAAGTCTTAGCTTAATAATCGATGACTCCATTTGAGTCTCAGCACCAGCCAAACCCTATCTCCGATGGTCAGGATCCACTATCCTACAGGCAAGCAGAATCATGCTTCATCGATCGATCATTTCTTGACTTCTATAGATATGCTCAATCGAGCACTAGTCTTTGAGTATGATGGCAGGTGGGCCCTTAGATGATATTCCCACTTGAACTTTTCAAAGGCCAACTGACCGACATTCACTTCCATGCACTTGATTATGTGGTATAAAGGTTACATCAGGTATCATGATCATTAATCACTGCTATATCTTCACTATGTCTACCTCATGCTCCTCGTACTATTGTCATGCTGGAATATTGACTTAAGTATTAAAGGGCCTACACAAGAATACCAATTACCAAGACTTTTTGCAGGTTCCGCTTCCTGAAGATCTTCTTGCACCACTAGCTCCAGCATCCCAATGCCTAATGGATTTCGGCACCAACAGATCTCAAAGCACTTCATACTTTGTCATCAATTTGCTTACACATATCTTGAAGCTCTCCATCCTTTATCATCCTTTTATTTATAAAAATTTTAAAAGCTTTGTCACTATCATTCATCTATCCTCTATTGCTGATCACCTACATAGATCTCAAAGTGCTCCATCTTTTATCATTCAACAACTTGCACAATTTCACAATACCTTGATCTTTATTATTCATCAGCTTGCATAGGATCTCAAAATGCTCCATCCGCATAAGTCTCATCCTATTCAATTCATGCCAAAAGAAGAGCTCCATGCTTAGTAAATAAGAAGGGTAATATTGATATTTTATTAAAAAAAATAGTTATCATATGATTACATAATAATATTTTATAATGAAAATAAATGACTAGAACATATTATATTGAATTTGAAATCTTGATGGATAATTGATAGTTTTTAAAATTTTAGGATCAAGTATAAATGGCTAAATTATTAGATAATATCTTGAGCATGACCTGTAAGAAAAAGCCCAACCCACACCCATAAGAAGACCAGGGCTGCAGGCACATGACCCATGATGCATAGGCCTGCAAGTGCATGGCCCAGGTGCACAGCCGATGATGCACAGGCCCATGGCATGCATGCGGACCCTTGTCCATGCGACCATGTGTTTCACGCAATTCATGAACCACGTTTTGCACGAACCAAGCACCTCCCACACTGTTTCATGTAGTCCACTCATGCAGACATGCCAGCTACATGCATGGCCTGTAAGGATAGGGCTGGTCCATGCAATAGTGCACGTGGCATGGCCTGTGGTAGCTCTTGCATTATACGTCCATGCACGGTTCATGGGTCGGCTTAGATATTTTTGGACCAGTTTGGACTCCATTTTTAACATGATTTGAATCTCTGGAATCTTGTCGAAGTCATCTTTGACACAAAGACTAATATGCATATTGTACACAATCCCAAGGTCTTTAAAAAGAGAATAGAGTCCAGGTAGAGATAGTGGTAGAAATAAAAAGCCTAGAGAGTTAGGTGAAAGGCTATAAGAGCTAGAGAGTCTCCTTGAAAGTTGAGAGCTCTAGATTAAGGGGCTTCTTATTGAAAGATTATTATACAGAGTTGAAAATATGAGTTCTTCTCTTATAAGTAATTTTTTATCTTATAGTGAAATCCTACGTATCCAATTAAATTGTATTATATGTTTTTTCTCTTTTTCTTTCATCTCGCAGTATTAACTTTATCAATGGAGGTGAAATCTTGGATGGAAATCCATATTTCATAATTTGAGGGATCCTCTTACAAGTGATATTGATCACTATAGTAGGCAGTCAAAAATAAAACCTAACTTACTAATGTAGCTATGGTGAGTAGGGATCATATCCTCGAGAATCAAGAATAATTATTTCATAAAAAAATAAAAAAAGATAAATATTTAGATTTAAAAATATGAATAACGGTTTAATTAAAACTAATTAATATAAATTAAATATGAGATCGAGGGGTTTAAATTATAAAAGGATGTCTATGAGTTTCTAGGTAATCACAAACTTAAATCATGCATAAGTTCTAATCTAAGCAATTAAAGTCCATAATTATTTTGAAAATCCTTTAAACTAATTTCTAGTATAGACTATCTTACCGAGTATGAACCATATCTTATCAAGATCCTGGCCCGTCCCACAAGTATAGCCTATTCAACGATTAAGTTGAAAAAAATCCTAACAAGATAAGTGGATAAAAATCCTATAATCAATTAGTTGTGTTGAGCATGGATCATATCATGCTAGGATTATGATCCATCCTACCAGAATAATTAATTTAGAAAATAAAATAAAAAAGTTTAAAAGAAACTTAAATTTTTATTTAATTACATAGAATAGAAAGATAAATACAAAAGTTTGGATCCCTGTACTTCCCTACAAACTACATCTCAATCGAGCATGGCTCCTGGATACATCTTCTGGAGGATTCGGGGCTCTATCATAGTATTTCTTCTTCTAAAGCATCTTTTTTCTTTATTCCTCTCCCTCTCTCTCAAAACCTAAACTAATTACAGAAAAAAATAAAATAAAATATTACTAGTGGAATTGATTATCCTCTCTGCTTTTCGAGGTCTTCCTTTTATAAAGCTTATCTAAGACTTTCTCTTGGTCAAATTTGGAGTCAAGTGGGTTTAAAATCGACCATATATCGCGAGAAGAAATCTTAACTATTTGATGTGCAATTTGATGGGATGATTGATGCATTCCTTCCTTCTTAGGTAGTAGAGTCCCAATCGGTCTTTACCCCGAATCGAAGTCCCCTTCTCCCAGTTCCAGCCAAACTGCAATAGCAGATGGGTGGCAGTAGTTAGCGGCAATCGGTGGTGAGGACAACAGCATGGTGGTGGAAGAAACTTGGCCTGTCCAACCATGTGTTGGGCATAAGTGGCTGACAAAGGATCGATGATAGCAGAGCAAGGGAGTCTCGACGGTGAGATTCTCTAGCAGTTTGATGGCCTCTCGGATGGTGGTTGGCATGGTGGCTCGATGGAGAAGGGAACGCCATGGGTGGAGGTGGTCTCAGGCTGAGTGAAGCGACTGTGAAGTGGAGAGGCTGGTATTGGGCGATCGAATGGAAGACAAATGGTGGCTAGCAGTGGTGGCAAGTAGCGTCCCAGCTTCACAGTGGCGAGGGGCAGTTTCCGGTGGCATAGATGGCGGCGAGAGGTGGTTCCCAGCAAGCTACCCTGTAGCGGAGAAGAAAAATCTTTAAAAGTATGAAGGATGGTGGTTGGCCGGTAAAATAACTCTCCGGTGAGCTCTCCAGCCATGATGACGCTCTTGGCGGCGTGGGGGATGGCTTCGATGGCTTTTTCGATGAGGATAAAGCTCGGAAAGGATGATGGTCCATGGAACGGTCGTATGGACCGACAGTCATGGCAGCCATGGATCACTGGCTATCTCTGTAGACCAGGCAGTCAGTCCATAGTGGACCGGCTACCTTAATAATCATGCAATTTTATATAAATTTTAAAATTTGATTTCTGGCTCATTTGAACTTTGATTTGAGTGTCGTTTCTATCGTTAGACTCCAAAAATTAAGTTCTTTCCATCCATGAACTTCTTTTCTATAAAACTCTAATAAAAAGCATCAATTTTTAATAAATATAGATTAATTAATATTTATTTTAATGATTAAATTAGGATAATTAATCGGCTTATCACACCCCCAACTAATCATTGCTAGTTCCTTAGCAATGCAATTAAAATATAATTATATATCACTAAGATCCTTCTTTACCAAATTGGATCTAGGCTTAAGATTAAAAGAAGCTAGCTAGCATCACTAACTAAGTACTGAGTTTTCAAAGTGAATTTCACAGTCAAAACTATTAGAAACTTTCTTAGACTTCATCCAAAGGTCTACAACACTTGTATTTGTGATGACTAACTTAGTATTTCAATGCTAGAGCATAAAGAACAATCAAATCTTTGCTTATCACCTATTTTTGGTCATTTTTTTTTACACCTCTGAATCTAAGCTCATGAACTGAGGTAGCTTTCATACCACCTGAATTTTTCTATCTCTCTCTTTTTTTTGGTTGGCAATGTCTTCACACTGCCCACTTTTTAACATGAACACCAATGCTTACTTAGATAAAAATGCTCGATTACTCGGTGAGAAACCAATATTTAGACTTAAACCATTTTTTTTCTTTTTCTTCTTTTTAGGTGGGTAGCTCTTTTCTTAAATTCAAGTTAAATGAAAGTGGTGTATATCAATTATCAATTTTTTAGTGATAATTAAATCTTTAATTGACCTTACAATAATACCTACTTTACCTCGTTAGTGTGCATATATAATGGAAGTGCTAATAGCCTTTGGATGACCTAAGTATGTCACTAAAAGTCTGACCAGCTAGTCTACTTCTTGACTCACTATACTAATTAGTAAACACTTTCTAACTCTATTATCCTTTATCTAGTCTATTTAGCTTAATAATTTCTTCATGGCATATGATTCATCAAAAATCTTCTTCATAATTTTTTCAAATTTTTTTTTAGAAAATTAAAATAATTTTAAAATTTTTAAAAAAATTTTCTCTTGTCCCCCAACTTAATTCCCATTGTTCTCAATGGACTAAGAAAAAACTGGGATGCAAAAGTAAGACAATGAGAGGTACCACCTGGATTAAATATGCATCATGAGTTGCCAGGTACGTCTGTAAAGAGTGATCCATTATTTATATAAAAATAAAAATTATTAAAGTAAAAATTAATAAAAAGATTTGGTTACCTTTCAACAAGCGCTAAGTTTAACATCTTCAGCCAGACCTCTTAGGGTGCTCATCCAAGTCCTACCCAAATCTTGATATGGATTTGTAATTTCCTATGTGATTCAGGTTCAATTTCAAAATATTTCTTGCATAAAACCATTAAGTGGCATGTTCCCCTGATAGCTAACAATTCTTTCTATATAATTAGATCTAGATATAACTTAAGTACTAGTCGAGATTCTAATGGACCTAGATATATGTAGTTGATGTGCTAAGGGAGTACCTTAGGGTTTCTATTTGATGCCTCTTCCTTCATGGACAACGATTCAACCAAAGTCATGAGGGGGTTCAGCTAATAATTTAGATCTTGGCATAAGTCCCTTCTGATGTATAGCTTGGCATTTTTTTTCAAATCAATATCAATTCTATCTGCCAACAATGTTTTAACACTATAGATAAATTTTAGAGGTAGTTCTTAAAAGTAGTGCTAAATACAGAGAGATCAGATATAAAAGTTTTAACTTCGTTATCCCCTATTTGTGCAACGTCACATCCAATAGCTTCGTTATATGCTTTTAGAACACCAATAATTTAGACTTCCTGATTACATGTTACTAGTAAGTTATCAGTGGATGCGGTAGAAAGTGGCTTCACTTTTGAATCAGGTGGTGATTCTAACAAGGAAGCTATTAGGAATTTGGATGATGACTCATATTGCTTAATCCAAAGTGGGGTGTATGGGGATAGGGTCTTTCTACTAGGTCTTTCATCTCTAGGGTACATCTCTTTATATCAAGATCATCCACCTCAAAGTGAGCCAGACTAGGGTTTAACGAATCATGGAAGGAACTTTCATGTGTAGCTTCCTCTATTGTATTATGTAAGTGTGATTCTTGAGAAGTCTTAATTAATTCTATCATTGCACCTATTTGTTCTCTCTTCCTATTGAAAGTAATGGACGATTCTAGGATTCTTGGGATTAGGACCATAGGTAAGTTGGGTGATGATGGAAGTGGTTCATCCCTTCTTTCTGATTTCTCTTCATAAGCTTCTACCTTAGTCAAATTATTCGGGTTGGTCCCTTTGGTTGTACAGGGTTGCTATATGACCAATTCATTCCTGAGAGTCATAATCGATTGCTGAGGATAGTTATAAGGATATTATAACTTTGAGCTAGGCATTGTCCCTTAGGACCACTCTTGAGTTGACTAAGTAGCTCTTCTTCTCTTGTAGCTATGGCTAATAGTTCCAATTTCATCTCCAAATGGACAAGAGTCTGGGTGTTCGGAGTTGTATATTGACCCGTGGTCTGCATGAAACTATTTAAGGTAGTATTAGTGCTCTTAATTGTAGCTTCAAGGTCAGCATGGGATTTTGCTAGAGCTTCCAGGACTTTTTCTAAAGCACTAGGTTCCTCTTCAAGATCTAAACCTGGTTGATTATTCAGTACTTGACTAGGCCTAGGATAGGGCTTGTCAAAATTATAGGTTCCTAGTATTAGATCTTGTGACCATACAAAATTAGGATGATGATCCCATCCTGGATTATAGATTGGGGCATAAGGTTCTGTCATATACCTGTTATTGGTTATAGTCCCTTATATAAACTCTTTTTGGGTTAGGTGCATCAAGGACATTCCTCTACATCATGGTCTGGTGCGTCACATGCTGTGCACATAAGTGCTGGCGCATGGTAAAATTGGGTATATCCTTTACGTTCTAGGACTTCCTCAATCCTATTGATCAATGATACCATGTTATTTCTTACGGGTTCCCTTGTGTGATTGTATGCATCTTCAAATCTCATAAATTTAGGATGTATATCAATATGTTGTGGTTGATTTATAAAATTATTAGCTTGGGCTTTATTCTAAATGATCGGTCAGAGTCAATCTTGTACCAATAATTTTGTAGGATTTGAGGTCATTCAATAGGATCTAGGTAGCAATAATCCATTAGACTTTTGGGTTATCTAGTGGGCTCCATGACCTTTCAATCTTGTATGGTCAATCATCTTTTTATCCTAGCAGTTTTTTTTTTGATTTTTTGTTTTTTTAAGAGGAGAGGAAAAAGAAGAAAGAAAGAGAAGAATTCAAAAGATGAGAAATTCTAAGGATCCTAAATCTATAGATGATAAAAAAGATAGTTTAATTAGGTTAAACTACCTACTCTGCACAGGATCTAACATATATCGGATGCATGTACAGGCAAAACTAGGCATGAACAAGGGCATGTAATATTTATAAATATTTTTATAAATCCAGATCTACACATGCATGAAAAATAAAACAGAATTTTACCTTATTCCCGTTCGAAATAACTATGGGATATATGCTGGAATTGCTGGAATACCAGGAATAAGTTTATTCCTGTCTTCTTCTTCCCGCAAGCTTTAGAAACGTGGATTCCTTCTTTGCTTGAACAGCAACAAATCCCAAACCAAAGCTCTCTTCTCCTTCACCAACAGCAAGGGAACCTTTTGGTTATTCTTGCTTCAAGGGAGTGCAAATGGATTGATCATCCAACGTCGTTTGGATCGATTCTTCCTCTCTTCCAAATGCTGCAATAAAATCTGCAACCAGAAAATAGAACAAGCAAGCAGCAGCAATGGAGGTAATGATCAGCTCCCAGGTGCTCGAGCGAACACCCTCTAGAAGGGGGACACGCCCGGGGCTCCTCAGATCCGGCTCTCGCACGATGCTAGTCGCCGGAAGACCTTGAAACGGTAAGGGGAAGAATGAAGAACAGAATGCTCTGTTCACTTGCTGTTTTCTCCAAAATAGATTTGATTTCCTTTCACTGATTGAGCACTTCAAACAACAAGGAATCAAGAAGAGTGTCTCTCCCAATATCTCACAAGAACTCAGGCCCAAAGAACTTCGGTTGAAAGGAATGGATAAAGCTCTCCAGGGAAGAACCCAAAGCAACGTTTTTTTTTCTCAGCCTGTAGCAATTTCAGCGCCCAGAATTTATAGCAGGGTGAAACAAAGAAACCGGTGATATGAGAAGACGGCTGGGAATACGAAGTGTCTGGAGGTTTTAGAACGAATCCAATTCGTTCATAACGCAGCAATTAAGAGCCATTAATAAATGATTAATTTCAGCCAAAACGAAGTGGAAGGAGGAGAAGAAAAAACGCCCCGGTTCCCCAATCCTATATTCACCGTGTGAAAGGTTAAAAGCTGGTTCACAACCGGTCCAAAAATTTCCAAACCGGTTCTAAACCGGTTTAACAATTAATTAGATCAAAATTTAATTAATAATAGGCTTGATCAAGTCCTGGTTAGCCAGAAACAATTCTTGGTGGACCCGAACGAAATTGATCGACCCAAAACCAGGTCAATTCTAAGAGTACTCAATCAAACCGTTACCGAAATGATTCTTATTCATTTATCAGTACCTGGATCAGGGAGATATCCTCTATGATGTGTGACCTCATAGGTTCGAACCTAGGCGGTAGTACTGGAATAATTCCAGTATCAACACAAGATACCATCTAGTAATGGGTCCCGACATCCGAAGTGGTCAAAGATGCGAGAGCAATCAATTGAACCTCTGGCATATGATTACCGTATAATTCATCCCTTTAACCTCCAATGCTCAGGATGACCTAAAGTTTAACAGCCAACCCTAGCTGAGTCAATCTACAACATGTCTCAACCTCGCAAGTCTAGTGACTCCTCACTAGGACTACCCAGGCCGAGGATTTACTAAATTGAGACACTGCGAGACATTCAATCCAAACTATTTGGACAGGTCAATTCCATCTTGGTCCATCATTGCTCCACAAGTACTTGCCTGTATCCAGAAACCTTCCGTCACCGGATTAGAAATCTGGGTAGTCCAACACCAAAGCACAGGGAGTTGTTTGCAAGCTACCATGATGACCTCAGGTCGGACGGACACTTATACCCATATCCAATCGTGAGTTTTCCTTTAACAGAAATGATCTACACGGAGTCACGTTCAATGAGATATCATATATCCCACTTGCAGATCACATCAGTGTCACCACACTCCTTTGGTCAAGAGGACAACCAAACAATGTGAACCACAACATCCTACACTTGATGCATTGCCGTCCAGTATAATGTATCCTTTGATTGTGAACCTGGTTTAAGGACCACTTGAATATCCTCTCTATATCGAAATCAGTGTAGTCCTAAGGACTTCATCACATGAAAAAGAGTTCATTACAGGAAAATGTAAGAATGTGATGAGCTGCCAAAATAATATTTATTAATTCATACAAAGAGTACAATACTCAACTCAACCACCTACAGCCTAGGCGATTGGTTTTGGGACATAATTCCCAATAGGCCTATTCTCCTCCTCCCTTCTCCCCCTTCACCCTAAGGCAGGAGGGGGTCTGTTACTGGCTGAGTTCGTAGAACATGGTGGAGTGCGCATCCTTTTCGTGGCAAGGAGATACACCATGGATCCTGACACTCCGACAGAGCGATGCTCCCTTCTGGCACCATCCCACCATCTGGGAGGACCTGGCAGAGCACCGGTCTAGGGGCAGATGCTATAGGGTCTGAATTTTCTAGCGAAACCTTCCTCTTCTGTCGGCCCCGGGGTGCACCGGATTTCCATGACAGTGCCGCTGAACTCGGCAAGACAGTGCGCTAGCTAAGCGGATGATGGAGTTTGCCATCCAGTCGTGCGATTACCGTGAGAGGGGCGGCAAGGAACTCTTGGTGGCCATCACTAGCATTCTTCCCTAGGTCTTCTCGGTAAGTTCCTTCCTTCATTGCTTCTTCTCTTCATTGCTAGTTAGATCACACTTATTGACACTTTTGTTGATGTAGATCGGCACCGACATAATCTTGATCAGGGACTACTATGCCCAATGGGCCAAACGGGAGGCCCAGTAGAAGCAGCCTATGGAGGTGCTAGGGGAAGAAGCCAAGGCGTAGATGGAGAGGGTCCGAGTTCTTGAGGGCCAGAGCAGGACCCTCCATGCCAAGGTGGCCGATACGAAGGGGGCGGTGGCTTGAGCTGAAAGGCGGGCCAGGACCTGGAGGCATCCCTGGCTGCCAAGAAGGGGAAGGCCACCCATCAGGTGGAGGAGTCTGTCGTGTAGCTGGGGTGTTTGGAGGGGCATTCCCAGACCCTTCAAACCTGTTTGGAGGCGGCGCTAGCACGGGCATCGTCGATCGAGGAGAAGGCGACCGCAGCGGTGAAGCTAATGGAGGCTACTAAGAAGGAGGCTGCGGAGGCAGTGCCGAGGTACAAGGCCTCGACAGAATTCATGGAAGAAGTGCAGGAGGCAATCATGGACTCCTTTGTGAAGGGGTTCACGGTTTGCAAGTCGAAAGTGATGCATGCCTTCCCCGAGTTGAACATGGAGGGCATCATCATCCCGGCAGCCCTAGGCGAAAGTTCTAAGGAGACGAGGCCCCCAGCTGAAGTAGTTGAGGCGGCGCCCGTCACTGCCAAGCCGGCTGCTTCGTCGGTGGAGGCTAGGGGGATGCCAGCAAGCCCTCTCGCCATCCCGGGAAGGAGCCTGCAGAGTCATCATGACTTCTATACTCTTCTTCTCTTTTTTTTTTTTTGACTCCTATACTTTGGAGTTTTTCCTTTGGAGACCACCTGGCCTGTCGGGGAGTCCCTTCTGATGTAAAAGAGTTTACCTTCAATAAAGTTTTCCTTCACTAAATTGTCTCCTCCTTTTCTCTTCCTTCTTCTTCTATTGCATGAGCCTAAATCTTCACCATAGCCACCAATCCAAAGGCTTCCCGGGCTTCTGTCCTTCCCGGCGATCCCTTAGAGATAGCAGGTGACCGAAGGAGACTTAGGAGTTCCATGAATTGCTTTCACTATGCTGAGAGGCTCGTCGAAGGTCCTCAGTGGTTTTGCTAGGGCTGATCTCCTATCTTGGGACCTCTAAGGTTCTGGCTCTTCCTCCCTCATTCAGAAGTTGGTGGAAGGCTGGAAGGACCTTGGAAATTCTACAAGCTATCCTTGCCAGATCGGGATACTATTAAGTTGGAGGACAGGACTTAAGGAATTTTGGATCGATCATTGCCAGTTAGGGAGCTCGGCTGGTAGAGTGCGGGGCTTCTAGAGTGTCTCGAATTGCCGTCATTGAATTGAGAATCTAATAGAGTGAATGTGGGGATTTTGGAGTTCCCGGCTTGCCATCACCGAATCAAGAATCCGATGGAGTGAGTGCGGGACTTCTGGAGTGTCTCGGCTTGTCGTCACCAAAGTGGGAGTTCAATGGAGAGAATGCAGAACCTCTGGAGCATCCTGGCTTGCCGTCAGACTGGGAGTCCGACGAAGAGAATGTGGGACCTCTGGAGTGTCTCGGATTGCCATCGCCAGACTAGGAGTCCGATGGAGAGAATGTGGGACCTCTGGAGTGTCCCGGCTTGCCATCACCAGTCTGGGAGTCTGACAGAGTAAATGCGGGGCATCTGGAGTGTTCCGACTTACCGTCGCCAAACCAAGAGTCCGATAGAGTAAATGCGGAACTTCTGGAGTGTCCTGGCTTGCTGTCGCTGAACTGAGAGTCCGACGGAGAGAGTGCGGGACCTCTGGAGTGTCCTAGCTTTGAAGTGCAGGGCTTTAGGAGTTTCCCAACTTTGAAGTGCGAGGCTTCAAGAGTTTTCCAGCTTTAAAGTGCAGGGTTTCAGGAGTCTCCTAGCTTTAGAGTGAGAGGCTTCAGGAGTTTCCCTGCTTTAGAGTATAGGGCTTCAAGATTTTCTTGGCTTTGGAGTGTGGGGCTTCAAGAGTTCCCTGACTTTGGAGTGCGGGGCTTCAGGAGTTTCTCGGCTTTGAAGTGCAGGGATTTGAGAGTTTCCCGGCTTTGGAGTGCGGGGCTTTAGAAGTTTTTCGACTTTGGAGTGCGGAGCTTCAGGAGTTTTCCAGCTTTGGAGTGCGGGGCTTTAGGAGTTTCCGGGCTTTGGTCGCTAGAATTGGAGTCGGGCGAAGATCTTCCTGCACACATGAAAACGATGTTGCACCGAAAAGGGACTTTTCATTAATAGAAAGAAATCTTATATTATTGGCAGTACATTCTCAGATTGCTGGCATTCCAAGTTCATGTGAACTGGACGCCATCGAGTCCGACGAGGTAGTAAGCTCCATAAGGAAGGGCTTCGACTACCCTATAAGGATGTTCCCAATTGGGGGAGAGCTTGCCGCACTCCCCAAGCTGTGAGATTTCAGCCTACTACAGAACCAGGTCGCCTGGATGGAAGGTATTCGACTTCACACGAGAATTGTAATACCGGGCAACCCGTTGCCTGTAGGTCACCGTGCGAAGTCGGTTCTTGTCTCTTATTTTTTTCAGGAGGTCCACGTTGAGCAGAAGGCGGGCCAGATTCTCAGCTTTATCATACTGCTCTATCCACAGCTTGGGCAGACCCAGTTCCACTGGGATCATGGCCTTAGTGCCGAAGACAAAATTGAAGGGCATCTCACCTGTCGCCATCCTGGGCATGGTGAGGTAGGCCCAAAGAATGCCAGGGAGTTCTTCGGCTCACTGGCCCTTGGCATGGTCAACCTAGTTCGGAGCCCTTGGAGGATGGTCCAGTTGGTCACCTCAGCCTCCCCATTCGTCTGGAGGTGTGAGCCACCGAGGTGAAATGGTGGAGGATGTTGAGGTTAGTGTAGAATTCTTCAAATGCTTGGTTATCGAACTACCGTTCATTGTCGGTGATGATTGAGTGAAAAAGTCCAAAATGGCAAATGATCAACTTTCAGAGAAAAGATCTGACCTTGACTTTAGTGATCTGTGCCAACGGTTCGGCCTCGACCTACTTGGTGAAGTAGTCAATGGCCACAATCAGATATCTCCGTTGCCCAGACGCAGGGGAAAAGTGCCTAAGAGGGTCCATTCTCCACTAAGCAAATGGCTAGGGGGCGAAGAGTTGGAAAAGCGGTGTGGCCGATTGATGCTGTATATAGGCATGTTGTTAGGTGTATACCCTGAAAGCCATGTTGGCTTGACACATTTTAATTTTAGGGTATGAACTTTGTACTTAATTTTTCTTATTAATAAAAAGGGCATTAGTTTCATTCATATTGTTATGTCTATGAATCGTCCATGAAGTTAATGGACAATGACACATATTCTCAAGAGTTGAGAATCTGAGGTATGTATCTTTATAGATTAACTCCAAAAAGCTCCTGATTGTTGTAATATCACGAGGACGATGATTGATCCGTTAAAATCGATGCACAGATCACTTCCCTTTTGGGTAGACGAGTCTCTAACCTACAGTGTAGAGACACTAAAGTGAGAGTGTAGGTAGTTGATAGAGATCAACGGTACCGAGCATGACCAAGTACAGGAAGTTATACGGATGACTACTCACTCGTCGATAACTTCCTGATGCTATAGTCATGTGAATAGTTCCTTGACCTAGAGTGTCTCAGCTACTCACAATAAGGTTGTTGTAGTTTGACAGCACAATCATATGGTTCCTATCCATATGGGACCTTGCGGTGTTCATTGGCTACAATAAGTTTATTATAGGAGTAGGGTGTTCACTTATAGGGATCTATCAGCCTTGGTAGTAAGGTATAATCTTATACAAGCTTAATGAGACTAAGTCCAGAAATCTATGGCCATAGTAGGATGATAATGAGGTGTTTTTATTAGTTTCACAATTGGACTTGAGTTAATTAGGTTAAGCATATGACTGATGGGTTTGACGAGTATCCATAACCAACATCATGTTGGGATTTTGATAGAGAAATCGAATCACATGGTAACTACACCTAGGGGTTCCAATCTTATTCTGCTAGGTTGCCGCTAGATACTGCTAGGTGTCACTGGTAGATTATGAGAGCCCATCAGGATTGTTTTCGGATCGATGATCATAATTAGGGTTGAGCTAAAATTATTTCAATCTATCGAAAGGAGTTTCGATGATGTATAATGGAGATTATAGCATGTCTCATTACCAGATAGGATAGGACCTGAGGGGTCACACACATTGGGAGCTCAAGTAACCAATTAGCAAATCAATTTGGACCAAATTGTAAGGGTTACAATTAATATTTGACCTAATTATAAATGTTACAATTAATTAATTATGAATTAATTATTAATTAAATTATATTAGATTTAATTTAATTGAGTTAAACTTAATTAATTAATCCTAATTGAGTTGTGCCAATGTCCACTTCGAAATGGTTCGATCGGATTTAAAATCGGCTTTGATTTGACTGTCAAATCACTACATTTGGACCATGACCTAGAGTCCAGTTGGACTGGGACTCTCTCTTCTTGTCTCCCCTTCCCTCCACAAGCCTATGTGGGCTCCAAGTATTTTGTGCGACAAAAACAAAGGGGGCGTGAATATAAGGTGGGCGCTAATTGAGTTTAGGCGTGGAGAAATATGAGAGGAGGAAGAGTCCTCTTCTACTCTTAAAATCTAAACAAGATAAAATAAAACTATGGTGTTTTGTTTTTGGCGTGGAGAAATAAAAGAGGGGACTTTACCGTGGTTTACAAATAGGGAGAGAAGGGTGGCCGACGCACATAAGACTTCTCTTTTCACCATGAATATTTTTGGGGCGTCTTCTCTTCTCTTGGGCGCTAATACTAGGGAGTCTCTCTCCTGGGGTGCCATCTTCTCCTCTCTCTTCCAGTATATTGCTTCCTTGTGATCTTCAAGAGCATTGAGAGGTCTTCTTCAAAACAGGAAGAAGATAGTAAGAGGTCCAAAGATCTTGTATAGTTTGATCTACAAGATAGAAGCCAAAAGTCGGTCCATATCGGATCGGCAAAATTTTTAAAGTGAGAGATTTGCTGAAAGATTAGAGGGCTACAAGAATCTAGCAGTCCGGTGCCCTCTATGACTTAGTTGTGAGAGCTACATATGGATACCAGCAGAGGCCGGACGTTTGCACGGCTCCGACAGAATCTCGATTTTTCAATAGTAGATTTGCATACTTTTCATAGCAAGCCCGAATAGCGATACAGGTAAGTATTTTATGCTTAAAACAATTTTTTATTTCAGATATGATATTTTTTTCATATGTTGCAGCATGTTAGAAATTTATGATAAATAAATTAGATTTATTTATGAATTGCATGATTAGATATAAATTACTTTTATATCTGCTTCCGCTATGATAGGCTGTTGATGCCTGTTCGATTACAATTTTCTGTTCCTGGGAGAATTCCAACACATGTCATTGGCAGCAATCACATTTCTTTACAAAGTCGGCCACATCTTCCCTCATTGTCTTCCAGTAATAGCCTTGGTGGAGGACTTTGTACGCCAATGTCCTGCCCCCCACATGACTCCTGTAGAAGCCTTCATGTATCTCTTGGAGCACAAAGGCAGCCTCTGAGGGTCTCAAGCACTTCAGGAGTGGATAGAAATAGGACCTGCGGTAGAGTTGCCCATCCATCAATACAAAGCACGCAGCCTTCTTCTTGAGGAGGTCGGCCTCTATACGATTCTCGGGTAGAGTACCGTCGGCGATATATCTAATATAACGATCCATCCAGCTGGGTTCAGGAGTGACTTGCTGGACCTCGCCGGGCAGCTTGTAATTGGGAGCCTGAAGGATTCAACGTAGGTGCATCCCAATGATGAGTTTGGCAAAGTTGCAAACCTGAAGAGGGCATTGGCACGAGCATTCTCTTTGCAAGGAATATGGAAGATGCTGAAACACCGGAAACCTGATGTACTCGTGCATACCCTCTCTAGGTACTTCGACATTTGAGGGTCTCAGGCTTCGAACTCTCCAGAGACCTGACCAACTACTAACTGAGTCAGTGAAGACTCTTAGGCTAGACACTCCTAGCTGCGGGATACTCTTAACCCCACGAGGAGTGCCTCGTATTCCGCCTGGTTATTGGTAGCCTCGAACAGGAAGCGTAGTGCACACTCAGCCATGACTCTGTCGTGATTGGCAAGGATGAGGTCGGCTCCACTTCCTCCTGCATTGGATGCACCATCCACGTGGAGGACCCATACCTCCTCGTCAACCTGTGGTTCCACTAGTGTCTCGGGGAAGCCGCCTCCGTCTCTTCACTCATGCCGGTGCACTTGACCAGGAAGTCGGCCAGCACCTGTACCTTTTGGGATGGCCTTGGATGGTAGGTGATGTCGAACTCACTGAGCTTCAATGCCCATTTCACTACACCCCGATATATCCGAATGGCTGAGTATGGCCCTTAATGGTTGGTCAGTTAGGACCGTGATCGAGTGGGCTTGGAAATATGGCCTGAGATGTTGAGCAGACATAATGAATACGAAAATTAGTTTTTCAGAGTAGGTGTACCTAGTCTCTGCTTCACAAAGGAGCTTGCTGGCATAGTACATCGGCTTCTGAACTCCATCACCATCCACGCGAACGAGCACAGAACTGATGGCTCCTGAGGTGACCACCAAATATAGGAGGAGTTCATCCCCATCCTCTGAACTGGAGAGTAGCAGTGGTGACGCCAGAAACATTTTCAACTCCTCGAAGGCTTCTCAGCATTTATTCATCTAGACGAAGTCGTGCACCTTACGTAATGCCTTGAAGAAAGGCAGGCAGCGGTCAGCAAAGTGTGAGATAAACCGGCTCAAGGCTACAATCCAACTGGTAAGGCGCTGGACCTGCTTCTTCGAGATAGGGTTCTCCATGTCGATGATCACCTAGACCTTCTCCGGGTTGGTTTCGATCCCCCTCTGAGTGACCATGAAGCCCAAAAACTTTTCAGCTGCCATGCCTAAGGCACACTTAGCTGGGTTCAACTTCATGTGATGAAGGCAAAGGTTGTGGAAGGCTTTTGCTAGGTCCGTAATGTGGTCTGACTCCAGCAGACTCATGATAAGCATGTCGTCCACGTAAACTTGCATATTACAACCAATTTGGTCTTTGAGGACCTTATTGACTAAATGCTGGTATGTAGCTTCAGCGTTCTTCGGACCGAAAGGCATCATCCTGTAGCAGTATATCCCATGATCTGTGATGAAGGCAGTGTGCTTCTCGTCTTCCAGGTGTATCCGGATCTAATTATATCTGGAGAATGCATCTATGAAGGTGAGTAAGTGGTTCCTCAAGGTGGCATCCACCAGCTGATCGATCTTCGGGAGGGGAAAGCTATCTTTTGGATAGGCTCGGTTGAGGTCGATGTAGTCTACACAGATCCTCCACTTTTCGTTGGCTTTCTTGACCATGACTATGTTTGCCAGCCAATTAGGGTACTGAACTTTGCAAATGAAGCCGACCGCGAGGAGCTTCTCCACATCCTCATTGACTGCTCTCTGTCTTTCTGGGATGAAACTCTCTTCTTTTGCCAGACTGGGCGGCACTTCAGATCAATATTCAATCTATGAGTGATGATGTCAGGGAGGATTCCTGGCATGTCTGCCACGGTCTAAGCGAACACATCCATATTTGCCCGAAGGAGACTCAGCAAGCGAGCCTTTTCATCTTTCTGTAGCCGCGCTCCTATCTGCACCGTCTTTAATAAATCTATGCCGAGGGGGCATGTCAACGGGCACTCGATTAGGCCACACTTCGCCTCCTCTACTCTTTGATCAAGGTCGCCGGCAATAGGATCCTTCCCGACGCTCCTGGCTCTGGGGATGTCTTGCAAACAGTACTGAACCGGTTATGGTGTCCCCCTCTTTTCTCCCACACCGTAGGGGGTTGGGAACTGCACCAAAAGCTACTTCGTCGATATGACTGTGTCAAGCAAGTTAAGCCCAGGGTGACTGAGGATCACGTTGTAGGCCGAGGGGAGCCTAACAACCATAAAGGTCATCATGACCATACTCTGCTAGGGTGGCGACCCGGTAGTGACCGGGAGAGTGATCTCCCCCTCAACTCCCACTGAATCCCCGGTAAAATCAATGAGGGGGGTGTGAACCGGCTTTAGCTGGGCAGGAGACAAATTCATCTTAGAGAAGGCATCATGAAAAAGGACATCAATCAAACTTTCACTATCGACTATAATACGCTTTACAAGATGCTTTGCTATCATCATCTCGATGACAACAACATCGTTATTTATATTTTCTATCCCAATTCCCCTTTCCCTCATAAAGTAAACTACATTCTCTGACCCTTCCCCCTATCCTGGTCCTTTTTGAGGCACGCTCTATTCCCCAGGATGTCATGCCTACAGGCTTCTCAGTAGGCCGGTTGTCAACAAGGAGGAGAGCTGCAAGCGCCTGAGGTTCTGTCGAAGCCTTCCCCCCATGAACTTTCCTAGGTAGCCTCTTCTTATCTAGTCTTCAATCTTCCTTTTGAGGTAGCAGCATTCCTCAATGTCATGGCTGTCGTGATAGAATTGATAGTACTTTGACTTATCGTGGCCACCAGACAACCTCAGCGGGGAAGGGCGGTGTAGATAGCACTCGTCCTCAATCTCCATGCAGATCTTGGATCTTGGGGCGAGGAGAGGAGTGAATCTTTCTTTTGGAATGGGGGCATTCTTCGGCTTCAAGCCCATCTGGAGGTTCGAGGCTGATTTGGGCCTTTGCATCACGGAGGCTTCTCCCTGGGATTGCTTCTTCAAGGGCCTCCCATCTAACTCCCTTCTGGTCCAGTCCGCCTCCTCTGCATGGATGTACTTACGGACCCAGAGGAGGAGCTCGGAATAAGTCTTTGGTGGCTTCTTGTCCAGGGAGTAGGTCAGGCAGGAGGTTCTGAGCCCCCACTTCAGTGCCAACATGGCAACGGGCTCGTCTAAGTTGTAGATCTCCAGGGTGGCAACTTTGAAATGGGACACAGTCCTGCAAGGACTCAGTCCTGTTGCCGAATAGAGAAGAGGCCGTCGGCTTCTCACAGCACCTTCCAGCAAGCATCGAAGTATGCCACGAACCTCCTCTCCAACTGCATAAAAGAGTTAATGCTTTTGGGCTTGAGATGGGTGTACCAGACTCGAGCGGCCTTCCGAAGAGTGGCCAAAAAGGTAATGCATAGAAGAGCATCAGTCACCCCCTGGACTCTCATGAGAGCCTTGTAGTTCTCCAGGTCATCCAGGGGGTCGGTGGTCCCGTCGTAGGGATCCACCTGAGGCATGCGGAACTAGTTGGGGATCGATTCCTCTTGGATTTCTCAGGAGAAAGGGGGGCGGATGTCATAGCCCACTGGCTTGCATGAGGAGCCCTGCATATTGGCAAACTAGTATGATAGCTTTGCCAGTTTGCACTTTTATTCCTCCAGGCATCTCTCAGCCTGACACTTGATAGCCTCGTTAGTGGAGCCTTCTACCAAGGCTGTTGGAGGAGAAGGAGACAACGGTTGGGGATGGTCGCACCAGGGGGCCATGCCTTGATGGTGCTTGCGATGCCTAGCGATGATGCAGTCAGAGACCAGAGACCGACTCTCCCGGTCGATCGACCCGCTCGACTATCTCTTTCTCGGGATTCGAAGGCTTCCTTGGTGATCAAATATGGCCTGTGGATGGGATGGCCTTCCCTAAAAGGAATGCAAGCTATCGCGGGGGCTGGTAGCCTGAGCCATAGGGGTTCCTGGCTGCTGTTGGGAGGCCAGGGATCAGTGTTGATGATGCAGCTGTCGCATTGCCGCAGTCAAGGTTTGGACCTGCTAGATGAGTGCGGCAAGCTAGAGGTTCACAGGAGGTAGCGGTGGTGGAGCGGGGAGCTCTCTCTCCAGACTGTCTGGGCTTACGTGAGGAGGAGGATCCCCTACATGGTTGGTGGAGGCTTCCCGCATGCATCACCTCCATTTTATGGATGGAACTGCTTCAGTGGTGGGAGACTGGCTTAACCTGGGACTATCCCCATACCTGGTATGCCAATCTGTTGCTGCCTGGATCGTCGTGGCCTGCAGCTCTTACACGGCATCAGTTGGTGGCTCTCCCGCCCAGCATCCAACGCACATTCCCAGACCTGCAAAAGAAGGGAGACCTGGGCTGGGGATCCCGATGGGGGCACTCTGATGATCAAGTTAGTGGACGATCTAAGAGAATAGATGCTCCTCGATGGATCCTAAAGTGGTCTCCACTCTCAGAAATCTTGAAAAGATGATGAAGTAGAGGTTTAGGTCGAGAAGGAGGGCACGAGCAATGGTGGTCGTGGCCATTGGAACTCTCTTCGGGAGTTCTCAGGTGCTCCTGGTGTGCTTCGAGCCTTGCTAAATTGCTTGCCCCTTCTCGCTTACCTTTGCTGGAGGCCCCTTTTGGTTTTATTATAGATAGGCAACACCTCTAGTGAGGTACAGAATTCTGCCTTGGCCTCTCCTGGGTGCCTCTTGCATGAGTGAGATGTAGGCTTGTTCTCCTCCTCCCTTCTCCCCCTCCACCCTAAGGCACGATAGGGTCTGTTACTAGCTGAGTTTATATAACGTGGAGGAGTGCACGTCCTTTTCATGGCAGGGAGATACACTATGGATCCTGACACTGATAGAATGATGCTCCCTTCTGGCACCGTCCCACCATCTAGAGGGACCTGGGAGAGCACCGGTTCGGGGGTAGATACTATAGGGTCTAAATTTTCTGATGAAACCTTCCTTTTCTGGGTCGTGCAGATGGTAGGTAAAAGGGCTCTGCACCTCGAGCGGAGTTTCCTTTCCTAGATGGTGCCGACAGTGGGCTGAGTGACCTGGTGCTTTGGCAGGATGCTCCTCCGTGGACCGATGTGCCCTGGCGAAACACCATTTCGTAGGGAGCACAGTCAGCATGCGATGGTGGGGCACCATTCCTTCAGAGGTTCCAGGCGGTGTGCCATCGTCCATCAAGCATGCCAGCTTTTCCATGCCATGCTAGGGTAAGGGCTGCGGTGCCAATTGCCGATGCTATCGCTCGTCTGCCCTGGGGCGGTCGAGGAAAAGGCCACGTTCGCTTAACACGTTCATACCTGATCCCGAGGAAGAGGTTGACTTTGACTAGAGGATCAACCTCGAGCGAGGGAGCCAGACTCCTGCCGAAGGCTCGAAGAGCGAGGGCATGACCTTGGCCGAGGCTCGACCTCAGGGGAGCCACTCCGATACGAGGGGCACGAAGAACGAGGGCATGATCTTGATCAAGGTTCAACCTCGATCAGGATTCGACCTCGAGGGAACCAATCCAACCGGGGGCCCGAAGAGCAAGGATGCGACCTCGACCAGGGTTCAACCTCGGGGGAACCATTTCGGTGCGAGGGGCACGAAAAACGAGGGCATGATCTCGGTCAAGATTTGACCTCGAGGGAACCCTCCGACAGGGGGCCCAAAGAGCGAGGACGTGACCTCGATGGGGGTTCGACCTCGGGGGAACCACTCCGATGCGAGTAGCATGAAGAACGAGGATGCGACCTTGGCCGGGATTCGATCTCGGGGGAAACCACTCTTGTACGAGGGGCACGAAGAACGAGGGCATGACCTCGGTCGAGGTTTGACCTCGGGGGAACCACTCCAGTTGGGGGCTTGAAGAGCAAGGACGTGACCTCGACCGGGGTTTGACCTCAGGGGAACCACTCCAGTATTAGGGTGCGAAGAACGAGGACATGACCTAGACTGGGATTCAACCTTGGGGGAACTATTCTGATGCAAGGGGCATGAAGAACGAGGGCACGACCTCAGTCAGGGTTCAACCTCGGAGGAACCACTTCGATCAGGGGCTCGAAGAACAAGGGTGTGACCTCGATCAGGCTCGACCTTAGGGGAGCCACCTCGGCACGAGGGGCCCAGACCGGAGGTGGCCTCACCAAGATCTTTGTCCAGGTGGCACCGTCTGCCAGCATGGCTGCTAGTTGGATCTAAGAGGGGCTCCACATCAACGGTCTTGCCACATCAGGAAGAATAATTTCTTTCTATGGCTAGCAAGGGTGAAGGGCATTCTCATCTAACAAGAATTGATCGATGCTCTCTTATACGAGGATTCGAGGAAAAGCTGGCTACCATAGAGGATAATAATTGGAACTAGCTCCTGATGTAGGTAGTGAGCATGATCTATTTGTATTTGGCGGATAATATGGTGATTCATGTACTAAGCAAAACTTCTTAAATAGTGATGTGAATGAAGCTCAAAAAGATATACATGAAGTCACTCACGAATGCTCTCTTTCTCTGGAAGCAGTTCTACTAGCTACAGATAAGCGAGGGATAGAGCGTTCAGGAGCATCTCATCAACTTCTAGAGGATCCTCACCAATCTCCTCGGTATTGGTAAGAAAATTAAGCTAAATATTACTTTTCCCATCTTTTGAGTCCTTGGTGACTGCTCTTCTAGTGAAGAAGAGCACATTCAAGATGGAAGATTTTACTATAGCACTACTCGAAAATGAGGTTCTTAAATGGGAGAGTCGAGCTTCGAGTTTAGGTGACAACTTAGTTTTGACGGTGACTGGAGGTGCAAGTGCTAAAGGATGGAGCAATAGAGGATGCGAGGTGGGCAGTCCAAGTTCAAGTCAAGGGATGCAAACTAGATCAAATGCCACCAATACGATGAGTTGGGACTTGTGTTAAAGATTGTCCAAAATTCAAGGATCGGATGAAGGCTACCACAGTAGTAGTTTATGATAGCGATAGTGACCAATATAATGAGGCACTTATAGTATCCGACGAGGTATTTACTTCTCTCTAGTGAATTTTAGATTTTATATGTCCATGTCATATCTATTGAAGAGAAAATCTGTTTAATTCTTTAGAGAGTAGAGAGAGTCATATCTACTAACCAAATAGATCGAGCTATAGGGTCAATAGCATCGGGACAGTTAGCTTGAGGGCACATGATGGGATAGTGAAAAAATTGAGCGAGATCTGGTATATATTCAGTTTTTGTAGGAATTTAATTTTACTGAGTAGACTAGATTCAAGTAGCTACAGGTTGAAAGCTATTGATGGAATCCTAAGTATTGAATAGAAAAAAGTATGGAGCATATTACCTCTTGACAGAAAGTCTAGTACGAGGTGAGTCCTTAATACAGATGGGAGCCCAGTATGAGACAGAGCTCCGAGAGTAGATAGATCAAGCACGAGATGCGAGATTTGAGAGGATGATAGATGACATCGTAGAATGAAGTTTCTATATCGCAGGAGGCTTTCCGAGTAGGTTTCAGATCAGGTAGAGCATAGCACATGATAGAGATGGAATCGAGCTACTTGGCTTGACTCCCTTGTTTGCCCATCCATGTACAGTAAGTGTTTATCTCAGGACATAAAGACAAGATTTTTTAAGAGCTCTTAAAAATTATGTGAAGGCCGGACATTGAGTCAAGATGAGGTTAATTGGTAACACCTTGAGCTAGTCCACAGGAGAAAGTCCAACCCATGCTTGCAAGAAGACCAAGCATGCCATGCAGACTAAAGCTAGTCATGCGGATAATACAATGCATAAAATATCTGTAAGGACGTGACACGATACAAAACATCAATAAGGGTACAAAATCCTGCATAAACTATCTATGTAGAAGGAAGATCATATAAAATACCTATGCACCGAAAGAATACATAAAAATTTCTATGCAGATGGTTGTGCATATAAAAAGATCTATGCAGCCAATATACCACATCAAATATCTATGAAGATGAAAAATGACATAAAAAGTCAATTAATTATCCTAATTCTTTACCAGAGGCCGGTTTGAAAATTATTTTTGAGCTTCTGGCCATGCTTAGGCCCAATAATTTTGAAAAAAATCTAGACCTGGGCCCATTTGAACCAAATCAAAACTTTCATCATGACCTGAACCCATCATACAAGAAGGCCAGAAGAGAGATCGAATTCCATTATCTTCCTGGTGACCATGGTGATACCCTCGGATGGCTCGTCAATGTCACTTGGATCCAACTTTTCTACCGGTGAGCCCTCAATGGATGGCATGAGAGAACTCAGCAAGCTTTGGGCTTTAGAAGCATTGAAGCAGACTACTGTGGAGGATGCAATGCCAATTGATGGAGACATTGCTAGAGCAAGGCTTTTAGGTTGGAGCTGAAGCCCTGGTGGGGGTGGCAACAAGAGTGGGAGTCTTAGCTGGAGTTAGGGTGGTTTTCTCAGTCGGAGTTGGAGCTAATGGGAACGGAAGCCTTAGATGTAGAGTTAAGGGATTCGACAAAAATAGTAGTTGCTTGGAAGGTAGTAGGGGATCGACTCATTGGAATGAGGTGCCAGCATCTATGTGGTGCCCTTAGCCTTGGTGGAGGCCATGTGAGGATGGAGTGCCCGAACCTACTTGAGCAAGCAGGAGGCTTGGGCTACTTTTGGGCTTTTGGATTGGGCTTGCAATCAGACTGGGCTCGAGCCGGGCCAATGATAGGCCCGAGCCTAGCCCGAAAATGAAATGGACTCTATATCTTAGTCTAAACCTGGCCTGATTTTATTCAAATCTAGCCTAAAACTTGACCCAAAGTCAAGCCGGTCTAAGCTTATTTCCACTCTTATTCATTAGACAAAATAAATATAGATATGGATGTACTAGTATCTGATCTGTATCCGATCCAATTTTAGCCATAGGCTGCAATATGGTGGCTCGGCCTTGTTCTAGCCTTACTTCCAAGAAAAAAAATCCATGATCAAAAATATTGCCGCCGTGTCTCTAGCAGGAATGGTAATTGGATTCAGGTGATTCAAAAATTTATCTATCCTTTATTAAATAGTTCAAGATCCTAGATTTGAATTTAATTAATTTATTAAACAAATAATTCAATCTAATCCATATAATTTATTTATTAAACATATTAAATAAAATTAAACAATTTTTTGATAAATTAAATAGATTTAAATATATTAATCAAGTTAAGTGAATTAAATTGAACATGATAGAAATATGTTAAGTAGATTTTAAATAGATTAAACATATCTTAAATAAGTTAAATAAAATAAATTATAATTCAACCTAACTAGTAAATATATTAAAATAAATTAAATGGGTCAAAAGTGAATCCAATCCCTTTTAATAAACATGAGTCCAACCTCTTTATTAAAGAGATCTAAATGGATTAATCTGATCCAAATTCGTTAATATCAAATCTAAAATATATTTCAAACAAATTGCTTATGGTCCGAGTAATCCGTTGACTTATAAATTACCACCCCAAGTCTCTATTACCTAACATACATTTTTGTTTAGGATTGTTTCTATACTATTCCGAGCTTAATAAGTTAATTATATACTGAAATGGCTTTCAAATTATGAAAGTTTTCAAAAAAATTAATCGATAATTTTAGAAATGGACTCGGTCAATTTCTTGATCAAATAGTGCTCAACAATTCAGGTTAAATCACCTCACTATTAAAAACAGCCGCACAATCCCCGATTTAAGAAGGGTCGCAGGAGGGAGCAACGTGGTGTGTCCTAACTCCAAAGATTGAATTAATATAGGAAGATTTGTACACAAGACCCCAAGATGGATGCAAGGTTAGTGGCCTGCCGGCGTTTGCGTGCTCGATGGCTAGCTCCTTGGGTGGACATGGCTCTATACCACTTTATTATCATGTTTACAATTTTCCCTGCAATATCGATCTAACATCCATAAAAAATATATTATTTTTTAGTTACGAGGTTGCTCCTCCATTATAGTCAGACATGTATATAAGAAAACTAACACGGAGGCCTATATTACCAGTCATTCGGATGAGATGTGTTGCCGCCTGGATCGTCATGGCCCGTAGCTCTGGTGCGTCGGGTCCCTCCCACCGGACGCTCGGCCTCCGGCCTCGTAAATCGGATCTCTCCGTCGGACGGACCTGCAAAACAGAAAAGACCTGGGCTGAGGATTCCAACGAAGATACTCCGATGATCAAGTCAGTGGGACGATCAAGAGGAACAGAAGACCTCTGAGGTGAAGAGCTTGGAAGACTCTCCGCTCCTAAAGGGTGATAAGAATGGAAGATAATGTAGGACTGAAGAGAGTCTGCCATCTCTTACCTCCCCTTACCTTTTCATGCTGGTCTTATGTAGATGAGCGATTCCTGTCATTTGGGGAGGCGCGTTATTCTTGGCATAGGCCTGTGAGGATTCTGCAGGCCTGGAAGGCTAGGATAGGTTGGTAAATCTTCTTCTTCTGAGCGGTTTAGAAAGTTGGTGGAGTACAGTGCCTAGAGTGGGGCACTCTTTCCTGATTGGTATAAACTGTGACCTGGAGGCTTTAATATAGCCCTCCTTGTAAGCGGCGCGCTATAGGACCTATAGCAAGTCTGGCAGGGACCGTGATTTTACATGTCGGGACTGCCATCCAGGCTTTCTCGTACTTGTGCTTTGAAAAGCATACCTGGGACGGAGTCAGACGGACCGTGGCATGTAGATCGAGACGAGGTAGGCGGAGGCTCTCCACGCACATGGTTCGAGGTGCCCCGTGGCAAGGTAGGCTTGCAGAGGCTCCTCGTGCACGTGGACCGGGGAGAGGGTAGCATGCCGGGCTGGCTGGGCGAACGAACTCCATGCAGGCGGAGCCAAGACCGCACCAGGCGGAGGTGCGGGCGCAGGGTAGAGCCGGACTGGAGCGGGGCCCCAGACCGAGGCACGGATGTGCCCGGGCAGAGCCGGACTGAAGCGGGCATGCCCGGGCATGCACGAAGCTGGTAGAGGTGCCCCTCTTCTCCCGCTACGGTGACGTGCGAGCCGGGGCACGACTCGATGCCGGATCGGGGTGGAGCCGCGCTGCTCCCTTCGCGTGCGGATATCGAGGTGGGCCATCCATTGGAGCACACTCGAGCCCGATGAGAAAGGCCTGCTAGACCGTGGGGCTGCCCTGAGATAGGAGGAGCCAGGCCACGGGCGGAGCCATCTTGGGGCCTGACTCTTCGCGGGGGAGAACGCCGCGCCGGGCATTGCCGGACTGGGCGGAGCCGAAGCTGAAGCGGACAGAGTCGGAGAAGACGAAGCCAGAGTGGACGGAGCCGGACCGGGCGCGGGAGTGCCGGACTGGCGCAAGCGTGCCGGATTGGGCACGGGCCAAAGCTGGACCCACCCATCCGCATGCCGGGCTGAGCTAGACCTAAGGCGCGGGAGTGCCGAACTGGCCCAGGTGTGCCAGACTGGGCATGGGCTGGAGCTGGACCCACCCGTCCGCATGCCGAGCTGAGTCGGACCTGGGGCGCGGGTGTGCCGAACTGGCACAGGCGTGCTGGACTGGGCGAGGGCCAGAGCTGGACCCTCAAGTCCGCATGCCGGGCTGAGCCGGACCTAGGGTGCGAGAGCGCCGGACTAGCGCAGGTGTGCCGGACTGGGCATGGGCCGGAGTGCACCACCCGCACCGAGAGTGTCGAACTGGGCACGAGCTAACCCGTGCCACACCTCTGCGATCGACTGGAGCGGAGTGGATGGACTCCACACAGGCGGAGGGCGCCATACTAGAGGCTCTTGGGAGACTTTACACTGGCGAAGGATGCCGTGCTTGGAGGCTCGCGCAGCATGCCACACTGAAAACGTCTCGCCGAACTGAGATGCGAGCTGAGCCGTCAAGAAATTTGATTCCGTGCATGGCCGAAGTGGCGAATTGAATGGCTAAAGTGGGCTGGCCGAGGTGCAGACCTGGCCGCCATAGGTGCCGATCTCCTCTTAGAACAAGCGGACCCACCATCTTCTATTGATGGGAGACTTTAGGGTATCCATGAAGCACGTGGCCACGTCAGCCACCAATGAGGATGCTGTGTCAGGGCTGAATGAATTTTTTTACTACTGTAACAGATGCCCCCATTCCCTGAGTCCAAAATGTCAACATTTTGGATAAAAGGAGTACTATTATCCATTCAGCTCTGCACCATAGCGGGCTTTATACTGGTTGTAAGAAGTTAGTCGCTAGATGGAACTGAACTTGCCGGAGGTTCGCCGTTGGTCTTTGAAGGCCTAGATGAAGGCATCGAGTATGGCTGTCCTCTTCATGAACAGGGAGTAGCCTACAAAATAAAAAGTGGTGTTTCTGAAACTTACTTGCCTGTAGGTACTTCGACCGAAGGTTAGTTGCATTGTGATGGTGCTAGCACTTCGTCTGACTCCTCTTTGACTGGATAGAAGGTGGTGCCGAGGAGGAAGAGGTTAGTGAGCTGCATAACTTGGATGCACACATACATGATTGGGCATATAGTTGGCATGGCCGAGCTTAGAGTACCCCTCGGAACCTTTGATGAAGGCGTTGAAGTTGATGGAAGATGGAAGCCATCCTGGTGAAAGAACTCAAGGAGAGAGAGAGTTTGACTCTAGCCAGATGCTCGGCTTGACCTAGGAGGAGCCATCCTGGTGAAGGAGCTCAAGGAGCAGGAGTTCGACTCCAACCAGATGCTCGACCTCGGGGGAGCCATCCTGGCGGAGGAACTCAAGGAGCAGGAGTTTGACTCTGGCTAGATGCTCGACCTCGGGGGAGCCATCCTGGCAGAGGAACTCAAGGAGAGAAAGTTCGACTCTGGCTACATGCTCGACCTCGGGGGAGCCATCCTGGTGGAGGAACTCAAGGAGCAGGAGTTCGACTCCGGCCAGATGCTCGACCTTAGGGGAGCCATCATGGCGGAGGAACTCAAAGAGCAGGAGTTCGCTAGCACATGCATCGTCGTCGCAAACTCCAGTTGGTGGAGGTGCAGCCATCACAAGCTTCCACGGTGGTTGGCCTTGTGCATTCCAGTGACCGAGAATGTTTAATAAGGCTGGTGACGATGGTGTTGCAGAAGCCCTTAAGAGGGGAGCGGTATAGTTCATGCATTTGTGAGCTTTGTACCAACGCCTTTTAGGAATCGCACCTCGTTGTTGCCTTCCCCGGCCATGGTGGGGGGTTGGTACTCTTCATTTCAAATGGGAGTTTGACCTCAGAGGGAGCTTGGTCTCAGTATGAAGCTTGACTTCAGTGAGGAGTTAGGCCCCAGTGAGGAGCTTGACTTCAGCTCGGCTTGAATGTAGAGCTTCATTAAGGGTCCTGACTTCGGCTTGGCTTTATTAAGGAGCTTGACTTCAACCTGGCTTGATTAAGGAGCTTGACTTCAGCTTGGCTTCACTAAGGAGTTTGACTTCAGCTCGCTTGAGAAGGAGCTTGAATTCAGCTCGGCTTGATTGAGGAGCTTTGGAAGCTTCCTGGCTTTGGTGCGGGACTTCTAGCATTTTCCGTCTTGAGGCACCGGGGTTTCCGGTCTTGAGGTGCCGGGGTTTCTGATGTTAAGTTCCCAGGCTTCAGGAGTTTCCGGTGCCGGGGTTTCCGGTCTTAAATTCCCGTGCTTCAGGAGTTTTCGGTGCTAGGGTTTTCGATCTAAAATTCCCGGGCTTCAAGAGTTTTCGGTGCCGGGGTTTCCGATCTTAAAGTGCTGGGATTTCCGGTCTTAAGGTGCTAGGCTGCTGAACTGTGAGTCTAGCGGTGGACAGTGAGACTCCCGGGGTTTCCCATAGGCATCTCCAAACTGTGAGCACAGCAGGTACTGAACTGTGAGTTTCACGGTAGATGGCGGGACTTCATGGAGTCTCTTGCAGACATCTCCAGAATGTGAATAAGGCAGGAGTTGAACTGTGAGTCAAGTGATAGATGGTGGGACCCCTAGGGTTTCCCAGCTGTCACCCTCGGACTGTGAGTTCAGCAGTGGGCGTAGGGCTATAATACCTGCCGTCGATGATGATATAAGAGCTTTTCCTGCAGAACTGAAACACAGTTTTTTACGTTGAAAAGATAGCGGAGAAAGGAATTACCTTAAAAAAGAATTGGACTCCATTGCATGGGAGAATAGAGCTTCGTTGCATGGGAGAGAAGGAGCTCCGTTGCATGGGAGAAGTAGACTCCATTGCATGGGAGAGCAGGGCTCTGTTGCATTGGAGAATAGGACTCCGTTTTATAGGAGAGCAGGGCTTCGTTGCATGGGAGGATAGAGCTTCGTTGCATGGGACAGGAGGAGCTCCGTTACATGGGAGAAGAGGACTCCTTTGCATGGGAGAGCAGGGCTCCATTGCATGGGAGGATAGAGCTCCGTTGCATGGGACAGGAGGAGCTCCGTTGCATGGGAGAATAGAGCTCCGTTGCATGGGAGCATAAGTCCCTATTGCATGGAAGCTTGAGGCTCCGTTGCATGGGAGAGATAAGGCTCCGTTGCATAGGAGAGATGAGGCTCCATTGCATGGGAGCATAAGGCCCTGTTGTGTGGGAGCTTGAGGCTCCGTTGCACGGGAGAGATGAGGCTCCTTTGCATGGGAGCTTGAGGCTCCGTTGCATGGGAGAGGGCTCCGTTGCATAGGAGCATAAGGCCCTGTTGTATGGGATCTTGAGATTCCGTTGCATGGGAGAGGGCTCTGTTGCATGGGAGAATAGGACTCCTGAGAAGTGACAGGCATTTGAAAAGACCACAAGCATGAATTTCTTCTCTCACTACGGTGGTCAGACCCTTTCTCCCTCTCTTCTTCTCTTCTTCTTTCTTTCTTTTTCTTTCTTTTTTTTTTTTCTTTTTTTTTTCTTTTTTTTGAAACCCGTGCGATCAGCCACCCATGGCATTGACGTGGGTTTGGAGATTCCCTGTCTCCCTCTCTTCTTCTCTTCTTCTTTCTTTCTTTTTTCTTTTTTTTTTCTTTAAACCCGTGCAGTCAACCACCCATGGCATTGACGTGGATTTGGGCATTCCCCGTCAAATATTGCCGGGAATGACGATGCCCCTTTACGGCTCGGAACCTTTTCTCGAGACCTCTTCCTAAAGTCCCGAGAGAGAGGGGGAGCTCCCGTGCCCCCATCCTCATGCCCCCAGTCTACCCCCCGGGGGTAGAGGACGAAGGTGGCTACTGTTGTCCACCAGTTGAGGAGCTTCAATCCACCCCCTACCCGGCGCGCCAATCTGTTGCCGCCTGGATCGTCGTGGCCCGTAGCTCTGATGCGTCGGGTCCCTCCCACCGGGTGCTTGGCCTCTGGCCTCGTGAATCGGTTCTCTCCATTGAGCGGACCTGCAAAACAGGGGAGACCTAGACCAGGGATTCTAGCGAAAACACTCCGACAATCAAGTCAGTGGGACGATGAGGGGAACAGAAGACCTCTGGTGTGCAGAGCTTGGAGGACTCTCCGCTCCCAGAGGGTGATAAGAATGGAAGATAATGTAGGATTGAAGAGAGTCTGTCGTTTCTTACCTCCCCTTACCTTTTCATGCTAGTCTTATGTAGATGAGCGATTCCTGTCATTTGGGGAGGCGCGCTATTCTTGGCATAGGCCTGTGAGGCTTCTGCAGGCTTGGAAGGCTAGGATAGGTTGGTGAATCTTCTTCTTCTAAGCGGTTCAGGAGGTTGGTGAAAGAGCATAGTGCCTTGGGTAGGGCACTCTTTCCTGATTGATGTAAACTATGACCTGGGGGCTTTAATATAACCCTCCTTGCATGCGGTGCGCTACAGGACCTATAGCAAGTCTGGTAGGGACAGTGATTTTACGTGTCGGGGCTGCCATCCAAGCTTTCTCTTACCTGTGCTTTAAAAAGCATACCTGGGACGGAGTCAGACGGACCGTGGCATGCGGATCGAGACAAGGTAGGCGGAGGCTCTCTGCACACACGATTCGAGGTGCCCCGCGATGAGGCTAGGCCTGTAGAGGCTCCTCATGCACGCGGACCGAGGCGAGGGGAGTGTGTCGAGTTGGCTGGGCGAATGGACTCCATGCAGGTGGAGCCAAGACCACGCCGGGCGGAGGTGCGGGTGCAGGGTGGAGCCAGACTGGAGCAGGGCCCCAGGCCGATGTCGGGCCGAGGCGTGGACATGCACGAACATGCCCGGGCAGAGCCGGACTGAAGCGAGTGTGCCCGGGCATGCGCAAAGCTAGCAGAGGTGCCCCTCTTCTCCCGCTACGGCGACGTGCGAGCTGGGGCACGACTCCACGCCAGACTGGGGTGGAGCCGCGCTGCTCCCTGCGCATGCAGAGATCGAGGTAGGCCATCCGTCGGAGCACACTCGAGCCGGATGAGAAAGGCCTGCTAGACCGTGGGACTGCCTTGAGATGGGAGGAGCCAAGCCGCGGGTGGAGCCATTTTGGGGTCGGACTCTTCGCCGGGGAGAACGCCGTGCCGGGCATTGCCGGACTGGGCGGAGCCGAAGCTGAAGCGGACGGAGCCAGAGCGGACTGAGCCAAATCGGGCGCGAGAGTGCTGGACTGGCGCAAGCATGCCAGACTGGGCGCGGGCCGGAGCTGGACCCATCCATCCGCGTGCCGGCCTAAGCCGGACCTGGGGCGTGGCAGTGCCGGACTGGCACAGGCATGCTGGACTGGGCACGGGCCAGAGTTGGACCCACCCATCCACTTAACTGGCTGAGCCGGACCTAGGGCACGGGAGTGCCCGACTGGCACAGGCATGCCGAACTGGGCGCGGGCCGGAGCTGGACCCACCCGTCCGCGTGCTGGGCTGAGTCGGACCTGGGGCGCGAGAGTGCCGGCTGGGCGCGGGCTGGATTGCACCACCCGCACCGGGCATGCCGAACCGGGCGTGGGCCAAACTGCCCACCCGTGCCGGGCGTGCCGAGCGTGCCGAACTGGACATAGGCATGCCGAACTTGGGGCAAACTGGAGCTGGCCCGTGCCATGCCTCTGCGGTCGACTGGAGCGGAGCGGACGGACTCCACGCGGGCGGAGGGCGCCATGCTGGAGGCTCACCGGGGACTTTACGCTAGCGGAGGATGCCGCGCTTGGAGGCTCGCACTGCATGCCACACCGAAAACATCTCGTCGGACTGAGATGCAGGCTAAGCCGTTAAGAAATTGGATTTCGTGCATGGCAGAAGTGGCGAATTGCATGACCGAAGTGGGCTGGTCGAGGTACCGACCTGGTTGCCATAGGGGTTGATCTCCTCTTAAAACAAGCGGACCCACCGTCTTCTTTTGATTGGAGACTTGGGGGTACCCATGAAGCACGTGGCCACGTCAGCCACCAAGGAGGATGCTGTGTTAGGACCGAATGAATTTTTTTACTACTGTAACAGAATGTTTTGAACTCACTTCAGCGACACTCCTTTTACTTTTAAGGGCCGTGTTCGGAAGACTAACATGGAGGCCTATATTATCAGTCAATTCAGATGAGGTGCTTTGAACTCACTTCGACGACACTCCTTTTACTTTTAAGGGCCATATTTTTTCTGACTTTTTTTTTTTTTGTGGATATATTCATACCTGCAGGACTATTGATTGAATGATCCGCTCTACCAAATATATATATATATATATCCATAAAAGACAAAATGAGTCAACTTCTGCAATTCAAGCAAATGGATATAAACAAAAAAGAAAACAAGAAAATGATCCGGTCCAGACTCATGTTTACAATTTTCCATACATTATCAGATCCGAACATCCATTATAGACAAAATGAGATATAACTTCTGCAATTCTATCAAATGGACACTTGCAAAAAAAAGAGAACAAGTAAATGATATGGAGCAAGGGAGTAGGAGACCTAGGTTCCCACATTGGAAATGTAATTTAACAGCTAATAGCCATGTACTCTTCCGAAGAACTGATCAACTGACAAATGATGCCTAGATCAAAGGTACATGAGGTTAGAACCATGGAATTTGGTAGATACATGTTCAGGCTTCAGGAAGGAGCCCTCCTTGAGTTGTTTATCTCTAGGTATTATTTATTTGTAGCAAAGATGGAATTAGTTAAAGTCCAGGAGTTACCTTAGTTACCTATATACCACATTAACCTAGTTAAAGATATCCTCTCTATAGTGCAGCACCCAGGCCTCAGACCGAATGTGACAAAACCAAACCCCAATTATGAAAGGAGTAATTCTTTGCCTACCTGAAATGGTATAGAAAAAATACATCATCAAATATGATTGAACCATATAAGGATCACGTAAATCCTACTTTTCAATGCATAATTAATACCTCCAGCTTTATCTTTTCATTAAAAATTTTAAATAACAAAAACATCCCTCCCTTATAAATAATTATGGCATCCCATCCCATGATTTAAAATATGACACCTCGTATCATAACATCAAAAAATATTTTCATCATTAAATTTTTTTAAAAAATTTTAATGGCAAAAATATCTCTCACCTTATGATATCATATAAACAAGATTATAACATCCTATTTACAAATAAATATCATAAAAAAAATATATTTTTATTATTCAATTTTTTTAAAAAAAATAAATATTATATATATTAAATACATATTTGAATATGAAATGCCTTTCCTTTGCGAAGGGATATCATAACCCTATTCACAAAATGTTAAAAAACTGAAAATATTTTTATTATTAAAATATTTTTAAATTTTTTTCAACTATAAAATATTCTAAAGTTTATAATATTTTGTGAACAAGATTATGATATCATATTCACAAACTGGTATCATAAAAGAAAGATATTTTTACCATTCAAAACTTTCAATAAAAAATAAATTACAGATATTAAAAACATATTTCAATAACACAAATGCCTTCTTATATGACACATCTTTGTAAACAAGATATCATAATCCTGTTTATAGGATATCATAAGACGAGAAATATTTTCATCATTAAAATTTTTTTTGACGATAAAAATATTTCTTGATCTTATAACATGAAAATATCATATCCCAAACTACCAGATATTATAATCTAAGTTATAAAATGTCATAATTTTTTTAATAAAAAGATATTTTCATCGTTCAAATATTTTAAAAAAAATAAAATTATAGTAATAAATGTGTATTAAAAAATAAAATTTATTTGACCCAATCAAGTTGTATGACATATTTTATTTTTTCTCTGCCGAATGATGTACAAAGACTTTCTCCAAGTACAAAAGTTTCAAACAGTAGATAAAATCATTAACTGCCAATCTTAATACACTCAACTCAGTCATGTTTCAACTAGCTTTCATTTTATTTGCCTAATCGGTTTTACTAGTTCTATGCCTTTTTATTTCCAAGCTGCATGCAATTCCCAAAAAGTTCAGACCTTCCCCAGTTATCCAGCACCATCAACCAACAAAACAATAATCTGAACATGAAACATGCAGCATAAGGTCTACTCCAGGAGATCAGCAGTTTTACATCAAAAGCGCAATAAGTTCAGGGGACAAAGGTGAGACATCATTAAGGGGTTATAGCCATTGCTATAAACACATGTTTTTTTTTTTTTGATGAACCAATAAACACATGTTTACCAAAGGAATTTAATGCAGGCCAATACAATGGAATGATAACAACCTATCAGAACCAGCCAACTAGGTTCACTATTGATCTTGGTTTTCTAAGGACAAAAATCATGTCTGAATTTTTAGTTAGTTAAACAAAGGGAAAAAAAATGCTCTTAATACAAATTGAATACTAAAGCTCAAATGGATGCATCAAAGAAGAATTACTAAAACAGTAACAATTACTAAAACACTTTCTGGGTGGTCAGCATATGCCTAATATGCAGCAGCAACTACTGAAATTACTTGGTGCATCATGCAGTTCATAATAATGCTGAAAGTGTGAGGAACCCTAAATAATGAAAAATAGTCAGGAGTGGAAAGAAGAATGATGAAGAGATGCCAATCAATCTAGCTCAGAAAGATCAAAGTCAAAGAGTTGATCATGAACTAAAGAACACAAAATCATTTTCCATGAGGATCAATTTCCAGATGTTAAAGGATTCCTTTTTCCAATTTTCCTTACTGTTTCTCTGTTTCAGCTAATGGTCTAAGAATACATAATTTCCCATGCTTTTACTATAAAAAGTACACCTTGGAACTTCATTGGGTGCCAATGACACCTCAATGCTAGTTAAGAAAAAGACCCCTATACTTTAAAACAAATTTTAGGTACACAAACAGAAAACTTTCTATCTTCAGATAAAGTTCCTTCTTTTTGATCCAGTGGGATGGAATCTAAGCCATGTCTTTCATCCAGAGGATGTATCCCAATCACAATGTCCCTAGTTGACAATCAACCCCAACCATGAACTGTTAAAAAATTGCACTGAGATGCAAGCTTGCATACATCTCTTCTGGAGAAAGAATCATACTGCCTGGAAGATATACTAAACAATTAGGTTTACAATGGACATTTCCCACATTCACAGAATTATATTCTTTCATCACATTCCCATGGAACTGAATGTGAATCATAAAGAAAAAAATAGAATACAAAAAGCTTTACAACAACATGTCTTTTGCAGGATTTAATTTTCAGATGGACTCAAGTCTGATAAATTTAGTTACATAAAAGAACAGAAAGTAGATTAAGTAAAACCCATCATTACAGTCATTCTTTTGGTACATTTAGACAATGCATGAATTGTCTAAGCCTAACTTTGCAACATCTTTTTAAACTTTCTCCAATCTGCTAGCCATTATATTAGCTCGGTATCCTTTCACTGGTTAGTTCTGCTTACACAACATTTGTAGACCCAAACTAACCTAATACAACCTAATTAAATTATATAAGACTCTTTCCCTCGGATGCATGGGAGACATTAACAGTTAGAGACTTCCTTCCCTGAGTGCTGCTCCATAAAGTGATTTCCCCCTAGCCATTATCTAACAGATGGCAAACTCTTGATTTTTGCCATACATTAGTCTGTTTCTTATAACCGTAGTCCATAAGTAACAAACCTCTTATGCCTTTGCAACTATAAGATGATGAAATATAATCCATGCACTATAACTACTGTGTGTCTAATCCATTGCTTAGGTCTGACACTATCAAAAATCTACATTAAAGAATTGCTCCAGACTGTGCAAGATTAGCACCAACGAAAACAAGAAAAAACTGAACAGAAACTGTAGAATTGTCCAACCAACATTTGGCAAAGATGAGAGAGAATAATCATGAGAATTGAGTAGTAGCATCAGGGATGCATAAATAAACTTTGTAGCAGACGTACAATAATAGCATAGCCTCCATAGCTTCTAATAATTACCAACAATGCAACCATATCCAATTCAGTCTCTTCAGATTCAAATATCCCCTATAAGATTACAACAGAATGAAATACATCTTTCGATATCAAAAAAAAAAATATTCAAAAATTTCAAAATTTAAATAACTGCTAATCAAACATATATTCATTTCACAATCTGAGTGATTTAATTCATCATATGACATGACAAACTTTTGAAGTCATAGAATGTAGACCAACAAGAAAATGAAAGTGCAAAAAAGCAAGAGCATCGCTTCTTTTAATTTCTGATAACCAATATGAGAAACCATCAAAGAAATGCCTGTTCCCATTTCAAAAGCTCAGAAAAATTTTTGAGAAGCCTTCACAAGTCAAATAAAGCAGAAAGGGATCCTGCAAAAACCCAACTGTAGTGGTATAATCAGATCAGCACATCAGTGTGTGAGCTTCATTTTTTTTTTCTTTTTTTTTTCTATAGTCTTGCCAACCACTGGCAATAAATAACAACATTGACAGGACCTTAAAACTTAAGTGCAATCTTCATATGCAATTATTCAGAAAAACACTGCAAAGGCTATCCCACTACACAATTGGGAAAAGTGGTATGCAATTGAAAGAATTTTCCTTACCAGACTCAATCTACAAGGGATGGTCGGCTTTCACACAGTCTATAGATCACTCTCCCCATACCTCTACAGATTAAACTAGGTACTCATAATAAACCAGGAATAAGCTATCTGGAACTGTGAGAGGCAAACTATCTATATAGTGATAGAAGTGCATCACATTTTCCTTTTCTAAAGTCACATTGTCAACCACATCGCCATTACTTGTAAGCACCCAGAGGTCTCTTGAACGAACTCTTTTCAGGCTTCCCCTGCAAAATGGACAGGACTGCGATCTTGTATTCCTGTAGATTTGAAACAACACCAACAACAGATAGCATGAGAAACCATGAAAACATCATCAAAACAAAAACCAAAACCAAAATGGATTACAATGGCATTGGATGCGTGCTCACCAGTCGTGGTAGCAATTGATGCACATAGCATGGTTGCAGTTAGGCAGGACCATCTTGGTACAGACTTCCATACAAATCCCGCATTCATCATCCCTCTCCACATCCTTATCAGAAAGCTTCCTCCATTCTTCCATCCTCTTCCTGCCCACTACCTCTTTACATCGATCTCTCTCCTCGGACTCATCTTTCTCCACCAAGTAGCATTCAAGTTGTTGAAGAGAAGGATATATAACAGCTGCAATTTTAATTTCCAAAACAAAACTGCATTTAGTGATACAACAAGAAAGTAGACACAAGAACACACGAATGAAAACTACAAGGATCAGTGCAAGTATAGACCATAGAACTGCCTAAGGCTAGCCCTCCTTTCACATGTAGATACTGTCCCCTTTCCATCAGCACAGACCTGAATCATTCAAAATTAAACAATTCACTTGGTTGGGTGTGGCAAAAAAGAAAAAGAAAATTCAAAGCTTTAATAGATTATCCAAGAAACAATTCCACAGAAACAGAGAAATTTCACATAAAACTCTATTTACAAGTATAAAATTTAATAAATTTCAATTTTGGAAACATACCTTGTAAACAAGTACGTGGAGAAGACCTAAATAACTAGGGAGGGAGCAAGAACAAGAACAGTCTAACCACTGGATTAGGAAAAGAAAGAATGGTGCCAGAGGGCTGTAAGACAGCTTCATCTGAAGGCACGCACCACCATAAGCTCTTTGCATAGTATCAGCCCTGAAAATTCCACCATCCCGATCATAATCAAAAAAACATCCACCCATCCCAAATCCAGTCTACAAGGTGCAATTTTTTTAAAAATAAAAAATAAAACTCAAAGCATGGCAAAAGCAAACCAGGAGCTAAAAGTTATAATCAAAAAACAACAGAACCCAAAAACAGCAATAAGCAAAGGAACCCAAAAAGGAAAAAAAAAAAAAAAAAATTGTAGAGAGATAGAGGGGTTACAGGGTGTTGGCATGGTGGATATCAGCTTCGAGGGCTTTGAGAGAAGCTCTCAAGGATGATGACCTCATAAGCTGGTTCTGGAACATGATTTCGGACCTTGCTAGGTTGTTTTGGAGAAGAAAGCGAGTGAGGGAGAGATATGGATTGAAATTTGGTAAAGAAGGAGAAGAAGAAAGGAAATGATCGGCAACTCCTATCGCTGCTGCCCTCAGCAACCAAATGATGATGTATCGCGGTAGATGATAATGATGGCGGAGCCGTGGAGGAGCATTAAAGATAAAAACAAGGCTGCGATGGGAGGCAGGCTTGGGGCTGTTCGGTTCCTAGAAAAGATAAATTAATATAATATTCTACGTTGGATGGCGTCAAATTGGATGCGTGGGGCCTGTGTATTCGGGAACTGATTAGCTGCATCGCAGCAGCCGAATACAATAATTACGATGCCCCCAACGTAATTAGACCGAAAATTTCCTAAAAATCCAACTAAGAATCTAGGTCAAATCCAACTTGAAAATTTCCTTTCTTGCCGCGAGTTTTGAACAGGGTAGAGTTTTTTTTTATTCCACGGAAGAGTCGAGCAATAGACCTGAAATAAATACAGCTGAGGTGGTAATCGCTTGATAGAAACTTAAATCTCTCGTCCATCAATCATGCATTGGAGATATAAAATTTATGGTTAACTCAATTAAATTTATAATATATTGAAAATAAAATAAAAAATAAAAAAATAATTTAAAAATAAAATTAAAAAAATAATAATAAAATAATCTTGGAGTTCATGTTGGTCCGTGATAATAAAAAAGTTAGGAATATATATAATAAATTCTGTTCATTCGACTGACGAACAGGTTGGTGTATTCATGTTCACATAGTGAATGGCTGCGAAAAAATTAATATGCACCGTGTATCGAAAAATTTTTAGCTGGAGTTGGAGGACTGTCTGGGATGGCCACGTCTGGAATCTAATGCCTCCCCTTTTTTCTTATCATAAAATATTATATATATAATAATATTATAATTTATATATTAAAATATTATTGAGTTGATATTTGACGCGAGATGTGTTTGAGGCGGGTGGATTTGGACAGCGTGCTGGTCTTCTGGGCTACCGGCACGAGACCTACCCACGTACTGTGAGACCGTCAGCTTATCACTCCCAACAACCACAAACCCCCGTAGACGAGGGGTTTTTTTTAATCTTTTTTATTTAATTTAAATAAAATTATTATTATTATTTATAAATAAATTTATTTAATCTATTAAAAAACTTATTTAAGATCATGTTGCCGATCTTGCCGCTGTGGCCTGTAACTTCAGAGCTGGTGGCGGGATCAGACTGTCCGCCTCGAGATCTCTGGGCTCCCGATCCTGCAAGACAAGATCAGAAATTCCGGCCGGGATCCCGACGAGGGAGCTCCGACGGTCAAGTTAGAAAACGGCGAGATGGAACAGAATCTCCAAGGCGGGCCCCTGAAGGAGTTCCAGGCTTAGAGATTATCTTAGCAAAAAATGTCTCTGGAAGAGTGGAAATTGGGCCAAGTTCCTTCACCGAGCTTGTGCCAAGGGACCCCCCTCGGGATCTTGGATCCTGCTCTCGGTGCCTTTTCTTTTCCCAGCCTTTTTTTTCCCTTACCTGGTCGTCCGCTCTTCCCATCCTTTTATCCCATCACGCTGCCTCCGGCCACCCGCCCTTGGGAGGCCCCTTCTTCGCTTTCACCTCCTTCTCTCTCTCTTTCCCCTTTCCCCTTCGGGTCCAGGAACTCGGCGGCCTCCTTGTCTTTCTTGCCGAGCCCAGCGAGGAAAGGGTAGAGGGAGGACACCGGCCAGACCTTGGGCCGAGCGCGAGCGCTCTCCTTCCCAGACATCGACAACGTCCATTACCGGGTCCTGTCTTGCCAGGACTTCGCCTCTCGGCTGCGGAACCTGTCGGGCCGATGTAAACGAGGTTTCGCACGTTGCTGCCGACCGTACCGGCGCTCCTCTCGAGGTACGGCGCGCGCTGCTCGAGGGGCGATCTCGGAACTCGTGCCCCTGCTTCTCGACGGCCTCACCATGCAGAGTAGCCAGCCTCGGCCAAGGTGGGCCCCTCCTGGGCGAACCCTAGCGGAGCGGCAGAGGAGCGCTCGACTTCGGTCGAGGTGGACCCGTGTCCGGGCGCCACCTGGCGAAGGAGCAGGAAGGCCCGGCTCGACCTCGACCGAGGTGGAACCGTCTCAGGGCGCCACCCGGCGAGGGAGCAAGGGGCCGTCGGCTTCGGCCGAGGTGGACCCCTCCTGGGCGGACACCTGGCGGAGCGGCAGAGGTGCGCTCGACTTCGACCGAGGTGGACCCGTGTCCGGGCGCCACCTGGCGAAGGAGCAGGAAGGCCCGGCTCGACCTCGACCGAGGTGGAACCGTCTCAGGGCGCCACCCGGCGAGGGAGCAAGGAAGGCCCGGCTCGACCTCGGCCGAGGTGGAACCGTCTCAGGGCGCCACCCGGCGAGGGAGCAAGGGGCCGCCGGCTTCGACCGAGGTGGACCCCTCCTGGGCGGACACCTGGCGAAGCGACAGAGGGGCACTCGACTTCGGTCGAGGTGGACCCGTGTCCAGGCGCCACCTGGAGAAGGAGCAGGAAGGCCCGGCTCGACCTCGGCCGAGGTGGAACCGTCTCAGGGCTCCACCCGGCGAGGGAACAAGGGGCCGCCGGCTTCGGCCGAGGTGGATCCCTCCTGGGCGGACACCTGACGGAGTGGCAGAGGGGCGCTCGACTTCGGCCGAGGTGGACCCGTGTCCGGGCGCTACCTGGCGAAGGAGCAGGAAGGCCCGGCTCGACCTAGGCCGAGGTGGAACCGTCTCAGGGTGCCACCCGGTGAGGGAGCAAGGGGCCACCGGCTTCGACCGAGGTGGACCCCTCCTAGGCGGACACCTGGCGAAGCGGCAGAGGGGCGCTCGACTTCGGCCGAGGTGGACCCGTGTCCGGGCGCCACATGGCGAAGGAGCAGGAAGGCCCGGCTCGACCTCAGCCGAGGTGGAACTGTCTTAGGGCACCACTCGGTGAGGGAGCAAAGGGCCGCCGGCTTCGGCCGAGGTGGACCCGTGTCTGGGCGCCACTTGGCGAAGGAGCAGGAAGGCCCGAATCGACCTTGGTCGAGGTAGAACTGTCTCAGGGCGCCACCCGGCGAGGGAGCAAGGGGCTGCCGGCTTCGGCCGAGGTGGACCCCTCCTGGGCGGACACCTGGCGAAGGAGCAGCAGAGGGGCGCTCGACTTCGGCCAAAATGGACCCGTATCCGGGTGCCACCTGGCGAAGGAGCAGGAAGGCCCAGCTCGACCTCGGCCGAGGTGGAACCGTCTCAGGGCGCCACTCGGCGAGAGAGCAAGGGGTCGCCGGCTTCGGCCGAGGTGGACCCGTGTCCGGGCGCCACCTGGCGAAGAAGCAGGAAGGCCCGGTTCGACCTCGAGTTCGGCCGCGGTGGAGCCACATCCGACCTTGCTGGACCGCTCCCGCTCTGCCGAAAAAATCCACGTGGTTCGGATCACGCCCGGCGGAATCTGAGACACGCCACGTCATCGTAACGGCTGTAACAGTTGCCCCCCATCCCCTCGTTCCGCTGAGGCATCATGGCTCGGAACGTGGGGATTTAATGCGGAGATGACGTGAGGAAGGCGAAGATCTCGCGCCATGATTGCCACGATCCTCGTCGCCGTTCCTCGTTGCGCCCGAGGTCCTATGAGAGGCTGTCACGTGTCATCTTTCCAGTTGCACTTAATGCGTCGCTTCGAAAAGGAGGCCGTTTCCACGTAATTGTAGCGTCGATGTCGGGCGTGCATCCACGCGGCATCCATCTAGTGGTCCGGAACAGAATGAGGGGTACGGTCGCTGTCGATCAAATTTGAAAAGGAGGGGGACTTTCCGGAAACGAGGCCCTTTCCCTTTCTCGCGCTCCGCTGGCGGTTGCAGTGGGCTATCCTTCACTTCCTTGGGTTGCCACTTCTTTTGCACAGTGTATTTCGGTGAGTGCCCACGTCTACTTCCTTCCCCCGTCTCCTTTCCTTAGTAACTTTTCTTCACCATTTCCTTTCCCATGGTGCGCCGTCGTCATGTTTCATTTAACCCGGACGAGGCTGGTCCGTCCCGGCCGAGGACTCCATCGTCCTCTTCCTCGAAAGAGGAGGTGATCTCGGAAGAGATCCGCAGGCGGCTCCAGCCCGAGGGTGTAACCATAGGCGTCCCTAGGGGTCCTAGGTCTCCCCCTGTAGTTTCCGCCCGTCCCATCTCTTCTCTTCCTCCTCCGGCCCTTTCTTCTGCTGGTCCCTCCGGTCACGTCTCATCGATGACCGAAGGTGACATTTCTTTGCTCCGGGAAGTCTATGGCATCCCGGAGTCGATCCATCTTTCTCTCCCGTGGCCCGGGGATCGTGTGACCTTAAACGGCCCCGGGCGAATAGCCTTTTACGAGGACTTCTTCCTTGGGGGTCTTCGGTTTCCCCTACATCCTTTCTTCCTCTCCTTTCTCAGTCACTACCGCCTAGTCCCGGCCCAGTTGGCTCCAAACGCCATCCGGGTCATCTTCGCCTTCATAGTCTTCTGCCACTTTCACGAGTTTGTTGCCCGCTTCTCTCTCTTCAGGGCTCTTTTCACCTTGAAGCGCTATTCCACCGATGATGGCTGGTGGTACATTTCACCTCGGCTTAGGTGCCTACGGTTCGACCTCCCTTCCTCTATTAAGGGTTGGAAGAACCGGTTCTTTTTTGCCTCGGTCGAGGACGTTGACTGGGCCTGGAGCGAGCCGGATCGGTCCCCGAACCAGAACTCCCAAGTCGAGCCGGCGGACCAAGAGGTCTATTGCCTGCTGCTGAGTGACGCGGTCCCGACACTCGATGTTCTGCTCTCGGAGCAGAACTTGTTCGAGGCGGGGATTAGTCCCATCCGGGAGCTGGGTGAGGCTCAGCCTTCCTTTCTACTCCGCACCCCCCTTCTCCCTTTTCCTTTTTAATTGGGCTAACCGACCTCCGTTTTCTTTCAAGTATGAAGTTCTCCCTAGAAAACCTCCTAGAGGGCGCCGCTCAGAGGGACGTTGCCGAGGGAACTGAGCCCGCGGCGAAGAGGGCTCGCACCGAGGCAAGCCGGGAGGCCGTGCCTATTCCCACCTCCGGTCTAGTGGTGGCAGCTCCCGCATCCAGGCCACCTCGAGCCCGGGCTGCCGACGTCCCTGTCGTCGACCTCGACAGGGCTATAGAAGAGGGAGGGCCAGCCCCCTCCCGGGCAGCGCTCGCCTCAACCGCCGCCCTGACGGCGCTCCCAGTGGCTTCAGCTGCTCCGTCGGTGGCAGTTCCACCCGGTGAGGAGACGGTCGTCCCTGCCGCTGCTGACCTATCCACCCCGCTGCCAAATCTCACCAGTCGGTGCTCCGTGATCCACAATCAGGGCCTCGCGAAGAGGGTCATGGAGTTCGCCTGCACCTCCCGGGACCACCGACTAAGGGGCGGCCAGGATTACGCCGATGCCCTGCTCGGAATCCTTCCGCAGCTCTTCACGGTAAGTCCCGGACTCGAAACCCTCCCTTTTAAAGTTCCAGTTGGATTTTGACTGACCTATCTTTTTCTGGTGCAGATCGGGATCGACGTGCTACTGCTGAGGAATTTACCCGCAGGGTACGTCAAGAAGGATGCCGAGAAGGAGGAAAAGCTCGACAAACTCGCGACCGACATGAGGGACCTCATGGAGAAGGGGGTCGAGCTACGGGAGAACAATCAAGCCCTCCAATCCGACCTGGCATGCGCCGAGGGGCGCATCAAAGAATTGGAGACCTCTCTGTCTGAGGAGAGGATCTCCAACCAGCACCGCGCGGAAGAGGATGCAGCGGAGAAGCCTCGCCTCCGAGCTCAGTCCCGATCGTTGGAGTGCCGGGTGGAGAAGGCTCGGAGGGAGATGAACGCATCCAAGGAGCGGAGCTCCTACGTCAACGGGCTGCTAGAAGCTTCAAAGCAGGAGGCGCAGGAGGTCGTCCCGAAATTCTGGGCCTCCGAGGAGTACATCGCGGAGGTTCGGGAGGCCGCCGTGGACTCCTTCCTGAAGGAGTTCTAGGTGTGCCGGGAGAAGGTGGGCTCCTTCTACCCCGAGCTCGACCTCAACCGGGTGGTCCTCGGCGGAAGGAGGCAGGAGTCCAATGGGGAGGCTCCAACGGCAGTAGGCGTCGAGGCTGCAACTCCAGAGCAGCCCCCGAGCAGCCACCCGTCGACGGCGGAGGTGGAGAGTGCGCACCCCCGCCCGAGGATAGTGCCACCGTGCCGAACTAGCTCCCCCTTTGTATCTCCTTCCTTCTTCTTCTCTTTTTTTTTTTGAGGACTCCCGGCCTATCGGGACTCCTTCATTGTAATCCTTCTTTGGATTAATGAAAAATCTCTTTTTTGCCAAGTCTCATCTTTGCCTTCTCTCTGTCCTCCTTTTTTTTTTGTTGAAACCGAGTGTTGGTTTCGAGTGCCGAGAATAAGCCCTGTGGTGTGCTCCGAGCTGAGCTCGCAGGCAGATTGAGTCCCGTCCAGCATTCAGACCGAAGTTCGGAGCTTCCGGGTTGGACACCGGTGGAGCAGGCCTTGCGCGAGTCCTTCGAGCTTGCCGGCCTGTCCTCTGGGACTGCGTGGGTGAGCTTTGCTCTGCCCCACCTTCCGGATCGAAGTTTGGGACTTTCGGACTAAACCCCGGGGTCGCAGGCTTTATCCGAGCCATGCGCGGCTTGCCGGGCTGTTCTCCGTGATTGTGTGGGCGAGTTTGGCTCTGCCCCGCCTTCCAGATCGAAGTCCGGGACTTCCGGACTGAACCCCGGGGCCGTAGGCTTTATCCGAGCCCTGCACGGCTTGCCGGGATGTTCTCCGTGATTGCATGGACGAGTTTGGCTCTGCCCCGCCTTCCGGACCGAAGTTCGGGACTTTCGGACTGAACCCCAGGGCCGCAGGCTTTATCCGAGCCCTACGCGGCTTGCCGGGCTGTTCTCCATGATTGTGTGGGCGAGTTTGGCTCTGCCCCGCCTTCCGGATCGAATCCGAGACTTTCGGACTGAATCCCGGGGCCGCAGGCTTTATCCGAGCCCTGCGCGGCTTGCCGGGCTGTTCTCCGTGATTGCATGGGCGAGTTTGGCTCTGCCCCGCCTTCCAGATCGAAGTCCGGGACTTCCGGACTGAACCCCGGGGCCGCAGGCTTTATCCGAGCCCTGCGCGGCTTGCCGGGCTGTTCTCCATGATTGCATGGGCGAGTTTGGCTCTAACCCGCCTTCAGGATCGAAGTCCGGGACTTCCGGACTGAACCCCGGGGCCGCAGGCTTTATCCGAGCCCTACGCGGCTTGCCGGGCTGTTCTCCGTGATTGCATGGATGAGTTTGGCTCTGCCCCGCCTTCCGGACCGAAGTCCCGGACTGAACCCCGGGGCCGCAAGTTTTATCCGAGCCCTGCATGGCTTGCCGGGCTATTCTCCGTGATTACGTGAACGAGTTTGGCTCTGCCCCACCTTCCGGACCGAAGTCCGGGACTTCCGGACTGAACCCCTAGGCCCCAGGCTTTATCCAAGCCCTGCGTGGCTTGCCAGGCTGTTCTTCGTGATTGCATGGGCGAGTTTGGCTCTGCCCCGCTTTCCGGACCGAACTCCGGGACTTTTCGCCTTCTCGGGTCTTCGGCCACAGCCGTGTTTGCCGAACTTAGAGCTAAGTGTCTCTCTTCCTACGAGGTGAGAAGAAGCATTTAAGGTAAAAGGATTTTATTGCAGGAGTTCGAGGAACCTTACATTATTGGTAATACATCCTCAGGTTCGAGGCATTCCACGTCCGAGGGAATCTGGACCCTCCTAACTCCTCCAGGTAATAGGCCCCGTGAGGGAGAACTTCCGCCACCCTGTACGGGCCCTCCCAGTTCGAGGAGAGCTTCCCGCACTCCCGTGGCTGGGAAGCTTCAGCACGCCGGAGCACCAGATCTCCTGAGCGAAAGGACTTCGATCGCACCTGGGAGTTGTAGTACCTGGCCACTCGCTGCCTGTACGCCGCCATCCGGACTCGGGCCTTGTCCCTCATCTCCTCAAGGAGGTCCAGGTTCAGCATCATCCTGGCGGGGTTCTCCACTTCGTCGTACTGCTCCACGCGTAGGGTGGGTAGGCTGAGCTCAATCGGGATAACCGCCTCTGCTCCAAAGACGAGGTTGAACGGGGTCTTGTCGGTGGTCATCCTCGGGATGGTGTGGTACGCCCATAGGACGCTCGGGAGCTTTTCTGCCCACCCACCCTTGGCCTGATCCAGCCTCGTCCGGAGGCCCTGCAAGATGGTCCTATTCGTCACCTCGGCTTCTCCATTTGTCTGTGGATGCGCCACCGAGGTGAAGCGATGGTGGATGCCGAGGTCGCTGCAGAATTCTTCAAACTCCCGACAATCGAATTGACGTCCATTATCGGTGATAATGGTATGGGGCAGGCCAAAATGGCAAATGATTGACTTCCAGAGAAACTTGGCAATGTTTGCCTCCGTGATCCGTGCTAGGGGTTCGGCCTCGATCTACTTCGTGAAGTAGTCGATGTCCATGATCAGGAACTTCCGCTGCCCAGATGCCGGAGGAAAGGGTCCTAAGAGATCCATCCCCCACTGGGCGAATGGCCACGGAGCCAAGAGCTGGGTAAGTGGAGTGGAGCGCTGTCGCTGCACCACGGCATGCCGCTGGCACCGATCACACCTCTTCACGAAGTTGGCGGCAACCTCCTTCATCGTCTCCCAGAAATAACCTTGGCGGAGGGCCTTGTACGCTTGCGTTCTGCTCCCCACGTGGTTCCCGCAGATGCCCTCGTGGATTTCCTGGAGTATGAGTGCGGCCTCCGCGGGTCTCAGGCATTTGAGGAGGGGGTAGGAGTAGGACCTTCGATACAACTGCCCATCCATCAGGACGAACCGCGCGGCCTTCTTCTTGATAAGGCGGGCCATCGTGCGGTCCTCCGGCAAGGTGCCGTCGGTAATGTACTCGGCGTACTTGTCCATCCAGCTGGGCTCTTGGCTGACCTGTTGGACCTCCACAGGGGTCTCATAGCTCGGGGCCTTGAGACGCTCAACATGAGCGCGGCCCAGCAACGAGTTCGGCAAGGTTGCCAGCCGGGAGAGAGCGTCCGTGCGAGCATTTTCCCCGCGGGGTATGTGGGAGATGCTGAAGCACCAAAATTCGGTCGCGCTCGTTCTCACGAGCTCCAGGTATTTCGTCATTTGAGGGTCGTGCGCACCGTACTCTCCGGAGATCTGTCCGGCCACCAACTGGGAATCAGTGAAGGCCTTGAGGTTGGCCACGCCCAACTCGCGGGACACTCTCAGCCCGACGAGGAGCGTCTCGTACTCCGCCTGGTTGTTAGTTACGGCGAACTGGAAACGGAGTGCACATTCGGCGATGACCCCATCGCCGTTGGCGAGGATGAGACCGGCTCCGCTCCCGCCGGAGTTCGAGGCTCCGTCCACATGAAGGATCCACACGTCCTCCTCGAGTCCCGGTTTCAACTACCAGTCCAGAGGGTCCTCCTCTATCCCCTTGCCTAGGCCTATGCACTCGACCAAGAAGTCGGCAAGCACTTGCGTCTTCATAGCCGACCTTGGCCGATAAGCGATATCGAACTCGCTGAGCTTGAGTGTCCACTTCGCCAATCGCCCGGATGTGTCGAGTCGGCAGAGTATCGCTTTTAGCGGCTGATCAGTCAGGACGGCAATGGGATGTGCTTGGAAATAGGGCCTGGATGTTGGGCAGACACTATTAATGCAAAAATGAGCTTTTCAGACTGGGAATACCTGAGCTCCGCATCGCGGAGGAGTTTGCTTGTGTAGTACACCGGCCTCTAAACTTCCCGGTCGTCGGTCCGAACCAGGACCGAGCTGACGGCCTCCGGGGTGACCGCCAGGTAGAGGACGAGCTTTTCTCCTTCTTCAGGCCTGGAGAGCAGTGGGGGCGATGCAAGCGTCTTCTTCAGCTCGTCAAACGCCTCCTGGCACTCCCGGGTCCAGGTGAAGTCGCTCATCTTCCTCAGCACTTTGAAGAAAGGCCGGCAGCGATCGGCCGACCTCGAGATAAACCGACTCAGAGCGGCTATCCGGCCGGTGAGTTGCTGCACTTGCTTTTTAGAGGTGGGTTGCTCCATGTCCAAGATGGCCTGGACCTTTTCCGGGTTGGCCTCTATCCCTCTTTGGGTCACCATGAACCCCAGGAATTTGCCGGCGGAGACGCCGAAGGCGCACTTCGCCGGATTCAGCTTCATCTGGTGAAGTCGGAGGTTGCCGAAGGTCTCCGCCAGGTCGCCAACATGATCCGAAAGGGGCTTGCTTATTACCAGCATGTCATCCACGTACACCTGCATGTTGCGACCGATCTGATCCTTGAAGATTTTGTTGACTAGTCGCTGGTACGTGGCCCCGGCGTTCTTGAAGCCAAATGTTATCATCTTGTAACAGTAAGTTCCACGGTCGGTGACGAAGGCGGTGTGCTCTTCGTCTTCCGGGTGCATTCGAATCTGGTTGTACCCGGAGAAGGCATCCATGAAAGAGAGGAGGCGATGCCCCAAGTGGTGTCCAACAGCTGGTCAATCTTCGAAAGAGGGAAGCTGTCCTTCGGGCAGGCTCGGTTGAGGTCGGTGTAGTCCACACAGATCCTCCACTTGCCACTACTCTTCTTCACCATGACCACATTCGCCAACCAGCTGGGATATTGTACTTCCTGCATGAAACCGGTGGCGAGGAGCTTCTCCACCTCTTCGTTGATGGCCATCTGCCTTTCTGCAGCGAAGCTCCTCTTCTTCTGGCAGACCGGGCGGCACCTCGGATCCATATTTAGCCTGTGGTTGATGACTTCAGGGGGGATGCCCGGCATGTCGGCCGCGGACCATGCAAACATATCCGCATTCGCAAGGAGGAAATCTAGCAGGCGGGTCCGCTCTTCCTCCGGGAGCTGGGCCCCCACATGCACAGTCTTCTGATGGTCCGAACCGAGGGGATACGCCAGCATATGTTCCACGGGTCCTCCCCTGGGTTCCTTCTCCCTTAAGTCGAGGTCGTCGATGTCGGGGCCGAGCTCGGTGCCTCGGGCACCCGGGACCGCCTGAAGGCAATGCTGGACTTGCTGGGTCGTCCCCCTCATCACCCCAAGCCCGGAGGCCGTGGGGAACTGTACTAGCAACCGTTTCGTGGAAATCATGGCATCCAGCTGGTTGAGCCCTGGACGACCAAGGATCGCATTATAAGGCGAGGGGAGTTTAATGACGGTGAACATCATCATGACGGTGGTCTGTCGAGGTGGGGATCCAACGGTGACAGGGAGAGTGATCTCCCCTTCGACCCCAACTGAGTTCCCGGTAAAGCCCACAAGAGGGGTGTGCACCGGCCTTAACTGATCATAAGACAGGTTCATTTGGGAGAAAGCATCATAAAAAAACATATTAGTAGAGCTCCCACTATCTACCATAATACGATGTACAGGATGCTTTGCGATGGTCATCTCGACCACCACTGTATCATTATTTACATTTTTGTTTTCATTCCCCTTCTCAAAGGGGGATACATTCTCCGGGTCCCCCACCTCCCGAGCTCTCTTTGCCGCCCGCCCGATTCCACAACAGATCATGCCCACTGGCTTCTCCGTCGGCGATTATCGATCGCAGGGACCGGGGGGAGGGCCATGAGCGGCTGTCCCTCCGCCGGAGCTTCGTTCCTCACGAACTTCCTGAGGTAGCCTCTTTTAATCACCTCCTCGATTTCCCGCTTCAGATTGCGACACTCCTCCGTGTCATGGCCGTGCTCAGGGTGGAACTGGCAGTACTTTGACTTGTCGCAAGTGCTCCTTGGGTTCTGAGGGGGAGGTCGGCGGAAGTAGTGCTCGCCCTCAATTTCCATGAGGATCTTCGTTCTAGGAGCAAGGAGAGGGGTGAAAACTTCGCTCCGGGGCGGCTCCGCCCTTCGGCTTCGGGTTTGGACGGGGGTCAGCAAGTGGCCCGGGCCTTCGGGTCCCGGGAATATCTCTCGGGGCCGGCTTCTTCAAGGTCCTCCCGTCCAGTTCTCGCCGGGTGCGATCGGCCTCCTCCGCTTGGATATACTTGTGGACATGGAGGAGGAGCTCGGAATACGTCCGGGGGGTTTCTTGTCTAGGGAATAAGTCAGGCGGGACGTCTTGAGCCCGCGCTTTAATGCTAGCATGGCAACGAGCTCGTCCAGGCTGTAGATTTCCAGGGCGGCGGTCTTGAAGCAGATAATATAGTCCCGAAGCAACTCCTGGTCCTGCTGGCGAATGGAGAAGAGGCTGTCCACCTCTCTCGGCACCTTCCGACAAGCGTCGAAGTGCGCCACGAACTTTCCTTCCAATTGATGGAATGAGCAAATAGATCCCGACTCGAGACGGGTGAACCAGACTCGAGCAGCCTTACGGAGGGTAGCGAGGAACGCAATGCATAAAAGAGCATCCGTGGCACCCTGGACCCTCATGAGAGCCTTGTAGCTCTCTAGATGGTCCAAAGGGTGGTGGTCCCATCATAGGGATCCACCTTCGGCATACGGAACCGGCTCGAAATCGGCTCATCTTGGATTTCCGTGGAGAAGGGTGGCCGAGAGTCGTAGCCCGCTGGATCCGCCGAGGAGTTCTGCAGGTCGACAAATCGGTGGGCGAACTCCGCCAGTTTGCGCTCATGCTCCTCCAGGCGCCTCTCGGCCTGGTGCCTGATGGCCTCATCAGTGGAATCTTCCATCGAGGCCGCTGGTGAAGGGGGCGCCGATTGGTCTCGGCGGGGGGCTTTGCCCCGACGTCACCTACTGTGGCGCGCCGTTCGGCATCGTCGGCCAGGGATCGACTCTCGTGATCCGCCGAACCGGAGTAATTTCTCTTCATGGGGGTTTGGTGGCTCCCGCGGGGGTTGGAGGCTGCCCGCGGTTGGAATGGCCTGCCATGGATAGAGCGCAGGCTTCCGCGCAGTCCCACGACCCGAGCCGCGGGAGTCCCTGGCTAGGGCTGCGTGGCCAAGGAGCGCTGCTGGTGCTGTAGCTGCCGAACTGCTGTAGTCAGGGTTTGCAGCTGTTGGATGACAGCTGCAAAAGGTCCGTCCACCAAGGTCGGCTGTGGTAGAAGAGGAGGTGGAGCAGGAAGCTCCCTCTCCCAGCTGCGTGGCCCTTGAGGGGAAGGGACCTCCCCTACTCGGTTGGTGGATGCTTCGCGCCCGCGTGTGACCACCATGGCCGGAGCACGTTTCGTCCCACAGAGAGCTAGCTCGCACTGGGAGTGTTGTCCTGCCCCTCTACCTGGCGTGCCAATCTATTGCCGATCTTGCCGCCAAGGCCTGTAACTTCAGAGCTGGTGGCGGGGTCAGACCGTCTCGCCTCGAGGTCTCCGGGCTCCCGATCCTGCAAGACAAGGTCAGAAACCCCAGCCAGGATCCCGGCGAGGGAGCTCCGACGGTCAAGTTAGAAAATGGTGAGATGGAACAGAATCTCCAAGGCAGGCCCCCGAAGGAGTCCTAGGCTTAGAGATTATCTTAGCAAAAAAGGTCTCTGGAAGAGTGGAAATTGGGCCAAGTTCCTTCACTGAGCTTGTGCCAAGGGACCCCTCTCGGGATCTTGGATCCTGCTCTCGGTGCCTTTTCTTTTCCCAGCTTTTTTTTTCCCTTACCTGGTCGTCCGCTCTTCCCATCCTTTTATCCCATCACGCTGCCTCCGCCTCCCGCCCTTGGGAGGCCCCTTCTTCACTTTCACCTCCTTCTCTCTCTCTTTCCCCTTTCTCCTTCGGGTCCAGGAACCCGGCGGCCTCCTTGTCTTGCTTGCCGAGCCCAGCGAGGAAAGGGTAGAGGGAGGACACCGGCCAGACCTTGGGCCGAGCGCGAGCGCTCTCCTTCCCAGACATCGACAACGTCCGTTACCGGGTCCTGTCTTGCCAGGACTTCGCCTCTCGGCTGCGGAACCTATCGGGCCGATGTAAACGAGGTTTCGCGCGTTGCTGTCGACCGTACCGGCGCTCCTCTCGAGGTGCGGCACGCGTTGCTCGAGGGGCGGTCTCGGAACTCGTGCCCCTGCTTCTCGGCGGCCTCACCATGCAGGGTAGCCGGCCTTGGCCAAGGTGGGCCCCTCCTGGGCGGACACCTAGCGGAGCAGCAGAGGATCGCTCGACTTCGGCCGAGGTGGACCCGTGTCCAGGCGCCACCTAGCGAAGGATCAGGAAGGCCCGGCTCGACCTCGGCCGAGGTGGAACCGTCTCAGGGCGCCACCCGGCGAGGGAGTAAGAGGCCGCCGGCTTCGGCCGAGGTGGACCCCTCCTGGGCGGACACTAGGCGGAGTGGCAGAGGTGCGCTCGACTTCGACCGAGGTGGACCCGTGTCCGGGCGCCACCTGGCGAAGGAGCAGGAAGGCCCGGCTCGACCTCGGCCGAGGTGGAACTGTCTCAGGGCGCCACCCGGTGAGGGAGCAAGGAAGGCCCGGCTCGACCTCGGCCGAGGTGGAACCGTCTCAGGGCATCACCTGGCGAGGGAGCAAGGGGCCGCCGGCTTCGGCCGAGGTGGACCCCTCCTGGGCGGATACCTGGCGGAGTGGCAGAGGGGCGCTCGACTTCGGTCGAGGTGGACCCGTGTCCAGGCTCCACCTGGCAAAGGAGCAGGAAGGCCCGGCTCGACCTCGGTCGAGGTGGAATCGTCTCAGGGCGCCACCCGGTGAGGGAGCAAGGGGCCGCCAGCTTCGGCCGAGGTGGACCCCTCCTGGGCGAACACCTGGCGGAGCAGCAGAGGAGCGCTCGACTTCGGCCGAGGTGGACCCGTGTCCAGGCGCCACCTGGCGAAGGAGCAGGAAGGCCAGGCTCGACCTAGGTCGAGGTGGAACCGTCTCAGGGCGCCACCCGGCGAGGGAGCAAGGGGCCGCCGGCTTCGACCGAGGTGGACCCCTCCTGGGCGGACACCTGGCGGAGCGGCAGAGTGGCGCTCGACTTCGGCCGAGGTGGACCCGTGTCCGGGCGACACATGGCGAAGGAGCAGGAAGGCCCGGCTTGACCTCGGCCGAGGTGGAACCGTCTCAGGGTGCCACTCGGCGAGGGAGCAAGGGGCCGCCGGCTTCGGCCGAGGTGGACCCGTGTCCGGGCGCCACCTGGCGAAGGAACAGGAAGGCCCGGCTCGATGTCGGCCGAGGTAGAACCGTCTCAGGGCGCCACCCGACGAGGGAGCAAGGGGCCGCCGGCTTCGACCGAGGTGGACCCCTCCTGGACGGACACCTGGTGAAGGAGCAGCAGAGGGACGCTCGACTTCGGCCAAAATGGACCCGTGTCCGGGCGCCACCTGGCGAAGGAGCAGGAAGGCCCGGCTCGACCTCGGCCGAGGTGGAACCGTTTCAGGGCGCCACTCGGTGAGGGAGCAAGGGGCCGCCTGCTTCGGCCGAGGTGGACCCGTGTCCGGGCGCCACTTGGCGAAGGAGCAGGAAGGCCCGGCCCGACCTCGACTTCGGCCGCGGTGGAGCCACATCCGACCTTGCTGGACCGCTCCCGCTCTGCCGAAAAAATCCACGTTGTTCGGATCACGCTCGACAAATCTGAGATACGCCACGCCATCGTAATGGCTGTAACATATCCTAACATCAATAGAATTAATAAAATTAGAAATAATAATATCACAAAATGATCACAAAGTGGTCCCCAATATCAATCCAAAGTAATTAGTAATAAAAAAAATTATCTAGTCCATCAATGAGAACTTCCTTTCATCTCCTCCTGATCAAATATATAAATAATTATATTTTAATTATTATATAATTAATTATTATTAATTATAAAATAAATAATAAATAATTTTTTAAAAATAAATTAAAATATAAAAATAATTGTATTTTTATTTTTATATCAAAATTAAATTTTAAATAATTTTAAATTATAATTTAAATATTTAAATAGATATGGTCCTAACCGTATTAGCAGATACGGGTCGGATCGGATTTAAACATAATAAATATATACCGATATGAAAAAATAGAATGGATTCAATTTTAGAATATGATTCGAATCTACGAATCTTTAAAAATGGATTAGATCGAATTAGATCAGGTTGGATCATAGATCAACTCGATCTATTTACAACTTTATCTCCTCCTCCTTCCTTCTATTCCTCCTCCTCCTCATTATTTATTTATTTTATTTATTTCGGAAGTGAGAAAGAATCATCATAAAAATCTTATTTTATTAAAAAATATTTGATAAATGATAACAAAATGACTTAATTCTTTTCCATCATGGGTACATTATATCAATCCTACCAAAACATTCGATTCTTAAAAATTTAAGAAACCATTCCACGTCCCATATCTAAGTTCCAGAATTAATTCTAGAATTTTTTATGGAACAATGAAAAAGCCTTCTTCTTTAGTTTTGTATTTTCTAGCATCTAACCAGCTCATTAGAGCTTTGAAAAACGTGGCCAATCAAATCATTTATTAGCAGTTGGTGTTTGGCTCAAAATTAATTGGGTCCAATACTGGCTCATTCAACTGGGAACAAGCAGGGGATTGACAAAGAATTCTGAGCTATTTGTATAAACTAGTTTCTCAAGAGCAGGATAAACTAAACATGACCTATGATTAGCCTGATTGCACTTAGCTCTCTGGAGCTCACCACAAATATACAAGTCTCAATAATATTAGGTATTTTTTCATGGATACATCATGTGTACCGCATATTGTTAACTACTTTGTTTATCTTTTCTTGGCCATTTTTACTTATAAAATAAGAGGCACACTATTTTATTTATGGATTATAGATAAATAATATACTATAGAATCTCATGTCTAGCTCACCAACTGGCAACTACCTGGAAATAAATGAGGGTGTTGTACCCATTGCCACCCATGAGTCCATGACCATGTCTTGGGGGCTATAGTTGAGCAAGCATGATTAAACTATCTTCAAATTTCTTTATTAACCGGTATTTTAGTGATGTCAGATTGACATACTTATTTTTTAGTGAAAAAAGATTGCAAGAATTTAAGCATCTTAAATTGAACATTACCTGACAGAGTAGGGACCTATGGGATAGCTATATCAGTTAAACCCCGTATCCCTTTTTTTCAATCAAAAACAAAAATCACTTTCAAACCTTTGTCCCTGTCTCATCTCTGATTTCGACTTGAACCAAGACTAACCAAGTCAAGCTTACTTAAGCTTGGGTGCAGATAAGCCGAGTTTGAGCTTGTTCTAGCAAGCTCATAATTAGCTTGAGGTAGGCTCATCTCAAAGTTTTCTTATGCGTGTCTTGTTCATGTTCCTTGCCTAAACATATTGGATCCAAAGATGATAACTTGATTTCAAGTCCAATCAAGCTTGAATTAAAGAAGTGGACAACTCGATTAGAATTTTAGCAAAATAGTCATAGATTGATGCAAATCAAAGCTAACCTATTCTATAGGATCCTTGACTAACCTAATGCCAATCTGTACTTCTAAGGCAAAGCTCCCAATTTAATCCAATTTAAACCCTATTCCGGTAAACCAAAGCTTGATCTAACTTCTTACATGTTAAGCTCAATTTAAGTATTTTTTCGACCAAGCATCCCAATCTATCTTGGTTGAACCCATGCCCTCCAATATTTTCGGTGCGGGCGATATATGCTAATTTTTTGAGCTCGATAAAGCCTAGTTTTGGGTAAATCAAGAGCATCATTTGCTAAAAGAAACATAAATTGATGATCATGATTCGTCGATCTGAATGCATGGTATTTCCAAATTTTCGAACCAATTTGTTTTGGATTTTGATATAATCGGATAAACAAAGAGAGTCGAGTTAAACCCAATTTTGCAAGCATATTGGCTCTGCGTTAGAAATTTCAAAACCCATAAAATAACCTAGAGTTGTGCTAGAGAAAGCTTTGTTTATGTTCAAATGGACTCCGACTATAATACTATTTCTTTTTCCTTCTTTCTCGGGTCACAGGGAATCTTAATTATGCCAACGATCACAGGAGTTGAAGGTCAGGGCTTACGTCATTGGTTTGTTGAAGATGCCAACTAATCTCAAAGAATAAAATAAAGTGAGGAAGAATATTGGTTTAAGTTAAGGAACACTCATTTATTTTGGTCACCAAATATTTTGCCTTTTGACTTGTATTTCTTTGAACTACAACCTAACAATCAGAAGGAAGAAGACTGTTATCCACCAAAACAAATAAAAAAAATAAGAAAGAAGACTGTGGATGGAGTTACATTCCTTTAAAGGAGTAGAGAAAGATTGACAAAAATTCAAGCTTTTTAGAATTTATGAAATGGAATTGAAAGTCTCCATTTCTTAAAAGCATTGAACTTAAAATGTTGTTTTTTCAAAGAATAAGTAGGAGTGGAGAGAGATGATTGTTTGATTTCCCAGTAATAAAGATTTTTTTTTAAATACTCCTAATTTGGCAAAGTGCAATTTTCTTATTTTCTCTTTGTTAGAGATTAAAACTTTAACTATATATACAAAATAGATGTTTCATCACAAGGTTAATAATGGATCAGTTATACAATTATTGAGAGAATTATTCATGTCATTAGATGTATTAAAAAATTTTATTACAATCATTGTGGGGCAATAATGTAAAGGCCCATTTTATTTTGCTACCCGGATGATAATCCTATATATTCTAGAGTTTTCGAGTGCTTGAGTCTTGGGATAGACCATGATACAATGGAAAAATGTTAATGAGTAAAAAATTTGAATGAACAATCGATCTAATGATGTAACCATAAACTCTTGCTTTGAGTTTCTTTGACCCCTCTCTACAAACTCATTGCTGTTTACGTCTCCCTGCCTCCATCTTTACCTACATCACTTTACTTTGATTTTTCTATAACAATATTTATGTTCTTGGCAAGTTTAATCATTATTTTTCACATTAACATGTGATGTGACCGGATCGCTGACATGGAGCAAGGAGCCTGACGTGGAGTCCTCATCGGATGCCGCACTGGATTCCCACCATGGGCCCCTTCGCCGGGCTAAGCTCCCCGATCTCAACAGGGCCGCCCGTCGGAGCCGGGTTTCGTCCTCCTCCAGATCGGTCCCTGCCAGGTCAGGACGTCTAGGTCGGAGCCGAGCTCAAACCCCTCCAGAGGCAGACCTTTCGAGCCCGATGTCGGGTCCCATGGCCTGGAGCTGAGCTCAAGCCTCCTCCGCCACGTGGAGCCCCTTCGAGGTCGGGTCCCCTGGATTGGGCGTACCTCGTCCACCTCTGCCAGCCCGAGCTCGGTCAAAGCTGGGCCCCGTTGGCCCGGAGCCGAGCTCGGCCTCCCTCTGCACAGCCGAGCCACCGCGAGACGGGTCCCCTATAAGTGGACCCCATCTTCCCAGCTCGGCCCCCAGCTCAGATCGAGGCACCAACCACCAAGGGAGCAGCACTCCCCCTCCTGAAGACGGTGGCGGGCTCCCCGAGGACCGTAGGACAGCACCCGCCACGTCGCCATCAATGCCCGCGGCCGCCGTTCATACCAGAAAGAAAGGAAGCTCACATCAAGGCACCATGGCATCCACCGACCTGCCGTACGACCGGAGAAAAGACCCCACCAAGGAGCACAATTCCTGAGAGCGGCGGCACAACAGTCGAGGTCCTACCAGGCTTCCAGAAAGGGCAAACAGAAAGAATGTCAGAGGCATGTAGAAGCTTCCCCAGCTATCCAAAAAAGAAGGCGTCCCGTCTACGGCATGATACCTCGTCGTACCCGTCTGACAGCACGAGAGAACCCCGAGGCAAGCCAAAATAGAAAACTCGGTCAGAGTAAGCAAAAAAAAGGTTACAGCACTCATATTGCAACAACAACATTTTCTCAACAGGAAAGGAACCAATTTTTCCAATAACACAACCACCACAAAGAGAAAGAGGAGAAGGGGGAGAGGCTATACAGGAGGGCAAGACCACTTGGCCACCACATCCCCTAACTCACACTCACACTCTCATACACTCCACTCACTCCTCCTAGCGTGGAGCTCATCCAGAGGGGCTCGACCAGGAGGATTTGTTCCCCTGGATCGTCACTGACTTGACCGTCGGAGTGCCCCCGCTGGAATCCCCGACCCGGGTCACTAACGTTGGCTTTCTTGCAGGCCCCGAGGCACCGGAGGCATCTCCCGCGGGCCGATGTGGAACACCTGACGCCACCAGCAGCTACAGGCCATGGCGATCTGGGCGGCAACAGATTGGCGTGCCAGGAAGGGGCGTCAGGACGACACTTGATCTAGTTCAGGCCCCGCTTAGCCAGTCCATCGGGAGGATGGTAACCACCCGAGCTAGGGGAGCGTCTCCCGTCCGTGCGGAGGCATCCCCTTCCCACGGGAACCCGCACGGACCGGAGATGAAGCTACCTGCCCCGGTTCAACCGTCCCCGCTGGAGATCCAACTGACCGCACTTGCTCAGCATATGCACATTCTCACTGCAGTAGTGTGCCAGCTCCAGCATCAGCACCAGCCTCGATCTCTGGCTACCCACCAGCAGCCAGAAACCCCCGTTGCCCATGCCGCGGCACCTCGCGATAGCCTGCGTTCCTTCCACGGAAGGCCTTCGCAGCCGTGGGCAGTTACAGACCCTCGGGGTACCTATCAGGCCCCAATGAAGCGACGGCGGGCTAGCTCTACTAACGAAGAAAGCTGCTCGCCGCACCTTGACCAGGGGGCACCTAAACCCCGCCAAGGTAGGAGGGGCAAAGCTCCTCGCCATGGGCACCGCGCATCCGCGTCACCTTCCCCACCCCTCTCAGCGGAGGGGTCCACAGACGAAGCCATCAGGCGCATGACGAAGAAGCGCCTGGAAGAGCATGACTGCAAGCTGGCAGAGTTTGCCCGTCAGTTCGCCAACTTGCCAGGCTCCACTAGCGAGCCAGTGGGCTATGATGCCCGCCTCCCATTCTTCTAGGAGATCCAGCGAAGCCGATTCCCCGTCAGTTCCGCATGTCGCAGGTGGATCCTTACGACGGGACCATCGACCCCTTGGACCACCTGGAAAGTTACCAGGCCCTTATGAGGGTCCAGGGGGCCACTGATGCTCTCTTGTGCGTCGCATTCCCTGCTACCCTTCGAAAGGTAGCTCGGGTATGGTTCACCCATCTCGAGCCAGAAAGCATCAACTCCTTTGCCTAGCTGGGGTAGAAGTTCATAGCTCATTTTGACGCCTATCGGAAGATGCCACGTGAGGCAGATAGCCTCTTCTCCATCAGGCAACAGGACTGTGAGCCACTGCGGGACTACGTGGCCTGTTTCAAGGCCGCTGCCTTGGAGATCTACAGCCTGGAGGAGCCGATTGCAATGTTGGCCCTAAAGCGAGGGCTCATGACTTCCCGCCTGACCTACTCGCTTGATAAGAAGCCCTCGAAGACCTACACCGAGGAGGTGGATCGTACGAAGCGGGAGCTCGATAGGAAGCCGCTGAAGGGGCGGGCACCCGCTGAGGCGCCTAGGGCATGGAGGCCGGGACTGCCAGCTCAAAACTCCCGACCAGCACCAAGGCCAAGGAATGCTCCCGTCTCTCAAGAGAACTTCACTCCCCTTCTCGCCCCAAGGGCGAAGATTCTCATGGAGATCGAGGGCGAGACCTATCTGAGGCATCCCCCACCGTTGAAGCCATCCTTCACCCGGGATAAGATAAAGTATTGCCGCTTCCACCGTGACCACGGCCACGACACCGAAGAATGCCGCAATCTCAAGTGGGAGATCGAAGAGCTCATCCAGAGAGGCTCGACCAGGAGGATCTGTTCCCCTGTATCGTCACTGACTTGACCGTCGGAGTGCCCTCGCCGGAATTCCTGGCCCGGGTCATTGATGTTGGCTTTCTTGTAGGTCCCGAGGCATCGAAGGCATTTCTCGCGGGCTGACGCGAAACACCCAATGCTACCAGTAGCTACAGGCTATGGTGATCTGGGCGGCAACAGATTGGCACGCCATCAAGAGGGGCTACCTCGAAAAATATGTGGGGGGCAGAACTCGACCAGAGTCTCAAGCGCTCGTTGCTCTCCCGCCAGCTCTAGCCATCGACAACCGCCCCACCGAGAAGCTGGTGCGAATGATCTTCTGGGGAGCTGAGTGCACGTCCAAGAGGACCCGGGGGGCTGGGGACTCTGAGAATGTACTCCCCTTTATGAGGGAGGGGGAGGATGGGGAGAAAAATATAAATAATGATACTGTGGTCATTGAGATGACGATCACAAAGCATCCTGTAAAGCACATCATGGTAGATAATGGAAGCTCCACGGATGTACTTTTCTACGATGCTTTCTCCAGGATGAATCTCTCCTCTACTCAGCTCAAGCCTGTATATACCCCCATTGTTGGTTTCACGGGAGACTCTGCAAGGGTGGAGGGAGAAATCACTCTCCCAGTCACTACCGGGACCCTACCTCGGTAGAGCACTATCATGATGGCGTTCACAGTTGTCAGGCTCCCTTCGCCTTACAACGTGATTCTGGGCCGACCTGGGCTCAATCTCCTCAATGCCATCGTTTCCACCAAGAGGCTGCTTGTACAATTCCCGACCCCTTGTGGCATGGGGGAGATGAGGGGCACACCTCAGCCAGTGCAGCGCTGTTTCCAAACCCTCTCCGGGGCCCGGGTGCCCGAGGAGGGCTCAAGAGCAGACGAGCTCGACCAAAGGGCCCAGGACCCCAGGGGAGGCCCGGTCAAACGCTTGCTTCCCTGCCAGCTCGGGGCCGACCAGACGAAGACCGTGCAGATCGGAGCCCAGCTACCCGAAGAAGAGAAAGCTCCGTTGTTGGAGTTCCTGCGGGTGAATGTAGACGTATTCGCCTGAATGACAGCGGACATGCCAGGTATTCCCCCTGAAGTCATCACCCACAAACTTAATATCGATCCGAAGTACAGACCGGTTCGACAGAAGAAGAGAAGCTTCGCCCCAGAAAGGCAAGCGGCCATCAATGAGGAAGTTGAGAAACTTTTAGCCGCCAGCTTCATCCGAGAAGTACAGTATTCAAGCTGGCTGGCGAATGTGGTGATGGTGAAAAAGAATAATGACAAGTGGAGGATTTGTATGGACTACACTGACCTCAACAAAGCGTGCCCGAAGGACAGCTTCCCTCTGCCAATAGATCAGTTGGTAGATGCCACTTTAAGGCACAGGCTGCTCTCCTTCATGGATGCATTCTTTGGGTACAATCGGATCCGGATGCACCCGGGGGACGAGGAGCACACTGCCTTCATCACCGATTGGGGGACATACTGCTACAGGATGATGCCCTTTGGCCTGAAGAATGCTGGGACCACGTACCAACGTTTGGTCAACAAGGTCTTCAAGGACCAGATTGGCAGGAATGTGCAAGTGTACGTGGATAATATTCTCGTTATGAGCAAACCGAGCTCGGACCACATTGTCGACCTCGCTGAGGCCTTTCACAGTCTCCGGAATCACCAAATGAAGCTCAATCCAGCGAAGTGCGCCTTCGGGGTGGCGGCCGGGAAATTTCTCGGCTTCATGGTCACCCAGAGAGGCATCGAAGCAAATTCGGGGAAGGTCGAAGCAATCCTTGACATGGAGCACCCAACATCCAAGAAGCAGGTTCAACGCTTGACGGGAAGGGTCGCAGCCCTAAGTCGGTTCATCTCGAGGTCGGCTGACTGCTGCCTCCCTTTCTTCAAAGCATTGTGCAAGATGCACAACTTCACCTGGACTGAGGAGTGCAAGACGACCTTTGAAGAGCTAAAGGAGGTCCTGACCTCCCCATCTCTGCTGTCCAAACTAGAAGAAGGAGAAGAGCTCCTGCTCTACCTGGCAGTCATACCAAGGGCCGTCAGCTCGGTCCTTATTCGTACAGACCAGGACGGATCACAGAAGCCGGTATACTACACCAGCAAAATACTCCATGATAAGGAGATCAGGTATACCCGTTCCAAAAAATTTATTTTTGCACTAATAATGTCTGCTAAGCACCTCAGGCCCTATTTCCAACCGCATCCCATCATGGTTGTGACTGATCAGCCGCTGAGGACCATGCTAAGCCACCCCGAGACTTTCAGAAGGTTGGCCAAATGGTCCCTGATGCTGAGCGAGTACGATATCGCATATCGACCGAGGTCATCGCAGAAAGTCCAAGTCCTAGCCGACTTCGTGGTCGAATGTACAGGGCTTCCCGAGGAACCAGAGCGGATGGTCCCGGAGAGCCAAGCTGAGCCCGGCCCACTTGGGGACCCTTGGGTCCTTCACGTAGATGGAGCCTCCAATTCTTGTGGGAGCGGAGCAGGCCTCATCCTCGCCAACTCTGATGGAGTGGTGACAGAGTGTGCACTTCGCTTCAAGTTCCCCACCATAAACAACCAGGCAAAGTACGATGCGCTCCTCGCGAGCCTGAAGGTGTCTCGCGAGTTGGGCGTACAGAACCTCAAGGGTTTTGCCGACTCCCAACTGGTTGCCGGACAAGTCTCCAGAGAATACGAGGCCCGAGATCCCCAAATGATGAAGTACCTAGAGAAGGTCCGTTCGAGCACGGCAGGCTTCCGTTACTTCCATGTTTTCCACATCCCCCGTAGAGAAAATGCTCATGCGGATGCACTGTCGAGGCTCGCAACCCTACCGGACTCATCCCTGGGGCACGCCTACATCAAATATCTCGAGAATCCAAGCCACGAAAGCCCCGAGGAGGTGCAACAAGTAGCCCTGAGCCGAGCTAGATGGACAAGTACGTCAAGTATATCCAGGACGGCCTATTGCCAGAAGACCATAGAGAAGCTGGACTCATCAGAAGGAAGGCCACCCGCTTCATCTTGATGGACGGTCAGCTCTACCGCCGATCTTATTCTTATCCCCTCCTGAAGTGCCTCAGGCCCACAGAGGCAGCCTTCGTGCTCCAAGAGATACACGAGGGTCTCTATGGAAATCATGTAGAAGGGAGGACTTTGGCGTACAAGGCCCTTCGCCAGGGATACTTCTGGGAAATGATGAGGGATGACGCCACCGACTTCGTCAAGAAGTGTGACAAGTGCCAGCGCCATTTTCCCATTCAGCGCTTACCGGCTGCACCGATCTCCCAACTGTCATCTCCCTGGCCTTTCGCATAATGAGGGATGGACATCCTGGGACCATTCCCCACCGTGCCTTGGTAACGGAAGTTCCTACTAGTGGAGATCGACTACTTCACCAAGTGGGTCGAAGCAGAGCTGCTAGCTCGGATTACAAAGGCCAACGTTCGCCAATTCTTTTGGAAGTCCGTCATCTGCCACTTCGGGCTCCCCAATTGTATCATCACCGATAATGGGCGACAGTTCGACAATCGAGAGTTCGAAGGATTCTGTGCAGAGCACGGGATCCAACACCGATACCTCGTCGTACCCGTCTAACAGCACGAGAGAATCCCGAGGCAAGCCAAAGTAGAAAACTCGGTCAGAGTAAGCAAAAAGGAGGTAACAGCACTCATATTGCAACAACAATATTCTCTCAACAGGAGAGGAACCAGTTTTTCTAACAACACAACCACCACAAAGAGAAAGAGAAGGGGGAGAGGCCATACAGGAGGGCAAGACCACCTCGGCCACCACATCCCCCAACTCACACTCACACTCTCATACACTCCACTCACTCCTCCTAGCGTGGAGCTCATCCAGAGGGGCTCGACCAGGAGGATCTATTCTCCTGGATCGTCACTGACTTAACCGTCAGAGTGGCCCCGCCGGAATCCCCGGCCCGAGTCACTGACGTTGGCTTTCTTACAGGTCCCGAGGCACCGGAGGCATCTCCCACGGGCCGACGCGGAACACCTAACACCACCAGCAGCTACGAGCCATGGCGATCTGGGCGGCGACAACATGTAATCTCATGCACTTTCATTTTGCTTTATTGATCAGCATTTGATCCTCCCTTCCTTGCTATCAACATTGATAATTGGTTTTTCATTTGATGGATGATCATTTCTAAATTGCACAATACAATATATGGATGCCCAATTTTTTTTTTTTTTTTTTGTATATTTTCATGTTAGTGATTTTAGTTTTTGATTACAATGACTTATTTATTTTAGATATTATTTTTTATCTATATAAATGCCCTACTAATTATTATTGAGGCATGTTTAGGGGCTTATATGAATAGGTCTATTTTAAGAGGGTTGTGGCATGTAATTCATTTCTTGAAAGCAACTATATTACCTGCTAATGGTCACTTATATTTAATGACATCTGATACGTCAAGACTTGGTTGGTCCAATACGGTGCCTAAAGATCCAATCAACACTAGACATGCTTCAACCAATTCAGACATCCGGACTACTTCTTCATATCTCTCTACCTAGACATCAAATCATGTGCTCGCCTATCTACTATTGGACATCGACCGTTACCAGTTCTATCCCCACCTGTTACAATCATGCATGCTCCAGGAACGACAACCATAAATGCTCGCTGCCTGATGAATGCCCAATTACAGGGATGTACTATGACGGTCACCACTCCCTGCTCTACTAATCATAGAATGGCTCCTACCATGGGCATGCCTGTAAGCACCGGGATGTGCCAGATGCTACTTCGTTGCAACTCACATCATACCTCTTTTTTGTCTATAGGCATCAGATACATGCCTACAAATTTGTTCCTCGAAACCTTCCAAGTAAGAGGTCGAAGGCTATGATAAGCGAGTCAACAGAGAAGAGTAGAGAAGTGAGGCAAAGCAGAACCAAGAATCCATATCTCTTGGGAGAGCTATCATCCTGAGAATATATCCAAAAGCTTCCTAATTTTGCAAGCATCTATCTAAGTATCCATCAAGACATTTGCAGGCCTTCCTAAATACTTTTCATATTTCATAAAATATCATAGCCTTCATAACTTTACTCACCAGTATACCATCTCCCTGGAAGCGGGCCTCATACATACTGAAAGCCTCTTCTCATACAGACCTCGTTCCGTCTCCTTCCTTTGTTCCTTCTCTGATTCCTCCTTTTGCTTTACTTTAAATTCTAGAGGAGACTCTAAGCTTTTTCTATTTGCTTGTCTGAAAGTATTGGCCAAGGATGATAATGTAACCCAAGAGGGGGGGTTAATTGGATTTTAAAACTTTTTCGCAATACTTGAAATAATGTGCCAATTCAAAACATGTGTTTGTGAAATCAAGATAATGTGCAGCAAAAATTAAGAAATAAATGCACGAATAAAACAATCACAAACATAAAATAATGTATAGTGGTTCGGTGTACTCCAAGGCACCTACATCCACTCCCCAAGATCCCTTTGAAAATTTACTATAATCTCAACCGATTACAGTCGATTAGTTTTTCGGGCTCACTAATCAAAATCCTTTGGTTTTCACGAGCTAACCAAAAAATTCTTGGTTTTCTAGGCTAACCAAAAATCTTGTTGGTTTTGCGGACTCACCAACAACCTAGTTGGTTTTACGGGATGACCAACAACCGAGATGATTTTCCAGGCTAACCATCAACCCAACTTGTTTTGTCTTTGGGCTCACAAGTCAAAACCCTAGTTGGTTTTTATCACATAGGCTCACCAACAACCTTGATGGTTTTCCCAGGGCTCACTATCAACCTAGATACAATAATGTTAGAATGAAAATAAAAAGCTTTCTTACAAAGCAAATATTTCGTTGAGGCACATTGATTGTTAATGTTGAGCTTGTCTCCATGTTGTAGAAGCTTTAGTGGATGCTTGAAGATGCCATTCTTGGAAGGTCCCTCTCCATTTTGAATCCTTGAAGGCTCGACACTCTCAACAATTGGATCCTTAAAGTATTTTCATTTGATCTTCAAGAAATTCCTCATTCAATCCAAAGGATTCACTTTTCCTTAAGCTTGTAGTGTATAAATAGCCCTCCAAACCTTATTTGACCGTTGGTGACTGTTGGAGGAGAAAATATAGCCGTTTGAGCCAAGTTGGAGAAGTTCTGCACTTTAGAAAAACCAGCTATTACAGTCAAGTGTCGACACTTGACCTCCTGGTATCGACACTTCATTTTCAAGTATCGACACTTCACTTCTGTGAGTCGACACTTCATCTTCAAGTATCGACACTTCATTTCCTTGATTTGATACTTGAGATAAAAACCTCTAGAAGGCATAGTTCTGTATTTTCAAAAAATCTCAGGCCTTGAGTCGACACTTGGTCTTCTAGTGTCGACACTTGCATCCCAGGTGTCGACACTTGCTTGTGCCGGTGCAGAAATTTCTTCAAATTCAATTCTTGAGTACCTGTAACTGAATTACACACTTAACGCACAATTAATACTCTAATATACTTAAGTGTTTTGTCATAATCAAAACCAGAATCAATAGAAAGATTGGTTTAAACATCAGAGGGTCTACCATTGAAGAATCCCGGGTATGAACTTTTTCATGCTTCTTTGTTTTGCCGGACCGACTCCCAATGATAAGCCATTGCAAGAGCCGGCTCCTCTTCAATAGCTGTCTCAGCTCCTATTCTGTCCAAGTCGAGCTTAAGTCAGTACCACCTCCCGGTATGGCAATAACATCTTTTAAAATTTTCTAGTTTATTTATTTGAGACCTTTCATTATTTATACTGTAGCTACTAGAAATTATCACTAGGTGGCAGCAAAATTATAAAATTCATCACGTGTGCATCTAAGTTTCATTATGATTTAATTCTATTTTTTCTTAATTTATTGCAATATAACATATACCAAACCATTTGGAACCTTTCTAAGTTTGGTATCCTTAATCCATGGGGCATTTTATCAATTACAATTTCTTTTTTTAGCTAGAGTGGAAGAATATTTTTGATTTCTAAGTAAAAAGTTAATAAATAACACCTTCCTCTACATTCAATTTATCCTTAGAGGTTTTATAGCACGCAAAATAAAGAAATTGAAAATTCAAATTTTATTATACTTTCTAACAAAATCAATGTTTAGTATAACATCATAAGATTATTTTATTATTTAATAAAATATATTGATTAATATTAAGATAAAATGAATTAGTAAATCTATTAGATTAAATATAAATTGAATAATTATTTATGTACGTTGCATGTATGTTTTACTGGTTTAACATGAAACTAATAATACCGTCAAGGAGATAGCCCAGCTGGTTGGGATCTTGTCTCATAATCAACTGGTCATGGATTTGAGGCATGATTCCGTGGAAGACTCGATTAAATTCAGGATCATTCTTTCTGATCGGCTACATCTTGGTGGTGTCGGTTGATGTACTCATCTTTAAATAGAGAAAGGTTACGAAAATCTAGCATCTTGAATCGAATATTTTCCGGCGAGGTTCAGCATTTTGAATCGATCATTTTTCGATGGGATGGGGGCCTGCGGGGTAGCTATGCCAGATTTATCCTCCCATCCCTTTTTACAAACCAAAAAAAGAAAAACTAATAATAGAATAGAGTCAAGGTTGCCAACGGGTATTGTCATTAAGGGTCGAATAACGGTGATCAAGGTTTGAGCCCCATGGATACGATGAATGTCAATTAGCCTTCTCACCTTCTTCCCTTAAGAGAAAAAGAAAAAAAAAAAGAAGAAGAAAGAAAGCAAGGGGGATGGAATCTTAATGGGGATTTGAGTGGGCACTTGCAATTACATTTACTACTAAAAGATTGGGATTCAAGAATGGAGACGAGGGAGGAGGCAAAAATGATGATGGAGTTGCAGTCGAAAAGTAGAGCTGCTATTAATTGAGAGTTTTCATTATAAAATACTATTACTAGACACGATGAACAAATATGAGAAGAAAAATTGGTGTCTTATTCTCTTAATTCATTAATTAACTTGCACAGTAACAAATTGAAGTGGGCCTTATCTAAACTAATTGAATTTGGTTAAATAAGATGCATGCATGGAAGGAATTGGAACCTAAGATATGAAAAATGTTATAAATTATTCTCTTAAAATGGGAGGATAAGCTATTTCTTATTTTAAAAAAATAAAAAAATGGAGATCAATTTTAAAAAGAAAAGTCCTCTCCCACAAAAGAATGATGCAATTGGGTGCCACGCATAAAAAGTCCTTTGCCATAGAGCAGAAGGGGGTTGGTGTGATCTATGAGAATTGGTGCAATATATAGGATGGTTAAACATAATTAAAGAATATTTTGCTTGACTAATTAATTTCTAAAAGATTTTCCTTGGGTGAAAGGAGATCATGTGGGGGAAAGGATAACAAATAGCCCTACGAGGTAAATTGATTCGTAAAAGAAGATAAAATCTATAGTTCCTTTGAGATATTGAAAATATAAGGAATCAAAATGAGCTTTCAATATAAATATTTTTTAAAATAAACGAGGATGAGTTTACACATAGCACAAAATTATCGGGCATCATAAACCAAGTATGTTATACATATTGCAAGTACTTAAATTTTTTTTTTTTTTTGTTGGATGAAGCAAAAGAGGTAGGAGGGTTAAACCCGGTATAGCTATCCCGCATGTGAGGTGCTTAGATTTTCGTAACAATTTTTCATCTATAGATGAGTACGTCAACCCGATACCATCAAGATGCCGGCTGGTAGAATGAGAATAAAGAGAAAGAATCCTGATCCATATCCAATCCAACCTGTCATGGATCTTAGAGAATATTTCTTGAATTTAATCGAGTCATCGCGCGTGAATCATACCTCGAATCCATAATCGATTGGATGTATGACAAGACCGATTTATCCATTTTGGCATGCTAGTATCGGAACTAAAACAATGGAACTAATTACAAAGTTCTCTTGCAACAACAAAAAAAAGTAGCACCTTATGATGAAAGATATCTGAAGTTCTCGTCCACTGGTAATATGCTGTCATTTGCTTGCAACCCTGCTGATAAAAAGTTGGGAGATTAGGGTGGTCTGTGGGGTCTGGTTGTTGGCCCATTCTAAGTGGCACCAGCACAGTCCCCAACTTGCTCCAGTTTTGTGGGGGCCAGGTGGCTGCCATGCTTTGCCCATCTCTTATGGTGGATGTCACTATATCATTATCAAATACTTGTGTGGTGAACAAAAGCTCACCATAAGACATCTCTAATTTTAAAGCAATGATAACTAGCAGCCTTTTTTATCACCCAGTTGATCTAAAATATTATTTAGAACTTGTCTGGATAATCCAGCAGAAATATCCGGTATGAATCAGGTCTGTTAGTCTATCAGCATCTTTTAAAAGCTTGCCAAAGTGTTAGGTTGATATAGACCATGTTTAAGTGTATTTTCTAGTCCAAGAATCCAATAGAAAATTCAACATAAATCCTGCTAGATTAACCAAAACGGACCCTGAAATAAGAACATTGGCAGTTGATAGAATTTGCTTGCAAGCAAGTAATCAATTTAACACAATATCCTTTAAAATGCCTTTAGGTGGTGAATTATTTAGCTTTCTTAAGATTTGAAGGGGGGACCAAGGAATAAATTGGGGGGCATAAACTACTTGAGTCTGAGTATGTGGAACAATATACTAAAAAGCACCTACTGATGAGTTATAAGATTGTAAATATTTAGTTGCTATATTTAATAGTCCAATTAAGTCTTCCTTGGTCCCCTAAATGCTTGTCTCAAATGTGGCAATTAAATTAACCAATCACTCTTGAAAGTTAGGGGAAGTTTCAAGGTAGTTACATGTTGAAGTTAATTGAATTGGAAATATTTCCTTTGGACTTGCTTTCGATAATTTCGCGCATTTGGACCATCAAAAGACAAGATCTTTCATACCATTGCTAATTTAAATAATTCATTCTGCACGATCCATTCATGGTTATTTGATGAGATATGTTATATCCCTCTCATCCAGGCTCATTAAAGGCCCAAGGCCCATCAAAGCCCATCAAGGCCCAAGGCCCATCAAGGCCAACAACTTCGGTTATTCTGTTATTCGGTTACAACCACTTCGGTAATTCGGTTATGTGGTTACAACCATATTCTGTTATTATGTTATTCTGTTACAACCACTTCGGTTATTCAGTTATGTGGTTACAACCATATTCTGTTATTTTGTTATTCGGTTACAACCATTTCGGTTATTCGGTTATGTGGTTATAACCATATTCTGTTATTCTGTTATTCGGTTACAACCAACTCAACCATATTCGGTTATCACAACCTTATAAATAAGGTAAGAGGGGACACTCCAAGGGAGAGCGAGGTCTGAGGCCACTCCACTCTACTCATTTCCTTTTCCATCTATGCTATTTTTGAATTCTCCATTCTGTTGATGCCTAGACCGTCCACTGACTTGAGCGTCAGAGTGTCCCCCATCGGAAATCCGGTCCGGGGTCTTTTGCAGGTACCCGGGAGCAGGATCAGGAGCGCGAGCAGGATGCCCGACGCTGCCGAAACTTCAGCCATGGATGATTTGGCGGCAACAGATTGGCGCACCAGGTAGAGGCCATTGTTCCCGTTGAAAAGGAGAATTCAAAAAAAAAAAAAAACGGGAGGAAGAAACGGGGGTGACCTCTGATGGCGGATCTCACCATCCTCGGGCGATTAGACGCCGGTGATGGAGTCATTCCCCAGTCCTTGGAGCTGGCCGCCATCGGGCACTGAGCTCCAGTCCCTCATAGCTGCTGAGCTCCAGCCCCTCGTAGCTGCTGAGCTCCAACCCCACCAGCCGCAAGATCTGGAGTTTCTTGAAGACGGAGATGAGACCGAGGGCGAGATCGGTGCACCGGTGGAGCTCCAACTCTTCGAGGGTGGCGCACTCACCGGCGATCCTCCGGAGGTTTTCCAAGGATTCCATTCTCAACTTCTTGATCTAGAGGCGAAGTCGATCTCGACAGATGGCAGTGATCCCCAGAGTGGTTTGATGGCCGTCGCGATCCTTATCTTCGACATTGTCTTGCCGGCCGTCCAGGCCCAGGCTCCTCCAGTGAGCCATTTGTGGCAGATTTCGGCGACCCTTCCTTCTCACGTATCGGCTCCTCCAGCTGCCTCGACACGAAGGTGCCCGAGTTCGTTCCCCGATCGGTGGCCAGGGATCGGATCTATGCTCGCAAGCCGCGGGTGGTGCCAATCCACCACAGCCCGTGCCTGTGATGCACGTCTATCGCCTGATGCCGCCGAGCCCAACGTTTCATGCATTGGTGCCGGGTTTGTTCGAGTACCATGGACAATGGCGGCGAGCGAGGAGACGAGGGCCGGCGATGGCGGTTCGGGCCCAATGACGTCCTCACATGCTCCTCGTTCGTGAGCATCCGCGGGGTCCTCAATAGCATCATGGCCAACATCCCGGACGGCAGGCCGAAGCCCGTCATCCCGCTTGGCCATGGCGATCCTTCTGTGTTCCCCTGCTTCCGGACCACCCTCGTCGCCGAGAAATCCTCCCCTGGCGAAAGCGGCCTCCCCTCCCTCGCGTCTCCGTCAATTTTGGAAATCGGAGCTACCCGATCTACATCGGCTCGGTCTCCGGCCACCATGCCGTCCTCTCCATCCGCCACCACAGGTTAGGAAGAAGCGAGTAAAAGCAGAGAGGCGAAAGGATGAAGAGAGAGGAGGGTGGCGTCACCACCGTCGGTGGCAAAGGATAGGTACTGAGTGGTGAATCGATGTCAATCTCCCTCTGTGGGTGAGTTCGTCTCAAGAAATGGAAAGAATCGTTGTCGATCCTGTAGCAGCGGTGAATCTGCCCCGAGAGGTGGTTGATCCACGAGGGCGTCAAGGCCAAGGAGGGGTATGAGAAGACTGGGAAGATGCCTATCTAGCCTCCACCGACAATGCCGAGCTAAGTTGCGTTGGCTTGTAACCTGACGGGGGTACATGGATGGTAGGATGATTGGTTGTGTTTGATGGGTCGAGTGTAGTTTGTTCAGGCGAAGGCCCTAGTTAAATGACCTTTGAAACAGAAGATGCAATGTAAACTGACTTTCAGAAGAGGTTAATCGATCATTGTCAAATGGCATGGCATGGCATGAAGACCATGGCTATTTCTTTCTCGACAATGCCAAGTTCAAGATTATGCTGGGACTTATCCAGGACAATCTCAAGTTGGATCCCAAGAAATACAACATGAAGACCCTCAAAGACATAAGGGCCCATGAGGGCTCACGAAGGCCCATGAAGGCCCATGGAGGCCCTAAGGCCCATGAAGCTCAATAACCCGGTCAAGAGGCCACGCCACATCTAAAACTGTGAGTATATCATTGTCCTACATATTTTAAAATAAATAAATATTTCATTTGGTAATGCAGAATGCAGGTTTCAAAGAAAATTATGGATGAAGTCAGAAGAGATTCTTCAAAGATTCTTAAAATCATTCCCTGCATGTTTCTGAAGGAAAGGCTCATTAAAGCTTATCTTATTAGGACCCACCAAAGTCCCTGGAAAGGCACACTAAAGCCTATTTTATTATTGAAGCCCATGAAAAGGCTTATCAATGCCTATCTTATTAGGGCCCACTAAAGCTCATGGAAAGGCTCACTGAAGTCGATCTTATTAGGGCCCACTGAGATCCATGGAGAGGTTCACTGAAGCCTATCTTATCAGGGCCCACTGAAGCCCAAGGGAAGGCTCACTAATGCCTATCTTATTATCAAAGGCATGAGGATGATCTCCGGATCTACCTCACGAAGTACCGAGTTGGGCTTAAAACAGTCCATCTTAATCAAAAAGGCATGAGGATGATCTCCGAATCCACCTCACAAAGTGCCGAGTTGGGCTTAAAACAATCCATCTTAATCAAAAAGGCATGAGGATGATCTCCGGATCTACCTCACGAAGTGCCGAGGTGGGCATGATCAGCCTGTCTTAATTCCATTTCTAAAAGGCATGAGAATGATCTCTGTGATCTTCTCTACAAAATGCCGAGGTGGGCCCAATCAGCCTATCTTAATCTTTAATTAAAGGGTATAAGGATGATCTACATGATCTACCTTACGAAATGCCGAGGTAGGTCTGATAAGCCTGTCTTATTCTCTATCAAAAATTCAGAAATGATCCATATGGTCTACTCTACTATAAATCTGATGAAGTGCCAAAATGGTCCAATCTTTATTCAAGGATGACCTACATGGTCTATCTTGTGGCAAATCCAGCGATACACCAAAGTGCATCTAATCAACATATATTACTCAGCAGCTTATTGATGATCTGACTTGTCTATCTTATTCTCTATCAATTGATAGCTTATTGATGATCTGACTTGTCTATCTTATTATCTATCAAAGACAGATCCAATTGACCAACTGATAAAGTGCAAAGGCTATTATTTATTACTCCCTTCATTGAAAATGAAGTCAGAATAGTTCACTAGCAATATTTTTCAGCTCAGGAGTGGGGGGCTATGTTATATCCCTCTCATCTAGGCCCATTAAAGGCCCAAGGCCCATCAAGGCCCATCAAGGCCAAAGGCCCACCAAGGCCAACCACTTCGGTTATTCTGTTATTCGGTTACAACTACTTCGGTTATTCGGTTATGTGGTTACAACCATATTCTGTTATTCTGTTATTCGGTTACAACCACTTCTATTATTCGGTTATGTGGTTACAATCATATTCTATTATTCTGTTATTCGGTTACAACCACTTCGGTTATTCAGTTACGTGGTTACAACCATATTCTGTTATTCTATTATTCGGTTACAACCACCTCAATCATATTCGGTTATCACAACCTCTATAAATAGGGTAAGAGGGGACACTCCAAGGAAAAGCGAGGTCCGAGGCCTAGACCTCAGATCGCTCACTGACTTGAGCGTCGGAGTGTCCCCCGCCGGAAATCCGGTCCAGGGTCTTTTGCAGGTACCCGAGAGCAGGATCAAGAGCACGAGCAGGATGCCCGACGCTGCCGAAGCTTCAGCCACGGGTGATTTGGCGGCAACAAGATGCAATGCAGCTAAGAGCAATGGTTGTTGGGCATTAAAACATTGGCATATTCTTCCAATGACTAGGAAAATTTCAATGCAGGTTATCCATGGTGCCCATGGTCCAGGGTGGGCATAAATAACTCAATCACTTCCTCACCACTTTAAATGAGCAAAGAAGAAGTATTCCAGCTTTTGGTTATTTAAATGTATCTATATACTTCCAGCTAACAAGCATGATTTCTTCTTCTCCATCCCTTTGCACCCCAACCATACCATCCTCTCTTTACCCAAGATTTCTTTAATCAAAGCATCAAGATCATGGGCATTTCCTCTTTTACTCCCACATTCAAAAGGCAAACCCTGTGGCTTTCTCACTTCATCACAAAAAACATGGAGAGTTAATTCTACCATGTTTCAAATTCTCTATAACAAATTGCACATTAGGCTTAGTAGTGGACCATATTGTTTGAGCTCCTGATCTAGCAATTAGCATGCTAAGATTGACTAATGTCATTTCATTGAAAAGATTGCAAATTAAAGAATTGTGTTAGACTCAAGGGCCATTGTTTTGGGTCAATGGATAAATGTGCCTTGTGATATGACTCAGTCATGTAAAGAAAAAGGAAAAAAAGAAAAAATACACATCAAGGTGGTTCATAAAGATATTTTGCATTAAAGGACTAGATAGAGAGGAATCTACCTAGTTCATTGGTTAGAAAGCTTTGTGCTCTCTGGTCTCCCTGTAGTCCTATGGGAGCTTGTGGCCTCTCCACTAAATTATGCATGTTGGAGGCCATTCATTTGTGAATAATAAACAAGAATTAAGCTTGTCCCCTGGCACATCAATCAAATGCTTTGAATTATGAGGGAATCCACCTGGTAATGGGTTTTATGAGTGCTGATTTAACAATTAGACATTCCATATCCCACTACAATATTTATATAATTTCTGTAAGCAATCTTCCCACCTGGACTCTTTGCCCTATGACATTCCTTGTTCCCTGGTAAAAGTTTGGGGCCTTGGAAAATACTAGTTTACAGAAATTAAGAGTAGCAGGTGTATGGACTCTAATGCCTAATCTTTGTTGATTGAAGTAGCTGGGGTTTCCCCCATTTGTCATATAGTGTCTTTTTTGGTGATATCTATATGTCCTCTTCTCAAAACTAAGTAAAATAAACAAGTTTGTCTGAACATGATTTTTGTGGGGGTTGGGATATTGTTAATTACTAATGAGTATTAGTATCATGTGAAGCATGTGCAAGTGAAGAAAGGGTAGAGATTGTGATGATCGGACGAAGGCTTTAGTTGATTGTATACTGATATTTTTTTCTAAATATAATGAGAATTTTAAAAAGGATACCTGGAAGGTATTATTTGGATTTCTTGATTCTTAATAAATATCTAAGATCCATACAATATGTAGCTAATGTAAGATTAAATATAACTCTACGTAGATCCTCATAGTGAAAAGAAGGGAGCAACTCTTAGTCATAATTTATTATGAAATAAGGGCCTAAACTTCAAACCATGACCAACTATTGTTAGAAAAAAAGATCAACAATCTTATTAAGGATTTTTAGTTTGGTCCAAACTCCAAACCATGATTACCTTTGTTAAAAATAAAAAATAAAAATGTTATTAATGATTTTTAGTTTAACTTGATTATGACTATTAGAGACGACGTTCATAGCATCTTATATTTTTCTGATATAATGGCTTAACATTATTAGAAGAAAAATATTTGACTTAGCTTAAATAAGTATATATAAAGATAATTTGAGTTTATAATGTATTCAAAGAGGGCCTTAATTTATAGTCCATATGTTGGTAGTATAAATAGATGGAAGAAAATCTATAGATACTTAACTACATCGAAGGATAGAAATGAGTGCAACTATTAATTCTACCTTGCATGGATGATAATATGAAGGGATATTATATATAATTGAAGAAGAAGATTGCCCAAATTATCAAGATTGTATTTTAATTGGCATCACTTTTAACATAAGCACCGTCAACTCCTATAGAAAAGCTATTTTCTATATCTAGAGATAAAGATCAACCATCCAACGAAAAAGATGTACAATCTACGGACATCCAAAATCTCCATGTTCAACTTTTCAAAGTTAAAGCTTCAATCAAGATCATTGTATACAATAAAATTATCGATGTAAAGAAATTAGATAACTGGCTAGGCCAGTCAGAGATCTACTTCACTATATATGGATACACAAGTATCTATAAGATAGCTTTTGCCCTCAAGCTTTCCAGGCATGTCTTTATCTTGTAAAATTAGTATAGGAGAAACAACATCTCTAATTTGATATAAGGCAAATTTAAGGGCTAATCAAAAAGCAATTCTATACAATTGGTCATGATGAAGATCAATGGATTAAATAATAGTATCTATGGTAGAAGTATGATTAATTTATCTAAGATTATACCACTAAGTTCTATAAATAATGTATCTCACTTAGAATTTTCATCGATGATCATGCAAACTTCATGAAGTCTATCAAAGATATTCACAAAAGTATCTAAAAAAAGCCAAAACTTCTCGAAGTTGAAGATAATAGTAAAGCTAGTATGAAGGTAATGGGAATCAAGATGAACTGGCCAGCAAAGGTAAAAAGAGTGATAAGTTCAAAAAAGGTAGGTAAAAACTAAGCTCAAATAGGGAGCAAAGTAGGATGTAAGTCAACATGACTTAGAAAAATTATTATAGCTATTATATGATTAGTAGATATACTAAGGAGAAGTATTGGAAGCTTCATCTCAGGGTTATAGTTGAAGAGAAAGAAGTCGAAGGACAAGGATTCTAAGAAGAAAAGAAAGGTGATCCCCAATATGATTGAGGTTAGTTTTGAGTAAGCAAACTCAAAATTAAGTCTAATGATAAAAAAACTGGAGGCAGTAATTGAAGTAAACCCAGAAGAATAAGAAAAGCTCTTCCACCTAAAAATCTAAACAAAGTAGAGTATTAGTATAATTATTATTGATGCTAGAAGCCAAAAAAAAATCTTATCTCTGAAAGTTTGGTTCAAAAGCTAGAGTTATAGACCAAGCCTTATCTACATCTTTAGCTTCTTAGTTACATTCAAAAGGATGTCAAACTAAAGATCACTGAATAGTATACCTTTAAATTTGCAATACCTAAGAGGTACATTAATGAGATAACTAGTAAAGTAATTTCTTTGAATGTATGTCAAATTAATTTAGGACCCCATATCTTTGGAATCGAGATGCTATCTTATATAGGTGATAAAGAAAATATCAATTTGCAAAGGATAGGAAGGAATTTATGATTAATGCTTCTAAAATATAAAGAAAGATTATAGCCTAAGTGAAGGACTTGTTAATATCCATGATAAATTCATATTAATGACGATGGAAAAAGTTAATATTCATTATGGAAAGCCAATCTCTTACTCTTCAATTCTATTAATCGATTGATCGAGAATGAGATCGAGGAAAAGTTCCTATTACTACTATCACCAAGAAAATATGGCAAGGACAAACCTAACCATGGAGCTCCTATGAAGAAGTAGGCCAAGTGAGTTGCTTAGATCTAGGTGAAAGAAGACCAAGGCTAGGGATGAATGTTACAAAGTATGGATGATATATAGATGAAGCAAGAAAGGCTACTAAACTATTTCATCGAGAGAAGGCTATAGAAACTAGGTATGGAAGGATTGAGTCCTTTTATAGCAAAGCTAAATGGTTTAGCCACAAGATAGAAAAGCATTCATTTCACTATCTCCTATCTTGATTTAATAGGAGGTAAATTCCTATGTAGGAGGCTTTGATCCATGAAAATTACCAGACTTAACGCAAATAAGGTTCACATCAAAAAGGATTGGATAAGGTTGAAAAGCAATATTTACTATATTAGGTAGCCAAATCATGTGCTAAATTTTTGGAGACTATAACTTGCTTATAAAACACCTAATTGAGATAATCCTTTTTTATTCAAAATTTGAAAACTTTTCAAGCTCTGCAATATGGCTCCACATCTTAAAGGATGTAGTGTACTAAATGATTAGAACCAAATATCATCTTTTGGGCCTCGAAATGAATTGGTCTAAATATATTTTTTTTGATCAAAACTTTTATCGAACATATCTTTCAAGCTTGGAAGAATTAATGGAACAACTGAAAGCAAAATCGATATAGGAGTTGATATCTATCTCTTATAAGATTTTAGTTTTTTTATAAATATTTTGACTAGTCATATCTATTTCAAAAAAGTTTTATTTTCTTTGAATCATAAATGAAATATGATTCAAGTTATGCAAATGTAGATCCCGCTAATATAAATAGAGTCTTACTTAGTTTGTGATTCACTAATTAAAGAAAAGGGATTTAGACTATACTTTCACCAAAGTTTCTACTTTTTTCCAATTTTTTTTGAGAGATTTGAGTTAAGTGAGCTGAGAATTGCTTTCTTCTCTCCAATTGGATCATAAATGTCTTCCTCATTTAGTTCAAGAATGGTTTCAAAAATATTATATTCTCTTATGTTTCCTTTTTGAAGTCCTGAGTATGGAAGCCCTTTCATATAAAAGTCTAGTTTCCATTTTAAGGGTGATAAACCTATCTTGCCAATTGACACAATTTTGAAATGCTCAGTTTGCATTTTCATATATAACCTATACCAAAATTTGTTCTATTTTATAATGAGGTGTTTATTTTTTTTTTTTAAAGCTTCTAAGCATATTCAAGAGTAGGCTTTTCTTTTGAAAATCTAGTATGAAGGAAATCATTAATTTCTTACTCCTCCCTGGAGAAAGAAATGATTATTCTCTCTTTCTATATGATCTTTTACTTTGAACTGTATTCGCCGCCCTCATTGGTCGCTTTTGCAGATATTCGAATATATGCGAAATATTGCTCTCGCTCATACAACTTTCATTGGCCATTCTTGATTCTAGATTATTCACACTGATATATTAATTTCTAGATTCAGAAGGAAAACTAAGAAGATATGCAAGTTATTGCTCCTGCTCGTACAACTTTTATTGACTATTGTACTTCATTATTCTTGATTCTAGGTTATTCGCACCGACATATTAATTTCTAGGAAACTAAAATGATATACAAAATATTTCTTTCATGCGTACAACTTTAATTAATCGTAGTACTTCATGATTTCTGTTGGCATGGAGTTCCTGGATCGGCCGGTCGGAGCCGCTGTGTCGCAGGACCGCTTCCTGGTTTACCTGCAAAATAGGTCCCTTGCCGGAGTTGTTTCAGCAGAGGACACTCCGATGCCTAAGTCAGTGACGGATTCCAGCCACAGAATGGAGAAGATGTCGAGAGTGGAAGAGAAAAAGAGTTCTTGGAGATTGAAAGTGTATGTGTGCGAGATTATTCACCCGTCCCTCTCGAGCCATCATTCTTACCTATATTTAAAAGATGGCCTCCGGTCTGTGGCCCGCTCTTTTCCCGGAGATCATGGGGAGCCAATCTCTTCCATGATTGACGATCGTGGGTTGTCAATGAGCGGTTCCGGCAGATCGAAGGCGTGGCTGCAGGAATTGCGCGCCATGATCATTGCATGATGAGTGTCGATTGTAACCGTTGGTTACAGTTTCCTTTTTGGAACAGATTGTGGTTCAAGCTTTGGGTTTTCCCTTGCGTGGGCCGAAGGCTTAGTATTTTCCCGAGGACGGAGATCATGTCTACGGCGGGGACCGAAGTTCGTGTCTTCGGAAGTCGATGAGTAGTTCAGACTTCGACCGGGGCCAAAAGTGCTACCCGAAGGACTGGCCTTCGGATGTTGTAGTTCGGTGTGAAGCCTTGAGTTGCTTGCGGTTGGCCTTCGCTTAGTCTGAAGTCCGTAGTTCGGAGAATCGAGGCTTCGATAAGTCGAACCGGAGCCTGGTTCGTAGCTGAACCAGGATATCCCAACAGTTATTCCCCTACTCTCAGTTGTCGAAGCGAAGATCTGCCTCGAGAAGTGAGAGTATTACGACCTTGTCATTTTGCTCCTGAGAGACGGTGCAGTGAATGATTACGGGATCTCTATTGGGCTGTCCATCATGATCTAAGAATCAGATGGTGGACAGGTGCCATTCCCGGATTGGGAAAAAGTAGGTGGCCCTGAGGCTATCTCTTCTTGTCCCGTTGGATGAAGGATAGATCTTATCCTGATGATCAGTCGCAAGTGGGCTGCCCTAGAGCCTATGCCGACCGAAGTCGGACTTTCGAAAGTGGGCTGCCCTAGAGCCATTGTCGACCGGAGTCGGACTTTCGGAAGTAGGCTGCCCTAGAGCCTTTGCCGACCGGAGTCGGACTTTCGGAAGTAGGCTGCCCTAGAGCCTTTGCCGACCGGAGTCGAACTTTTGGAAGTGGGTCTGTTGGCGTGGAGTCCCTGGATCGGCCGGTCGAAGCCGCTGCGTTGCAGGACCGCTCCTTGGTTCACCTGCAAAATAGGTCCCCTGTCGAAGTTGTTCCGGCAGAGGATACTCCGATGCCTAAGTCAGTGACGGATTCCAGCCACAGAATGGGAAAGATGTCGAGAGTGGAAGAGAAAAAGAGTTCTTGGAGATTGAAAGTGTATATATGCGAGATTATTCATCCATCCCTCTCGAGCCATCCTTCTTACCCATATTTAAAAGATGGCCTCCGGTCTATGGACCGCTCTTTTTCCGGAGATCATGGGAAGCCAATCTCTCCCATGATTGGCGATCGTGGGTTGTCAATGAGCGGTTCCGGCCATATCAGAGGCGTGGCTGCAGGAATTGCATGCCATGATCATGGCATGATGAGTGTCAATTGTAACCGTTGGTTACAGTTTTCTTTTTGGAATAGATTGTGGTTCAAGCTTTGGGTTTCCCCTTGCGTGGGCCGAAGGCTTGGTATTTCCCCGAGGCCGGAGATCATGTCTACGGCAGGCACCGAAGTTCGTGTCTTCGGAAGTCGATGAGTAGTTCAGGCTTCGGCCAGGGCCGAAGGTGCTACCCGAAGGACTGGCCTTCGGATGTTGTAGTTCGGTGTGAAGCCTTGAGTTGCTTGCAGTTGGCCTTCGCTTAGTCCGAAGTCCGTAGTCCGGAGAACCGGGGCTTCGATAAGTTGAACCAGAGCCTGGTTTGTAGCTGAACCAGGATATCCCAACAGTTGCCCCCTACTCTCAGTTGTCGAAGCGAAGATCTGCCTTGAGAAGTGAGAGTATTATGGCCTTGTCGTTTTGCTCCTGAGAGACAGCGCAGTGAATGATTACGGGACCTCTATTGGGTTGTTCATCATGATCTGAGAATCAGATGGTGGACAGGTGCCATTCTCGGATTGGAAAAAAGTAGGTGGCCCTGAGGCTATATCTTCTTGTCCTGTTGAATGAAGGATAGATCTTATCATGGCGGTCAGTCGCAAGTGGGCTGCCCTAGAGTCTCTACCGACCAGAGTCGGACTTTCGGAAGTGAGCTGCCCTAGAGCCTTTACCGACCGGAGTCGGACTTTCGGAAGTGGGTTGCCCTCTCTTTTTTTTTATATATCTCTCTTTATGAGAGTTTCTTTCTTTCTTTTCTCTTTCTTTTCTTTTTGTAAAAATTTGAAAGAAATGAAAGATATTTTCTTTTACCTCTTTCCGTGTATTTTCTGTGATGAGTTCCATCATGGTTTGTCCATAATGTAGACTCCGTAGACCACTTGCAGTCTGTTTGGAAGAAGTAGGGTCCGTTAGACCGTTCTGAGAGTGTTTGTTGTTGACAGAGAGGACAACAGTAGTCTTTTTAGGTACGTGTTCGGATTTTCCGTAGGGTAGGGTGTTTACACCATCCCTGTGCACTTTCTGTCGTGATTAAGGTAGGCTGTTCAGGCCCGCTCGGCGCGTGTTCAGATTCACCGTAGGGTAGGTTACAAAAATCATCCCTGCGCCTTTAATCTTTTTGGTGGCATGGTTAGACCATCCATTGTGCTCGTCGGGCATACCGATAAGGTGAGTGGATCAGACTCTCATTTGCGCAGTTGATCGATTTTTCAGATGGGTCATTTTGGCTGTTGTCGTTCAGTCGATGCAACTAGCCATTCTGAGTTGAGTAGGGTTGAGGAGCTTTGAGGCTTCATCTTCATCCCTTTTCCAGTTGGTGGGCCAGTGTATCATCCCTACACCTCTGTTGGTGGGCCTTTAATTTGGCAATTCGGCCTCTTCGAGAGGTGGCTGGGGAACAGTTGCTTCTGACTGGGGTCCCTGGCGATGATGTACCGCCCCAGGTATCCTCTCTTGATGAGATCCTCGATCGCATCCCTCAGCTGGATGCATTCTTCTGTGTTGTGGCCGTAGTCCCGGTGGAATCGGCAGAATTTGTTCCTGTTCCTTGCAGAAGAGGAGGCCTTCATGGGACGGGGCCGTTGGAGATAGTTTTCTTTTTCTATCTCCATGAGGATCTTATCTCGAGGAAGGTTGAGGGGGGTGTAGAAGTCGAATCTTCCTCCCAATGCTCTGGGCTTGGGAGGGCTTCTTCGGCGGTCTGCATATCTGCCGCAGTTGTTGTTGGGAGTTTGGGAGCCTTGCCCCCTGTTATTCTTCTTCTTTGAAGGGGGTTTCCCTTCAATCAACCGTCGATTCGCCGCTTGCTCTTCGGCATCAGCGTATTTCTGAGCCCTTGATAGGAGCTCAGCGTAGCTTTTAGGGAACTTCTTGTCTAGGGAAAAAGTAAGCTTGGAGGTTCCAAGCCCCTTCTTCAGTGCTGACATAGCCACGTGCTCATTGAGATCGGGGATCTCAAGCGTGGCCGCATTGAACCTGGAGATGTAATCTCTCAGGCTCTCTCCTTCATTCTTGTGAAGGAGGAAGAATGTGTCCGTATTCCGAGGAGTCTTGTGGCAGGTCCTGAAATGCAAGACAAACAATTTTTCTAACTTGGAAAAGAAATTGATGGTACCTGGGCGCAGGGTCGAGTACCACATCCGAGCGGACTTCTTCAAGGTAGCCGGGAACGCCAAATAATATATTGCGTCCGAAGCTCCTTGGATCATCATATGGGCTTTGAAGCTGCCCAAATGGTCGAGGGGGTCGGAGGTGCCGTTGTAGGGTTCCATCTGGGGAACCCTGAAGTGCCGAGGAATGTCCTCAGCCATGATGCGATCGGTGTAGGGTGGACGTAGATCACCCACAATCGAGTCATCGGGATCTCTCTGATCCCGCATTTTCTATTCTTGCGCCCTTGCCATCTCTGATTCGATGGCTCTGAACCTCCCGTCATAATCGGGAGTCTGCTTGGGCGCTCTCTCCACCGGAGTGGAGTCTTCGGAGGAGGAGGAGGAAGTTTGCCTAGGCCTTTTCCCTTTTTGTGGAGAATTGGCAAACCTAGGCAGTCTCAAAGTTCGGCCTTCGGGAAAGGGCCGAGAATGGGGGGACGGATGCGCTGAATCCTCCTATGGTGCTCTCCTTCTTCGGGATCGAGAGCTATGTCTAGAAACAACCGGTGGGTTTGCCACCGGAAAGGCTCTGTCTTGGAACTCTTGAACCATGGCCGTCAGGTTGGCGACCTGGTTCATAAGAGCTTCGAACTGCTGTGCTCCCACAACAACCATGGGAGGTGGAACATCATTCTCCTCCGGGGGTGCACCCCCCTGAGATGGAGCACGACTCCGACTTGTAGAAGCATTTTGAGCTTTTTCTCTTGCTATCAAAAACTTCTTTGTTTCTTCCCTTGTCTGGAAGGGAGCTTAACAAATGTTAATAATATGCCCCCTACCTAGCGCGCCAATCTGTTGGCATGGAGTCCCTGGATCGGTCGGTCGGAGCCGCTGCGTCGCAGGACCGCTCCTTGGTTTACCTGCAAAACAGGTCCCTTGACGGAGTTGTTCTGGCGGAGAACACTTCGATGCCTAAGTCAGTGACGGATTCCAGTCACAGAATGGGGAAGATGTCGAGAGTGGAAGAGAAAAAGAGTTCTTGGAGATTGAAAGTGTATGTGTGCGAGATTATTCACCCGTCCCTCTCGAGCCATCCTTCTTACCCATATTTAAAAGATGGCCTCCGGTCTGTGGCCCGCTCTTTTCCCGGAGATCATGGGGAGCCAATCTCTCCCATGATTGGCGATCGTGTATTGTCAATGAGCGATTCCGGTCAGATCGGAGGCGTGGCTGCAGGAATTGCGCGCCATGATCATAGCATGATGAGTGTCGATTGTAACCGTTGGTTACAGTTTCCTTTTTGGAACAGATTGTGATTCAAGCTTTGGATTTCCCTTGCGTGGGTCGAAGGCTTGGTATTTCCCCGAGGTCGGAGATCATGTATACGGCGGGGATCGAAGTTCGTGTCTTCGGAAGTCGATGAATAGTTCAGACTTCGGCCGGGGCCGAAGGTGCTACCCAAAGGACTGGCTTTCGGATGTTGTAGTTCGGTGTGAAGCCTTGAGTTGCTTGCGGTTGTCTTTCGCTTAGTCCGAAGTCCGTAGTCCGGAGAACCGGGGCTTCGATAAGTCAAATCGGAGCCTGGTACGTAGCTGAACCAGGATATTCCAATAATTCCTGATTTTAGGTTATTCGCATCAACATATTTATTCCTAGATTCAGGAGAAAAACTAGAAAGATATTTGAAATATTACTCCAACTCGTACAATTTTCACCAACTATCGTACTTCATGATTCCTGATTCTAGATTATTCGCATCGATATATTAATTTCTAATTTTTTTCATGAATCAGAGGTTCTTGATTTATTCGCACCGGTAGGGCAACACCCAACCACAATATCAAATCCTAGATTCTAGATTTGCTCGCATTGGCAGACCGATTCCGAAAAATCAAAATCTAACATGAAGCTCCCTTTTACAAAGTTCTTGCTTCTATTCGCATCATCCTCAATGCAATAAATAAATAAATAAATAAATAAATATATATATATATATAAACATATATCATGTTCTATGTTGCATTAGGAAATTCACTGATATCTTGAATTTCTCACTAAGACACCTACTAATGTTGCATGGTGCTGCAAAAATGTTGGTCCATTATATTTGTATTTTATGGAAAAATATCAACTTAACCTAATCCGAGGTACAGGGACAGTTAGCAACCAACGGGCGCGCCAATATTCGATAGGAAAAAGAAGATCCCAATACTTTAACAACCTCTTTTCACTCAAAACCAGACCATTTATCGGAGAAGGCCGCCACCCAAAGAACCCCATCTCCTCCTTTTCCTTCCACCTCCCAGGACATTCTCCTCGGCCAAAACCCTCAGCCCTTTTCTCGCTTATTCCAAGGAGGACGCCCCCATAACCATGGCAAATCCCTCAGCTTCTGCTCGGACCGAAGCCTTTCCGGTCGGTCTTCGAGTTCTGGTAGTCGATGACGACCCCACCTGGTTAAAAATTCTTGAAAAAATGCTCCGAAAGTGCTCCTATGAAGGTAGTTTGGTTCCGTCTTTGATGGGTTCCTTCTACGTGATCTCTCTTTTCTCTGCTTAATATTATCAGTTCTCAATACTTCTAAAGGTGGGAGCTTTTTGGGATATCAATAATTTTTTGTGCTGCTAGCTAGGTTGTTAGGAATGGTTTTATCTCTGTTTGGAATTTTCTAACTAAAAGGTGGATTTTTATGTTGTTTAATTAAGCAAGAGGATCTTGCTTCGATCGCCGTGTAGTTTCTTCATTTCTATTGTGTCTAATTAATTTATGCATATTTGATATGGCACCTTGTTAGGGTATCTTGTGGTTATATGTTCAGTAGTTGTTCTTAGATTGTAATTTTGTGGGTGCTCTGATTGGATGCTTGAGTTGGAAGATTTTATAAATTTTGTATTAAGTGTCTTCATTCCATTCATACAATCTTGATGGGGTGGAAGTATGTTGATATTTTCTCAACACAGAGTCTGGAAGTGAAAGATCCTCATACGTTATCAGGGTGTTAATTAAACTTTCTGTCTGACAGGATTTAGCAATATATGAACATCATGTAATTGAAGTTAAAGGAACGTGGGAGGGGGGAACTCATGTTTTTATAGGGAATTTATCTAGTTTCTAACAAAAACACGTATAATAAAGTATATGCATATATTATTTGTATTTTGCCAGGAACTACTTGTTTGTATTACTGGTCATAGGATATGGTAAATGGGCTATCTTAAGTCCCTTTTTTAATCATTGTTTTTAAATTTTGATATACAGTGCCTATTATTTTATAATACGCTTTATGGATGTAGCTATAGGGAATTTATATTTTAAAACATGTTACTCTCTGTTTAGATAAGAATATATACTTATGCATGTAGGTGCATGCAAATATTATACTTTCTATTGCATTCCAGATTGCCACTTTGTTGGAGACTTCAATAATTAGTGAAATTCATAAGATTATAATTGATTTCTTGTGACCGTAAGGAGCTCGTTATACATGATTTGGAAGCACATATTCTTTTAGCTGTGAACATTAAAGAGAGTTCACAGAACATAGATCATATGAACATTTTTCATTCTTAAAACAGAGATTTTAGTAAATCTAAAACATGGTAAACCAAGTTAAGTTGATAATCTTTCCTTCTCATTTTAATTCTATAATAAGTGATTTGTTGCATAACCATGAATTCATTCAAGTGCGATGATGATAGTCTGTCACCATGTTTATGATACATGGCTTGCAAAAGTCAATGAGAATTTTAGTTATTGTTCTTCATTTTACCGCTCAAAGAAACACGTTGGTCTTGAATTGACTGAACGTTTCTAATTACATGCGTAAACTTTCTTACTAAAAGACTTATGCAACTGGATAATTAAGATGAATCATTCTTTCTTCTTCTAATATGTTCTTGCACAGTCCAATATGATAACTTTACTGGCCAGCAATTTGGACAAGTCTAGTTTTTCAGAAGTTCTTAAGCTTTTATCTTTGCATGGTTTTCAAAGCAAGTTATTATTTATATGCTGATAATTCTTTCAAGTTAGGGTGAATCTGAACTTCACAGAACTAGGAGCATACAATGTCAAATAGTTCAAGTGGCTTTTTTGAACTTTGGATTCTGGATATAATATAGATGCTAGAAGTTCAAAGCATTCTTTGGAAGTGTCAAAGGCGCTTAGCTTGAAGGTTGCTGCACTTCAACCGATATATATTTCCATTTCGGATTAGCTAGAAAGGCCCTATCTAATATCTCATTTAAAAAAAATCCAAAAAAATGAAAAAAAAGGCTTTTATAAAGAGTTTTGTTTAGTGTTAGTATTTTAACATGCATATTTGACATAAATGACCTTTGCATGCATGGTGGCCATGTACCTACCAAAGTTATAACAGTTAATTCAAAAATGTGCTTATGATAGAAGGCAGTTCTCTAGTCTTCCTACAAAAAGTATCACTTTATCCTTCTTAGTTTATCATGGGCATGGCATGCTATACCGTACCGAAATGGACGGTGTGAGAGGTATAGTATGTACCGATTCGATACCAATACATAGTATGGGGACATATAAACACTTGGTATGCCTAACTGGCCCTGTACCATCATACTAATAGGGTGACACCAATATGGGATCTGGTACCGAGATGGCATACCTTGATCATGGGAGCTCCTACACTTTACACTGCCAGTATAACATTACCTTTTATTCATACAAAGATTGCAGTGTCCGATACATACGGGATTTTTTTTTTTGTCCTCATTGTTAACTTTTCTCGAGATGTTTTTATTTCTGTGTATATTTTTTAAGCTCAAGATGACTATTCATTTAGAATCATATATTGGAATCCAGTAGAGGCTTCATTAAGTGAATGATGTTCCCTATTTACTCTTTGAACTCTATCTCTTTTGCTCATCTTGAGATGTTGACATCAATTATGCTTTGGCCATTTTGTTTAATTAAAAATTCATAAACCTTTATGTGTTCCTACAATATGGATAATGCTTATAAGTCATGATGTAAATTTTATGAATGTTTCTTGCATACTGCAGTTACTACATGTGGCTTAGCAAGAGTTGCTTTGGAGATCCTTCGTGAAAGAAAAGATCATTTTGACATTGTAATTAGTGATGTCAATATGCCTGACATGGATGGTTTCAAGCTTCTTGAACATGTTGGGCTGGAAATGGATCTGCCTGTCATCAGTTAGTTATCTTTATCCAAATTTGAAGCTTTCTGACCATAGTGCAGCATGTTGCTTTTTCCCTTTACTTTGATAAGCTAATCTGACTCATGTAAATTAAGTTTCAATGACCATGCTTTGCAAATGTTTGCAGTGATGTCTATAGATGGGGAAACAAGTAGGGTAATGAAAGGTGTTCAACATGGTGCCTGCGATTACCTTCTTAAGCCCGTGAGAATGAAGGAGCTGAGAAATATATGGCAACATGTTTATAGAAAGAAAATGCATGAGGTGAAAGAGATTGAAGGTCATTATATCAATGAGGAAATTCAAATCAGGAAAAATGGATCTGATGATTTTGAAGACACACATGTAGTTAGTGGAGCTGATATAGATTATGTGAGAAAACGAAAAGATGTGGACAACAAGGAATATTCTGATCAAGAATTTAGTGATCATGCAACTGTTAAGAAAGCTAGAGTAGTTTGGTCTGTGGATCTTCATCAGAAATTTGTGAATGCTGTAAACCAAATAGGATTTGATAGTGAGTATCAGCTAGCAAACTTCTGTGGCCCTCTCAAGCACTCTGCATTTTCTTGAAGTCTATGCAGAGTAGAACTTGAGAGTTTATAATTGCTCTTTATTGATAAACTGAAAAAGTTTTTTTTTAAAAAAAAACATTACTACTTGTTTTTTAAACTTTAACTCAATGAAGTTTATACGTCCATGATTATCTATCTGTACTCGCAGAAGTTGGTCCAAAGAAAATACTTGACTTGATGAACGTTCCTGGATTAACAAGGGAAAATGTTGCCAGCCACTTACAGGTACCATCTCTTTCATTATCCATTTCTAAATTATGAGAAAGAGTTGTCAAGCTGGCTTTTCATAACCTTGTATGTTACAATGTCAACATAGTCATTCAAATTTATAGACCTTCCATGCTTTTCACTGTAGTTTCTAACTGCTTTTGCCATTTAGCAGCACCAGAAACTCTCAATCGTTGAATGAATCCAATGCATTCATTTAGAGATAGACAGGTAAATTACATGTTTGTGTGGATTATATGGGAAAGCTCACACAAATACTTGAATCATGGTTCAAGGATTCACCTGAGACTTCAAAGTTGACATAAAAACGTTTTGGTTTTGGTTGAGGCTGATCCGAAACCTGGTCCTGTTTGGAGTTTTGGGTGAAACTAATAAATAGGTTCAACTAAACTTTTTATAAATAAGCTGGTTGTGCCAAACTTTTGCCTTATCTTTATTTTATAGATGTCAGCAAGCATTTTATCCAGTTTAAACTTAAATTTCTTGGGTTTTGGGAAGGTTCGAAGCTCTACAGCATTGTTAAGAGATTTAGTGGTATGTAAATTTTTCAACTTAGGGTTGGCTACAGTGAAATACAAATCTCATAGGTAGCTTGATTGTCATATATTAGATTCTCAGCACACAGGAAATGATATATTATTCTTTAAATATGACCTTTAGTTATTAATTTAAAATGTAATATTTTGGTTGTCTCAATGCAAAACCTTGAAATGATACATCCAAAAAAATCACAAACAATATATGTACTTTAAGATGATGACTAATTTTATTTCTATTCTTCTTTATTTTCTGATTTTTAATCTTAAATATTTTAGATTTCAGATTGAACTAACAAAACTGGAGCCAAAACTGCCAAAACAAAAGACAAAACTGAATTTTTGAACATTGATTTAAATGCATATAAATGCAAATTATATAGTAAAATATCTACTTTTTCTTCTAGTTAATGGCCATAATCATGACTATCCAGCCTTGTTGTAACCATTTGGGAGTTGGTTTGTGGATTCTAATTTGCCATGCATTCTCATTTATGGTATCATTTCAATATTTTCTGTACCTTTTCTCACAACCTCCATTTATGTTACATTGGTCTTGCCCTCCTTTCCTTATACCCTTCCACACAAATATGATACCCCTCCTTACTGGGACCTCCTTGATTGTTCATATTCATTATACATGTCCTTAACATCTTAGTTAATTCTCTATTATTTTGTCCTTAGTTTGTGCAACTTCTTGTAGGCTGTAGCTACTTTGATATAATACTTATTTCTCACTTTATCCTTCCTAGCTTTATCACATCCATTTTGACATTCTTATTTTGACTAAATTCAATTTGTTCACTTGGATCCTCTTTATTGTGCGGCATTCTGAGCTATATAATATTGCAAGCTTTATTATTGTTCCAAAAAATTTTCCTTTAAGTTGCGAGAACATGTATCAATCATGTAATAGCCTGGAAGCACCTCTACACTTCAGTTATTAATGTAATCCCATGTCTCAGTTATTATTGTAATCCCATGTCCCATCTTCTTGTCCACCCCTTTGGCTTTTATCTCTGTCTTTAATTTTGTATGAGTAAATCTTGGAATGGAAAGAAGTTTAAAAATCAAATACTTAAATGATTTCAGCTACCAAAGAAAATGGAAAAAGAAACTGTAATCCCATCACCAAGCCTACTCCCTCTGCTTCAATGTCTCCGTCTCTCTGATTTGGGCTGGCAAATTGTTGTTTCTTCCCTCCCTCTGCAGCCCAAACTGAGATGACACCTAATTTTATTTTGACAATTTTCTATGGTGATTGTGTTCCCCCAGCTAAATGTCTTCTCTCGATCAAATTAATATTTAAGCATTCTTGCTCAGCTGAAACACCTTTCTAATAAGTAATTTTCAAAATCAATCCTACTAAAAATAAGTCTTAATCAAAGCTGATAAATATGGAGAGATTTTTCCATATTAAAAACCTCTTTATTAAGAACCACTTTTTTAAAACTGATTTGAAAACATACAAAATTTTCTTTCTCAATCTAATTCCTAATAATAAATTCTTCCCACTTAATAATCAGTCCTGCAATGCCACAAATTGCTGTATGGATAGATTTTCAACTAAAATCCCAAGTTGAGAATCACTTTTTAGAAATAAAGAATGCATTGATTTGTATCCTTCTTACTTTAAGACCATTCATATGATCATTCTTAAGTTGTATAGTTTTTCCTTCCAAATGTGCATTGCATGTGTCTTGTTGTGAATAATATAAAATGGGTAGGAAAGTGAGTATATAAAAAATCATGAGTATTGTCACTAGAACAGGCATAAAATTGGCCATTCTATGTAAGCTTTAATGCTTGCATAACATTAATATTACATCCATGTCTTCAGTATTAAGCTTGATGATACTAATCTGACATATCTTATAACTAAATTCCAAAACACTGGCACAATTGAGTCGAACATATTATAGGAAAGGGAGGTGAAAACATTTGTATCTGTATACATCTTGATGATTTGGACTTGATGATGTGCAGCATGCACCTCTTAGACCATCCACAAACAAGCATAAGCATACACAGTTGTGTACTTGGGGCAACTGTTGATCATCAGATATGAATTACATTTCAACTATCATCATAGTATTTGGAAAGAGAGATTCTTTTTCTTTATTAATGCAAAATATACATTTTCTTTTTCCTTTATTGCTATATTTCCGAGAGCATCTAATATTTCATCTGGGTATGAACTTGTGGTCTGTGCATTATGACTTACATTCTGCTTAACTTGAATAACTTCTAATATTTAGTTTCTTAATTTGAGATGTTGCTGTCATGCTCTTTTCTAATATATTTACACAATTGCATCTCAAGAAAGTAAATGAAGTGTCTTGAACATATCCACCATGCAGAAATACCGTCTCTACTTGAGTAGATTGCAGAAGCAGAATGAGGGGAGAACTTTCAGTGGAAATATGCAATCTGATTTCAGCTCCAAGGATGTCACAGGAAACTTTGACGTGCTTAGCTCGGCTCAAGTGCAACAAAATGGTGCATCTTCAAAATTTATATGCGCAACTCAAAAAATCCAAGCTCAAGGAATTATCCCAGATGCCCATGCAGATGACTTTAAGAGCAGCTTGTCTTTGCAACTTACAGGCAGTAAACAAGCTTTAGTAGGTGATATTCCTGACTCTCAGAAGGTCATCAGTGTCTCCCGGTTGGGCGTACTATTCCCTTTCAAGGATATAATTCCAGGTTCTGGAAAGAAGTCACTGGAGCCTGCTATATCAAGGCACCAGTCATGGAATGGGGGCATTCCAGTTATGCAATTTATGCAGTACCCAAAACATGACCACGAACGTTGTAGTTTGTTAGAAGACTACTCATGTCTGCCCAAACCTGACCAAGAACATCAGGTTTTTGATCATTTTGATACATCAGTCATCTCAATGACTTGCAATGCTGAGAATGATATGTCTGGTCTTTCTGAATTTAAACCAGTGCACACAACTCACAGGAGCTGCCACATTAAAACTGCATCACCACTGTCTTGTGTGATCGACACCATGTCTGTTCAAGTAGATAGTGGATCAAGCAATGCTCAGAACTATGGAATAGCATTCGGAATAGATGGACCAACGAATATAAAGGACTACTACTACACTCAAACATGTAGTTATTCAACACCTCCAACAGGAGAATTGAGTCTTAAAAATGAGACAGATTTGGTTTCTTCACCTGAGGACTTGCAGTTTTGTACTCTTCAGGGCATTGATAGCTTTGAGAATGTAGGGCTTAGTAGCATGGAGATTTTTCAGTACAATGATTCAACATTAGTGACCGAAGTTCACGGTAACTGGTCTGATGGCTTCGAATTTAATGGTGATTATTTGTATGACTCAGCAGATTATCCTGTGACAGATGAATGTCTTTTTTCCTAATCACTCTTCTCATATCTTTTCTTCAAATGGACTACTGCTGAAGAATGACATTGCTCTTTCATATGGTCCTATTTTGGTTCCTCCAGTGGGGGATTAGCAACATACTCTCAGCATCATGGTGGGTTGTTTGAAATGTAGGATCATCTTACCACTTATTTAGGGTATGCGTGTACTATAGATAAAATTGTGATAACGTATACTGGAAATATGTAAGGATATTCAGTATTCTACATCTTTAACCCTCGAAAACGAGAGTTTGAAATATTATTTTATTCCATAGGTCATACATTGCATTTCATGTGAATACATGGCTATGCTAGTCATACAGGTATTTTCAAATTCACAAGCATCCACATATAAATACACAGATGTATATCTACCATTCAGAATGTAAAGAAAATCCATTTAGGTGTTTCTCATTGCAATTATTCTTTGGGGATTCTCCACAGTGCATTTAAAGATCAAGTTTCTCTGTAACCAAAGATCAGCATCTCTCACCGTATTTCTCAACACTCTCGGCACAGAGATTGTGTTTATTTTGAAAAAGCTTTTTCATGTTTGAAGTAATAGGAATCATTTATACAAGGAGGTTGAACTTGAAAACCAAGAACTGATCTGATTGACAAAAATGCATGCAATCAAGTGGCAGATAAACAGAGACCATCTTCTCCATTAGAAGAGCGCACCTGCAAAACTGATATAGCCAATATCTTGAGTTCATATATGCTTTTTTTTCCATCCCCAGTTCTGAATAAGTATTGTTGGAAAATATTCTGCAATTTCCAATTTGTCCATCTGCAAGTGTATCCATGATAACTTGAAGAATGAAAGATGCACTGTATCTTTGGACCTCTGGACCTCTTTTGTATATATGTAACAATCTTTTTTAACTATGATGTAGAATTAGAAGCAGAGTACTCCTATTTGCCCGGGATATCCAGGTCATTCTGATGCTTGTGATGCTTGGTTTATTTTATTTTATTTTTTGCTGAAATTATGCTTTGTTTATATTGGCATTACGTAATTATACATGCTGATAAGGCACTGGCACAACACGTATCATGCTTTTCTGTATGTTGTGCTTTAGTAATTCGCAGTTTAATTCATGCTTTTAAATGGCTTGTTTTGAGAGAGGAGTAGCTTAGGGAATGTCTTTGTTAGAACAGAGATCTCCTCATTGTAAGTCGTGGCAAAAGTATCTTGAATGGAAGAGAATTGGGTCTGAAATGTTTATAAAGTCTACTGTTGTTCAATTCCCAACATCCTACAAATTAAATTACTTGGTTTTGGGTATGTTCTCTTTAGCGAATGGGATTAGTGTTTTAGAAATAAATATCAAATTCAGGTTGCATTTGGGTCAACATGAACATGGACTTGGTCAACATGAAAGTAGGTCGGGAGCTAGGACTTGATGTAGTAATTAGAATAGCATTTGTTTGTTCTACAGGAATGGAGAAGATGCAGACGCCCACAAGCCATCTCTTGCGGCCAAATCACCTTCCCCCGGGTCATGATGGTATTTGAGGGTCTTCTTGGTTTTTTCGAAAGGATAGAGAGTTGCTCTCAGGTATTCTGCTACAGAAACCTACGGAGGGTTTCCGGTCGGGATCTTTCGATGTTCAAGTCAAAAAAGTTAGAAAAGAATAAAATGAGCAACAACAATCTAAGCTGAAAGTCCAGTGATTACTGTATAAGCGCAAGAGTGGTAGCAAGAAAAGTGTATCTCATCGAGGTCCCTTTTATCTATTTATAGAGTTACACGGAGTGACGAACTGAGAGAGATGGCCTCCACCAATAGGTGGAGTAGATTCTGGGAGGATGTTAGGATATTATTTCTTTAATTTTTTGTTGATTTTCTAGGTGCTGCGCATGCATATGATTGACGGGATTCAAAATCCTAAGTAGCGAAAACTGCATCTATGAAAATTATTTTCATAAATAATCATACTAAATTAAAATAAAAGCATCAAAACATGAATCCAACATGCTGATATACATTATATAGTAGATCTGGAAATTAAAAATAAGAAGAAAAAATACTTACCTTGGATCGTTATTTATCTTATTCTCTTATCAGATCACATCCAGTGAATTATCATGGTTTCTATCGGAGCCACGCACGTGCTTGGCTTCTACTGGTATCCATACGGAACTTGTTCCTGATCGAATCCACGATGCAATCAGAGTGCTAGCTCCTTCGCATGTATCTCATCTAGTTTGGATTTGGATTTGACTTCAACTCTTTGAAAAATAGAGCTGTTATCATTACAGTCTTTGCACGAATTCAACGTGTATGACTTCGAGACTTTTTTTGAACCCCTCGAGGAGAGCAAAACTTTTCCCTTTTCTCTTATACTCTTTCTCTAGACCCTCTTTCTAGAATCCTAGGCATGGAATAAAGAAGAAACCGTGAATGAAAGGTGATGATCTAGAACAAGGCTGTGGCAAGGCATAGTTCAATCAAGCAAAAAAAACTCACGCCCACCTTTCTCACACTTTTATTTTTGTCACACAACAATCAGTCAACCTTTCTCATGCCAACTTATGAACTCATCCTAATCATAATCCAAAACTAAGGGAAGTGAGTGATTGATAAGAAGTAGAGTAGCGGTAAGATTATGATAAGATTAGCTAGCACCCACGTACTTCTTCTTACCAAATAATTGTCGCATAAATCCTTCCAAGCCAATCTTTCATGCCACATGCATATAAGATCTCATCTTATTTAAAATAAAATTCAAAATAAAACAAAGTGGCCATCTTAAAAGAATTGTCATTGAGATAGACGAGAAAGAAGTATATATGCAGCCTTTTATTTATTACTACTTTGTCGCACAATTTCCACCATAAAATCCATGCCAATTTTAGATAACTATCCACTCCTAATCTGAATTGCATTCAAAATAAGAATTGGGTGATTAAAAAGAGAGTTTGACATGAAGAAGGAATTGTTTTGTGCTCAGAATTTAAGTGGCCGGTTAAAGATTTGTTTCCTATGTTTTGTCGCACAAAAATAACTAGGTTCCACGTCCCCATAAAATCCAGAAAAATAAGAACTCTAATCCTTAAGGTAAACTTAAGTTTTATCCTTATCTAGGGAGGTCCTTGGAGAGAGGCAAAAAGATAAAAGTAGCGCTCTCCCAACTTGTTACAATAAACCAGATTAGAGATTTAATTACTGGGCCAGGTGTTTATTTAACCCATCCAGATTGCTCAACCGGACAGGTTGACATGACAGGAGATCGGATCAACCCAGCACTTCGAAAGTCCAATCAAAGATCGGAATGATACTTTGGAAGTTCAATAGGAGATCAGATTGACACGACTCTTCAGCCAACTACGACACATGACATGCAGTTAGCCATCCACATGCTCCGAAGCCACTGGCTAATCAATAGTCGGCCTACTCCGAAGCAAATGGTCGATCTACAATCAACATGCTCCGAAGCCACTGGATGACCTATAGTTGACCGATCTACTTCAGGCTCATCAAGAACGAGTCTGGTTGTTATAACCAACCAATCATATAACTGATAGCCATGACATCAGTAAGACCAAGGTGACTAACCGCCTACAGTAACTATAATTAGTTGAAGGGAAGTTATATTAACTAACTTCCCTAACAGATATTAGAAAGTCTTAACTACTTTCAGTTAGGACGATGCCTATAAAAAGAGATAAGAGAGGACCTTCGAGGTAAGCAAGGCTAAGCGAGTCTAAGACCATCCTGGACCACGTCAATTGACTCTTCTCTTTTTCCATCTATCTTTGATATTTCCATTCTGTTGCTTGAACTTTACTGACTTAGGCATCGAAGTATCCCCCACTGGAGAGATTCCAGTTAGGGTTTGTTTTGCAGGAACCGAAAGAAGTGAATCGGTGATTCAGGCACTCCATCCGGTCCATGGAGATTAGTGTCAACAGATTGGCATGCCAGGTAGGGGGGAAGGTGCTCAGCTGTGTGAATTACCCCTCTTAGAAAGGAGAGCCTGTAAGAAAATACAGGATGGTGAAAGGTAAAGCCCAAAATGTCTCGGCAAGCAAGGGATGCCCTACTTTCTAGAGGAATGACCCCCGATAGAAAATGATATGGCACCTCCTACATTAATTATGGGACAACAATAGTTAAAAGCCCTCATGAATCGGATGGATGCACTGATGACCATAGTACAGAATTTTCAAGAAACTACCCTCTAGAGACAACACCCACTGGCAGCCTCTAGACATAGCCAACGGTCCATGAGAAAAGAAGACCGACAGCAAGAATTCACTCGATGGTCCTCTCGGGATCGGCGATGTTTCGAACCCCAAAGTTCTCGATACCACCAGCGTGCGGAAAGCTGACTCGACAGGATGAGAGCTAGAAGTTCTTTCTCAGCTTCCTCTGGAGACTCCACTCCAGGAAATACTTGAAAGCGAAAACATAATGATTATGAGGAAAAATTCAAGACATTGGAATTACAAATTGCAAAACTCAATGACCAACGAAGAAATGATAAAATTGTGGCCTATGACTCACGACCTCCTTTTTTCTAAAGAATAATGGAGGAAGTCATTCCCCACCATTTCAAGATTTCCTAGTTGGAGCCATATGATGGTATTATCGATCCTTTAGATCACCTGGGAAGCTTCAAGGCATACATGATGATACAAGGAGCTTCGGATGCCCTACATTGCCTCGCCTTCCTCGCCACTTTGAAGAAAGTAGCTCGGATGTGGTATTCGACATCTGCCCAGGTACTATTAATTCCTTTAACGAGTTGAAGAAATTGTTTATCATATTTTAGGACTTGTTGAAGGATGCCCTGTAATTCGGACAACCTCTTCCTCCTACAGCAGAATGAAAGAGAGACTATATTGCTAGATTCAACTCCACCACCCTTGAGATCCTTGATCTCAATGAACATGTGGCTATGTCTGCTATAAAGAAGGGCCTTCGATCATCCAGGTTTACTTTCTTCCTAGACAAGAAATTTTTTACGAGCTACGTCGAACTGTTAGCAAGAGTTCAAAAATATGCGATGGTCGAAAAGCAAGTGGCAAGTTGGCATCTGACCGAAGGGTGGTCGGCTTCTAAGAAAAAGAGTGGCAAAGGATCGATTCCACCCGGACCCCCTAGCAACGACATTACGCTGACCCAATGGCACAACCCCAAACCCAAACAACTAGTCAGCAGGTTTGACTTATATACTCCTCTTTCTCTTCCAAGAGAAAAGATCCTTGTGGAGGTAGAAAGGAAAAGTTACCTGCAAAGGCCTCATCCCATGAAGGCACCTCCTGCATCAAGGAACAAAAATAAATACTGCCGATTCCATCGGGATCATGGCCATAACATTGAAGAATGCATCCATCTCAAGGATGCAATAGAAGAACAAATCAAATGAAAAGTTACCTGCAAAGGCCTCATCCCATGAAGGCACCTCCTGCATCAAGGAACAAAAATAAATACTGCCGATTCCATCGGGATCATGGCCATAACATTGAAGAATGCATCCATCTCAAGGATGCAATAGAAGAACAAATCAAATGGGGATACCTGGAAAAGTATGTTGGCAATCAGGAATCCAGGACCGAAGGTACCACCTCCAAGAGAGTTGTTGAAGAAGCATAACTATCTAACCAAAGGCCAATTGATGAAGGGTAGGCATGCTGCATCGTTAGACTGATTGGAGAAGCGGAGCTGAAGAAGATGCTCCCAAAAGATACAGAAGCACTAATGTCATATACTTTTTGGACGATGACCTACAAGGAATCTAGACTCCACATAATGATCATGTTGTAGTTTTGGCTGTTATAGCCAATTATGATGTAAGAAAAATTCTGGTAGATAATGGAAGCTCCATAGAAGTCTTGCTCTATGATGCTTTTCTTAAAATGAATTTACCTAAAAATAAGTTGCAAAAATCTTCCATACCTCTGACAGGTTTCGGAGGCAACCAGGTCGAAGTAGAAGGAGAAATAGTATTACCAGTAAACCTTGGTACGGAGCCATTCCAAAAAATACTTCCCTTGAATTTCATGGTCGTACAAACACCATCGACATACAATGCTATCTTGGGATGACCCATTTTGAACAAGTTCTGTGCCATAGTATCGACCTACCACCTCCTAGTACGATTCTCCACTAGAAATGGAATCAAAGAAATGAGAGGAGATCAAAGAGTTGCCCGATAGCGTTTAATGATACAAAACATACAGTCGGTCTATCATATGACTCTGGAGCAATTGGATCCAAGAGATTGGATGGAGGATTGCGGAGAACCTATAGAGAAGACTATTTCCATACCATTGATAGAGGATGACCCAATGAAAGTCGTACAGATCAAAAGTCTGCTCGACGAAGAGACGAAGATAATGTTGACCAACTTTCTATGAAGTAATGCCGATGTCTTCACCTGGTTAGCTTTTGACATGCCGAGAATCCCAGTCTAAGTCATCACCTATAACTGGAAGTCGGATCCGATCATAGCCCCGTCCGATAGAAGAAAAGAAATTTCACTCCAAAGAGATAGAAGGTGATTGATGAGGAGGTGAACAAACTTCTCAACGCTGGATTTATAAAGGAAGTCCATTATCCCAGCTGGCTGGCCAATATCGTAATGGTGAAGAAAGCTAATGGCAAGTGGAGGATTTGCATCGACTATACTGATTCAGCAAAGCTTGCCCAAAAGATAGCTTTCCCTTGCCAAGGATTGATTAGCTAGTTGATGCAACTGCTGAGCACTAGCTATTGAGTTTCATGGATGCCTTCTCTGGATATAATCAGATATTGATGGATCCTAACGATGAAGAAAAAATGACATTCGTGATAGAAAAAGGACTCTATTGTTACAAGGTGATGCCATTCGGCCTAAAAAATGCTAGGGCAACCTTCCAAAGGTTATCAACAAGGTATTCAAAAAGTAACTTAGAAGAAACATGGAGGTGTATGTTGACGACATGATCATAAAGAGCCTCCAAAAGGCCGATCACATCAAAGATCTAGAAGAATCTTTTGATGCCTGCATCGTCATCGGATGAAACTGAACCCAACCAAGTTCGCCTTTGGAGTGACATCAGGGAAATTCCTAGGATCCTTATCACCAAACGAGGGATAGAGGCCAATCCAGAAAAAATCCAAGCTATCCAAAATATGAGACATCCTTCCAATAAGAAAGAAGTACAACAACTGACTGGAAGAATTGCTTCTTTAAGCCAATTCATTTTCTGATCGACTGAAAGATGTCTCCCATTCTTCAAAGCTGTCTACCAAACAAGAGGCTTTGAATGGTCAGAAGATTATCGACTCGTCTTTGAAAAATTGAAAAAGTATTTGAAAAATCTCCCTTTGCTCTCGAAACCTCAAGAAGGTGAGACTCTTTACTTGTATCTCTCTGTTTTGGATAAAGCAATCAGTTTAGTGCTTGTCAGAAAAGGAGCAAACAACCTACAGAAGCCGATCTACTATACTAGCAAGGTGTTGCACGAAGCTGAAATTAGGTATCTAAGAATATAGAAGCTCATATATTCGTTAGTGATTGTGGCAAAATACTAACGACCCTATTTCCAATCCCATGCCATTGTGGTCTTGACAGACCAACCTTTGAAAGCCATCCTCCAATATCCTGACACTTCGAGAAGGATAGCCAAATGGGCTATCAAGTTAGATGAATTCGACATCACATTCCATCCTAGATCGGTGATGAAGGTGCAAGTACTAGCCGATATCCTTGCTAAATGTACATGGAGCCAGGAAGGCGGTCGACAAGGGATCAACGATAGAAAAACAACCAAAGAGGATTCAAGGTCCACATGGATACTCCATGTGGACGGAGCATCTAACTCTGTCGGTTGTGGAACTAGACTCATCTTAGCCAATCCCAATGGGCAGACCATGGAGTACACCCTTCGCTTCTCCTTTCAGACTTTGAATAACTAAGTAGAATATGAAGCCCTCTTGGCAGGGCTTAGAATCACCAAAGAATTGGGGATTCGGAGGATCAAAGTCTTCTCAGATTCTTAACTAGTGGTAAATCAAGTGAAAGACGAGTTCGAAGTTCGAGACTCTGTCATGATCAAGTACTTAGAAAAGGCACAAGATCTACTGTCCCAACTGGAATTTTTTGAAATAGCACATATGCCGTGGACCGAAAATTCTCAAGCTGATGCCCTCTCTGGACTAACGACCATTGCTTCGGACTCCCTTGGTCAGACTTACATAGAATACCTGGAAGATCCCAGTATATCAGAGAAGACTTTGGAAGTGCCCCAAATCGAGCACGAGCCTTGTTGGATGGATCCTATTTTCAAGTTCCTAAATGATGGTATATTGCCTGAAAGTAAGACCGATGCCAAACAACCGGTGGATGGCCTCTCAGTATATTATCCTGGATAGAGCATTATACAAAAGGTCTTTCACACAATCCCTACTAAAATGCTTAGGACCGTCGAACGTCGACTATGCCCTAAGAGAAGTACATGAGGATATATATGGAGATCATCTGGGGGACAAATCTCTAGCCTACAAAATAATCTGCCAAGGTTATTATTGGCCGACCATCCAGAAAGACGTAGCCGACTACGTTCGAAGATGTGACCAGTGTTAGAGATACTCCAACATCCAAAGAAGTCCTGCAGGTTAGCTGACTTAGTTAATGGCTCCATGGCCCTTTGCCCAATAGAGCATGAATATTCTCAGCCCGTTCCCTCTAGCCTCTAGTTAGCGAAAGTTTCTCATCATGGCCATTGACTATTTTACTAAGTGGGTTGAAGCCGAACCCCTAGCTCACATAATCGAAGGAAAGGTAGAGATCTTTGTTAGGAATTTCATCATCTTCTGATTCGGAATCCCTTATTCCATCAACACCGACAACGGAAGGCAATTCGACATCCCAAGTTCAAAGACTTCTATGCCTAATATCATATTCTCTACAAGTTAATCTCCGTTGGCCATCCTCAATCTAAGGGAGAAGCCAAAGTAACTAACAGGATGATCCTTTACGGTTTGAAGGCTCGGCTTAACGATGTCAAAGGACTCTGGGCCAAAGAGCTTAACTCAATCCTTTGGGCATATCGAATAATCCCAAGGATGGCCACGGGAGAATCCCCATTCAACTTGGCCTATGACACTGAAGCAGTCCTTCTAGTGGAGATCACGTTGCAATCCTTGAAGATTGATCATTTCACAGAGCCTGAAAATTCAGAACATCACAGAGCAGACCTAAATCTACTCCAGGGTACCAAAATCCAAGCTCAGATGAAGATGGCTATGTACCACCAGAAGGTTGCTAAATACTACGACTCCAGGATGAAAGCTCGAGCCTTCTGACTCGGAGATTTAGTATTGCAAATATCCAAAGTATCCAGGCCAACAGAACAAGGTAAACTCTCTCCTAATTAGGAGGGACCTTATCAAATCAGAGAAGTCATACACCCTGGAGCTTATCGGCTAAAAACTCTAGATGGTTCCCTACTTCCTCGATCTTAGAATATAAAAAACCTTCACAAATACTATCAATAAAAACTTTCTTTGGAGGCCTCAACAAAATGTCCGACGAGTGTAAAGGCGGGCTTGACCAGCCTACCTTATCATCAACAAAAAATACAAAGATGAGCCTAATCAGCCTACCTTATCGATATGTCTGACGAGTGCAAAGGCAGCCCTAACCAGCTTACCTTATCATCAATAAAAAGTACAAAGGCAGGCCTAATCATCCTACCTTATCGTATGTCCGACGAGTGCAAAGATGAGCCTGACCAACCTACCTTATCATCAATAAAATGCATAAAGGCAGGCCTAATCAGCCTACCTTATCGATATATTCGACGAGTGCAAAGATGGCCCTAACCAGCTTACCTTACCCACATATAGCTGACAAGCAAAAAAAGCGGGGGGGGGGGACCTAGCTAGCCCACTCTATCTATACACCCAACAAGCAGGCCTAACTCGACTACTATATCAGCAAAATTGGGTTCTTTGATTCACTACTCCAGCAAAGTTGTTCCGGATCAGCAAGGAAGCCGTAACTATACTCTGAAGTACTCTGAAGTAGTTAAGTTATCACACCGATGTCCCTGCACTTGAAAAATTTCTTTCTCCAAAGGAGATTGGAAAGGGTCCGATGACTCTATACTTAGAAAATTTTTCCTCATAAAGTGGGAACTAAAGGACATCCGACTCCTTTATACTTCGAGAAATCTCAGAAGAGAGATCATTGCAAGAAGACAAGATGAAAAGAAAAAAAGTTCTTCATTCATTCCAAAAGATCTAGTACATTTATATTTCAGTTCTATTACAAAAAAGAAGAAGAAAGATATAAAAGTTATTCTTCGACAGGAAGAGCAACATCTGGGTGCCCGTAGTAGCAGCTTCTTTCGGCTCCCCCAGAGTCTCTTCAGCCTCAGGCTTTGTCACAGACTCTTCTTCAATCTCATATGGCTCTATGCCTGAGACGTCCAAGCCGGGATGAAGCTAGAGAATTTCCTTATAACAATCGTTGAAGCCGACTCTGTAACTGATCACTCCAGACTCGGTCATCTCATCATTAAAACTTGAAGACTTCTTGTAGTCTTTGATGGCTTGGACCACTTGTTCCTGGGTCGATTCCACTTCTTTTGTAGCCAAGGCAGCCTTCTGCAAGGCCTCATCGGCCTTCTTTTGGCTTTCCTTAGTCGATTACTCTAGAGAGTGGATTTCTTCTTCTTCCTCCTGAGCTTCGCCTCTTGCTTAGCTATCTTAACTTGGGCCTTCTTTAGCTCAACCTTCAAGGCCCGAACATTGGCTACGCTCTTATTCAACCTCTCTTCCATGGCCGACTTCAATTCTTTGGCCACTTCTTTTTTGGCTCATGCCGACTCCAACTCTTCACGAAGACTTGCACTAAGGTCAGCGAACCCTGATATACCCTCCTCTATCAGGGTTACTTCATGAATCAGCTACATGAAACAAGCAAAAGAGTTAGTTTTACTCTTGGTTGCCTCGAAGAAGTTATCAAAAGAAGTACCACTTACCTTCAGTATGTTCAGATGTAACAAGTCGGTGATCTGCTCCAGCTGATGATTCTTCATTGGTTCCTAATCCGTTGGAAGGAGCATGACCTTAATCAATTTTTTGGCTAGCTCCGGGTTCTCTAGACCCCTTGCATTGGAGTAGATGGTGAAATCCACCTCGTAACCCCGTTCGAAGGGACCATCTCCCCTCGACCTATCTTCCATTCGATGGGCTTTGCCTTTATCTTAAAGAGGAGGCCAGAAGGGTGGTTTGTCGGTGACGGGGGTTGGAGTCGGCTACTCGAAGTCTGAGTCAGAGTAGCACTCCTCGAGCAAAGCTCCATTAAAGGGACAACATCATCAGCAGACATCTCCCTCAATGATGCAAATGTGTTATCTCTTATGGCCTCTTTAGCCCGAGCCTTCCTACACTCCGACCCCTCTGAAGGGACCAGCATGGACCTCTTAAGGGCAGCCTGGCAGAGTTTGCCAAAGTTTGGCTTCATATTTTCACCTGTGAAATAGAAAAGACTTACGGTAGTCAGCTGATAAAGGTATACAAGAGACAAAGTAGAATGGAACAAAGACTAACTATCAAATATACCTAAAGATGAAGACTCACTAATTCGAGTGAGGTACAAGTTATGCTCACTCAGCAACTCCATGGCTAGAGGAACTTCAGACCCTGATAATGTATCAAAGTCTACTGGTCGGCTTTCAAAACCTTCTTGCCAGCATTATCATCCAATCGAGGTTCTCTCCACTCCGTGTTGAAACCCCAAGGATAAGAAGAATATACAAAAAAGAAACAGGGCTTCCATCCATGGATGGCGCTCAGCAACCCCTTGACCAGCCTCCGACCAGGATGAGGGCCGATGACCCACCACCCCTGGTCATGGAAACCTTCTTTAGCATGAAGAAGGATGTGAACAAAGAGGTCCTAGGCTCTATGTTCAGTCCATAATAGAGGACTAAAAAGCTACAGATGGTTCGAATACTATTCGGAGTCAGCTACATCGGGATCACATGGTACAGGTTAAAAATTTTGATGAAAAAGGGATGCAAGGGGAACCAAAGACCAACCTTCAGATGGTCTTCGTACACCGAGATGGCACTAGGAGTAGAACGATTCACCCTTTCATCGGGTTGAGGAAGCATTAATGGAAGAGTTTCTGGGATATGGTAATAATCCTGAAGAGAAGCTAATCTAGAAAAGGACATAGAACTCACAATAGATTCTGGTTTTGACTCGACATTACTTCTCCTAAAGGGACCTACAACACTGGAGGAATCACCTCCTCCCCTTCTGGCTAGAATCTCACCGGTGACAGGGACCTTTAGGGACCTAACCATAGTGGAAGAGGAAGGAAGGAATCCTTACCTGTGGAAAAAGAAAGAAGATTTGAGAGAACAAGAATATGAAATGATTTGGAGTAGAAGAACTCCGTGGTAAAGATGAAGATGAAAAAAAATTCATCTTACGGGGTGGATACCCTTTATATAGGTGATGGTAACGGCACAAACGCCTCCCTCAAAAGATGCAAAATGCTTCTGATTGCACCATGTATAAACAGCACCGGCTTCGGGTATGAACTACTAAAAGGCACCAACTGACTCAACGGGAGAAAAACCAACCTGTCAGTCTTGATTCATGAGAAAACAATCAATGACCATGATGAGATTTTCACCTAAAACTAGATGGATGCGATGATGCCACGTCCCACGATCTGGACCAAAGGTGAAGAGTCGATCGAAACACCATAATGGAAAGAATCGACACGACTCTCAAACCCCCACCATTTCTCCAGGAACCAATAGGAGTCTTACACCTATCCAAAGCACGATACTCAAAGCAAAAAGCAATTATTATAGCCATCCGGTCCAGGGATTTGTCATCATTAGCAATCTTATCTTTTACCAGAAGATGACAAAAATCAATACTCCCACCTTTCAAAGCAATAAATTGCCTTGAAATTGGGAGTGGGGGGTAAGTGTTACAATAAACCGAATTAGAGATTTAATTACTGGACCGGTGTTTATTTAACCCATTTGGACTGTTCGACCAGACAGGTCGACACGACAGGAGATCAGATTAACCCAGTACTTCGAAAGTCCGATAATAGATCGAAATGATACTTCAGAAGTTTAATAGGAGATCAGATTGATATGACTCTTTAGCCAACTACAACACATGACACGCAGTCAGCCATCCACATGCTTCGAAGGCACTGGCTGATCTATAGTCGACCTACTCCGAAGCAAATGGCCAATCTACAATCGACATTCTTCGAAGCTACTATCGACCTACAGTCGACTGATCTACTTCAAGCTCATCAAGAATGAGCCTAGTTGTTATAACCAACCAATCATATAACTGATAGCCACAACATCAGTAAGACCAAGGTGACTAACCACCAATAATAACTATAATTAGTTGAAGGGGAGTTATATTAACTAACTTCCCTAATAGATTTCAAAAAGTCCTAACTACTTTCAATTAGGACGATGCCTATAAAAAGAGGTAAGAGGGGACCTCTGAGGTAAGCAAGGCTAGGCGAGTCTAAGGCCATCCTGGACCACGCCAATTGACTCTTCTCTTTTTCCATCTATCTTTGAACTCTCTATTTTATTATCTGAACTTTACTGACTTAGGCATCGGAGTATCCCCCACTGGAGAGATTTCGATCATGGGTTTGTTTTGCAGGAATCGAAGGAAGTGAATCGATGATTCAGGCACTCCATCCAGTCCGTGGAGATCAGCATCGCCACAACTCATTTTGCATGCATGCACAAGTAAGAAAAAATAGATAACACCCCTCAAGGTTTCTTAAGCCCAATTTTATGTGGGTTTGAACCTAATCCAATCAGGTTTAGGGTCCAAATCAATTAGATTCAAATTTGGATCAAATCTAATCGAATTCGAGTCTAATTCAAATTAAATTCGAAAAGACTGTTAATCCTATTCACAATAAGATTTAAAATCCTAGTCTAACTAGAATTTTTAAATCCAATTGAATTTTAACTTTTAGAATTATATCCCTAGTATCAAAATTAGCAGGTGCCAAAATTAGTAGGTATAAAAATTAGCAGGTACTAAATTTGTAACTCTTACAAATTTAAAGTTTCTGAAATTAATTCAAGCTCTTAATCAGGTCAAGCCCCTATTGCATATAACTCCTCAGGTTTTATTTTGTTGGATAGTGAGATATACTATGATCTCTAGCATAGTATTATCAAAATTCTTTTCAATGAACCGGAATGATTTCAGCTTAACCCTAATATAAATTGTTGATTCAAAAATGATCTAAGTGGGTTTCCACAATTCACTAGTAATACTTAGCAATATGTAGTGGCAACCTAGTAGAATAGAATAGGTGAACCCCTAGGTATAGTTATCGTATAATCAAGTTCCTCTATCGAGAGTTTTGACATGATGCAGATCATGGAATCTTCTTAAATCCTAAGCATCCATCATATGCTCGATTCAATCAGCTTAAGTTTATTATGAAATTTATGAAAATATTTTTTCATCATTTATCTACCATGGTCATGGATTTTTGGACTTAGTTTCTTAAATTACATAAGACTAGCCTCTTCTACCAAGATTGATAGATCTCCTCTGGGTACACTCTCAACTCCTATAGCAAATTTATTATAACCAACGTATACTACAAGGCTCCATATGGCTAGGGACCATGTTTATGTGATTATCAAACTATAGCAACCTCACTAGAATAACCGAGACACTGCAGGTCATGGAACTACTCATACAACTATAGCATCAAGAAGTCAATAACGAGTGAGTAGATATTTATATGACTTCTCATACTTGGTCACGTTCAATTTCATTATTCTTTAGCATCTACTTGCACTCTCATTCAAATATCCCTACACTATAGATTCAAGACTCGTCTATCTGAAAGAGAAGTGGTCTGTACACCAGTCTTGATGAATTAATCACTGTCCCTGTAATAATCCTATGATTGAGAGTATTTAGGAGTTAACCTATAATAACACATATATCAAATTTCAACTCTTGAGAGTATGTGTATTGTCCATTAACTCCTTGAATGATACAAGGACACAATATTTATAGATTAGAAAGCTCAATTTATTGATATTAAATGTAAAAACATATCACAGAATGAAAATTTTTATCAGTAAGATTGGTTTTTGGGGTATACATCTAACAATCTTCTACTTGCATTAAAGCCAATTAGCCATATACTTCAGTCCCATCTAATGTGCTTAAATCTTCAACTGGCTAAGGCTTACCAAGCTAGTGGGTCTTCCACATCTTATGTAAAGTTTACTCTCTACATCTTAAAAAGGTAGTTGCGAAATGTCACTCTATGCGTTAGAACTTCTGGTGAGACCTTAGTTCCTTAGCTAGACTTATGGTACCAAAATTGCTATCATGGAGTACTATGTGATCTAATGACATCTCACTCAATTATGAAATAATCAATAAACCAGAACACATCCTTACACACTTAGAAGCGACTGTATAGTCAGCTTCACTTGGTCAAACCTACAATGATCAGTTCTTGAAAATTCTTCCAAACCACCATTGTTTAGAAATATATCTCTTTTATCCTTATTCCCTCAATTCTTCCAATTAAAAGACCCATATCTTTAGTACTTCTAAAGTATCAAAAAATATATCACATACATCCAATGCTCATATCTTATATTTCACTAATATTTGCTCATGACACTCACAGCTAAAATCAAGTCATGCACATTACATGATTTATATGAGGCTCCCTATTGACAATGCTCAAAAAGGATCTAGCTCATATTAAACAATCTCTTTAAAAGTGTTGAGACACATTTTAGAGATTAATTTCCAAGCCAAAGAGTCAAACCCCTTACAAGATTTTCATACGGAACTCCTTCGACACATCCTTAATGTACAAGTTCTGTGATATACTAGCATCTTCCTAGATTCATCTCATAGACTTACATTCCAAATAAAAGATGTTTTCAAAAAATCTTTAATAGAGAATTGTTTAGATAATTATAATCTAACCTAAGTTAGCATAGAAATTATATTCCAATAGAAGAATATTATTCACATACTATGTGAGAAATTACATACTCCCATCAACCATTTATAAATACATGATTCCTTTTTCTCATTCTTGACTAAATAAATGATTTGACATGTCATTGAGTGAGCATTTCTATTCTAAGCTATTTGCTCAGTCTATTTACATAAGCACTTATAGTTGGCTGATCTTGCGATCTCATCACTGTCTATCCACCAGATTTGATGATGGTGAACTCTAATAATAGTTAGTGTGGATTTAGCATGGTCAAGGTGAATAGGTTTGCAATCTTTTGCCTAAGCCTTACCTCATAGATCTTATCAATTTTTCTTTTATAGATCCATAAGGTACCATATCCTTTTGGTAAATCTATTAAGATCCACACTTGGTTAGATTGCATGTAGTCTAACCACATGATATTAACCTTTGTAGTCTAACCACATGATATTAACCTTTTCTCGGAATCGATCACATCTCCTCATTGTAGGTTTTGGGTTCATCCCTATATTTCTTTATCTCCCATAAGAGACACTTCCTCTAAATCTTCTATAATCATATCATGTACCTTTTGGTGGATAGGAGATCCTACTAGACTTGCGAGGTGGTAAAGAAACTATATGTATTAGCTGTACTCGAATGGTTCAATAGGTTTTATGGCCCATTACTCTATAAAAACTTTTTTCTTAAGCTTGTTCATCCTAGGTTAAACTGTTTAACCTTGAATATAGACATTAGATCATAATAACTTGTGATCCAATGGGAAGTAGTATCCTAACTCTTTAGGATACAAGCCATCATTAACCTAATCTCTAAATTATCCATCCATTGTCATTTGACATAGGTCGAACCATCTTCTTACCATATTATATCTCATATAAAAGCAGTGAGAATGAATTTAGAGTGAACCCAATTTAATAGATAAGCTAAGTTATGTAACCCAATCCTTAAGGATAAATAAGTGATTCTTATGATGGATTGAACCATATCTAATAGGGTTCAATTACATTGCTCAAATATTTCATTAAACTTGAGATGTAAGAGGAGTCTGTTATGAGACTATGTCGAATAACCTAAGATAAATCTTAAAATCTTTTAAGATATTTTCTTCCTTGATCTCATCTAAGAATCTTAAGGAGTATTTGTATGTTGAATATGTTATGCACATGAATGTGTACCTTAGAAAGAATATAAGTGGTTTCACCTACATTTTGTCTCATAAAAGGTGGCTTAGTGAACAATCTTCAAGACCAGACTTACAAATTGAAAATGACTCAATAGTCATTAAACTTACAAGCCCATGGTTTTCAATTTGTTTGTCCCTTTTCTTTTGATTTGACCAAACATGATGTCCTATATATATATATTTTATGTTAAAATTATCTCATAGGATCTCTCAGATCCACAGCACTCAATGATTGCTTAACTGATGCATCAATATGCATATAAAGACTACCAGTTATTAAACCAACTGCATCCAATTTTTTTAAAAATAAATAGATCAGAGATAGAAATTAAAATTTTTGCTTTCACAGGTAATAGTCTTTTTAACCAAAGGTAATCCTAACTTTGAACAGCTACATACCTTCCAAAGGTATATCCAATTTATCCTTTAAGGATTCTAGGTTTAGGGGATAGTAAGGTCCCTTTAATAGTCACTAATGAATTGACCTACTTGTCTCAATCATATTCAAATAATCAATAAAATATCCATATAAATTAGATCAAGATGACTAGATCAAATATAAATGCAATCCTTATACATCAATATGCCCAAGCTACTCAAGCTCCTTATCCTTAATCATTGTCAAGCAATGATAATTGATTGATTACACTAAGGTCAGCCATCGATGGCTTGATAATATTTGAATAATCCTGGTTTATTATACTATTCAACCCTTTTTAATCAATCTTCAAGTTGAGCCATTTATATACTAGGTTATAGTTAATCGATTAATCTAAGACTTAAAAGGGTTTGAAGCTAACTTTAATCCTCAGAGAGTAGATTCTAGTTAGACATTTATATTTAATCTTAAATTTATTCTAAGGACTTTAAGATATAAATTAGGCTCCCACTATTTTTTTGGATCTCACACACTCCTCCGTGGAGATGTGAGAACCCCTACACGACAAGGATTCCTAGTAAGTACTATGATCTCTTTGATTCTATGTACCTTGCCTAACAATTATTGATTTTACATAAATCGATGAGTGAACAACTCTTGTTCAATGCTTCTCAAGTATATTGCAGTGACTCGGTGATGAGGAACAAACTCTAACATAATGCATGATGACATGAAAGAGAGGAACATAAAGAAAAATCAGATTAAAGAAGTAATTATTTCAGATTTTTGTTGATTTTGTTCTTGAAAGCTAGTCAAGACTAGGTTAGGATTTCATGCAATAGTTAGAATTCTATCCACATGCTAGAACTATCAAAGAAACAAAGGAAAAAATGACCCTAGGGTTAAGAAACACCTATTAGGACATGCTTTAAACTTCAATAAAATAGACGAAGAGAGAAGGGAAGGGGTTTACATACCTAGTAATGATTGGCTTGATGTCGTAGAAGAGGTCTCTCCACTTAGATCGGTGCCTAGATGAAGAGGTCACTTCCCATGGATCCATCAACTTTTTATCAGATCGATTCGAGGGCAAAGAAAATCTCATCCAGAGGGCATGGCATTGGAGGGATCCTGCAAATATCAAAGGTTAGTGCCAAGGATAATGAAAATAATATAAAACAAAAATTGGAAGAGAAGGAGAAGCGGGAGGATCGCCGGGGCTGATTGATGGCTTGATGGATGATGGACACCTAGATCCTTGGAGGGCGGTGTTAGACATTAGAATAATAAAAATTAATCCAACTTTATTTGATTAAAATTAATACTTTTTGTGATATTTTATAGGAATTGATCCCTTAAACATGTATATCTTGATTTTAGGAGTCCAACATCGTAAACGGAATGTAATTCGGACTTCGAACGAGCCTGAAATGGATTTTAGAAGATTTTAGCATGGATTTCAGAGCCGCACGATTTTTGGAGCATTACCTTAAAACCTTTTAATGGCTCACGGTGGACCGGCTCAATGGTCCACCGCACGACCTCTTGGTCCACGGTAGTCATTACTGCCGGTCCACGGGCAGAGCCGTGGACCACTATGCTCCGATCGCGCCGAAACTCGTCGGAGAGCTTCCCCCGGCACCGCCGAAGCCGCCGCCAACCTTCCCGCCGGTCGGAGAGTCACCGTTCGACCAAAAAAATGGCCGGAATCCCTGCGACTGTGCGTCGTCACCCGCCACCGTGCCCGCTGCTGCCTCCTCTCCCGTGAGCCACCGTCCGCACGCCCACCTCCCGCCGGTGAAGCCGTCCGTCCTCGTCGCTGTGCCCGCCATGTCCGCCCCCATCCCTGCCAGCGCCTGCTACTGTTCACCGCATCCTCTTCTCCTGCCGGCGTCGCCCAAGCTCGTCATCCGCTGCCTCTTCTTCTTGCATGTTGTCGTCGTCTTCCCCATCGCCGTGAAGAAGCCGTGCCCAGCACCTGTTGCCGTCCGCCATCCCCTGCAGCCGTGTCCACGTTCCTATCCTTCGACGTCTCCTGCTACTGCCTTCGAAGCCGTCTTCGCCCAGCCGTCACCTCCGTTCCCAAGCTCCTGGAGCTGCTTGTCACCGCCCCTGCTGCTCGGACCAGGATGTCTGAAAACAAGGAAGCATCGGAACGAGAAGAGATGTCGGACGACGCTGGATGGACTCGGGATTGTGCGATAGAATTTTTGAATTGGATTTTTGAGATGGGGATGATTGTAAAAAAATATCAGATAAGGAGATAGCGCAGAGTTTGAAAATCAGATTGAGATGAGGAAATCACTGCGCTTCCCACACGGACCCGACACGGTATTTTTCATCTATAAATACCTTGGTGATTCTCTTCTATGGAAAGGAATTTTTGGGGAGGTTCGACTTGCTGTCCGTAGTACCAGTTCCTGTTGCTGTCATAGAGAGTCAGAGTCAGATAAAAAGGAAGAAAGGGACCCTTGTTCCCATACTTTCTTTTTATTTTCTCTGTATCCCAATTTTTTATGCAATAAATATTTATTTGCTTCATATTAATCCATGATTGTTCATTTTTATTTTGAAGTAATGTTGGAGTCATGTTGGATTAGCATTTAAGGTAAGTCGAAGTGAATTAATTTTGACTGACCTATACCTAAGGGACGGGCCGTGATCCACGGGTACGGGCTGTACTCTTGAGATAGGTCATATCTGAATTATTTTCATAAATTTATTATTTGCATATATTTCTTGCATTAGTTCTAGTTTATTTTAAATCAAAAGAAAATCCTTTTTCAAGATAACCCCAAAGTCTCTGTGGGATCGACCCTTACTCCTGCTATTCTACCCTTTAGAGTAGTGGAATTAAGGTTCTAAATCGGTGCATTGCGACACGCATCAGGCGGCCTGGGGCTTGATGAAGAGGGCGCCTGGATGCTGGAGAGGGGTGGCCTGGTGGAGAGAGAACCTCTGGTGGCCAAAGCTTGGAGGAAAGTAGTGGCGGCTTGGATGGGAAAGAAGTAGGTGGCGGCCAATGATGGATGGAATATGAAGGGTGTCCTAGGTTAGAAGATGGTATGGGGCGGCTAGGGTTTGTATGGATGATAACTAGCTAACAAGATAATCGAGCCTCACACCCACTCCCTCACGGAGGTCGACGTTCTCAAAGAATGAAGGCAATTAAAAAGAAACACTCAATAAATTTTCATTCATCAAAAGTCATCAATACAAGAGGGAGAGGGGTGGGTATTTATAGACTCATCCAGACCTCTCCATGTTAGAATTGGAGTACATAATTTGAGGAGGATAAGGAGTATAAAGTTTAACTAGAATTAGGAATACAAAGTTTGATAGGCCTAAATTCTAGTGGGAGTTGGACATTGGACTCCTTGTAGAACTGGGAAGCTTAGGCTTGGGCTGGTATGAAATCTCTTGGATTGCTTTGACTTTTTCACTCCCTACTCGGCTTGGACTAGGAGGGGCACCAACCATGCTTGGACTTTGACTGGGCTGGGTGTCAAATGCAAGAAGACTTGGATTGGGCTGGGGGGGGCTAACATGAATGTGGGCTTGGAACTGGGGTGCCATTCATATGGGCCTGGGCGCCAACCTCATGTGGACCTGGGGTGCCAAGGGCTGGGAGGCCTGGGGCGCTAATAACTAAGAGACTTGGGGTGGCATAAAAGGGCCCAGGTGTATGGATCTTTGGGCTTGAGTGAAGGTCTAGTAGCTCTCCTCTTGGTCTTGATTTGAATAAAAAAAGTCCCTCTACAGGACTCAAACTTGATTGGACTAAAACAATTTGACTCAACTGACACTTGACTGAACTACAACAAGTAGACTCAAGTGACAGGACTCAATTGACTTAGTGAATTTAATTGGACTCAATTGACTCACTTTATTACAGGACTCAATTAAAAAATTACAAACTTCCCATCACATAAATTAAAGAACAAAATTGGAACCTTGAAATTCTGGTCTGCTCCTAATGTCCTCATCACTCAGTCTCTAAGTTATGCTGAATCACCTAATAGTTATTATCCACACTCCCTAGTTAAGCCATACCCATTGTTCATGTAAAAATGAAGTCATCATTGGGTCTCTCACCATGCTTAGTTATTGGGCCCAACCTTATCACTTGTAAAATCTTATGTTAATAGAGTGGTTGCATCCTCTCGATATAATTGAACCACTGTATCCAGTCAAAAACAATCAACACCCAAGAGATGCTCGCATCTCTACAATGGTGGAAGACTTAAGACTTAATATTTATAAGGAGGTTTAAGTTTAGATCTCATTTAAATTGGTTAGCATATATTATGTTTGATTAACCAAGTTAGGTTAGCTAACTCATGATTGATTAGGCTGGATTATACAGCGCATCTTATATCTGACTAACCTAATTCATGTCAATACAACTCATGTTTGACTAAATCAGATTAGGTCAGCATATCTAATATTTGATTCACCAAATTTGGGCCAGCACATCTCATATTTGACTAATCTCGATAAGGTCAGCCTATCTCATATTTGACTAGGCTTGGTTCATGTCAGCACAACTCATGTCTAATGAACCTAGGTAGCATGGATGAACTTGAATCAACAAGCAATCCAATCAAAACTTAGTCAACCATCTTAGCCAAGTAAGTAAAATTAATGAAAGGGTTTTACCATTTAACCTCTTTCCTTAGACATCAACTAAGTTGACCAGGTAAGAGTTAGCCCCAATTAATAACCATTATCAAAACTTATCTTAGATACCAATTGGTCAACAAGCACCGAATAGGTCAGCTTAGCAACTTGGGCTTGGATCACTAAGCCAAATTAGATCTTAAATTGATCAATTTACATCAAGTATAAATTAATGAGATCAAACTATATCTAAGATCAATTTTGAGTCCCTTTTACCTAACCCAAATCAAATAATGATTGGGTTTGATCACCTACTCAAAATCGAAATAGGGTTCTAGCCTGATCTAATCAAAACCCTAATTTATAATTTAATCATCAGACCTAATTGCTATACCCATACCCTCATGCATAAATTGAAAATAAGATTATAAAAATAATTTTTAAATTAGATTTTAGTGCATGATTTTAGTGGTTTATGATCTTGAAATAATTTTTAGATTTAAATCCTAGTCATTTATCTCATACATCTTGGTGCGGGCACCAGACTCAGAAGAAGACTTCAGAGCTCCATCTGGATCTCTGATTAACCTTGCCCGAAGAATTAGGGTTTTTGGCTTGTAATAAGGGTTGACTTGATCAACTCAATTTTAGTTTGAGTCTGTATTACCTGCATTTTTTATTTTATTGAGTCATGTTGACTCAGTAGTGGACTAGGGTTTCAACCTGGGGTGTTACATTTTCTCCCAAGGCCAAGCAAGTGGGCGCCACACTCCCAGCCACACTCCCAGCCATACGCCTGAGTCCATGGGGCACCACATCTCCATCCAGCAGGCTTTGGTCCCCACACCACAGATAGCAGCTCCCATCTTTCATGCGCCAATTGAGGAGAAATCCACCAGGGGTCCACAAATCAAGGGGGCAGCCCAAGACTTCCCAAAAGAACCAAACTATAAAAGGGAAGAAATTCTCTTGGAGAGGAATTCAAGGAGGTGCCCATTACCTGCCAGAAATACTCAAAACAAAGTTAGAAGGAGCCATAACTTGGGGAGAAAGGAAAGGAGGTATCCAAAAAGGGTTGAGCCATGGAAGGAAGGAGATTTCTCTTGAAAAGCAAGGTTAGGAGGCGCCCTAATCATTCCAACTAAAGCCAGATATAAAAGGCAACAAATTTTTTCTTGGAGGGCAAGGTTAAGAGGCACCCAAACACTTCCAGATAAGGCCAATCATAGAAGGAAAAAAATATTTTCTTGGAGGTCAAGACAAGGAGGCGCCACCCACTTTCCTTTTTGAAGCTTCAATCAACTTTGGAATTAATTGGCCGGCCATATGAGTAGGGATTGATATCCTAATTTGAAGATCCCCTCCTTTAGTCCCACATGGGAAGATGTAAAACCCTACTCTCTTGTAATGGCCTATAAATTAAACCCCATGTAAGTTTGAAAAAAAATCATATGAATGAAGAAAAAATTATTTTTGCTATTCTCTTGTGTTGAGTAACCTAGGTTTCTCTTCTTCCGCACTATTCTAAGTGTTGAGCTCCGTGAGGGGGTAATCCGGGTTCCATTGGAGCCTTGAGGAGGTGAGAGATCTCCATCTTTATCCAAAACCCTAGGTTAGCCACTTAAAAATCCAAAACCCTAGCCGCCCTTCATTATTTTCAATCCATCAAACCCTAGCTCCTTCCATCTCCCACGGCCTCTCTCTCTCTACAAGTCCAGGCCGTCCACCTTCATCCAGATCCAGTCCGGCTACTTCAGATCCAGAGCAAGTTCTAAGAAAAATCACATCAGCTTCCAGGAGAATCCAGTTTTCAGCAATTTCAATCTTCAAGTTCATCAACCTGGTAAATTTTTCCCTTGACTCTCTGATTCCATCAATTGTTTTTCTTCTCTTCCAGATCTTGAGTTCAGGAGAAGCCAACCCACCAATGGACCAGTATTGGAGGGTCCATTGTGAAGATATCTGAATCCGAGGATCCAACAATCTGCTCGGGAGAGTTCTTCCACCAAAATCTGTGAAGATCATTGTCTGGTTAGGTAAACCATCTCTTCTCTTTATTTCTGTTCTGTTGAAAGTTCGGAGCAAAATCCTAGGTCTGGGAGTTTCTCAACCCCCAGCGATCCGTTGCTTCTGAACTACTCTGATAATTTAGTTTCCTTAAAATTGTGCTTTCAATTATCATATTAGTATCTTTCAATGTTAGGTTAACTTTTCTTTGATTTGAAGCCAACTTCTACAAACATATAAAAACAACAAAAAAATTAGTTAATCTTAATTTACTTCCGCATCGCATCCCTTTATTTGTTCTGCATCATTTTTGGTATCAGAGCCCTGTCAAGGGTTTCTATTTGATTGCTTGTTTGAGTCCCTCTCTTTTTACTTTGTCTGCTCGAAGTAGACTCCCCAGGACGTCCGGTCCTAGGAACGAAGCGAGGTGCAAACCTCCTCTTCCCATTCCACGGGATGTTCCTAGGGCGTGTAGGGGATCCGTTGGGTTACAACTTCGTAGCAGAAATTGTAAACGGGAAGTGCTCTGTTTTCAGCCCGTAATTACCCTGTTGCAAGAATTATTTCTCACTTCAAGTAACTCCAAATTCAGTGATTTTTGTTTTTCTGGAACCATTATAATTGAATCTAATTTGCATAATTTTCTCATGATTTATTGGTTTCTGTGCGATTTCTTAGAATTAAATTACTGCAACTCTATTTTTGTGTTCTGCAATCCGATTATTTTTTTGAGTGTTCATCTCTTAATTCACCTTAAGGGCATTTGAGCATCTAAGATAAGGGGAGGAGTTGATAACCTCTCCTTAGCCCAAAACCACCACCCCTTCATTCGAACCTAAGCCTTTAATCTAAAATTGATTAGACCTAATTTGCCCTAGTGGGCTAGGGACATCAACAAGTCGGGTCAAGGCTAGTATTGAGTCAGTTTGTCTGGTTACTCTGTGTGTGCTTTGTACTCAGTGTCTAGAACGGTGGTTCAGGGATTCCATCCCGAAGGGCTTGTGTGCTGGTCCGCCTACCTGGCCAATCTCTGATTGGTGTCTAGGATTGGCATTCAGGGACCTAACACTCCCCTTACACCTGCCTGGCTGAGTCCTGAGTTATTACAGGCTAGCTTGCCACTCTGATTGGGCATCTAGTTTGGGCTCTAGGTCTAGTTAGCCCGTAGTCGTTCAGTTGAGTCTCATTTTGTGTGTTTGCTTGCATCATGTCTACCCGGAATGGAGTGCCCTACCAACCTAGTCAAACCCAACCAGATTTAGAGGCCATGGTTAGAAATCTTACTGAGAGTATGAACAAACTGAGTCAGGATTTGACTGCTACTGTTACCCAGTGTAAAGAACAAGTCCATGAGAATTTTACCCAGCTTAGGGATCAAGTCCAAGTACTTGAGAAACGTAGACATCAAAATTGGACCCCTGATCCAAAATTTAATAGGCCCCAACCTCACCCATGCCAGGAACCTAGGAGGACCTTATACCGTGATCCCGAGCATAACCTTAGGAAGCCTAACCATGATATCTATAGTGTGGATCGTGTCTATGAGAGGTCCTTACAATATTCTAGACCAGTCACTCAACAACCCAAGTCTTCTAGATCAAACCGTTTAGATCCACACCCATGCCCAAGTAAGGTCTCTACTAGCTTGAAACCCAGTGTGACCCAGGTTCCTATATCTCAAGAATGTTTGTTTTGTGGAGAAAGAGGCCATAAATCTAGTCAGTGCCCATGCATAGGATTGGCTTGTGCACAGCTAAGTGGTAAGAGTCCTAAGGATGACATTAATGAGGGAGAACCCAAGCCTACCAATGAGGAAGAACGGTTAGGTATGACAAGCCTAGAATCAGTTGACCCGATTACCACTGACCCGAAACCCATTGAAGATGGCATCGAGGAAGTATATGATGCTGGCTTGAGTCTAGTTGATGAATGTGAGGGGGAAGAACTTGAAGAATGTGACATTGATACTATTGGTTCCTTACCTGAGGAGACCTTGGAAAGCAACCAACTGATAGGACCTAGTTCAGAAATTCAAGAGATTTATGAGAACCGGGTTCCTTTAGTCAAATACCCCCAGGAAGAACTCATAGTGTTAGCCCGAGCTATTAGTTCGTACCCTCTAATGACAGTCATTCCCCAAGTACCAATTGAAGGTCTTTGCACTGAACTGTTTAAGTTTGCCCACCCTATGGTAGATCCTCTCCTTAGGATGACTGAATCAAGCCTCTTACAATTGGACCTTGTCCCATGCCCAGCCACTAAGTTCTCTCCCGTAATCTCAGTTGAACATCCTTGTCTTGAGCGGATTGGTTCACCCAGTCCTATAGAAGTCCTCCTTATGGCCCCAGACCCCTTCCTTTGCATGACTGACCTACCCTTCTATAGAGTATACCTTTCCACACCCATAGGTCAAATTTCAAGTCTTGAGGTCATCATCCATAGGCCCTTCCATGAATCATTCTTCAATCCAGTTCTTGAGAAAATGGATCATTATTTGCTTAGAGAACAAACTTTAACTGTTGCAATCACATGTCCTAGGCTGCTTCCCGAACCATCTCTTGATCCATTCCTGGGAGTAGCAAACTTTTCCTTTCGAAAGGATGACTAGTTGACACTCATAGATCACCATTCAAACCTTCAGGTCACCACCTTTAGTCAACAGGTAATTCGTGACTCCGCCTCATATTTCCTCCCTTTCTCTAGGACTTCCAATGCTTCTTACACCATCCAAGTATACTTTGTCGAAGTCTTTAGAGTGAACCACGTGTCAGAACCTATTAGGTTTGCCACCTACTTCTGGAAGACCTTATGGCACCTACTAGGCACCCATGATAAGTTTTCATGCTCTGCATGCCATCCTCCGACCCAAGGTCAAACCTAGAGAGTCGTAGTTTGTTAGGTTTAGACCTAGGGTTCCTTTGAATAAAGTCCATTCTTTAGGAATGCATCGTCAGTCGAGTTTAGGACATTGACTCAGATTTTGGTTTGATTGAGAGCACCAGGAATTGGGATTTGTATTTTGTTCAGGGCTGAAATTGCATTCAATGTTTCGATCAATAGATCTATAGGCTAGAGTCCCTTTGAAATTGTTCATGGATACAAGCCTCACACACCACTTGATCTGATTTCACTATTAGCCCACACACACAAGTCTCTTGATTCACTTGCATAGCATGTAAAGGACTTGCATAAAGAAATTCATGCCAAAATAATTTTAAGTAATGAAACTTATAAGAAGTTGGCTGATTCTCAAAGGCGAGTCAAAACTTTTGTTGAGGGAGACTGTGTAATGATTAGGTTAAGGCCTGAACGGTTCCCTCCTGGAACCGTTAGAAAGTTATATGCTAGAGGAGCTGGTCCATTTAGAGTGGTGAAGAGAGTAGGATACAATGCCTATGTGCTCGAGTTGCCTCCAGAACTAGGCATTAGCTCCACTTTCAACATTACAGACCTAGTAAAGTATAGAGAGCCAGCTGTGATTCCCAGTGAGCCTTTTGAGCCTAATCCTGCTCTTGAGAGTGAACCCAACCCTGTGTGTCCACCAACAAACTGGCCTATAAGGAAAGAGCAGATTGAAAAGATCCTGGATGATCAGGTTATCTCTACTCGTAATCGAGGATACCAAAGATACCTGGTCCGCTGGCAAGGAAGGCCAGATTCTGATGACTCTTGGATCTCCCGAGAAGAATTACAAGAATTGGACCCAGACCTCTTGGAGAGATACCAGAGCCAGCTTGATCCATACTCGACAGGGTCGAGTTCCTCCCACCTTGGGAGAATTGGTGCGGGCACCAGACTCAGAAGAAGACTTCAGAGCTCCATCTGGATCTCTGATTAACCTTGCCCGAAGAATTAGGGTTTTTGGCTTGTAATAAGGGTTGACTTGATCAACTCAATTTTAGTTTGAGTCTGTATTACCTGCATTTTTTATTTTATTGAGTCATGTTGACTCAGTAGTGGACTAGGGTTTCAACCTGGGGTGTTACATTTTCTCCCAAGGCCAAGCAAGTGGGCGCCACACTCCCAGCCACACTCCCAGCCATACGCCTGAGTCCATGGGGCGCCACATCTCCATCCAGCAGGCTTTGGTCCCCACACCACAGATAGCAGCTCCCCTCTTTCATGCGCCAATTGAGGAGAAATCCACCAGGGGTCCACAAATCAAGGGGGCAGCCCAAGACTTCCCAAAAGAACCAAACTATAAAAGGGAAGAAATTCTCTTGGAGAGGAATTCAAGGAGGCGCCCATTACCTGCCAGAAATACTCAAAACAAAGTTAGAAGGAGCCATAACTTGGGGAGAAAGGAAAGGAGGTATCCAAAAAGGGTTGAGCCATGGAAGGAAGGAGATTTCTCTTGAAAAGCAAGGTTAGGAGGCGCCCTAATCATTCCAACTAAAGCCAGATATAAAAGGCAACAAATTTTTTCTTGGAGGGCAAGGTTAAGAGGCACCCAAACACTTCCAGATAAGGCCAAGCATAGAAGGAAAAAAATATTTTCTTGGAGGTCAAGATAAGGAGGCGCCACCCACTTTCCTTTTTGAAGCTTCAGTCAACTTTGGAATTAATTGGCCGGCCATATGAGTAGGGATTGATATCCTAATTTGAAGATCCCCTCCTTTAGTCCCACATGGGAAGATGTAAAACCCTACTCTCTTGTAATGGCCTATAAATTAAACCCCATGTAAGTTTGAAAAAAATCATATGAATGAAGAAAAAATTATTTTTGCTATTCTCTTGTGTTGAGTAACCTAGGTTTCTCTTCTTCCGCACTATTCTAAGTGTTGAGCTCCGTGAGGGGGAAATCCGGGTTCCATTGGAGCCTTGAGGAGGTGAGAGATCTCCATCTTTATCCAAAACCCTAGGTTAGCCACTTAAAAATCCAAAACCCTAGCCTCCCTTCATTATTTTCAATCCATCAAACCCTAGCTCCTTCCATCTCCCATGGCCTCTCTCTCTCTACAAGTCCAGGCCGTCCACCTTCATCCAGATCCAGTCCGGCTACTTCAGATCCAGAGCAAGTTCCAAGGAAAATCACATCAGCTTCCAGGAGAATCCAGTTTTCAGCAATTTCAATCTTCAAGTTCATCAACCTGGTAAATTTTTCCCTTGACTCTCTGATTCCATCAATTATTTTTCTTCTCTTCCAGATCTTGAGTTCAGGAGAAGCCAACCCGCCAAAGGACCAGTATTGGAGGGTCCATTGCGAAGATATCTGAATCCGATGATCCAATAATCTGCTCGGGAGAGTTCTTCCACCAAAATCTGTGAAGATCATTGTCTGGTTAGGTAAACCATCTCTTCTCTTTATTTCTGTTCTGTTGAAAGTTCGGAGCGAAACCCTAGGTCTGGGAGTTTCTCAACCCCCAGCGATCCGTTGCTTCTGAACTACTCTGATAATTTAGTTTCCTTAAAATTGTGCTTTCAATTATCATATTAGTATCTTTCAATGTTAGGTTAACTTTTCTTTGATTTGAAGCCAACTTCTACAAACATATAAAAACAACAAAAAATTAGTTAATCTTAATTTACTTCCGCATCGCATCCCTTTATTTGTTCTGCATCACATCTTGTTTTAGATCAAACTAATTAACATGCATCTTATATAATTAATTTTAGATCTAAAACATAAAATTATTTTTATTTTGGTGTTCTTCATGAGTTAAATCACAAGTGATATCCCTACACATCATAAAAGATCCTATTGAGTGGGAAGAGAGGGCCTTTAAACCCTACTTAGTTCTTATGACCGGATGACTATGGTGATGCACTCAATCTTAGTACTATGCCAAAAGGTTCATAACATTAATGAAACATATTTTTATTTTTTAGATCTTAATCTATTTTAGCATATTTTAAAGCCAAACCTAGCTTTGATACCATTGTTGGTTTCCTAGGTGCTATGCATGTATATGATTGTTAAGATTCAAAATCCTAGGCAACAGAAATTACATCTATAAAAATTATTTTCATAAATAAGCATGCTAAATTAAAATGAAATCACCTAAACATGAATCTAACATGCTAATATAGATTATATAGTACATCTGAAAATTAAAAATAAGAAAAAATACTTACCTTGGATCGCTATCCATCTTCTTCTCCTATCGTATCACATCCGGTGGATCATTAGGGTTCCTGTCGGAGTCGCGTATATGCCCTACTCTGCTGGTATCCATACGAGACTTGTTCTTGATTGAATCCATGACACCACCGGAGTGCTAGCTTCTTCGCAGGCATCTCATCTTGTTTGGATTTGGATTTGGCTTCAACTCTTTGAAGAATGGGACTGCTATTATTGCAGCCTTTGCATGAACCCTTCATGTATGACTTCGGGACTTCTTTTGGATCCCTCAAGGAGAGCAAAATATTTTCCTCACCTCTTATACTTTCTCTCTAGATCCTCTTTCTGGAAACTTAGGCGTGGAATAAAGAAGAAACAATGAATGAAAGGTGGTTATCTAGAATAAGGCCATGGCAAGGCATGGTTCAATCAAGCAAAAAACTCACACCCACCTTTCTCATGCTTTTATTTTTGTCACACAACAATCAGCGAACCTTTCTCACACCAACTCATGAACTCATCTTAACCATAACCCAAAAACCAAGGGAAGTGAGTGAATGATAAGAAGTTGAGTTGCGGCAAGATTATGATAAGATCAACTAGTGCCCATATGATTCTTCTCACCATATAATTGTTGCACTAATCCATCCAAGCCAATCCTTCATGCCACATGCAAATAAGATCCCGTCTTATCTAAAATAAAACCCAAATCATAACAAAGTGGGCATTGTGAAAGAATTGGCATTGACATAGATGAGAAAGAAGTATATGCATAGCCTTTTATTTATTACTACTTAGGTGCACAATTTCCACCATAAAATCCAAGCCAATTTGAGATAACTATCCATTCCTAATTTGAATTGCATTCAAAATAGGAATTGGGCTCTGAATTGCGTTCAAAATAGGAATTGGGCAATTAAAAAGAGAGTTTGGTGTGAAGAAGGAATTGTTATTTGCTAAGAACTCAAGTGACCAGTCAAAGATTTGTTTCCTATGTTTTGTTTCACAAAAACAACTAGGTTCCACATCCCCATAAAATCCAAAAAAATAAGAACTCTTGATATGGCTAGAAGCCGGCGTGCTGACGTGTGCTCTCTGACAGGTGCCATGTCAGAGGTCCGCCATGGTGGACACCCCATTTCGGGCTCCTTTGGTCGGGCTGAACTCCTTCGGATCAACGAGGCGGCCCGCTAAAGCCGAGCCCCATCCTTCGCCAGGTTGACACCCACCAGCTCGGGGTGCCTAGGCCGGAGCCGAGTGACCTCCCTTGCCAGGTCAAGCTCAGCCATCCTCTGCCAGGTCGACACCCGCCAGCTCGGGGTGCCTAGGCCGGAGCCGAGCAACCTCTTCCGCCAGGTCGAGTTCAGCCTCTCTCCGCCAGGTCGACGCCTGCCAGCTTGGGGCACCTCGACCGGAGCCGAGCTCGACCCGCCTCCGCCAGGTCAGGCTTCCTGGGTTATAGCTGAGCCCCGACTCTTTAGCTCGACGATCAACTCGGACACCGCCACCGGCCATCAGGGGAGCAGAGACACCCCCCAAATCACCGGCGGGCCACCCAAGAACCGTGGGAAAGCACCTATCTCATCATAATAATTGCCTGCGGATGCCACTCCCGGCGAGAGGAGGAATCCCCCCCAATTAAGACATTGCCAGGTTCCCCGAAATGGAGCGACCGGAATGTCATAACATCCTGAAGTCTCATCATCGCCAACCAGGAAAGATGTTCCGTCCATGGCACGGAACGTCGTCGTGCGCCCCTGACAGTACGGACTAGAAGAGAAGTCCCATCCATAGCATGGAACGCCGCCGCACGCATTTGACAACACCTGGAGGATCCCGAGGCAGACCCTTGACAATCACCTAGGTTTAAACGAATCTAGGACAGGCTCGAAGAAAGGTAAGCAAAGCAAAACAAAAAAGAGAGAGAGCAGGCAAGCTCAAGGCAATCGCCGAAGATCCATCGGGAGAAGGGGAAGAAGGCCATACAGGAGGACCCATCCACCTCGGTCGCCACCTTCCTCGGCACACTAGCACTTCCGTTCAGATCTCACTCCCATAATACTCACTCCTCCCAGCATGGAGTCCATCTAGAGGGGCTCGACCGGGAGGATTTGTTCTCCTAGGTCGTCACTGACTTGATCGTTGGAGTGCCCCCGTCGAAATCCCCGGCCCGGGCCACTGACCTCGTTTTTGTAGATTCCAGGGAGCAGGATATCCCAGATCAGCAAAGGGGGCATTCCGACCTCATCAGCATCTACGGGTCACGACGATCTTGGTGGCAACAGATTGGCGTGCCAGGTAGGGGGCCCTGTGGGCGGCAAAGTGGAAGTGATCCCTGATATAGCCTTAACCCCCTTGCAAGCAGTCTGACAGAGGGATGGTGCCAACACGGGCAAGGGAGGCCTCCACCACCCATGCGAGGGACTCCCCTTCCCGGGGAAATCCTCACCACCCGGAGGTGGAACCGTCCGCTCCCGTTCCACCGCCTCCACTGGAGTCTCAGCTGGTTGTGCTTACCCAGCAGGTACAGGTTCTCGCCACGGCGGTGTGCCAGCTTCAGCACCAGCACCGACCTTTGGCCACCCATCAGCAGTCGGGGACTCCCATGGCACAAGCTGCAGCCCCCTGCGACAGTCTGCGTTCCTTCCAAGAAAGGCCTTCACAGCCGCGGGCCATCACTGACAACTAGGGTAGCCACCAAACCCTGGCGAAAAGACAATGCATCGGGTCCACCGATTTGGAGAGTCACTCGCCAAACCTTGAGCGAGTGGCGTCCAGACCCCGCTAAGGCAGGAAGGGTAAAACCCCCCACCATGGGTGCCATGCGCCCGTGTCACCTTCCCCGTCTCCTTCGATGGAGGGGTCCACTGACGAAGCCATCAGGCACGTAGCAGAAAAGCACCTGGAAGAGTATGATCGCAAGCTGGCAGAGTTTTTCTGCAGTTTCACCAACTTGCCAGGCTCTACCAGTGAGCCGGCGGGCTACGATGCCCATCCCCCTTTCTCCCGAGAAATCCAAGAGAAGCCGATCCCAAGTCGGTTCCGCATGCCACAGGTAGAACCTTACGATGGGACCACCGATCCCCTGGACCACTTGGAAAGTTACAAGGCCCTCATGAGGGTTCAGGGGGCCACCAACGCCCTCCTTTGCGTCGCCTTTCCTGCCACTCTCCGGAAAGCAGCTCGAGTGTGGTTCACCCGTCTGGAGCTGGAGAGCATCAGCTCCTTTGCCTAGCTGGGATAGAAGTTCGTGGCCCACTTCGACGCCTGTCGGAGGATGCCATGAGAGGCAGACAGCCTCTTCTCTTTCAGGCAGCAAGACTGTGAGCCCCTGCGGGACTACGTGGCCCGCTTCAAGGCTACCGCATTGGAGGTTTACAACCTCGAAGAGCCGGTTGCCATGTTGGCTCTAAAACGAGGACTCAGGACCTCCCACCTGACTTATTCACTCAACAAGAAGCCCCCGAAGAGCTACCCTGAGCTCCTCCTCCGAGCTCAGAAATACATCCGCGCCGAGGAGGCGGATCGAACGAGGTGAGAGCTCAACGGGAAGTCGCTAAAAAAGCCTGCCCCCATTAAGGCATCCGGAACGTGGAAACCAGGTCCTCCAGCCCCGGGCTTCCGGCCAGGAGCAAGGGCAAGGCGTGCTTCCATTCTTGAGGGGAGTTACACCCCCCTCCTTGCCTCGAGGATGAACATCCTCATGGAGATCGAAGGTGAGCCCTACCTGAAGCGCCCACCTCCTATGAAGCCATCTTCTGGTCACGACAAGACGAAGTATTACCGCTTTCATTGCAACCATGGCCACGACACTAAGGAATACCGTAACCTCAAGAAGGAGATCGAGGAGCTCATCCAAAAAGGCTACCTCAGAAGGTATGTGGGGGGCAGGTCCCAAGCGGAACCCCAGGCGCTTGTCGCTCTTCTGCCATCTCCCGCTGTGGACAACTGCCCTACCGAGAAGCCAGTGGGAATGATAAGTTGGGGAGCTGAGCGCACATCCAAGAAAGATCAGGGGGCAGGGCCATTTGAAAATGTACTCCCTTTTATGAGGAAAGGAAATGTTTGGGGAGAAAATGTAAATAATGATGCCGTGGTCATCGAGATGATGATCGTAAAGCATCTTGTAAAACGTGTTATGGTTGATAGTGGAAGCTCCATGGATGTACTTCTTTATGATGCTTTCTCCAGAATGAACCTGTTCCATGCACGGCTCAAGCCTGTGCACACACCCCTTGTCGGCTTCACAGGGGACTCTGTAAGAGTTGAGGAAGAAATTACTCTTCCGGTCACAGCAGGGACCCCACCTCTGCAGAGCACTATCATGATGACCTTCACAGTGGTTAGACTCCCCTCGGCCTACAATGTAATCCTCGGCCGACCCGGGCTAAACTTGCTCGACGGGGTCATCTCGATCAGGAGACTGCTTGTGTAGTTCCCAACCCTTTTTGGCATCGGGGAAATGAGGGGAGCACCCCAGCCTATCCAACACTGCTTCCAAACCCTTCCAGGTACCGAAGTTCCTGAGGAAGATCCCAAGATAGACGAGCTCGACCAAAGGGTGTAGGACCCCAGAGGTGGCCTGATCGAGCACCTGCTGTCCTTCCAGCTCAGGATTGATTAGTAGAAGACAGTGCAGATTGAGGCCCAGCTACAGGAGGAGGAGAGAGCCCGCCTGCCGAAGTTCCTCCTGGTGAACGTGGATGTATTCGCTTACACGGCGGCCAACATGCCAGGTATTCCCTCTAGCATCATCACTCATAGACTGAGCATTGATCCAAAGTGCAGGCCGGTACGACAGAAGAGGAGAAGCTTCGCCCCGGAGAGGCAGGCGGCCATTAATAAGGAAGTAGACAAACTTCTCACCACCGAATTCGTTCAGGAGGTGCAATATCCGAGCTGGCTGGCGAATGTGGTGATGGTAAAAAAGAACAATGGCAAATGGAGGATCTGTGTGGACTACATCGACCTCAACAAAGCGTGCCCAAAGAACAGCTTCCCCCTGTCGAAGATCGATCAATTGGTGGATGCCACCTCAAGGCACAGGCTCCTTTCCTTTATGGATGCATTCTCCGGATACAATCAAATCTGGATGCACCTGGAGGATGAGGAATATACTGCCTTCATCACCGATCGAGGGACCTACTGCTACAAGATGATGCCCTTCAGTCTAAAGAACGTTGGGGCAACGTACCAGTGCCTGGTCAGTAAAGTCTTCAAAGACTAGATCGGCCGCAACATGTAGGTATACGTCGACGACATGCTCGTCATGAGCAAGCCGAGCTCGAACCATGTCTCCGATCTCGTCCAAACCTTCCATAACCTCCAGGAGAACCAGATAAAGCTAAACCCAACGAAGTGTGCCTTCGGGGTAGTGGCGGGGAAGTTCCTCGGCTTCATGATCATGTAGAGGGGCATTGAAGCAAACCTGGAGAAGGTCCGAGCACTCATTGACATGGAGCACCTGACATCCAAGAAGCAGGTTCAGCGCTTGGCGGGGAGGATTGCAGCGCTAAGCCCGTTCATCTCGAGGTTGGCAGATCGCTGTCTCCCATTCTTCAAGGCACTGCACAAGATGTATGACTTCACCTAGAGGAGGGATGCAGGACAGCCTTTGAGGAGCTGAAGAAATTCTTGGCCTCCCCTCCGCTGCTCTCCGACCGGAGGAAGGGGAGGAGCTCCTGCTCTATCTGGCGGTCACGCCCGGAGCCGTCAGCTCGGTCCTCATCCATGCAGACGAGGATGGGTCTCAGAAGCCGGTGTACTATGCTAGCAAAATCCTTCGTGATGCAGAGATCATGTATACTCGCTCCGAGAAACTCATTTTTGCACTAATAATGTCTGCTAAGTGACTCAGGCCTTATTTCCAAGCACACTCCATAGTGGTCATGACGGACCAGCCACTGAGGACTATGCTTAGCCACCTCGAGACCTCCGGGAGATTGGCCAAGTGGTCCCTGCTACTAAGCGAGTTCGATATAACGTACCGACTAAGGTCCTCGCAGAAAGCCCAAGTCCTAGCCGACTTCGTGGTCGAATGCATGGGACTCACCGAGGAGCCAGAGCAGACAATGATGGAGCGACAAGCAGAGTTCGAACCAGGGGGGAGCCCTGGATCCTCCACGTGGACGGCGTGTCCAACACCGGCGAGAGCGGGGCAGGCCTCATCCTCGCCAACAGCGACGGGGTGGTGACTGAGTGTGCCCCCCGCTTCAAGTTCGCCGCAACTAACAACCAGGCGGAGTACGAGGCACTCCTCGTGGGACTTAAAGTCTCCGACGAGCTGGGAGTGCAAAGCTTGAAAGTCTTCACCGACTCCCAATTGGTTACCGGACAGGTTTCCGGAGAATATGAGGCCAGAGATCCCCAGATGATGAAGTACCTAGAGCGAGTCTGCTCATGCACGGCAGGCTTCCGGCGCTTCGACATTTTCCACATTTCTTGAGGGGAGAATGTGTGCGCAGACGTACTGTCGAGACTTGCAACTCTATCGGAGTCATCACTGGGATGTGCCTACATCGAGTACCTCGAGAATCCGAGCTACAAAGGCCCAGAAGAGGTGCAGCAAGTCACCTCGGAGTCGAGCTGGATGAACAGGTACATCAGGTACCTCATGGATGGCACCTTGCCAGAGGATCGCGTGGAGGCCGGTCTCATCAAGAAGAAAGCCTCCCAGTTTGTTTTGGTAGAAGGCCAGCTCTGCCATCGATCTTATTCCTACCTGCTCCTGAAGTGTCTCCGGCCTGCAGAGGTGACCTTTGTGCTCCAGGAGATACACGAAGGTCTCTGTGGAAATCGTGTGGGAGGAAGAATGCTAGCTTACAAAGCTCTTCGCTAGGGATATTTCTGGGAGACTATGAGGGAGGACACCGTCGACTTTGTCAAGAAGTGTGACAAGTGCCAACGCCACACCCACGTACAGCGCCAACCGGCGACGCCGATCTCCTAGCTCTCCTCCCCTTGGCCTTTTGCTCAGTGAGGAATGGACATCCTTGGACCATTCCTCCTGCACCAGGATAACGAAGGTTCCTGCTAGTGGCGATCGACTACTTCACTAAGTAGGTCGAAGAAGAACTGCTGGCTCGAATTACCGAAGCCAACGTCCACCAATTCTTCTGGAAATCGATTATTTGTCGCTTCGGACTCCCCCACTGCATCATCACTGACAATGGGCAACAATTTGATAACCGAGAGTTCGAAGTGTTCTTTGTCGAGAATGGCATCCAACATCGTTTCACCTCGATAGCTCATCCCCAAACAAATGGGGAGGCTGAGGTGACGAATCAGACTATCCTCCAAGGACTCAGGACCCAACTGGACCAAGCCAAGGGTAGGTGGGCGGAAGAGCTTCCAAGTATCCTGTGGGCCTATCGCACGACACCCAGGACGACCATCAGTGAGACGCCATTAAACCTTGCCTTCAGTGCTGAGACGATCGTCCCGGTGGAGCTCGGCATGCCCACACTTCGAGTACAGCAGTACAACGAAGCCCAGAACTTGGCACACCTTTTGCTCTACTTAGATCTCCTTGAGGAAATGAGGGACAAAGCTAGGCTTTGAATGGCGGCCTACCGACAACGAGTGGCCCGGTACTATAACACACGGGTGAAGCCGAAGGTCTTCAGGCCCGGGGATATGGTACTGCACCGGTCTGAAGCATCTCAACCCCGGGAGTGCGGCAAGCTCTCGCCAAACTGGGAAGGCCTCTATAAAGTGCCTGAGGCCCTCTCACATGGGACCTACTATCTCGAGAATCTCGATGGCGTCAAGTTCCCTCAAACATTGAATGCCTGTAATTTGAGAAAATACTATCAATAATGTAAGGTTTCCATTCAGTAATTATAAAGATATTCTTTAGTGCGAAGTAGCTATCTGCCTTGCAGGAAGATCCATGACAAGTCTTCGAGCCTAGCTCCAAGACATGAAGACCTGAGCCCAGCTCTCAGGCAAGCCTGGAACGGGGCCCAGCCCTCTGGCCAGGCGATCTTCGAGCCCAGCTCCAAGAAATCATCAAGATCCGGAGCTCCAATCTCCGGTCGCATCATCTCCGGGCCCAGCTCCCAAGAGATCAATGCCCGGGGCCCAGCTCTCCGGATGACAAGTCTTCGAGCCTAGCTCCAAGATGTGAAGACCTGAGCTCAGCTCTCAGGCAAACCTGGACTGGGGCCCAGCTCTCCATCCAGAAAGTCTTCGAGCCTAGCTCCAAGACATGAAGACATGAGCCCAGCTCTTAGGCAAGCCTGGAACGAGGCCTAGCCCTTCGGCCAGGCGATCTTCGAGCCCAGCTCCAAGAAATCATCAAGATCTAGAGCTCCAATCTCTGGTCGCCTCATCTCCGAGCCCAGCTCTCAGGAGATCAAGACCCGGGGCCCAGCTCTCTGGATGACAAGTCTTTGAGCCTAGCTCCAAGACGTGAAGACCTGACTCAGCTCTCAGGCAACCCTGGACTGGGGCCCAGCTCTCTGGCCATAAAGTCTTCGAGCCTAGCTCCAAGACATGAAGACCTGAGCCCAGCTCTCAGGCAAGCCTGGAATGGGGCCCAGCCCTCCAACCAGGTAATCTTTGAGCCCAGCTCCAAGAAATCATCAAGATCCGGAGCTCCAATCTCCGATCGCCTCCTCTCCGAGCCCAGCTCTCAAGAGATCAAGACCCAGGGCCCAGCTCTTCGGATGAAAAGTCTTCGAGCCTAGCTCCAAAATGTGAAGACCTGAACTCAGCTCTCAGGCAACCCTAGACCGGGGCCCAGCTCTCTGGCCAGAAAGTCTTTGAGCCTAGCTCCAAGACATGAAGACCTGAGCCCAGCTCTCAGGCAAGCCTGGAACGGGGCCCAGCTCTCCGGCCAGGCGATCTTCGAGCCCAACTCCAAGAAATCATCAAGATCCGGAGCTCCAATCTCCGATCGCCTCATCTCCGAGCCCAGCTCTTAGGAGATCAAGACCCGGGGCCCAGCTCTTCGGATGACAAGTCTTCGAGCCTAGCTCCAAGATGTGAAGACCTGAGCTCAGCTCTCAGGCAACCCTAGACCGGGGCCCAGCTCTCCAGCCAGAAAGCCTTCGAGCCTGGCTCCAAGACACGAAGAGCTAAGCCCAGCTCTTAGGCAAGCCTGGAACGGGGCCCAGCCCTCCGGCTAGGCGATCTTTGAGCCCAGCTCCAAGAATGATCTCGGCCTTCAAGAAACCCCCTCTTTGGCTACTAGGCCTCGCTCGCTTAGAAATAAAAGAAGAGTGAAGAGGAAATGGTGACGAGACATTTTGATGAAAGGAACTTTCATTACTTAAAAAGAAGAGGTTACAATACCCCCAGGGCTGGACATGCCCAGCAACCTGGGAAAGACTACAAGAAAAGAAGCAAAAGTCCTACTCCTCTGCCAGTGCATTCCCGGGATGATGTGCCTCCGGAGCTCCATCACCCTCGATGACCTTTGAAGCCAGGGCCTGGCCCTCCGCCGCTACTGTGGGTGGAGTCGGTTCTGTCGCTGCCGCCTATGGGCATGATCCAGCCACTTGCGGGGCCGGTTTCGCCATCGCCTGAGAAGCCGGTGAAACCGTAGCAGATCCTTCTACCGTTGACACCGGTGCAGGTGCCAAGGTCTCTACGCCTTGGGAGCTTGGGAGTTGAAGTGCGGCCAGCCTTTTATCCGAGATGATACCACGCAACTGAGACCGGCAGTACGCGAACCCCTTGAAGAAGGAGTCCATGGCTGCCTCCTTGAAGTCCAACTTGAACTCCTCGGAGGCCTTATATTTAGTGATCGCATCTACCGCCCTCTTGTCCGTGTCCTCAGTGCTGCGGATGGCCTCGATGGCTTTCTTCTTCGCGGCCTCCGCTGAACTGATAGTGGCAGAGGCCCTCTTCTCCGCTTCGGTGGCCCGCTGGTCGGTAGTTGCGGCCCTCTTCTCAGAGGAGGCGGCCCACCCTTTCGCCACCTACAGCTCATCCTGGAGCTCTTTTATTTTGGTGCTCTTCGACTTGAGCTCTTCCTTGAGCTCCCTCGAGCGCCGCCCAGTGCTGGCGACCTCGCCTCGGAGGTTCTTGAGTGTCATGGAGGCCTCCTAGAGCTCATCGGTATTCTGAGTCAGTTCGGCCCTAGCGGCCTCGAACTCAGCCTCACGCTTGCTCTCCCTCTTGCCCCAGTTCTGACAGTAGTCCCGAATCGACAAGAGCTCAGCGCCTTGCTACACCAAAGATAATGTTAGACGGTGAAGAAGAGAGAGAAAGGGAAAGAAAGGTACATCCGAAGAACACTTATGACATAAAGGTTGGAGAAGGCTGCATTGATAGTGTCGGCCAGGTACTTCCCGCTCCTCTCCCGCCGGTCGCAGGACTGGACGGAGAAGTCCATCATCCTCTCAGCGAGTGCCGGGTCCTTAGCGAGGGAAACGTTGGGCCCTAGTTTGAAGGGGACCCGACGGTAGTCCTGTCCCTCCTGCCCGCTGCCGACTAGGAGCCGCCTTCTCCGCCAACGGGGGCTATCGATGCAGGCTGAGAGCTCGACGCTACCGCGGACGAAGTCGCTGGAGCCAACCCCACGCTCTCTGGGTCTCGGTCCTCCTCGACCTCGACGATCTCCGGAGGAGGGGACGGTACCACTGCGGTAGCGACGACAGATCTGGCCCGAGTCACCACCTCGGGCTTCGATGCAAAGGCCGGATCGCACCACCTCGGAATCTTAGAGGAGGAGTCAGCTGCTCTTCTCCTTTCGGGCTTGGGAATGGGCTCAGCCAGAATCGAACTCACACCGGTGTCTGTCCAAGCTCTCTTCGAAGTAGGCTCACCGAGGGCGCTCGTCTGATTCCTCTGCTCGAAGAAGGATAGGAGTTCCTCCATGGAGAACTTCATGGCTGCACCAAAGGAAAAAATGTCAATCAAGAAAAAAAAACAAAACAAAACAAAACAAAACAAAACAAAACAAAACAAACAACAACAGAGGGAAGACTTCTGAACTGAACTCACCCAACTCCTGTGTTGGGCCAACCTCGGCCTCTTGAAGATTCTGCTCTGACAGCAGTACCTTAAGTGAAGGGATTGCGATCGAGCAAAGCTGGTCGTACATCTCTGAGTTGGCTCCGTCGACCGTCGAATCCCTATTAGGGGATCGATCTGGGTCACTCTAGATCCAGTCAACCCCCTCGATCGAGGCGAAGAAGTACCTGCTCTTCCATCCTTTGATGGAAGAGGGGAGTTCGAACCTGATTCTTCGAGGACAAGAGGAAAGGAACCACCACCCCTCCTTGGTGGGGTGGCGCTTCAGGGTGAAGAAGGCCCTGAATAACGAGAATCGGGCAACAATCCCATGGAAGTGGCATAAGCAATGAAGGAGAAGATGGTCCTAATGGCATTTAGAACAAGTTGGGCAGGTACAAGGCGATAATGGCTGAGGACAAAAAAGAAGAAAAGATGAAATGGGAACCTAAGGCCACTCGAGAAGGTTTCCTCATAAAAGGCTATCTGGTGTGGGCCGCTGGAAGTTACCCGCTCCCCCGGATGAGAGACAAAAAGCCGGACGCTATCCGGGATACCATAGGTGTCTCGGATGGTCGCAAGATCCGCGGGTGTGATCACCGAAGCGACCCCGCCGGGACATGTTGACCGGGAAGGTTCAGGAGAAGGTGCTGGGGGAGGAAAAAGAGAACGAGGTGGGGGAGAAGATGCAGGTTCCCTAATTACTATCCCCCCGGGCGCGGGCCTCTGGCCAACCTCAAAATGCACCACACCCTCCTCCCCATCAGAAGAAGAAGATGAAGGCAGCCTCCGCCCCGAAGGACCGGCCTCCCCTTGGTCAGTGGTGGGACGGAAGTTCGGTCCGAAGCGAGACATGGGGGTTGAAGAGCAAGAAGAATGGAGGAAAGGAAAACAAAAGAAGAAGAACAGAGATCTGAAGGGAGACCTAACCCTGAAAAAAAACCCCTACCTGACTAGTGCAAGAAAGGGGATTGACCTACTCAGAACTTGAAGAAGAGGGGATGGCCGGGCGGATGGAAGGAAAATCTCGACACGAAGGTGGGCGCGCAGGGTTTGAAAAATGGTACCCTCTGGGAAAAGACCACCCTTCCCTTTGAAAAGACGGACGTCCGGCCGCACCGTTATGACTCCCCGCCATCGGATCCTCGCCACGTGTTAATCATCAATAGGGTTGGCGTGCGCCTTTGGCTGCGGCCGCTCGGGATTCTGTGCCCGCCATAACTGCTCCTCGGACATGGCCACGTGGCTCCGTTGGGTTGGCTGATGATACGCTCTCCGAGACATCGCCGATCGCGGTCATCATTATGCCAGATCCCCCCTTTTTCCATGTCAGCAAGCGTGTTTACTCCCTTCTCCCCGAGCGCCCTGCACCAACGGGGCTCGGGAGTAGGGGGAAAATGATATGGCTAGAAGAAGGCATGCTGACGTGTGCTCTCTGGCAAGTGCCATGTCAGAGGTCTGACATGGTGGACACCCCATTTCAGGCTCCTTCGGTCGGGCCGAACTCCTTCAAATCAACGAGGTGGCCTGCTAAAGCCGAGACCTGTCCTCCCCCAGGTCAACACCCGCCAACTCGGGGTGCCTAGGCCGGAGCCGAGCGACCTCCCTTGCCAGGTCGAGCTCAGCCATCCTTCGCCAGGTCAACACCCGCCAGCTCGGGGTGCTTAGGCCGGAGTCGAGTGACCTCTTCTGCAAGGTCGAGTTCAGCCTCTCTCCGCCAGGTCGACGCCTGCCAGCTTGGGGTGCCTCGGTCGGAGCCGAGCTCGACCCACCTCTACCAGGTCGGGCTTCCCGGGTTAGAGCTGAGCCCCAGCTCTCTAGCTCGACGGTCGACTCGAACGATGCCACCGGCCATCAGGGGAGCAGAGCCGCCCCCCCAAATCATTGGCGGGCCACCCAAGAACCGCGGGAAAGCACCTATCCCATCATAATAACTGCCTGTGGATGCCACTCCCAATGAGAGAAGGAGGAGTCTCCCCTAATTAAGACATTGCCAGGTTTCTCAAAATGGAGCGACCGGGAGGAATGTCAGAACATCCTGAAGTCTCATCATCGCCAACCAAGAAGGATGTTCCATCCATGGCAAGGAACGTCGTCGCGCACTCCTGACAATACAAACCAGAAGAGAAGTCCCGTCCGCAGCATAGAACGCCACCGCACACATCTGACAACACCGGGAGGATCCTGAGGCAGACCCTTGACAATCGCCCAGGTTTAAATGAACCTAGGACATGCTCGAAGAAAGGTAAGCAAAGCAAAACAAAAAAGAGAGAGAGCAGGCAAGCTCAAGGCAATCGCCGAAGATCCATCGAGAGAAGGGGAAGAAGGCCACACAGGAGGACCCATCCACCTTGGCCGCCACCTTCCCCGGCACACTAGCACTCCCGTTTGAATCTCACTCCCACAATACTCACTCCTCCCAGTGTGGAGTCCATCCAGAGGGGCTAAACCAGGAGAATCTGTTTCCCTGGGTCATCACTAACTTGACCATCGGAGTGCCCCCGCCGGAATCCCCGGCCCAGGCCACTAACCTCTTTTTTACAGATTCCAGGGAGCAGGATATCCCAGATCAGCAAAGGGGGCGTTCCGACCTCATCAGCAGCTACGGGCCACGACGATCTTGGCGGCAACAACTCTAATCCTCATTTAGATAAGAATTAAGATAAAGTTAAGTTTTATCCTTATCTAGAGAAAGACTCCTTGGAGAGAAGGAAAAAGACTAAAGTAGCACTCTCTCAACTCATTTTGCACAAAGTGGGAAAAAATAGACAATGCACCTCAAGGTTTCTTAAGTCCAATTTAAGTAGGTTTGAACCTAATCCAATTAGGCTCAGGGTTCAAATCAATTATGTTTAAATTTGGATCAAATCAAATCAAATTCGAAAAGGCTATTAATTTTATTTATAATAAGATTTGAAATCCTAGTCCAACTAGGATTCTTAAATTCAATTAAATTTTAACTTTTGAAATTATATTCTTGGTGCTAAAATTAGTAGGTAACAAAAATAATAGATGCCAAAATCAGCAGATATTAAATTTATAACTCTTACAAATTTAGAGTTTCTGAAACTAATCCAAGCTCTTGATCAGGTCAAGCCTCTATTGTATGTGACCCTTTAGGTTCCATTTTGTCTGGTAGTGAGACATACTATGATCTCTGTCATAGTATCATCGAAACTCTTTTTAATGGACTAGAATAATTCTAGTTCAACCCTAACATGAATCATTGATTTGAAAATGATCCAAGTGAATGTTTATAATCTACTAATGATACATAGCACTATATAGTAGCAATCCAATAGAATAGAATAGATGAATTCCTAGATATAGTTATCATATGATCAAGTTCTTCTATTGAGAGTCTCGATCGGATGCAGATCATGGAGTCTCATCAAATTCTAAACATCCATCATATATTCGATTCAATCAACCTAAGTCTATTATGAAACTTGTGAAAATAATTCTCCATCCTTCACCTACCATGGTCATGGATTTTTGGACTTAGCTTCTTAAATTGTATAGGATTAGCTTATTCTACCGAGATCGATAGATCTTCTATAGGTACACTCTCAACTTATACAGTGAACTTACTGTAGCCAACATACACTACAAGATCTTATATGACTAAGGACCATATTTATATCTTGTCAAACTACACAAGCTCATTGGGAATGACCAAGGCACCACTGCATCAAGAAGTCACCGACGAGAAGTCATATAACTACTCATACAACTACAACATCAAGAAGTCACTGATGAGTGAGAAAGCATCTATATAACTTCTTATACTTGGTCACGCTCAGTGCCGTTGTTCTTTAGCAATCACTTACACTCTCACTTTAGTATCCCCAAACTATAAACTTGAGACTTGTCTACCTGAAAAGAAAGTAGTCTGTGCTCCAGTCTTGATGAATCAATTACCATTTCCATGATAATCCTATAATTGAAAGCATTCAGGAGTTAATCTACAATGACACATGTTTCAAATTCTTAACTCTTGAAAGTATATGTCATTATCTATTAACTCCTTGGATGATATATGGATACAACATATATATATTAGAAAGCCCAATTTATTAAAATTAAATACAAAAAATATATCCCAGAATGAAAATTTATGTCAACCAAATTGGCTTCTAGGTCACACATCTAATACTTTTTTGTTAGGATCTTTTTTGTTAGGATACCTAATTTTGTTAAAATGCTGGTCCCCAAGAAATTGTCCACCATGATCCTTCTTGCCATGATCCTTGTTGGGATAGCTGGAATAGCTGGGATAGCTGGAATCGGCTGTTGCCTCTTATTCGGGTGTCATTGGCTTTGAGTATTAGGGTAGATTGTCCTATGTCGAGAGAGAAGGGACCCATCCAAGAGAGAACAGGCCTAGCCAAGAATGATGGAGCTTGGCTGAGAAAGAGGCCTTGACATCGTACTTCAGCATGCCCGACTAAGTGGAGATCTTAGTTGAGTCCGAGTAAATACTCGGTGGATGCATGAAGGGATGTCAATCGGGTTTGACTATATGTAATTTTTCGATGCAACATGTTGGAGATAGTTGGTACAGTGATTAGACTTAGTCATCTTCTTCATAGTCACCTACTGGGCGAGTCAAATAGTCAATAGTCATTTCTTCTTTAGTTAGTAATGTCGTTGCTCCTCAACTTTTTGGTTGGTGACTCAGAACATCTTTTTATTCTAGATATTACTCGACTCCTTGGACTGTTTGTAACTGTTATGTCACCAATCATGGTGTGCAGGTAAATCATTGGCATAGTGCTCCAAAGGCTGCATCATAATTTCTGGAGGTGGTTGACGATTTGTCCGATCATCTGTAGCCAACAAGGTGGCACAATGTGGCCTAACAACTATGGGATTTAAATGATTCACACAAGTTCTAGAACTAAGAGTTAATCAACTAGTTGCTTTTCCAAAGTGGCATGTTCCTACTGATTGGGGTTGTGCCATGTGTCAGGATCCGATAGTTTTGATAGAACCAAGGCTAAAATCTTAACCGCCAAGACTGCATAAATAGAGTTTCCCTATCATAGTTGTAGGGATTCTTGTTGGTAGAGAAGAAAGGGGGAAAACAAGGAGAAAAAGAGAGAGAGAAGAAAAAATTTGTCTATGCTCTAATTCTCTAAGGCATCCCCAGGTTGGTCTTCCACTCCTCCTTTTGTTCTTTCCTTTCAACTCTGGTAGGGATTTGATAGGTTTGTAGGGTATAGGCACTCCCTTTGTCTTTCCTATTACTTGAGTCTATTGCCTCCATTTAGTTCTTGGGTGGAGGTATTTTCTTTGATTTTTCTACTTCTTTAATCTATTCTATGTTCTTAAGAAATGTCTTCAAGTGATAAAAGTCATTCAGTAAGCAATTTCTCAGGTGCACAGGAATCTTAAGGCTTTTCCTCGAAGGAATGGAGTTCTGAGAGTCTGTTAGAGGAGGAAGTCCCTACCTCCTGGGGTGATAGTCGAACCAAATGTTCTAGCAACTCGAATGTTTGCCCGACGAGGTCGATGTACGAGTCTCTACAATGATCAAAGAAGTCATTGCTTAGTTTAGCAAAAAGTATCGAATTCCATATACTTTTCACCTTCATGCATCAAGACCAGAAGACTAAGTAACTTTCAATCCGACCAATTGCCTAGTCATGTACGGGAAAGATCTTCATGCCAGTCTTCAATTCTCCTTGCATGATTTCATTCAGAATGTCCTTAATCTATATTAAGTTATTCCTATACAGTTCAATCCGAACTCTTTTCGCATCTTGAATATCTTTGTTTCAGGACCTTCTTCATGCTGAAGAGGCTTCTCAGGTAAAGGGGTTGGGGATTTTAATATGATGCAGGATGATATGCAAGGGATGAACATGAAGAAAATCAGATTAAAGCAAGCAAATATTTTTTTTGGATTTTTTTATGGTTTTGATTCTCGAAACTAGCCTAGATTAGGTTAGGATTATCCTGTATCAATTAGTATCCTACCCACATGCTATATCTATCAAAAAGAAAAGAAAATCAGGATCCTAGATCTAAGAAGGCCTACTAGGAACATGTTCACCTTTAAGAAATCAGACAAAAAAAGATGAAAATTAGGTTTAATATACTAGGCAATAATTTTTATTTGCTGTAGAAGAGATTGCTCCGCTCAGATCGATGCCTAGACGATCCTGTCACTTTCCCGTGAATCCACTGGCTTTTTATTAGCTTTGTTCAAGGGCAAGGAAAACATCATCCAAGGGCGTGGTACTGGAGGGATCTTACAAACGTCAAAGGTTAGAGGCAAACAAGATGGGAAAAATAAGAACTGGAGGTCAGGTTGAAGGATGGTTGGAAGATGGAGTTGCAGGGGTTGGCGGCCTAGGGTAGAGAAAGAACTCTTGGTTGGGGGTCAGCTAGGGCTCTTGCACTTAGGCATGTTAGGGCTTGGATGAGGGATGCTTCGGGCGGCTAGGGTTGGATAGATTTGGGCACTTAAGTCTCACACTCACTTCAAAGAAGAACACAAACTAACACAAGAAAATTTCACCAGATTTATTTCATGAATAAGATATTATTTTACAAGATGGGGAGGGGGTGGGTATTTATAGGCTCACCCAGGTCCTCTCCTTGTTAGGATTGAATTACAAAGTTTGACTAGGAAGGGAATTACAAAGTGACTTAGGACTAGGAGTACATAATTTGAATAAAATTAAAACTTGATTCCTAGTAGGTTGTGGACTTCTCTCTCCTTCTTGGACTTGGTCAAAGAACCCCTCATGGGCTAGGACGCTTCCTTGGATTGGGCTTGGACTTTAGGCACCTTCTTGTGGACTTTTGGGCAGCAAATGGGCATCTTCAAGTGGGCTTGGGCGGCCTCCAAATAGGCTTGGCGCATGGGCTGGGAAAACCATGGGCACCTACTTCAATTTGGACTGGGGAAGGCCTGAACGCCATCTTCTTTTGGGCTTCTGGACTTAAGAGGGCTTCTGGGCTAGGGCACCTAGAAGAAAAAATATTTCCGGGGTGCCTGGTATCTTCAAGTGTGGAGGCTCCATGGGCTTGGATTTGCTCTGACCTGGGAAGGCCTGGTGATTCTCCTCTTGTACTTGAAAGTTACAGGACTCATTACACTGAACTTGAATGAAGGACTTACAGGACTCATTAAACTAGACAAATGGACTTACTCAACTTACAAATGGACTCAAATAACATGACTCAAGGGACTTAGTGAATCCAATTGGCTCACTTTATTACATGACTCAAAATCGACCAACACATGACTTAGAGAACAAATTGAAGCTTGAAGTCTATATCTGATCTGATGTCCCCATTAATTCCTCCGGGGTGGGAGGAACTCGATCCTGTCGAGTAAAAATCAATCTGGCTCAGGCACTACTCTGACGGGTCTGGGTTGAGGCATTATAAATCCTCTCACATGATCCACGAATCCTCAGATCTCGATCGACCTTGCCAACGAACCAAGTGACATGGTAGTCGTTGATCCGGGTACTAGTGGCTTGGTCATCTTGGATATGCTCAATCTTTTCTCTCACAGGCTAATTTGATGTGGACACTCAGGGTTGGATTTGTTCTCAAAGAAAAGGGTTAGGCTCAAAACTCATTGGGTATCATTGCTAGCTTCCTATACTCTACTAAGTCTGAGATATTGAAGGTTGAGCTTAATGCCTAATTAGGTAACTCAGGCACTAGGTCCAACTTTTTTTATCACTTTGATGGATCCAGCTCTATGGGTATGTAGCTTAATCGCCACAATATTTCCTAGCAAACTCTTAGACTCTTTTCGGGAATTAACCATGTGTTTATAGAAGTCATTGCTTATATTAATCTTATGATTAATTTCTCATGCAGATCTCTAATCATGAAGTGCAAAAACTCATAACAACACCTAATGACATGCAAATGACTCATGCCTAACTTATTGATATGCAGACTCGACAAAACCCTAAGCTATCACTATGGGTTTGTCCCTTGGTCAGGGGGGTGATATGTAGATGAGAACTTGGTATGCACTCCTAATAGATGCCATAGGGTTCTCCAGAAATAAAATGCAAACATGACATGCTCAATGAATGAATGCAACATGCAAACTTCTACAAAATGCAATCTAATAATGAGAAAAACATAAGAAGTTTCAGGAAAGGATAGAAAATAAGAGATGGGTTCATGATTGGTTTAGTAGGGAAAGAAATAAGAAGATGGTTCAGGGTTAATCGGAAAGAGTAGAATCAAAGAAGGGATTTCAGGGATAAGTCCTAGACTAGTGAGGTTGACCTTATAGGATTGATGTATACCTACAGGATCTATATTATGGAAGAATGGGTCATTAATTTTAGGAAAGAGATCAATTGGAGTCAAAGGAGTGATTTCATCCTGAGGGTATTGATTTAAAGAGATCAGGTCCTTAATAAATTCTTCTGGCTTTTGAATATCAGGACTAGACTCTATAATTGGGCTTTCTTCTAGTGTCTCCTCAGGTAAAACTCTAGTAGCAGTATCAGGGTTCTCTTCCTCTAACTGGTCTTCCACTACAGGTTTAATTTGGGTGTGGTCAGGGTCAACTAACTTTGGGTTGGCTTCTATCTGGATATGCTCAGGGTCAACTAACTCTGGGTTGGCTTCTACTTAGGTATGGTCAGGGTCAACTAATTATAGATCTTCTATAGGTATCTTTTCTTCTTCTTCTTCATACTCATCAACTAAACTCACATCAGCTTCATACACTTCCTCTTCAATGTCATTCTTATGAACCAGTTGGGTGGTAGGAGGAGGAGGTTGATTAATAAAAAATTGACTAATGACTGGGGTAGCAAAGATGGATTGACTAAGAGGTTCCTGACTAATACTAGGCTCATATCTAGGGGTATTAATCCTATGGGATTCAAATCGACTATGGAAAACCTGACTGGCACTAGGCTAATTCCTCGGGGTTATGGGCTCATAGGACATGGGCTCAGCTCTATGGGTCTTGGGTCTACTGGGCTCATAGGATGTGGGTGCATAGGTTCTAGAGTCATAGGATCTAGAGTTATAGGACTTGGGTAGGTACTTTATCCTTAGTTCAAGTTTCATGTCGCTCTAGGTAGTTATGGGTTCACGGCCTTCTTGCCTAAGTACTCTCTCAAACTTATCCCAATCTATCTTAGCCTGGCGAAGTAACTTATGTTTAGCATATTTGAACTGACATTTCCCATACATTTGCTCCTACTCAAAATACAGATCCATATATCTTTTCCAAACAAGATAATCCTTAAACGCAGGATCACCACCAAATTTAGGTGCTTCTAAAACAATGTACCTAGTGGCTCTCTTATCCTGGTCAAAGAAATCATAATTGGGTTTCATAGGGTTGGGCTCTTGGTAGGGTTCCTGGCATTGGGCTCTCCTAGGGTTGGGCTCCTGGTATAGGTCATGGTGTGGGGTTCTCCTAGGGTTGGGCTCTAAGTATGGGTCAAGGTATTGGGCTCTCCTAGGATTAGGAGGTGTGGGCAAAGGTGACTCAAGTTTGATCTAATATGGGTCCTATGGGTTTCCTCTAGGGTTCCTAACTGGTCTCCTACTCGGTCAAACCTATGGGTCAATTGGGCATTCAGCTGGTTTTGGGATTGGATCAGTTGGGTGGTCAATTGGGCGTTCAACTGGTTTTGGGATTGGATCAGTTACATGGTCAATTGGGCAAACTGGTCATTCATGGTCTTCATGAAGGCCTCGAAGTGGGACTCCATGGTTGAGATGGGTTGGGATTTAGACTGGTTGTACTGGGTTCCTAACCTAGTGGTCATGCAATCAATCAATCAAGGTGGTATGATGCAGTCAAGCACACAAAGGTTAACACGTGCTAGGATTTGCTAGACCTAGGCCAAAACCTAATGAGTTAACTCAACTTACACTCAACACAACACCTAATCCTTCCACTGGCAAGGTAAGAGGTGGGGTGGTGGGAGGCTCCCCCTACCTATGACAGGGTCCTAATTAAAGAACCACAAGTCCACTTAGGGTGTTTGCCACTAGACCTCTAGCCTTAGACACCAGCTTTCAGTAATAGATGATGGGTTGGGTGCACTAGTTTTCTTACAAGACTCGGACCTGACATGTTGGTGTCCCAGCTCACTAGTGCAAATTAGGTCTAATTAATTTTAATTAGGTTTGGATTCTGATGTGGGGTGGTTGTTTTGGGCCTAGGATAGGTAATGACCTCCTGTCTTGATCTGAGATAGAGAGAGTGCCCTTAAGATTAGTTTAATGATATGATGCACAATCGATGAACCCTAATGCAATCTAATAACAAAATAGTGAATTAGAATTTCTTTTTTGAACTTATTATGAGGTGGCAATTTAGATTTAAGTTGGTTAAGTTATCAAACAAAATTGGCTTGGGTCGGGAGGGGTTTGGTAGTTGATTAGGTTGGATTAAGTCAAGTATACAAAATTAGCAGAAATTGAATTTTTTTTGTTCGATTTTTGATGCAGAGGTTAGCATGGATTTCAATGTAGAAAAATTCTAAAAAATTTACAGACCAGAGAATGATGTGTGAGGATGATTCCTACCAAATTTCATGCAAAACCTAGGGTTTCAACTAGGTGCAGAAAAGATAGATTTCCGGTTAGGGTTTCTAGGATGCTGATGTTTTTGTAATTTTTGGTTATGTAAAATCTAAGAGAAATATCAGTAGAATAGAGGACTCAACGAAGATGACGTGATGCAAGTCCTAGAGAAAACTAAAATACCTAAGATGGTGAAACAGATCAAGGTGTGGACTCCTGATGCAGAGTTTAGAGGTGCAGAAATTTCAGACTATAGTTAGGGTTTGAGTTATGGATTTTTTTTATGGACTATTTTAAATCTAAAAACTCCACAAAAATCACAAAAAATAGAGGACAAGATAGAGACCAAATAAAGTGAAATAAGATAAAAATAAAATATTTTTGATGAGTTAACAACCCTATATTTTGACTAGTTATGCAGAAAATAGCATGCAGAAATCTAGACTATGATGCAAGAACATGCCCTAATCCCGCTCCGATACCAAAATTGATGAGGGACGGATTCTAATATGATACATGATGATATACAAGGGATGAACATGAATAAAATCAGATTAAAGCAAGCAAATATTTTTTTGAATTTTTTTTTATGGTTTTGATTTTCGAAACTAGCCTAAATTAGGTTAGGGTTATCCTATATCAATTAGCATCCTACCCACATGCTAAATCTATCAAAAAAAAAAGAAAATCAGGATCCTAGGTCTAAGAAGGCCTACTAGGAGCATGTTCACCTTCAAGAAATTAGATAAAAAGAGATAGGAATTAGATTTAACATACCTGACAATGATTTTTAGTTATTGTAGAAGATATCGCTCTGCTCAAATCGGTGCTTGGATGATCTGGTCACTTTTTTGTGAATCCATCAACTTTTTATCAGCTTCATTCGAGGGCAAGGAAAATGTCATCCAAGGGCAAGGTACTGGAGGGATCCTGCAAACGTCAAAGGTTAGAGGCAAACAAGACAGGAAAAATAAGAACTGGAGATCAGGTTGAAGGATGTTTGGAAGATGGAGTTGCAGGGGTTGGCGGCCTGGGGCAGAGGAAGAACTCCTGGCTGGGAGTTGGCTAGGGCTCTTGCACTTGGGCGTGTTAGGGCTTGGTTGGGGGATGCTTTGGATGGCTAGGGTTGGATGGATTAGGGCACTCAAGTCTCACACTCACTTCAAAGAAGAGCACAAACTAACACAAGAAAATTTCACCAGAGTTTATTTCATGAATAAGAGATTATTTTACAAGAGGGGAAGGGGTTGGGTATTTATAGGCTCACCCTGGTCCTCTCCTTATTAGGATTGGATTACAAAGTTTGATTAGGAAGAAAATTATAAAGTGACTTAGGACTAGGAGTACATAATTTGAATAGAATTCAAACTTGATTCCTAGTAGGATGTGGACTTCTCTCTCCTTCTTGGACTTGGTCAAAGGACCCCTCATGGGCTAGGATGCCTCCTTGGATTGGGCTTGGACTTTGGGCACCTTCGTGTGGACTTTTGGCAGCAAATGGGCATCTTCAAGTAGGCTTGGGCGGCCTCCAAATAGGCTTGGCGCATGGGCTGGGAAAACCCTGGGCACCCATTTCAATTTGGACTAGGGGAGGCCTGGGGCACCATCTTCTTCTAGGCTTCTAGACTTGAGAGGGCTTCTGGGCTGGGGCGCCTGGAAGAAAGAATATTCCTAGGGTGCTAGATATCTTCAAGTGTGGAGGCTCCATGGGCTTGGATTTGCTCTGATCTGGGAGGGCCTGGTGATTCTCCTCCTGTACTTGAAAGTTATAAGACTCATTGCACTAAACTTGAATGAAAGACTTACAGGACTCATTAAACTGGATAAATGGACTTACTCAACTTACAAATGGACTCAAATAACATGACTCAAGGGACTTAGTGAATCCAATTGGCTCACTTTATTACATGACTCATATTTGACCAACATATAACTTAGAGAACAAATTGAAGCTTGAAGTCTTTGTTTGATCTGATGTCCCCATCACCTAACATGAGAAAGCTATCATCGGTGGTCTTCCTTCTTCCATTCACCATTATAAAAATTGATTTTTCTTTGTCATATCTAGCCAATCATGGGAAACCCAGTGGAGTTGGGGAGAACCGGACATTTCATCAAATAAGAATGATCGACTACTTGAGTCTAATAAAGAGGACTTCTTTAGGCTTTCCGACATAGAAGCTCCCCCTCTAAAAGAGCTTCTTACTGAACAAAACTTGTATGATGCCGAGTTGAGCCTAGTCAACCCTCTTGGTAAGCACTTTTGTATCACTTTTCCTTGTGCTTTTAGACTAAATTGTTTGTCCCATAGGCATGAAGATAGTTCTAGAAGAAAAATTCTATGAACTTGCTAAGAAAAGACTAGTTCTCGATGATGGTCACCGGAAGAAAAGGTTAGCTCTCGATGATGGTCATCAGAAGAAAGCCATTGCCAAGAGGCCGTGCTTGGGGCCATACATTAGGGCCCCTTCTGTTGTTGTCGGGGCTTCAACACTTAGGTAACTATTGTGACCCTAAGGGACTCCACCCATAATGTTGATGAGGTGGAGGTTGTGGCCATCCCCCTGTAACTTTTCAAGCCATATCTTCGAGACTTCCAAACCCCACTCAGTTGATGGGTACATTAGGGAAGACAATGATGACTGCAACTCCTTCGACTTCCTCGACCTGAGAAGTGCCGAGTCTTCTTAAAGGTCTTCTAGGCACATGACATCCATCTCCTATACCAGAGATGGTGATGGATGGGTCCACCGGGTCCACACCAGTGAGACAGACTTTGTGCTACACAATCCATTAGTCACCTAAGAATTGGCGACGTTACTACTGCTTCCCTGGGACGTGGATGAACAGAAGTCCTAGAGTTTGGGTGAAGTGATAAACGATGTCTACCCAACCATAATCATGGCAATTCCTTCATAGTCCTGCTATGTTTTATTTGGATGAAGTCAAACCAAATGACTATGTTTGTTGTCTTTGTACAACTTCTCCATGACATGGCTGCCATGCATGGGGCAATCACCAAGTATACCAACCTCTCCACCTCTTAGAAATCCTGAGTAAAAGAGGTGGAGGACCGAGTGGTAGGCTTTGACTGGCATCACGTGGAAGCTACTGAGAGGGAGTCGAAGTTGAAGGAGGAGTTAGTCACCCTCCAAAACTCTTATAACTCCTGAGAGAGTACTATTTGAGGGTTGGAAAGGAGGGAGCACTCGCTTGGGAGAGAGCATAAGTGGCCGATGCAGAGGCTTGGCTAAACCAGAATGAAGTACTTCTATGGCTGGCTAACATGAAGGCTCAGGATACCGGGAATCGGGTCAAAGCCATCGAAGAATGAGTAAAGGCTACCAAGGAACGGGCTGCATCCACTACTATCCAGGTCGTGGAAGAGTACAAACACTCTAATGCCTTCATGAATGATACTACCAAAGCTGGGAAGGATGTGTACTTCTTTAGGTTCATCGATTGCAAAAACATAGTGGTGTTGACTCCATTATTGATTTTGATGAGAAACAAAATACTTAAGTAGAGTACTAACTGTTTCTTTAAAGTATGTTTTTATAGAAAAATGTACTCATCAACTCAACAAATTTTGATTGCTTGTCAAAAATGAAGAAGTCCCTTCCATGAATGAAAGATGAGTGTTAAATGGACTTAAGTACTTGAAGATTGCTTGAAAGGACTTAGCTAGTTCAGCATAAATTGGGTTCAGCAGAGGTTCAATAATTTTTGAAGAAATCTCATCAAGTGTCGACTCAAAATGTTGACTCGCAACTCAAGTGTCGACTCATGACAGTGAAAGTGTTGACTCAAGCCGGTATGTAGAAAGAGTTTCAGATGGCATGGCTGAAGGTCGACTCATGACAGTCAAGTATCGACTCAAGGTGTCGACTCAAGGATCGGCTCATCGCCTGAGAAAATTATGATACGGAACTTGCTGAAATTGAAGACTTGCCTGAAGTGTCGACTCATAGATGTCAAGTGTCGACTCAAGTGTTGACTCACCTGAGGAAGTATCGACTCACCTGAGAATTTCAGAGAGCTTCAATAAAGAAATTTGAACTTGGTGTCGACTCATGGAACTTAAGTGTCAACCTTAAGTGTCGACTCATAGCTTGAAGTGTCGACACTTTGAGTTCTAGGAACAGTAACGACTAATTTTTAAACATAGAACTCGGCCCTCGTGGCTCCCAACAGCTAGTTTTTTGTGTCTAACGGTTGTAAACTGACTTTGAGATCTTGGAAAGGTATTTAAGTGATTGAATTTGATTTGAAATATAAGAGGATCAATAATAGAGAAAGAAAAGCAAGTGCATTCACTCCCATTTATTGAGAGCAACCACCTTCAAGCAAAAAGAAGTCTTAAAGCATTTAAAACCTTCAAGAGCATTCAAGTCCAACATTCTTGAGCATTGATTGAGGATTCATCAAGTTGAAGACAAGCGATTCCTCAAAGCTTCAAAAAGATATCCGCTTTTATTTAGAAAGCTTTTCTTGTTGCTTTACTTTAAAATTTTATCCTTGTTGTAAAGGTTATTGGTTAGCCTTGAAAACCAAGGAGGTTATTGGTTAGCCTTGAAAATCAAAGAGGTTATTGGTTAGCCTTGAAAACCAAGAAGGTTGTTGGTGAGCCTTAAAACTAATTAGGTTCTTGGTTAGCCCATAAAACTAAGGGAGGTTTTGACTTGTGAGCCTTGTGAAAATAAGTCAGGTTTTGATTAGTGAGCCAGGAAAACTAATCGATTATAATCGATGGAGATTATAGCGAATTTCCAAGTAGACCTTGAAAAGTGGATGTAGGTACATTGGAAAGCACCGAACCACTATACTTTGATTGTGTTTATGATTATTTTGTCTCTCTCTCTTGCTCTTACCTTAATTGCATTTAAATTTTTGCTGCATACTCTTTAAGAGCACATTACTCTTGCATCTCATTGCACTTAAGTTGTTTATTGAATTGGTTTACATACTTGTATTTAATTTTTTTTAGAAACCCAATTCATCCCCCCTTTTGGGTTGTTTACTGGACAACATGTGGTATCAGAGCCATGTTCTCAGTTTATAGGTCTAACCGTCTTGAGTAAAGATCTATGGCAACCCCCCTTGATACTAGTGTAGTTGATGGATAAGCCTCAAATAGACCTCCATATTTTAATGGAACAAATTATACTTATTGAAAAACTAGAATGAGAATTTACATGCATTCAATAGATTATAATTTGTGAAAAGTTATTGATAAAGGTCTACATATTCCTTCGATTGTGGTTAATGATGTTTCCATCCCAAAGCTCGAAGAGGATTGGGATGAAAATGATATTAAATAATCCAAGATTAATGCAAAAGCAATGAATCTCCTTTATTGTGTATTAGATTCTAGTAAGTTCAATAGGATTTCTACATGCATATCTGCTAAGAAAATATGGGACACACTTGAAGTTACCCATGAGGGACTGATCAAGTGAAGAACATAAAAGTAAATATATTAGTGCATACTTATGAGATGTTTCGAATGGAACCAAATGAATCTATCATTGGCATGTACACTAGATTCACAAACATTGTCAATGGCATGAGAAGTTTAGGTAAAGTATGTCTAATGCCGATCTTGTTAACAAAATTCTTAGGTCACTTCCAACTTCATGGGATCCAAAGGTGACCGCCATACAAGAAACCAAAGATATTGACAAATTATCCTTGGAGCGGTTAGTGGGATTGCTCATGACTTATGAGCTAAATCTAAAACAGAAATCTATGGACTTGGATAAAAAGAAAAAGGGGATAGCCTTCAAATCTACAATATAAGATAAATCCTTAAATGAAAAATCAGAAGAAGATGATGATGACAGTGAGGAAGCTCTTCTAGCAAGGAAGTTTAGAAGATTTATGAAAAGAAGAAAATTTCCATACACGAAAAGGTTCCAAACAAGTAAAGACAAGGAAAAAGAAAAGGAGAAAGAAAAAGACAAGGAGGAGGTACCAACATGCTTCGAATGCAAGAAGCCAGGACACTATAAGTTTGATTGTCCTTTTCTAAAGAAATCGAGAAAGAAGCTTAGGAAAAAAGCTATGATGGCGACCTGGAGTGACAGCGAGGACTCCAGCTCAGATGAAGAACCAACTGAAGTTGCCAATCTATGTTTTATGGCACAACAAGAACAAGAAGAGGTAATTTCTGACTCTGAAGTGGATTTTACTTTTGATGAATTGAAAAATATATTTGATGAATTGATGCATGATTATAAATTAATTTTTTTTGAAAATAAAAAATTGAAAAAGCATGCAAATAGTTTTTCACATGAAAATAATTATCTTTTGAATGAAGTTAATGAATTGAAAAATAAACTTGATATTTTAGAAAAGAAAAATAAAGCTTTAACAATAGAAAATAAAATTTTAAAAAGATCTAAAGCTGTTGTTTCAAATGGTGACCTTTTAAAGAAAAACAAAGATTTAGAGATAGAAAACAAAAACTATAAAGATGAACTTGATAAAATAAAATCCTTTGTTGAAAAGTTTACTTATAGTTCTGAAAAACTAAATCTTCTTTCAAACAATCAAAGAGATATTTTTAATAAAGCAGGATTAAGATATAAATATCAAAAATAGCAAAGGTGCTTTAAAATTTTCTTTGTACCTGCATCATCAAGCATTACATATTTTCCATACAAAAAATTAGGTCATAAAGCTTTTCAATGCAATTTAAGAAAAATCAATAATATTGAAAAGATTTGGATTCCAAAAGGAACCAATTTAAGCACTAACCCCAAAAGATCCAAGTTGGCTTGGGTACCTAAAAATGAAACTTGATTTGTTTTACAGGTGTGTCTTGCAACCAAGGAAAACAAAAGGCTATGGTATCTTGATAGTGGTTGTTCAAGACATATAACAGGAGATGTGAAGTAATTCACCTCTCTTGAGACAATAAATGGAGGGAATGTGACCTTTGGTGATAATGGTAAAGAAAAAATTATTGGTACTGTAAGGTTCACATCTCCCTTTCTACTTGTATTAATAATATACTTTTAGTTGAAGGTTTAAAGCATAATCTTTTAAGTATTAATCAATTTTGCGATAAAGGTTTTCAAGTTATTTTCGAATCATCTTATTGCATGATTGCTAGTCCTGGTAAAAATGGTATAAAATTCATTAAAAAAAGACATGGCAATATCTATCTAGTAGATTTGGATAATCTATCTTTGCCTAATGGAGAATGCCTAGTTGTAATGAATTCTACTATAAATGAGACTAGTTGGCTTTGGCACCGTAGACTAGGTCATGCTAACATGTATTTACTTTCAAAACTTTCTAAAAAGGATTTAGTAAGAGATTTGCCAAAACTTGGTTTTGAAAAGGATAGAGTTTGTAAAGCATGCCAATTTGGAAAACAAATAAAAACATCTTTCAAACCCAAAGGTTTTGTTACAACTACTAGGCCATTAGAACTACTCCATAGGATCTCTTTGGACCAACTAGAATATCTAGTCTAGGAGGTAAGAGATATGGATTAGTTATAGTGGATGATTTTTCATAATTTACATGGATTTTATTTCTTGCTCATAAAGATGAATCATTTTCAGCATTTTTGAAGCTTTACCAAAAAGTTTCAAATGAAAAAGATACTTCAGTAATTTACATTCATAGTGATCATGGTTTTGAATTTGAAAATCAGGATTTTGACAACTTTTGTAATGAAAAAGGAATTGAACATAATTTTTCAGTACCTAGAACACCTCAACAGAATGGGGTTGTAGAAAGAAAAAATCGTACTTTAAAAGAAATGGCATGCACTATGCTTTGTGAAAGCAATTTGCCAAGGTATTTTTGGGCTGAAGTAATTAATACTGCTTGTTATATTTTGAATCGTGTCTTAATTCATCCCATTTTAAAGAAAACTCCATACGAGCTTTGGAAACAAACAAAACCAACCTTTAAATATTTTTGTGTTTTTGGTTATAAATGTTTTATCATGAATAATAGTAAAGATAATTTAAGAAAATTTGATGTCAAGTCTGATGAAGGTATTTTCTTAGGATACTCTACATCAAACATGGCATATAGAATTTTTAACAAGAGAACCTTAGTGGTAGAGGAGTCTATACATGTAGTTTTTGAAGATCTACTAATAAATCCTCTAGAAAAGAGGATACTTCTGATGCATGTGCGGGTGTTGAAAAGTTAAAGAAGCTAACATTGGATGATCAACCTTCTCAACAAAGTGAAGAAGATCAAGATAAAAATGAAAAAGAAGAGCCATACAATCCACACCAAAGCATCAAGATCTATCTAAGAAGTGGAGGTATGCTCATGGACATCCTAAGGAGTTAATCCTAGGTGATCCATTAAAAGGGGTAAGACAAGATCTTCAATTAGAAATGAATGTGATTATATTATTTTTATTTCTCAAATTGAACCAAAATATTTTGAAGATGCTGAAAAAGAATCTAATTGGATTAATGCAATGCAAGAAGCATTAAAACAGTTTGAAAGAAACAATGTTTGGACTCTAATAGAAAGTCCAACTAATGTTTCAATTATTGGCATGAAATGGGTATTTAGGAATAAATTGGATGAAAATGGTATTGTTACTAGGAACAATGCTAGACTGGTTGCTAAAGGTTATAATCAAGATGAAAGTATTGATTTTGATGAAACCTTTGTACCTGTTGCTAGACTTGAAGCCATTAGATTACTTTTAGCATTTGCATGTTTTGTGAACTTCAAACTTTTTTAAATGGATGTTAAAAATACTTTTCTGAATGGTTATATAGTAGAAGAAGTATTTGTTAAACAATCACTAGATTTTGAAAATCATGCACATCCTGATCATGTTTTTAAAATTGTACAAAGTACTTTATGGTTTAAAGCAAGCACCCCGAGCATGGAATAAAAGACTCAGAAAGTTTCTGATTGAAAATGATTTTTCTAGAGGCCATGTTAACACAATTTTATTTCTTAAAAAGAAAAATGATGATTTATTAGTAGTACAAATTTATGTTGATGATATTATATTCGATGCTACTAATGAGATCCTTTGTCAAGAGTTTGCCAAGCTTATGCAAGGAGAGTTCGAAATGAGCATGATGGAAGAACTTAATTTTTTCCTCGGACTCCAAATCAAGCAAACTAAGGATAAAATTTTTATCAACCAAGCTAAGTATACAAGAGAAATCTTAAAGAAGTTTGGGATGGAGACTACAAAGTCAATAGGTGCACCTATGAGTCCCTCTTGTAAACTTGATAAAGATGAACATGGTAAATCTATTGATAAAAAATTATATAGAGGAATGATTGGCTCTTTATTATATTTGACTGCTAGTAGACCAGATATCATGTTTTATGTCTGTATGTGTGCTAGATATCAGTTTGATCCTAAAGAATCTCATCTGTTGGCTGTTTAGCGCATATTTAGATACTTATCTAGTATAATTGATATTGGTTTGTGGTATTCTAAAGATTCATCTATTGATTTAATTGGATATTTTGATGCTGATTTTGCTGGGTATAAACTTGATAGAAAAAGTACTAGTGGAACTTGTCAATTTCTTGGAGTTAACTTAATCTCCTGGTTTAGCAAGAAACAAACTTCAGTTGCACTATCCACAACTGAGGCTGAGTATATTGCAGCAGGAAGTTGTTGTGCTCAAATCTTATGGATTAAGCAATAACTTGAAGATTTTGGAATCAAACTAACTAAGACACCCATAAAATGTGATAATACTAGTACAATATGCTTAACTAAAAATCCTGTTCGGCACTCAAGAAGTAAACATATTAAAATTAGGCATCATTTTATTAGAAATCATATTGAAAATAATGATGTTGTGCTTGAATTTGTTAGTACTGAAATGCAATTAGCTGATATATTGACTAAACCTCTCCAAGAAGATCGGTTCAGTATGATTAGAAGAGAATTAGGGGTCATCAACCTTTTTGATTGAAATTTTCTATCTCTTCGTATTCTTTGACCCTTGAATGATCAAATTTGCTCTTAATTATGTTTAATCTATTTAAATTCCTTGGATTTCTGATCTCTGCAATCAATGCTTCATTTCCTATTTTTTCTCATTTTTAAGTCGAAGTGTCGACACCTAGAAGTGTCGACACTTGACTCTGTGTAATGAGTCGACACTTGAACAGCAATAGATCGAGATAAAAACAGGAAAACAAAGTATTTTCTTCATCTCTTTCCTTCCAAATTGAGCTAACTCATCCCTATTTCTCCTCCAACAACTTCTTCCCTCCAGATTTTAACTCCAAACCTCTCGAATCTTCATTGGGGATAGATTTTGCTTTGGCTTCTACTGTTTTCTCCCTTCCTCTTTGATTTTGTACCATAGAAACCCTAGGTTTCTTTCCTTCTTGCTTTTCCACCTAGATTCACAGTAATGGGGCCTAAGAAGCAAGTTGTCCGGCATCCAAGACCATCCAATCAAGAAGAAGAAAGGAGAACAAAGGTAAGACATGAGGCTAGAGCAGTTGTGGAGCCTGAGATTCCGGTCAGACCTCTCTTTCCTGCTACCAGTCGGATGGGATCGAAGACCATCATCGGGGGATGTCGTGTGGACTTCGATTTCATTGATCAGGTGCGAGGTAGAGATGTCCCTGTGTCTGCAGAGATTCTGAGAAGAGTATGGGACATACCCATGAGAGGATATGTAGTTGATAGCTTAGTGGACAGATTCAGTGGTCTCCGTTGTATTTTCGAGTCAGATGACTTACCTGAGGGAGCCACTGTTGTAGCTTCGAGATTATCTGCTAAGATGAGGTTGCTACATCATATAGTAGCCCAAATTTTTCTACCGAAGACCGGCCATTTCGACTTCATCACAAAGCAGGAGCTGTTAGTGATGGTTTCTCTGGTATAGCACAAGCCAGTATGCCTCCCGGTCGGTACTCATGGTACATCAACTGACTAAGGCATCGATCAGCCAGAGACTATGTCTACCCTACAGAATGGGCTTGACACTACTATTTAGAGCTTATGGAGTAGTGATAGATGATGAGCCCTACCGACAGCTACTGTACACTAATGTCTATGATATTAGATCTCTTCACCGGATGGGGTACCAGCTTGTCAGAGGCCAGTGGAGACGACGCGTATCTGGTCAGGCCACTGACAAAGATAAGGATATAGTAGAGGAGGAGCATATTTTTTCGAGTGAGGCAGGGCCCTCAGAGCCACCCACTGATATGCCCGAGATACAGCCGAGCCTTCAGCGTAGCCAGAGCCAGCTCCTCAGCCTGAGCTAGCACAGTCTGATATCCTTGGAGTTTCAGAGAGTTTAAAGGACAGGGTTGCTCGTATTGAGACTGAGGTGATGATCATTCGTCAGCGAGTCGATAGTTTTCACATGGAGTTGAGACAGAGCCATCAAGGACTGAGAGATGGGATCTCTACCATTCTGTCTATCTTGAGTAGACCCTCTTCTGGGAGTGCTCCTGATACTTCTACTCCAGCTGATTCAATTCCAGTACCACCTGCTTTGGGACCAGATTTGGATGTTGATGAGACTGACTCTGATGAGTTTGACATGGCAGATCTGATGAAAGAGCCAGTACCGGAGACTGTAGCTGACCTTCCTAGGAGTTCCATTCCTGATCCATCTAGTTCATCTTTCCAAACTCCTATACTATCTTCTCCTCTCTCCAGACCAGATGATCACACTTCCATTCCTGCACCTACTCCTGTTATACCTTCAGCTTTTGTTACACATATCATTCATTCTCCCCCATTACATACATCTTTCTTTATCAGGGAACTAGGATTTTATACACCTGGTTTCCACCATCTTGATTCAGGACCTATCTTCGATCATACACCACTTCATATTATTTTTGATACTGCCACTCCAATCTATTCTTCTCCTGCTACTGACATAGCTTCTACCTCTTCTGCACCAGCTAGAGACAGGACTTAAGTTAGACATAGAGGATGAGGCCATCGTGTTCTATCAAGACGGACCAGGACCCGTCTTCGTGATCTTCGATCTATGTGGCCTCAATCCTGTGCTTCTACTGATGCAGGACCGATCGAGATTGGATCCTCGGATGATAAAGACAGTGCTTAGGATAGTCATTATGTTTAGCTAGTTTATATTTCAGTACTCCCTATATGCTTTTATGTTTACTTACTCTTATGTATCAAACATGTATCAATGTATGAAATATCATGAATGATTGAAATGTTCTACTTCATGTTATGACTTTGGATGTTATCTCCTCTGAATGAATTAATGAATTTCAGTATTTTAATTTCATTGTTTTCTCTATTCCTTTTTAATGTTGACAAAAAGGGGGAGAGGTAAGTATAAAAGATGTATAGAGGTAAGTGTAAAAGATTAAGGGAAAGATAGGATGAAAGTGAGATAAGAGAAATGAAAGGTATATATATATTTCTTTTGCAATAAAGATAAGTTTTGCAATGAAGAATCTATTTGTGTTTGAGAAAAATGTTTTGAGCTTTGAGTGAGGGAGAGTAATCTCTCCTTTGAATTACAAAATCTGTTTTGCTAAAATTTCATGCTCAATTCTTAATTTTAGATGTTTAATTTCAGCTTTTTGTCTTTGAAAGATCTTTGAAAATCAATTTTTCAATTCACCTCTTGAGGGGGAGTATTTATACTCTTCAATCTATTGTTCAAAAATTATTTTTTAATTACTTTCACCTTGTTTCGTTGCTGAATTTATTATTCTTGAGCATGTTCTCTTTAAGAGTATCATGGTACATCATTTCTTTTAGCTCTGATACTCTTAGTTCAAATTTGATTCAAATAAGCTTTTAAACTTCATTCCTTACCTTTCTTTACTTGAATACATATTGCAATAAGCTTTATATCTATTGATTTTTTTTTTTAAGAGCTTATCTTGTGATTTATAGTTAAAGATTTTGTCATCATCAAAAAGGTAGAAATTATTGACTCCGTTATTGATTTTGATGATAAACAAAATACTTAAGTATAAGTTGAGCACTAAATATTTTTTTAAAGTATGTTTTTATAGAAATATGTACTCATCAACTCAACAAGTTGTGATTGCTTGTCAAAAATGAAGAAGTCCCTTCCATGAATGAAAAATGAGTGTTAAATGGACTTAAGTACTTGAAGATTGCTTGAAAGGACTTAGTTAGTCTAGCACAAATTGGGTTCAGCATAAGTTCAATGATTTTTGAAGAAATCTCAGCAAGTGTCGACTCAAAGTATCGACTCACAACTCAAGTGTTGACTCATGATAGTGAAAGTGTCGACTCAAGCTGGTATGCAAAAAGAGTTTCACATGGCATGACTGAAGTGTCGACTTATGATGGTTAAGTGTTGACTCAAGGTATCAACTCAAGGATCGGCTCATCGCCTGAGAAAATTATGATACAAAACTTGCTAAAATTGAAGACTTGCCTGAAGTGTCGACTCATCGATGTCAAGTGTCGACTCACTTGAAGAAGTGTCGACTCACTTGAGAATCTCAAAGAGCTTCAATGAAGAAATTTGAACTTGGTGTCAACTAATAGAACTTAAGTGTCAACCTTAAGTGTCAACTCATAGCTTGAAGTGTCGACACTTGGAGTTCTGGTAATAGTAACGGCTAGTTTTTCAAATACAGAACTCGGCCCACCTGGCTCTTAACAGCTAGTTTTTCATATCTAACGGTCATAAACTGACTTTGAGGCCTTGGGAAGGTATTTAAGTTATTGAATTTGATTTGAAATACAAGAGGATCAATAATAGAGAAAGAAAAGCAAGTGCATTCACTCTCATTCATTGAGAGCAATCACCTTCAAGCAAAAAGAAGTCTCAAAGCATTCAAAACCTTTAAGAGCATTCAAGTCCAACATTCTTGAGCATTGATTAAGGTTTCATCAAATTGAAGATAAACTATTTCTCAAAGCTTCAAAGAGATATCTACTTTTATTTAGAAAGCTTTTTTTGTTGCTTTACTTTAAAACTTTATCCTTGTTGTAAAGGTTATTGGTTAGCCTTGAAAACCAAGGAGATTATTGGTTAGCCTGGAAAATCAAGGAGGTTATTGGTTAGCCTTGAAAACCAAGGAGGTTGTTAGTGAGCCTTAAAACCAATTAGGTTCTTGGTTAGCCCGCAAAACCAAGGAGGTTGTTGGTGAGCCTTAAAACTAATTAGGTTCTTGGTTAGCCCGCAAAACCAAGGGAGGTTTTGACTTGTGAGCCTTGTGAAAATAAGTTGGATTTTGATTAGTGAGCCCGGAAAACTAATGGATGTAATCGATGAAGATTATAGTGAATTCCCAAGTGGACCTTGGGGAGTGGATGTAGGTGCATTGGAAAGCACCGAACCATTATACTTAGATTGTGTTTGTGATTGTTTTATCTCTCTCTCTTACTCTTACCTTAATTGCATTTGAGTTTTTGCTGCATACTCTTTAAGAGTACATTACTCTTGCATCTCATTTCACTTAAGTTGTTTATTGAATTGGTTTACATACTTGCATTTAATTTTTTTTAGAAATCCAATTCACCCTCTCTCTTGGGTTGCTTACTAGGCCACAAGTGGCTCAAGTGATGCGGGACAATAACCAAAATTAAATTACTGATATTTAAACCTAATTATAAGAGAAAAATAGAGATTAATTTTTTAATAATTTTTAGATTTTTTTAAGAATACTCAAAATATGCAATTAAGGAAACTAGTTCTAGTTAACTACCCACATAAGTAAACCAATAAAGTAACTAGAAAAGTAGGACTTGGTAGCTGAGAAACCACCGTAAACTAGGGTCTACCTATCAACAAATCAAAAATTAAAGAGAAGGAAATAGGTTTTAAGTTTTACCAATGAAAATCACTCCTCTGAAATAGATTTGGCAGGACTCTCAAGATTCTCATGGCAGGGTTTCAACATCTCAATCCCGGGCTCCGATCTTCTGTGTGATGCTGGTTTCAAGGCAAGAACACCTGATTTTGATTCTTGATCACCTGCAAACACACAACAAAGAAAATACAAATGAGGAAGCAGCAAAGGAAGGAAAAAGAATGAAAGGGAAGGGAAGGGTTGAAGTGGTGGTTTTTTTTTTGGATTTTCAGGATGGAAGGAAGGATAACTAGGGCCTCATATCCCGCGATGCTCCATAGAACAAAGGAAAAGGGCCTCACACCCTGTGATGCACATAACAAAGAAAAATTTGATAAAATGTCACTTCTTTATTGATGAATAATAATAATGATTACAAGGAGGGCTGATGGGATATTTATAGACCCACAACTAGTAGTGTAAGAGATACAAATACTAGTCTTTCTCTTCCTTGAACTACAACTCCTAGAATCCTACTTTAGGCAGCCTGGACTCTTGCTTGTTGGGCTGATATGGACTCCTCTCAAAGTGGACAAAATTCATGAAGCTCTCATCTCATTTGGGTGCCAAGATGAGGATTGGTGAGGTGGCTTATATACAAACCCTAATTGATAAAAGGGGTTTGGTCCAAAAGGCTAAAAAATAAAAACCCTAATTATAGTTGGTAAAAAGGGTTAAACCCAACTAATCCAAAATAATAAAATTTAAAATAAAATATTTATGATTGATAAAAGGGGTTGGGTTCAGGACTTTATTCACAGGTGATCCATAGGGATGTGGGTTCAACCTGTCAGTATTTTCTGGCCCTAATATCTACACCAATTCTTCCCGGGTGGGAGAAACTCGGCCTTGTCGAGTATGGGTCAACATCTCTATGATAGCGCTCTGGGTCAACTCTCTGCAAGTCCTCTCTGGTGATCCAAGAATCATCAGTCTTGGGTCGTCCTTGCCAACGAACCATATATCACTGGTAATCTTTGCTTCGGGTAGTGATGATCTTGTCATCCAAGATCTGCTCGATCTTGTCTCTCCGGGCTGGTGGTATGGCAGGTGGACACACTTGGGTTGGTTCACTCTCAAGAACTGGATTAGGCCCAAATGGCTCACTAGGAATCAACGTTGGCTTCCTATACTCAATAAGGTCTGAAACGTTGAAAGCATGACTAATGCCTAGTTCAGATGGCAACTCAAGCACGTAAGCATTAGATCCAATTTTCTTAATTATTTTATATGGTCCACTACTATGGGCATATAACTTTTTCATGGTTCCAAGTGGAAACCGTTCAGGTTGTAGCTTAACCATGACAAAGTCTCCTTCATTGTATTCTTTGAGTCTTTTCTTGAATTAGCCATATGATTCTTATACAATTCTTTAATATGTTGTGCATATGACTCTACAAACATCTAATAGACTCAACTATGCTTTCCTAGTGAAGAAGATTTAGTTATTTATTTATTTATTATTATTATTATTATATTTTTTATCCAATTAAGTCCTTAATTTCAATTCTGTGCTTGATCCTTGGTCGATGGGTGACATGCAGATGAAAACTTGACATGCACTCCTAATAAATGCCATAAGGTTCTCCAGAAATAAGTTGTAAACCTAACATGCTCAATGAATGTATGCAACATACTAACCTCTACAAAATGTAATCTAATGGTCCTAAAAATATGGAAAGTTTCAGGAAAATGTAAGAAGTAAGAAGTGGATTCGGGGGTGACTTGGTAAGTTAGGAAATAAGAGAAGGCCTTATGGATTAGTCCTAAACTAACAGGGTTAACCTTAAGGGTTGGATATTGATTCACACCTACAAGGAATAAAGGGTCAGCTTGAAGAAAGGATGAGTCAAGAATTTCAGGAAAAAGTTCTTTAATTGGGACCACAGGGGTGAAGTCTTCCTAAGGGTATTGGACTAAATAAGCCAAGTCCTCACCAATTACTTCAGGACTAAGCTCTATAGCTTGACTCTTTTCTAGTGTTTCCTCAGGTAAGGTCCTAGCAATAGGGCTAGACTCCTCATGGGTCTCTTTTTATAAGGATTCTGCCAGTACAGTTTCGGTCAGGATATGGTCATGGTCAACTAACTCTGGGCTAGCTTCAGTCTGGGTGTCTACTAGGTCAGCCATAGGTATCTCCTCTTCTTCCTCATACTCATCCACTAAGTTCATCTCAGCTTCATAAACTTCTTCTTCAATGGCATCTTGGTGGACCAATGGAGTAGTAAGAGTAAGTCGGTTAAGGGACAACTGGCTGGCTTGAGGATTTTGACTAGGTTCAACTAAGTGGAACCTGACTAATACTTGGCTGATACCTAGGGATACTAATCCTATGGGATTCAGGTTGATGGACTATGGGTTCCTCCTGCTCATAGGATATGGGCTCGTAGGATTTGGGTTCATAAGACAGGGGTATGTGCTTAGATACAGGCTTGGATCTGTAACTGGGCCTTTGCCATTATTCTAGAGGTCTCTTCGAACTAAGATCCCATATTGGGTCATGGCGAGGGGCTATCCTAGGGTTGGGTGGTGTGGATAAGGGTGTCTCAAGTTTAGGCTTAGTACGTGTCTTACGAATTTTCTCTAGGTTTCCTAATCGGTCATCTATTCGATCAAACTTATTATTCATCAGGGCAAATTGTTCAGTCATGAACCTCATAAAGTCTTCAGAGCTATAATCCATGGTCAGACTGGGTTAGATTTGGGTGAGACTACTGGATTGGGATCCTAATCTAGGGGTCATGCAATGCAAACACAAGACTCGGACTAGGATCTCCTAGACCTAGAGCTCAAGTAGAATGGGTATGCTGAATTTACAACCAATTCAGTAATTACCCTATCCACTGGCCAGGTAAGAGGTGGGGTCGTGGAAGGCTCCCCATGCTCTTGCAGGGTCCTAATTAAAAACCATGAAATCGGTTAGGGCATTTGCCTCTAGACCTGTAGCCTTAGACACCAGGTTCAAGTGATAATCAGAGGATTGGGTGCACTAGCTTACACACAATACTTAGAACCCGACCTGTTGGTATCCTTAGCTCACTAAAGCAAATTAATTCTAATTAATTTTAATTAGGATTAGGATCGATGCAAAGATGGTGGTTGTGGGCCAAGAAAGGGTGATGAAATCCCTCCCTTATGTAGATATTGAGTGCCCTTAAGATTAGTTTTTTTTTGATGATGCACACACAAGATGAAACCCTAATATGCAATCAAGTAATAAAATATTAAAAATAGCAAAAAAAATAATAAATTATTTCTTTGTATTTTCAGTAAGTTAAGTTTCAGATCATATGTATTTCAAATTTTTGATCTCAGGATTTCATGTCCGGCCATAGCTCATTACTCCCATGGATCATAAGTATACTTTCATATACCCGCTCAGGAGGCATGATTTCCTTCCACCAGAAAATAGCAGATAAAAAATTTATTTTAATCTGATTTTTTTGTGATTAGAAGAGGATTAACAGTAGTTTAACAAAAAAAATTATTATTAATTATTTTGAGATTTTTTAAGATAGGTTTTATGCAAATTAATTTTAGCCTAGTTCTAGGTATGCAGAAATTTCAGAACTAGAAGTTAAACCCTAGTTTAACCTTCGCTATGATACCAAAATTGATGCGGGACAATAACCAAAATTAAATTACTGATATTTAAACATAATTAATAGAGAAAAATAGAGATTAGTTTTTTAATAATTTTTGAATTTTTAAGAATACTCAAAATATGCAATTAATGAAACTAGTTCTAGTTAACTACCCGCATAAGTAAACCTATAAAGTAACTAGAAAAGCAGGACTTGGTGGCTGAGAAACCATCATAAACTAGGATTTACCTATCAACGAATCAGAAATTAAAAAGAAGGAAATAAGTTTTAAGTTTTACCAATGAAAATCTCTTCTCTGAAATATATTTGGTAGGACTCTCAAGATTCTCGCGGCAGGGTTTCAAGATCTCAATCCCAGGCTCCGATCTTCTGTGCAATGCTGGTTTCAAGACAAGAACACCTGATTTTGATTCCTGATCACCTACAAACATTCAACAAAAAAAACACAAATTAGAAAGCAGAAAAGGAAGGAAAAAGAATGGAAGGGAAGGGAAGGGTTAGAAGTGGTGATTTTTTTTTGGATTTTTTGGATGGAAGGAAGGATAACTAGGACCTCACACCCCGCGATGCTTCGTAAAACAAAGGAAAAGGGCTTCACACCCCGCGATGCACATAGCAAAGGAAAATTTGATAGAATATCACTTCTTTATTGATGAATAATAATAATGATTACAAGGAAGGTTGATGGGGTATTTATTGACCCACAACCAATAATGTAAGGGATACAAATACTAGTCTTTCTCTTCCTTGAACTACAACTCCTAGAATCCTACTTTAAGCAACCTGGACTCTTGCTTGTTGGGCTGATATGGACTCCTCTCAAAGTGGACAAAATTCATGAAGCTCTCATCTCATTTGGGCACCAAGATGAGGATTGGTGAGGTGGCTTGATGTAGGGTCAAGATGCTCCATCACTTGGCCATGGTTGTTGGACTATGGAGTCTTGATGTTGTAGGCTTCTGCAGGTAAGTGGACTCTTCAGTCTGGATAGAAGAAGACTCAAGAGTTTTGGTGAGACTCTTGAGTTCTATTTGATTGAAATGCTTGAAGTAGAAATCCTTGGACTTCCAACACTTTGAGTGAATAATTTAGCTTGAAACTCTTTGGAAGATGGCATCAAGGAAGAGGCTAGAATGTTTTGGCTGACTTCTCTTGTTTTGGCATGAATTAATTGAGTGGAGGGTGCCAATTGGAGGACTCCTTCTGCTTTACTCCTTTTAAAAAGAAGAGGCATAAATTTGGAATTCATTTAAGACATGGCATGTGGGATGTCCAAACATAAGTGACATGGCAAGTGCGTTGTCCCAATGGCAAGTCATTTTCAGACATGTCATGTGTTCTTATCCTGGTTGAAGTGCCAAATGGTGTTGTCCCAAGCAAGTGATGTTGTCCCTTGATGATGTGGCATGACAAGTCCAAACATGACATGTGGCATGACATGTCCAAACATGACATGTGTTGATGTCCAAATTCTTGAAAAGGGGGCACCAAGACATTGTTGCATGTGGCAAGTGACTTGGGCTAGCACATGGAGTCACATGGCTTGTCTTGAGCTAGCACATGGGGTCACATGGGTCTTCATTTGGATGCACATGGGATGTTGACTTGGGTGCTCATGAAGTCACATGGGTCTTCAATTGGGTCCCCCATGTATTACAAGACTCAACTAATCACATGACTCAATGAATAACCAACTAATAATTATAAGACTCAAAACCAAATAACTAAAGCCCCACTTGATCAATTGATCAATAGGCATAACCAATAAAATAAAATGGCTTAAGCTAGTAAATTGGGTTTGGCCCAAACTAGGTTTTGACACAACCTCATAAATAGGGTTTATATACAAACCCTAATTGATAAAAAGGGTTTGGCCCAAAAGGCTAAAAAATAAAAATCCTAATTACAGTTGGTAAAAAGTGTTAAACCCAACTAAACCAAAATAACAAAATTTAAAATAAAATATTTACAGTTGGTAAAAGGAGTTGGGTTCAGGGCTTTATTCATAGCTGATCCACAGGGATGTGGGTTCAACCTATCGATATTTTGTGGCCCTGGTATCCACACCACCAAGCCTACCCGACATTGGACCTGAATGGCATTTTAGCATCAGGGGAAGAATAAGGCATAGAGGAGGGAGAAGAAGAAGAAGAAGCCGGAGAGTGGGCCACTGAGGAAGCTGGTGTCGATGAAGAAGTTGTGGAGGTGATAGGACTCGAGATAGCTATGACTGAAGCTCCCAAGGAAGTGGCTACTACTCCCATAAGTGGAGACATAGGGAGATTTCTTCTTTATTTGTATACTTTTTGTTGCCCTCAACTCGAACATTAGTCTAATTTTGTAAAAAATTTATTGATTATCAAAGTGACCCATCAATGATGAAGTTAGGTCTCTTAGTTGGCCAAGAGATTTGTTGGACTAACCCAGTCGTTGAACTTAGGAGTGAGACTTCTGACTATAGGACTTGAAAATCACCTTCCAGTTGTTATATTAGTCGGCATCCAAGTATCTCGAAGCCTTTCCTGGGGTGAGAGCATTTCAATTGCACTCTAGGGCTCACATCCAATGTAGTCCTTTGAAGGCAAATGAATTTCTGCCAAAGTCTTTTTGTCAAGAAAAGACTTCTATCGAGTATCTTGAACTTACTCGATAAATTACTTTTCAGTAGCCGAGAACTAACTGCCCTTCAGAATCTGATTGAATAAAATTAGTCATCTTCTATGCTGCTTAGATAACTTTGACCATCTTCTTCGCATTTGAAGTTGTGTTGGGAAGTGAGTTACCCTTGAAATTATAGCACATTTATTCCTTTGACGACCGTTATCTTTGACTGGCTAGGGTGCACCATGTGGCGGATATGGTTTGACCTTTAACTATCACAACGAACTTTGGGGATAGGAGTAAATGAAGCAGAATTCCCAAGTGACCACATTGTTGAGCCACTACAGTAATGCCACATGTTAGTGTTTGACAAGCCAGGTTGGATGTAAATAAGAACCTCCTCTTGCCATTTTTTTTGTCACCTCATTTTGGAAGGAGTGCTCTAATGCAGAGCAGTGGGCTGGTGAACTTTGGCTGGAAAAGGAAATGCCACTAGTCATCAGAGTACTTGGAAAAAAGATATAATTTGATAAGGATGAGATGGATGGCATGAAGAAGGCAGGAGGAAGCCGAAGGTATTCTTAGAGATTGAAGAAAAGGGTACCAAAGATATCCTTAGAGATAGTTTCACCAGGAACTGTTATTCTACAGTTCCAAGTGAAACGTTTTCTTCGAGTATCCTTCATCAATGATCAGTACCTAACCAATCATTGGCCTTGGAAAAGCAGCCTTGGGTTCTGAAGTCATCCCCTTCAAGAGTCGGCTTCGAATGTAGGAAGTTGTAAGCTGCAAGCAACAATCCTTGAAGTTGGAAGGTCATCGGTGATGAAGGAGATTACTTTCCTTGTAATTTTTATTTCTTGTAATTTTTTCTTTCCTAGACATGATCCAACTTCGTAAGTCTTCTCGAACTAGATCCAACTTCATAAGAGTCCTTCAAAGTTAATGAAAATTAATTTTCCTTTTAATGATTATGTGTCAAATGATTATATGCATCCTTGAATGTGGTATCTTGCCAAATGCCTTAGTTAGTCATTGCTTGGAACTCTACCGTAGAGAATCAATTATCACTCACTGACATGTTATTGAGCAGTCAATGAAGAGTGAGGCCCAAGTAAGGTGGGAGTTGGACCCGAATGAGGGAAGTTATCCAAGATGGAGGCTATGAACCAGCTACCTTCTTTAGTTAGGTGTTAATAAAATAGATGGGAGTTACCTGAATAAGAGGGAGTTACTCGAATGGGAGTTATCTGGATAGGAGTAACCTCAATGAGAGTTACCTAGGTGGGAGTTACCTAGATGGGAATTACTCGGATGGGAGTTATCTAAGATGGAGGCTATGAACCAACCATCTTCTTCGGTCAGGTGTTATCGATTAGATAGGAGTTGCCTAGATAGGAGTTACCCAGATGGGAATTATCTGAATAGGAGTTACTCGGATAGGAGTTACCTAAATAGGAGTTATCCAAATAGAAGTTATCGAGATAGGAGATGCCCGAATGGGAGTTATCCAAGGTGGAGGCTACAAATTAGTCATTTTCTTTAGCTAGGTATTAATCAATCAGATGGGAGTTACCGGATGAAAGTTATCCAAGATGTAGGCTACGAACCATCCATCTTCTTTGATGGGGTATGAGTCGATTGAAAATTTTAGCAAACTTCATCGAGCTTTTTATCGGATGACTGAGAAGTCAAGACAAGACCTCTAGGAACATTGTTAGGAATTTTTTTTTATATTATTGAATGAGAATTGTTACATTATTGATAGTACATTCGAAGGTTCTTAACATTCCAAGTTCGAGGGATTAGAGTTTTGCTGAGGTCTTCAATCCAATAAGCTCCTTACTAAAGGGCTTTAGTTATTCGATAAGGCCCTTCCCAATTTAGAGACAGCTTGTCTTGTTTGGTGGATCTTGAGACTTTAGCACATCATAATACAAGATCTCCTAGCAAAAAGTTTTTGACCTTATTCAGGAGTTATAATACAGAGCAACTCTTTATCGGTATGTAGCCATCTGCAAGTAGGCCTGGTTCCGAGTCTTCTCTAATAAATCAAGATTGGCTCTCAATTGGCTTGAGTTACTTGACTTATCAAAGTATTTGATCCGTGTGGTCGGGAGTCCGATCTTGACCAGGGTCACTATTTTGTTATCAAAGGTCAAGTTGAAAGGAGTCTTGTTTATCGAGATCCAAGGAGTCATATGGGCATAGTTTGCCTGTCCTTGGATTCATCCAGCTTGGTCCTTAGCCCTTGAAGGATGATTTGATTCATGACTTCCACTTCGTCATTTGATCAAGGATGCTAGATTGACATGAACCGGTGCTGGTTTTGAAATTCAGTGCAGAAGTCTTTAAAAGTCTGGTTATCAAATTATCGGCTATTGGTTGTGATGATAGTATGGAGAAGTTCAAATTGATAAATAATTGATTTCCATAATAAGCTCTTGACCTTTCTCTTAATGATGTATACCAAGGATTCTGCCTTCACCTATTTGGTGAAGTAATCGATGACGACAATAAGGAACTTCCACTGACTGGTTGCAGAGGAAATGGATCAAGTATGTCAATTCTTCACTAAATGAATGGCCAGGAACAAGAGAGATAGGCCAACAGACTTGTTAGTTGTCACTAGATGCTAGCATAGTGCTGACATTGATTGCACTTCTGAACAAGCTTCCATGACATCTTCTCATATAGTAGGCCAGTGTATCTCTACCTTAAAGCTTTGTAGGCTAAGGACCTGTCCTCAAATGATTTTCATATATTCTTTCATGGATCTTCCACAGTACATAGTCGGCTTTAGTAGGTCGTAGGTACTTGAGCAGCAAGAATAAAAAAGATCTTTTATGAAGTTGTTCATTCAGCAACATAAATTGAGAAGCCTTCTACTTAAATTTCTTACCTTTTGAAGGATTCTTGGGAAGGATGCCTTCGGTCAGGTACCTGATAAAAGGATACATCTAGCATGGCCTAAGGGCAACTTGTTGAACTTTCTTCATTTTCTCAATATTAGAAACCTCTAGGTACTCAACATAGGTCAGATTGAGGAAGTTGTCCATTGAAGTCACTAGTCGAGAGAGAGTTTGCTCGATCATTCTTTCATCGGGGGATGCAAAATATATCGAAGTACTTGATGCTGATGTTAGGGCCTATACTTTGTTAAGGTACTTGACCAACATCAGGTCCCGAGCTTCATATTCAGTGATTACTTAGCCGGCTACTAGTTAAGAGTTGGTGAAGGTCTTTAAACTTTCCACTTTGAACTATTTGGCGAGCTTCAAGCTAGCTAGGAGAGCTTCATACTCGGCTTGATTGTTGGTCGCTTTGAATGAGAAGCACGGAGCATACTTGACCACTCTTGAGATTATGAGAACCAGTCCAGCTCCACTCTCTTAAGAATTTGAGGCTCCATCCACATGAAGATCCAAGTCATCCCTAAATTAGGTTGCTTAGTGGGTCGCTTGGCAGGTGTTTCCTCAAGCTTCTCATCTGACTTTGTGCAATGGACAAGAAAGTTGGCTAAGATTTGCACCTTTAGAGATGACCTCAGGTGATGGGAGATATCAAATTCATTGAGCTTGATCATCTATTTGGATACCTCCTGGAGGTGTCAAGACATTACAAGATAGCTTTAAGTGATTGGTTGGTCAGGACAATAATCGAGTGTGCTTGAAAGTAGGGCCTAAGATGCTATGTAAAGATAATTAGTGCATAAACTATTTTTTTAGATTTATATTATCTAGTTTTTACATTATGGAACACTCAGCTTGTATAGTTGATGGGTCTTTGAACCCCTTTGTCATTCACCTAAATAAGTATGGAGCTGATAGCTTTTAGAGATACAACAAGGGTACAAGTAAAGCTCCTCTCCAACCTTTGGCTTGGAGAGTAAGTGTGGATATCCGAGGAACTTCTTCAACTCTTTAAATGCTTATTGGCGAATTTCATCTAGTTGAAGTTGTGCATTTATCACAGGATCTTGAAGAATGGCAAGCACCACTTAATCAATCTTGAGATGAACCAACTGAGAGCAGCAATGCATCTAGTGAGCTATTGCACTTTTTTCTTAGAGATTGGATGCCACATGCTGAGAATGGCTTGGGTCTTCTCCATATTTGCCTCAATGCCTGCCTAGTAACTATGAACTCGAGAAACTTATCAACTATGACATTGAAAGCATGCTTGCTCGGATTCAACTTCATCTGATGTCGACAAAGGATGTTGAAGGCTTCTTCAAGGTATTTGACATGGTCAGTCTCTTTGCTCTTAATGAATATGTCATCAACATAGACCTCAATATTATGACTGATATGGTCTTTGAAGATCTTATTGACTAGTTACTAATATAAGGCTTTTATATTTTTCAAATTGAAAGGCATTATTTTATAATAATAGATAACATTATTGGTTATGAAGGTGGTATTTTCTTTATCCTCGGGAACCATCTTTATTTTGTTGTAGTCTGAGAAGCATCCTTGAAGTTGAGTAGCTTATGTTTGGAGGTGGCTTCGACTAGCTGACCAATCTTCGATAGTGGAAAGCTATCATTCGAGCACACTTTATTGAGATCGATATAGTCGATACTGATTCATCACTTTTCACTGATTTTTTTAACTATGATGATGTTTGCCAGCCAATTGGGATAATGGACTTCCTAAATGAATCCGACTGTCAGAAGTTTATCCACTTTTTCATTAATGGCCTACTATCTTTCTGGAGCAAAATTTCTATTCTTCTACTGGACCAGTTTGAATTTTGGATCAATGTTCACTTTATGGGTAATGACCTCCGGGAGGATCCCTGGCATGTCTGACGCCAACCGTACAAAGATGTCCATGTTTTGATACAAAATGTCCAATAGCTGGTCCCAATCACTTTTGGATTGAAGAGCTCCAATCTACACCGTCTTCACCAAATCATTTTTCAATGGGAAGGAGAGTAGTTGCTCGATCGATTCTCCCTATTTTTGGATTCCCTCTAACCTAGTTATTCGATCATTGGTACTTCATTGACTTTTTGCATTTTGGATGCCATCATGAAGCATTGTGGGTCATCAATTGATCTTCTGCATCTCATCGACTCCATTCCTTATTGAAAACTGGATGAGAAGATGTTTGGTTAAGACAGTCACAACTAGCTCGTTCAACCCCGGCCAAACGAGAATGGTGTTTTATTCGAGGGAAGCCAAATAATGGTAAAGGTGAGGAAAATTATGCTTATTCGGGCTATAGTTCCAGTAGTGATAGAGAGTAATTTCTTTCTCAGCCCTGACTAAATTTTCAGAGAAATCGACCATGGGTATAGAGACATGCTTTAGTTGGTTATCAGATAAATTCATCCAAACAAAAGCATCACAAAATAATATGTCGAACAAGCTTCCATTATCTAATAGGATTCTTTGTATATCATGTTTTACTATTATCATAGAGATGACAATAGCATCATCATGGAAATTATAAACCTTGACTTAGTCGCTATTAGAAAAAGAAATTATATTTTCCATCCTTTCCTCTATCCTCAATCTCTTTGGAGAGTGCTCTGCCCCTCGAAAGATCATGTTGACTCAGCCCTCTATTAGTCAGTTATCAATATTAGCTTGAGTCAGCTATGGGATAGAGTTTTAGATGTCGAGCTAGACATCTCCTCCATGGATGTACTTTTCGAGATAGCTATGCTGAATGAGTTTTTCAATTTCTCTCTTCAGCTGATGATAGTCATCGATGTTGTGGCCATAATCTTTATAGAAGCAGCAATATTTGCTTTTATCACGAGAAGCTAAAGGCTTCATCGGGTTGGGCCTTTATAAATATGGCTCCCCTTTGATCTCCATCGATTTTTAGATCTAAGGGTGAGGAGAGGAGTATAATTATCGGATTTGCCGGTGGGGTTCCCTAGCTTGGGACTCCATCAGTGGGATGAGTTGGGCTTGTTGGATTAGGCTCCGCTGAACTCTCCTTAGGCTTGCCTCTTTCTTGGTCTCCCATTTGCTTCATATTAAGTAAGAGCTGCCTTGTCCTTGTGAATATACTTGTATATAGGCCAGCATTTTCGAATAAGACTTGGAGGAAGTCTTATCTAAAGAGTAGGTGAAGTAGGAGGGACAGAGTCCTCTCTTTAAGGCTAGCATGGCCACGAACTCATCCAAGTAATAGACTTCTAATGTAGCTGCCTTGAATTAAGTCATGTAGTCTTTCAGAGATTCTCCATCTTGCTGGTGGATAGAAAAAAGGCTGTCAGTCTCTCATGGCATCTTTTAACAAGGACTGAATTATACCACGAACTTTTTTTCCGACAGACTGAAAGAGTTTATGCTACTTGGCTTGAGTTGGAATTACCATACTCAGGCTATTTTTTGAAGAGTGTTTGGGAATGCGATGTAGAGTAAGGCATTAAAGGTGTCCTGAATTTTCATAAGAGCCTTGTAGATGTCTAGATGATCCAGTGGATCGGTGGTGCTATTATAAGACTCCAGCTGAGACTTCTTGAATCGACTCAAAATTGATGTGAGAACCCAGGCCAGTGGATCATTTTCTAAGTCAAAGTTAGCAGTCCTAACCAACTTCAATCCAAAACAAAAAATGAGAAGGGTACTAAAACAGAGAACTTTGTCCCCTACTTGTTCGAGAAGGAAGGTCATCGGGAAACTCGACAAGGACCCCGTGGATGGGTGGAAGAAAAGCGGAGGAAGGGTGGGGGGTGGCTGGATTGTCGAATGGCCGGTTAATCCAAGGTGTGACGAGGTTATCCCATCTAAAGCCTTTCTTTCAATCCACCTCTCATCGCTCCCTTCAAGCGAAAAACAAGCTCTCTGCCACCCTCTTTCTCTTCTCCGGTAATTATCGAACTAACAGATCTAATCTCGACCACCCAAAGACCCTCCTTCCTTCCTAAATCTTTTGCTTTTCTCTAATTTGAAAGGTTTAAAGCTATTCAGCCCTTTCACTGCTAGAAACTAGCACTACCAAAAGCCTCACGGTCATCACTCCTTACCGATAAGCCTCTCTTCTTCCTCAGTATTCCGTTTTATGGTTTAAGGTATGATCGTGGTGGCAGCAAGAGGCGGAGCCCCATTTTTTTCTTCTCTTCCTCAATTTTTCTACTAGTGGCCGGACCACTGCTGGTAGTGCTACCTGACCCCATCTCTCTATTCGGACGTGTTCTGATGGACCACCACCTCAAATCCCTTCCCCCTTCTCCTTCCTATTTGAGCTAAGCCAAAGAAGAAAAGAAAAGAGGAAGGAAAGTAGAGGAAGAAGGAAAGAAAAGTAAAGTGAAGAAAAGAAAAGAAAGAAAAAAAAGAGGAAAGAGAAAGAGAAAAGAGAAAGAGAAGAGGAGAGAGGGGATAGAGAAGATGAGGAGAGAGAAGCGATAACAAGAGAGGAAAGAGAAAAAGAGGAGAGAGAAGAGAAAGAATAAATAAATAAATATTTGAAAAGGAAGATCTAAATTTTGTGCAATCAATTTGATTGGACATTAATCATAGAGTATTTAGACTATTTTTTGTTGATAAACCCGATTCCCATCGATTGGATCTAAATAGATATCTAGATCGAGCCTAGTCCTAGACCAGATCAAAAAATCTTTTATCTTATTTTTCTTTCTTGGATTAAGGGTTAATTATTTAAATAACTTATTTTATCAAAGTCTTCATTACCTTTATCAGTAAAGGAGTACTAGATTTAGAGTTTGAGTCACATATTTCTAATGAAATCAATTTTTTTTAAGTTATCTCTATCCCTAGTATATTTTACTATATTTATTTTGATTTAAAGGTTTAATTATTGTTAAGTTATTCAAATGAATACTTTATCTATGCTATGCATGGACATGTTTTGATAAAATATCGAGTTAAAATTGTATTTATTTTGAAAATGATTATATTTATTTGTATAAAAAAATGTGTTGTTTGTTAGTTGTTATGCTCTCTAGTCTGATTATAATTACACGAGTCAGAATCTAGTTTCCTTTTGGACCTCCAGTGGAATGATCACTGGTACATGATCGATGGATGGTATGTATAGTCAAGAGTTAGTTTCCTTCCGGGCCTAACCAGCGGAGTGATTGCTGGTACATGCTAAGGATGCATGTTATCTCATGTGATATCAGAGATTGTATCCATTTGGGTCTCTAGTGGGATGATCACTGGTACATGACCACAGATGGTATGTGTAGTCAGGATCTAGTCTTTTTCGAGACTAGCCATGGGTCGATGTGGCTGTAGTCAGAGGGACAAGGAGAGTGAAGTGGAAGGGGATGGCCATCCTTGATTATTTTATTTTGAAAATGTATTGTTGTCAACTGTGCATTATAAAAATTTTATGTTATGCTTTATAAAAATTTGATATTAATTGATCTGGTTTATTTCATCGGCTTATGTTCTATGAATAAATATTAAATTTTGTATTTTGTAAACTAGAGATTATGATAACTTACTAGACTCGTGTAGCTCATTATATCTTTCTTCCTTTTTTAAATGCTACAAAGTAGTTGGGACTTGAGATCATGTTGTGAGGAGCTTACGAATTGAATAAAATTTTGATGAGTTTGATTTATTTTTTATGTTTAGTAGTCACGAAGTTAGATTCACTATTATTTTTATTATTCTAGTATCTTGAAGGATTTGAAAGTTAAAAGCTAGGCCTTGCATATTTGATGGAATTAAATCCTAAGGATATGCAGCCATCTATCATATGCATGGCTCGGGTCTCGGGCTGGGGAGTGACAATCGGCTCCTCCAGAATGCATCAGAAAGAGGAGGACAAGTGCTAAACTCGATTGGGTCTTGGCTCTCTCCTTGAAGATCGGTAAGTCGGTAGTTGATCTTGCATAGCTTGTGATTATACTTATCAAGACATTGTTCGGCCTATTATCGAATAGCCTCATCAGTGGATCCCTTATGGGAGGACTCGGATGATGACTGGAAGGGAGATCAAGAGCACTTCTCCCATTTTGGCTTTTTCTTAGATCATCGTATCTCCCTTCTGGGGCTTTCTCGAAGCAATATAGGGGATCACAAATATGGAATGGTTCGATGATGAGAGTACCTTCCTCTCGGGGATCGATGGCTTTCCTGACGGGATGAAGGGGACCGCAAATGATGGAAAGTTTGTTGATGGTGAGATATCTCTTTTAGAGATTGAAGGCTTCGATGGACAACAACAATAGGGGTAGCTAGGACTTTCAGTGGCTACTATCCCACCACAGCTATTGCTATTGCAATCCTCATACCATCATGGCTAGGGCCTCAATTTGCTATACTAAAGTAGCCAATAGGTCTTGCTAGGTTAGCAATGGTGGAGGAGGTGGAGCGATAGGTTCCAGTGCCTAGCTGGACTACTCTTCACAACACAGAGAGTATCCAATATGACTAGTGGTGGTGTCTTGTACGCGGGTAACCATCATGGCTCAAAACTCTAGAAACTTGGGATTGCTTACTTGGAAAGCTCCCCATACTTGGCATGCCAATCTATTATAGCCAAATCACCTTCCCCCAGGCTACAATGGTACGTGAGGGTCTTCTGATCTTCTTTGGCTAGATAAAGAGCTGCTCCTAGGTGCTTTGCTATGGGAACCTACAAAAATAGTCCTTGGGTCGGGGTTTTCGATGGGGTACCCTTCGACGCTCAAGTTAGAAAAAAAAAAGATGAAGTGGTCAATGGCAGTTGGAGCTAAGAACCAATGGTGATTATATGGGTTTAAGAGTGTTAGTAAAAAATGCATACTTCATTGGGGGTCCTCTCTTATCTATTTATAAGGATACATGGAGTAACAGAATGTTGCTAGGAAGATGGCCTCCACTAATAGGTGTAATAAATTCTGGTAGGATGTTGGGATTTTGTCTTCCAGAATCTTTTTTGTTAGGACTTTTTCTATTATGATAGTTGATTTTGTTGAGATGCTGCTCCCCACGAACTTGTCCACCAAGATCCTTCTTGTCATGATCCTTGTTGGGACAACTAAGTTTGGCTGAGATCGGCTGTTGCCTCTTATTCAGGTCGTTGGCTCCGAGTATTGGGGTGGATTGTTCGGTGCCAAGAGAGAAGGGACCCATCCAACATAGAATGGGCATGATCAAGAAAGATGGGGCTTGGTCAAGAGAGAATGGCTTGGCCAGGAGAGATAGGGCCTAGTCGAGAGAGATGGGGCCTAGCCAATAAAGAGGCCTTGACATCGTACTTCAGCATGCCCAACTAAGTGGGGATCTTAGTAGAGTCTAAGTAAGTACTCGATGGACGCATAAAGGAATGTCAGTCGGGTCGAACTATATGTAATTCTTGGTGCAAGGTGTTGGAGATAGTTAGTGCAATGATCGGGCTTGGTCGTCTTCTTCATAGTCGACTCCTAGTTGAGTCAAATGTCCATAGTCATTTCTTCTTTAGTTGGTGATGTCATTGCTCCTCGGTTGTCTGGTTGGTGACTCAACCTCAATCAATGGTCCGGTAATAGGGCTAAAATTGGGCTCAGGCTGACCCGATGGGCTTTAGGCTAAGGATAGGCTGAAAGTCGATCAGGACAGGCTTGAGCTTAATAATAGAGTCCATTCAATTTTCAGGCCAGGCTCAAGCCTTCCTTTGGCCTAGCTTGGCCTGGCTCGAACCCGGCCTAAACACAGGCTCGACCCCCAGTCCAAAATATTTACGACATGTGGTGTCTCCTCTTTAGTTTTCTCTACCTCTCTCGTTTACATCAAATCCCCGTCGACAGCCCCTACCACTTGGTGCCCTCCCAACTCGGCCCCGATGGTGCCCGCACCGAGCACCACCCCTCATCTCCGCACCAACCCCCTGGCCCTAGTGGCACCCACACCTAGCACCCCCCTCCGGCTCCACTTGTCCCCATGACCCCCTAGCTCCGATCTCCCTTTGCAACTCTCCTTCCCCTCCCTCGGCCCTAGCGCCCACACTCGATGCCCCTCATGGCTCCATGCAACTCTCTTTGCTTCTCTCCTTCCCCTCCCTCAATCCCAATGCATGCATTCGATGCCCCCGTGGCTCCACCTCTCCTGGCCTCCCCCACCCACCCCTGGCCAACGTCAAGGAAGAACTCGATGACCTAGAAGCTTTTAAAAATCCTAAAATCCCTCACCTTAGAATGACCGCCACGAGATCTTGGAGAATCCTAGCAGCAGTCCCATCCTCCGGCCATTGCAGTGCACTCAAACCCTCATTCAAGCGTTCGTCCTAGCCCAATCGCATTCTATGCTAGGAGAATCTCATGGTAGCCAAGTGATGGATATTCCCCTATATGCTCTAGCCTTCGTCTCTCTCTTTGTTTTCTTCTATGCTACCATCAGCCTTGCTACCTCCTCCATCCTCTTCTCCCATCCCACCGCCATCACCTATGTCCGCTGTGGTGTTGGCCACCCACCATCCTTTGTGTACTACATCTCTAGCGGCCATGGTGACTGCGATCGAGTTAGTCTTCTCTCTAGTTCCCCGATGACCCCCCGGCTCCGTACCTTACCTCCTTCCCCTTTTCTCTCCCATCATTGGCTAGCTTAACCAGGCTTTGATTCGGGTCAGTCTAATTGGGCTCGAGCTGGGCTCAGGCCCGATTTTTTTCAAAATAATTCTGGCCTAAGCCTAGCCTAAACCCCAAAAATTTTTTCGAACCTAGCTCGAGTAGGGATATGGCCTAACCTGGTTCGGGCGAGTTCCAATCTAATCTTGTAAAAATCTCGAGATCAAGTGGATAGTCACCATGTACAACACCATCCAAACACAACAATGACTCTCATATCCCTATCCGAGCCCAACCTTGTTCTAGCCTAATTTTGTAGAAATCTCGAGGCTGAATGGATAGTTGCCACGTACATCACCATTGAAATACAACAATGACCCTCATATCCTTATCCGGGCCCTTCCTGTAAAAATCACCATCGAAATACAACAATGACTCTCATATCTTCATATTTTATAAAAATCTCAAGATCAAGTGGATGTCACCATGTACAATACCATCCAAACATAACAATGACTCTCATATTTTTATTCGAGCCCAACCTAGTTCTAACCTAATTTCATAGAAATATCCCAACCTAGTTCTAACCTAATTTCATAGAAATATCGAAGCCGAATGAATAGTTGCCACGTACATCACCATCAAAATATAACAATGACCCTCTCCCATCCTAGTTCCAATCTGATCCGGTTGAAATCTCAAGATTGGATGGATAGCCGCCACGTATAGTACCCTTCAATAAAAATCTCGAGACCGGATGGATAGCTGCCGCGTACAGTACCATCGAACAACGTGGCCCTGCCAAAAATTCCAAACAAGGCTCTTTCCTTCCATGCAAGTACCAAAAAAAACAACGCACCTGGCAAGGGTTCAAATACGGCTCCTCCACCTCTCCCCAGGGCAGCCATTCAGATAAAATCCCAACACTTTGGCCTCCACTTAAATAAACACCCAAGGGAGCAGCATAGACTACCACCCTCTATCGTTTCTCCCACCATGCTGGAGGTCCAAATTACATCCAAAGAAACCATCAAACCCTCCTCTCCAACTCCCCAAAGCCTCCACTCCCTACCACTCTCACTCCTCGACCAAATCTCACCTCAAATCTACCTCCACCTCCTCCTATTCTACTCCAAGAATCCACCACAAACACTCATTCAACTGAAGTCATCCCTCTCCAAAACCTTAGCAAGCTTCTATCCATTAGCTGGAAGGATCAAAGCATCCAAGGATGATAACATTCTCTACATAGAGTGCAATGATGATGGTATAGAGTTCATCCAAGCCCGAGCAGATACCGAGCTCGACTCAGTAGTCCTCCAACCTCCCATCGATCAATTCGGCGAGCTCCTACCGATCAAAGCAAGCAACTTCCACCATGGTGATCCCCTCCTTGCGGTGCAGTTCACTTTGTTCAAACTCCATGGATTCGCGCTAGGTTTGTCCTTCTCCCACCTCATCACCGATGGCGCCTCCATGGTCATGTTTCTTAACCGCTGGGCCGACGTCGCTCGCGGGCTCGACTTGCACCCGGCTCCCCGGTTCGACTCCATGGCCACGTTCCCTCCTCGGCCTTGGTTCATCAACCAAGCACCGATGCGAGCGCTGCCAGCGACGAGGCAACCTGCTGTGGTTATAAAGAGGTTCGTGATGAGCCCAGGAGCGATAGCGAGGCTGAGAGGAGGCAGCTACGAGGACCGAGTGCGTGCACCGACGCGCATCGAGGCGGTGTCGGCGCTCGTCTTGCGGTCCCTCGTGCGAGCGCGAGGGGAGGTGGCGCGAGGGAAGAGAGCGGTGGTTATGCACTCCGTGAACCTGCGGAGGAAGCTATCGCCACCTTTATCGGATGAAACCTTCGGGAATATGTGGATAAGCGTGCCCGTGGTTGGGAAGCTGGTGGGAGATGGGTGTGATGATGGAGGTGGGCAGGGGGTGTTGGAGGAGGCTCTAAGGAATGCGGCGAGAAAGGTGGATGAAGAGTATGTGAGGAGGAAAGCTGAGGAGAGTGGTTGGAAAGGGATGGGGTGGATGGAATGGTGGAGTTGGAGAGTGAGGTTTGGATAAAATCTGAGGAGAAATGGCTGCAAAGGTATGGGATGGATGGAGTGGTGGAGGGGGAGAATGAGGTTTGGATATTTAGTAGTTGGTGCAGGATGCCTTGGTATAAGACTGACTTTGGGTGGGGAGAGCCGGAGTGGTTTGCATGTGGGATAAGTGATATGGAGGATGTTTGTATACTGGTAGATACCAAGGATGGGGATGGAATGGAGGTTTGGTTGTGGTTGAGAGCAGAGGAGATGGAAAGGGTGGAGAAGGATCCTGAATTTCTCGACTTCATCTCCTCTTAAATTACGACCAGCACAAAATTTTTGCTAGGAGGAAGATTAAGAGTTTCGAGAAATTACATGAATTATAGGGAGTTCTAGTGGGCCTAATTAGACCAAGTGGGTTTCTTAGTTATTGAATCTTTCTCATTGTAAGACATATGAAGATATGTTGTTTGATATTTCTGTTATGAAAAATCTTAATCTTTAATATTTAAATCATATGTTTGTATTCATGCAAAATCATAAATTGTAGAAGAAATATTTTGTACTATTATTCCAATTTGTAGATCGTACAATCCTTGAAATATCCTTTCCTTGTCACGAGATGATTGATATCTCTCTCCTCACTCTCCTTTTTTTTTTATATGGATGATTGATGGAGAACCATTTATCGCTATTATGAGAATTAGAAAAAATGGATCAAGTTACTTCTATATTTATACCTACATATATCTCTCCCATCAGAAGACTAAAATCTTAGTTAGAGTTTCATTCCAGTTCTATTTGATCAATAATATCAGTTTCATTGGAAATAGTTTTTCTTAATCAATTGGACTCTGATTCAGTACATATGGTTGATCCAAAAAGTTGAACATGACTAAATAGTAAATAGGCCACATATTAGATGATAAATCTAATATTCTTTCACTTGGCCTATATTATTACTTAAAAATAATTCTTTGATTTTATTAAAATATTTTACTTTATAAAATAAAATTTTAATTTTTAAAAATAAAATAATAATACTGAATCATTTTTTTTTGAAATTGACTTGATAAGTGCACTCATTTTAAAAATTTATCATATTATTTATTCTTTAATAATTCTTTATATTTTTATTAAGTAAAAATCATTGATGTAGATAATGGCGGTCATATATCTCAATTAATATACTCCATTCCATGTATCATGATATTAATAATTCTTAATCCAGTTTTATATATTGGAATTTGTAGGCTATCAAAACTATAATACCTATCATACTAATCTCACTATAATATTATATAAATAACCTTTCTGTTTACTTTAATTTTGACAAAAGTTAACCATAATGTATATAGACAATTATTAAACAGAAGTGTTGCCGCCAAGATCGTCATGGTCGTAGTTGCTGTCGACGTCGGATCTTTCTCGTTCTCTTGGGGTTGGCCGGTGCTTCGGGACCTGCAAAACAGAGGTTAGTGATCTGGGCTGAGGATTCTGGTGGGGGCACTTCGACGCTCAAGTCAGTGACGAACCAGGAAAATAGATCCTCCTGGTCAAGCCCCTCTTGATGGACTCCATGCTAGGAGGAGTGAATATTGTGAGAGTGGGGGTGCGAGTGTGCTGAGAGTGATGGTAGCCGAGGTGGGCTGGCCCTCCTGTGTGGCTCCTTCTATTTTATTCGCTCGGGTGATGTTCTACAGTGTAGTTTACACTTGCATTGGTGTCTGCATTTTTTGCGTACCTCTCCCCATCTAGGGGTGTCGAACCTTCTTGTAAGTCCAGGTGACTGTTGAGCGCCTACCTTGGGATTTCCCCCAAGCTATCAGGCACGTGCGGCGGTGTCCCGTGCCATGAACGGGACATCTTTCCCGATTCATGATAAGGGAGACTATCATGCATTCTGACATTCCTTCCGGTTGTCCCATTTTGGAAAGCCTTGCAATGCCTCGATCGGGGGGCCACCATCCCTGGGATTTGAATCTCCTGGTTTACTTTCTCTTTCGGGCGGTGCAGATGGTTGGTGAAGAGCACGATGCCTTGATCAGGGAGTCCTTTCCCCTCCTGGTATAAGTGGTGGCCGCAGATAGTCATTATGACCTGACGGATGTCTCCTGATGGTCCTCGGATAGCTCGCCGGTGCCTCGAGGGGTGGTTCTGCTCCCTTTGGTGCCGGGCGGTACCGTTCGTGGTGGTTGCCGAACTGGAGAGCTGGGACTCGGCTCCGGCTCAGAGGGCTCGACCTCGGAGATGCTCAACCTGGTGGAGGAGCGCTGGGCTCGAGTCCAAACCAGGGGGCAGACCTCAGAGGGGCTCGACTCCTGCCCGGAGGGCTCGGCCTCGAAGATGCTCGACTTGGCAGAGGAGGGCTGACCTCGACTTCGGTCCAGGGGGCTCAGTCTCCATGGGGCTCATTCCGGTAGAGGAGGGCTCGACACGTGACTCCAACCCGGAGGGCTCGACCTCGGAGGGGCTCGACCTGGTAGAGGAGAGCTGAGCTCGACTCCGGTGCAGGAGGCTCAGCCTCAGAGGGGCTCGATCTGGTGAAGGAGGTCGCTCAGCACCAGCTTAGGTGCCCCGAGCTTGCGGGTGCCGACCTGGCGGAGGACGGAGCTCGACTTTAACGGGCTGCCTCGCGATCTGGAGGAGCTCGGCTCAGTCAAAGGGGTCCGAGATGGAGTGTCAACCATGGTGGATCTTATGACATGGCATCTGACTGGGAATGCATGCCGACACGTCAGCTTCTTGCCATATCATTTGCCCCCCGCTCCTAAGTCCCGTCAGTGCGGGGCGCTTAGGACGAAGGAAGTAATTGCACTGTTGACATGGAAAGGATGGGATCCGGTGCAATGATGGTCGCGATCGGTGGCGTCTGGGGAAGTGATTTCTTCAGCCTACCCGGTGGAGCCAGGTGGATACATCCGAGGAGCAGTTATTGCAGCCACGGAATCCAAAATGGCTACAGTTGAACCCAAACGTCAGTCCTGTCGATGAGTGACACGTGGCATAGATCCGATGGTGGGGATTTGTAACGATACGGTTGGGCGCTGGTCACTTTGAAGGAAAAAGTTATCTTTCCCAAAATACGTCATTCTTTCAAATCTTTCATGCCCGCCCTTCATCGAAGCTCCCCTTTTGTTCGTCCGACTGTCCTTGTCCATCCGAAGCTCTCAGCAGGTCAGTCTTCTTCCTCCTTGCTAGGTTGAGTAGGGCCTCCTTCTTCCTCCCTTGACCTTCTTAGGGCTAGGCTCGCCCCAGGACCTTCATTTGCTTTCTTCTTCTTCCTCTGATTTTTCTTCCGCCATGTCCCGTTTTGGGCCTGGTTTCCATCCTTCGACCAACCAGGGTGAAGCTGGTCTTTCTGGGCCGAGATCGCCATCATCTTCTTCTGATGAGGAGGGAGATGGGACGCGCTTCGAGCTTAGGGGGAGGCATCGCCCTGGTGGTATTGTCATCAGGGAGTCGGGTCTTGAACCTTCTGGTCCTTCTCATCCTCCTCCTCTGTCTGAACTTGTCCCCGAGCTTGTCCGATCAACAGGTCCTGGCGGGATTGCTTCGTCGATCACTACTGAGGAGATGGGGACCATCCGGGATGTCTATGGCATCCCGTACTCCATTCGGCTTTTGATCCCCCGACTAGGGGACCGGGTCACTTCTTGTAGCCCGGGCCGAATCGCCTTCTATAAGGAGACCTTCTCAGGAGGCCTTCGCTTCCCTTGTCATCCCTTCTTTCTGTCTATGCTGAGCAACTACCGTTTGGTTCCTGCTCAGCTAGTCCCCAATGCCATAAGGACTATCTTTTGCTTCATTGTGCTCTGCCATTTTCATGGGGTCGTTGCCCATTTTTTCCTCTTTAGAGCCTTCTTTACTCTGAAGCACCACCCTACCGAAGACGGGTGGTGGTCCCTCTCTTCTCGTCCGAGGGGGATCAGATTCGAACTTCCTTCTTCCATCAAAGGATGGAAGAGCATTTTCTTCTTTGCCATAGTTGAGGGGATGGACTGGGTGTGGAGCGTCCCAGATTGGTCCCCCAATAGGAATTCTGTAATCGAAGCGGCCGACAAGGATGTTTACGAGCAGCTCCAAATTGCTCAGATTCCTTCTCTCGAGGTTCTGTTGTCAGAGCAGAACCTCGTCGAGGTTGGGGTCAGCCCAACAGGGGAGTTGGGTGAGTTCGGCTTGAGTCTTTTTCTGCTTCCTTCAACTTATCCTCTCTGAACTAGGGCTGACATTGTACCTTTTGTCTTCTGCCTGCAGGTATGAGGTTCTCTATGGAAGACCTCCTCTCGATCACCCAGAAGAGGCCTCCGATGGGACTGGAATAGGAGCCTTCTCAGAAGAGGGCTCATGGTGAGGGCGCATCGATGGCCGCCCCCACCGAGCGGGTCAAACCGGGGAGGCAAGAGTCCGAGTCTGCTCCTTCACAGCCGAGGGGAGTAGTGGCGCCAGACCTGGGCCGGAGCCTAGGGCGATCGGGCCCGCGGTGGAGCAACCGAGGCGACGGGAGGCGGCCCCCACCTCGGAGCCCGAGGTGGTTGTCCGGGCCAGGGCCGCCGTCGTAGCTGCCGCCATCATGCCACCCCCTTCTCCAGAGTTCATTGTCATCGAGGAGGAGGCACAGGAAGGAGTGGTCTCGGTGCTGAGGGCACCACTGGAGGGGGTTTCGAGCTCTCAACCTGCCCCCGAGGCCTTTATTGATGGCGAAGCGGGTGATTCCGCATCGGGGGCAGGCAGGAGAGAAAGGGATTACCGTCAACTCCCATTCAGGATGGGGCCCGATGCGTCGCTCCTTCGAGATCAGAAGCTGGCCGAGCGCATGATGGACTTCTCCATCCAAGCATGCGACCGGCATGAGATGGCCGGAAAGGTGTTGGGGGATGCGATCAGCAGCATCTTCCCCTTACTCTTCACGGTAAGTAGGTCTAACCTTCTGGAGTGCCCCTTCCTTTCCCTTTCTCCTCTTGATATTTTGTTTGGTGCAGGTCAGAGCAGAGATGCTCCTCATTAGGGACTATAGTCGAAACTATTTGAAGAACGACCATCGACGTGCAGCCGAGGTCGAGGACCTGAAGGCCAAGCTGAAGAAGAAGTCTGATGTCTCCCGAAAGCTCGGTCTAAAGAATGAGGAGCTCCAGAGTGGGCTTACCGGTGCTGAAAAGCGCTTGAAGGAGCTCCAGGAGGAGCTTGACTGGGAGCGGGGCTGTCTGAAGAGCAAGGCCGAGGAGCTCGCGGTCGCTGAGAAGAGACTGAGCTCATTCAATGCCGAAGCAGTCCGACAGAAGGAGATCGCCCCGTCCCTTCAGGTTGAGCTGGATGCGGCAAAGAAAAAGCTGGCCGTGCCCGAGAGGGAGGCAGCAGATGCGACCAGGTCGACGAAGGCTACAAGGGCACAAGCCACCGAGGCGAAGAAGGAGGCTGAGGGTGCCATAGACAGGTACAAGGCCTCGAAGGAGTTCGTCATCGAGTTTTACCAGACGGTGTCTGACTCCTTCTTTAAGGGCTTCATGTACCTGCATGACCGGATCGAGGGATTCATCCCAGACGAGGGCCACAGCAGGCTCCACTTCCCTCGAGGTCCGGGCATGGCCTAAGGCCAGGCCGGTGGAGAGGAATTAACCGTCGTCTCCGAGCTCCCCACGCCAGTGCCAGATGCTGAGGTCGGGGCCGAGGAGTCCGAAGCCCTTGGAGAAAAAGCTTCACCGGCGCGTGACCCTGCCGATGAGGGCGCTCGAGTAGACTAGGTTTCCATTTTCTTTCTTTTCAGCATAAGCTCGGGTCACCCGGCATGTCGGGGACCCGAGGACATTTGTAACTGAACAGGTTGCTTTCAATGAAGTGAGTCTTTTCTTCTACAACTTGCTCTGGCTCGAGTACTTCAGACCTCAAGTTCTTCCCCTTCTCCCTTGCTTTCTCTTCTCTCTCTCTCTCTCTACATAAATGTGATGGGATAAGAGGAGAGGTCTCTGCCATGCTATTGGATGTCTTGGGCGTTGGTGTCTCAGAGCTGGGCTCAATGACTTAGTGGCCGGAGGTCTGAACTCCAGGTCTTGATATCTCGGAGTTGGGCTTAGAGACTTAGTGGCCGGAGGTCTGAACTCCGGGTCTTGATGTCTCGGAGCTGGGCTCAGAGACTTAGTAGCCGGAGGTCTGAACTCTAGGTCTTAATGTCTCGGAGCTGGGCTCAGAGACTTAGTGGCCGGAGGTCTGAACTCTGGGTCTTGATGTCTGGAGCTGGGCTCAGAGACTTAGTGGCCGGAGGTCTGAACTCCGAGTCTTGATGTCTCAAAGCTGGGCTCAGAGGCTTAGTGGCCGGAGGTCTGAACTCCGGGTCTTGAATGTGTTGGAGCTGGGCTCAAAGATCTAATGGCCAGAAATCTAAGCTCCGGGTCTTGATGTCTTGGTGCTGGGCTCGAAGATTTGGAGGTCTCGGCACTGGGCTCTGGGACCTAGTGCCGGGAAGCTTGGTTTCAAGCTTGGATGCTTGGGAGCTAGGCTCGAGGCTTTGGAGGTTTCGACTCTGGGCTCTGAGACCTGGTGCTGGAAAGCTTGGTTCCGGGCTTGGATACCTAGAAGCTAGGCTCGAGGCTTTGGAGGTCTTGGTGCTGGGCTCTGACACCTGGTACCGAAAAGCTTGGTTTTGGGCTTGGATGCATGGGAGCTAGGCTCGAGGCTTTAGAGGTCTTTGCGCTGGGCTCTGAGACCTGATGCCAGAAAGTTTGGATGCCTGGGAGCTAGGCTCGAGGCTTTGGAGGTCTTGGCATTGGGCTTTGAGACCTGGTGCCGGAAAGCTTGGTTTCAGGCTTGGATGCCTTGGAGCTAGGCTCGAGGCTCTGGAGGTCTTAGCGCTGGGCTCTGAGACCTAGTGCCGAAAAGCTTGGTTCTAGGCTTGGATGCCTGGGAGCTAGGCTCGAGGCTTTGGAGGTCTTGGCACTGGGCTTTGAGACCTGGTGCCGGAAAGCTTAGTTCCGAGCTTGGATGCCTTGGAGCTAGGCTCGAGGCTGTGGTGCCGGAGAGCGTGGGATCCGAGCTTTATCTCTAGGAGGGCTCGACCCTGGTCCAGGGGGCTCAACCTCGAAGGGGCTTGACCTAGCGGAGGGCGTAGGTGGCCCGACTCCAGCTCAGGGGGCTTCAGCCTTCGAAGGGATCGACCTGGAGGAGGAGGGTAGGGCTTGACTCTAGTCTAGGGGGCTCGACCTCGAAGAGGCTCAACCTGGCAGAGGGCATCGGCAGCCCGACTCCAGCTCAGGTGGCTCTAGCCTTCGAAGGGCTCGGCCTGGAGAAGGAGAGCTGGGCTCGACTCCGGTCCAGGGGGCTTGACCTCGAAGAGGCTCAACCTGGTGGAGGGTGTTGGTGGCCCGACTCCAGCTCAGGTGGTTCTAGCCTTCGAAGGGCTCGACCTGGAGGAGGAGAGCTTTGAGGTCTGGACGTTGGGCTCTGGGACCTGATGCCAGAAAGCTTGGTCCCGGGCTTTGATGTTGAAGAGTTGGTCTCCGAGTTTCGGCGCACCTGGCCTTAGGCCGGGTGGCAGCATTCCTACAAGGTGAAAGGCAATCTATGCAAAAGAGGACCTTTATTACGCTAAGGGTTGAGCCTTACATTACTGGTAATACTTTCTCAGGTTGTAGGTGTTCCATGTTCGCGAAAATCTGGCACCGTCCAGATCCACGAGGTAGTAGGCTCCGTGTGGAAGAGCTTCGACCACCTTATAGGGACCTTTCCAGTTTGGCGAGAGCTTGCCGCACTCTCAGGGTTGAGATGCTTCGGCTCGGCGTAGCACCAGGTCACCAGTTCGAAAGACCTTGGATCTTACTCGAGTGTTATAGTATTGGGCAACTCGTTGCCGGTATGCTGCCATCCGAAGCCGAGCTTTGTCTCTGGCCTCCTCGAGGGGGTCCAAGTTGAGCTGAAGGTGCGCTGAATTCTGCGCTTCATCATACTGTTGCACCCACAGCGTGGGTAAACCGAGCTTGACCGGGACCACGGCCTCGGTGCCGAAGACAAGGTTGAAGGGTGTCTCGTTGGTCGCAGTCCTAGGCATTATGTGGTAGGCCCAGAGAACACTCGGGAGCTCTTCTGCCCACCTGCACTTGGCCTAGTCCAGTCTGGTCCTGAGTCCTTGGAGGATGGTTCGGTTGGTCACCTCAGCTTCTCCATTGGTCTGGGGGTAAGCGATGGAAGTGAAACGGTGCTGGATGCCATGCTCGGCACAAAAACCCTTGAACTCCCGGTTGTCAAACTATCATCCGTTATCGGTGATGATGCAATGAGGGAGTCCGAAATGGCATATTATTGACTTCCAGAAGAATTGGCGGACCTTAGCTTCTATGATCCATGCCGGTGGCTCCGCTTCCACCCATTTGGTGAAGTAGTCGATAGCCACCAGCGAGAACCTTCGTTGCCCCGATGCAGGGGGAAATGGTCCCAAGATGTCCATTCCCCATTGGGCAAAGGGCCAAGGGGCGGAGAGCTGTTAGATCGGTGTCGCTGGCTGACGTTGTATGTGAGTGTGGCGCTGACACTTGTCGCACCTCTTCACGAAGTCGGCGGCATCTTCCTTCATGGTCTCCCAGAAGTATCCCTGGCGGAGAGCTTTGTACGCCAACGTCCTTCCTCCCACGTGGTTCCTGCACAGGCCTTCATGTATCTCCTGGTGAACGAAGGCTGCCTCTGCTGGTCTTAGGCACTTCAGAAGCGGGTATGAGTAGGATCGGCGGTAGAGCTGTCCTTCCGTCAAGACAAACCGGGAGGCTTTCTTTTTGACGAGGCCGACCTCTGCGCGGTCCTCGGGAAAAGTGTCATTAATGATGTATCTGACGTACCTATCCATCCAGCTCGATTCCGGGGTGACTTGGTGCACCTCCTCGGGAGTCTCGTAGCTTGGATTTTCACGGTACTCGATGTATGCACGTCACAGCGATGAGTCCGGCAAGGTCATGAGTCTCGACAGGGCATCCGTGCGAGCGTTCTTCCTGCGAGGGATGTGGGAGATGTTGAAGCGTCGAAAGTATGTCGTACATAAGCAGACTTGCTCCAGGTACTTCATCATCTGGGGGTCTCTAGCTTCATACTCTCTGGAAACTTGTCCGGCCACCAGTTAGGAGTCAGTGAAGACCTTCAAGCTCTGGACGCCTAGCTCGTGTGAGACCTTTAGGCCCGCGAGGAGCACCTCGTACTCCGCCTGGTTATTTGTCACTACGAATTTGAAATGGAGTGCACACTCAGCCATGGCCCCGTCGCTGTTGGCGAGAATGAGTCCCGCTCTGCTCCCGCCGGAGTTGGATGTGTCATCCATGTGGAGGATCCAAGGTTCCTCCTCCATGCTGGGCTCAGCTTGAAGCTCCATGGAAGTCTTCTCTGGTTCCTCATCGAATCCCGTTCATTCGACTAGGAAGTCGGCTAGGACTTGTACTTTCTGTGATGACCTCGGTCGGTACACAATGTCGAACTCGCTCAATGTCAGGATCCATTTTGCCAACCGTCCGGATGTTTCGGGGCAGTTGAGTATGGCCTTGAGCGGCTGATCCGTCATCACCACAATGGGATATGCTTGGAAGTAGGGCTTGGGGCGCTTAGCAGACATTATTAGAGCAAAAATAAGATTTTCAGAGCGGGTATACCTGAACTCCGCATCATGAAGTATTTTGCTGGTGTAGTATACCGGCTTCTGGGATCCGTCCTTGTCTACACAGATGAGGATCAAGCTAACTGCTCCAGGTGTGACCGCCAGGTAGAGCAAGAGCTCCACCCCTTCCTCCGGTCTAGAGAGCAGCGGGGGAGAAGTCAGGAACTCTTTTAGCTCTTCAAAGGCTGCCCTGCACTCCTCCATCCAGGTGAAGTCATGCATCTTGTGCAACTCCTTGAAGAAGGGAAGGCAGCGATCGGCCGATCTCGAGATGAACCGGCTCAGCGCTGCAATACGCCCCGTCAGGCACTGGACCTGCTTCTTGGATGTCGGGTACTCCATGTTGACAATGGCCTGGATCTTCTCCAGGTTCACTTCAATGCCCCTCTAAGTGACCATGAAGCCAAGGAACTTCCCTGCTGCCACTCCGAAGGTGCACTTCACTAGGTTCAGCTTCATTTGGTGCCCTTTGAGATTGTTGAAGGCTTCGATGAGGTCGGCGATGTGATCCGAGCTCGGCTCGCTCATGACGAGCATGTCATCTACGTACGCTTGCATGTTCCGGCCAATCTGATCTTTAAAGACCTTGTTGACCAGATGCTGGTACGTAGCCCCAGCATTCTTCAAGCCAAAGGGCATCATCTTATAACAGTACATCCCTTGGTCGGTGATGAAGGCGGTATGCTTCTCATCCTCTGGGTGCATCCAGATCTGATTGTATCTAGAGAATACATCCATAAAGGAGAGCAGCCAATGACCCGAGGTGGCATCCACAAGTTGATCAATCTTTGGCAGGGAAAATCTATCCTTCGGGCAGGCCTTGTTAAGATCGGTGTAGTCCACGCAGATCCTCCATTTGTTGTTATTCTTCTTCACCATCATCATGTTTGCAAGCCAGCTTGGATATTGTACGTCTCGGACGAAGTCGGCAGCGAGAAGTTTGTCGACTTCCTCCTTGATTGCCACCTTCCTCTCGGGGCCGAAGCTCCTCTTCTTCTACCGAACTGGCCTCTACTTCGGGTCAATGCTCAGCTTGTAAGTGTTCATGTCGGAGGAAATACCTGGCATGTCGCCCGCTGTCCAGGCGAACACATCAGAGTTTGCCCACAAGAACTCCAACAAGCGGGTTCTTTCCTCTTCCTGTAGCTGGGTCCCAATCTGCACTGTCTTTTCCTGGTCGGCCCCAAGCGAGAAAGACATTAGGCGCTCGGCTGGGGCACCCTTGGGGTCTTGCACCCTTTGGTCAAGCTCATCTGTCATAGGATCCTCCTCGGGGGCCTTAGCACCCCGGAGAGTTTGGAAACAGTTTTGGATCGACTGAGGCACTCCCCTCATCTTATCGACTCCGTAGGGAGTTGGGAATTGCACCAGTAGCTGCCTCATGGAGACGATGGCGTCGAGCAAATTGAGCTTGGGTCGGTCGAGAATCACATTGTATACTGAAGGTAGTCTAACTATCGTGAAGGTCATTATGACTGTGCTCTACCAAGGTGGGGTCCCGGCAGTGACCGAGAAAGTAATCTCTCCCTCGACCCTCACTGAATCCCCTATGAAATTGACAAAGGGTGTGTGCACGGGTCTGAGCTGTGTAGAGGGTAAGTTCATTTTAGAGAAGGCATCATAAAAAAGTATATCTATGGAGCTTCCACTATCAACCATGATACAATTTATAGGATGCTTCGCGATCATTATTTTGATGACCACAGCATCGTTATTTACATTTTCCTCCCAATCTCTCCCTTCCCTCATAAAGGGGAGTACATGTTCAGACTGCCCTGCCTCCTAGGCCTTCTTGGATGCGCGCTCGGCTCTCCAGTATATCATCCCCACCGGCTTCTCGGTAGGGCGATTGTCGATTGCTGGTGCCGGTGGTAGAGCGATGAGCGCTTGAGATTCTGATTGAGGTATGCCCCCCATGTACCTCTTGAGGTAGCCCTTCCTAATGAGTTCCCTCGATCTTCTTCTTGAGGTTGTGGCATTCCTCGGTGGGCGCTTCAAGTAAGACTCGCCTTCGATCTCCATCAGGATCTTCATCCTCGGGGTGAGCAGGGAGGTGAGTGTCTCCTCTGGGACTGGAGCGCACCTCGGTCTCGGCCCTTGGTGGAAGTTCGGAGGTGGAGGTCCTGGCCTCCGCACCCCGGATGTCTCGACGGAAGCTGGGTTTTTCAATGGCCTCCCGTCTAGCTCCCTCCTCGTACAGTCCGCTTCCTTGGCACGGACGTACTTCTGAGCTCGGAGGAGGAGCTTGGAATAGCTATTGGGGGGCTTCTTATCAAGTGAGTAGGTCAGGCGGGAGGTCCTGAGCCCTCGCTTTAGCGCCAGCATGGTGACTGGCTCTTCAAGATTGTAAATCTCCAAAGCGGCAACTTTGAAGCAAGCCACATAGTCTCGTAGAGGCTCACGATCCTGCTATCGGATGGAGAAGTGGTTATCTGCCTCTAGTGGCACCTTTTGACAGGTATCAAAATGGACCATGAACTTTCGCTCCAGCCGAGCGAAAGAACCAATGGTTTTGGGCTCGAGGCGGGTGAACCAGACTTGAGCTGCCTTTTGGAGGGTTGCTGGGAAGGCAATGCAAAGAAGGGCGTCGGTGGCTCCCTGGACCCTCAGAGGGCCTTGTAGCTTTCTAGGTGGTCCAAGGGTTCGGCGGTCCCATCGTAGGGATCCACCTGCAGCATACAGAATCGGCTGGAAATCAGTTCCTCTTAGATCTCTCAGGAGAAGGGGGGATGGGCATCATAGCCCGTTGGCTCATCAGCGGAGCCCTGCATGTTCGCAAATCAGCGGGATAACTCCGCTAGCTTGTGCTAGTACTCCTCCAGGCACTTCTAAGCTATACGCCTGATGGCCTCGTCGGTCGAACCTTCCACCGAGGGTGAAGGAGAAGGAGAACATCACATGGGATGATGTCCCTGGAGGGGGGTCTTACCTTTTCAACCCTGACGGGGTCTGGTCATTGCCCGCTCGAGGGTCGGAGAGCGGCTCTCCCTGTCGGCAAATCCGGCTCGTTGTCTTTTCGCTGGAGTCTGATGACTACCCCGGTGACCGGTGGTGGCCCGTGGCTGTGAAGGCCTTCCTTAGAAGGAACGCAGGCTATCGTAGGGTGCTGCAGCATGGGCCGCGAGGATCTCTGGCTGTTGATGGGTAGCCAAGGACCGTTGCTGGTGCTGGAGCTGGCACACTGCTGTGGTGAGGATTTGCATCTGCTGGATGAGTGCGGCTAGCTGGATGTCCGCCAGAGGTGATTGAGCTAGAGCGGGGAGCTCCCTTTCTGGACCGTGCGGGTTTCCTTAGGAAGGGGGATATCTCGCATGGCTAGTGGAGGCTTCTCTCACTCGTGTCGTCACCATTCTACTAATGGAAACGCTTGCTGAGGGACTGGCTTTTGGGATTTCTCGCTCTTGCCGCCCCCCTTCCTGGCGCACCAATCTGTTGTCGCCAATATCGTCATGGCCCATAGCTGATGTCGACGTCGGATCCTTCTCATCCTCTCGGGGTTGGCCAGTGCTTCGGGACCTGCAAAACAGAGGTTAGTGACCCGGGCCAGGGATTCCGGCGGGGGCACTCCGATGCTCAAGTCAGTGACGACCCAGGAAAATAGATCCTCCTGGTCGAGACCCTCTCAATGGACTCCACACTAGGAGGAGTGAATAGTATGAGAGTGGGGGTGCGAGTGTGCTGAGAGTGATGGTAGTCGAGGTGGGCTGGCCCTCCTATGTGGCTCCTTCTCCTTTACTCGCTCGGGTGTTGTTCTGTAGTGTAGTTTACACTTGCATTGGTGTCTGCATTTTTTGCATAACTCTCCCCATCTGGGGGTGTCGAACCTTCTTGTAAGTCCAGGTGACCGTTGAGCGCCTACCTTGGAATTTTTTCCAAGCTATCAGGCACGTGCGACGGTATTCCGTGCCGTGAACGGGACGTCTTTCCTAATTCGTGATAATGGGGACTGTCATGCATTCTGACATTCCTTCCGGTCACCCTATTTCGGGAAGCCTTGCAGTGCCTCGATCGGGGGGCCGCTACTCCCGGGATTCGAATCTCCTGATTGATTTTCTCTTTCGGGCGGTGCAGATGGTTGGTGAAGAGCATGGCGGCACCTTGATCGGGGAGTCCTTTCCCCTCCTAGTATAAGTGGTGGCCGCAGACAGTTATTGTGACCTGACGGATGTTTCCTGATGATCCTCGAACAGCTCGCTGGTGCCTCGGGGGGTGGTTCTGCTCCCTTCGGTGCCGGGCAGTACCGTCCGTGGTGGTTGCCGAACTGGAGAGCTGGGACTCGGCTCCAGCTCAGAGGGCTCGACCTCGGAGATTTTCAACCTGGCTGAGGAGCGCTGGGCTTTAGTCCGGACCAGGGGGCAGACCTCAGAGGGGCTTGACTCCTACCCGGAGGGCTCGGCCTCGGAGATGCTCGACCTGGTGGAGGAGGGCTAACTTCGACTCTGGTCCAAGGGGCTCGTTCCGGCAGAGGAGGGCTCGACACGCGAGTCCAGCCCAGAGGGCTCGACCTCGAAGGGGCTCGACCTGGCGGAGGAGAGCTGAGCTCGACTCTGGTGCAGGGGGCTCAGCCTCAGAGGGGCTCAATCCGGTGAAGGAGGTCACTCGGCTCCAGCCTAGCACCCCGAGCTTGTGGGTGCCGACCTGGCGAAGGATGGAGCTCGGCTTTAACGGGCCACCTCACTGATCTGGAGGAGCTCCGCCTGGTCAAAGGGGTCCGAGATGGAGTGTCCACCGTGGCGGACCTTATGACATGGCATCTGACTGGGAATGCACACCGACATGTTAGCTTCTTGACATATCAAGAAGTAATAGTAGTCAGTAAACTATTAATAGATCTCAAAATAAGTGTCTATTATAAATTAAATACCCTAATGATAAATATCCATAAATTTTATATGCTTTTTGAAAATTTTGGATACTAAATCTTTAGTCAATGGATTAACTACCATACAAGTAGTACCAATAAAATCAATAGATATTTGATGACTACTAATTCTCTCGTTTACTACAAGATATTGAACATCAATGTATTTGTTTGTATTGGTAATCTTACCACTATTTGGAGAATGAAACTATAGTAAAATTGTTATAATAAATTATCAATAGCTTAGAAATAGAATCCATAACTCCTAGTCCTAAGATAATTTTTTCAACCATAAAGTATGCGTGAAAACCTCATAACAGCTTATATATTCAGCTTTTATAGTGGAGCAGGCAATAATACGCTGTTTTGCACTCTTTCATGAGATTGCTTTATTAGCCAACAGAAAAATACATCCTGATGTAGATTTCATGCTATCAAGATAATCGGCATAATCTACATATGAATAACCAATAACCTTCAACTGATCGATCATTCTATAAGTAAACATGTAGTCTTTAATTCTTTAATGATAGTGCATCACCTTCTTGGCAGCCTTTCAATAATCTATATCTGGATCACTTTGATATCTCCAAGCATTTTCAAAGCAAAACAAATATCAAGACGAATAATATCAGGATGAGTGCATACTTAAGCATACATCAGACTACTCATAATAGATGCATAGGATATATCGTTCATCTGATTTCTCTCAATCTCATTCCTGGGATACTGATATTTATTAAATTTATCATCCTTAATAATTGGCACTTCACTTGATGAGCAGCTTCATATTTCAAACCTTTTTAGGATCCTAATAATATAATTTTTTTGAGATAAACCAAGTAACCTCTTACTTCTATTATGATGGATTTCTATATAAAGAATATAAGAAATATCTTTCATATCTTTCATATCAAAATATTTGAAAAGAAACTTTTTACTTTCATACAAGAGATCCAAATCACTGCTGGCTAGTAAGATATTATCCACATATAAAACCAAAAATATGAACTTACTCCTACTCACTTTCAAATATATGCATTAATCAGCAATATTTTTCTTAAATCTAGAAGAAGCAATGACATTATTAAACTTTAAGTACCATTCCTTAAAAGCTTGTTTAAGACCATATATGAATTTCTTTAACTTATATACTAACTTTTTATTTTCTTGTATTGAAAACCCTTTTGGCTATTTCATATACACCTCTTCTTGTAAATTTCTATTCAAAAATGTAGTCTTGACATCCATTTGGTATAGCTTTAAATCAAAATAAGCTACTAATATCATAATTATTCTGAATGAATCTTTTATAGAAAATAGGAAAAAATGTTTCAAAATAATTGATACCCTCCTTTTGAGTGAATTTCTTTGCTACAAGTAGATCCTTATATCTTTTGATATTATCTTTGGAGTCTCGTTTGATTTTAAAAATCCACTTACAACCAACAGACTTGAATTTTTTGGATAATTCAACAAGTTTTTAAACTTGATTTTTATTCATAGATTTCATCTCATTTTTCATGAAATCTAACCAAAGTTTAGAATTATCACTGTTCATGGCATTTTTAAATGAAATTAGATCATCCTTAATTCCAATATCATAATCATATTTTTGTAAGTAAAAAATATAATCATTTAGAATAGCTGATCTCCTAATTCTAGCAGATCTCCGTAATACTCTAGGTTTAATATTATTGTGATTATTTTTAATTAGATCAGGTTCATTTATAGGCTATTCGAGAGATGGTGTATCAACCTCCTATTGATGTTTCATAGTTTTAGAATAAATTGTTTCATGTAGAACATCTCTAGGTGTCACTGTAATGAAAAAAGATTTTCTTATTTCCTTTAACACCATATCACATGGTTTACCACTTTCATTATTATCACCATTCTCAATAAACTTAGCAATTCCAATTTCAACAATTCTTGTGGTGTGCGATAGATAATAAAATTTAAAATTTTTTGATTTTTTTGGATACTCAATAAAATAACAATTAATGATTCTGGGATTTAATTTTTTTTCTTGAGGGTTATATAATCGAGCCTCTACAAGACAACCCCAAATATGTAGATGTGCTAAATACAGTTTCCTACCCGTCCTTAACTCAAAAGAAGTTTTAGGAATGACTTTACTAGGAATGCGATTGAGAATATACATAGTGGTTTTCAAGACTTCTCTTTATAAATATAAAGGTAATGAGGAACACTAATCATACTTTTTATCATGTCCATCAAGATGCAATTATGCCTTTGAACCAAACTATTTTGTTAAAGATTTTCTAGCATATTATACTGTGCTACAATGCCACATTATTCAAGTAATTTGGTAAAAGATCCAAGATTATGGACAAATTTATCTATCAAACTATAGCATTCACCACCCCTATCAGATCTCACAACCTAAATTTTTCTGTCCATTTGATTTTCTACTTCAACTTTGTATACCTTAAATACTTCCTAAGCTTCACACTTTTCATATAATAAGAAAACATAACTATAACATAAAAAATCATTAATAAATATGATGAACTACCTTTTCCCTCCAAATAAGGTAAAAAAATAGCCATAAATATCGGTATGTATCAATTCTAAGAGTTTTTAACTTCTAGTGGCATGCCTTTTATGACTTTTAATTTATTTTTCTTTAATACAATTGATGTACATACCAAAATCACTAAAATATAGATTTGATAAAATATCTTTTTTAACCAATCTAATTATCCTTTTTTTTTATATGTGTCCTAATCGCCTATGCCATAATATTAAAGAATTTTCATTTATAATATCATGTTTCATTCTGACATTGATATTCAAAATAAGTAAATATTATGCAAAAGAATAATCTAAATTTATTTTATATAATCTATTACACAATATTACAGTACCAACTAAAATAATTTTTTTTATAAATTTAAAACTTGAATTTATAAAAGTAAATAAGAAATCTTTTAAATCAAATTTTGCTAAAGAAGTTAAATTCCTAGATACTGAAGGAACTTCTGTCCAGCATGATGCAGAGGCCCCTGTCAGCAACTTCTCTGCCTAGTGTGCTATGCCCCTTTCGGTTCTCTAACTAACGGTGGCCCCTCTGGCAGATGCTAGTCCCTTAACAGGATCATTTACCGGAATCACTTCGGTGATCTTTTTGATGTCCAACATGATACGGAGGCCCTTGAAAAGTTCCCAAGCATTTCTTAGCACACCCTCTTCAATTCCCATGTTGGCTACACCATTAGGCCTCATGGATCTAGTGTCTGGAACAAGTATTTCATCTCTTTCGTTTTGGACACCTCGCGGAACCTAGGTAAAGTGGTGAACCTTGGCAATGTCATAATCCCTCGACAAGACCATGGAAAGGAGATGTTGATACCTAGATCACCTTTGCATGTAGCTTTTGTGGGTTTAGGAGCCATGTCAGGTGCTTTAGACAAGGCAGATCCCTCACTCTTGGATGCTCTTGGTTAGCTGGACCTGCAAGAAAGAAATCCAGGTCAGGGGCATTGGCGGGGATATTTTGTTGCTCAAGTCAATTTAATGATCGAGGGCAACAGCCCCTCTTTCACGATGGCCTGGATGACCACCGTAGGGAAGGGAAACGAGAAATCTTTTTTTGTAAGTAGTAGGGGGTTACTTACCTCTTACCTATATAGAAAGCAATGCCATGGACAGGGTCTGAAGTTCTGGTAGAGCACTTCCTTGTGAGGGGTGCAGGTATGGTAGAGCTCTATGGGATGGGGCCTAGAGTCCTGAACGAGTAATCCTCTATGAGGGGTGCAGGTTTGGCAAAGCTTTTTGGGACAGGGCCTGGAGTCCTGATAGAGCACTCCTTTATGAGGGGCATAGGTTCAGAGGAGTGCCGTCCCTGTAGCGTGTACCTTCCTGATTGTTGCAACAGGTTTGGTGGGATGACGACACAACATTCTCGGGTCGCTATCAGGGTCCCAATCATGGCACGAGAACCAAGTGGGCTGTTTGCATTCTGTCGAGGGTTGTAACATTTTTGACTCATTGCCCGCCTTGACCCATAGGAGGGGTTCTCCTGAACCTACGACCCAGCTTGGCCAGGTGTTCTACTTGGTCATGAACAAAGCGTGGCAACGTCGGGTTGGGTTGACCAGTGGATGTTTAGAATTTTGAAGGTGATTGCCTCAAATCTTGCACCATTAATGCTCGTCTCCGGACTCAGTGCCTGCACCCAGATGCCAAAGCACACCTGCCATGTGGCATGTCAGGAGTGGGACCACCATAGCCATATCAAAGCAACACATCGATAGTTTCCATCCTCATGATCAATGCGAGTGGGAGATGGTCAAGATTGCCCTGCTACATGGCATGCTATCGTTGGCTCGATCCTGCAACTACAGATAGAGTAAACAAGGCAGTGAATGCGCTCCATTTTTGATGCTGCCTATCTTCAAGCCTCCATTAAATTAAGGTCATGATGGGTGAGGTCACTCGATCGGTCATGAAAGGGAGTCACCCCATGTGGCAACCTCCTAGGGAGGACCGACCCCCTTTCACTGTCGATCATCATTGAATGACTCACAAGTACTCGATCGATGCCGACCAAAGACTTGGGAGATCCTCACCCTAAGCCCCTTAACGGATAGGATCTAGAGACATGCTCCCGTCCAAATGACTATCTGAGTCGGTCGCAGGGATTGCTCGGTTGGGATGCCTAAATCCCCCATGATCGAACCACTTGTATGACATGCAACCTGGCCTTGTCTCCCAACTCACAATGGACCACCTAGCCAGGCCGATGAAGCAGAAGGACTAGTAGGTGGCCCATTCAGATTCGGCAACACCACTAACCCAGTACTTGAAGGAATCCATGTAAATGATGCATGCAGATGATGAGCACAACTGACCCTTTTGTCTCATCCCGACTCTACCCCTGATGGGATACTTAGAAATAAATTGAAAAATCAAGCAAGCATGAAAGAGACGTCATCTTCGCAAAAGAAGATAGCATGTCATTCCTAAACTTTATCAAAAGTTTATAATGGGAACTAGAAGCCCGACGAGTCAAAACTCAAGCCAAAAAACCCCGAGAAAGGAAATCAAAAATACAAAAGAAAGAGAATGGAGAAGATAAACTACCTCCCGGACTACTCCCTTGGAGCAGCGTTGGACTCCTCCATAGGCCCGACTATAGCAACAATGTCCTGGATTGTCATGGCTGGTGAAACTCTAGCTGAAGCCCATACTGTCTTGGGAGCCTCGGGCATGAGGACCTTGATAACCTCCTCGCCGGTGTTATCTCCATCGATGGCTTGAGTGGGCTCCTCCTCCTTGTCCTCCTCTTCCTCCTCCTTTGGCTCGCCCATCGAAGTAATTCAATGGAGGTCGAAGCTTGGGAAAGCATTAGCAGCTTTCTTCTTGCAATCACCAAACTTGAGGTTTTAAGCTCCAACAGCAACTATTGTGGCATCGATCTTGAAGGTTTTGGAGTCTTTTTGTACTCCTCCACTACCCGCGTGGCCTCGCTCTCTACAGCGGTGGCCCAGATTTTTGCCACCTCAACCCAGTCCTAGGTGACTCTGGCTCAATCACTCTTGGCCTAGGCATGCTCCTTGGTAACTTTGGCACTCTCCTTGCCTGTCAAGGCCTTGTCAGTAGCAAGCGGCACTGGACCTCAGAATGCTCCAACCGAGCCATTGTGTCTATAGCCTGAGTGCGCTCTCTAACGAGCGCATCATTTTCTTCTCTCACCTAGGGGCCGTCTATTCCTTCAACTTGGCCTCCCTCCGAGTGACCTCACCATGCTTGTGCTTGGCCTTTGTCGCTCGATCCTCCACTATCTTAACCTGAGCCTCCAAGTTGCCGGTGGTCTCATCATGCTTGAGAGCTAATGTGCACATGGCCATCAAATCATGAAGGAGCTGCACCAGAATGACATAAGAGGCTAGCTGAGCAGCTCCTTAGCCTAATAGTAGAAAATGAAAAAGAAACAAAGGCCTACCTTGACGACCATCAAGAATGTTCCATTGACCATCTCATTGATGGTCTGGGAGTTCAATTCTTCTATGTCCCTAGGGTGCAGCATGACTTGGGATAACTCTCAGGTGACTATGGAATTGTGTAGTGTCGAGTCACCCTCACCGGTATAGACCCGATAGATCCACTCACGATCAACTTTGCCCCAGGAATATGAAAGTCTGGTGCTTGGTAGACCTCTCCGAAGCCCCAGCCTCTCGCTGGGCCAAAGACATCTATGCCCCACTTCAGGCCAATGAACCTCTAGGCACTCCTAGCCCTAGGGATGACGAAGGAGCCACGGTCACCCTCAGAGCAATCGACACCCATCCTAGCATGCTTGATGGATGACCTAAGTTGGACACCACCATTGCAATAGCCAAGATGTAGGGATTATGGCACGGCCACCCTCAGAGCAATCGACACCCATCCTGGCATGCTTGACGGATGGCCCAAGTTGGACACCACCATTGCAATAGCCAAGATGTAGGGATGGTGTCCAAGGGAGCCAAGATGGTAGAGGGAGCCGAGATGGCAGAGGGAGCCGGCACAACCTCGACCTCCTTGTTGCTAGGATCAACATTCCTTGGGCTAGCAACGATGACCCAAGGAGTGCTTACCCTCGTCACCATCAGGGGGCCCCCAACTAACGGCCCCAAAGTCTTTGGCCTCTTTCTGATAGCCCTCTTCTTCCTGTTGCTCTTGGGAGTACCCTCTTCAATGTGGCCACTCAAATCGCATCATCTGATACCTACCTAATTACTGCAACAAACAAAAGTTAGTGCCTAGTTCAAGCAGCAATCTAATAAAAGACTTAAAAATCTTATCAAGAAAATTGATCAGGCTTAACTCGGCATCATACAAGTTTTGCTTAGTCAAAAGATCTCTTAGTAGAGGGATTTTCATGTCAGAAAGTAACCTGAAATCGTTCCAGTTGGAATCAATCACTCGATCCTTCGGATTAGGAGAGGTGTCCATTTTTTTCCAGGATGTTCAAAATCTCCAATATTGGTCAGATGAGATAAAGAAGAATCATGCCTTCTAATTATGGAGGGAACTAGAAAGGTTTATTAGCTTCCTTTCCTTTCTCAGGTTGAAGTACCAACCCATCGACTTGAGGAATCTATTTAGTTTAAAGAATGCCCTAAATAATGATAATCGAGTGTAGATGCCAAGGAGGTGACAAAGGACTATGAAGCCAACCAAGTCTTGGAATGAATTCGGACCGAACTACACAGGTATGACATCATACTGGTTCAGCACGTCCCGAATCAATGGGTGCAAGGAAAAGAGGAGGTCAATGTGAAGGTCTTCCTTGTACATAGCAAGGAAGCCCACTAGGATAGAGGCAATTCGGTTCTCTAGTCTCAGCACATGGAGAAGGAACTCATCCAAGATCCTGTACATCTCCCAAAACCTAGTGATGTCATCCTCGATCATGTTTGAGACCTCGAATATCAGCCTCATGGAAAGTCTGGTCAAGCTTTAAGAAGTTCCTGCCTGACCTTTCCTTTTAGGGACAGGGGATCTTTCCTCGGCCAGGGATTCCTCTCCTACCAAGTCCCTTCCTTCCTCTCCTGAGCCTCCTTTTTCACTAGGATGCTTCTCTGCCAGACTCACATCTTTGGACGAACCCTCAGGAGATTTGTTCCCCCGATACAAAGAATCGTCGAAGCTCATCACCCTCAAAAGATGGTTGACCGAGTGACTTTTGTCATTGAAAGACATCCTTCGAGAGTGCGAGGGCTGACTCAAGCAAAAGGCAAGAAAAGAGGATGCTTCTGCCCAAAGGACAAGTGAAAGAAGGAAGCAAAGAAGACTATAAATAAAAGAATGAGGATTGCTAAGAAGAAAGTGGAACACCCTGGACTCTACAAGAGTGCCTAAAGGAGCGGGGAAGGCAGAGACCAATCTAGAAGGGATTTTGGAGGGGCAGCACAAACCCTTTCTTCTGTAGTCGCCTCTCGAGCAAAAGAACCAGAATCTCTCAAACCCCTCAAGGGGTTGCTATTTATAAAGCCCTCAATCGATCAGGATAGGGAGCTTGGTATCCTTGAGGCACCTAGATCATGCCATGTCGACCATTCCTATCCAAGCATTGGCACGATGCTTCAAGAACCTAACCGTCTAATCACCTCTCTACCTCGAGCTCCGCATGCGGCATTTAAGGCTAGCAGCTGGAGGATAGCATGGCACTGCCTGTTGACTCCGGTATTGATTTTGATGAATAACAAAATACTTAAGTATATTTGAGTACTAACTATGTATTAAGTATGTTTATCAGAACATGGTACTCATATGTTAAAAGTTCAAATTACTTGTCATCTTGTTTAAGAAGTCAGTTTTATGGATAAAATTTCAAGTGAAATAGATCTTGGTACATAAGAATAACCTTGAATGACTCAAATCTTAAGTTTGAAAAAGTTTCAGCAGAGTTTTAGAAGGGTTTCAAGAAAGTTTTAGCCAAGTGTCAACTCATGAAAGTGAAGTATCGACTTAAGATGTTAACTCACAGATGTTTGAGCTGATACACAGAAAAAATTTCAAATGGAATGCATGAAGTGTCGACTCATGAAGCTCAAGTGTCGACTCATGTGTCGACTTTAGTGTTGACTCAAGATATGAGATAAAAATGTACAAACATACTGAAATCAAGCTTTCCTCAAGTATCGACTCATGAAGACGAAGTATCGATGCACTAATACATTTCAAAGAGCTTCAGAAGATATTTTTGACCTAGTGTTGACTCAAGTATCAACTCATGACCTAAAGTATCGATACTTGCAGGTCTGGATGAACAGTAATGACTAGTTTTTTTGAAATACAGAAATGGTTATTTTTATCCCTAACGGCTATTTTGTCCTCTTCAATGATCAAAAACTATGATTTATGGCTTGGAAAGGTATTTAAAGTGGACCAAACTCAAAAGGGATGCAACTAATGATATACTAATAAGAATTCATTTAGTATTTACTACATTTGAGTGAAGTTGAGCCTTCAAGTATTCAAGAGCTTTCAAGAAGCATTCAGGTCCATCCTTCAAGCATCCATTAAGGCTTCAACAACTTGAAGACAAGCATTTTCAGCAATAATCAAAGAGCTTCAAAGAGATACTTGCTTTGTTTTTAGAAAGCTTTATTGTATTCTTTACTTGTACTCAACTTTATTGTTGTTCCTATCTTCAAGTGGTTTGAAGCTAGTGATTTGGTTGTTAGTGAGCCTTGTTAAACTAACTTGGATTGTTGGTGAGTCTTGTAAAACCAACTTGGGTTTTTGGTTAGCCTAGAGAAAACCAAGAGGTTGTTAGTAAGCCTTGTTAAAACCAACTAGATTTTTGGTGAGCCTTATAAAAAACAAGGATTATGATTAGTGCATCCAAAAAACTAATCGGCTATAATCAAGTAAGATTATAGCAATTTTCCAAGGAAAGCTTGGAGAGTGGATGTAGGTGTCTTGGTGTGCACTGAACCACTATCCACTATATATCTTTGTATTTATGGTTGCTTGCTCTCTCTTTACTTGATCTTAGTTATTGTGCTTTAATTTTATTAATTTCGCTGCATATCTTCAAGCACACATATACTCGATTCACTAGCACCTTCATTGTATTTGAATTGGCACATTACTTGCAAAAAGTTTTTAAAAATCTAATTCACCCCCCCTCTTGGGTTGCTTCACTGTGCAACAAATGGTATCAGAGCCACGTACTCAGCTTATAGGTCTAACCGCCTTGAGTTAAAGATCTATAGCAGCCCCTTTATGTTCTAATATAATTGAGGGACAAGCCTCAAACGGACCATCTTACTTTAATGACACAAATTACATATATTGAAAAACTTGCATACAAATTTATATGCATTCTATAGATTATAATCTTTGGAAGGTAGTTGATAAAGGTCCATATATTCCTTCAATTATTGTTAATAGCATTTTCATTCCAAAACTTGAAGGAGATTGGGATGAAAATGATATTAAGCAATCCGAGCTTAATGTTAAGGTAATGAATTTGCTCTATTATGCATTGGATCCTAGTAAATTTAATAGAATTTTCACATGCACCTCTATGAAGGAAATATGGGATACACTTGAGGTTACTCATGAGGATACCAATCAAGTAAAAAATACTAAAGTGAACATGCTTGTACATACTTATAAGATGTTTAGAATGGAGCCCAATGAATCTATTATTGATATGTATACTAGATTTACTAATATTATAAATGGTATGAGAAGTCTTGGAAAGGTTATGTCTAATGCTGATCTTGTACATAAAATTTTCAGGTCATTGCCAACATCTTGGGATCCAAAAGTGATAGCAATACAAGAAGCTAAAGATGTTGAAACACTTCCCTTAAAGTAACTTGTAGGTTCACTCATGACTTATGAGTTGAACATGAAGCAAAAGATAGTAGAGCAGATAGAAAGAAGAAGCAAATAGCATTCAAATCTACTACACTAGATGAACCTTCAAGTGAAGAATTGGAGGAAGAAGAAAATGAGAATAAAGAAGCACTTATTACAAGAAAATTTAGAAGATTCATGAGAAAGAAGAAATTTCCTTACAAAAAGAAGCCTCGGCATAGCAAGGAAAAAGGAAAAGAAAAAGAAAAAGAGAAGGAGAATGATCAACCAATTTGTTTCGAATGCAAAAAGCCTGGACACTTCAAAATTGATTGTCCTCTCCTAAAAAGATTCAAGAAACAGTTTAAAAGGAAGGCAATGATGGCAACATGGAGTGAAAGTGAAGACTCTAGCTCAGAGGAAGAACAACTAGAAGTCGCCAATCTTTGCCTCATGGCTCAAGAAGATGAGGTACAATCTGAATTTGAACTTAATTTTATATTTGACAAACTTAGAGATGCTTTCGATGATCTCATGCATGAATATAAATTGCTGAAAAATAAAAATAAAAAGTTGAAAAGGTATGCTAATTCATTTTTTCATGAAAACACCAATCTTACAAATGAAAATAATGATTTAAAAACTAAGATTGATATTTTAGAAAAATAAAAGAATACTTTATCAATGGAAATAGAGGCTTTGAAAAGATCTAAGGTTGTTGCTACAAATAATGAGCTTTTAAAGAAAAATAAAGATCTTGAGTTAGAAAACAAGAAATACAAAGATGAGCTTAACAAAGTTAAACCATTTATTGATAAATTTACATTCAATTCTGAAAAGTTAAATCTATTATTGAACAATCAAAGAGCTATATTTTATAAAGCAGGACTTGGTTATAAATAGCAAAAGAAATACAAATTTTTCAAAAATTTCTTTGTTCATGCATCATCCAATGTTACTTGTTTTAGTTGTAAGAAATTCGGGCATAAAGTATATCAATGTGATTTAAGAAAGTTAAATAACTTTAGAAAGATTTGAGTTCCAAAAGAAATCATCCTTAGCACTAATCCTAAAGGACCCAAGATGGCTTGGGTGCCTAAAATAAAAACTTGATCTGTTTTGCAGGTGTTTCTTACAACCAAGGAAAAGAAGAGATTGTGGTATATTGACAGTGGTTGCTCAAGATACATGATAGGAGATGTAAAGCAATTTACATCTCTTGAAGCTCTGAATGGAGGGAGTGTAACTTTTGGAGATAATGGTAAAAGAAAAATTATTGGTATCGGTAAAGTTTATATCTCTCATTCTACTTTTATTGATAATGTTTTGTTAGTTGAAGGTTTAAAATATAATCTACTTTGTATAGTCAATTTTGTGATAAAGATTTTAAAGTGATTTTTGAATCATCTCTTTGCATGGTTTCTAGTCCTGATAATAATGGAGTGAGATTTATTGGAAATATGCATGGCAACATCTATCTTGCTGATTTTGATAATTTACCTTTACATGATGGTGAATGCCTAGTTACAATGAATTCCATAATTAATGAGACTAGTGGCTTTGGCATCGTAGATTAGGTCATGTAAGCATGAATCTATTTTATAAATTATACAAAAAGGATTTAGTAAGAGATTTACCAAAACTTAGTTTTGAAAAAGATAAAATTTGTAAAGTTTGTCAATTTGAAAAATAAACAAGAACATATTTTAAAACTAAAGGAATGATTGTAACTTCTAGGCCGCTAGAACTACTTCATATGGATCTCTTTGGACCAATTAGGACCACAAGCCTAGGAGGCAAGAGATATGGATTAGTTATGGTGAATAATTTCTTACGATTTATATGGATTTTGTTTTTAGCTCATAAAGATGAATCCTTTTTGGCTTTTACGAAGTTTTATCGAAAAGTTTCAAATGAAAAAGGTACTTTTATTATTTGTATTCATAGTGACCATGGAACTAAATTTGAAAATCAAGATTTTAAAAATTTTTGTAATGAAAAAGGAATTGAATACAATTTTTCTATACTTAGGACACCTCAACAAAATAGGATGGTAGAAAGAAAAAATCATACTTTAGAAGAAATGGCACGCACTATGCTTTGTGAAAATGATCTTCCAAAATATTTTTGGATAGAAGCTATTAATACTATCTATTATATTTTAAATCATGTTTTAATCAGACCAATTTTAAAGAAAATACTTTATGAGCTTTGAAAAGAAAGAAAATCTATCTTAAATATTTTCATGTTTTTGGTTGTCGATGCTTTATTCTGAATAATGGCAAAGATAAGCTAGACGAATTTGATGCCAAGTCAGATGAAGGTATCTTTCTATGATACTCTATATCTAGCAAGGCATACAGAGTGTTTAACAAAAGAACACTTATAGTAGAAGAGTCTATGCATGTTGTATTTGAAGAATCTACTAACAAGTTTTTTAGAAAAGAAGATGCTTCTGATGAATGTGCAGGTGTTGAAGGACTCAAAAAGTTAGCTTTAGATGATCTCCCATCAAAAAAAAATGAAAAAGATCAAAACAAAAAGGATGAAGAAGAAGCCACAATATCTTCACCAAAGGATCTACCTAAAGAATGGAGGTATGCTCATGGACATCCTAAGAGATTAATATTAGGTGATCCATCGAGAGGGTAAGAACTAGATTCTCAATTAGAAATGAATGTGATTACATTACTTTTGTTTCTCAAATTGAACTTAAATATATTGAAAAAGTAGAAAAAGACCATAATTGGATGATTGTTATGCAAGAAGAACTAAATTAATTTAAAAAAATAATGTTTGGACTCTAATTAAAAGACCATCTAATATTTTCATAATTGGTACAAAATGGGTATATAGAAATAAATTAGATAAAAATAGAATAGGAACTAGAAATAAGGCTAGACTGGTAGCTAAAGTCTATAATCAAGAAGAAGGAATTGATTTTGATGAAACCTTTGCTCCAGTAATAGACTTAAAGCCATTAGATTATTTTTAGCATTTGAATGTTTTATGGATTTTAAACTATTTTAAATGATTGTTAAAAGTACATTTTTGAATGGTTATCTAGTTGAAGAAGTTTTTGTTGAATAACCACCTAGTTTTGAAAATCATACTCATTCTGATCATATTTTCAAATTGCACAAAGTACTTTATGATTTAAAGCAAGCCCCCCGTACATAGTATGAAAGACTCAGTAAATTCTTGATTGAAAATGGTTTTTCAAGAGATCATGTAGATACTACATTGTTTTTAAAGAAAAAGGCTGATGATTTCTTAGTAGTACAAATCTATGTGGATGATATTATCTTTGGTGCTACTAATGAATCTCTTTGTCAAGAATTTGCAAAGCTAATACAGGGAGAGTTCGAGATGAGCTTAATGGGAGAGTTGAATTACTTCCTCGAACTCTAAATTAAGCAAACAATTGAAAGGATCTTCATTAACCAAGCTAATACATAAAGGAGATCTTGAAAAAGTTTGGGATGGAGAAGACTACACCAATCAGAACACCAATGAGCCCTTCATGTAAGCTTGATAAGGATGAGTCTGGTAAAAAAGTTGATTAAAAATTTTATAGAGATATCATTGGATCATTATTGTACTTAACTGCTACTATACCAGATATTATGTTTAATGTATGCATGTGTGCTAGATATCAGTCTGAGCCTAAAGAATCATATTTATTGGTTATTAAACACATACTTAGATATTTATCTAGCACTATTAATATTGGACTATAGTACTCTAAGAATTCAACTATAGATTTAATTGCATATTCTGATGCTGATTTTGTTGGTTGTAAATTAGATGGAAAAAGTATATCTGAAACTTGTCAATTTCTTGGAGTTAATCTAATCTCATGATTTAGCAAGAAACAAGATTCATTTATACTATCAACAACTGAAGCATAATATATTGTAACTGGAAGTTGTTATGCTCAAATCTTGTGGATTAAATAACAACTCGAGAATTTTGGCATCAAACTAACTAAGACACCAAAAAGATATGACAATACTAGTGCTATAAACTTAACCAAAAATCTTGTTCAACATTCTAGAAGTAAGCACATTGAAAGTATACATCATTTTATTAGAGATCATGTTCAAAATAATGATGTAATGCTTAAATTTGTTTGCACTGAAATGCAACTAGCTGATATATTAACCAAGCCTCTCCATGAAGATAGGTTCTGTATGATTAGAAGGGAATTAAGGGTCATTAATTCATTTGATTAAATTTCGATCTCTTTATGATCTTTCAAATTCTCCTTGAAACTTTTCTGATCATATATCCTTGAAAATCATGTTTAATCACTCATATTCCGTTAAAATGAATTTCTACAATTTTCTGGGTTTTTTCCCTTTTTTTTTTGAATTTTTATCGAAGTGTCGATACTTTGAAGTATCGACACCTCCAAGTGTCGACACTTGGCTTGAAGTCATGAGTTGACACTTGACCGACGAGAGTCCGAGAATAATTAAGGAAAACCAATCATTTTCTTCCATTTTTTTCCTAAAATCCTTGAGCCGACTCACCTTTGAACAGTTTCCCGACCTCCACTTCACTCCGATCACTGTTCTAATAGCCAGATTTGTCATTTGAGCCTTGTTCTTCTCTGTTCTTCCTGTTTCCTCGTGATTTTATCGTAAGATTTCTATCCTTTTGCCCTACATTATTTCTTTCCCTATTTCTCTGATCAATGGGGCCTAGGAAGCAAGTTGTCAAGAGATTCTGTCCAACTGCAGAGGATACAGAGCGGCACACAAAGGCATGTCATGAGGATCATAGAGAAAAGCGACCTGTTTAGCATGAGATTCCTACCAGACCGCCTGTTCTTGGAGCTGATAGGATGTCCTCCAAGGCCATCGTTGGAGGATGGTGCGTGGACTTCGACTTCTTGGACCAGCACCATTTTCGCATTGGGCAGTGGTTGAGAGATGCCGAACTAGCACATTTCTGCTCGTTGACTAAGCGATTCTACCCTGGCTTGATTAGAGAGTTCAATGGTACATTAGCCAGAGGAGCGGACAGTTGGATTGCTAAGGTCCAAGGAAGAGAGATTTTGCTCACTACTGAGATACTGAGCAGGGTTTGGAAGATCCCTATAAGGGGGACAGTTGCCAACTCATTAGTGGACAGGATGAGCGGTTTCTGTTGTATCTTTAAGACTGATGACATTAGGAAGCGAGCCACGATGGTAGCCTCCAGACCCTCACCAGAGATGAGACTACTTCATCACATTGTCGTCTGGATTCTTCTGGTGAAGACTAGATATTTTGACTTCATCACAGAGTGAGAGCTGCCGGTGATGGTTTCGTTGATTCAGCAGACTTTGGTATGCCTCCCAGTCCTTATGGTACACCAGAGGACTGAGATTGCTTCTAGTTGGAGACTGTGTTTGCCCTATGGCATGGGTCTTACCATCCTTTTCCGAGCATATGGAGTCATCGTAGATGGAGAGCCATACAGGCAGTTACTTCATACAGACATCTATGATGAGCATTCTTTATATAGGAGGGATATCATCTACACAGGGGTCAGTGAAGACGTAGAGTATCAGGTCAGACCACTGATGTAGATAATGAGGATGCTGAGGAGGAGCGGATCTACAGAGATGAGGCCAAGCCTTCTAAGCCATCAAGGGACATACCTGAGCCTTGGTCCGCGCCATCAGTTTCGGCACAGCCATAAGTGCCACCTCCTATTGACAGCATTGAGGACAGGATTGCTCGACTGGAGACAGACACGATGATCATCAGATAGTGAGTCGATCAGATGCACTTGGAGATGAGGGCAGGTCACCAAGAGATGAGGGATGGCTTTACTGCTATCCTGGCTACTCTAGATAGACTGACATCCACCAGGGCACCCTCACCCCCATCATCATCAGATTCTCCACCAGCACCTCTAGCACCTTCTACTCCAGCTCCAGATTCAGAGGCAGGAGTTGGTCAGGGAGATTCCTCAGCTGATTTTGATGTGGGAGACTACATAGCAGACCCCGAGATAGATGTTGCTGCTCATCAGGGTACTATGCTTACAGTGGATGAGACTCTAGTAGCTGCTCCTAATCCTGATTCATTATCCAGACACCCATCATTCCCAGTACTCTAGTGATTCTTTCTGATTATCATATCTCTACCCCTGTTCTATATTCTGATCCACCAGTTGACCTTCCTACACCTATGATTCCTTCATCTACCCTTCATACATTATCATTGATTCGGGAACTTGGGTTCTACACACCCAATTTCTATATTCTTCATTCTGGACCTATTTTTGATGCTACTCCATCTGACCGTGCCACATCTTCTACTCCTACCACTAACATTGCATCTTTTTCAGCACCAGCATGAGGGTGAGCACGTGACAGATGCAGAGGCTGAGGACATGGCGATGCCCCCAGACCTACTAGGACTAGACTTTCTGATCTCCGGCCGATGTGGCCGCGACCCCGTCTCTCTAGGATTACAGGGCCTATTATTTTAGAAATCGAATCTTCCTTTGATGAGGAAAGCACCCCCTAGGGGCAGTGTACTAGGTAGTAGCATTTCATTTTCATGTTTGTTTGCTTTGATGTACTTTACTTTATTTTGAATCTTGTATCAACTTTTATGTCAAATGTATCAAATTTATGAAATTCTATATAAAGTATCATTTCTGGCATTTCTTTGTATCATTGTCTCTTGTCCATCTTATTCTATTTGTTTTGCACCCATTTTCAGGATGACAAAAGGGAGAGTATTTAAGGGGAGTAATTAATGAAATAATTAATTAATGACAAAAGAAGAGAGTAATAAGTAATAACAAAGAATAAATAATTTGAAAAAGAGAGCACAAAGTAAGGGGGAGAAAATTTTGAAATTGAATTTTTCAAAATGCTAAAATTATTTTCAGATCATACTTTGAGGGAGAGCTTTTATTCTATGCCTTGTTACATTTCAGTTATATGCTAAAACTCCTCATTCCTATTTGTTATGTTCTGATACTTTCTTTTCTTATTTTTATATATGCTCTGATACTCCTTATTTTTATTTTTCATGAACTGATAATTTTGCTCTGATACTTTATTTTTGGTATTGATACTCTTAGAGTTTGTCTTTATTATTTTTGCTCTAATACTCTTCCTGATTTATTCTGTTTTTGGTAAAATATCTATCTTTCAAATATATTTTAGCTCTGATACACCTCTTGAGCATCTTACATAAACAACTTAGCTTCGATACATTTTAATCATAACTCTGATTTTTCATAATTTCTAATTCTGATACATTGAAATTACAGCTCTAACATTGAAGTTATATGAATTGAATTCATTCTCATGCATACATCTAGCTTTGATACATTGAAAATGAGTCTTAGCTCTTAATAATCATTACAAATTCATACTATAATACTTATCATCATTAGCTTTAATACTTATAGCAAAATGCTCTATACTTATTGCAATTCTTTTGAGCTTGCTATGGATATATATACTTAAAGATTTTGTCATCATCAAAAAAGAGAAGATTGTTGACTCAGGTATTGATTTTGATGAATAACAAAATACATAAGTTTATTTGAGTACTAACCATGTGTTAAGTGTGTTTATCAAAACAGGGTACTCACATGTTGAAAGTTCAAATTACTTGTCATCTTGTTTAAGAAGTCAGTTTATGGATGAGATTTCAAGTGAAATAGATCTTGGTACATAAGAATAACCTTGAAGGACTCAAATCTTAAGTTTAAAGAAATTTCAGTAGAGTTTCAGAAGGGTTTCAAGAAAGTTTCAGCCAAGTATCAACTCATGAAAGTGAAGTGCTGACTCAAGGTATCGACTCACAGATGTTTGAGCTGATACATAGAAGAAATTTTAGATGGCATGTATAAAGTATCGACTCATGAAGCTCAAGTATCGACTCATGTATCAACTCAAGTATCGACTCAAGGCTTGAGACAAAAATGATATAGAACATGCTGAAATCAAGCTTTTCTCAAGTGTTGACTCATGAAAATGAAGTGTCGACTCAAGTATCGACTCATCAGAAGAAGTATCAATGCACCAGTACATTATAGAGAGCTTTAGAAGATATTTTTGACCTAATGTCGACTCAAGTATTGACTCATACATCGACTCATGACCTGAAGTATTGATACCTGCAAGTATGGATAAACAGTAATGGCTAATTTTTTTGAAGCACAGAAATGGTCCTTTTCACCCCTAAAGCTATTTTCTCCTCTCCAATAGTCAAAAACTATCATTTATGGCTTGGAAAGGTATTTAAAGTGGACCAAACTTAAGAGGGATGCAACTAATGAAATACTAATGAGAATTCATTGAGTATTCACTGTATTTAAGTGAAGTTGAGCCTTCAAGCATTCAAGAAGCATACAAGTCCATCCTTCAAGCATCCATTAAGACTTCAACAACTTGAAGACAAGCATCTTTAATAGCAATCAAACATCTTCAAAGAGATACTTGTTTTGTTTTTAAAAAGGTTTATTGTATTCTTTACTTGTACTCAACTTTATTGTTGTTCCTAGCTTCAAGTGGTTTGAAACTAGTGATTTGGTTGTTGGTAAGCCTTGTAAAACCAACTTGAGTTTTTGGTTAGCCTAGAGAAAACCAAGAGGTTGTTGGTGAGCCTTGTGAAAACTAACTAGATTTTTTGTGAGCCTTGTGAAAACCAAGGGTTATTATTAGTGAACCCAGAAAACTAATCGACTATAATCAAGTAAGATTATAGTGAATTTCTAAGAATAGCTTGGGGAGTGAATGTAGGTGCCTTGGTGTGCACCGAACCACTATATATCTTTGTATTTGTGGTTGCTTGCTCTCTTTCTTTACTTGATCTTAGTTATTGTGCTTTAATTTTATTAATTTCGCTGCATATCTTCAAGTACACAAACACTTGATTTACTAGCACCTTCATTATATTTGAATTGGCATATTACTTGCAAAAAAATTTTAAAAACCAAATTTACCCCCTCCCTCTTAGGTTGCTTCGCTGGGCAACACTGCTCAACTGGTCCACAATGATCGCATGCACTTTCAGGGATGGCAGCATGGCCCTTCAAGTACCAAGGTAATGACTCTCCTTCACCGTCTCGATGCTCCCCCCAAAGTGACAAGATGGCCCTTAATAACTCCTAGATGGCAAATTCGAAGCTAGAAAGCAAGATGATGAACCTAATGCTCGAGGCTAGCAAAGTGGCTACTCCTAACTCATCAAAGTGGCTAACCCCCGACAGGTCAACTCAGCGCCACTTCGGACTTAAGAGTGGGGGTATCTGTTATGGCAACTACTCCTTCCTAGCCCTGAGATGCTCGTTGGACAGCCAACTATGGTATCAACAATCATCGAGTGACCGGGCAACTCTCTTATCACCGGCCACCTCTCATAGAAGCTTTGAAGGGCTCCATGGCCATGGCCAAGTCTCATCATTATCAAATTCTTAATCAGCCATGAGCCAGGTTTTTGCTCAGTCGGGTGGATCTAAGATCAGTACCATGTACCCTCTCTCGGCTCCTGATCCATGCTTGGTGTTTGGCCCTTGTTTGATAAGACCCACCCCTAATGCTTAGCCACCTTTTGGTATCAAGGCTACTATAATCGACCCTACATGCTCCAACTAAACCAGTCTTTTCATGTGTCTGTCGATAACGGCATAGGGCTGACACAATTAGCTAGCAAGTTCATGGAAGACAATGCCTCAACAAAATCAGTGACCTCTATAGAAAGGATACTAGTGAAAGGAATCCCATGAAAAGGATCCTAATAACTTATCAGAGTTCGTTATGCTTACCAGAGGCCACTACCCTAGCAACTTGCCCACAACCCCACATAACACTATAAATAGGTGAGATGAACACTTGGTGAGGTATGGCTATCTTGAGGGCTCCTTTCTCTTACACCCACATGGTCACCACAGCACCTGGCTCTGGTAGCTATTACCCATTCCATCCCATCTTTCTAACTTGATCATCGAAGTGTCCCTGTCTGTAATTCCAGTTTGGGACCTTTTGTAGGACTTGTCAATGAGTGGTCGAAAGTGATGTCCAACTTCATCGGAAGGAATCAGAGGACCCTCAATACCACCACTACCACTTGAAGGATGATTTGGTAGCAACATGGACCAAAGAGATCTATGACATCAACCATTATGCCAGAAAGAGCCAAGGATGTGCGAGCCAAAGCTAAAGGATGCCATGGTTTTTATTTCATCCAGGTGGGCACGATTCCCAAACTTGTATTCAAGAAGGAAGAACCAAGGATGAACGAGTCCAGGCCAGAAGAATACCTCGACTAAATGCCTTGGCCAATAGGACACTACCATGAACGATGAAACAAAAAGATAAGAAGGATTCCTTGGCCATGAATGATGAACCAACTCTCTCTCCCATGAGAAAGCTTCAAGTCAATGGTGCACCGTTGGCCGGGGATTACCTGAAGGTGGATGAACTTGCTGATTCACAGGGCAGTAGTGGATTCTGAACATCCTCCCATAGCATATCCTTCTCCTATTGCCAAAAGGGGCCAGTCTCAAGCTTCAGCCCCTTGCATCTACGTCGGTGCCCCATTAACCACCATGAAGGCACGAGCACAAACCTCTTTTGACACAATTGCCTTAAGCATCGTGAGAGGCACCTTTATGTTGGCAACGATGGTGGTCGATGACCACTCCAAAAAGCCTAGCTTCAAAGAAGTCAAGTTCTTAAAGAATCTATGCCCAGTGTCAAATCCAAAAGTTTAAGGGATTCTGTCATTCAAGCTATAGAAACTCCTTCCATTTACCGGTAATACAAATTTTATTTTTCAAGTCTATTATTTTCATATATTTTTGTATGTTAATCTACATTTTACGAAGCAGAGGATTAATGCTAAATGATCCTCCAAGACCGGCGAAGTATCAGTACTGCCTGAGTAGATCATATTAAGCATTCCTAAAAATCTGCCTCAGATCATATCGAGCACTCTCAAAAAATTGCCTAATTCTATATTTGCCTTTCTAAATATTTACCTCGAGTAGGAGTCCACACACTATAATGAGCTGAAATATCTCAGCCAACTATTCAAAATGACTTTCCTTACCTTATCCCTAGTAGTTCTTTCCATGTTTTAATAATAATGAAAAGGATTTACATTAGGACAGTCCATATCTCTGCCAGTTCATAGAATGGTATTGAAGGTAGGAGCCCTCTGGTCATGCCCAGTATCCCGGCTGCACAAACATCATTGCAATAAACATAAAGAAAAAGACTGATAAAATTAGGAGGGGGGATTCAGAAAAGGATGCCTATGATTGGTGCTGAGCGATGAGGGTCAACAATGATGCCTCTTGATCTATCAAGTTAACTATGAAGTCCCAGCTTAACAATAGTGGACCAATGAGTCCTCGCCCTGTATTTGGCCTTCTGGGTTAACTATGAAGTCTCAGCTCAATGGTGACAAACCAATGGATCCCTTACCCTTCTATCAGATTGAGTTAATTAGAAGGTCCCGATATAAAGATGAGAGGTAATCAAAAGGTCACTCCCCCATTAGTACATCAGGCTAACCATTAGGGCTTTCAGCCCTATAAAGGCCATTAGTTGACACTCCTATGAGGAGGCCTTTAATTGGTGATTAGTCGTCCCCCAAATGATCGTCGATTGATCAAAGCCCCAAAATAATTTACTCCAACTAGCCATTGATCAAACAATCCCAAGACTCTCCAATGACCGTTGGACGACCAAAATCTTAAGGACCTTTGATTAGTCCAACAAAGTTTAAATCTTAAAATAGCTTATCAATGTAACGAACCATGATTGACCTTGAAATCTTGTTCTAGCATTATTGTTTGCATACGGGCACCAAAGAAAACTATCAAATTTTTGTTCTCTAACAATATTCTTCGGGTGTATAGTTGGAGCTACTCCTCAGCTCGAGACTTTGTACTCAAACTAAGAAGTGGGGGGTATTAATGAGGGGGAAATCATCCACCCTCGGCATCTTAAGGACTCCTGAGAGAGATGAAGGCACAAATAGTTATTGGCTGCATCCCAAATGAACCATGGTCAAACTTAGGCCCTAGCTAAGTCCTGTCCTTTAGTCTTCGGCCCTCAACCCTCTTACTGGGTCCTTAGTGTGACAGGTTGTCGGCCAGTTGATCTTCATCATGGCTAAGTCCTATACTTCAGCCTTTGGCCTTTAGCTTCGGCCCTTGACCTTCAACCCATGGCCTAGTAGGCCTTCAGCCCTCTTCATCAAGAGTCTTCAGCATGGCTGACCTTTAGTTCTCTTCATCCTTAGTTTAGTTTATACTTAGCCTGATTCACCTTTAAAAGGAAAGAAATCTCTTAGTAAAATGCTACCATGCAACTTTAGGGAGGTTCATTCGATGCTCATTTCCATGCATATGATAACATGGCCAGGAGGTCATCTCGCATAATCTCTACTAATCCCCTCTAGTAAGAGGGATGTGACATATTTTCAGTTACGATCCCTGACACCATTAAAGAAGGCAATTGGCAACACAACATATAAAATCTCTTTAAAGAGAAGATAAATATCCTGACACAATCTGCAGCCCTGTCATTTTTCATTAAAACCCACCAAGAATCTTGACATTTTGAAAATGCCCTCATCTCCTTGGTATAAAAGGGAGCTCCTTGGGAGCCCCCAAGGTACACTCTCTCTTTCTCTCTATGTATATTATCTTTTCTTCTCTACTTATCCTCATTATTGTCCGAGACTGACATGAGCATCAGAGTGCCATCATCGGTGCCATCCTTGACAAGATTTTTTATAGGTACAGCCTATGAGCACCATCTCCTCTAGTAAACTCTAGTGGCGAGTAAGATTTCAGCCCCAACAGTCTCTAAGTTAGTTAAGGGCCTCCCTAATATTAGCACACATAAATCTTGCAATGTATGCGGACACCTAATATAGTGCTAAATTGGCTTTCCGATAAACATAACTAACAATTATGATTGTGTAACCACTTAGCAAAGTGATGGGGGATAACGGGTAGGATCGTTGGCGAACCTAGAAGTCACCAAAACTAGGATATCATTTTTTTTTTGGATTTTTTTTTCTAGGGATGGTGAAGGAACAATGGAGATGGAAGACTTAAGATTTGGAACTCATAGACTTTAGGACTCACACTAACGAAGAGACCTCTCACCTCTAGGGCATTCCACCCATCTCAATACTTGGAGGCGTTATGATGAATCTCAAAAGACATGAGAGGATAAAGAAAATGGAATTAAAGGAAAGGGGATAACTAGACATGACCTATCATCATGTCCTGGGGTTGGGCCTCATACCCTCTCCTCACGGAGTGAAAGAAAAGAATCTCTCTTTCCTAAAAACTCAGTTTTATTGACCAAACTTTTTTTTTACAAAGGACTGAGGGTGGTATTTATAGACCTGTCCAACCCTCATTTAAATTTGAATACAAAATAAAAAGATAGGGATGATTCAAATTCAAATACAAGATAGGATAAGACCTATCCATATCTCAATCCTAACAAATCAAATCCTAATTCAAATTTCAAACAATCGATAAAGATAAATCCTAAATTTATTTTGGATATGCTCCAAGATTCGTGCAACTTCAGGATCCGTGCTTGCTTCAGGATCCGTGCTGGTGATGTCCCCATCATTCTTCTGATGTGGGAAGAACTCGACTCCGTCGAGTATGGATCAGCGAGGATTGTGCAGCTTTAAGGAACGTGCAGAATCTTGAATCAATAATAGGAGATGGCACTTTTCTTTAAGAAACGTGCGGTTCCCCTAACTGAAGTCAGCAGCAAGGGTGTGGAGAAGTCGGCAGCGGGGGTGGGGGGATTGCATTCACGTTCGTGCAATCCCTCTTCATCTTCACAGACCGAAACCAGAATAGGGGCTCGCGGAGGGGTGTCGGGTGCGGAGATGGGGAGGCGTCACAGGCATGGGCGGCACAGATGCAGGGAGAGGAGGGCACGGTTCCGCCGGCTCGGGCTCTCCGGTGGATGTCGGGCATCATGGCAGTAGGGACGACTGGGTTCATCGGCATCTGGAATGTTTGGCAAAGGAGAAGCCTTGGTATCCCTTGTAGGCATAATACACGATCCTTGTATAATAGAATCCTGGAATGAAAAGTATCGATCCCAAAATGGCAAAGGAAACTCCATGGGCCCGGTCACCGCCGACTCGGTTGCAGGCCATGACGGCACCGATGATGATGCCGAGGGAACCGAAGACGAGGAGGGAGACTGCGAGGGCTATCTCCTTAATGGGCGGCCGGTTCTGGACGACATTGGGGGATTCCATCATGATGTCCTCATCCGAGATGGAGAAGGCGTTGTCGACGTACACCATGGGAAATGGAGGCCGAGAGCTTCGAGAGAAATACGAGAGAAGTGGCCGAGAGAAAGAGGAAACGAAACTGGCTGCAGCTTCTCTGTCCTTAATTTTCTCTCTTCCTTCTGCCACTGGTTTTGTATGGGTTGGAACTTGGAACAGAGATGAAGAACAGAAGAAGCTCGGTGGGTCGGGGAACGCGTGAGAATGAAATAAGATCGTTGGTGAAGCATCGGGCGATGGACTTGGAGTCATCGGAGGGGTGGACAATGGCGAGTCTGTAGCTGGAGAAACACTCCCACTTGGAGGAAGACGACAACAAGAAGAAGAAGAACAGCTTGCTACAGATGATGGAAAACCTGATAATTTTCGAATAAACCGGCTTCTGGTAGACACGGAAGCCTTCCGAGCAACGTCGGATCTTGAGTCGGACTCATCCTAACCCATCCCGCTATCCTCCGGGCCTCCAGAATGAACTGGGAAATTCCTTCTTTGACGGTCTGGCGCTTCTCGTGGATCTCGTGGATGGAGGCGGAGAGCTTCCAGTAAAGGGGGCAGCCAATGTAGAAAGCGACGAGGAGAATAGCGACGACGGCGATGACGCGGAGAGAAACCCTAGCAGCAGAGGAGACCATGGCGGAGGTCTGCTACTTGTGGGGGACACCTGCGGTGGTGGCGGTAGCAAGAAATCGGCCTATCGAATTTGGGGCGGTTGGTCACAGTCGGACCCAATCTCGGCCTAATTTTCTGGCTGGTGGTGGAGCATGGGAAAACTGTGTGATGATCTTGGGAGTTCTGATCGGTGGAGGCAGTTCCAGGCGGTGGCAGCGGGGGCTCTCTAGTTGGGATTCATCCCTGATTAGAGGAAGGATAGGGAGGTCTCGAGCGGTGGCGGGATCTAGTCGGTGCCGTGATGGGAGGAGAGGACAGAGGTGGAGGCCGGTGACGTGGGTAGCATGGCTCAAAAGGTGGGGTTCTTACTCACAAGCGATTGGCAGTTCAGTGGGACTGGGACAGACTTGGCCAGCAATGACATCCGTGGATGGGCTCCGGTGAGATTTTGATCTGATTTTTTTTTTTTTGAGATGGTGTTATGAAAAAAAGATAGATCGCTGGAGCTAGTGAGGGGGATCTGGAATGATATTGAAGGTACCCTAATTTTTTAGCTCTGATATCAAAATTAATGGGGGATGGATCAAGGGAAGGATCGTCGGTGAGCTGAGAAGTCGTCAAAGATTAAGGTATCCTATTTTTTTTCGATTTTATTTTTCTAGGGATGAATGTCGACAGCGAAGATATCCATGATGTAGGACTAGAGGGCGAGGGCGAGAGGCCGACGGTGCTATTGCCAGAGGAGGTGGGAGACGCGGTGGGCCTGGACAGCGAGGAAGCCCTTATAGTTGAGGAGGTAGTGGGAGAAGGAGGAGCAGGCGGGGTCATGGTGGTGGGTAGCAAGGAGGTCGGCGATGATGGATGCGCGGATGGAGGGTTGGGTGGAGAGGGAGCCGAGGAAGAGGTCATAGAGGAGGGTGGAGAAGAGAGTCGAAGAGTAGAGTTTGTTGGCGAGGTGGAAGGATTTTTGTTCGCAGAGTGGAGGTGCAGCGCAGCAACAAGGAGGTGGGGTGGGGAGTCAGGCATTATGAAGATAGCAAAGGGGCATCGCCGTTTAGATCGGGAGGCCACGAGGCCAGAGGTTTGAATTGATGTGGAGACTTCACGGGCTATGGAGACTTCACGGGCGGAGATAGGATTTCACGGAAGGCATAGAGGAGGGGGGCTCGGCCTGGGAGAAGCGGCGGTTGGAGACGACTCTGGGCGGAGCTTTGGTGGGAAAGACTGGCAGGGCTCTAGCATGGACTGGATGGGAGGAATATTCATGGCGACAGGGGGGGAAGGAAAGGGGCACCAGCAGCGGAGGTGGGGCTCGGGGCGGGGCTTCGACCGCAGCGATGGATGTGGTTCCCATGAAAGAGGATGGTCAACAGCGTAGCCGACTCAGGCAGGGACGGGGCTTGTGCGGTTGGAGTTTGGCAGCAGGCGACGATTCCATTTCGATGATAGTGGACGATAGAGGCGGTCATTGGTTCCGCAACTAGGCATTCAGCAGGTGCAGATGGGGCCTTGGAGCTGGGCGGTGAGTGTCGGCGGTGTCCTCTGGTCGGTGCGGCATTGTGTGCGAAGATTTGGATAAGAAGACGAAGGCGGAGCCAGGGAAGGTGTTGATCAAATTTGGAGGACGGCGATTGTTCCGGTCAGGATGATCGGGTGTTCATGGCAGCAGATTAGTGGGATGGGCAGCATGGTGATTCGGTGGTGCAAGGACATGGAAGAGAGAATGGGGTATTGGGATGATACGGGAAAAAAAAATATACCATAATTTTTCTGGGCTCTGATACCAAAAATTGATGGGGGACAAGGGGTAGGATCGTTGGCGAGCCTAGAAGTCACCAAAATTAGGGTATCATATTTTCTTTTTTGGATATTTTTTTCTAGGAATGGTGAAGGAACAATGGGGATGGAAGATTTAAGGTTTGGAACTCATGGACTTTGGGACTCACACTAACGAAGAGACCTCTCATCTCTAGGGCATTCCACCCATCTCGATACTTGGAGGCGTTAGGATGAATCTCAAATGACATGAGGGGATAAAGAAAATGGAATCAAAGGGAAGGGGATAACTAGACATGACCTATCATCATGTCCTGTGGTTGGGCCTTACACCCTCTCCTCATGGAGTGAAAGAAAAGAATCTCTCTTTCCTAAAAGCTCATTTTTATTGACCAAACTTTTTTTTTACAAAGGACTGAGAGTGGTATTTGTAGACCTGTCTAACCTTTATTTGAATTTGAATACAAGATAAAAAGATATGGATGATTTAAATTCAAATACAAGATAGGATAAGACCTATCCATATCTCAATCCTAACCAACCAAATCATAATTCAAATTTCAAACAATCAATAAAGATAAATCCTAAATTTATTTTGGATATGCTTTGAGATTCGTGCAACTTCAAGATTTGTGCTTGCTTTGGAATCCGTGCTGGCGATGTCCCCATCACAAAGCTATGATATCACGAAGTAGGGAAATCCCCATGTCCTATCGCATGCCTTCTTGGATCCAGACTACTATCATGGTGGAGTCTACCTCATTAATGAGGTGATGGGCTCATAAGATCATCCAAGCATAAGCAACTCCACCCCATGCCCCATGAAGCTCTACTATAGGAACCATCGGCTCAAAGAGGTAGCTCTTTCCTGTCACTAACAACCCCAACCCCGGTCCTTGGATAACAAATCCAGCACCGCCTTGACTATCTTTGACATTGTCATCAAAATTAATATTAAGATGCAATGGAGGAGAGGGCACCCAAGAAATAAACACTCATTAGGTTACTGCAAGAGCAAGGTGTGGGTCCTAGGTCTTTGTGGGCCTCAAGATTACATTCAAAATCTCCAAAGCATGAGTACAAGCTCACTACAAAACAACTCTCGCCAGGCACCTCCTTGATTCAAAGACTAGACTATTCTTGGATAACCTTATATGATATACAATATAAGTTGCTAGGATGCCACCTGCCCTGGTAGTCTACCCTCCAGTTGTCTACCTCAGAACTCCAAAAAGGTTAATACTAGATCTCCAAATTGGGAGATCAACCCATGTAATCCTGCAATACACCATACATGTCTGGCTCTTGGACAAGTGAAGAGCACATGGTCCACATTTTCATCCTTGCATCCATAGCTTAGGCAGGTTGATTGGAGGCGCATACCTCTATCCCTTAAGATGGATCTGGTTGGAAGCCATCTCTAAGCTGCCTTTCAAAGGAAGAGGCTTATCCTCAGATAAACACCGGTCCTCCTTGTCCAACCAATGTCAAGGCTCTTGTGGGGCTCATGTTGATATATGTGGTAAAGATCCACCATCTTAGCTCTTGAATTACAAGAGAATCTTTGGACCCTAACATCTTGGCAACTATGAATAGGGATTACCATGGACATGATGCACTCACACATCAACTCCCCAAAGACTCAAGTCATAGCCTCTTGGTTCTAGTCTTTACTGTCCAAAAGGAACAGATTAGAAACCCTCATGGTGTCAGTTACCTCCAAGCTAATGAAGGTCAACCATCAGTTCAGAGGCAAGTTAGCTATCCATGGATCAAACAGGACATTCACTGATCGACCATCCCCTAAGATCCATCTAGTCTAGGAAATCACATTAGGGGCTCGAGCACAAATTTCTCTCCATATAATCGAGCTATGCTAACTGGCCCGAACCTCCTCTCCACTATATCATGGGCCATACTTGGCCTTCAGCATCAAACTCTACAGGCTATATGGACTAAGAAGAAACCTAGCTGCATGTCTGACAATCAAAGCCTCCCTCCTCATAGCCAATAACTGAATGCCAAGACCTCCATCCTTTAATGGCTGACACACCATGTCCCAAGCTAAGAGATGTAAACCACCCTCTCTAGTGCACGAGCCCTATAAGAAGTTATGAAAAGATTGCTCTATCCTCGATACCATGATTTTGGATAGAATCACATTCGAAAAAAGATAGATGGGCATCAAGCAAAGAACTGAGCTCACCAAGATGACTCTGCCATCATAGAGAGAGCTCTAGCCTACCACCCTTCCAAATGCTCCTAGATTGTCTGCTTCATGCAACCACATTCCACCCTCTTGAGCTTGAACCTATAATAGGAACTCCCACGTACTATAATGTCCCAGTATGCTCGATAATGTCAAATATGTCTTTGATACTGTGATGCAGTTGAGTTGGTGTTCATAAATTGAGGTGCACCATAGACTTTGAGGAGATTCACCTTCTATCCCGAGACAAGACAATACTCCAAGATTCTCATGAAGCCATTAGTAGTCTAGATAGTCGCCCGACCCATAAGTAAGCAACATCTGCAAATAGCAAATGCAAGATCAGCTAGGCTCCTAGAGCTGGGACATAAGGATTTAAAACCAGCCCCCAGAATATAGTACGCAAAGCTCGTGATAAAGCATCAGTACAAATAATGAACAAGTAAAGGGATAGTGGATAACCTTGTTGTAGCCCAACTATGGAGCAGAAAAAAATTTAATGGAGTCCCATTGATTAGAATGGTAAAGGAAGGGCTTTCTATGCACACCATGATCCAACCTATCCAGCATGGAAGAAAACCAAAGTCCAATAAGGCTATTCAAGAAAGCTCCAACTCACACGATCATATGCCCACTCCATATCCAACCTAATCACCATGAGACAGATGAGTAGAGGCATGGCATAGATCATGCATGTGCTCCTGGGCAATGACGACATTGTCCGAGATGCTGCATTCTCCAATAAATGCCCCTGCTCAGAACAAATAAGTCATGGAAGGATAGGCTTTAACCTAGTAACCATTAGCTTTACACAAATTTTATATAAGGTTGTGCATAAGTTGATTGGTCTGAAATGACCTAGCTTAGTAGCATCCTACCATTTTGGTATCGAAGCAATAAGTCCACTTCCAAGGTTCAGGCACCACTTCAAGCTGAATGATAGGCTAGTATCATTTGAAGAAAAGAGAAGGAAAACCATCTGTTTGGTCCTTAGCCAAAGACCAGACAACTCATCGGACCTCATCTGCTAACACTGCTTGAAGAAGCTCCTGATTTTCCTACTTCAAAACTATATCACTAGGTGGGGGTGGCACAAAAGTCCCTACCCCTCCTGATGGCATTGTCTACCATGATTTGAAGAACTGCACTATCTCCTATCTAATCTCATCCTCCTTGGTCATCTACTGCCCTGCAGAGTCCTTCAAGGCCCGCTTTTGGTTCCATGCCTCCGAATGATAGTGGCTTGATAGAAAAATTTAGTATTTCTATCACCCTTTCTAATCTACTAGGCTCTAGATTTCTATCTCCAAAAGATTTCTTACTGTCTTAGAAAGGAGTGATGCACCAATAGCCAATTACAAAGTTCGGCTAAATTTCCTTTTGAAAGCCCACCCTCTTGCTCCTCTCGCTCCTGGAGATCGAAAATAGATCTCTCCTCAGCCTCGAGTCTTTTAAAAATATCACCCACCTCCTTATTCCACCAAAGTAGCTATCTCCTGGTTAGCTCAAGCCTCCAAGTCACTCGGTATCTAGCATCCCTTTTCATTGGCTATCTCCATACCTCCCTCGTGATCTCCCATTAGTGGGGATAGGAAAGCCAAAACTTTTCAAATTGGAAAGGACTCTAATAAGAGGAGGAATCAGTGGTATGTAATATTGGACAATGGTCAGAAGCTATCCTTAGTAAATGATGAACTAGATGGACAGGATGTCATTGAATCCAACTAGTTGGATCTATCCTCTTCCAAACTCTGGCTCCTCCCTAAAGATTGTTGAACTGAGTAATCTCGGGCCAATGAAATTGAGGTCTACTAGATCATTAGAGTGTAGGAATTCCTTAAACTCTCTCGATCCAGCATTGTCCACAAAAGGCAACCTCCACTTCACCGATTTATCAATATAGTTAAAATCTCCGGCAATAATAGAGGAGATTCCTTGATCAACCAAGATGCTCACCTCCTGTCATAATATTCTTCTTTTCCTATAATCAGTGCTAATATACAAATCAGACAAAAATTAAGTAAATTCATTAGATTCAAAAATTACTGTGGCAACCTATTGGGGGCATTGTTGAAAGACATCCATATAATGATTTCTTCAGACAAGCCTTGGAACTTTACTACATAAAAACTCCAGCTCAGTGAGAATCGATGTTGGATAAAGTTGAAGCTTACACCGAAGAGCCTCATCTCCATCAAAACATACATCTGAGGTTGATGTTGCTGCACAATCCTATGAAATGTAGAGTGGAAGGATTGCTTACCAGCCCCCCACACATTCCAAAAAAGTAATTTCATGGAAGAAGTTAGCTATGATGGGGGCTATCAACCAACATCCCTGCAGTCTCCCCGTCTTGTCATCCATTTTCCCCTTTGCCATAGTCTCGCCTCCACCTTGTAAAACCCTTCTTCAAAGGTCCATGACCTTTTCATGGCCCGGAGCAGAGCTCTCTTCTCCTGAGTCCTCTTTCCCATCATGAGATTTTTTGGAAGCCCCCTCCGAGCATGCCAAGGTCCCCCAATTGTTCAACACCACTAGCTCCAGCCTCCGAAGTGCATCACCCGATCGATGCCCGGAAATCCCAAATACCAACCACCTTGAAGGTCCACCTTCAATCGAGCTCGTTGAACATGGTGGGTCATGCAAAGCACCATCGATTGGCATGAGGCTCCCGATAGGGTCGGATGAGGGAAGAGGGAGGGCACTGGCTACCAGTGAAGCTTCCACCACCATCGCCTCAGGGGTTATGGCTAAGGAATCCCCTGTAGAAATCTTCTAGAGATTCCCTTCTGACTTACCCATTGAGCTACATCATGGAGCTTGTTGGATCCTGGATATGAACTGTGGGCCATGGGAACCCGAGTTTCCTACAACTAGGCCGATTTGCAAGGACTTCTAGCCTGCTTCAACATCAGCCCACCAGCATGTGCCATATATAGATCATCTAGGCTTGGGCTTCCTTTGTGGCCCATCTCCATCTCCATCCTTCCTGACTAGGCCCCAACTCAGAGAGGACCAAAAAAAGCTTACTGGACTATTGATTTGACCAAGACTCGCCCTTCTTCTCTCGCAAGCGATGTTAAGCAAACTTGGTTGGCTTTTGCCAGCCTTTGGAATTCGGTGGTGATCTAGGAGAGGTGTCTCCTGACATAGCAAAAGACGGTCGAGAGGGAGAGGGACTCAGGCCAGAAGAGTCTGAATTAGACTTGGCCTCCTTACTCGAGTTTGCCGGAACCCTAGAAGGGCAAGACTATCGGATTCTCAAGGTCACCATCCACAATCCAAGCCAAGGCTGATCGGAAGTCACCAGCACCACGTCCTCCATAGCTTCAACCCCTTCAGTCATTATGGAGGTGTAAAAGTTCTCCAGCATCAAACCGGCCCCCGACTACCCCTCCTCCCAGGCCATCTTACAGTCTTCGACTACATGATTCATCCGACAGCACTTGTAACAGAAAGTCAGCACGTTCTTGTACACAAAGGGCTGCCAGAAAATCCCCTTTTCCCCATAGATTAAGACCCCTAATTTTAGTGGTTCCAACAAGTTGATCTCCACCCTCAGCCTTGTGAAGGTGGTCTTCCAGTACCGGGTTATGAAATTGTCCATTGCAATAGGTTTTTTGACCTCTGACACAGTCCCCATCAGCAAATCTAGCTACCAAAATTCCATTGGCAACCTAGGTATCCAAACCCAGACCACCATCTGCCACATCATCTTCATTCCAAGAACAAAATCCACAACCCATGGCTCCACCGCTAGGAGCTGGCCGGCGATGAACCATGGACCACCCTTGAGAACCACCTAACAATTCTCCTCTGTTTGAAGTCGGATTAAGTGGTGGTTCTCTGCTAGAGAAAATACATCTGGGTCCAATTTAAGATTATCTCAAAGCTTAAACTCCTTTCCTATCCACTCCAATGGCACCCATTGATCGGGACTCCATACAAGGATGGATCGATTCTCTGTTGGAAATTATGTTCCAAAGCCAATCATCTAGTCTGTAGCTGGTTATGCCTTTTGGTAATTGTAAATAAATTTTTTAATGAATAAAAGTTATTCTTTTGGCTGTTCATCACATGTGCATTTTCCTGAAAAGAACTCTTGTGTGATGGAGTCCTTAGAACTACATTCTTTTGATATAGAGAAAATATATCGAGTATTTCTTAAACTGGTTCACAACCAAAGGATACATTATTATAGGATGACGATATATCAAGTATAGGTTGTTGTATCTCACATTGGTTGGTTGTCCTCTTGACCAAGGAGTAGGTGACACTAATGTGACATACAAGTGAAATGTATGGCATTTCACTAAACGTGACCATCTTCGAAGCTCTCTTCTACCAAAGGGTTGCTCGCGAAGGGATATGGATATATGTACCCCTCAGACCTGAGGTCATCATGGTAGCTTGCAAGCAACTCACTATACTTTGGTGTCGGACTACCTGGATTTTTAATCCAGTGATGAAAGGTTTTTGGATACAGTCAAACACTTATGGAGCGATGGTGGATTAAGATGGAATTGACCCCTCCAAATAGTTTAGAGTGAATGCCTTGCTATATCTCAATTTAGCAAAATCTTGGCCAGGGTAGTTTTTGTGAGGAGTCACAGAACTTATAAGATTGAGACATGATCTGGATGAACCAAATTAGGGTTGGCAGTCAAACCCTAGGTCATCCTGAGCATTATGAGATCAAAGGGATGAATTATATGATAGCTATATACAAGAGATTCTTGAAAGTTGCTCTGCAATCTTTGAACTATCCGGACGTCGGGTATCATTGTTAGATGAGGACTTTGACTGGTACTGGAAGTGTTCCATTGCTACCGGCTTAGTGTTCGAACATATGGGGTCACACACCATAGGGATTTCTATTTGATCTTAAGGCTGATCAATGATTGAAAATCGTTTGCTGTCACTGGAGGTCAATATGATTGACCATGTGTTGACACTTGAGGGGTCGACACTTGGTTGTGATGAGAAGTATTTTTGGAAGACCTTTTCGGACGAGCTGACTTGACCCATGCTCGAGCCGACTCATTCCAGCTAAAAGAACAGTCTAACTGTACTGTGTTATGGACGAGCCGACTCAACCTCTACTCGAGCCAACTCGTTCCTACTGAATGAATAGTCTGACTATTTTGGACGAGCTGACTCGACCCCTACTCGAGCCGACTCATCTATGCTCGACCAGAAAACCCTAAATGGAATTTCTAAAAGTTTTTTGGAAAGGTTTTGACCTGGTTTGAATTTCAAATTCAAGCTATTTTGGCTCCAAACTTTCATGGAATGATTATCATTCCTTCCTAATATGGTTAGAGCAAAATTGGTATGCCCCTTGACCTTCTCCCCCAATCACTCCTTTTTCTTTCTCCTTCTCATGGCTGCCTCTATAAATAAGTGTTATTTTTAGGGCTGCTGGTTGGTTGATCCAAGAAGAAAAGAAAAGGATTTCAGCTTGTCTTGCTACTAAAATTCTTAGAGGGAAGAAAAGGGTTGTGAGGACTTGGGCATTGGGTATAAGAATACCTAGCATTCAAGCTAGGTATTGGAAAGAGAGCTAGTTAGGAAGGGTTCTACCTCTCCTCCTCATCTTTCAAGAAGAAGAAGATTGGCCTCAAGGATCCTAAGGAGCTAGCACTCCGAGGGAGTTGATCAAAGCCGAGCCCTTGTATGGATTACCTGTAGAGGTCAGACACTTGTGAGGCTCGAGTGCTTTACCCTTTCCACAACATTCTCAAAAATATAACGGTAAGGTACTTTTATATCTTTACTTCTTTCTTGCTTTTGATATTTATATTGCATGCTGTATTATTATACTAGATCCTATCACAGGCAGTTTGGTAGATCGTTTTGATCGATCTACCAAGCCTTTCACTGTCATTGCTTTAAAATTATTTTAAAATACTTTTCATCTGCCTAGCATGTTTTTTCCTTCAATGGTATCAGAGCACCAGGTTTTTTCGTAGTATAATAATGCTAGCATGCTTTTAATATCATATTTTTTCTTGGATTGAGTGCTTCACCATGGCCGTCCGGTCATAGGAGAGAAGTAGGGCTGCAAGACCCTCTCTTTCTATTCAATGGGATCTCCTATGGTATGTAGGGGTGCCGCTTGTGATTGACTCATGAAAAGAAAATATAGATTAAAGTGTTTTAATCTATTGTTATGATCATAAAATAAATTTAAATAAGATCTAAGAGTTTTGTTTTGATCGTGTTTAATCTCTATCTTTGAATAGTTCAAGTAAGATGCATGAAATTGAAGTCATTGTTTTCTGCCCAAGCAAACGAGCAGACTCGACTCTTGCTCGAACCGACTCGTTTATGCAGGCAGAACAGTCTGTCTGTTCTTTGTTCTAGACGAGCCGACTCGATCCTTGCTCGAGCCGACTCGTCTCTGCTAACAGATGATTCTATCAGTTTTTGATTCTGGATGAGTCGACTCGCATTTTACATGAGTCGACTCGGCCAGAAAGTCCTGAAATAGTGAACTCAAATTTGCTTGTAAAATTATTTTATATTTTTAATTGAGATTGTTTAGATTAATTAAGGCTATTGGACTTAATTGAGACTTAAGTTATATTGAATGATAAAAACTCTAGAAATATGATTTAAAGATTTTAAGTCATTTCAATAAGCCTTAAGGGTCATGGGTTAGCTTCTTTTAGGTCCTTAATTGGGTTAGACCTAAGTTTAGATGCATTGGACTAAATAGAGAACCAATCTAATCAAATATTGAGTTAGGGTTTCTTCTCTATAGATCTCTCTAATAGTTAGATTGATTAGTCCATAGATCTAAATGGACCTAATCTGTGGCTCAGTGGTCAGCCCGAGTCTTTAGACTAATCTAATCGACTTTGATGAACCAATTGATGTCTAGATAAGTTTGGCAGTTTGATCATGGTTCTTTGGGGCTACCTCTTACCTGACCAACTTGGTTGGTGTCTAAGGCAAGACGGTTAATGGCGAAACCCATCCCATGATCTCACTTACTTAGCCAATGTGGTTGATCAAAATTGATTGGATAGCTCATTGACTCGTGTTAACCCATGTCATCCAAGATTAACCCTCCTTGCTTGCTGATGTGGTCAGTGAGAGGTTGATCTATGTCTTCTCATCTCTTCTTTTATCATATTAAAATTAGACCCTCTAAATTATTAGGTCCTTAAAAGGATGAAGTTATGGGGATAACCAAATCCTAGCCTTCCATTAAGTGGGATAGTAATGGGTCCAATAGTTAGATGTTCATCGGCAAATCCAAAGATCGGGTGTTCATAAGGCTATTAGAATTATTGTTCCTAATATGATGACTCAGTGCGACTCTCTTAATGGTAGTCAGGTGGGCTGGCCAAAGTCAGGCTTGATTATTCGTTAGCTAGAAACATTGAATTTTGTCATGTTAATAGTTGGACCTAATCGGGACCTTCAATAGGAGTCCCAAAGGCCAATTGAAATGTACCTTAGGGCAAAATCTGAATACTAGGGGTTACTTGGAGAAGTAATCGGTTGAAGAACCAACCTTTAGATATGCATGGGTGGGCTAGCCAAAGTCGGGCTCATGTGTTATCTATTAGACTCCAGTACCCACTAATGAATTAAAGTAATTCATCAGATTGGAGATAGAGGCTACTAGTCTGAACTATTAATGGGAGGGGCCTTTAGACTAAAGTCTATGTCTTTAGGTTAATAATTCATATACATTAATTAGTCTTTGGTTTTCCTTTCAGATGTCTTCCAACCTGTCACTCCGGTCTCTTCTTGACAATGAGAAGCTTAAGGATCCCAACTTCAATAGCTGGTATCAAAGGCTTAGGATTGTCTTAAAGCATGAACGGATCATGTATGTGATATCGGATCCGGCACCTAAAACCCCTGCTCCCAATGCTCGGCGTTCGGTCAGAGACACTTATCAGAAGTGGCTTCCTGACAGGACCACTATCCGATGCATTATGTTAGCAGCAATGAATGACGAGTTCAGTCGTAAGTTCGAAGAAGCCCAGCTAGAGGAGATCCTTCAAAAGTTGAAGGAGTCTTTCGAGACACCAGACGATATTGAGAGGTATAGGGTCTCCTGTGCTATCTACAATGCACAGATGCGTGATAGAGCCTCAGTCACTGATCATGTACTATATATGATCGAGATGATTGAGTGCCTGGGAAAACTCGATATCCCCTACATGAATAGCTCGGGAAAGATACGATTCTGAATTCCCTACCCTCTTCATATCTAGATTTTCTCGATCATTATAGAATGAATAAGCCTGCAGTTAATTATCATGGTCTGTTGGGATTACTGCAAACTTATGAGAAAGACCATCATCTGAACAAAGGGATGGTAAATCTAGTGGAAGGATCTTCGACAGGGCATCGTCCCTTTAAGAAAAGAAAAATAAAGGAAAAAAGGTGCTGAATGCTTCTGGGCCCAGTCAGGCCAAAAGAGTGAAAGATGATAAGAGCCATGCAGAGTGCTTCTTCTGTAAGAAGCAGGGTCATTGGAAGAGGAACAGTCCTCTTTACATTGCATCCCTTGACCCGAATAGGTCCAAGATGAGAAAGTAGCAGGATGGTGCTGGACAAGGTATATATATGATAACACCTTATAGTTTCTCTATCTGTGATGCTACTAACTATGTATTAGATATTGGAAGTTTGATTCATATTTGTAATTCTTTGTAGCGACTTCAAGTTAGTAGAAGATTCGAGGACGGCGAGAGATTCTTGAATGTGGGAAATATAAGCCAAGTTCTAGTCCTGGCATTATGAGTCCTCAAACTTGTTTTCGAGTCTTGTACCATCATTTTGAATGAGTATCATTATTGTCCATCTTTTATCTTAAATATCATTTATGTAGGCCAATTGGCCATGTATGGTTATGAAATATCAATAAAGAATGATATTTGCAAAATCATTTGGAATGATTCTGTTGTAAGAAATAGATTTATGAATAATGGCATTTATGTACTGTCGCGACCTGTCAGTGTAGTGTACACATCAAGCAAATGCCCTAGGTTAGATAATGTCAGTGATGCATACCTGTTGATGCGGGACTAATATGCATGCAATTCTTTTTTTATGTTTTATGTGTGGGGTTAGGTGATTAATTCTCAAATTTCAAATCAAAATTAATTATAGGGAATTTTGTATGAATTTTTGAAGCCAAGCATGCAGATTAGAACCTAGAAAAGTATTAAAGAAGGATCGCCGGGGCTGAGAAGCCTCGGTTAGGGCAAGTTCTCCTACAATAATAAGACTAGAGGTAGAGGGGGTGTACCTGACAACGTCTGAAGTGCCCGGTGAAGATCGCAGCGAAGGAATCTCTCGTTCCTTGATGGATGCAGCCTGGAAAATCGAGCCAAACACCCGCGGATACCCGGCTTTCTGCTCGGTGGTCCGATTGAGGCGTGGCTGGAGTCGTTGGATTCGTAGAAACTCGGGGACCTGCAAACGACCTATCAGGATTTAGAAAACTCAGAGAAAATCAAGAAAACAAAGGAAAATAGCAAAGGGAAGAAAGTTTAGAGGGGAAGGAAAGGATGGTTGGCGGCAGGAAGATGGTTGCAAACACCAGGAAGATGAACTCTCAAACCCCTTTATGCACACAGCAGGGTAATCACACAAAGCAATTGAAGAACTCAAGGTTTATTTCATCTATCAAAATCTTCCTTCATACAAGAGGCTAGGATCCTTTAAATAGACCCTTAACCTTGGGCTCCAAGTAAGGGCACATAAGTCTTTACATAAAAATCATTTTCCCTCTCAAACCCTAGCTAGAAAATAAGGAAACATTAGGTAGAAAAATCCCTAAAAATTCTCTTGACTTGGCCAACACTCCAAGGACGCCTAAGGGGGCATGTTGGGCTTCTAGGAGCAGCAAGAGGCCAGACCAAAGGGGTTCGGGCGCATGGGTTTGGGCCTCTGGAAGCTGGGGTGGCCTGGTAGCCAGGTAGCAGGAATATTCCCTGGTATCTTGCTTCTTAGGGGCTTGGGCTTGGTGCCTGGGCTTGATTTCTTTGGGCTAGGATGCAGATGGACCTCTAAAATCATAGATGCCTTGGTATATGAATATATTTTGGCATCTGGAAGGGAATCTACACATCTGGAGGGCATTTGCAAGGAATCAGGGTTTTCTGAATTTTCCTCCTGGGATCTTCAAATCTTCAAGCTGGATTGGACTTGGGCTATACTTCCATGTCTTCAATCTGGTCGGACTTGGTCTTCACTTGTATGATGTGGTCTTGAGTCTTCAATATGGTTGAATATGACTCAAAAAATAAAATTAGCTCGACATGAGCTGACTAACACTGGACTGAACTAGCTCAACATGAGCTGACAGTACAGAACTGAAACTCAAAATACTCAAATAACAACTAAAATGGACTCAGATAGGCTAATCCCTTATTACAGATGGACTCATAAATTATTGATCAATTCATAGATGGTTGAAAAGCATCTATCTTATTCTGGTACCTTTGGTGTCCCCACCAATTCTCCCGGGGTGGGAGAAACTCGACCCTGTCGAGTGAAGATCAAGCTGGCTCACATATCTCTCGAGGAGATCTGGGTTGAGGTGCTGTAAGTCCTCTCGAGAAATTCACGAATCGTCCGACTCTGGCCGACCTTGCCATCAGACCAGGAAGCGTTGATAACCGCAGCCCCGGGTCATAATGGCTTGATCATCCAGGATACGCTCGATCCGTTCTCCTCTCTCAGGACAAATTTATTAGTGGACACTCTGGGTTAGGGTCACTCACAACGAAAAGGAATAGGTTCAAAGGCCTCACTAGGTATCGCTGTCGATTCCCTGTACTCAACTAGGTCTATAATATTGAAGGTAGAACTAATGCCCAAATCCGAAGGCATGTCTAACACCTAGGCATTTGATCCAACCTTCTCTATCACTTTAAAAGGTCCGGCTCTACGAGCATGAATCTTCTTTTAGGCCTAAACCTAACCAAGATAGAATCCACTACATCAAATTCTTTGATCCATCTTCGAGAATTAGCCAGTTTGTTTAAAATTAGTGTAGGTGGTGAACATGCTGGGCACATGCAGACTCCTAACAAATGATTCAAAGGACTCAAACCTATGCCTAACAAACTCGACTAAAGAGATTTATTAGGTCTTAACTACCACTTGGGCATAGGGGCATGAGTCATGGTTGATGGGTGACATGCAGAAGAAAATTTGCTAGTAACTCCTAATAGGTGCCAGAGGGTCTGCCAAAAGTAGGTAGCAAATGGGATGGGCTCTATGGATCCTTGCAACCTAGTAACCTAAACAAAATGTAACCTAATAGTTCTAGACACATGAGAAGACTCAGGAAAGGGTAGGAAATAGAAAGTGGGTTCAGAATTAGTCTGGTAGGGTGGAGAAAAAGGTTTAGTTGGATAAAGTAGGATAAAAGAAGGGGCGTCAGGGACTAATCATAGACTAATGAGGCTAATCTTACGAGATTGTGGAATATCTATGGGCAAGAAAAGGTCCATGCTATGGAAGGATGGGTCAACAATTTCTGGAAAGAGATCTTCAATAGGAATGGCAGGAAGGAATTCATCCTGAGGGCAATGGGTTAAGTAAGCCAAATCCTGAATAAAGTCTTTATGTTCATGGAATTTAGGAATAGGCTCTACAATTAGATCATTTTCTAGTGTTTCCTCAGGTAAAATCCTAGTATCAGAGTTCTCTTCCTCTAATTGTTCTTCCACTATAGCTTTAGGTTGGATGTGGTCAAGGTCAACTAGCTCTGGGTTGGTTTTTACCTGGGTATCTACTGGGTCAACTAATTCTAGGTCTACTAAAGGTGTCTCCTCTTCTCCTTCATACTCATCCACTAGGCTCACATCAACTTCATACACTTTCGCGTTAATGTAAGCCTTGTGAATCTTAGAAATGGTTGGAGAAGGTTGGCTAGCGGGAAATTGGTTAGGTTCTGGTCTCTGATTATGGGTACTACTCCTAGTAGGTTCAGGTTGCCTAAGGGGTAGTGGCTCACTACTGGGCTCATATTTAAGGATACTAATCCTATGAGGTTCAAGTTGACTAAGGGAAACCTGACTAGTACTAGATTGATACCTAGGGGTTATGGGTTCTCTGGGCTCATAGGACAAGGGTGCAGATCTATGGGTCATGGGATTATAGGATATGGGGTCATAGGATTTTGGGTCAGCTCTATGGTCAGGTTCTAAGGATGGATCATGGTATGGGGTCCTCCTAAGGTTGGGCTCCCTATATGGGTCAGGATATTGGGTTCTCCGAGGGTTGGACTCCCTATATGGGTCAGAATATTGGGTTCTCCTAGGGTTGGGCTCCCTATATGGGTCAGAGTATTGGGTTCTCCTAGGATTGGACTCCCTATATGGGTCAGAGTATTGGGTTCTCCTAGGATTGGACTCCCTATATGGGTCAGAGTATTGGGTTCTCCTAGGTTCAGTATCATAATAAGGGTCATGGTAAGGGGTTCTTCTAGGTTTAGTATCATAATAAGGGTCATGGTAAGGGGTTCTTCTAGGTTCAGTATTATTGTATGGGTCAGGCTGAGGGGCTCTCCTAGGTTCAACCTCTCGGTATGGATCAGGGTTTGGGGTCCTCCTAGGTTGAGGATTGTAGTATGGGTCAGGATAAGGGGCTCTCCTAGGTTCGACCTCATGGTATAGATCAGGGTTTGGGGTCCTCCTAGGTTGAGGGGACTCAAGATCTGGCTCAGACTGTGACCCATGGGTTCTTTGTATGGTCCCTACACAGCCTTCTAACTGGTCAAACCTATTGGCAAGATGGTCAATTATATTGTTGGTTTGGGTACCAGACTGAGTTAACTGGGTCATCTGGGTAGTCATCTGGGTAGCCATCTGGGCCATTTGATCTATAAGGGCTTGAATCCTAGCTTCCTGCTTATCCATGGGTTCAGGGAGATGGTGGATGAGATGGGACTCCTGATCTAATGCTCATGCAAGACTCGATCAAACCGACTATAGCTGACTAGACCTAGAGTCCAAAACTAGATACTCAATCAGGGTGGCAAACTAGTCTATAGTAATCATGTACTCAGCCAGGCAGGTGTAAGGGGAGTGTTAGGTCTCTGATTGCCAATCCTAGACACCAATCAGAGATTGGCCAGGTAGGCGGACCAGCACACAAGCCCTTCGGGATTGAATCCCTAAATCACCGTTCTAGACATCGAGCACAAAGCACACACAGGTTAACTTGACACAATGATCTGACACTTAGCCCGGACCCGACCAGTTGGTGTCCCTAGCCCACTAGGGCAAATTAAGTCTAGTTAATTTTAGGTTAAGGCTTGGGACCGAATGCAAGGGATGTGGTTTTGGGCTAAGGAGAGGTGATCAAATCCTCCCCCCATCTGATATAGCAAGAGTGCCCTTAAAAGTAAATTATGCAATGATGGCAGGCAAATGAGGATGCAAATTAGGATTTAGATATTTTTGGTATTTTTGGAGAATATATTTTTTTTTTTCGTATTTTCTTAAATAGAAGAAAACTTGCAAATCATGGCGTAATATACTGGAAATATACTAAAATTAAAAGATATGCAAAAGATGCTAAACAAAACCCTAAAACTTCCAAACTTGTCTTGCTGAAAAAATAGAGCCAAAAATTTGTAGGCTGTATTTCGGCTTGCAGAAAATTCACAGGTAGAAATAAAATCTGAAAAAAGTTTTGAAAATTACTGTGAATTATGATGAATCCAGAAAAATAAATTTTAGAATTTTTGAAGTTTTGATCAGGGAGAAATAATTTAAATAAAAGAGTATATACGGACTGAAAAATTGTAGAAAACAAGCCCTAATCTAAGCTCTGATACCAAATGATGCGGGACTAATATGCATGCAATTCTTTTTGTATGTTTTATGTGTGGGGTTAGGTGATTAATTCCTGAATTTCAGATCAAAATTAGTTGTAGGGGATTTTGTATGAATTTTTGAAGCCAAGCATGCAGATTAGAACCTAGAAAAGTACTAAAAAATGATCGCCGGGGCTGAGAAGCCTCGGTTAGGGCAAGTTCTCCTACAATAATAAGACTGGAGGTAGAGGGGGTGTACCTGACAATGTCTGAAGTGCCCGATGAAGATCGCAGCGAAGGGATCTCTCGTTCCTCGATGGATACGGCCTGGAAAATCGAGCCAAAGACCCGCGGATACCCGACTTTCTGCTCGATGGTCCGATTGAGGCGTGGCTGGAGTCGTTGGATTCGTAGGAACTCGAGGACCTGCAAACGACCTATTAGGGGTTAGAAAACTCATAGAAAATCAAAAAAACAAAGGAAAACAGCAAAGAAAAGAAAGTTTGGAGGGGACTGGAAGGATGGTTGGCGGCAGGAAGATGGTTGCAAATACCAGGAAGATGCACTCTCAAACCCCTTTATGCACACAGCAGGGTAATCACACAAAGCAATTGAAGAACTCAAGATTTATTTCATCTATCAAAATATCCCTTCATACAAGAAGCTAGGGTCCTTTAAATAGACCCTTAACCTTGGGCTCCAAGTAACGGTACATAAGTCTTTACATAAGAATCATTTTCCCTCTCAAACCCTAGCTAGAAAATAAGGAAACATTAGGTAGAAAAATCCCTAAAAATTCTCTTAACTTGGCCAACACTCCAAGGATGCCTAGGGGGCGTGTTGGGCTTCTAGGAACAGCAAGAGGCCGGCCCAAAGGGGCTTGGGTGCATGGGTTTGGGCCTCTGGAAGCTGGGGTGGCCTGGTAGCCAGGTAGCAGGAATATTCCCTGGTATCTTGCTTCTTAGGGGCTTGGGCTTGGCGCCTGGGCTTGATTTCTTTGGGCTAGGATGCAGATGGACCTCTAAAATCATGGATGCCTTGGTATATGAATATATTTTAGCATCTGGAAGGGAATCTGGGCATCTGGAGGGCATCTACAAGGAATCAAGGTTTTCTGAATTTTCCTCCTGGGGTCTTCAAATCTTCAAGCTGGGTTGGACTTGGGCTATACTTCCATTTCTTCAATCTGGTCGGACTTGGTCTTCACTTGTATGATGTGGTCTTGAGTCTTCAATATGGTTGAATATGACTCAAAAAATAAAATTAGCTCGACATGAGCTGACTAACACTGGACTGAACTAGCTCAACATGAGCTGACTAGTACAGAACTGAAACTCAAAATACTCAAATAACAACTAAAATGGACTCAGATAGGCTAAGCCCTTATTACAGATGGACTCATAAATTATTGATCAATTCATAGAGGCTTGAAAAGCCTCTATCTTATTCTGGTGCCTTTGGTGTCCCCATCACCTATGGCATTGTAGGCTAGGTCATATCAACAAGAACAGGATGAACAGGTTGAGGAGCGAGTCTCTTCTCAAGTTTAGTGAAAGTGGTTCACTACCCACCTGTGAGTCCTGTCTTCTTGGAAAAATGACAAAGTCACCTTTTACTGGAAAAGGTGAACGAGCCAAAGAGATTCTGAGTCTGGTATATACTGATGTATGCGGATCCATGAATATTAGTGCTAGGGGTGGGTATAGCTATTTCATTATATTTACAAACGACCTTTCGATGTATGGTTATGTCTTCTTGATGAGACATAAATCTGAATCGTTTGAAATGTTCAAACGATATCGTAGTGAAGTAGAAAAATAAACTAGAAGGTGTATCAAAACTCTTCGATCAGATCGAAGCGGTGAATACCTTTTTGGTGAGTTTCTAACATACTCGAGGAGAATGGGATTCTCTCTCAGTTGACACCTCCAGGGACACCTCAGTTAAATGGAGTGTCTGAAAGGAAGAATCGAACCTTATTGGACATGATTTGGTCCATGATGGGCTTTGCTGCTCTGCCGCTATCCTTTTGGAGATATGCTCTAGAATCATCTTATTACCTTTTGAATAGGGCTCTGAGTAAGTCTGTTAGCAAAACCCCATATGAGATATGGACTGGACGTAAGCCGACACTCTCACACCTTCGGGTCTGGGGTTGCCCGGCTTATGTAAAATATTTAGAAACGGATAAACTTGGATCTAGGTATGACCGGTGCCTATTTGTTTGGTATCCAAAAGAGTCTAAAGGGTATTACTTCTACTTGGCCGAGGAACAAAGGTTGTTCGTCAGTCTTAGGGCTATCTTGTTGGAAAAAAAGTTCCTTGGTGAAAGAACAGTAGTCGCTAAGATTGAACTTAGTGAAGTTCAACAAGTAGAAGAACCGACATACTTAAGGGACAACATAGAACCGATTGTAATTAGACCACACCCTGAGTCTACATAGGAACCATTAAGGAGATCCGGTAGGGTACCGAGTCGATCGGACAGATTCTATGGTTTCTTGGTTCGGGACGGTGATCCCATTGAACTCGATGAAAATAATGAGGATCCGATCACCTATATGGATGCGATGCAGAGGTTCGACTCTCAGTCATGGCTAGGAGCCATGAGATCCAAAATGGAGTCCATGGAAATCAACAATGTATGGACATTGGTTGATCCACCTGAACGGATAAAATTCATTGGGTGCAAATGAATTTTTAAAAGAAAGAGGGGCGCAGACGGGCAGGTTGAGACCTATAAAGCCTGTTTGGTTGCCAAGGGGTATTGTCAACATTACGGTATTGACTATGACGAGACGCTCTCTCCTGTGGCAATGCTCAGATTCATTTGGATCATGCTTACCTTAGCGGCACACTTTGACTATGAAATTTGGCAAATGGATGTTCGAACAGTTTTCATGAATGGTGAGCTGGAAGAGGAGGTGTATATGATACAACATGAAGGATTCACATCCACAGATGAGTCAAAGGTGTGCAAGCTTCTAAGGTCCATCTATGAACTGAAGCAAGCATCAAGGAGTTGGAACATGCGATTTGATATGTGTATCAAGTCGTATGGCTTCGTTAGGAATGGAGAAGAACCTTGCATTTGCAAATGGGTTAATGATTATGTGATTGTATTTCTTGTGTTGTATGTGGATGACATTCTCTTAATCGGGAATGATATCCCAGCACTGCAAGGAATAAAGGTCTGGTTATCATCTCAGTTCTCTATGAAGGACTTGGGTGAAGCCTCTTACATACTAGGTATGAAGATCTATAGAGATAGATCCAAGAGGCTTCTGGGACTATCCCAGTCTATGTACATCGACACTGTGTTGAAACGGTTCAGCATGAAAAATTTTAAGAAAGGTTATCTCCCGATAGGCTCTGGAATTGCTCTCTCCAAAAAGGATTGTGTGACAACTCCGGAGGAGAGAGAACGTATGAGTAGAATCCTGTATGCTTTGGCAGTGAGTTCTATCATGTACGCCATGATATGTACTAGACCAACGTGGCATACTCACTAGGCGTGGTGAGCAGATACCAGTCTTGACCTAGGTGAAGCTCATTGGAAGGTGGTAAAAACCATCATTAAGTATTTACGAAATCTAAGGACTAATGGCTAATTTATGGAGAACCTGACTTGAAACTTGTGGGATATACTGACTCCAGTTTCCAGTCATATAAGGATGATGGCAAGAGTTTGTCAGGATTTATCTTTATCCTAAATGGAGGAGCGATCTGCTGGAAAAGTTCCAAGCAGCCCTGAACGGAATTTCTGAAAGTTTTTTGGAAAGGTTTTTACCTGGTTTGAATTTCGAATTTAAGCTGTTAGAGCCAAATTGGTATGCCCCTTGACCTTCTCCCCCAATCACTCCTCCTTCCTCTTTCTCCCTCTCATGGTTGCCTCTATAAATAAGTGTTGTTTTTAGGGCTGCTGGTCGGTTGATCCAAGAAGAAAAGAAAAGGATTTCAGCTTGTCTTGCTGCTGAAATTCTTAGAGGGAAGAAAAGGGTTGCGAGGGCATTGGGTGTGAGAATACCTAGCATTCAAGCTAGGTTTTGAAAAAAGAACTAGTTAGGAAGGGTTCCACCTCTTCTCCTCGTCTTCCAAGAAGTAGAAGATCAGCCTCAAGGATCCTAAAAAGCTAGTACTCCGAGGGAGTTGATCAGAGTCGAGCCCCGGTGTAGATACCTGTAGAGGCCAGATACGTGTGTGGCTCGAACGCTTTGCCCTTTTTCCATAGTATTCTCAAAGGTATAACGGTAAGGTACTTTTATATCTTTGCTTCTTTCTTGCTTTTGATGTTTATATTGCATGATGTATTATTATACTAGATCCTATCGCAGGCAGTTTGGTAGATCGTTTTGATCGATCTACCAAGCCTTCCGCTGTCGTTATTTTAAAATTATTTTAAAATACTTTTCATCTACCTAGCATGTTTTTCCCTTCGTTCTCCTATTACCTCCATGGCTCCATCTTCTTCTCCATTGGAAACTCGAGAGCTGTCATGAAAAATTGCTAGAGCTCCTCTACCTCCTCCGACGAGATCTTGTGCTCCATCCACCATTACTGTCTCAACGATCCCAAAGCTACCCTAGCCTAGGATCACTCACCAGTAACGAGCTCCAATGATGATTGGCAACCATTGCTCGGGTTCCTTCCCTTGTCAGCCATCGCCACAGAAGAAGACCTGCATGTCCCCGAAAACTGTTCGATGAAAATCTTAGTTGATAGCACAATTCTTGATGCAATCGCCCAACTACTCTTAGTGAGCACAGCTTCGTGAAATATGTATTATTTAAGCACATGATTTTAATATACAAAGAAACACCTGGGAAAGAAATGTCTTGGATTGTGAAAAGGTTGACAACTTTGTTTGATTGACATCAAATGCTGCTACTTGGGAGGTTGTAGGTTAACTATAATTTGGCTTTTAATGATGCAATTTCATAACTGAACAATGAATAATACTATATAACACCCGGGGATAGCTGGATGCTTCAACATTTGGACTTTTCAAATGGCTTGTGCGTATAATGATAGAGAGACTCTGCAACTCGTGTAGCCTGTCGATCATCTTGCTTTCCCCCTCCCTTTCTGAAATGCATATCACTCAATGTTAGTTCAAGGTTGACTTCTAAGTATTGAGAAATATTTGTTTTTTTCTCTTTGAGGCCAAGTGATGATGTTCTTAATTATACGAAAGAAATTATCCTTTTACTTCTTTTCTGGTCAAATCACAGATGCAGACTATTCTAGATAAATTTGATAAGTGGAATGTTAGTTTTTTTTTTTTTTTTTTGTGGAAATGCTTATCATTTATTGCATCAAATATGTCATCTGTACATAGATCAATTAATGTTGGCAGACTGGTAGGTCTTTAAGGATTTGGATGGTTAGGCTTTAGGCCTTTCAAGTGTTGGCTAGGCTGTATAGCTGTTATCTCCATGGTCCTTTCAACCCCTAAAATGTTGAGATGATAGCTCAATCATTCGATCTCGATGAAATAACAATCAAGGAGTATGATCGAACTCAAGAATACCAACCAGAAATTATAAAGGCCAACCAACTTAAGGCCCCATCAAGAGTTAACTAGAGACTATAACCAACTAACTACTGATTGTTATAACCAACTAACTACCAGTTGTTATAACTAACTAACTACTGATTGTTATAGTAACTACTTTCGGTTATAGCTATACCTATAAAAAGGGTAAGATGGGACCTCCAAGGTAAGCAAGTCTAAGGCAAGCAAGCCCACATTATGCCATTTCGATTTTTTCCTTTTTTCCATCCCTCTTTCTTTAAACTCTCCATTCTGTTATCTAGATCACCCCACTGACTTGAGCATCGGAGTGTCCCCCGTTAGAAATCCAGTCCAGGGACCTTTTGGAGGTCTCCATCCAAGAAGAGCGCCTAGGAGCAGGATCTCATCCGGTTGGAAGAGCGAGTGGGATTGCCCAATGCCGTCGAAGTCTCAGCAACATGTGATTTATCCATAACAGATTGGCGCGTCAGGTAGGGATACGTTATTCCTCTCTTGGAAAGAAGAATTTCAAGAAATACAAGATGGAGAAGGCAATAGGGAGGGCGATGCTGATGGCTCCATCGAGCTCCTCCTCCCCCAGATCCAAGTCCACAAGGCCAATCAATGTCCAAGGCCAATCAAGGTGCAAAGTTGATCCATGCACAAGGCCAATCAAGGTCAATCCACGTGCAAGGCAGATCAACGCCCAAGGCCGATCCATGCATAAGGCCGATCAACATCCAAGATCGATCAATGCCGAAGGCTAATCAAGATACAAGGCCGATCAAGGTGCAAGGCCAATCCACGTGCAAGACCGATCAACGCCCAAGGCTGATCCATGCATTAGGTCGATCAACGCACAAGGCCGATCAATGTCTAAGGCTAATCAAGGCACAAGGCCGATCAACACCTAAGGTCGATCCATGTACAAGGCCGATCAAGGCACAAGATCGATCAATGCACAAGGCTGATCAAGGTACAAGGCCGATCTACGTGCAAGGTTGATCAACATCCAAGGCCGGTCCATGCACAAGGCTAATCAAGGTGCAAGGCTAATCCATGCACAAGGCCAATCAAGGCCAATCTACGTGCAAGGCCGATCAATGCCCAAGGCCGATCCATGCACAAGGCCAATCAAGGTACAAGGCCGATCAACGCTCAAGACTGGTCCATGCATAAGGTCGATCAAGGCGCAAGGCCAATCCATGCATAATACTAATCAAGCCCGATCTACATGCAAGGCCGATCAATGCACAAGGCCAATCAAGGCACAAGGCCGATCAAGGCAAAAGGCCGACCAGAGCTCGTAAAGATTGATAAGCACAAAGGCGAGCCTGACCAACCTACCTTATCGGTATGTCCGATGAGTATAAAGGCAAGCCTGACCAGCCTACCTTACCAAGGCCCACTAGATTCCTTGAGATTTGGAAGCACAAAGGTGGGCCTGACCAGCCTACCTTACCAAGGCCCATTGAGGCCCACTGGATCCCTTGAGATCTGGAAGCACAAAGGCAGGCCTGACCAACCTACCTTACCAAGGTCCATTAAGACCCACTAGATCCCTTAATATTTGGAAGCACAAAAGTAGGCCTGACCAGCCTACCTTACCAAGGTCCACTAAAGTTCATTGGATCCCTTGAGACTACAAGCACAAAGGTAGGCCTAATCAGCCTACTTTATACCAATATCGAGGTCGAAGAGATGAAACTACTCCCTTCGTTCAAAAAAGAATAAAAGTCGAAGCACTTCACTGACAGCATTTTGAGCTCGGGAGTGGGGGGCAATGTTGTAACGATAACTCAGTCACTCGGCCTCGATGAAACAACAATCAAGGAGTATGACCAGAACTCATGAAGACCTACCAGAGGTTATAAAGGCTAACCAACTTGAGGCCCCATCAAGAGTTAACCAGAGGTTATAACCAACTAACTACCGGTTGTTATAACCAACTAACTACCGGTTGTTATAACCAACTAACTACTGGTTGTTATAGTAACTACTTTCGATTATAGCTACACCTATAAAAAGGGTAAGAAAGGACCTTCAAGGTAAGCAAGTCTAAGGCAAGCAAGCGCACACTATGCCATTTTGACTTTTTCCTTTTTTCTATCTCTCTTTCTTTAAACTCTCCATTCTGTTACCTAGATCACCCCACTGACTTGAGCATCGGAGTGGCCCCCGTTAGAAATCTGGTCCGAGGACTTTTTGGAGGTCTCCATCCAAAAAGAGCGCCCAAGAGCAGGATCTCATCTGGTTGGAAGAGCGAGTGGGATTGCCCGATGCCGTCGAAGTCTCAGCAATAGGTGATTTATCCACAATAGATTGGCGCGTCAGGTAGGGATACATTATTCCTCTCTTGGAAAGAAGAATTTCAAGAAATACAAGATGGAGAAGGCAATAGCGAGGGCGATGCTGATGGCTCCATCAAGCTCCTCCTCCCCAGATCCAAGTCCACAAGGCCAATCAACACCCAAGGCCAATCAAGGTGCAAGGCTAATCCATGCACAAGGCCAATCAAGGTCGATCCACGTGCAAGGTAGATCAACGCCCAAGGCAGATCCATGCATAAGGCCGATCAACACTCAAGATCGATCAACACCTAAGGCCAATCAAGATACAAGGCCGATCAAGGTGCAAGGCCGATCCACGTGCAAGACCGATCAACGCCCAAGGTTGATCCATGCACCAGGTCGACCAGTGCCCAAGGTCGATCAATGTTTAAGGCCAATCAAGGCACAAGGCTGATCAACACCTAAGGTCGATCCATGTACAAGGCCGATCAAGGCACAAGACCGATCAATGCTCAAGGTCGATCCATGCACAAGGCCGATCAAGGTACAAGGTCGATCTACGTGCAAGGTCGATCAACAGCCAAGGCCGGTCCATATACAAGGCCAATCAAGGTGCAAGGCTAATCCATGCACAAGGCCAATCAAGGCCAATCTATGTGCAAGGCCGATCAACATCCGAGGCTGATCCATGCATAAGGCCAATCAAGGTACAAGGCCGATCAACGCTCAAGGCTAGTCCATGCACAAGGTCGATCAAGGTGCAAGGTCGATCCATGTACAAGGCAAATTAAGACCGATCTACGTGCAAGGCCGATCAATGCCCAAGGCTGATCAATGCACAAGGCCAATCAAGGCACAAGGCCGATCAAGGCAAAAGGCTGACCAGAGCTCGTAAAGGTTGACAAGCACAAAGGCGAGCTTGACCAGCCTACCTTATCGGTATGTCCGACAAGTATAAAGGCGAGCATGACTAGTCTACCTTATCAAGGCCCACTAGATCCCTTGAGATCCGGAAACACAAAGGTGGGCCTGACCAGCCTACCTTACCGAGGCCCATTGAGGCCCACTGGATCCCTTGAAATCTGGAAGCACAAAGGTAGGCCGACTAGCCTACCTTACCAAGGTCCATTAAGGCCCACTATATCCCTTAAGATCTGGAAGCACAAAAGTAGGCTTGATCATGAAAGGAAAACTGTAGGGAGCATGCTTTCTATTTTAAAACTTTTTCAAAATAATATACAGCGGAAGCATAATAAAGAAGATTAACATTTAATCTAAGCATGTTTTTAGAACTTTTCTATGCTACTTAGCCCAAGATCTTGCATGAATGAGTAATATAAACTATGAAATCATGAACTCATGCTATGAACAGCTTTCAAAGCAACATATCTCTATATGTAAAACCATACCTCGTATGAAGTGGAGACGCTCTTCGCTGCAGAAGATCCAGGAGGAGGTAAAGATCTCTGCTTAGCCGCACACGTGTCCGGCCTCTACAGGTGGTTCACACCGAGGCTCTTTCAAGATCCACTTCCATTCCAAGTGCTAGCTTGTTGTTGAACGATTTGATCGGGACACCTTTTCTTCTTTCGATGCCGGACTCATCGAATGAATGAAGAAACTCAAGAGGTGGAGGATGAGATATTGAAACCCTTCCCAAACACTCAATCCCAAGACCTAGACCACTAGGTACAAACATGCACACTCTTTTCCCAAAATCCTCACACCCATACAAAACCTAGAACCTTTCTTAGTTTCTTCCCTTTCCTTCCTTTTGATTTTTCTGGCATTTCTTTGCTGAATTATCAGTTATTTTCGTCCTCCCATTTCAGCCCATCATATAGGTGGAGAGGGAGAGGGAGAGGGAGAGTGGGGAGTTATGGGCGGTTATGGAGGGGTTATGGGTGGTTATGGAAAGTTATAGTCATGGGAGGTTACATAACTCCCCAAAACTGAATTTAAACCCATTTAAATTCAGATTAATGTCTCAATTAATTTCTGAAATCAATTGGGTCAAGTGTGCATACATTATGTTCAACCCAATTAGACCCAAACCGATTTTGAACCAAATCCCATTTGATTCGTTCCAGATTTTTATAGCTCAATCAAATTGGGCTATCAAGTAATCACATTATTTAATTCACCTCCATGCATCACCAACTTTTAGTAAAAAACTTTATGTCACAACTTTTGTATCATCAAGTGTCTACACTTGCGAAATCAACAAGTATCAACACCTACACAAGTGTCGACACTTTCAAGAACATCAAGTGTTGACACTAGGGCAAGGAAAAATACTTTTCCTTTATGAGTCCATGAACGATTCCCAATCATTCTCCGATCACTAGATCAAGTAGAAACCCCTATGGTGTGTGACCCCATAGGTTCGAACACTAAGTCGGTAGCACTGGAAAATTTCCAGTACCAGTCAAAGTCGCCATCTAGCAATGACATCCGATGTCCGGATAGGTCGAAGTTGCAGAGCAATAATCAAGAACTAGGAGATACGAAAATCCTGTAATTAATCCCATTGACCTCAATGCTCAGGAAGACTTAGGGTTAAACTGCCTAACCCATAAAGTCCATCAATAATGTGCCTCAACCTCACAAGTCCTGTAACACTTTACAGAGACTACCCTGGCCAAGGTTTTGCTAAATTGAAACATAGTGAGATATCTGCTCCAAACATTTTGGAGGGGTCAATCCCATCTTGATCCGACCACTGCTACACGAGTACTTGACTACACCCAGAAACCTTCCATCCATGGATTAGAAATCCAAATAATCCAGCACCAAAGTACAGTGAGTTGCTCGCAAGCTACCATGACGATCTCATGTCTGAGGGATAACTACGTCCATATCAAAAACTCTAGGCAGAAAGAGTACAGGCGGGTCACGTTCGATGAAATATCAAACAGAACATCTGCAAGCCATACCAGTGTCTCCACACTCCTTGGTTAAGAGGACAACCAATGACTATGGCACACAACGACCTATACTTGATATACTATCGTCCTGAAATAAGTATATCATTTGGTCGCGAATAATTTTAAGACTATATGATATATCCTCTCTATATTACATACAAATAGTCCTAAAGACTTCATCACTCAAGAACTCATTACAGAAAGATGAAATAGTGATGAACTGCTAGAATAAACATTTTATTCAATAATATAATTCATATACAATTACATCAAATGTACAACTGTCTACAGTAGACAATTGGCTTTAGGACACATTTCCCAACAACTCCCACTTGGAATAAAGCCAATCAGAACAGTATCGTATACCCATCTTCCATTTACAATCATTGAGTTCTTGAATTCCAACGGCTTTAGTGAAGGGGTCAGCCAGGTTCTCCTTTCCGTCGATCTTCAGAAGGTCGACATCACCTCGCACCACGATTTCTCGCACAAGGTGAAACCAGCGCAGAATATGCTTAGTACGCTTATGGGACTTTGGCACTTTGGCTTGAGAAATGGCTCCAATGCTGTCACAGTACACTGGAATAGGACCATCCAGGAAGGTGCCACTCCCAGCTCGCCAAGAAATTTTCACAACCAAACAGCTTCCTTTGCTGCATCAGATGCTGTAATATATTCCGTTTCGCATATAGAGTCTGCTACAGTGTGCTGCTTGGAACTCTTCCAGCATATAGCTCCACCATTTAGGGTAAAAACAAAGCCAGACACACTCTTGCTATCATCCCTATCTGATTGAAAACTGGAGTCAGTGTACCCCACAAGTTTCAAGTCAAGTCCTCCAAAAAGAAGCCACTGGTCCTTGGTATTTCGCAAATACTTCAGGATGGTCTTTACAACCTTCCAGTGTGCTTCACCTGGGTCAGACTGGTATCGACTCACTACTCCTAATGAGTATGCCATGTCTGGTCTAGTATATGTCATGGCGTATATGATGGACCCTACTGCCGAAGCATAAGGAATCCTACTCATACGCTCTCTTTTCTCAGGAGTTGTCGGACAATCCTTCTTGGAAAGAGAAATTCCATGGCCTATCGGAAGATAGCCTTTCTTGGAATTCTCCATGCTGAACCTTTTCAGCACGGTATCAATGTACGTAGACTGGGACAAACCCAAAAGCTTCCTTGATCTATCCCTATAGATCTTCATACCTAGTATGAAAGAAGCTTTACCCAAGTCTTTCATAGAAAACTGGGACGACAACCAGACCTTTATTCCCTATAATGCAGGGATGTCATTCCCGATTAAGAGAATGTCATCCACATACAGTACAAGAAATACAACTACAGAACTATTTGTTCACTTATATATGCAGGGTTCTTCTTTGTTCCTAACAAAATCATACGTCTTGATACACTTATCAAAATGCATGTTCCAACTCCGAGATGCCTGCTTTAGTCCATAGAAGGACCTACTAAGCTTACATACCTTAGATTCATCTGTGGATGTGAACCCTTCAGGTTGCATCATATACACCTCCTTATCTAGCTCACTATTTAGGAAAGCTATTCGGACATCCATTTGCCAGATTTCATAGTCCAGATATGCAGCTAAGGCAAGCATAATCCGAATGGACTTGAGCATTGCCACAGCGGAAAATATCTCGTCATAGTCAATACCATAATATTGACGATATCCCTTGGCAACCAAACGGGCTTTATAGGTCTCTACCTGCCCATCTGCGCCCCGTTTCCTTTTGAAGACCCATTTGCACCCAATGGGTTTTACCCCTTCAGGTGGATCAACCAAAGTCCATACTTTGTTGATTTCCATGGACTCCATTTCGGATTTCATGGCTCCTAGCCACAACTCAGAATCAGACCTCTGCATCGTGTCCATATAGGTGATCGGATCCTCGTTGTTCTCATTGAGCTCAACGGGATCACTGTCCCGGACCAGAAAATCATAGTATCTGTCCGGTTGACACGGTACTCTACCGGATCTCCTTAATGACTGGTCAATAGGCTCAGGGTTTGATCTTATCATAACAGGTTCTGTAGCAGTCCTTGAATGATTTGGTTCTTCTATCTATTGAACTTCAGTAAGCTCAACCTTGGCAGCTTGAGCACCTTCAGTAAGGTACTCCCTTTCCAAAAAGGTAGCTCTAAGACTGACGAACAACTTTTGTTCCCCAGGCATATAGAAGAAATAACCCTTAGACTCTTTAGGATACCCAACAAAGAGGCACCTGTCAAACCTAGGTCCAAGTTTATCTGTCTCCAAATGCTTGACATAAGCCAGACACCCCCAAATCCAAAGGTGTGAAAAAGTCGGCTTACACCCATTCCATATCTCATATGGAGTTTTGTTAACAGACTTACTCGAAACTCTATTTAGAAGATAGCATGCTGACTCCAAAGCATACCCCCAAAAGGAAGTTGACAGAGTTGCAAACCCCATCATGGATCGGACCATGTCTAACAGAGTCCGATTCCTCCTTTCAGACACACTATTTAACTGGGGCATCCCAAGAGGTGTCCATTGAGAAAGAATCCCATTCTCTTCAAGATAAGTCAGAAACTCCCCAGAAAGATATTCACCACCTCGATCTGATCGAAGGGTTTTAATAAGCTTTCCGGTTTGTTTTTCAACTTCATTACGATACCGTTTGAACATTTCAAATGATTCAGATTTATATCTCATCAAAAAGACATAACCGTACCTTGAGAGATCATCTATAAACGTAATAAAATATTTATACCCACCCTTGGCATCGACATTCATTGGTCCACATACATCAGTATGTACTAGACACAAAATGTCATCGGCTCGTACACCTTTTCCAGTAAAAGGTGACTTGGTCATCTTACCAAGTAAACAAGATTCATAGGTCGACAGTGATTCACAATCACTAACATTTAGGAGACCTTCTCCTACTAACCTGTTGATTCTATTCTTGTTTATATGACCTAGCCTACAGTGCCAGAGATAAGCATCACTGACATTATCTAATCTAGGACGTTTGCATGAAATGTACATTACACCAACAGGTTGTGATAAAACGTAAATGTCATTCTTAATATGTCCAGTCATAACCACAATATCATTCACAATGACTTTGCAAAAATCATTATTGATTAATAGTTCATAACCATTACTGGCCAACTGGCCTACATAGATGATATTTACAAGGAATGATGGACAATAGTGACAATCACTAAGAATAACTTTACAAGACTCAAAAATAGATTGACAATTCCCAATGCCAGGATTGGAGCTTGACTTTCATTCCCCACGTTCAGAAATCTCTCGCCATTCTCGAATCTTCTACTAACTTGTAGTCCTTGCAACGTATTGCAAATGTGGTAAGGACTACCAATATCCAATACCCAGTTAGTAGTATCACAAATAGAAAAGCAACAATGATTTATCATATAAATACCTTGTCCAGCAACTTTTTGCTGCTTATTCTTCTTTAGCCTGTTCGAGTCAAGTGTAGCTAGGTAAGCGGATAATTCCTCTTCCAATGACGCGGCTTCTTGCAGTAGAAGCATTCTGCCTGACTCTGGTCAGCCTTCTTCTTAGCCTGACTAGGCCCAGCACTTTGCACCATTTTACTTTTATTCTTCTTCCCTTTCTTAAAGGGACGACGCCTTGCTGCACTGCCTCCCACTAAATTCACCAAGCTCTTTTGGAGCTGGTGATCCTTTTCATAAGTCTGCAGCAACCCCATCAACCCAGGTAGTTGACTATAGGCCTTATCAATCTATAGTGATCTAGAAAAGGTAAGTAGGAGGGAGGTAAAAAATTCAAAATCTCATCCTTCCCAATCTGCTCGTAGAAAGAATATCCGAGTTTGGCCAGGCGCTCGATCATCTTGATCATGTACAATACATGATCAGTGACCGAGGACCCCTCAGTCATTCGAGCGTTGAAGATGGTAGAGCAAACCCTATACCTTTCAACATCGTTTGGGGCACCAAAAGATTCCTTCAACTTTTGAAGGATTTCCTCCGACTGGGCCTCCTCGAATCTGCGACTGAACTCGTCGTTCATAGCCGCCAACATAATGCACCGCACCGTAGTACGGTCAGAGACCCACTTTTTATAAGCATCCCTGACTGCAGTATGTGCGGTGGGGGCTGGCCCCTCAGGTGCCGGATCCGTTAATACATAAAGGATCCGCTCGTGCTCGAGAACGATTCTCAGTCTTCGATACCAGCTATCGAAGTTGGGTCCCATGAGCTTGTCATTATCTAATATTGACCGGAGCGACAGATTAGTAGACATTATCTAAAAAGGAGAAAACCAAGACTATTTAGTATATGAATTATTTAAAACTTAAAGACATGGACTTTTGTCTAAAAGCTTCCCCACTATTTTATTCAGACTGGTAGCCTCTACCTCCAATCCGAAAAATAACACTTATCCCTTAGTGGGTACCAGAATCCAATAGACAATGCATGAGCCCGACTTTGGTCGGCCAACCCATGCTCATCTAAAGGTAAGTTCATAACTAGTTGTTTCTCCAAACAACTCCTAGTAATTTATTTTGCCCCAGGAACACTTCAATCGGCCTTTGGGCTACCTGCTAAAGAAGGTCCCGGTTAGGTCCAACCATTAACATGACTGATCTTAATGCTTCTAGCTAATAAATGATCATGTCCGACTTTGGTCGGCTAACCTGACCACCTGTTAAGAAAGTTGCACTATGCCATCATATAATGAATGGCAATTCCAATAGCATGATGACCACCCGATATGTGGATCTGCCGATGATCACCCCACTACTGGAATCATTACCAAACACCTTAATGGGAGGCTAAGACAAAAAATTATCATATAATTTCCATCTTTTTAAGGACCTAATAATTTAGAGGTTTTATACATGTTGTGACAGAAGAGAAAGGACAAGTCATGGATTATCTTCCACTAACTTTATATGTTAATGAAAGGGTTACATGAACCACAAAATCCATGGGCACCTAAATCAGTCAAGCTGATTAACCTTGTTGGCATGGGCTAACTCGAATCAATGAGCTAACTAATCAAATCTGGTTGACCACATTGGCCAGGTAAGTGAGATCAAGGTTATGGGTTCAGCCATTAACCATCTTTCCTTAGACACCAATATCATTGGCCAAGAAAGAGGTAGCCCCAAAAACCATAGATCAATTGCCATACTTACCTTAGACACCAATTGGTTCATCAATTTCAATTAGGCTAGTCTAAGGAATCAGGTCCTACCACAAAGCCAAGATTAAGTCCATTTAGATGTATGGACCAATCAATCTAACTATTAGATAGATACTAGAGAAGAACCTTAACTCAATATTTGATTAAGTTAATTCTCTTTTAAGTCCAATTCATCTAAACTTAGGTCTAACCCAATTAGGACCTAATTCAAGCTAACCCATTTAATCCAAAGTTATGAATATGACTTAGATCTTAGAATCATATCCCTAGATCATTTAGTCACTTAGATTTACTTAATTCATAATTAAGTTAATCATACATCAGATTGAAACATTTTCAATAAACTTTGTAAAACAGTTTTACAAGAAAACCCAACTTTTGAATTTCTGTTCACTGTGAAGTGTCGACACTTCAGCAGCAAGTGTCGATACCAAGGTGTCGACACTACTCTGAGACAGGTCGACACACGGTGAAAAATAGTGAACCAGTTTCTATGTTTTTGTTCATGAGTCGATACCCAGAAGTCCAAGTGTCGACACATAGACACCCAAGTGTCGACACTAGGTAAACCAAGTGTCGACACTTGATCCAACCCGAGCACAGAAATGCAGAAACCCAAACTTTGTCTTTTCTAAACTTGAATTTTATGTTAAACTATTTAACATAACAATCATAAACTAACTTTAGAACATTTCTAAAATATTTTATGACTTCAAATTTAGAACATAATAAAGATCAAAACATTTTAATCTTTACTTTTTCTTTTCTTTTTTCTTCTTCATGAGTCCTTCACAATGGCAATCAATCCAAGTACTCGTATGAAATTAAACTAATTTCATAAGGTTTATACTAAACATTCATGCTAGAGCAACCTTATTGCTCTGATACCAATTGAAAGAAAAACTGTAGCGAGCATGCTTTCTATTTTAAAACTTTTTTAAAATAATATACAGCGGAAGCATAATAAAGAAGATTAACATTTAATCTAAGCATGCTTTTAGAACTTTTCTATGCTACTTAGCCCAAGATCTTGCATAAATAAGTAATATAAACTATGAAATCATGAACTCATACTATGAACAGCTTTCAAAGCAACATATCTCTATATGTAAAACCATATCTCGTATGAAGTGGAGACACTCTCCGCTGCGAAAGATCCAGGAGGAGGTAGAAGATCTCTGCTTAGCCGTACACGTGTCCGGCCTCTATAGGTGGTTCACACCGGGGCTGTTTTAAGATCCACTTCCACTCGAAGTGCTAGCTTGTTGTGGAACGATTTGATCGGGACTCCTTTTCTTCTTTCGATGCCGGACTTACCGAATGAATGAAGAAACTCAAGAGGTGGAGGATGAGATGTTGAAACCCTTCCTAAACACTCAATCCCAAGACCTAGATCACTAGGTACAAACATACACACTCTTCTCCCAAAGTCCTCACACCCATACAAAATCTAGAACCTTTCTTAGTTTCTTCCCTTCCCTCCCTTTTGATTTTTCCAGCATTTCTTTGCTGAATTATCAGTTATTTTCGTCCTCCCATTTTAGCCCATCATATAGGTGGAGAGGGAGAGGGAGAGTGGGGAGTTATGGGTGGTTATGGAGGGGTTATGGGTGGTTATGGGAAGTTATAATCATGGGAGGTTACATAACTCCCCAAAACTGAATTTAAACCTATTTAAATTCAGATTAATGTCTCAATTAATTTCTGAAATCAATTGGATCAAGTGTGCATACATTGGATTCAACCCAATTGGACCCAAACCGATTTTGAACCAAATTCCATTTGATTCGTTCCAGATTTTTATAGCTCAATCAAATTGGGCTATCAAGTAATCACATTACTTAATTCACATCCATGCATCACCAACTTTTAGTGAAAAATTTTATGTCACAACTTTTGTGTCATCAAGTGTCTACACTTGCGAAATCAACAAGTATCGACACCTACACAAGTGTCGACACTTTCAAGAATATCAAGTATCAACACTAGGGCAAGGAAAAATACTTTTTCTTTGTGAGTCCACGAATGATTTCCAATCATTCTCCGATCACTAGATCAAGTAGAAACCCCTATAGTGTGTGACCCCATAGGTTCGAACACTAAGCCGGTAGTACTGGAACATTTCCAGTACCAGTCAAAGTCGCTATCTAGCAATGACACCCGACGTCCAGATAGGTCGAAGTTGTAGAGCAACAATCAAGAACCAGGAGATACGGAAACCCTGTAATTAATCCCTTTGACCTCAATACTCAGGAAGACTTAGGGTTAAACTGCTCAACCCATAAAGTCCATCAATAATGTGCCTCAACCTCACAAGTCCTGTAACACTTTACAGAGACTACCCTGGCCAAGGTTTTGCTAAATTGAAATACAATGAGATATCTGCTCCAAACATTTTGGAAGGGTCAATCACATCTTGATCCGACCACTGCTGCACGAGTACTTGACTGCACCCAGAAACCTTCCATCTCTGGATTAGAAATCCAAATAGTCCAGCACCAAAGTACATTGAGTTGCTCGCAAGCTACCATGACGATCTCATGTCTGAGGGATAACTACGTCCATATCAAAAACTCTAGGCAGAAAGAGTACAGGTGGGTCACGTTCGATGAAATGTCAAACAGAACATCTGCATGCCATACCAGTATCTCTACACTCCTTGGTTAAGAGGACAACCAACGACTATGGCACACAACGACCTATACTTGATATACTATCGTCCTGAAATAAGTGTATCATTTGGTCGCGAACAATTTTAGGACTATATGATATATCCTCTCTATATCACATACAAATAGTCCTAAGGACTTTATCACTCAAGAACTCTTTACAGAAAGATAAAATAGTGATGAACTGCCAGAATAAATATTTTATTCAATAATATAATTCATATACAATTATATCAAATGTACAACTGCCTACAGTAGATAATTGGTTTTGGGACACATTTTCCAACAAACTAGTCTACCTTACCAAGGTCCACTAAAGTCCACTAGATCCCTTAAGACTGCAAGCACAAAGATAGGCCTAATCACCTACTTTATGCCAATATCGAGGTCGAAGAGATGAAACTACTCCCTTCGTTCAAAAAAGAATAAAAGTCGAAGCACTTCACTAACAGCATTTTGAGCTCGGGAGTGGGGGGGCAATGTTGTGACGATAACTTAGTCACTTGACCTCGATGAAACAACAATCAAGGAGTATGACCAGAACTCATGAAGACCAACCAAAGGTTATAAAGGCCAACCAACTTGAGGCCCCATCAAGAGTTAACCAGAGGTTATAACCAACTAACTACCGGTTGTTACAACCAACTACCGGTTGTTATAACCAACTAACTACTGGTTGTTATAGTAACTACTTTCGGTTATAGCTACACCTATAAAAAAGGTAAGAGGGGACCTCCAAGGTAAGCAAGTCTAGGGCAAGCAAGCCCACACTATGCCATTTTGACTCTTCTCTTTTTTTCCATCTCTCTTTCTTTAAACTCTCCATTCTATTACCTAGATCACTCCACTGACTTGAGCGTCGGAGTGTCACCCGCCAAAAATTTGGTCCGGGAACCTTTTGTAGGTCTCCATCTAAGAAGAGCGCCTAGGAGCAGAATCTCATCCGGTTGGAAGAGCGAGCGAGATTGCCCGACGCCGCTGAAGTCTCAGCCACGGGTGATTTATCCACAACACGAGTGTTAGCTAGGCTTCATAGCTATGATTTCCATGGTCCTTTCAACCCCTAAATGGGAGAGTTCAAGCAGGACCGTAAACAAGAAAACTTATGCTGGAATTTTAGATACCAGAGGAAATTCCCTTAGGTTTCATGACGAGCACTTCTATGATGTTGAAATAGCTTCTGAAGATTAAAATTTAAGATTATGATCCTGTTTATAGCCCATGGTGCTGAACCAGATGTAGCAAGCAAACAACAACACAAAAAAAAAAGAGGCAAGATTTACTTTACTGATGAATATAGCACTATACCGGACGTAATGTATCGTACCAACACTGGTGGCACGTAGTCTTGATATACAATCTTGTGTCATACCAACACATGGTATATCTAGCCATCTTATATTATACTATATATCGACATTATAATAAGATGGTACTGGTACTAGATTTAATACTAAAATGGCAAACCTTGCTTGAAAAATTATCACATGAAGGAATAACTAGGCCAACAAAACTACGAGGTATATAATCATTTTGAGGTCATGAGAAGTTAATCGAACTCTTCATCTCAGTGAATTTGTTGCAGAATACGGTGGACTTGTGATGGAGAAAGAATTAATAAAGAGTAAATTTCTTTAACACTCCAAAAGGAAAGAGACAACTAGCAATCAAAATAAAGAAAACACTGCTCAAAAGTCTTAATTCATAGAGAAAGAAAATAGTTTCAGATCGTCTCACTTCCACAAATTTTAATAATATATATGGCTTGGACTTTGACCGTTAAACATAAATTTCAAGACTCAACTTTAAACAGATATTAACTAAAACATGTTTCAAGATAGTTAGCATTAAAAAAAAAAAGTTTTCAAGAAAACTATTAATCAGTCCATGTCAGCAAAGCATCATTTGGTCATTGCATCATCCTCCCCAGCTGGAAAAGGACTTGTCCATGAGTCAAAACTCTCCTCTCCAAAGTAAGTAGTTAAATCTCGAACATTGAAAGCAGGATGAGTCTAAATATTTGTCGAAAACTCTATCTTATATGCATTAATTATCATCGATCTTTTTTAGAATTCTACATGGACCGATCTTCTTTTCCTTCAGTTTGTTGTAAGAACAAGTTGGGAATTGTTCGTTCCACGAGTATACCCAAACAACATCACCTTCATTGAAAATTTTGAAGCAACAACGAGCATTGGCAGTAGCTTGATGTTTTTCATACTCTAATCGAGTTTCTGTTACTTGTTTTGCTCCCAAATGCCGCGGAAGAAGTCTTGGTCGTCTTCGACTCCGGTGGGAGTCCGAGACCTAGAGGCCGCGGATGGTACGATTTTGCTGGTCTCCGCCTCTATTTAGGAGCACCCCAACTCCTTCAAGCAACTCCACTGATTCCAACGTCGAATCCCTGTGCTTTTGCCATTGACCTCGCCGGAGTCGAGAAGCGCGGTTGTTTGGACGAGAAGCAGATTAGCATGGGTACCATACTTCAATCTTCGAATTGTGTCACCCTGCAACACAAGATGCCGAAATATTTTTCTGAGATGCAACAAAGAGCTGTAGAAGGTCCAGAAAAATATTGAAGATGATCCAGAGAGCAAATAAAATATCAGAGAATCCGCAACAGGATTTGGCGAGGCTAGAGGCCTAGTATTCTGTGATCTCTCCTGTTTTCTTCTTCCCTTTTGATTTGTTTGCCTCTTTGTGATTAATCTGCAATTGTTATTGGGATATTTGTATTTCTTTTGTACCTAATTTTGGGGGCAGATTATAGTGGATTGCTCTTTCCTTTATGGATGTAGGCAATTTTACCGAACCACATTAAATCTCGTCTTTCCTTCTGATTTGATATATGCCTGTGTGATTGGTAAATTGCTAAAATGAGTAAACAAGAATTAATTGGAAGCCTAAACCGGTTCAATCTGCTGCGCGCATCCCAACAATTGGTATCAGAGCACTGAGATGGTATATAACGGGCAACCAAGTTCTTCTACGGCTCCTGAGGCAATTATTTTTTATTCTACTATCTCTAGGCATGAGGTGGCGATATTTGATGGCACAGGTGATTTTGCTCTATGGAAGGTGAGAATGAAATATCTGCTGGTGAAGGAGGGCATGTCAATAGTCCTCAAAGGTATGGATGTAATTCCAGGTGATACAGAGGCTGCAAAAGAGGAGATGAATGAGAGAGCACTTGGGACTCTATTTTCGGGACTGAGTGATAAAGTTCTCCGCAATGTGGTGGATCTTGTTACAGCTAAAAGTGTATGGAAAAAATTAGACACTTTGTATATACCAAAATCTCTTACAAATAGGCTATATTTGAGGGCAAGCTACACACATTCCATATGACAAAATGGACCTCTCTCAAGGATCACTTGGATGATTATAATAAGCTCCTGCTCGATTTGGCGAATATTGGTGTTAATGTTGACAAGGAAGACAAGGCTTTAATCCTGATTTATTCTTTGCCTAAGTCCTATGAAAATATTACTACTACCATGCTCTATGGAAGAGAGACTATAAGTCTCGATGAGGTTGAAGCCACTTTGTTATCCAATGAGCTCATGATGAAAGTACAGTTGGAGCATCAGGCTCCAAATCTGGCACAAGGACTTACTGTCAGAGGTAGAGATGAGCAAAGAACATATGGACAAGGTAGAAACAAGTCCAAGATAAGATCAAAGTCTAGGTCTAAAAGACCCGGAGTTTGCCATTACTGCAAGAAGCCAGGCCACTGGAAATATGAGTGTAGACTTCTACATCCAAGAAAGAGAAGGAACAGAAAAAAAAAGGAACAATCTCAGATTCGGCATCAGTTGCAGTTACTTCAGCAAATCACAGCAGTGTTGCAGATGATGCAGTATATACAGCTGCATGTAGTGTCGGTCAGGCTGATACTTGGATCATGGACTCTGGAGCATCTTTCCATATGACACCCCATAAAGAATGGTTCACTTCTTTTAGATCCTATGATGGAGGCGCTGTTCTTCTTAGGGATGACACCATCTGTAAAGTGGAAGGAATTGGTACAGTTCAGATCAAATCTCATGCAAATACTATGGTAACTTTGGATAATATCAGATATGTTCCCCAATTGAAAATAAATCTTCTCTCGGTAAATGCTCTTGATATTGCAGGTTTTGAGGGCAGATGGGGTAGAGGATATATTACAATTAGTAAAGGTGCATTGACTATGTTAAAAGGTAAATTGAGTGGCACTCTTTATTATTTGGATGGCACTACAGTGGTTGGTGAGGCTTCTTCAGCATATTCCTATATTGTTCAATTGACATGGTTATGGCATCAAAGATTGGGCCACATGTCAGATAAAGATTTACAGAAGCTCAGCAGACATGGTCTGCTAGGAGGTCAGAAAGTTTGTGTACTTGGATTCTGTGAGCATTGCATATTTGGAAAATAACACAGAGTCAACTTTACTTCAGGCGTGCACAGGACAGCAAGTATATTGGATTACATTCATTCTGACCTATGGGGACCTGCCCTAGTTACATCCAAGGGTGGATCTAGATATTTGCTCACTTTGATTGATAACTGCTCCCGCAAAGTCTGGATTTATACTATCAAAAATAAAAGTGATGTGTTTCACACTTTTAAAGGGTGGAAAGCTATGGTTGAGAGACAAACTAGAGGAAGGTGAAAACCTTCTGGACTGACAATGGATTGAAATTTTGTTCTACAAAGTTTAATGACTTTTGCAAGTCAGAGGGCATTGTCAGGCATAGGACCACTGTGTATACTCCTCAACAAAATGGTATGGCGGAATGCATGAATCGCACACTACTGGAAAGAGTCAGATCTATGCTATCAAGTTCTGGATTTAGTAGAGATTTCTAGGCAGAGGCTGCACATACAGCCTACTTTATTATAAATCGATCTCCAGCATCTGCATTGAATATGAAGACTCCGGAAGAAATGTGGATAGGTAGACCTGTAGACTATTCAGTTCTTAGAGTATTTGAGTGTTCAGCATATGCACATGTCAAAGATGGAAAGCTGAATCCTAGGGCTAAGAAATGCATATTTCTTGGATATGCATATGGGATGAAGGGCTACAGATTATGGTGCACAGAGCCCGGATCCCAGGGTTTTCTAGTCAGTAAGGATGTGACATTTGATGAGTCAACCACTCCTTCACGGCAGCTACAGCCAAGTTCTTCACCGGGAGATCAGGTTCAGGATCAGCAGGATAGGACTATTGTTGATATTAATCAGACTATTAGATCACAGCAGTTGTAGCCTACAGGTGATATTCAGAATGAACATCATCAGCAGATAGATCCAGAGTTACAAACTCAGGAGGATGTTATTGTACATGGTCAAGTACAAGATGATAGTATTGCCACTCAAAGAACCAGGCGATATATCAGAGCACCTCAAAGGTATGGTTTTGAGGATTATGCTTTTGCTGAGTTAGTATATTATGCTCTAAATATTGCAAACACTATAGGTGATGAGCTGACCATATTTCAAGAAGCAATTGGTAGTTCACAAGCTGAGCAATAGACCATGGCTATGGTAGAAGAGCTTTAGTCTTTGGAAAAGAATCAGACTTGGGAATTGGTCATATTACTTAAGGGCAAGAAGAAAATTGGCTGCAAATTGATCTTCAAGAAAAAGGAAGGAGCTACTTCTCAGGATTTGAAATATAAGGCAAGGTTGGTGGCTAAGGGTTATAGTCAAAGAGAGGGTATTGATTATAAGGAGGTATTTTCTCCTGTGGTTAAACACTCTTCTATTCGTGTGTTCCTTGCTTTAGTTGCTTCTCAGAATTTGGAGTTAGAACAGCTAGATGTCAAGACAGCTTTTCTACATGGTGATTTGGATGAGTAGATTTATATGCAACAGCCACCTGGTTTTGAGGCTCCAGATAAAGAAGATCATATATGCTTGCTCAAAAGGTCTTTGTATGATTTGAAGCAGTCTCCAAAATAATGGTACCACAAATTTGATAGGTTTATGGTCGATCATGACTTCAAAAGATCTCCATATGATAGTTGCGTGTATCATCAGCAGTTTTCAAACGGATCCTTTTAATACTTATTATTTTATGTGGATGACATGATGATTGCCGCCAGGGATATGTCAGTCATTCAGAAGCTGAAAGCTGAGCTTCGTACTGCATTTGAGATGAAGGACCTTGGACCGGCAAAGAAGATACTTGGGATGGAGACAGGCAATTATGTAGACTATTTGTTACTCAGCATGATTATATTGAGAAAGTCTTGGACAGATATGGTATGTCTATAGCTAAGCCAATCACTACTCCTTTTGCCAGTCATTTTCGGTTATCTGCCAAGGATTCTCCTCAGACTGAGGATGAGGAGAAGTATATGTTTAAAGTGCCTTATGCGAGTGCAGTTGGCAGTATCATGTATGCAATGGTCTGCACTCGTCCTGATATTTCACGGGCGGTTAGTGTAGTGAGCAGATATATTGACAAGCCTGGAAAAGCTCACTGGTCAACTGTGAAATGGATTCTTAGATACTTGAAAGGCACTTCTGATTTGGGATTGGTATTCTCCGGACAGAGTTGTTGCACTGTTACAAGATTTTGTGATTCAGATTATGCTTGTGACTTGGATATGAGGAGGTAATTGACCGAATATGTATTTACTCTCTCTGGTTATGCAATTAGTTTGAAGGCTACTTTGCAATCTACAGTTACTTTGTCTACTACAGAGGCAAAGTATATGGCATCGACAGAGGCGGCAAAGGAAGCTATCTGGCTAAGAGGGTTAGTACAAGATTTGGGTTTCAAGCAAAATTGTTTGGTTTTTCACTGTGACAGTCAGAGTGCTTTACATCTTGCCAGAGATCAGATGTATCATGAACGCACTAAGCATGTGGATGTCAGGTATCACTTTATCAGAGATTTGGTAGAGGATGGTGATATTCAACTTCAGAAAATTAGCACTGCTATTAATCCGGCTGATATACTCACTAAACCAATTCCAGTGGTCAAGTTTAGGATATTCCTGAACTTGATTGGTTTGAACACTTGATGATGTCCCTTCGGGACTTGTGATGAGGAGGAGGCTTTACAATTCATATTTGATGGAGGCATTTTTTTTTGTCGCAAGAAGGAGGATTGTTACCTGTTTTGCTCCCAAACGCCGTGAAAGAAGTCTTGGTCGTCTTCGACTCCCGTGGGAGTCCGAGACCTAGAGGCCGCGGACGGTACGATTTTGCTGGTCTCCGCCTCTATTTAGGAGCACCCCAACTCCTTCAAGCAACTCCACTGATTCCAACATCAAATCCCTGTGCTTTTGCCATTTACCTCGCCAGAGTCGAGAAGCGCGGTTGTTTGGATAGGAAGCAGATTAGCATGGGTACCATACTTCAATCTTCGAATTGTCGCCCTGCGATACAAGACGCCGAAATATTTTTTTGAGATGCAACAGAGAGCTGCAGAAGGTCCAGAAAAATATTGAAGACGATCCTGAGAGCAAATAATATATCAAAAAATCCGTGACAGGATTTGGCGAAGCTAGAGGCCTGGTATTCTGTGATCTCTCCTGTTTTCTTCTTCCCTTTTGATTTGTTTGCTTTGTGATTAATCTGTAATTGTTATTGGGATATTTATATTTCTTTTGTACCCAATTTTTTGGGGCAAATTATAGTGGATTGCTCCTTCCTCTGTGTGGATGTAGGCAAATTTGCCGAATCACATTAAATCTCGTCTTTTCTTCTGATTTGATATCTGCCTGTATGATTGGTAAATTGCTAAAATGAGTAAACAGGAATTAATTGAAAGCCTAAACTGGTTCAATCCGCTGTGCGCATCCCAACAGTTTATTCCTAGCTTCTCTAAGAATTCATGTTATAGCAAAAGTGAAATCTTCAACTTACTTACTGGATAGATATATAATGGTGCAATTGGAGCTGGTGCAAATTCAAGATAATGTCCAGGAGAATCGCCATTAATTATCTCGAATGGACTCTTACAAGTAGAAAGATTTACCATAGGCCTAAGCAAATTCAGCCCGTGGAAGCACCAGATCCCATTGTTTAGGCCTTTTGGAGGCAAAGCCTCACAACAAATTCCCTGAGATCCGATTTACCACCTCAATTTGCCCATCAATTTGTGGATGATAGGCACTACCATTGAGCGTGGCTCCAATTCTTTGCCACAAGTATCTCCAAAAATGGCTAACAAACTTGGTGTCTTAATAGGAAGTAATTGACTTGGGAATACCATAATGTTTGACCACTTTGCTGAAATAAAGGTTAACAACATAGGAGTGAAGCTGCAAATGGATCGGGTTGACCCGTGAGCTGATCCGACCCGACTTGTTTAGACCCGATCCAATTCATTTTTATGGACCCGTGAATCCGGGTCGGGTTCTAAAATTAGATCCGTTTTATTTTCTGGGTCGGGTCTGGGTTTATTGAATTTGGACCCGACCCGACCCGATCCGACTCGAATATACTAACACTATTCGGATCATATCTATTTGGACCTTTAAATTATAATTTAAAATTTATATGAAACTTATTTTTAATATAGAAATAGAGTTATAATTATTTTTATATCTTAATTTATTTTGAAAATAATATTGTTTGTTATCTATTTTATGGTTAATAATAGTTGGCTATGTAATAATTGAAATATTGTTATCTAGATCATATTTAGATCTAATTTTTTTAGATTATGACCGGGTTATTTATGGACCCGATCGAACCCGAATGACCCGTTAGATTGAAAATTCTAATAGTGAACCCGACCCGACCCAATTTTTTAGTAGATTGGGTCTGAATATAATATTATAATCCAATCAAAGAACCGGATCGAATCGAGGTCACTCATGACCCGATCCATTTGCACTCCTACATAGGGAGCATCCATGATCTTTATTATAAAGAATAAAATGAGTCATTTTAGAATATCAATCAATAATAACAAAGGTATAATCAAAACCTTTTTGGACCTTGGCAACCCAACCACAAAATCCATGCTAACATCTTCCCGAGGAGAGTTAAGAATTGGCAATGGAGTGTAATTAAGCATCGATATTCTGAGCTTTACAAGTTTGGCGTACACTGCATCTCTTTACAAAAATGAGTTACATCCATGTAGATAGTTGGCCAAAATTTCTCTTCTTCAGAAGAAATGTACTTTTACCTCTTCCAAAATGACCAACCAAGCCCCTTGAATGCAACTCTTTGATAATGTATTCTTTAAGGGAACATCTTGGAATGCATAAACAAGCTCCCTAAAAGAGAAAATCATCTTGAAGCACAGTCTTCAAAGTTCCCATCTTTACAAAGCTTCCATGTTGCAAAAAAATCTACATCATCTTTATAAAAATTTCAAACTGAATCAAAACCTTCTAGCTACATATTCATAGTGTTTAAAAGAACAACATGCCTATTGAGAGTATCTGCAACTTGATCGCACTGTCCAAGTTTATGTTTGTGCCAAAAGGAATAATTCTACAAAAAGGAAACCGATGCAACCAACATGTTTTCTATTCAGATTAGCATGATTATTAATATTGTTAAGTGCTTCATGGTCTGAATTCAAGATAAAGTCTCTTTGTATAAGAAAGGAATGCCAATGTCGAAGTGCTTGAAGAATGGCATAGAGTTCCACCTCATAAGTAGAGTATTTTTCCATGACTTCATCGATCTTTTCACTTAAAAAAACAATTTGATGTCCTTCTTGCCTAAGCACTCCTCCAGTGCCCATATGAGAAGCATAACACTCCACTTCAAAGATCTTTTCAAAATCAAGCAGGGCTAAAACTAGTTTATCGGTTAGCATCTCTTTGAGGAGCTAAAAGCTTTTCTCAACTTCAAAGGTCCACTTGAACTCTCCTCTTTTCATACAATCAGTAAGTGGGGTTGCAATGGTTTTGAAATTTCTTATAAATCGATGATAAAAGGATGCCAATCAACGAAAACTTCTCACCTCTTGCAAGCACTTAGGCACTGGCCATTGTTGAATAGTGTTGTCGATCTCGCCGCCGCGCCTGTGGCTTCGGAGCCGCCGATTTGACTAGACCGTCTTGTCCCGGGGTCTCCTGGCTCTCAATCCTGCAAGACAAGGTCAGAAGTCCTGGCCGGGGATCCCGGCGAAGAGCTCCGACGGTCAAGTTAGTAAATGGCGAGAGGGAACAGGATCTCCGAGACGGGCCCCCGAAGGAGTCCCAGACTTAGAGATTGTACTAGCAAGAAGGTCTCAGGAAGAATAGAAATCCGGCCGGGTTCCTCCACCGAGCTCGTGCCGAAGGTCCCCTCTTGGGATCTTGGATCCTTCTCTTTGTGCTTTTTCTTTTCCCAGCCTCCGTTTCTTGCTTACCTGGTCGCCTACTCTCCCCTTTCTTTTTAACTCCCCACGTTGCCTTTTCGTTTGCCGCCTTTGGGAGGCTCCCTCGTCGTTTTCACCTCCTCCCCTCTATCTCTTTCCCCTTTCCCTTTTGGATTAAAGAACCCGGCGGCCCCCCCTGCCTTGCTTGCCAGGCCTAGCGAGAAAAGAGTAAAGGGAGGGCGTCGGCCAGACCGCTGACCAGACCTTGGGCCGAGCGTGAGCGCTCTCCTTCCAGGCACCGACGATGCTTGTTATCGGGTCCTGTTTTGTCAGGACTTCGCCTCTCGACTACGGAACCTGTCGGGCCGATGTAAGCGATGTTTCGCGTGTCGCTGCCGACCGTATGGGCGCTTCTTTCGGGGTGCGGCGCGCACGGCTCGAGGGGCAATCTTGGAGCTCGTGTTCCTGCTCCTCGGAGGCTTCACCGCATAGGTTGGCCTGCCTCGGCCGAGGTGGGCCCCTCCTGGGCGGACACCTGGCGAAGCGGCAGAGGGGCGCTCGACTTCGACCGAGGTGGTCCCATGTCCGGGCACCACCTGGCGAAGGAGCGAGAGGGCCCGGCTCAATCTCGGTCGAGGTGGGACCGTCTCAGGGCACCACCTGGCGAGGGAGGAAGGGGCCGCCGGCTTCGGCCGAGGTGGACCCCTCCTGGGTGGACACCTGGCGGAGCGGCAGAGGGGTGCTCGACTTCGGCCGAGGTGGTCCCGTCTCCGGGCGCCACCTAGCGAAGGAGCGAGAGGGCCCGGCTCGACCTTGGCTGAGATGGGACCGTCTCAAGGCGCCACCTGGCGAGGGAGGAAAGGGTCGCCGGCTTCGACCGAGGTGGACCCCTCCTGGGTGGACACCTGGCGGAGCGACAGAGGGGCGCTCGACTTCGGCCGAGGTGGTCCCGTCTCTGGGCGCCACCTGGCGAAGGAGCGAGAGGGCCCGGCTCGACCTCGGCTGAGGTGGGACTGTCTCAGGGCGCCACCTGGCGAGGGAGCAAGGGGCTGCCGGCTTCGACCGAGGTGGACCCCTCCTGGGTGGACACCTGGCGGAGCGGCAGAGGGGCGCTCGACTTCGACCGAGGTGGTCCCGTCTCCGGGTGCCACCTGGCGAAGGAGCGAGGGGGCCCAACTCGACCTCGACTGAGGTGGGACCGTCTCAGGGAGCCACCTGACGAGGGAGCAAGGGGCCGCCGGCTTCGGCCGAGGTGGACCCCTCCTGGGTGGACACTGGCGGAGCGGTAGAGGGGTGCTCGACTTCGGCCGAGGTGGTCCCGTCTCCAGGCGCCACCTGGCGAAGGAGCGAGAGGGCCCGGCTCGACCTCGGCTGAGGTGGGATCGTCTTAGGGTGCCACCTGGCGAGGGAGTAAGGGACTGCTGGCTTCGACCGAGGTGGACCCCTCCTGGGTGGACACCTGGCAGAGCGGCAGAGGGGCGCTCGACTTCGGCCGAGGTGGTCCCGTCTCCGGGCGCCACCTGACGAAGGAGCGAGAGGGCCCGGACCGACCTCGACTTCGATCGAGGCGGAGCCACATCTGACCTTGCCGAAAAATTTCACGTGGCTAGAATCATGCCCAGCAAAATCTGAGATATGCCACGTCATCGTAACGGCCGTAACAAATAGCATTGATATTCTCATCATCTAACTTTTATTTTTTGTATGAAAGTTGAAAGAGTACTTTTTGAAGTTTACATAGAATTTCTCACCTCTAAATGCTATTAGAACATTTCTTAAATGATTCGTATGGTCATTCTTCTTTTTACTATATACAAAAATATTATCAAAATAAACAACAACAAATTTTCTAAAAAAAGGATGAAGGAATCTCGTTACTCTTATGATTAAAGCCTTTCAAGGGTCAACCCCGTTGGAAGGCTTGGGATTAAAGCCTTTCAAGGGCACAGAGCCCACCCATAAGTAACAGGGTGGCGGGCCTGAGGGGCTTCGTACCTGAGCCAGACTCGGCAAGCCAGGTACCGACTCAAGCGGCAAGCTGGGCGGTCAGTTCCATTTGATCCATTCCGGCTACGGGGCAGAGCCGACCCGCCCATACGAGTCGACCCTTCCGAGGACCGTGACTAGCATCCCAGTCACCTAGCCCGATGCCATGCGGGACCCAAGGGCGTGAGCTGGAATCTAGTCAACAATCCCCCTAGCAACACCCGAGGGGCTATTCCAGATTCGAACCTGCAACCTCGCTCTGATACCACCTGTTGGACCGTAGCCCCTAACCACCATTCCAAAAGGGTCAACCTCGTTGGAAGGCTTGGGATTAAAGCCTTTCAATGGCACTGAGCCCACCCATAAGTAGCAGGGTGGCGGGCCCGAGGGGCTTCGCACCTGAGCCAGACTCGGCAAGTCGGGTACCGACTCAAGCGGCAGGCTAGGCGATTAGTCCCATTTGATCCATTCCGGCTACAGGGCAGAGCCGACCCGCCCATACGAGTCGACCCTTCCGAGGACCGTGACTAGCATCCCAGTCACCTAGCCCAATGCCATGCGGGACCCGAGGGCGTGAGCTGGAATCTAGTCAACAATCCCCCTAGCAACACCCGAGGGGCTGCTCCGGATTCGAACCTGCAACCTGGCTCTGATACCAATATGAAAAAAAAAAATTAGCACAAAATTAACTCTATAAAAGATTGTATTTCAAGTAAACTAACAAGTATCATAGGTTTAGAAGATGTTTGAAATGGTTTAGAAGAAGTTTGGAGTGGTTTGAAAGCATTTGAAGAAGTTCAGCTCAAGCCGACTCATGGATCAAGAGCCAACTCTTTCAGAATGGCAGAACTGTAATTATTCAATCAAAATGACTCCAGAATGGCAGAACTGTAATTACTCGAGCCGATTCGTCCAGAGTTTGTGTTTTCTTGACTGAGACTTCGAGCCGACTCATCCAGCTCGAGCCGACTCGAGTGACGAGTTCTGGCACTCCAATGGCTAGTTGCAAAAATTATTTTTCTTCATTCCAACGGTTCTAAACAGCCATATTTCGATTCCCAGGGCACTCCAACGGTCAAAACAACATAGAAACACTTCCAAAACTTATATATGATGGATCAAAGTGAAGAAAAAGAAGAGTGATTGAAGAGGGGAAGAGAAATTGAAGAAAAAGGATTTTTCAAATTTATATTTCAGATTTTAGAGAGAGCTTAAATGTTCAAATTCAAGAAAGAGTTCTTCACTTCCTATCACAACTCTTGAAACTTTATTTGAAGAAAGAGGAGAGCTTAGAAGAGCTACATTCAACAAGCTAAAACGGCAATCATCTACTCTTTGGAAGTTTGTATTTTGTGTTGCATTATTTACTTGTTTATTTTTCTTGTTTTTGTTTTGGGTTTTTGGTGAGCCCGTGAAAACCAAGTTTGGATTTCTTTGGTGAGCCCGGTTCTAAAAACCAAAGGGAGTTAGGTTCTTGGTTAGCTTGTGTTAAAACCAAGTGCGGGATTTCTTTGGTGATCCCGGTAAAATCAAAGTGTATAGATTTGGATTGTGAGCCTGTTAAAACAATTCGACTGTATTCTAGGAAGAATATAGTGAAAATCCTAAGTGGTATCTTGGATAGTGGACGTAGGAGCGGGTTGCTCCGAACCAATCTAAATATCTTGTGTTTGTGCTTGTTTAACTTCATTGCATTTATTTACTTGCTTTCGCATTGCATATTTCACCACAACACTAAAAGGATTTTAAATTACACATACTTGCTAAAGTTTTTTTTATCCCCATTCACTCCCCTCTTGGAAAGCCACCTGGGCAACACCTAACCTTCAATTTAATATTCAAACAATGGTAAAAAACAATCTCATCAATTATTTATTATTTCTAGAGTTTTCCATAAACATTAACAGATAAATAAAATATAAATAAAATATAAACTCAGGATTTAACACCTAAATCCTAGCTCCTCATTGATTGGTCCAAAGCCCAAATGATCTTCGATATCTGAAACAAAAATATAAGAAAACAGAGGAGAGCTATATAGGCTCAGTAAGTTATCATCACCTCCAATATATATATACAAATATGTCAATAACAACCACTAACAGATACAACTCATACATACAAGATGTCCATCTCAAAATAATATACCAGCAATACTATGCAAATGTGTACACTTAAATACAACCGATACAGATATGACACGACTATGGATGGCCAACCATTTACTCTACTCTCCTAGTCCCTCTGACTATGACCACGATCAGCCCGTGGCTCATCCCAAAAGAGACTAGATCCTGTGTCACATACCGCTCAACAGTCATATGCCAGCGATAGCCCCGCTCGAGGCCCAAAAGGAAAGCTAGCTCTGAGTATCACACGAGAAACATGCATCCTCTGCATGTGCCTACCATGCATGGCTAAAATAAGGCAACTAGAGAAGCCCCGCTGGAGGCCCAAAAGAGACTAGGTCCTCGTATGATCATAGTCGGACTAGAGAGCACCCACACCGACACAATGCACCCACACCAACATAATGCACCCACACCAACACAATGTACCCACACCAACATGATGCACGCAACCCAATACAATCAAATACAGATATATTACATATATTTACTATTTCATAAATATATACATATTGGCATACAATATCAGAGATCAAGATAACTTACCGAAGAGCATCTACAACTACATGTAATCCAGCACTAGACCTGATCTTCTAAAGACAACAACGATCCTATACCACAAATCCTTTTATTTATTAATCATCCTATTAATTTTTGTACATATCTAAATAAGAACTAAAAAGAAAACTAAATTTCCCGAAATACCCTTGAATCCCAGTTCTATCTTTCACTTTTTTTCCCTTTCCATTCTCTCTCCAAGATTTGCTTTCATCGAACAGCCCATCCCAGAAAACTGAGTCAACACAATCTGAACTCTCTTCTCTCTCCCGACTCTATCTTCCTTCTTTCTCCTCTTCCTCTCTCCTCTCTTTCATCTTTCTCTTTCCTCTCTCTCTCCTCTCTCTTCTATCTCTCCTCTTCCTCACCACACTTTCTCTCTCCACTTTATTTATTTATTATTATCGTTATTATTATTTTCCAGATTGTATTTTTACTGGGCCGGCCTACTCCAGATAATAGGCCCAGCCTAGCACGGATATCAGAACCCGGCCCACTTGTTAATAGAGTCACCCTTCTCTGTTAACAGGCCGGTTAAGCTTCCTTAGAGAGAGAACGGAGGGACGGCGACGATCCCCTTGATCAACCGCCCGAGGATGATCGCTAGAAGGGAAGGAAGGGACCGGCGGTCCCTTCGACGACTGTCCGGCCACCTGCCGGAAAATCCAAACAAATAAAATCTCTCCCCCTCGACGCACCTCCCACGGCATGGCTGAGCCGATCTCCCATACTGCTAGCAGCGGTCATGGGAGATGGCCATGGAGGAGGGGGGTTCGGCTGACCAAAATGGACGGCGGTGCGACCACCGATAGCCATCCGATCGCCCAACAAAAATTCTAAAATATATATATAAAAATAGATCCCTCTTCCTCCCGCACTGGTGATCCCCATTCAGGCCCATGCTCGAATGAAACTAGGGTTTAGAGCCTTACCGATGAGGTCAGTGGTGGATTCGGCTGCGCCGGAGGTAGACGGCTTCAAAAACGGTAGAGGCACACAAGGGGAAGGGGTTGTCCGGTGGATCGGCATCGGTTTCTAGGCGTTCGTCGGAGAAGGAGAGGTCCGGACTGGGCTGAGGCATGCAAGGACCTCTCAGTCCCAAGGAAGCATCCTTATCCCCCCTGCCGTCGACCGCCTTCTCCAACCCCTCCACCGAGATATCCAGCAATTCGGTGCCCGCTGAATTTGAATTGAAGTTGGCAATCCAGTTGCCGACTTCAGCCCAAATTGAGCATGGATCGAACGGTTGGATGGGCTGGGCCTCACATTCTCCCCTCCTAAAAAAAAATTTCATCCTCGAGATTTAAGTCTTCTAAACTCAAAGAGTGCAATCCAAAACTCATATGATTCATTTGTCCAAAATTCGGTAATCCCAATAAAAGCCTTCATTCATCCATCAAAATACACTTTAAATTAATCCTAATATCTTTAGTCCACCACTCTTCTGCTGCGCACTCTGATATAAATTTTCAAATCCTCTAATTTTATTAAATTTTCTGACGAGGATACCACTCTACAATGGAATCCAACCTTCAAATATCGAGATCAAAACTATTAAATGTTCTTGTCTCTACTAAGCCTCGAGCATATCACATCAATTTAACCCATGATCCAAAAATCTCCAACCTATATATAAGATCAAATAATCTAATACAAAACTGCTAACATAAGTCACCAAGACATGCTATGTCCATATAATATTATTTAACCCGCTAATTTACAAATCTATACATTATTCCAAACACATTTTTCATTACATATTTTTAATAATAATCTCCATACAGATTCATCGAAAACTCTCCTTCTTAATATCATTAAACTTTTTCATAACCTTCATCCTAAACATCTTTTTGCAATAATCCCATAATTTATAATTCAATAATTACTAATAAAATTCATATGCTATCATGATCTTCATCCATATCAAATTTAGGATCCCAACATTATTCAATTAAGAACTGAATATACATATTCATCATAACATAATACACTATACCTCCAGGTCAACACTTCTGAAACTCGGTCTAATCCATTTATCAGAGATAAATATACATCTTATCTAGCCCTTCAATATCCATAATATGCTTACTTATTATGATCAAATAGTTTTAACCATTCAGTCTCATCCAAGATCAATCTCTACAAAAATCATATTCTAGATCTTATGCACAGTACCTAGGGATTAGAATCCAACTTTGAATCTATTCCAATTGGTCATAACATTAAGTTCAAATATCACAATCCATGGTGATCACAATCTAAATTTTAATGTCACTCAATTATATCCTAACTACTTATGTTGGTCTCAAGTGATCATAACCCAAACTTCGATATCAATTAATCATGCCTTAATAATCATCCTATTAATTTCTAATCACCTGTATCACAGTCTTCAATTTTATTAAAATTAGATTTCCAAAATAAATCAAATCCATGACATAACTCAAAATATACCTCCATATATCCATTATCTAGCCTTGATGATATCCTTCCAAAAATTAAGCTAGGAGAATTTATTCATTTTATTTGTGCAAGCCTTCTACACTTAACAAAAATCCTTGGAGCTATAACATACACCTATCAAAAGGAATTAAATAAATTCTCAGTATCGATAATTATTCTGGAATATCAATCAAAACCCTAATTCTACCCCACTCTCAGAAACTAGGTCACTTGATCTTAAACCTTTACTCTGATACCACTCTGTCACGCTCCGAATCCAGATCTAGGATCGACTATGTGACCGACCGCACAACCCAAGGTATCTCCCTAGAGATCATGCCAGGCCTAACCTTCAATTTAATATCCAAACAGTGGTAAAGAACAATCTTATCAATTATTTATTATTTCTAGCAATAAAGATTAACAGATAAATAAAATATAAACTCAGGGTTTAATACCTAAATCCTAGCTCCTCACTGACTGATCCAAAAGCCTAAATGATCTTCGATATCTGAAACAAAAATATAAGAAAACATGGGTGAGCTATACAGGCTCAGTAAGTTATCATCACCTCCAATATACATATACAAATATGTCAATAACAACCAGTAACAGATACAACTCATACATACAAGATGTCCATCTCAAAATAATATACCAGCAACACTATGCAAATGTGTACACTTAAATACAACCGACACAGATATGACACGACTATGGATGGCCAACCATTTACTCTACTCTCCTAGTCCCTCTGACTATGGCCATGATCGGCCCGTGGCTCGTCCCGAAAAAGACTAGATCCTGTGTCACATACTGCTCAACAGTCATATGCTAGCGATAGCCCCGCTGGAGGCCCAAAAGGAAAACTAGCTCTGAGTATCACACGAGAAACATGCATCCTCTGCATGTGCCTGCCATGCATGGCAAAAATAAGGCAACTAGCTCGTGTGTCACATACCACTCAACGGTCAAGTGCCAGCAATAGCCCCGTTGGAGGCCCAGAAGAAGACTAGGTCCTCGTATGATCATAGTCGAACTAGAGAGCACCCACACCGACACAATACACCCACACCAACATAATGCACCCACACCAACACAATGAACCCACACCAACATGATGCACGCAACCCAATACAATCAAATGCAGATATATTACATATATTTACTATTTCATAAATATATACATATTGGCATACAATATCAGAGGTCAAGATAACTTACCGAAGAGCATCCACAACTACGTGTAATCCAGCACTAGACCTGATCTTCCAAAGACAACAACGATCCTGTCCCACAAATCCTTTTATTTATTAATCATCCTATTAATTTTTATGTATATCTAAATAAGAACTAAGAAGAAAACTAAATTTTTCGAAACATCCTCGAATCCCAGTTCTATCTTTCACTTTTTTCTCCTTTCCTTTCTCTCTCCAATATTTGCTTTCACCAAATAGCCTATCCCAGAACACCGAGTCAACACAATCTGAACTCTCTTCTCTCTCCCGACTCTATCTTCCTTCTTTCTCCTCTTCCTCTCTCCTCTCTTTCATCTTTCTCTTTCCTCTCTCTCTCCTCTCTCTTCTCTCTCTCCTCTTCCTCACCACTCTTTCTCTCTCCACTTTCATTATTTATTTATTATTATCATTATTATTATTATTATTATTATTTTCCAGATTGTATTTTATTGGGCCGGCCTACTCTAGATAACAGGCCCGACCCAGCATGGATATCAGAGTCCAGCCCACCTATTAACAGAGTCACCCTTCTCTGTTAATAGGTCGGCTAAGCTTCCCCCAGAGAGAGAACGGAGGGACGGCAGCGATCCCCTCAATCAACCACCCGGGGATGATCGCCAAAAGGGAAGGAAGGGACCGACGGTCCCTTCGACGGTTGTCCGGCCACCTACCGAAAAACCCAAACAAATCAAATCTCGCCCCCCCCCCGACGCATCTCCCATGGCATGGCCGAGCCGGTCTTCCATACTGCCAACAGCGGTCATGGGAGACGACCATGGAGGAGGGGGGTTTGGCTAACCGGAATGGACGGCGATGCGACCACCGACAGCCATCCGGTCGCCCAACAAAAATTCTAAAAATATATATATAAAAACAGATCCCTCTTCCTCCCGTGCTGGTGATCCCCGTTCAAGCCCACGCTCGAACCAAACTAGGGTTTAGAGCCTTACCGGAGAGGTCAGCAATGGATTCAGCTGCACCGGAGGTAGACGGCTTCAGAAACGGTAGAGGCGCACAAGGGGAAGGGGTTGTCCGGCGGATCGGCGTCGATTTCCAGGCATCCGTTGGAGGAGGAGAGGTCTGGACTGGGCTGAGGCACGCGAGGACCTCTCAGTCCCAAGGAAGCATCCTTATCCCCCCATCATCGACCGCCTTCTCCGACCCCTCCATCGAGATATCCAGCAATTCGGTGCCCGCTGAGTTTGAATTGAAGTCGGCAATCCAGTTGCCGACTTCAGCCCAAATCGAGCATGGGTCGAATAGCTGGATGGGCTGGGCCTCACATGAGGTCTTGGAACAGCACAAGTACTTAAACTCTCTCTAATGTGGCACTTTTCCATCAGCTCTTGACTTATCTCTTCAATTCTTCATGCCCTTTAGGACTCATGTGACAAGGAGCTTTATTTGGCAAGCTAGACCCTAGTATCAAGTTTATCTGATGTTGTATGTCCTTAAGAGGAGGGGGCCCACTAGATAAATTAAGAGGCATGACATCCTCAAACTTTTCTATGGGTGGTTCCAACATTTTGGATTTTTTTATAACTTCTTTCTTTTGTTTAGCAACTAGCATATAAAAAACACCACTCTCCACTATTTCTTTCATAAACTTAGATAAAGTAAGAAAATTACCACCCTCACCTTTTGCAGGTATAGCCACAACTTCATTTTTATATGATAAAAACTACTTTCTATTTTTTTCCATTCCGAAGGTATAGCTAGAATCTTAAGCATGGAGATTAGTGATTCATGCATTCATAGCTTGACATGGTTGTAAAGCTTATAGTAATTTGTTGTGCAGTGATGCAAGCATATGGACTCTTATATAGTGATTTAAGAGTTGAATCATTGTGACTGAAGCTACTAAGATCAAAATATTGAATATCACTAGTTATGTGTATTGGAAGACCAAAATTAAATCTTATTTGTTCAGGCAAGATTTGTAAGATATTGTGAGCATGACAAATATGGTGAAGCCAACAAAAACTCCAAGCAAAGCAGAAGCGAGGAAAACATTTAAGATCAAAGCTACAAATATAGTTTATATTATTCTAATGAATTAAATGAAGATACTTTTCAACATACTCAAGTGGAGACATATAAATTTGATCAAAATTTTATTTTGGATTTTACTTGTATATAGGTAGGGGTGAAAATGGGTTGGGACGGATCGGGTCACGAATGACCCCGACTCGACCCGATTCTTTGATCAAGTTCTAATATTATATCCAAACCCAACTTAATAAAAAATCGGGCCAGCACGGGTCAAGTCCACAACCAAAGTTTTTGATCCAATGGGTTATTCAGTTTGGATCGGATTCATGAATAATCCTGTCATAATCTAAAAAATTGAATCTAAATTAGGTCCAGATCAAATATAGACGATTATATTTTAAGTATGACATAACTAATTATTATTAACCATAAAATAGACAACAAAAATATTACTCTCAAAGCAAATTAAAATATAAAAATAATTATAAATCTATCTTTATATTAAAAATAAGTTCCATAATAATCTTAAAATACAACTTAGAGGTCCAAATATATTTGGATTCTAACAATATTAGTAAGTTCAAATCGGGTCAAGTTAAGTCAGGTCCAAATTCAGCAAACCCATACTTGATCCAAAACATATAATGGGTCCAATTTTAAAACCCAACCTAGATCTATGGGTTCTTAAAAATGGATTGAATCAGGTCTAAATGGGTCGGGTGGTTGATTCTCTCAGTTATTACAACTGGCAACTTGATATTCATTGAAACAAGCTCGGATGCTTGAAGGAATTTCAACATTGTGATGGTGAGTTAGTGTCAAGAGAAAGTATTGGTAGATCTCTTCGATTGTGATATATATATCAAAGAGTATGAATTAACAAAAAAATTATCATGAGTCAATAAAAAATGCTGCTATTTAATTGTTAGCTTGATAAGTTGCTTTATATTGCCATGGCTATGATTACGATGGTTATGATTATATTTCATGACATCAATTAATTGAGCATTGTCGATATGAATTTAATAATTAAAAAATTGGTAAGATTCATTACCAAGTCCCAATCCAATTAGAATTTTTATTTTTAAGTTGATCATTAGTTTTAATAACTTTAGAATCCTATTCCTAATATTATTTTATTTGATTATTTCTTTTTAAATTTTGTGTTCTATTGAATTTTAAGTTTTTGAATTAAAGTAGAAGTTTAACTTCCATGCACATGATGCTTTATTTAAAAGTATTTTTTTTGTATGGCTCAATTTTTTAATTTTTTTTCTTTCTTTCTTAAATTTTTTCCTTCTAATGTTTCTTTTTTTTTCTATACATATTTGTTTCGAATCTCAGATTACAATCATTTTACGCCATTCTACACACTATGTTTTTTTTCAATAAATTCTATATTATGTGCAATGTGAGCACTGCAAAGATAAATAGTTGTTAGAGTATTATGTTCTCCATTTTTTTCCCTGGCTTGGGTAAAACTCTGAATTGCATTAATATATTTGAGTTTAAAAGATGCATCACTCTTGTTCCCCATTGCTGTCTCTTTCAAACAAAATTCGAGTTGAGCACAAAATCGCATCATTTCACTGACTTTTGTCTCAAGAGCAGCAATAAATATTTTATATGTAGCAACTGATTTGTTCTTCTTCTTCTTTTCAACAATCTTCTGATGTATTTATTAATTTTTAATAAAAAAATTTTATAAAAGATTGATAGAAATTCATCCTCACACTCATCCTTTTTATTATTATTATCATCAGCTACCAAACTTGGATGGAAACGAGGGATAGCCGATGTGGCATCCAGCGGTGTTATTAGACATGGATACAATGTTGAAAAGTCAATTAATAATAATGAAAAAAATGGGCATTTTGAAAGATTAAAAGTAGTTTCGGAATATTTTCCCTTCTTCCTCGTGTCCCAATGGGAGTGGTGGTTTTGGATCTTTGAAGAGTGATTCCCTGCTCTTGCTCTAGATCTCGTGTCAGATCTTGGTCGTGCTACAAAAGTTAACGCCATCGTCTAACGATTGCAGCGGCCGGCCGGGTTCTAACAGCAAATCTTGCGAAGAGGAGAGCGGTGCTAGTTTTTTGTCCCACATCGGATACAGAAGAGGGACTAGCTGGCGCAAGCTACTATAAAAGAGAAACGAGGGGAACGATTTATCCATACTTACCTGGACGGGGTCGATGGGTGATCAAAAAGGCCCATGGCCTAGGGCAGGGGCCCACATTGCACCTGGTGGGGGCCCTGGCCTACCATCTCCCCAAGTGGGAGAGTGGACGTCATAATTTGTGGTAGAGGGGGTACGCGTCCGCGCGGCCCCTGCAACACGAAAGAAAAGCATGTTTACCCTACAATTGTACCCAACGTGGTAATTTTGACTTCGAGGCCGGTTCATGAATTATAATCTAAAATTCAAAATTAATAGCTTAAATAGCAAAATATAGTATACTGATTTCTGGATGTCAAGGATTTTTTAAAAGATATGTACTGATTTTTTTTATTAAAAAAAATAATAATAATAAGTACTGATTTATAAATATATTGAAACATTACCGATTTCTTTTTTTTTTTTTTTTTTGTCTCTAATCCTTTTTTTTCTTGAAAATAAAAAAACAAGCAACACAATAGCGTGCTTTTGTTGACTTAACCATCTTTGACAACAAGAATATCAAGCAGCCATGGAGTTAAAAACAAGACCAAAGGCCTCCTACTTGTGAATTTCAACAAGAGATTTTTCATGACTTTGTAGGAAATAATCTAATGCAATTATTTTTAAGAATTTGTTGCATTTCTAAATAATCATTCGAGCATGATTAAATCCAAATTTGATCATTTTTACTATTGTCCGTTTGGTGTATATCTTGAAACTTAGAAACCAACATGATATGGCTACTATGCTAACGTGGCGCACGTGTCAGATCCAGTCGGACACGGTCAGTATCACGTATTTTTTTCAAAAGGTCCCCCGTTCGGAAGAAGTATTTCCGCTCCTCCGCCGGGTGGCACCCGGAGAGGGGTCCACCTCGACCGAAGCTGGCGGCCCCTCGCTCCCTCGCCGAGGGACGCCGCCGAGGTCGAGCCGGGCCCTCCTGTTCCTTCGCCAGGTGGCGCCCGGAGACAGGTCCATCTCGACCGAAGTCGAGCACCTCTCTGCCGCTCCGCCAGGTGTCCACCCAGGAGGAGTCCACCTAGGCCGAAACTGCCGGCCCCTCGCTCCCTCGCCAGGTGGCACCCGGAGACGGGTCCACCTCTGCCGAGGTCAAGCCGGGCCCTCCTGCTCCTTCGCCAGGTGGCGCCCGGAGACGGGTCCACCTCGGCCGAAGTCGAGCACCGCTCTGCCGCTCCGCCAAGTATCCATCCAGGAGGGGTCCACCTCGGTCGAAGCTGGTGGCCCCTCGCTCCCTCGCCAGGTGGCACCCGGAGACAGGTCCACCTCTGCCGAGGTCGAGCCGGGCCCTCCTGCTCCTTCGCCAGGTGGCGCCCGGAGACGGGTCCACCTCGGCCGAAGTCAAGCACCCCTCTGCCGCTGCGCCAGGTGTCCACCCAGGAGGGGTTCACCTCGGCCGAAGCTGCCGGCCCCTCTCTTCCTCGCCAAGTGGCACCCGGAGACGGGTCCACCTCCGCCGAGGTCGAGCCGGGCCCTCCTGCTCCTTCGCCATGTGGCACCCAGAGACAAGTCTACCTCGGCCGAAGTAGAGCACCTCTCCGCCGCTCCGCCAGGTGTCCACCCAGGAGGGGTCCACCTCGGCCGAAGCTGCCAGCCCCTCGCTCCCTCGCTAGGTGGCACCCGGAGACGGGTCCACCTCCGTCAAGGTCGAGCCGGGCCCTCCTGCTCCTTCGCTAGGTGGCACCCGGAGACAGGTCCACCTCCGTCGAGGTCGAGCCGAGCCCTCCTGCTCCTTCGCCAGGTGGCACCCGGAGACGGGTCCACCTCTCCGCCGCTCTGTCAGGTGTCCACCCAGGAGGGGTCCACCTCGGTCGAAGCTGGCGGTCCCTCGCTCCCTTGCTAGGTGGCACCCCGAGACGGGTCCACCTCTGCCGAGGTCGAGCCGGGCCCTCCTGCTCCTTCGCCAGGTGGCGCTCGAAGACGGGTCCACCTCGGTCGAAGTCGAGCACCTATATGCCGTTCCGCCATGTGTCATCCCAGGAGGGGTCCACCTCAGTCGAGGCTGGCGACCCCCTCGCTCCCTCGCCAGGTGGCACCCGGAGTCGGGTCCATCTCTGCCGAGGTCGAGCCAGGCCCTCCTGCTCCTTCACCAGGTGGCACCCGGAGATGGGTCCACCTCGGTCGAAGACGAGCCTTTCTCCGCTCCTCCGCCAGGTGGCACCCCCAAACGGGTCCACCTTGGCCGAGGTCAGCCCTATTCAGCAAAGTCTCGGGGAAGTAGAGGCGCGGGTTGCAAGATCGCCTCTTAGACTGCGCACGCCGCGCCCCATAGGGGGGCGCCAGTACGGTCTGCAGTGACACATGAAACCTCGTTTACGCCAGTCGGATGGGCCCCGCAATCGAGAAACGGGATCCTTGCGGATAGGAGCCCAAAATAGCTGGATGCTTATCGTCAACGCCTCGAAAGGAGAGCTCCTGCACTCGGCCCGAAGCCTCGCCAGTCTCCTCCCCCCTTCTCGTGACACACGACGGGCGAGGCGATCCGGCCACTTAGTTCCCAGCCCCAAAGAGGAAAGGAGGGGGGGAAGACGAGAAGTGGGAGGGAGCCCCCGGGGAGAGGGGCGTGCTGGAGGCAGTTCGATGATATAAAAGGGATGGAAAAACGGACAGCAAGGTAAGTGAAAAAGAGGAAAACATACCAAGAGAACGATCCTGGGAGTCCTCAAGGAATCCTCAAGCGTGAGCTCGGTGAACTCAGCGCAGGGAGCTGGACATCAACTCCACTCTTCCCCACACTTCTTTCATTAACATCTCCTCTAAGCACGGGAATCCTTCAGGAACCCGCCTTAGGGGATCTGTTCCATCTCGCCGCTCTCTAACTTGACCGTCGGAGCGCCCCCACCGGAACCCCCGGCCAAGGTCTCTGACTCTATTTCGCAGGTCCGGAAGCTTGAAGATCTTGAGATGAGACGGTCCGAGACCGGTGCCAGCTCAGGAACTACAGGCTACCGTGATGAGATCAGCAACACAACCTTTAATAGCAATCACTCATCATTACATCAACAAAATAAAAAATACCAAATCTAAATCTAGCTACATTCAAATATAGCCTAATCCATCTCTATCCCGAAAGAAGGATTCTAAGTCAAGATTATAGCATCTCTATTTATACTACTAAAATCCAAGTCCTCAAATCTGAATCTAATTCCTCTTCTAGTTGAAAGCTCCTAGAGTTTTTCTTAAATAATAAATGATTAATTAAAAAAGTCATGAAAAAGTTATAATCATTTTAAAAGTAGTTTGACAAAATTCATTTTGATTTTGATTGAAATTTACTAAAATTAATAATTTGATTACAACCCAATCACTTTAAAATAGACCTGTTAGAAGCCCAAGGAGCCTATGGGCCATTCATAATATCATCCATCTTAAAGCTTTTTCATTAAAAAAATTAAAATTATAATCAAAACATCATGTATATGGTATATTTCATTACATCAAAACCATTTTTATTAGATAGTTAGTCCAAACCTTCCCTACCCTATTTTGCATTACCAAATGGTTTGAATAAATTTTGCTCCCTTGTGACTTAGATTATGTTTGGCTAAATTTTAGAGTGCTAAAAAATACTTTATGGTCATCCAAAAATATTTTGGATGATATAGTGATGTTTTATAAAAATCAAGAAAATTATTTTAGTTTTGTCAAAAAGATGAAAAGATCTACTTAGAAAATACTTTTTTTTTAATTTTTCAAAAATAATTTCTGATCAATAATATAAAATTATTTTAATTTAAATAAATGTTTAAATGATCAAAATATCCATCAATAAAATATCATAATTATATCATATTATATTATTATACTATAAATATAATATAATATAATAATAATTTAATATTATGATATATTATAAATATATGATATAATTTATTATATTATATTATATTATACTAATATATCATAATTTGTTATTAGGTTAGGTTGTAATCTACTTATATTATGTTACATTATAATTATAATAATATTTATATTATCAATATATAATATATTTTTTTTTATATTATGATACTATAAAAATAATATAATATATATATATAATATTATATTATGTTTTTATTATATAATATTATGTAATGTTTTTATTATTATTTTGTTATACTAAAAATATTTTTAAAAGTTTTAGTTACTAAACATATATTAAAATTTTAAAATATTTTATAAATATGATTACTGAACAGTAAATAATTTTTTATTTTTAAAATATTTTTAAAAATTTTACTTTTAACACATTTTTAAAAAGTACCACAAAGACTGATAGGTCTAAAGTGAAAAGGATGACAAGCTTAAGGACGTTTGGGAACTAGAGTGATACAGGTCCTCTTCCATAACTCCGGCATTTGACCAGTAGTGAAAAAAGCTTGCACAGCAGAAATGATATCATTTATAAAAATGCCCCAATATCTCTTGAAGAACAAAGGGGAAAACCATCCGGACCAGAAGTTTTGTCCTCTTCCAAGGACCAAAGAACAGCCCTCACTTCCGCCTCAGTAACAGGAGCAAGAAGGACAATATTCTGACCATGGAAAACCACCACCTCCAGTACAAAAACATGGAAGGAATGAGAAGTCCCAGAGTTGGCCCTCCATCTAGATCTGAAAAAAGAACCAACCTCCTGCCTAATGTCCTCCTCCTCAATCTAGTGACCCTCATCAGACTTCAAGGCCACCATCCGATTCCTATGTCTCCGAACAAGAGTGGCCTGGTGAAAGAAGTAAGTGTTCCTATCATCCTTAGCCAACCACCAAACTCTGGATTTCTACCTCCATAGTATCTCCTGCTGAGTGAGAAGGGAGTGATAGGAAGCCAGACTAGTACGCAGAGAGGATAGATCACCATCATCCAAACCCTCATCCCTATCTTCCTTCACCTACAAATCATGGATTATCCATTCAACCTCCTCTAATCTAGTAAAAATGTTCCCCACCTCCTCTTTATTTCATCTACGCAATCGACGTTTAAGGAGCTCCAACCTGTGGGTAATCCGATACTGAGCATCTCCCCTCACAGGAATCCTCCAAACCTCCCTGATTACCTCCCAAGAATTCAGATAAGAGAGCCAAATCCTTTCAAACCTGAAGGGCACATGAACAGGAAATTGAGGGGAGGTAGAGAGAACAATAGGCAATGTTCCGAAGCCACTCTATCTAAGTGCCGCCCATAAACTGGGGATAAAGACTTAGCCAGCCGTAGCCACAGCTCTATCAAGCCTCTCCCACATCCTTGCCCTTCTAGATCTATTGTTACATCAGATAAACTGAGAACCCACAAATCCCAGATCCACCAAACCATTGGAGTCTAAGAAATGGCTAAATTCCCTAGTGGCCATATTGTGAACAAATGGTTTACCCCCTCTCTTCTCCTCAGCCTTGGTAATACAATTAAAATTCCTAACAACAATAGTTAGGAACCCCTGATCAATCCACAGGGACTTTATGCCAAAGACTCCTCCTTTCCTTATAGCAGGTGCTAGCATAGACTCCTGAAAGAAGCCAAGTCGGGTCCAAATTTTCAGTCACCACTAGAACAACATGCTATGAACACTTGTGGAACACATATATTCTGGCAGCTCTCCTGTCCCAAGCAACAATAATACCACCAGATAACCCCTTAGCATCAATAGTATAGAAGTCCCAATCCTTAGGAAGACGGTGACGAATCCTTTGCAAAGTAGATCCACCCAGTCTAGTTTCAAGAAGCAAACAAATATTAAGGTGATGCAAATGATAGAGACTATGAAAGGAAGAGGTAAAAGAAGGTTTCCCCGCCCCTCTAACATTCCATGAAAGAATCTTCATAACAAGATTCACAACTCCTTAGAAGAGCCCTCCCTTAGGCTCTCCCCAGTTACAACATTTAAACCCCCCATCCTCTGCAACCTCCACCACAGAAAACAGAGCAACCTTCAGCTTCCAGACCACCTCCTCATGAGCTGGAGCTTGCCTAGCTTCACCAATCATGATAGGAACCACAACCCTAGAGACATTCTGTCCACACCCCAGATCTGACTGTTGAACTGTGTTGACTCTGGTCTTGATTTTGATGATTGACAAAATACTTGAGTATATATGAATACTAATTATGTGTTTTAGTATGTTTATCAGATTAAGTACTCATATCAGTTGAAAGAACAAAATGCTTGTATTTCAGTTGAAGAAGTCCTTCAAATTCATGGAATTTCAAGTTATAAGGACTTTGGAACATAAGGAAGACTTGGAAGGACTTAATGTTGACTCTGGTCTTGATTTTGATGATTGACAAAATACTTAAGTATATATGAGTACTAATTATGTATTTTAATGTGTTTATCAGATCTTAGTACTCATCCATTGGTGGGGACACCAGGATCAGACACGGATCCCTGGATCCCATATGGTTTACTTAGTCATGTGTCAAAGTTTTGAAAATTTTGTAATCAATTAAGATTGAGTCCTGTAATAAGTTGATGTTAGTTGATTTGTCTCAACCCTGAACCTAGTCAGTATTTTGAGTCCTGTACATCAATTATGAGTCCAGTATAAGCCTAATTTTTGTATAAGAGAGGAGGTCACCCTATTTTGGAGTTCCACCAGGCCACATCTAGGAGTCAGAGACCGCTACATCAATCCATTGGATCTTGTGTGATAACACAGGATCCAAGATGCTTCCAGAAACCCTGATTATTTTCAGATGTCCTCCATATGCCCAGATTCCAGTCCAGATGCCAGAGCATATTCCCAAACCAGGGCATCCATGATTCCAAAGGTCCCTCTACATCCTAGCCCAAAGAAATCAAATCCAAGTGCCAAGCCCAAGCCCTAAAGAAGCAAGATTTTATGGAATATTCCTGCTACCAGGCTACCAGGCCACCCCAGCTTCCAGAGGCCCAAACCCATGCACCCAAGTCCCTTTGGGCCGGCCCTTTACTGCCCCTAGAAGCCCAACACGCCCTCCTAGGCATCCTTGAAGTGTTGACCAAGTCCAAGAGGTGTCCCTGAGTGGAATAGTCAAAGCATGAAGGAAAAAGGAGAAGACTAGGTCAATTCCTAACCTAATGGGGATTTGTTTTTCTAACCTAGCTAGGAAAGGACTTGTATTCCAATTTGGAAGAGGGCTTGTAACCCAAGTGTAACCATGGTTAGTGAGGGCATGGGAACTCTATAAATACCCCATCCCTCCCTCTCTTGTAATCAACTTTTATTCATGATATCAAAACCTTGGTGAATTTATTTTGAGCTTACGAGCTTGTGTTACTTTGTTTTTTTGGTTCTTTGGTTTGTGTTTGTGTTTCCTTGCTGCCCTAGCATCCTTCCACACCCTAACTCACTACCATCTAAGCCTTCACACATCCAAGAAGGAGTGTCCTAGGCCACCAAGCAAGGAGATCTTCAACAAGCTTCAAATAGCCCAACTTCTAAACCCTAACCTAATTCCTTCTAAACCTAGTTTCCTTTCCTTTTCTTACTTGCTGTTTTGATTGATCCTTGATGTTTTGTAGGATCCCTGAGGTGTTTCACCTCCCCAAAGGAGGCTTTCCTTGCATCCAGAACCATCCAAATCAGCCATCTAATCAAGGGAACCGAACTTCATCATCCAGACTCCAATCAGAGTGCTGTGTGATCTCTTCATTTGACGTTCTTCAAATCACTAATTGATAACATCCTTCCCTTCTTTTAATATCTGATTTGATGAAGATAAGCTATCATAATCTGGGAGTTTCTCAATTCTCGGGTCCTGGAATTTATTATTTTGCTTGAGTTTGCCTGCGATACGATGATTACATACATTGCTCTTCTTCTTGCTAGTTCTTACTTTTATTTGGAAATTTAGCTTACAAACTAAATTATAAAAATCACAAAAAAATTATTTTACTATTTTTTTCTGCATGTTTAGCAATCTTAGAGTCATCCCGCATCATCCATGTTAAATGAAAAAATGCTTGTATTTCAGCTGAAGAAGTCCTTCAAATTCATGGAATTTTAAGTTATAAGGACTTTGGAACATAAGGAAGACTTTGAAGGACTTAAAGTTTAATTTTAGAGAAGTTTCAGTAAGTTTCAGCACTAGCACACTCGAGTATCGACTCATGAAGAAGTTTAAGTATCGACTCGAGGCCTGAGAACAAGAAAAATACAGAACTATGAAAATCCAGAATTTTTGCCGTGAGCTGACCCAAGTGTCGACTCACAGAAACTAAGTGTCGACTCACAGAAACCAAGTGTCGACTCACAGAACCCAAGTATCGATACTTGGAGTAATGGCTAGTTTTTCATAAGTACAGAATTAATTCCAACTTGCTTCAAAAGGCTAGTTTTTCATCCTTAACAGTCATAAATGGTCATCTATGGGTTGGAGAGCTATATAAATACCAAAAATCAAATAGAAAAGCAATCCTTTGGTGAGATTATTGAATATCCTTCAAGGATTCAAGAGTTGAGTAGTTCAAGCCTTCAAGCTTCCAAAGATAAGAGAGTTGATCCAAGTTCACATAATCAAACTGCAATTAAAGGCTTCAATAAATTGAAGATAAGTTTCTTCAACATCATCCAAGGGCTTCAAAAAGATACTTGCTTTATTTTAGAAAGCTTTATTATATTCTTTACTTTCATTCTTACATTGTTGTATCAAGATTTTTGGTGAGCCTTGGAAAACTAAAAAGGTTGTTGGTTAGCCTTTGTATAAAACCAACTAGGTTGTTGGTGATTCCGTAAAACCAACATAAGTTGTTGGTGATCCCGTAAAACCAACATAGGTGTTGGTAAGCCCATAAAACCATCAGAGGTTGTTGGTTAGCCTAAGTTATAAAACCAACAAGGGGTGTTGACTTGTGAGCCCGAGAAAATAAGTTGGGTTTTGATTAGTGAGCCCGAAAAATTAATCGACTGTAATCTTGGTGATTATAGTAAAATTCCCAAGAAAAACTTGAAAAATGGATGTAGGTGCATTGGAGTGCACCGAACCACTATATATTCTTGTGTTTGTGATTGCTCTTATTTATTGCTTATTTACTCTTGCATTTACTTTGTTACTTCCGTTGCATATTTTTATTAAGCACATAAATACTTTGGCAAAAACAAGCATTTAATTGTAATTAGCACATACTTGTAGAAATAGTTCAAAAAGTTGTATAAAATCCAATTCACCCCCCTCTCTTGGGTTGCATCATCACTGGGCAACAATTGGTATTAGAGCCCGGAACCCAAAATTGTTGGTATCTAAACTTGATGTTTTGCAAAGAATCTAACGATTTTGAGTTAAAAGATTATAGCAGCCCTAGAAGGTGCTTGTTTTGCTATAGGACATGCAACTAATAGACCACCATTTTTTAATGGCACTAATTATACTTTTTGGAAAACTCGCATGCGCATCAAAACTCGCATGCACATCTATATTCAATCTATTAGTTATTATCTTTGAAAAGTTATAGTTAATGGTCCTCATATTCCTTCCATTTTAGTTAATGGCATTTTCATTCCAAAGCTCGAAGAGGACTTGAATGAATATGACATTAAGCAATCTGAAATTAATGCTAAAGCAATGAACTTGCTTTACTATGCATTGGACTCTAATGAATTCAATAGAATCTTCACATGCATATCGGCGAAGGAGATATGAGACACACTTAAAATTACTCATGAGGGTACTCTTTAAATGAAAAGTACTAAAATTAATATGCTTGTTCATTCTTTTGAAATGTTTAAAATGATGCATTTTGAATCTATATCTGATATGTATACTAGATTTATGACTATTATTAATAAATTAAAAAGTCTTGGAAAAGTCTATACTAATGCTGATTTGGTTAATAAAATTCTTAGGTCTTTGCCAATATCATGGGATCCAAAGGTAACGGCGATCCAAGAAGCCAAAGATATTGATACCCTGCCTTTGGAGGAGCTTATCGGTTCACTCATGACCTATGAGTTGAACTTATGGAAAAAGAAAGTGGTTGCTGATCAAGAGAAGAAAAAGATAATAGCCCTTAAGGTCAAAAACAAATTCAAGGCAATGATGGCAACTTGGAGCGATAGTGAAGATTCTAGTTCAGATGATGAACAAGAAGTTGCCAATCTTTGCTTCATGGTAAATGAGGAAGAAGTATATTCTGAAAATGAATATGATTTTATCTTTGATGAATTACATGATGCATTTAATGATCTTGTGCATGAATACAAAGTATTAAAAAATGAGCACAAGAAATTAAAAAGACATGTAGATTCTTTCTCTTGAGAACACCAATCTTACCAATAAAAATCATGATTTAAATGTAAAGATTGATATTTTAGAAATTGATAAGAATAATCTTTCTAAATGAAAAAATTTTAGAAAAAAAAAAAATTGATTTGAAAGAATTATGCAATAAGATTTTAAATGAGAAAAATATTTTATTAAATGAAATAGAAATTCTAAAAAGAACCGAGATTTTTGTATTAAATGATGAGCTTTTAAAGAAAAACAAAAATCTTGAATTGAAAAATAAGAATTTCTTTGTTGATACATCTTCCAATCTGACTTGTTTTAAATATTATAAAATTGGGCATAATGCATATCCTTGTAAATTAAGAAAAACTTGGGTTCCAAAAGAACCATATTTACTAACCCTAAAGGACCCAAGAAAGTTTGGGTACCAAAATTGTCCACCTAGTTTATTTTGTAGGAGTGTCTTGCAGTCCAACATGAAGAAAGAAATAATTGAATAGTGGCTATACAAGAAAATATGAAGAAGTGGACAAGCTATATTTTGGACTAAATGGTAAAGTAAGAATTATACATATTGATAAATTCTAAACATTTTCTTCCATAATTGAAAATGTAGTTGAATATTTGTTATTAATGTTGCATCGATTACTTTGAAAATTATTTTAAATGATTAATTAGAATCAAGTTTAGACTTATAGTCATTGGTTATGACCATGAACTTTTTGATGTTGACGAATTTCATGCTATCATGATTAACTTATAATTATAAGACCTTTACTTGATTTTGATTAATATATCTTAATTTACTTCATGAAAAATATTTTTAAAGTTGTATATTGCTTTGAAAATTATTTCAAGTGATTAATTAGAATCAATTTTAGACTAATAGTCATTTGTTGTGATCATGAACTTTTGATGTTGATGGATTTCATGCTCTCATGATTAAACTTATGATTATTAGACTTTCACTTGATTTTGATTAATATAGTTTTAAACCATTTCAAGTGAAATGTTATGATTTATATGTTTTCATTTTTGGCATATATACTTAAGTTAGAAATGATTTGGATCAAAACTAGAAATGATAGTTAAGGATTATATTTAAGAAGAAGGTATGTATATTGATAAATCCTTGCTCCAGTAACTAAACTTGGTACTATATTATTTCTAACTTTTGTATGGGTAATCAAAATTATTTCAAATCATATAATTTTCAAGAAATGTATTCAATTTTATATCCATGCTTAGACTAGAAATGATTTGAAATAAGTATAGAATTGGTAGTTAAATGTTACATTTAAGAAGAAGGTATGCACATTGATAAACCCTTAATCCAGTAGCTAGACTTAATATTATATTACTTCTAGCATTTGTATGGATATCAAATCACTTCAAATAAATTTGAAATCATATTAAATTTAATCTTTAAAATGTCAACCTCTTGCATTTTGAAAATCTTATATATCTTAAAAATTTAAATCTTTGATTTCAGATTTAGTATTTGTATTCATATCTCAAATTGTCTGAAATTATGATACTTGTGCTTTCATGTTTTATTCTTCAATGAATGCATATTTTTAAGGGGGAATAACATTTAGGAGGAGCATCCAAAGATTTGTTGTCATTATATACATATGATGCTTTAAATATTTCTTGATATCATGCTTTACTTATATTGCTTTGATACTCCTCCTTGTTTTCAAATCTAATCCTTTGAGGGGAGTTACATTCAATTGATATCAAGATTTATTTCATTAAGAATCTTTAAAAAAAAAAAGAAGAACTCCTAGTAACTGTTTCGGATTGGATTAGTCACCAGGGCTGTCCGGTCATAGGAGCTAAGTAGGGTTTAAAGACCCTCTCTTCCCATTCAATAGGGTCTCTTATAACATGTTGGGGTACCACTGTGGCCTTATCCCATGAACAAGTGAGTGGATGGATTGTTGTTTTAATCATACCTTGGTTATGCATATTAGAGCTAATATACATTGAATTATTTCTTGCATGTGCATGTCATTTTTATGGTATAATGTTCGATTGGTATCATATTTAATTAGTATAATGTATTGATTTTGATGATTTACTTGCTATTATTTCCACCTTCATTCTCATTTTGTATTGTCTTTCACTCTTTTTCATGATGACAAAAGGAAGAGAAAAATATTAAATATGAAAAGGGAAAAGATATGATAAACATGAAAAATCATATGAGAAATGAAAGAAAATGCAAAAGGGGAGAAGAAAGTAAAATATTTTAATCTTAAGGGAAGAATTAGTAAGAGAGAAAATTTAAAAATTTTGCATATTTTGAAAAATATTTTGAAGAATTTTTGAAAAAAAAATTGGATCATATTTTGAGGGGGAGCTTGATGCTTATTGATTTTGAGCTTACATATTTATACTATTATTAATCTTTTTAAGCTTACCCTATTTATATACTTAAAGGTTTTGTCATCATCAAAAAGGGGAAGATTGTTGACTCTGGTCTTGATTTTGATGATTGACAAAATACTTAAGTATATATGAGTACTAATTATGTGTTTTAGTGTGTTTATTAAATCTTAGTATTCATCCATATTGAATGAAGTAATACTTGTATTTCAGTTGAAGAAGTCCTTCAAATTTATGAAATTTCAAGTTATAAGGACTTTGGAATATGAGGAAGACTTGGAAGGACTTAAAGTTTGATTGTGGAGAAGTTTCAGCACTGGCACACTCAAGTGCGACTCATGAAAATATCAAGTGCCACTCAAGGACTAAGAACAAAAAAATACAGAACTATGAAAATCTAGAATTTTTGCCTTGAGCTGACCTAAGTATCGACTCACAGAAACCAAGTGTCAACTCACAGAACTCAAGTATCGATACTTGGAGTAACGGCTAGTTTTTCAGAAGTACAGAATTGATTCCAACTTGCTTCAAACGGCTAGTTTTTCATCCACAACAGTCATAAACGATCATCTATGGGTTGGAGAGCTATATAAACACCAAAAATTGAATGGGAAAGCAATCCTTTGGTGAGATTATTGAATATCCTTCAAGGATTCAAGAGTTGAGTGGTTCAAGCCTTCAAGCTTCCAAAGATAAGAGAGTTGATCCAAGTTCACATAATCAAGCTACAATCAAAGGCTTCAACAAATTGAAGACAAGCTTCTTCAATATCATCCAAGGGCTTCAAAAGATACATGCTTTATTTTAGAAAACTTTATTGTATTCTTTACTTTCATTATTACATTGTTGTATCAAGATTTTTGGTGAGCCTTGGAAAATCAAAGAGGTTGTTGGTTAACCTTTGTGTAAAACCAACTAGGTTGTTGGTAATCCCATAAAACCAACATAGATTGTTGGTGATCCTGTAAAACCAACATAGATTGTTGGTAAGCCCGTAAAATCATCAGAGGTTGTTGGTTAGCCTAAGTTATAAAACGAACAAGGGGTTTTGACTTATGAGCCTGGAAAAACAAGTTGGGTTTTGATTAGTGAGCCCAAAAAATTAATCGACTGTAATCTTGGTGATTATAGTAAGATTTTCAAGGATAACTTAGGGAGTGAATGCAGGTACCTTGGAGTGCACCGAACTACTATATATTCTTTTGTTTGTGATTGCTCTTATTTATTGCTTATTTACTCTTGCATTTACTTTGTTAATTCCATTGTATATTTTTATTAAGCACACAAACACTTTGGCAAAATACAAGTACTTAATTGCAATTAGCACATACTTGTTGAAATAGTTCGAAAAGTTTTATAAAACATAATTCACCCCCTCTTGGGTTGCATCATCACTGGGCAATACTTAAAGTTTGATTTTGGAGAAGTTTCAACAAGTTTCAGCACTGGCACACTCAAGTGTCGACTCATGAAGATATCAAAGTATCGACTCAAGACTTGAGAACAAGAAAAATACATAACTATGTCAATCCAGAATTTTTGTCTTGAGCTGACCTAAGTGTCGGCTCAAGATGTCGACTCACTTGTCAAGTGTCGACTCAGTAGATTCAAGTGTCGATACTTGGAGCAACGGCTAGTTTTTTTAAAGCTGTAGAACTTTTTTAACTTGCTTCAAACGGCTAGTTTTTCATCTGCAACGGTCATAAATGGTCACCTATGATTTGGAGAGCTATATAAACACCAAAAATCAAATGAGGAAGAAATCCTTTAAAAGAAAAGTTCCATACACTTCAAGGATTCATTGTTTTGAGTGGTTCAAGCCTTCAAGCTCCTAAGATTGAGAGAGAGCTTCCAAGTCCACATCTTCATCAACATTCAAAGGCTTCAACAACTTTGAGACAAGCTTCTTCAACATCATCTAAGGACTTTAAAGAGATATTTGCTTTATTTAAGAAAGCTTTTAATTGTATTCTTATTCTTTACATTGTGCTTTTATTTCTACTAGTTTCAAGTGGATTGAAACTAGTATCAAGGTTTTTGGTGAGCCTTGAAAAATCAAAGAGGTTGTTGGTTAGCCTTTGTATAAAACCAACATAGGTTGTTGTGATCCCATAAAACCAATATAGGTTGTTGGTGAGCCCATAAAACCATTGGAGGTTGTTGGTTAGCCTAAATTATAAAACCAACAAGGGGTTTTGACTTGTGAGCCTGGTTAAACAAGTTGGATTTTGATTAGTAAGCCCAGAAAATTAATTGACTGTAATCTTGGTGATTATAGTGAAATATCCAAGAAGAACTTGGAGAGTGGATGTAGGTGCCTTGGAGTGCTCCGAACCACTATATATTCTTGTGTTTGTGATTGCTCTTATTTATTGCTTATTTACTCTTGTATTTACTTTGTTAATTCCGTTGCATATTTTCATTAAGCACACAAACACTTTGGCAAAATATAAGCACTTGTTTGAATTGGCACATACTTATTTTATATCCATTAAAATAGTTTAAATAATTTTTAAAACTTAATTCACCCCCTCTTGGATTGCATCATCACTGGATAACAAACCGCAATCAGAGCAAAATCACCACCCCTTTTGGAGTTACAGCCACTATCCAAAATTACAGAGTCAACAGACTTCTCAATAGACCCTTTAGTAATCCCTTGATCTCCCCCCAGCACCTTCCTTCTACTCTCAATATCCTCTCCCAGCTCTGTCACCGGCTTTTTCCACTTGGAAACTCCCGCTGCCTTGCCACCCAACCTCAACCCTACAAGCCCCTCCGACCCCCAGCCAAAAGCTTGCCACTGGATGACATAGAAGAAGAAGAGCACCCATTGCCCCCCATAACCCCTTCCATACAAGGTTCAAAGGGACTAACCTTAGCCACAACGGGAGAAGGTGGCGCCGGTTCAGCCACAGGCATCTTCAGAACGATCGAAGAGGTCTCCTTCGGGCTGGGTGTAGGCGAAGATGGAGGGCTTCGACCCCGTTTCAGGGAACCAGAGCCCAAATCCAACATGTGCTGATCTATTGGGCTAGCCTCGGTATGGCCCAGATCCATCCTGTCACCTAGAGAAGCCAAAAGCCCAAAACCTGCTGCCAGCGGAGCTCCATCACCGGACACATCCCTGATCTAGCCTCTGATGAGTGGTGGCATGCTACCTTGCTTGGCTTCTGCACCCGTCTGAATCCGGCAAAGAACTAGGCGTTGACGTCTCAATGATAGATGAAGCCCTTGAGGGAGAGGAGGGGTGTTCAGGGGAAGCCCTTCCCGGATCCTTTCCCATGCCGACATCCTTCCTCTCCTTCACCGGAGTCCGCCCCGGCCTTTGCTGTCGAACTCGAGTTGTGATCAGCCAAGGCCCTAGCTTTGGCCGGCCGGTTCCTTCGACCTCCATCCCAACCTCCTTAGCACCCACCGGAACCGAGCCATCCTCCCTTGCTGCTCCACTCCAATCAGTACCAACCTGTCCCACCAGTCCATTAGCTTCGGCAAACCTACAGTCTTCATCGCCATGTCCCATTCTCCCACACCTAAAACAAACTCCAAGCAAATTCTCATATACAAATTATTGCCAGAACACTTTTTTCTTCCCTCGAACCAGTACCCCTGGCTTTAGTGGCAGAGCAGCATCAAGCTCCACCCGGACCCAAGCATAACTAACTTTTTTTAGATGATCCGTAAACCCATCCATAGAGATGGGTCGCCCAGCCTCCTCGGCCACTGCCATGATGGACGCCAGCTTCCAGAACTCCAGCGGGAGGCCCGACAGGCACAGCCAAACCACCACCTTTTGAATCACACTCTGTCCCGAAATAAAGTCCGACTCCCAGGTCTCCATGGCTAACAACTGCCCCCCGACGAACCACGGCCCGCCATATCTTACAAAGGAACACTCCCTCTCTGATTTTAGCCAAACCACAAGGTGGTCCTTAGCCAAAAGTATCACCTCTGGCTCATAGGCTATGTTTGCCTTAGATCTGACCTCCTTCGCAATCAAATCCACCGACACCCGCCTCCCTAGGCTCTTGACAACCACTGCTAGTCCCTGCCACTCCCGTCGCGCCTCCTCCAAATCCACTTTCGGCAACTCCAGGACCTTCATGAAGATGGCCTGCAGCTGCTCCAACTCTTCCACCGGGAGCTTATGAGTAGTCTAGTAGGAGCCCTGTGACGGTCCCTGAACAATCCTCGACCACGTCCTCTCGCCCTCGCCGGAGCTCAAGGACTCCTTCCCCTCCGTCAACCTCATTCCACCCTCCTTCGCCATGGGCGCCGGATGATCGCTTCTCCAACATGGAAAGAACTGACTTAGCACGCTTCCCAATATATAGCAGAGATGACTGCAGAAACGAACGACATAAATCCAAAGATGATCGCAGAAGCGAACGACATAAATACAGCATAGACGACCGCAAGGAGGATGAAGCCTATTCTTTCCAGTATCATCTCTTTAGAGCAGGGGGCTTTTGTTGGGGGTCGGAGTATCTCTGACAATGTTTTGTTGGCTTAGGAGTTTATGTATGATATGAGGAAGGCTCCTGCCAGGAGTGGTCTCATGGCTATCAAGCTGGATATGGAAAGAGCTTATGATTGTGTTGAGTGGAGCTTTGTGGAGCGGTCATTGCTGGATTTTGGTTTTCACCCCCGGTGGATCTCTAGGATTATGGCTTGCATCATCAGTCCTTCCTTCTCTATTATCATTAATGGGTCTCCTTCGGAGTTCTTCTATTTTACGGTTGGGCTGCGGTAAGGTTATCCCCTCTCTTCCTATTTATTTATTATTTGTGCTAACTCTCTTTCGCGAGCATTGTGGGATTTGTTAGGGAATCGGCAATTCAACCATATGTTGTTTCTCCTACAGTGTTCCCGATCTCGCACCTTCTATTTGCAGATGACTATTTACTTCTAGGAAGGGCATCTCAGACCATGGCATAGGGGTTTAGGAGGGTGCTCTAGGCTTATTGTCTAGCATCTAGGCAGAGGGTCAATCTGGCAAAATCGGAAGTCCACTTTAGTTCTAAGCTTTTGACCCATCTTCGTAGCTTGATTACTTCTATTCTGGGGATTGGAGAGGAGGGGTCTCTCTTTTATTTGGATATTCCTATTTCTGGTGCCTCGCTCCGCAGAGTAGACTCTACTTTAGTAGTGTAGGCAGTGCAGGACAGGGTGGAAGGATGGCAGGGTAGGACTTTATCGTCTATGGGCAAGCTCACTTTGATCAGGTCAATTCTATCTTCCTTACCGATTTATTTGTTAGTCAATACTATCATCCCTAAGGTCATTGTGGCGAAAGTGGAGCAAATCCTTCGGGCTTTTTTATGGCGATCGAGTGTAGCTCCCAGGGGAGTTAATCTTGTGGGATGGCGTCTGTTTGTCAGCCGGTTAGGGATAGAGCGCTGGATATCCATTCCCTAGTGGTGAGGAGGGAGGCTCTCTTGGCTCGTCATGTTACCAAGCTTTTCTTGACCCCTGACAGTTTATGAGCTTCCTTCATGCGCCATAGATATGATCTTCGGTCCCTGGAGGGGGGGAGGTTTCTCACTCTACTCGCGGGTCTGCTATTTGGAGGGAGATGAAGATGAGGGCTCTTGATGTTATACATCATATGAGATGGATTGTGGGGGATGGCAGATCTATCAGGGTCTTGTTTGATCCATGGATTTCAGATATTGCCTTGGATAGGTGGCCTACTTTTTTATCCTCTGATATGTCGGCTTCCACTACCGTTGCTGATCTTATCCTCCCGGGGGTGCAGAGGTGGGATTATGTTCTAGTCACTCACTATTTTGGTGAAGTCCTGGGGGAAAGGGTTCTCTCCATTGGGATCCCTGGGAGCCCTTGCCCTGACAATTAAAGTCTAGAGATCTTCTCCATCCTCTTATGCTCCTTTGGTTGATCTTTATTCCATCTATTGCCTGGAGCCATAGAGGGGTTTTCAGGCTGCTTGGATATAGTCTCTTCCAGTGCATCCTAGAGTGAGGCTTTTTATTTGGAAAGTGGCATGGCGGCAGCTCCCTACGAGATCCTTTCTGTGTTCGCGTGGTGTCCACCTTCCCCCTTCCTGTCCGATCTGTAGAGCGGAGGAGTCTATTGACCATACTTTATTTTATTGTTTGAGAGCTTGGCAGGTTTGGTCCCTAGCTGGCTATAGATCCTTCTTGTACCATAGTGATGATGTGGTGGACACCTTTTTTCATGCCCTTCGCTCTCCACCCTCGGCTTCTCCGGTGTTTCTGACTTATTTAGCGTATCATATATGGCTCATTTGGAATGCCATGGTGTTCAACTCTGATACTTGTTCGGCTAGGTTTATTGTGGAGAGAGCTAGGACTCACTTTGAGGAGTACCATGGTATGATGGTGGACAGTTAAGAGATCTGGGGCTCCGGTTCTACTCCTCGAGCACCTCACCGGGTTTTTATTTCTTGGGAGCTCTCTCCTCTGACCTATGCCACTATTTGCTTTGATGGGAGCGTTAGAGGTGCCACTGGTGGTGCTGCTTTTGTTATTCGAGCTTCGGGATCTGGTTTCTTGCTACAGGGGTATCCATCTCTTTGATCCTACTATCCCCATGGCGAAGCTTCATGGTGCCTGAGCGGGGATCAGGTATGCCAAGTTGGTCCTTCAGCTCGACCGTCTTATTATTGAGGGAAACTCGTTGACGATCATTTCCTAGATTCAATGTGCCTTTCGCTCTACTCTACTCACCCTAGCTTCCGAATATTCTTACTATATTATGGGGCTGTACAGTGATCATTATCAGGCTTGTCTATTGCAAAGTCAACATGATTGCTAACTAGGTCGCTTTTTTTTTTGGCAAATTATTTTGGAGATGTGTCTTGGTCTCTTTTTGAGAACATGCATGTATATTTTAAAAATATTTTGTTGTCGATTTCTAGGATTATATTCGTTCTAGGATCGCATCTCGAACGATCCTGCTAATCAAAAATAATAATAATAATAATAATAATAATAAAATTGCTTTTAACCGCAATACCGGAGGACCTCGGTCTCACCTCATGTCTGAAATTAGAAAAATATAAAAACCAGGGTGGCGGCTGAACCCGTGATCCAACTCTTAGCTGAACCCATCACCATGCCTGCTTCTCTCTGCAACCTCCTCTCCTTACCCTCTCTTCCCCTCGCCGCCAAGAAAGAACCATCTTTCTCTCGTCCTCCTGCTACTACCAATCTCCCATGGCGGAGGCTCTCGAGCAGCAGAGAGAATGGATTCCTCTCAGTTCTTCATTCTCCCATGGAGGCAGCGCCGGGGAGTGGAGGAGTTTTGAGGAGCTGCTTCCCTTCTTTGGCTTGGGCCAACGTGATGTTTGCCAAGGGGGGCCACTATAACGTCCAGGTGGTGGCGGGGGAGGACGAGCCGGAGGAGGTGCTTCTGCGGCGGTTCCGGCGAGAGGTGATCAAGGCTGGGGTCATCCAGGAGTGCAAGCGGCGCAGATGGTTCGAGAACACCCGGGAGAAGGGGAAGCGCAAGGCCCGGGAGGCCACCTGGAAGGCTCGACGGAGGTTTCCTCCTTTTCTTCTGATTTCCTTTTTTTTTTTTTTGCATTTGATTCCGAGATTGTTCGAGTTCAATGCTTCTGCATTCAAAATGAAATCTTTACTGCATTTTATGGTAGATTTTGTCATTCCAGCTTAATCATGTCGTTCTTGGTTATCTGTTCTGCTATGAATGTCTTGTGAGGTTTTAGGGTTTAGGAAATTTCTGGGCTTTCCCCCTTTTTCTTTGGCTAAGGTTTTTAGTCTCCTTAGGTGGATTATTTTGTCTAATTGGATTTTATTGCTAAACATATATGGATTGCCCATCGTAGATTTTATTTATTCCAGACTGAAATTAGGAATTGGTAACTTTGGTAATTATATTTGTGCTGGTTATCCAGTCTTCTGTAATGTTCAGGAGATTTTAGGATTTGGGTAGGTTTGCCTCATTTACTTTCCCCAATAGATTCATTTTTTTTCCTTTTCCTTTTTTTTTTTATGCGAATTATCTTTTGGCTGGGTGGGTTTCTGTTGATAAACATGTCATCAATATGAAATGCTCAAAATTAATCTAAATTTGGTTTGTTTAAGTTCTTTCTTTTTCATCAAAAAGAGTTTTTTACAGCTTCTGTTATCAATATCTTAGATTGAACATTGGAATCTCCGATGATAATTTTCTTGGTTCTTTGTTATATTTTTTTTGGATGTTGGTGGGGTTTTGGGATTTTTGAGTGGTTCCTTTGCTCTTCAATTTGTTTCTGGTTGGAAGGTGGATTCTTTTTTTTCCTTAGGTGGATCTTATTACGAAACATGTAAATTGCTCATGAACAATTTTAAAGAACTTTATCTGAGTTCTTGGTCTTCATTCAAGGCAAATCTTTTACATTGGTTTAAGATATTTTTCGCAATGGTGTGTTTCTTCTCTGGTTGTGTTGGGGTCTAGGGGTTTCAGATTTTTCTGGTTATTCTCATTTACTGTTGTAAGGGGTTCTATGTTCTTTGTGAGCATTGTCTTTCTGATGGATGTATGGATATTACTTCTTGGTCCAATTTCTTTTAATGAAAAAGTTATCATTGTAAAATGGTTATGATGAACCAAAAATGAATGCTTAAAATTTTTCATTCCGCCTTCAAAAAGAATGTTTTTCTATGGGGTCTTCTTTTGTTTTGTGGAGTTTAGGGAGTTGCAGTTGTCATGAAATTTCTCCCTTTCATGTAGCTAAGTGGATTTAGTTATTTGTTGATCAATTCCTTTCAGATGGATAGTTGGATTTCATTATTTATTGGATATTATTTTAAAATAGTTGAATCATATACATTGTCCAAGATGATTTTAAATTAGGTTCTATTAATTTGCTTGCCTTTGTAAACAATCTATCCATTCTGTTAGGTCATTTGACTGACAGTTTCTTGGATATTTAAAAGGATAAAATTACTTTTTAAAAAATGCTTGCAATGATTTTTGTGTTTTATTATAAGATGTAGTGTTAGTCTAAATACTTGCAATGATTTTTGTATTTTATTATAAGATTTAGTGCTAGTCTTTTTGTAATGCTGATCTCTCCATCTTACTGTTTTTCTTTTGCATATTGATAGACGTTTTCAGCCAAAATCTCCCCCCAAAGATAAACAGGAATCACTAATGGTAAAGAAAGAAGAGGAAGAAGACAATTGGGAACTTCCTGAAGGAGAACTTCCCTATTGAATTGGAGCCACACCTCCCTATTTTTTGGCAGGAGACTGCAGTGTCTACACCTCTGCTGGATCTGATCTTTATGGTGTTCATTTTTGTAAGTTTGAAGTCCAATCTCGTAGTTGTAATGTTGGTCCAATCTTTTAACTTTGGTCATTATGTTATGTGTTAATGATTTATTCATTTTTTGCTTTGAAGAATCATTCTACCTTGTTCCTTTTTTCTAAAGACTGACATCAACAATGCTAGTTTGCCCACCCCCTTTTTTTGCATGATTTGCACCTAATAGAATCCATGCTCTCCAAATCAAGGTCTTCTCTCTCCAACATCCTTTACAATTATGTGCATATTGATATTGGAAAACTTGGAAACTGAGGGTCTTTTGAATTAGTTGCATTCATTTCTAATGCTTACCATCTGATGTTCATTCATTGCTGCATCAAAGTGAACCGCCATAATTTCATGAGAAAATCCATGCTACCTGCAATAAATCCTTGAACACGCAGGTGTGTCAAAAAATAAAGAAATAAAACCTAAGTAGTAGTAATTCAGATAGTTGCTGTAACATCATGATCCCATGGTTGTGGCTACATGATTTTGCTTATCATTTGTAACCCAACTCTGTAAATAAATACGGAGTCCTCTCATGGTGATGTGGGAGAAGTACACCAAATTAATTCTTATTTGTTTAGTATCAGACATTAATGTGATATAAAATAATTTCTGTGAAGATTTTTTTATGGAATAACAGGTTAGTAATTGTTATCATTTTGTGACAATATTTAATGATAAACCTTATGATATCATTAAACAAGAAGTTGATGGAAATTTTTAAGTTGTATCTTATAACTTTACTGATGTTAACATCTTTAAGCAAACAAGAATCACCAGTATATATATATATATATATATATATATATATAGAATGAGTTGGAGGCAAAATGCCACCTAGATTTTATTGATAAGAAGCAAGAGATTCAAGATGGCAATTTACAATGGGCAGAAGCCTTGGCACCATGTTGTACCAAGAAACAGGAGTTCAGGTAAAGAGCACTCAGTCTGAGTTCAGACAAAGTGAAGGAAACTGTTTTAGAAAGTTTATAAGAATGCAGCAACCACGTTGCATCGCCTTCACGGTTTGCCGGACTTGAAATTCGAATTTGAGCAACAGAGTTCATGAATTTCCAGAGCTTGTACCATTCACATTTCCAGTAGCCAATGATTTCAGATCATTCCCGAGTTTGGTGTGCCCATCCTTTGTCCTAGCTGATCTCTGTGAAGGAGCATCACTGCCTTTAAGCTCTCCATATGATCAATGGTATCGGTCGTCTCATCGTAATTTTTTAACTAGAGAGTCTTGATGTATCAAAAAAGTGATGCGAATGGTGGGTTGTTATTGAACCAATCATGCGGCACTAACGAATGATTATGGATCGCTTCAATCCGTTGGCCAGGGGCCTTGAGATCATTAGCCAGGAGTTGAACCATATCCTGATCAAGGATTTTGGAATCGTCGCTTTCTTGATTCTGGACTTCTAGAATGGCCTAGGTGGGGAGGCATCTTTTTTTGGATCATTGGAAGGGACCTGCAACTCTTCCGATGGTGGTGGCACCATCTATGGTGCCAAATCAGACAGCAGTGCCATAGGAGGCAATGTGGCTAGCAGCTGCATTACAAATTATGGTGCCATGGGTGGTGCCACAAGAAGTTGTTGCACAGCAAAAAGTAGTATAGAGGCAGCTTGAATAGTTTAAATGGTTGCTGTCAAGTTTTTAACTTGCTGGAGGAGCAGGTTAAACTACTCCACACGAACCACTACCAGTTACGGAGCTAGGGAGGCTCTCGATAGTAGTGACGGGGCCAGGTTGTTGGCTTTACTCTTTACTAGCTAGGAGGTGGTGGTGTTAATACTGCGGGATAATTATTAACATTCTCTTAGTTTGTACTTCTCAAAATTGTTTTAGGCCCTTTCTCTAATTTATTGGTGCTAAAATCCATCAAGCACCGGAGATATTGGAGCTTGTAGTGAGAGAGGATCTACAGGAGGTGAGACCTATAAAAGGTCTTGACTAGAAGGTATTCCGACGAGAACTCTCCAATGCTCAAGTAAGATCTAATGCCCAACAGTATGAGAAGCACAAAGTAGAATTTTTTGGCATACCTTTAGGATTCTCAGGAAGTTTCTTTTTATAAGTAAGAGATATGGATATTTTTAGGATAAAAATATCTCAGTAAATTTGGTAAGAAGTGATAGGGCTGAAGATCCTATCATACGAGTTGTCAAAGGATCTTCTTGTGCATATAGAATGTCCACTCTCCTTTTGTTGGAACTTTATCGTTTATGTGAAATCAGTTATGTTTTTTAATGATGACATTGATCACTGCATGAATCCAATCATGCTCTTCTTAATTGTAAAGATATGTCGGTGATTTACGATTATAGAGCATGATGTGACCTTCTGGTCATGCGATCTGGAGTGTGGAGATGAGCATCAGTCATACCAACTTTTAGACGACCTAAGAGAGTATTGCCCGAGAATCTGCTTGCCATAGACACAAGGATCTGGGATCGGTTCAAACGCCTTCTCTATTAAAATTGAGGGATGATCAGTTTGAGGGATGCGAGGCATAATTCTGCTCTGTTCAAGAGATAGCAGGTCCTGGCTACCGAAGCTGAGGTTTAGCTGGCATTGAAATTCAAATGAAGCCGATCATCAAGTTGAGGTTTGGTTCACCAGAAGATGTATAATCAGATTACTCTAATCGGCATGTATGTGCTAATCGCCTTCGAAGGATCAGTTGATGAAGAAGCATCAATCAATACTAAGGTTGGCTTGAATGAAGGTGATCGACGGTTGTTGCTTAGCCAGCCCTGGCCAGTTGGGGAAGGTGCCAGTTTCTCTGATGAGGGATCGATCAAGCGGTAGGACTAACCATGTACCAATCATCAGGCAATCAAGGATCAAATCTAGTAAATGATCAATGAACATGCGATGTGATTCAATCCGATGAATGGTCGGTGGGTATATAGTAAGACTGATCGACCGAGCACACTAAATTGAGTCTCATATCCTTAGCCCATACATGATTTCTCCCAACAAGAATATTTTAGTTAAAACTAAATTATTTATATATTTCTAAATAAAACTAAAATACGTCCCGGTGAAACTAAACTATAGACGATTGGACCCATGCTATTGCTAGCATGCCAAATTTAGCAGATTGATCTAAGTAGTTTGGTTAAATTAAGTGAGATTTAAACTTTATCTCGATAAGAGAACTTTCACCATTCCTAATAGAACGAGAATTACAAAAATAATAAAAATAATAAAGAGAAAAATAACTCATAGTTAAGAAAAATCTTTGACAAAATTGATCACAATAGATATAGTAATTGTGTACGTACAGCATTCTCCATGATATGATATTTCATCATCCTAGAGAACTATGGTACAGAGATTGCCCGAATACTTCCATGGAAAACTTGATGCTGCTGTAAGATGGTCGTGCTAACATGTTTGTGATCCCTATTTTGACTGCGACTATTTTATTTTTTACTTGATAATCGCAAAAAATAGATTATCTACGTCATCATTTTAAAGTGCAGTCAATTGTCTTTTTTTTTTTTTTTTTTTTTTTTTTTTTTTTTTTTTTTTTTGGTGGTTGGTTCTCAAAATCATGCACAATCTTGACGTTTCCTCGTGTCAAGATCTGACCGTCACTTACCACGTGGCATGGATTAAAATTTAGACTAAACACAACAAAATGACCAGGATTGATCCAATCCAAGCCTCTGGCCGGTGAAATGGTCCGTTTCCTGAAAAATTATTAATTAGAGCAGCTTTTTTTTATTAGTAAAAAAAAAAAAAAAATAGAGGGATAGATAAATCCAGTGTAGCTATCCCTTAGACCCTCGTCCCATCGAAAAGTGGTCGATTCAAGAAGCTAGACCGTCAAGGTGCCAGCTTGTCAGAACGGGAAATAAGAAAGACCGTAGGCCCTCACCCACCGGAAAATATTTGATTCAAGGTGCTAGACCATTAGGGTGCCAGTTAGTCACCCCCTCACCCATCAGAAAATATACGATTCAAAGCGCTAGACCACCAAGGTGCCAGCTAGTCAGAACGGGAAATAAGAAAGACCCTCATCCAATTGTCACGCTAGACCATCAAGATGCCAGCTAGTCAGAACGGAAAATAAGAAAGACCCGTTGGTTGTAAAACAAGATCCTAACCAATTGAGCTACCACCTTGGCAATAATTAAAGTAGCTTTACCATGTATACTTTACACTATACAATAAAAAATTAATACATCATCTAAAATTAAATAATATTATATTATCTGATATGGCAACATCTGCTGACGTGGACTGGTACGACGATATCCGCTGACGTGGACCCTGCGGACAACTGCGGCGGCGAGAAGCTCACCACCTGGGCAAGGCTGCATGATGAAGAACCAAAGGGAACAACACCCTTCCGAGATAAGCACCCAGTCGAGGTAGGGCTCATTGGGCGGGCCCCCGTTTGAGGACGCTCCCAGTTGAGGTCGAGTCCGCCTCTTCAGAAAGGACCGCCCTTCTGGGATAAGCACCCAATCGAGGCAGGGCTCATTGGGCGGGACCCCGTCTGAGGACAGCTCCCGGTTGAGGTCGAGTCCGCCTCTCCAGAAGGGACCGCCCTTCCGGGTAAGCGCCCAGTCGAGGCAGGGCTCATTGGACGAGCCCCCCGTCTGAGGACAGCTCCCGGTTGAGGTCGAGTCTGCCTCTCCAGAAGGGACCACCCTTCCGAGATAAGCTCCCAGTCGAGGCAGGGCTTATTGGGGTCTGAGGATAGCTCCCGGTTGAGGTCGAGTGCGCCTCTCCAAAAGAGACTGCCCTTTCGAGGTCAGCTCCCAGTCGAGGCTGGGCTCATTGAGCGGGCCCCCCGTCTGAGGACAGCTCTCGGTTGAGGTCGAGTCCGCCTCTCCAGAAGGGACCGCCCTTCTAGGGTAAGCGCCCAGTCGAGGCAAGGCTCATTGGGCGAGCCCTCCGTTTGAGAACAGCTGCCGGTTAAGGTCGAGTCCGCCTCTCCAGAAGGGATCGCCCTTCCGGGGTAAGCTCCTAGTCGAGGCAGGGCTTATTGGGTAAGCCCCCCATCTGAGGACAACTCCCGGTTGAGGTCAAGTCCGCCTCTCCAGAAGGGACCGCCCTTTCAGGGTAAGCTCCCAGTCGAGGTAGGGCTCATTGGGCGAGCCCCCCTATCTGAGGACAGTTCCTGATTAAGGTCGAGTCTGCCTCTCCAGAAGGGACCACCCTTTCGGGATAAGCTCCTAGTCGAGGTAGGGCTCATTGGACGAGCCCCCCGTCTGAGGACAACTCCCGGTCGAGGTCAAGTCTGCCTCTCTGAAGCAGGCCCTCGTACCAGGAGCATGGTTTTCCTCCAAAGGTGCAAAGAGGGGAGAAGCCAGCATTCAAAACAGAGGCAGCGGAGTACCTGGCCACCTTGAGCCTCCGAGAGGGGGCGCATACCCTGCCGCGGAGTACCTGGCCATCCTGAGCCTCCGAGAGGAGGCGCATACCCTGCCACGGGGTACCTGGCCACCCTGAGCCTCCTAGAGGTGGCGCATACCCTGCCATGGACGCAGGCCCCCCCAGCGATGCGTTGTGTGCACGACCTGCATGATCCGGACAGCACCAGGCTCCTAGCCTTGCGATATGCCGACACGTCGACGACCGCACGACTTGGAGACTGCAGCTTCCATGATAGAACGCCTGGACCTCCCAGAAAAGGGCATCCCCCTATGGCCCTATGCCTAGTAGCACCTGGACGGTCTCCTCCAAAGTGGCAATATTCCATTATGGCTGGAGGCTCAGGCACTGAACAAGCCCAACAGAGAGGCAACAGCGGGCAATGGAAAACCTCCTTCGAAGGAGAGAACCTGAAATCCCCTGGAAAGCCTCCTATCTATATAAGACCCACAGAAAAAGATAAGTAAAGGTAAGCGAAGAACGAGAATGAAGACTCTTTCATTTTCGTGTTCGTGTTATTATCTTCTCTTTTATCACCCTCTGTAGCAGAGAGTCCCCCAAGCTCTCCGTCTCGGAGATATTTGTTCCCCTCGATCGTCCCACTAACTTGATCGTCGAGTGCCTTCGCTGGAATCCCCGGTCCAAGATTTTTCTCTGTCTTGCAGGACCCTGAACAAACTAGCGAGCCGACCGCGAGACGGGAACCAAGGATCCTGCGGGGATCCGATGCGTTAAAGCTGCAGGCCACGATGATCCGAACGGCAACATTATCTAAAATTAAATAATAATTTTAAATAAAAAATATTTTATTATTAGTTATAATTAATTAATTGATTTATATATATATATATATATGTTATGGCTAAATCACTCATGGCTGAATCTTCGGCGGTGTCGGCCATCTTGCTCGCTCTTCTGATCCTGCTCCCAAGCACAGATGGACACCTGCAAAAGATCCCAGACTGGATTTTCGGCGGGGGGCACTCCGATGCTCAAGTCAGTGGATGCTCTAGGCAGCAACAGAATGGAGAATTCAAGAATAGCATAGATGGAAAAGGGAGTGAGTAGAATGGCCTAGCTCGGACCTGTTGGCCTTAGACCTTTTTTACCTCGAGAGGTCCCCTCTTATCCTTATTTATAGATATAGATGTAACCGAATACAGTTATAATAACCGAAGTGGTTGTAACCGAATAACTGATGGTGGTTAGGTTGTTGGTCATGGGCCTTAGTGGGTCTTGGGCCTTTATGGGCCTTAGTGGGCCTTGGGCCTTTTGATTGTTACCCTCAAAAGATGGTGGGCCAGTGCCGAGTCATTCAGACCTGATTCATCTATATAGATGTTAAAGTTGATGGTGGTGTCTTCGACAGAGAGTCTCTCTTTTTCTTCCACCATCGGAGCTTTTCCTTTATCAGCTTGGCTAGTTGGAGATGATGATGGACCAGCTACAGGAATTCTGACTGATCGCCTCTCCTACGAGGGAGGCTGAAGAGAAGCAGAAATGGGTACGTCGTCTTCGTCCGATACACTCGCTATCAGTATCGGAAACTCTGGTGCTGATAAAGCAACCGGTTTTGCCTTCTTGGATTTCTTGCCCTCTCTTCCCCTTTGATCGGTTGGAGTGGCCACAGCCTTTCTTTTCTTCTGCCGAAGCCTTTAAACGTCCACCATCTGCCGAAGCCTTTAAACGTCCACCATGATGGTTGTATCTGCACAATCCGATAAATTGAATATTAGAATTAATCATTAGGAGATAAATGAGGAAATAATATCAGTAGTAAGATACCTAGAGAATGATTGGGGCTGATTTCAGTCGAAAATAATCCTCTCTCTTTGAGAAGTTCTTTTATTGGGAAAATCTCTATCCCCGTAAGCTTCTCATAATCTTCCTTATCTACTGTCAATATCTTTTTGTCATCGTTTGGAGTTAATCGGGGTTCCTTACGACTAATGTTGAAATCCCAATAGATCTTAGAAACTATGTAAAAGAAGCAGGGCTTCCAGCCATGAATGGCCGAAGGAAGCCCAACTATCACGCCCCGAATCCAGCACCAGAATCGGCACGCGACCGGCTGCACAAACCCTGGGTTTTATCCTAGAGATCATGCAAGGCCTAAGTACACAAGAGTCACTTACCTCAAAAAAATCATTCAACACCAAGCCCGAATATCTGCACAACTCTGTGAAAGAAGAAAGTAGGTTGTGAGCTCTACAGCCCAGTAAGGTCTCTAAATGTCACCATCAATAATAATAATTTGAAAATAACAAGGATATAAGAGTACACATCATACCATGTAACGAAACAACTTAAATGTCACATACGACAAAACCTTTTTGCAAAATCATATTCCATTTTCAAGTTTTCAATTTAATCATCCTTCTTCTTCAAAGTTCTGGACTAGCCACGGTCACACTCCTGCCTGTGACTGGCACACTATTGTCACACTCCAGCCTGTGACCGGCAATCTCATAATCGATCATGTATAATCTGCCCATGGCCAGGCTCACGTACTAAGTCCGCTCTAGCTATGTAATTGACCATGTACAACCTGCCCATGACCAGGCTCACGTACTAAGCCGCTCTAGCTATATATTGACCATGTACAACATGCCCATAGCCAGGCTCACGTACTAAGCCCGCTCTGGCTATATAATCACGATCCCGTGGCATAACTAGTCCAAATACCGTTAACACTTTATCTTTACACATCATCATGTCAAATCATATCATGATGTCACACCACATCATTATGTCAACCAAGAAATCTCAAATATTTTGATGATCGGTATTTATGTGACCGGATCGCTGACTTGGAGCCTTCATTGACGCCACGCCGGATTCCCACTATCGGCCCCTTCGCCGGGCTGAGCTCCCCGATGCCAACGGGGCCGCCCGTCAAAGCCGGGCTCCGTCCTCCGCTAAGTCGGGGCGCCTAGGTCGGAGCCGAGCTTAAACCCCACCAGAGGCAGACCCTTCGAGCCCGAGGTCGGGCCCCGTGGTCCAGAGTCGAGCTCAAGCCTCCTCCACCACGTGAGACCCCTTCAAGGCCGGGTCCCCTGGCCTGGGCGCACCTCAGCCACCTCAGCCAGCCCGAGCTCGGTCAAAGCTGGGCCCCTCTAGCCTGGTGCCGAGCTCGGCTCTTCTCCGCACAGCCGAGCCACCGCAAGGCGGGTCCCCTACAAGTGGGTCCCATCTTCCTAGCTCAGCCCCCAACGCAAATCAAGACATCAACCGCCAAGGAAGCAGCACCTCCCATCCGGATACAGTGGCGGGCCCCCCGAGGACCGTACGATAGCACCCGTCATGTCACTATTAATGCCTACAGCCGCCATTCACACAGGAAGAAAGGAAGCTCACATTAGGGACTATGCCCCCTACCGACTTGCCGTACGACCGGGAAAAAGACCCCACCAGGGAGCGCGATTCCCGAGAGCGGCGGCACAACAGTCGAGGCCCTACCAGGCTTCCAGGAAGGGCAAATCGAAGGAATGTCAGAGGCTTGTGGAAGCTTCCCTAGATACCCAATAAAGAAGGCGTACCGTTCATGGCACGATATCTCGTCATACCCGTCTGACAGCATGGGAGAACCCCGAGCCAAGCCACAGGAAAGGACCCAGCCAGAATAAGCAAAAAGGGGGTAACACTTATTTTTTCTAGGAAGACAAGGACGACATTCTCTACACACAAGAGAAGGTCCAATTTTCCAACAACACATCCACCACAAAGAGAAAGAGGAGAAGGGAGAGAGGCCAGACAGGAGGGCAAGACCACCTCGGCCACCCCATCTCCCAGCTCACTCATACTCTCATACACTCCACTCACTCCTCCTAGCATGGAGCTTATCCTGAGGGGCTCGACCAGAGGATCTGTTCTCCTGGACCGTTACTGACTTGACCGTCGGAGTGCCCCGCCGGAATCCCCAGCCCGAGTCACTGACGCTGGCTGTCTTGCAGGTCACGAGGCACCGGAGTCATCCCCGGCGGGCAGACGCAGACCACCCGACACCATCAGCAGCTACGGGCTGCGACGATCCAGGCGACAACAAGTATCATGATCCAAACCATCAAAATATAACTTTTATCCGATAAATACGGTATCCAAATATAAAATAATAGCAACTATAATCATATTGTTCTTTATAAAAACTCAACTATACCATGCAACAATAAATCATGTATGCCAATGCTCATGTACTCGGATCAAAACCATGCATGTAAAATAATATATAGACTGGTGATCACGTCCAGAATCCTTACCTTTAACCACTAATAATATATATCACGGTATCAATCTATATCCGAAATTCGTCCAAATCCTTCCTGATCAAAAGAATGATCTCCTACAATAATAAATAAATTCATCAAATCCTAGTTTTCTCAAATTTTGAGGAAGAAGATTCCTTCCTGATTTTCTCTTTCCTCATCTTCTAAACCAAAATCCCTTCCCTCTCCCCTTCTCTCTCTTCTCCTCTTTCTCTTTCTTCCTTCTTCTCTCCTCTTTTCCCTTCTCTTTCTCTCTCTTCTCCTCTTTTCTTGGCTCTCTCTGCAGGCTCTTCCCTGCTTCCTATCGACGTCCTGGTTAAAAAGAGAGAAAAACCAATCCAAAATCACCTCAAACGTAACCTAGGAAGTTCAAAACCATCAAAATAACATCCTGGCCATTTGATTTGATATCAACGTCTCAAACGGCATCCAAATCCGAATCCAAAAGCACCTATTCAAGTCTAAACTCCCTCGAATTAATCTCAGTCATTCGATCGGATGATCGGACAGTCCAGATCGCTCAGAAATCCCGTGGACCGCCGTGAACCGCGCGAAACGGGCTGGGAAATGCCCGAGAAACGTGTGGGAAACGCCCACGCAACGGCCGGCTCAGGCTCTCGCGCGCCCGCTCGCGCATCACCCATGACTCGCCCCGCTCTCCGTCGCGTGTCGCCCGCGCACACCGCGCGCTCACTCGCCCGCCACGTGTCGCCAGCCAAGCGCCGCCTTGTTCGCCCTCGCCCGACTGCATTTTTTTTTTCTTTACGGGTCGTTACACCAATAATAAATTTCCACCATGGCGTGGGTTGATCATCCACCACCCTTGGCCATGGAAATCCCGTTTCAATACGAACAAGGCAGTAAAAAGAGAAGTTTTGGGGATTATGTTTGCGTTCTTGCAAAGGATCAAGAAGGCGCAGATTATTTGGATGCTGTTGGAGGTCAACTGAGCAGGAAGTACATAGTATAACCTAAAAATCTGGATAAATAAAGAGTGGAGCAGAAATCTAAGTCCTGCTTTTAAATGTTCTTCATAAACTGCCAAGCTACCTAGGGATAGCCGATCTATTTGTTCTTCGTAATTCAGGGTGACTAATGCGAAGTCATCTAGATATTATAATATTTCTTCAATGTAAGGACCCTATGTTCTGTCAAAGAGGTCCTAATGGTATCTATTCTAACTGATTCGGCTTGGTTCTTCTTCTTTTACTGAGAAGTAGAATCCTCGGGTTCGTTGATACGATTGGTCTCTAAGATTCTAGCCATAGAAAATGGAGGATGAAAAAGAAAGATTAACCTGAGAAAGAAGGCAAGGAAGAGAAGTGGCCAACATGGAGGGAATTCTTTTGCTCCTAAGGTGAAGAAACTGAAATGGTGAAAAACCTATTTTCCTGGAGGAGATGGTGCTTATATAGTGGCGTTCGACGGTTAAAATTTTTTTCTCGAATGGCGAGATTAATTCTGATTGTGCCACCTGTCCTTGATATCTGATGAAAAGATACGACTCTTCGAAAACCAAAGACTATTCATGATCCGACAGCAGACGTACCAATGATGGGACGCTTGCATTTATTCGATGATGATGATCTTTCGTATTTATAAATTTCAAGAATCGCAATGATGGCTACAAGTTACGGCTGTCAGTTTTTTATAACCGCTCCTCCTATCAGAAATCGACACGTCATTATGGCGCTCCGCTCAAGAATATGGGCGTCGGTTCAAAAAAAAGAAAAAGAAGAAAAGAGAAGAAGAAAGTGAAAAGAAACTTTTGACAACTTTTGATAACTTCTGACATTCATTTAATGAATGCAGAAGCTGGGGGACTAGTGTTGGGATATGATAGATTTAACCTATTTGTGTTGGATCGATTAAAAATGAACTTGGTTGATTAAGAAATAGATTAATGCCAAGAGGCACAAGGCCGATCAATGCCCAAGAGACACAAGACCGATCAATGCCCAAGAGGCACAAGACCGATCGATATCCAAGAAGTACAAAGTCGACCAATATCCAAGAGGCATCAAGGCCGATCGATGCCCAAGAGGTACAAAGCCGATCGATGTCCAGGAGGCACAAGGCCGATCGATGCCCGACTGATATCTAAGACTAATTCAATAAGTCAATCCTGGTGTTATGCTAACCAATCTGATAAATTGATCAAAAAAGGTAAACAATGAGGACTATAACAGATAACGATCAATGCACGTGCTAGTCCACTAACGAACTAACCGTTTATAGTTTTCTTAGCTGGATTCAGTTAGGATCGTAGCCTATAAATATCGGTGAGTAAGGAGCTTCCGGGGGTAAGTTTAAAAAGAAACAGAGAAACTCTCGCATACACCTATAGCTCAAATTTTTTCTCAAATATAATCTGTTTATTCTGGGTACTGTGATTGACTTGAGCATCGGAGTGTTCTCCACCGTAACTTTTCCGGTGAGAGGACTTGCTTGTAAAATTGAAGGATGAATGATTCAGTGATCAAATGCATTCATCAGATAATGAAGAGGAGCTAGATTAATTGGCTGAAATCATCTTCAACGAATTCGATTCAAACTTAGACATCACAGCAATCTGGACATATATATATATATATATATATATATATATATATATATATGGTTGATATGATAGTTTTTTCTTAAATGGTGCATGATATGTGCGGTAAAACTGCCTTAATCAATAATTTCAATTGTTTCACAACCTAGTCCGAGCCAGCCCGTTCTAATATCTGTGGTCCAATATCCAACCATTATCAATCCAATTGCTGCACATGGGCACCCACCGTGGGGACCACGTCCAGAGGCCCCCGTAACTTTTCCGGTGAGAGGACTTGCTTGTAAAATTGAAGGATGAATGATTCAGTGATCAAATGCATTCATCAGATAATGAAGAGGAGCTAGATTAATTGGCTGAAATCATCTTCAACGAATTCGATTCAAACTTAGACATCACAGCAATCTGGATATATATATATATATATATATATATATATATATATATATATATATATATATTGGTTGATATGATAGTTTTTTCTTAAATGGTGCATGATATGTGCGGTAAAACTGCCTTAATCAATAATTTCAATTGTTTCACAACCTAGTCCGAGCCAGCCCGTTCTAATATCTGTGGTCCAATATCCAACCATTATCAATCCAATTGCTGCACATGGGCACCCACCGTGGGGACCACGTCCAGAGGCCCACTTGTCGGTGCGACAGCGTTGGTCGGTACTAATAATAATATAAAAAAAAAAGAGAAAATCTTAAATTGAGGCTCGTTGGAGGCCGCGTCGGGTTGCCGGCCATGCAGCGATCACAAGTCAGGGCGGTGCCGCTGGGCCCCGCAGAAAAACGGCACGATATCTATCCAGCGTTAGGTGTCAGTCCATAATCAGCGGAGGCTCTATTCACCCAAATCAAATTATTTTTTTTTTTAATAATCAGCGGAGGCTCTATTCATCCAAATCAAATTATTTAAAAAAAAAAAAAAAAACTCTCTGGCAACGGTCCACAGCTCACGGTCCCGAAGCTTCCTCGCCGTCGCTTCTTCCGAGTGGGCCACCACGCCATCCTGATCACCGTCTGATCGGTGGAATATTTTTATTATTTTGTCTCGCTTTGCACAAATTTGTATTCTTTGATCAGGACCGTTGGATCATGGAGCGCTATCTACTGGACGATGGATGATGGATTCGTGAGCGGTGAATAAAGTAAGTTTCATCCATGAAGGCGGCGGAACTCTGCGAAAACAAATAAATAATAGAGAAGGAAGGTACTGCATGCGAAACGGCCAGGGAAACGAGAGCCGTTCAGGTGTCTTATCGTTATCAACTGCAGCTCGGTTCCAGAAAATTTTGCTTCGCCTGGACATGTAACGAAAGTAATTATTAGTCCTTGAAAGAGAAAATAATGTCTAAATTTGGATTGGTCATTTGAATAGTAAAATTGCATGTTTTTTAATAAAACTGGGCATATATCATAAAAGATGAATATATTCTAACAGTCTAACAGATCAGGTAAAAAAAAAATCTTGAAACATAAATAAAATGTCATTCCAAGCCTCTTCATTAAAATACTGAATAATAAAAAAAACTATCCAATCTACGATGCTATCTACCTTCCTATAAATATATTTAATATTAAACAATACATATCTTGATAAATAATTCTAGATATCATAGATAAGACGAGCAGCAGCATCATGATCAAGACATCTTTGCAGCCAGGCCAAAAGCATTGGCAAATCCCTTATGAAATCGATGTTTAATAACAAGTGTTGGCCAGATAATGGTTTTGCAAATGGTCACGGATCTTTTAAGACCAGTTTTATTTCTATAATCGTAATACCGTGTGATATAGAGCATGATGTTGAGATCCAAATATGTTATGCAAATCAGAAGATATATTGGAAGGAACTATCATAGATTGGGTTTTGTATCTCTTGAAGAATATCTCTTGTTTGAAGGAATACACTGTTGGATCACCCCAACGATCCCATTGAGATCCATGCATATAGTTAAATAGCGAAGTCTTAAATGCTTTGATATCTGTGCAGTGGATAATATAGCAATGGATCCTTACAAAGGAAGGTGAATCCTTGTACAACTCCTTTTCCCCGCCACCATGAATGCACCGTTCAATGATCAACAAGCAATTGAACAAAAGAACTAGAAATAATGATGATGAATCTTCTCTATTTTATGCTTGCATGGAGATCATGGCATTCCATGCATTATATGGAAATCCATGATTATATGTGCAGTTTTATGAATCACATGGGATTTGCGTAAATTACAAATCCTCGTACCATGAGAATTGCTATGACATGAAGATTGGATCTCTTCTTTTCATGGTAAACATATTGGACCTCCTCAATTTAATCAAGAACGAAACAAAATCCCAACTGGATCCAAATGCATCACATATTCTATCCCGAATTTCTGATTGAGTCTCGGATTCGTATTTTATTCCCTTTTTCTTGGTCCAAATGCAAAATGCCACGTTTCCTTTGTGATCTTCGGGGAAACGATCAAGCCATGGGACCCGCAGGGTCCAAGGTGGCAATTTCCGAGAAGGTAAAGGGCTTTTCTGGACCGAACAAAAAAAAAAAAAAGGCAAAGGCCAACGCTGACTGATTACGTGTAATAATAGAAGAACATGACGTGACTTTTTAAAAAAAAAAAAAAAAAACCAGAATATTAGTCCGAGACGTGGGTAGATTGCCGAGCTATAAATCTAACATGAATCTAACAATAAATCTATAGCTCGGTAAATATTACTCAGAGACGGGTCGTGTTCTTGTAACCACCGTCTAATGATATACCCGACAACACTGCGTTTTTTTTTTTTTTTTTTTGGGATAAAAGGCACCACTCCGTTTTCGTCTCTTTCTTTCTCTGCTTCCTCGGTCCAAATCTAATAGCGTCGACGCACCTGGAACTCTCTCTCGATAGGGAGAGGAAGAGAATCTGGGTGTTGAAGATTTGGAATATGAGCTGGAGGGCGGAGGGGAAAGGGTCGGATCTGGTGCTCCGCCGGCGCATTTGCCGTAAGTAAGGAAAGGGAGGAGGCCATGAAGGACCGGACGAGAAGAGAAGGGGCCGGTTGGACGGGCCCACGCCGGGCGGTGCCGCCGTCCAGCTCCTTCCTCCGGTTCGCCCGCTTCGCTGTCCTTTGCTTCGCCCTGTTCGCCTTCTCCACGGTCCGCCTTTTTGGAGGTACTCCCTCCTCCATCCAGTCTAACGTTAATCCCGCTTAGATTCGAGAAATTTAAGTGAAAGGAATTGAAAAAAATTGGATTTTTGTTTCTGGTGGATGTTCTGCATCGGGATGAATTTTAAATATTCTATTAAAAGCTCGTGGATTGAGGTCTATAAATGCTTCTCATGTTCAGGAATTAATGGTGAACAGGTTGAAACCCGTGTAGCTTTACGTCGTTTTTTTTAAAAAAAAAAAAAAAAAAAAAAAAAAAAATTGAGATAGATCTAGCTCTTTTTTATTTCTAATTTTTTGAATAATCTTCCATCAGAATTTCGGATAATACCAATGCTCACATTCAATTCGAGTCGCTCCCAATTTACTTTCAAAATCCCATACTTTTTGAGAGAAATTGAGCTGCATTTTTTGAAATTTTTAATGGTGAATCTTGCTCTGCAATCCAACAGTCTCATTCCGCCCGGCGCTGATCTCCACGTGGCAGTCCCCGGCTATGAACGCCGTTTCCGACGAGCTCCCCACCTCCCGGCGAGACACCGCCGCCACCTTCCCTTCCCCCAAGATCCAGGAAGCCATTTCCTTCCCCGACCAAGTTCTCCTCTTCCTCAAATCTCCCACTCCCCTTTCGGACCTCCTCTGCCTCTACTACTCTTCCTCCCTCTCCCTCACCCCAGGCGGCGGCCGCCCAGACCTCCGTCTCCCCCCTCTCTCCACCTCCTCCTCCCCCGACCCCCTCCTCGTCCGCTGCCCCTCCGCCGCCGGTCCCTTCTCTATCTCTCTTTCCCCCTTCCACTCCCGCTCCCTCAACCGCGACCTTCCCCCCATCCGCCCCCACCCCTGGGACCACCTCGCCTACGCCGCCGTCTTCGATCCCCGCGACAATTCCACCATCGTCTTCGCCAAAGGCCTCAACCTCCGCCCCGCCCGCCTTTCCGACCCCTCCCGCTACGAGTGCATCTTTGGCTGGAACTTCTTCAAGCCCAGGTACCTCCTCACCTCCGCCGCCATCTCCGCCGCCCAGGAGATAATTCGCTGCAAGACCCCCGGCAGTGTCCTCCTCCGCCACCGCCGCCAATCCAACCGCGATCCCCCGTTGGTCTCCGTCAAGTCCAAGGGCCGTGGCAGCTTCACCCTCCCCTCCATTGCTCGCCCCGAGATCATCCCTTCCCCCCCGAGGTTGCCAAACAAGGAGCATTCCATGTGCGCATGCACGATGGTGCGGAACCAAGCTCGATTCCTCCAAGAATGGATTGCTTACCACTCTCGAATCGGCATTCAGCGTTGGTTCATCTACGACAACAACAGCGATGATGGCATCGAGCAGGTGATCGACTCACTGGCATCATCCTCAAACTACAACATAACTCGCCACCCATGGCCATGGATCAAGACACAGGAGGCAGGCTTTGCGCATTGCGCACTCCGAGCCCGCGGTCACTGCGAATGGATCGGATTCATCGACGTCGATGAATTCTTGTACCTCCCGAGCAAAGCAACTCTGCATGATGTTCTCCAGAAGTACTCGAGCAAGCCAAGGGTCGGGGAGCTGCGCACTGCTTGCCATAGCTTTGGACCTTCAGGGAGGAAGACGATACCGCCGGAGGGTGTAATGGTGGGTTACACTTGCAGGATGAACACCCCCGAGCGGCACAAGTCGATTGTTCGGCCTGAGGCATTGAATCCTTCTTTGATCAATGTTGTACACCATTTCCATTTGAAGGATGGGATGAGGTATGTGAACATGGACAGGGGAGTTATGGTGATCAACCACTACAAGTATCAAGTGTGGGAGGTCTTCAAGGAGAAGTTCTACAGGAGGGTGGCAACCTATGTTGCAGATTGGCAGGATAAGGAGAATGTTGGTTCCAAGGACCGGGCTCCCGGATTGGGGACCAAGGCTGTGGAGCCTCCTGATTGGCCGAGCCGGTTCTGCGAGGTTAACGACACCGGGCTTAGGGATTGGGTGTTGAGGACTTTCAGTGACCCCAACACTGGCCTTCTTCCATGGTAGCTGGGAGAGGAGCTGTATTTGATTCATCACAAGGATACAGAGAATGTAGAACAGAATAAACAAGAGAGAGCAGAGGACTTAGGTAAACTGTTGATTGATTACCCTTGATTATTTTTGGGTTTCTTTTGGTGTCATTGATGTTTCTGTTATTTTACCATGTCTGTAATTGAGAGGTAAATCATTCTTTTGTAGATAGAGACATGATACAATCCCTTATATTGATAAAGTTTGGAGGTGAGTTTTTTGTATTCCATTTCACTGGTTATGGTCATGTCTTTTGTCTTTTTTTCTTTTTTCCTTATTTTAAGGTTTAAATTAATCTGGCTAGCTATAGTCATCAAATATCTACTTCACTAATCAGGATGAAAGATGTTGTACTTATCCTCTATATTGTTTTTTTTTTTACCAACTTGTTCTCAAAGGACCTCTCTATCCAAAAGAAAAAGAGTATCAGATAAGGATGTCATACCTTCCTTGATGTGGTCTTTGAAGAATCTAAAGCTTTAGAAATATTCAAGAAAAAAGAAAAAAAAAGAAAGAAAGAACGAACCACCCAATCTTTCTTGGATGAAAGTTAATGGGCATTGGTTTGCCTTCAAGAAGTATTCCATCTAGAAAACTAACCTTATCAGCCACAATTTTCTCCTCTTTTCACCTTTACCTCTAGTTTTTAGTTGTCAGCATTAAGAGAATACTTATCTGGTGCTGCGAGATCAGCATCAAACTGCACCATCTTTTTATTTATGCTCAGTGCCTGTCTTTAAGTCATCTAATTGGATTCATGGTTGAATTCTCATATAAAGCATGAAGCACTTTAATGGACCCACAGCTAGGAAGGTCCTGTTGAGAATAAACTGCAGAATTAATTACCACCACCACCACCACTTTTCCATTGTTTGTACTTCAGTAGTTGGTTTACCAGTCTCTTTTTTCTACCTTTCATCATATATATTAATTATTTTGCCATTCTCTTGTTGTTGAAGGCTATCAAGATGCCAATAATTGTGGATTTTGATGCTCATGAATGATTAGTTTATAACGATCGGCAGTGCTTGTTGATAACCCTACATATTCTTGCTCAAATATTATGCAATCGCTTACCAACACCATAGCCTTGTCCTGCTTTCAGGGTCCCTCTCTTCTATTTTACTAAATGAGGTGGTTTATGAGAGTAGAGGGCCAACAACAAGCCAAGAGGATTAAGCAAATAATGGTTCTTAATGCAGCCTGTCCTTTTTTATTATAATCTGGTGAAAGAGAGGGCTATGTGCAAGCAAAGAAGCAGAGGCTGAGCGAGGCAGGCCATGCTCAAGCTTGGCTTGAATTATAACTGAGCTGAGCTTTGAACCCCAGCTAGCTGAATAAATTTTGAGCCAAGTCCTGAACTCCGCAGCTTTATCTTCTTGATATTGAAATAGAACATGTTAGTATCTTAGATGCAAACTACATCCAAACAATAATGTTTTGATTAGAATTATATAATAATAGAACATTTGTTCATATTTTAAGCTATATCAAACCAAAAACGAGTGAGGCACACAATTCACAAGCTTGGCTTGCTCGTATTCCAATGCAGATTTTAAGTCCAAGCATGGTTTTTATTTTATCATCACTACTGACAGACCAATCAAGCCAAGTTTTGGAGCCAAACATATCTTTCTCCTAAGCCACTTGATCTAATGACAACCCTACTGACAGAGATGCATGGAAAAGAATAGATATAGTGTGATCAGGACTAAAGTATCACTTTGATATGGTGTGAGGGGACCATACATAACCTGAGCTGTGGCCCCTGTCCTATTTGTGAGCTGCCTGCAAGTTGTTTGGTTGAAAGGTTCCATGTGAACATGATGTTCACCATGCAATCCGGCAGTCTTAATGGTGTCTTCATGCAAGTGTTTTATTTTTCAGAATCTTCTATGTCAATGTTGCCTTGGATATTCTCCAAATAAATAAATGTTGCCTCTAGGTGCAAGCCATTTAGAATTAAGCATTGTCCTGAGCTGATTTTATTTTAACTAGGACCATGTTCCACTTTCTATCCTATACCCATCTCATTTCCATCTAAAATGGAGCCAAACCCTTAGGCAGATCGAACCAGAGATTTATATATATGCGGGGTTGAAGTAAGGGCCGATGGCCTTTGGAATCAAACCCTATCCCTTACCACGAGTGTCAAAAATTGTATCATCGGAACAAAGATTTGGTAGTTGGTGGAGCTTTTGTTGAGCTTATCGGAATATTTACATATAAGTTGGGAGGGAAATGAAAACTTATTTAAGTGTTTTGAGAAAAAGATATCTTGCTATTTGTTAGGTTTGTCAATGTAAAGATAGCGAGCAGAGTTCAAAGTAATGGACTTTGCAATGCTCAGAGTGGTCCTCTATCAAGCTCAAAATCTTATAATATTAATCAAAATTTAGCATTAAACTACCAGACAAGTAGAATTCTATATTTAGTTGATCAAGATAAAAATTTCTTATCAAAACTGAAACTAATGGAAGCATGATTACAATGGTTCTGTTTTTTTTTTTTTTTTTTTTTTTTTTAATCGCAAATCTGTTGCATATATTCCTGACATAATGGAGGGTTCTTCAGATATTATTATTAGCAGCAATATTGTTCCTGAAGGCACTGCATTGTGACTCATAATTATTTATCTTGCTGCTTTCTGTTGACAAATTATTTATCTTACCTTTGTCAGGCCCTGGATCTACAGCCTTACAAACAACAAATAGTTACTGCCCAGGGGTTGTGTGGGGACTATTGTTTTTATCTTTCTCTCCACTGTGCATGACTTGCTGAAAATCTGACACCATCTTTGGATAAACTAGAGAAGAATCTATTGGCACCAACAGCTACTAGAGTACTCTGCCAAATTAAGATTGGCCCTTGCTAAATCAGGCTGCGAAGATACATGGTAGTGTTGTTGCCAGGAACAGTATTTTTTTGGTAAGTTGTTATAAACATTATTCATTGGCAGTATCCATGTAAGAGAATATGAAGTTGTGACATTGGAGGATAAAATTAGGTATTTAAATCAAGTGCATGCTTGGATGGCATCAAGTCTTGCCACTTGGATAAGAGGACAGAAGTTCATTTCCCGTTAGCATTGGTTCTTGAGTGATGAATTGGATATCAGAAAAAAAGATGAGGTTTAGCCCCTTTCCATTTTTTTTTTTTTTTTTTTTTTTTTTAAGATAAAAAGAATAATAGAGGGGGCGAGGCACTTCCCCAAATTTATGACCCCTCCTAATCTTAAAATTAAAAATAAAAAATAAAAAACAGAAAAAAGAATGGGAGAGGGGGTTCTTAAATCAAGATGAAGAAAATGGTGAAGCATCAATGAAGCAATGCAAGATCAGATTAAGAGGCAATAATATCCGCAACAAGTTTACATAATGCATGACATGACTCGAGAAACTTAAGAATGCTTGTTTCCTATCCAGCAATGTCTTAGGATAGATGGAGGATTCCCAGAAACTTATAAATTGGTCATCTTTTGGTCGAATGGTAGGGTCCACTGCAGGCTTTAACTGTTTCATAATTAGCTTTCAACCGAGCGCGCTCTATGAATCAATGATACAACTTTTTACTTGCAAGAAAGGTGAGCCATGAAACCTGAACTGAGCTTAGTTGGCACATAGTATACTTTGCCTTGTAGACCAAATTTTGGTGGTGGTCATGCAAGCTTGGGGTACTCATAAAGACAAAAAAATAAATGCCCATGTCTGAAAATGACCAATTGCCGCAAAAGAAGAAAAGGTAAGTGATCTGCTTTGACTTCAAAAGCTCTTTTACATGAAGACATCCCATGAAAGTTCTAACAAAGTAAGATCTAAGGGCATTTTATTGTAGGGGTGGCAATTTTACTTACTCCACGAGGTATCCAACCTAACCTGAATCTAATTGTGTGGGTTTTACTCAACCTGCAATGGATCTGGAACGGGTACAGATAATGATAAAACATGATCCATACCTGATCCGTTACCATCTCTATTTCATTGTGTATCTGAATTGCATTGAGGAAAATAGAAGTATTTTGTCACAAGGAATTGTAGGACAACCTCCATACGAACGGCAGCTCACAATGACCAAGTTTTGTCTCCTGCTTGAAAGAGAAAAAAATTAACAAATTGCATACTTTAATTTCATTCTTGCCATCCAAAACCAAACAGACCAGTACAATGGATGTAACTCAGACAGTGTTGGTTAGTTTAAGAGTGAGCATGTATTAACCTGAAATTTAAACTGCCCACTCCAATGCAACTTAGACACAGCTGGACCCCATATTTTCGAACCCAGACACAACTCGGAATTGAATTGGATTAAGATTATGTCAGGTTGGCTTGGTCTAGTTTTAGTTGCTTTAGTCTCCAATACAATACTTGTTACAATCAACTTAGAATTCAACTTTTGAGATATACTAAATATGAGGTCGGTTTGGTTATGCTGAGATAATATTCATAGTACAGGTCATCCTCATGTTGGGATGGATAAAGAAGAAAAATGAGTTAGATTTTGGTCCAACTAAGTTGAGAATAATGCATTTTACAGGTGAGTTGGATCCGTTTCTCAAATTTTAACCTGACCTTATCTTAAATCAAGTTTATATTTGAACCTGATCTTGAATAAAAAACATATGAACGCAACTTAATCAATGTAACCATGAACTTGAATAAACAAAATGCATCTAAATAAGAAAACAGAATTATCATAAATTAACCTTATTTAGTTGAGACTACATTTTTTTCTCCCAACAATAACAATTCTATGAAGAAATTAGACATCCAAGGAATCCAAGGAGATGGATAATTGGCCATCCTGGGTTTTCACTAAATTTGTGACATACAAAAGACCTAGGTTGAGCCTTCATTTATTTTGATTGGTGGGTTTGATGTTGTAGGCAAACGTCACATCCATCCAACAATTTCTACCTACCTCATGCCTTGTCCTTTTCTCTCTTCCTCCTTATCCATCTAATACAACTTATATGTTAACATTAAAAATATTTCCCTCCATATACACATACATGCATTGACATATGCAAAACATAGTGTTGTTGTTAATCGCTATAGGGCAGGCAAATTAACCATGGTATTGTTATAATATTTAACATGGAATCTTAAGTTGTTGCAAGCACAAGAGCTATTTCAAGTGTTGGTAAATTGTTTCTCAGATATGTGGGCAATCCATGAAGCTTTCTAAAAAGGAGGTGGATTTGAGTCTCCAGCCTGTTATCTTTAAAACTGAATGCCTCACCTTGATTCAATGTCAAGAAAGATATTAATATCAGAGGTTAAAAAATACAAAATTGGATAGGCTTTACCTCATTTTAGAAGCTACGGAAAATTAGTTTTAGTGATTCTTGACTCTCCCTAGGAAAAGATCCAACACAATCTATAGAAGAGAAAAGTTTTGGTAAGTCTAATCTTTATCTCTTAAAGAGAGGAGAGTAGACAAGGAATGATGTCTGTCAGATTTGTGAAGCCACATCCAACTTTTGATATTTTCAAGCAGTGGGTTAGTAGGTGAAATTTAATTAGGTGAATTCTTCCCGTTGTGGCATGTCAAAATCTACTCTTGGAGGTGCAGATATTTTTTTCCGCATTCAGGACGAATTCTTTGATGTTGCCATGCATTTCAACTTGGCAATGAAAGTATATTTTAATTTCATTATTAGATATAATATATATATTTAATCTAATAGATCATTTGGTTTTTCTCTATTGGGGTGTTCGTCAACAAAATTCTTGATCTCTTGTTCATTTGGTGTTTATGGTCACCGTTTTTATTTTCTAGTATACTCATATTATTTTTCCAGTGGAAAGAAGTTAATTCCATCACCCTAGGTAGAAACATATAATTTTTTTCATTTTAAGGCTTATAGCTGAATCCATATGATGTGTAGATTGCATAGCGAAGCTTGTGATAGGTCATACTCAGAACCCAGTTCATGCCTGACAGGTATACATGTTTTATCAAGATTTTATTTACTTATTAATTGAAAGGAAGGATGCTCCATGTCCATAAGCCTATGTCATATGCAAGGTGGCATTAAAGAAAAGTGAACCATGATATTAAAGAAAAGTAAATTTGTGCACATAATAAGCTTGCACAATTAGATCCTAATCAATGTTCAAGTGAAGAAATAAGACCTATCAACTACCAAAAAGAAACTAAAATCCATCTATAACACCACTCTTCTGTACCTTATGTTTTCACTTGTCTTATTTTCTAAATCTTTCTGTTGTAAAGAAATAGATGAAAGTAAGGCCTTGTCTTGGTTAAGACTTTAATGTCTTTTCTTATTAGCTGCCTTTTTAGATGATGCTTTAAAAAGTTTCAAGGCTGTCATGGTAGTTAGGAGGTTGTGGACAAGGGTGTCAAGGTGAATTTTGGACAAAAGAAAAGTTCCACATCATGGTCCCTCTAGTTATATACTATTAAGATACCTTGAGATTTGCATGTAATCCAAAATGGAAAAAAAATCAGTCTATACTTTAAATGATAGTAATAATATATCATTTATTTGTGATGCAAACTGTATGTAAACCACATTAATTACAGCTACTGTCAGCACAAAGCAGGGCAGAATGCCTTCAGCATCACCTATATCACCCTTTCCTTCATTGTGCCCTGTCCAATATTGACCATAAACCAGTTTAGACGTTGAGTTTTTTATGGCATTGTGTTAAATTGCTACTTTTAACTTCTGGAAGGGAGAAAAGAAGATATTGAGCCAAATAGGGTGCTAGTCGTGACAGAATGTGATCAGACCTCAAATGCCTTGTAAGAGTTCATGGCTGATCAGAATGAGATAAAGTAAGGTAGTGAAAAGAAGAAAGTTTAAATTGAATCACTGAGGAATGTCAAAACTTCAAAAGACATGGAATAATTCAAGCAGGCAGCAGTGCCATCACAGCATCAAGATGAGACCAAGTTGTCTTGAAGGCAAAAAGTATGGTTTCAATTACCTTGATCTCTTGCTCGAGCTAATGCAATGACAGGGCAGACAAAGAAGCAACATGTAGCTGAAAGACTTATTATCCTGTGCTCTCTTCGAAGTGTTTATAGCTCCCTTCTTACAAGCCACAGAATGGAATTGCATGAAACCACCCCGGAAAGAAATAAACCGACCTTGAAGAAATGATCCTAGAGAATGAAGCTAACCAGCCCCCAGCAAAGGTTACAAGATTACTCTCTGAGCCAAGGTGCTTGAACAGGTACCCATGAACATAGTTCACCCTCTTTGAACCATAGGGCTGTAGAAAAGGAACAAAAGCAAGGTTAGAGACTTGACAATGAATTAAATCTTGCACATAATGACCAACTGCAATGAATAACTCAGTGCTATAACATTACGATGAATGCCAAGTATGTTTACGGACTCAAGATGCAGTCTACAGTTCAGTGACTAATTAACTTACTGAAGGCATAGGTATTCTATTTCTCATATCTAAACAACCTATGCTTCCATTTGTTGAAGGATTGACAAAAGGCAGTGTGCATGCAAGAAACTAAATTTTCTTCAGTTGCAACTAGTGATTTTTTTTTTCCCCTTTCATTATGGCACTATTCAGAAAAATATATAAGCTTCATCCAATCAAGGGTTGTAGCCAAAAAAGAAAATTATAGATAACAGAAAGGGCCTATGCACGAGTGGACTTTTAAGGGCTATTTGTCTGATGAGATTTCACCACAACATTGCCATGGAAATATTAAAGTTTCAGTTTCCGAGCATGTTCATGCATATGCACACCAACAACCGTAACTTTATATGCTGCTGTCTTTTTACTCCTTTTTACATAGAATTCCTTATTATTTATCAGGCCATTCACATACTTACAATCAAGACACTCAACTCTAACAATTAAGGCAGAGCTTCCAACACAATGCTTTATATAATAAATTGTGAATGTTTACTACACAACTGCACAAATATACATACTTTTCATATAATTTTTTCAACCCTTTTTTAGTTAGGTTATTCAATTTTAATATCCATAATGCAATGTTTAATGAAGTTTCCATGAAACCCATAACAAATTATGAATTTATAAATGAAACTCCTTTTAAAGTGTCTACTTGAATTGTACCTCCACTTGCCTTTTGTATTTAAAGACTATCTTATGTGAAAAGATAATAATAATTTAATTCTATGCATTTACTACAACCATAAATTTAAATTGTGAAATTATTGCAAAATTATAACATACTAAACAAGCAACAATATAGAAATTTTACATATAGATGATAATTAACAGAGTAGCTCCAAGAATGACTCATCCTGAGTTTGTACAGTCACAGGCCAAACCATCTGATATAAGCCAAAATTGCATTAACAATTTTAAGATCCCATTTTGGATCAACAGCCCTAGTTCCAAAACCTTTCCAGGGAAAAAGAAAAAGAAACCATGTTTGCAGATTCTATATCACATGAATTCCTGAGGATATGATCTCCAAATGACTACTCTATTGGGAAAAAAAAAAATCAATGAACAGATTGATGTATCACAATTTCTTCTGTTTAAGTTTAATTCCATGGGATGAAAGCATAAAGAATAAAGAGAACTAATGCCAAAAAAGATGATTTTAGGCACCCCTGAGATTTTATGCAATAAATTGTGTAGTAGATTAATGCGTCTTGCCTTCTTTAAACGGCAAAACAAAAACTGGAGTAGGCAAAACTGTATGTTAAGATAAGAAAGAGCTTTCTGGACATGTTAAAGATGATCTCCCCCATCGGTTAGTTAAGGATGGAATTCCTTTGTAAATACTTGATCTTTTTACCCCAATTCTAAATTCTCAGTACAAAACTTTGTGGTTAGGTTGCGCTAGGAAATTTGTTATGGTCAACAGGGTATCTTTGATTGCAAGAAAGACTTTGGAAAAGGAAAGGTAAAAAAAATTATTTTATGTGGAAAAGGAAATTTTAATTTCTTATTTGTTTAGCTTGCTATAGACTTGGTGATTTTAGGAAGGAAAAGGTTGCCACTCCTATGGAGAAGAATTGGAAAATCAAACAAATTTACTAAAAGATAATGTACAATAATTTCCTCAAGGTTTGGCCATTTAGATCAATGGCATGTCTGCATAACATGGAAGGCATCTATAGAACTTTGTGTTTAGGCTGAAACTAGCAGAAATGACTTAAACTTGACCAAAACGAATCAGTTTTGGCCAAAACTGCTGAAACTGATTGAAACCTGAACCTAGTGTTTACTGAGTTAGCTTTGATTTGGTCAAGGCCGAAATTGATCCATTTTAGCCAACACTTAAAACCTCGAAGCATCGACAAAAATGGAAGACTGTCATAGAAACCTCAAGATCTGGTAGAAGGTTGAGCATGATAAGTTTAGTAATAAGTAATGGAATATCTTGACTTATTAAATGTTACATGTGAAGTGAACACGGATTGAAAAGAAAAACTCAAGCACACTATGTGATTAAGAACTATGTATGTGGAGTTAACACAGACAAGGACTCTAGTTAATAATTATTTTCATTGAAAAGAACAGACCAAATCTTACATTTAATTCTCTTAGAATACAGAACCTAGTAATCAGTGGCACCTAAAAAATAAAATGAGAAAACTAAATAAAAAAAAAAAAGCACTCTTGGGGCTTGCTTTCAATCTTATGTTATATGGTTACTCAAAAAAAGTTGTATGGCATACCAATTTCACGCTTGCCATTCTCAGGGCTATCACTTCCATGAACAACATTCCTGCAAAAGGTCAGTGTAAAGCCCTTTTCTTGGCAAACAAGATGACAAAAGAAATACTTTAGAAGCATTGGAGAATAATTTTAATTGAAAAATGGTAAAGGAATGCAACCTTCCCGTTTGAACTGCCAGATCACCTCGTATGGTGCCCGGTTCAGCTTGAAGAGGATTTGTTGCTCCTATAAGCTTACGAGCTGACGCAACAACACCAACACCCTCCCAAGCCTTTCATGTAATCAAAGGAACATGAAAACAAATAGCAAAGAGGAAATATATTAATTTGATTTGCATAATTCTAGTGATGCACATTACCTATATTAATTCTTATTCCTTAATATAATATATATCCATGCATTATGGACACAATATGCAAGCACCGTCTAGAGATAAATGCCAAGAAATATACCATACAAACAACGGGGCCAGAAGTGATGTAATTTATCAGCTTAGGAAAGAAAGGTTTCTCCTTGAGATCCTTGTAATGCTCCTGTCCATCAAATACACATCAAAAAATGAGTATAGTGTACTTACAATGATTCTTCAGTTCCTTTTCATAGGTAACAAATAAACAAGTGAAAACATGCACAAAGATAGCCAAGTATACAATATAGTGATACCCGCGTTACAACACCTAAAACTTGCAAAGAAAGAACGATGTACATCAAAAATTGAGTCACAAAACCTCCAATCACTAAAACTATAGCCTGCTTCACCATATTTCCACCTTTACGTTTGACCTTCAGCTTTCAAGATGAGCCTTTCCTTTATCCTTGGGTCTTCAACATGAAGGTTTTTCTACCCATAGCACATATGTTAGTTATAGGGCTAGAATGATAAAGAAGCAACAGAATTGGAGGCACTACTCATCAGACTTAATCAAATCTTGATTATTACAAAAACAACTATCCCAGTCTATCCCAAACTACTGACATAAAAATCCACTTTGGGTTTAATGCGTGCTGGAATTGAACTCTATATTTTAGACTGAGAACTGTCTGACTAGCATCCAACCTACATAAAAAGGATGTGCTTCTACAATTCTATTAATAACATGAATTGGAGAAATGATGCAACTCTTGAATGTAACCAGATAGTCTCGTTCTATCATAACGTACTCTTGAATCAAAATAAATGCACAGGGAAAGGGGTAGAAAAAATAAAATATTATGTTCCTAATTTCATTTCAATCAAACATTTAAAAGGTGGTTTATCAATATACACATCTTGGCAAACAAAAAAAATTACAAAATGAATACTTCTAAACGAGGAGAAATAGAAAAGAAGGGACTCATGTTACAATAGGGGATCTGTATTATCTATATGAATGCATCTAACTTTAAAGAATGATTCTGTCCATATGAAGACTTCTTTCTTTAGTCAGGTCAACAGAATCCAGAGGCCCATTTGAACTCTGGACCATCCTCTTTTCTAATAAAGAGCTCCTTGATGTGAAATTGCTTCCAGCAGCAATTGATTCATCCAAATATATAAGAAAAAGTGGCAATACTATCTCTCTCTTCTTATTTTTATAGAAATGTTATTTTCCATCCAAGCACATAATAATACTTTTATTCCATATGTTTCATTATACATCAGCGAAGCTAGCAGCAGTTTGGGAAGCAAACCTCAGCTAACTCCTTGGGACACTGGAAAAGCTTTAAACCTTTCAGCAAAAATCCCTTCTTCTCGAACCGAGAAATAATTTCTCCGACCTATATCCATCCAACCAAATTTTTACATAAAACCAGAGATTAACTAAAAGAAAATAAAATAAAAACAAGAAAACAAAATCTCCATAAAAAATACAAGAATAAGACTCCTACCAGGCCACGTTGTACGCCATCAGGTTTTACCATGATATAAGTCTCCTCAACCTCTTCCTGCACAGAAACAAATTCGAAGAAAACATCAGAACAGTGAGAAGATACAAAAATTGTGCTGGTCCCCAAGTGGATTTTCACAATTCGAGATAAAAAAAAAAAAAAAGAACAAAAAGTTAAGATCTTGATCCTTCCTGCATGCAGTTCATTTTATGTTTCATCGAATCCAAGGCGTACAAAGGAGAGGAAGAACATACCATGGCGGCGACGAGGTGGGGAAGAAAGATGCGAGTTCTGGTCCTCCTGGCGCGCGTTTTGGCATGGGCGGGGGCAGAAGAGATGGAGAGGAGGAACGGCGACGGCGGGAGCGCGGCAAGGTGGCGGTGGGAGGGGAGGGCGAGACTTTGTGCCCCGTGGGGGAAGGAGGAGACGGCGCCATGGGTCCGAGAAAGAGGGCCTTTGGACAGAGTGCAGGGGCTTCTCCCGAGCACGGCCAGAGCATCCATTCCCTTTGCTCTCTCCCTCGCTCGGCGTTTTGGACCGGTGATGTGGAATGGACCGTCGAGATTGACTCGTTGCAAAATTCTCTTCTTTTCATCAATCGTACTGCAGCTTGCTACTTCAATCGGTGCTCGCTATAATTTCGCATCCCTCGTATCTATGATTCAAATTATAATTAAATTTAATAAAATATTTTTAAAAAAAATATCCGATAAGGATGCATAATTGAAACTGTTAATATTTTGATAAAATTAAAATGACATATAAAATTAAAATGACATACTTATACGATAGAAAATAATTTCATCGTCTTTGTTATCGTCGTGTATCAAATATTTTTTAATAAAATAAAAATTGTTATGAATAATTTCAAAAAAGTTGTTACTTATTTTTATTAAAAAATCATGCAACAGCTTAGCTTTACTTGGTATGGGAGCCTTGCTGGTTTTTAAAATTAAATTAAAATATTTTAATTATGATGATGGTGATGTAAAGTGAGAGAGTTATAGTTAAGATTAATCCTTTTGAATATGGTAGCACTTTAATTTAAATTAGATTTTCTAGCAATCCATTGTGATCTCGATAGGTGATGTTATTGGTGGATTATATGATTACAAGATACATGAATATGCTAAATTAAACAATTCCAGGGAATTTGCTGGATTTTTATAATTCCATTGAAAATGATATGTTGCAATCTATCGATACTTGTGAAGCATGTGACCAAGGATAATCATGAAATCATTAGCAAATCATGGAGGAGCCTTTGAAAAATGATTATTCATCATCCAAAGTAATACATGGTGGACAAAGATTGAAGCAAGAGGTGGCATTTGCTTGACAATTGTGATTTTATATTGTATTTGATGATAGATAATTCATCCAAATTACTGATAATTTAATAAAGCTCTATTTGGAATATTTTTTTGGATGATAATTTATCATGTCTAGTAATCTTGTTTACCTTCTAAAATACAGTCTAGATTATCCTAGAAGGGATAATAATCCGGATTACCACATTTCAAGTAATCTAGATTACTAAATTATTCTCCCATTTTCTCTTCCTTTTTTTCTTCCATATAATATAATATAGTATAATATAATATATTTTATATTATAATATAATATATATTATATTTTATAATATAATATAATAAATTTAATATTTTTAATATTTTTAATATTTTTAATATAAATATGATAAATATTTATAATATAAATATTTTTATATTTATAGTATTATATAATATTTAATATAATATTAATATAATGTATTATATTGCATTTAATACTTTATAAATTTAACTTATTTGATATATTATGTTAAATAATATATATTATTTTTAATATTCTTTATTTAATTTTATATTAATATTGTATTAATATAATATAATATAACATATTTTATATTATAAATTATAAAATATTAAATATTAAATAATATCTTAAATTTATTTAATATAAAAATATTTTTATTTTTTGATAAAATATAAAATTTTTTATATTTTTAATATAAAATATTAAAAATATATTTTATAAATAAAATATATATTTGATTTTAGGATATTTTTAAAATTTGATTTTATATATGTAACATTGTCTACATATACTAAATATAATAATCCACATTATCTATAATCAATATTACTGGTAATCTATATTACCGGTAATCTCTTTTCAAAATTACTTGGCAATATACCAAATGAAACATTAAAAAAAAGAGTATGAGGAGAAAAAGAGATTCTAGAGACATTATTTTCCTTCTATTTTGTGCACGGGCACCAGGATAAGTTATATTTACATTATAATGGTTTCAAAATCATTGCATCATTAAATTATAAACGTGGACACATGTACAAACAAAGTTTTTATGTAGCATATTGTAAATGCCGGTTGCCTGTGTCAATACAAGCAATGCATGCAACTAGATTGCTTGATTAGATGTAGTGTTTACACTTATTATATATTAATGATAGACAATAATTTCATATATATTTGAGACTTTTTTATTATAAAATATCATAATCATAAGTAACACATGTATAATTTCCATTTGATTCACGGTAACATATGCATATATAGCAGTATAACATATCATGGTATGCATACAACTAATAGTACAAATAAATATCTACTAAAGAGTACTTGTATCCACTTGTTTTTCTTTTTGGTAAAGTGTATCCACTTGTTTTGAAAACCATTTAACAAGTAATAATCTTTAAATGGTAGGCAAAATAAAACAAGAAAACAACTTTTCATAGTTTTATCATGTTTATTTTACAAAATTTAGAAAACACATATATTGCATGATTATTGTACTCTTTCTATAAACCTTTCATAATCTTATGATGTGTAGGTGCATCTCACCTTCACCCCTTGGAAGGAAACTATTTCACTAAACTTCGAGAATCCTCCTTCATAATTATTTGCCATTTATGGATCATCTAGTAAATCTTGAGTTATACACAGATGCCCCTTCATCCAAAATCCAAAAAAATAGCAGACATGGTTAAAGTTCGTTTACATTCAAAGTTTTTTTTTTTTTTTTTCATTGTTGTCTTTGCACACAAGGGTATCATTTGAACATTGATATTAATGTCACTAACGAGGATCAACCAAATATACATTATAAAAGAGTTTATAAAAGTGAATACAGAATTGACAACTAAAAAAAGTATTAGATGTATATCCTATAAGCCAATATGGCATATATATATATATATATATATATATATATATATATATATATATATATATATATATATATATATATTTTATATTTGATATTCTTAAATTAGATTATTTTACCATGTATATTATATATGTATCCATGTATCATCCAAGGGATTAATTAGATGATAACACATTCTCAAGAATTAAAAATTTAAGACATGTATCATTGATATTTAATTCCTAAATTATTTCTAGTCGTTAGATCATCATCACACGGACAGTGATGGATTTATAAAGATTTGTACACGGATCATTTTTCTTTGCATGGACAAGTTCGAGTCTGCAGTATAATGATAGTAGAGTAAGAGTGCAAGTGGTTGTTAGAGAATAACGGTATTGCACGTGATCATATGAAAAGTCACTTTACTACAAGAAAAAATAATATTAGTGATGGCTAATAGCCATCGCTAATAAGCATTTTTATCAATCAACAATAATGACAAACAAAAGTCCATCACTAATATTATTAGCGATGGCAAAATTTTAAATTTTAATTTTTAAAAAAATAAGTTTTTTTGATGGCTAAAGAGTTATTAGTGATGGCATGCAGGCATCACTAATATTATTTCCTATGTTTGACCACTATTAGCTACAGCAATGTGTACCGTCACTAATATTATTTTCCATTTCCGACTATTATTAGAGATGGCAATGGTGCTGTTGATCCCTGAAATGATTTTGATGATAACAAAATATTGGAGCATGCATACGATACTGACTCTTTTCAAATGTTTAAGAAGTTTTTGTAGGATGTTTCAAATGGACAACTATTCACCCTACAGTTCTGAGTTCATTGTAGTGTATCAATTTGCTCATAAGAAAAGTTTCATGTATTTGAGAGCCCTGGCTAAATTTAAATGTATATTCTTGTAAAAGGGGCAATTTCATGTAAATTTTAAGTTTAAATATCTTAAATTAGATTTAAATGAAGTTTGAAGTTGTTTGGAAGAAGTTTGAAGAAGTTTGAAAACACTAGGAAGAAGTTCACTCGAGCCGACTCAACATTTAGAGCTGATACATTATTTTGGCATGGCACAAAGATTTATAACACACAGTCAACCTAGCCGACTCAATGAAGATCCGAGCCAACTCTTCTAGAATGACAGAAATTCAATTCTGAGAGAACCAGTCACCGAGCTGACTCGACTGAAATGAGCCACTATAAATTTTTAAGTTGTTCCAAGTACAGCAGGGGCTGTAACTTGTGAGTTGTTTTAGGCTATTGGTAATCCTTGAAAACTAAGTTTGGGTTGTTGGTGAGCCCGAAAAAACTAACATTATATTGGATTTTGGATTGTGAGCTCGTTGCAAAATAATCCAACTGTATTCGAAAAAAATATAGTGGAAATCCCAAGTGTCCCCTTGGGTAGTGGATGTAGGAGTTGGGTTGCTCCGAACCACTATAATTTTATGGTGTTTATGATTGATCTTATTTTTACTTACTTCTATACATAATACTTGATATACTTCACTCACCACTCAAAGTTTTCAAAATGGCACATACTTGTTAAAAAATTTTCAAACCCAATTCACCCCCTCTTGGGTTGGCCTATTGGGCAACATGTGCCATCGCTAATAATTTGAAATTTTAAGTTTTTTGAAGAAATGGATTTTTATCGATGGTCAAAGAGTTATTAACAACGACATGCAGCTGTCACTAATATTATTACTCATTTTTGACAATTATTAGTCATAGGAGTCTCTGCCGAATAGTCTTCCCCAAAACCATCCCCCTACTTGATCTAAAGAAAAAAAATTGGTTCCCCCCACACCCCGCCTACCTCCTCTCTCGGTCGGTTCCCTCTCCCTTGTCGGAGGCCTGCACTACTGTTCTGTTGCCCGTTCGACTTTCCCCTATTGGATCCATCATTCCCATGCCAGATTGTCATCCTCATGGTTGATCACCCTTCCTACACTGCCAACCTCCCTTTCTTCCCCCTCCCCCCCGCCACATGCTTGCCCCACTGGCTACCAGAACCTACTTCCTCGCCATTCCATGCCGCCATTCTCATGGCCCCATCCCCATGGCCACATCCCTATGCCATTGTCTACGAGTTGACACCACCATCCTCGAGCCAATGCCGCTATCCCTGGGCCTCCTTCTGCACCGTCATCTTATCCCATGCTTTAGTTTTTGCTCATCGGATCCACATCCATGGGGCTCCCTTCCACTATTTTTTGTGAGTATTAGTGATGGCTCTGGCGATGGCAACGGAGCCATCACTAAAAAATATTTTTTATTTAAAATATATTGAATAAATTTAATTACATGTTTATGTAACTAATTAATTATATATTACTTTAATTAATTAATTAAGTAATTGGGTGTACATGGATGCATGTCTTGCATGTACAGGACTCGAGTCTCGATATGCAGAGTGCAAATTGGACCCAGGTCGCACACCCCGCGTGCTCGGACTAGGGAAGGTGCTGGGCAACATCACAAATATGGGGGTTAGGGTGTGCCTCGAGTACTAATTGATGTCCAAAGCAACCAGCCCCTGCACACCCCATGAACTCAAGCCTCGGATACTAGCCGGTGTCTAAGGCAACCAGGCCTCGTGCGCCTCACATGCTCGAGTCTAGGGAAGGTGATGGGTAGCATTACAAACACAGGATCAGGGCTACCCCATGAGCTCAAGCCTCTGATCCCAGCTGGCTTCCAAGGCAACTAGCCCTCGCACACTCAGGCCAAGTGAAGGTACTAGGCAGCATTGCAAACATGAGACCCAGGGCATTTATTTTAAAAATTTTATATTACATACAAACATAGATCCATTTTTTGATTAATATATACATTCTATGATATCTGTATATTTATATATTTTTATACATGTGGGAGAATTATGAACTTGGTCAATTGAATATCCAATGTAGATAGTTTGGGAATTCTAATTAATCATATAGGCAATTACAGTAATAAATAGTATGTTGAGGGTTCTAAAAAATTTTGGACAACAGTTTTCTTTAGTTCTCCTCACACATCTTTAGCCATGTGGAAAAAACAAAGGAAAAATGCTACCAAAATTCTTTTGATCTCTATTATATATCGTTTGATTATTGTAATTGATCTATAGAATTAATGCAATTCTTGAATAGGATAGAACCTTCTATACCTATTCGTTAGTAATATGATGCATTTATCATGTAAGTTATTTTAAATAATAAAATAATTAGTTAGCAATTGCTTTATATTTGTATATGCAAAATCCGTAGATAGTGTGCCATGAATCATAGTTGGATGGACCATTGAGTAATCGATGAGATGATTTCTACTGAATACAATATTGTGATATCAACAAAATTGATACCACTCGTTGGGGGATCACTCATGCAGAATATGGATTTCTACTTCCATGATCATAATTATTGGTGTCAATGCCATAGGAGAAGAAAGAAAAAAATAAAATAAAATAAAGGTATAATCAGTTGTACATGCAAGGTTTCACTATGAGAAAAATAAATTTATAAATTGGAACTCCCACTTTCAATCATGTATATTCTCTCAACAAGAAGTCCCAAATCTCTCTCTCAAACTCTCAACTCTTAGCACCTATAGGCTTTTAGGATACTCTTCACCGCTCTTTTAATCCTTACACACTACCTGCCTTGACCCTTGCTCTCATTTTTATAGTCTCTGGTGGAAAGAGTGTCTTATCAGTAGTCCAACAATCTAAACAGCATCCAAATTGGAGTTCTGTAACCTCTCCAATTCGTGTTTGAACCAAAATCTTTCCTAATTATCCAATTGGCTTCATCATGCTGCAAATCATGCGTAACAAGTCTAAACCATGCTAGACACCTCTTTGACCATTTGACTCTCATTGAGAGACATGCCAAGCCATCCATCATGCCTGCCAAAGATGTTCACCCATCTGATCATGCGAGGACATGTGTGAACCTTGAAAGAATACGTCACACTCCCATTTACTACATTAATGCCTACTTAATAACCCAAAAGCACTCCCTCTCAAAGTCCTCTGAGCACCACAAATGGTGCATTAAGTGACCTGTGCATTGCCCTCTCTTCATGGACAATGTGACAGGAAAAAGGAAAGAAAATAGTGCATGCCTAGGAAGGATAAAAAGGGCCACACCTAGATCCGCTTATGCGCCCATGCATGCGTACACCTAGGTTGTGCACTCATGAGCCCACATATCGGTCTGGACTATTTCTTGGATTGGATTTTGTCATAGATCGGACTTGAGATGTTAGCCTAACAACCTCCACCTTGACTCGATGTCTAGCCTCTACTAATTTTAAGAGCTTTTGAAGAATCTCACCTTCATGCTTTGGAACAAATGTCTGCTGCTCATGGATGTGCAAACACAAGAGTCGAGCTAGGCCACTCTATCCCATCTCTATTACATACTGTGCTCACCTCGACCTGAGACCTACTTGAAAAAGTCTCCTGCGATAATAGAAACTTCACCTTTCGATGTTGCATGTCATCCTCCTGAGTCTCTCATCTTATGTCTGATCCATCTGCTCTTGAAGCTCCACCTTGCACTGGATTTCTATCTACACCAGGAACTCCATTTCATACTAAACTACCTATCAAGAAGTAATGACCTCCATGCTTCTTTCCCTACAAGATGATCCTACTGTCATGCATGACCTTCGCAATTCCATTGCTGGCTCTCCATGTGTAGCTATTTGAATCCATTTTGCATAGAAAAATTAGATTCTTGTGAAAACAGGTATGCATCGAATCTTGCCTAGTTTTTTCACTATCCCATCATATGACTTCAAGCTAATTGCCCCGATACTCTCAATTGCATGGCTCGACCTATCTGGTAAGTGGATAGAACCCTCTCTACTCTTTAGAGAGTCAAACAGTTCTTCTCTGCAATAAATATAATGTGGACATGCATAATCTAAAATATACTAGAAAGAAGAAGATACCTTGTCAGATACCATGAGTGCATCACTGTAATATCCATCGCCATTGCCATCATCGGCCACCACTGTACTAGTCCTCATATGATCTTTGAGCTATGGGCAATCTCTGACATGATGCCTAAGCTCATTATACTAGTAACACTTGATCTTGCTTATATCATTCGATCTGAACTACTCACCTCATGATCCTCTGTTACTCCACTTTCTATCGCCTACTCCTCTAGAAATCACCAATGTTGATTTTTTACTTAAACTTGAAGCTTGGTTCTCCCACCTAAAAAATTTATTCTGAAATAATGTTAAGGTAACCTCTTCCATCTTGATGGTGCTCTTTTCTACTAAGAGAATATTTATTAAGAACTCAAAAGATTATGATAGTGATGATTGCAAGATTAGCGCCTTGTTCTTCTCCTTGACTCTTTTACTAACATTGAGAAGATCGGTGAGGATCCTCTGAAAGTTGCTCAGGTGCTCTTCTATACTCTGTCCCTTAATCATCTATGGCTGATAGAACTACTTTCAAAGGAATAGTATGTTGGTGAGGGACTTTACCATGTACAGCTCCTCGAGCTTTTTTCATAGCACTATCGGAGAAATCTCATTCAATACATAGATTACTACCTTATCTACCAAGTAGAAGTAGATCATGCTCACCGCCTATATCTAGAGTTGCTTTCAAGTCCTATTCTCCATGGTAACTAGCCTCTCCTCATATATGAGAGCATCGATAAATCCATGTTGGATCAACATATCTTTTATCCTTGCTTGCTAGAGGGAGAAATTGCTCTTTCCATCGAATCGATTGATCTCTACCTTAATTATGGATATCTTTTTCATGTTTTTCGATCTTGACCAATCATGGACAATCTAAGGCTTTAATACCAGTTACCAACTACGATACCACTCATTAGAGGATCATTCATGTGGAATACGGATCCTTACTTCCAAGATCATGATTGTCGATGTCAATACCATAGGAGAAGGAAGAAAAAAATTTTAAAAAATAAAGGCATAATCACTTGTGCATACAAGGTTTCACTATAAAAAAAAAAAATTACAAAATTGGAACTCCCATTCTTAATCCTACATAATTCTTTCAACAAAAAATCCCAAATCTCTCTCTCAAGCTCTCAACTCTTAGTCCCTACAAGCTTTCTAAAGATCCTTTACCATTTTTTTTATCCTTACACACTGGCTACCTTGACCCCCGCTCTCATTTTATAGCTTTTGGTGGAAAGAGTGTCTCACCAGGAGTCCAACGATCTAAACCATGTCTAAATCAGATCCTGTAGCCTCTCCAATTTATGTTTAAACCAAAATCTCTCCTAATCAACTTGATCATGCCGCAAATCATGTGTAATAGGTCTAAACTGCATCGGACCACTCTTTGACCATCTAATTCTTACCGAAGGACATGTCAATCCATCCATCACACCCACCGAACCCATTCCCCATCCGATTATGCGAGGATGTGCGTGAGCCATGAAGGAATACATCACACTCCCATGCACTACATTAATGCCTACTTAATGACCCAAAATTACTCCATCTTAAACTCCTCTATGTACCATAAATGGTGCATTAAATGATCTGTGCACTGCCCTCTCTTCATAGACCACATGATAGAAAAAGGGACAAAAATAGTGCATGCCTAGGAAGAAAAAAAGGGCCACACTTGGATCCGCTTGCATGCCCATATGCATGCACGCTTGGGTCGCACACTCATGGGCTTGCACGTGGGTCTAGGCCATTTCTTGGATTGGATTTCATCACAGGTCAAACTCGAGACATTAGCCCAACATATAAGGAGGGTATATAGTACTTCTATGATTATACTTTAAGGAATATAGCACTCTTACATCAAGGACAGGCTCGTTGTCCTTGTAGAGATATAGAAATAGAAAAATGTTAGATAGAGATACAATCACTACCCATTTATATAGAAGTGAATTTATACCAAACTATGAGTATTGGTATTTGCATGGAGAGACATGGGAGACAATTGCAAAGGTAAGAAGTGAGCAGGATAGGAACATAGAATGGTAGGAATGGTTATGGATATGATTGGTCCTAAATTTAACTAGAATCTAGAGGATGAACCAAAAGCTGACAATGATGATTTCTATAATATGCTGAAAGGTGCTGATGAGCCATTATATCCAGGATGTGAAATACATACTATATTATCAGCAATGTCAGAGTTATTGAACTTGAAGGCTGAGTTTAATAGATAGTCAATTATTATGATAGGATGATAGTATTAATAAAAAAATGCTACCGAAGGATGAAAAACTTGTTGGAAGTTTCTATGCTTTAAAGAAAATGGTGAAAGGATTAGGCATGGGATATTAGAAGATAGATGCATACCATATTGATTACATGATTTTCTATAAGGGGGACCAATTGAAGACTCATATGATGTATGTGTGAAGTTGATTTAAGCTGAGGCAAGGGGGTAAGAATTCAGAAAGATATACCATACAAGATTCTTCGATACCTACTCCTCACTCCTAGGCTTCACAAGCTTTACTTGTCGAAGAGTACTACTGGACAGACGAGATGGTACAAAGAAGGGATTCGTAAGTATACTAATATGATGAGTTATTCATCAAATAGTAGGGCATGAAAAAAATTTGATACTTGCCACCCTTTATTTACTCAGGAATCATGCAATGTCCAACTAGATCTATCTATAAATAACTTTACACCATTCAGTTATGCAGTATCCCTTAATTCATGTTGGCCAGTCTTTATTACTCTATACAATAAGCTACCTGGGATGTGCATGAAAGAACATAACATGTTTTTTACATTAGTCATTCATAGACTATAATATCCTCTTAAAAATATTGATATATATCTTAGATCTTTTGTTGATGAGCTAAAATTCTTATGATTCGATAGCACACATACTTTTGATACATTGAAAAGGTAGAATTTTGTGATAAAAGCTGCATTGATATGGAACATTAGCAATGTTCCTGCTTATGAGATGTTATCAGGATGGAACACGCATGGAAAGCTAGCATGTCCCTATTACATGGAGAATACATAATCATTTCAACTTGAACATGGTTGTAAGCCTTACTAGTTTAATTTTTATCATTAATTTCTTCTCAAGTATTATCCTTTTTGAAAGTAACGGGATAGTTTCAGGAGGAATAAGATATAAAAGGACCATTCACCTTTGGGCCTCGGTGGTATGGAAGTATATTTTAGAGGGTATCCCAACTAGATGAAGTCCAATTTGGCATACTTTTGATAAATCAAAACCTCGAGAGTTTGGTACAACTCATAAAAGGATGAAGCACGGCATCTTTTAGGAATTACTGTACTAGTCCACTAATTTAATCCATCATAACCTTGATGTTATGCATATTAAGAAGAATGTATTTAGTAATATTTTCTATACTATTATGGATATCAAAGGCAAGACAAAATATAATCCCAAGGCTCGAGTAAATATGAAGAATATATGCAAGTATCCTCTATTAGAGCTGGTTGAGGTGTCACCTGAAAGATTTTTAAAATTGAAAGCATCTTATACCTTAATGAGGAAGTAGTTGAAAGATATATGTAAATGATGTTAAAATCTTAAATTTTCAGATTATATAAGTAATCTAGCTCAGTGCATTAATATCATAGATTACAGGTTCCATAGGTTAAAGAGCCATGACTACCATGTCTTCATGCAACGATTACTCCCGTGCATTGGCTTGGGGTGATCTCCTTCCCAACTCCATATAGAATTCTTTGACTTAGCTTAGTATTTTCTTCAGAAATATTTGTGTTACCAAACTATCCATTGGCTATATCTCCAGTCTTGAGGCTAGTAGTATAGAGACCATATACAAGTTGGAAAAAATATTCTCTCCTAGCTTTTTCAACTTCATAGAGCACCTCATAATTCATCTAGCATATGAAGCTAAGGTGGGGGGACCAGTATAATATAGATGGATATATTGATGAACACATAATTTATTCGACAGAAGTATTACATATTTTATTAATTGGCTTTTATTAATTAGAATTTGATGCTTTCTTTTTATTTTGTAGGTAATTGAAAGATTGGATCATTGTAATCAACCTGAGCTCAAATTAGCCCGAACTCAAGTGAATAAAACAACCTATTGAAGACCCTAAAGGCCATGGATTACTAAAAAGGGAACTCGAGTCTGAATATAAGCTACAAATACATCCAAGCAAACCACATGAAGAATCTAATCTCATTGTTGGCTGAAATTCAAATGCAATTAAGGAGTTAGCATATGCTAAGGATAGATTTTAAAGATTTTAAAGAGATCTCCATGGCATGTCATCAAACAAAATTCAAAAAGAAATCAAGGTTGGCATGCAATGAAATAAAGAAAAAGTCTAGAGTTCTTATGGACTCTAGGTGAGGTGTTTGTGCATGACGCAAAATAGAAAATGGAATGTGAGACTTGGGGCATCAAAACAGGAAATAAGTTATACAAATTTTCTTGGAGGCTAGATTTTTTTAAGGCATGGAATACAATCTTAACTTTATGGAATTTCTAAGTTGGGTAACAAAGATCTTCATGGTATGAAGAAAAATTAGATTAAGAGGGAATGAAAATCTATTTAAGAGTCCTTAGCTATTTAGATTCTAGGTGGAATGGCTAGATAAGGAAGGAAATTATTGGAAAATCAAAAGAGGCATGAGAGAGAGTCCAAGCTTTCTTGGATGTTGAAAAAAAGGAAACAAGAGGATTTTATGGCATGGAATTTAGATAGGAAATGGGTTATTTGGCATGGAATCAAACGATGGTGTGTGAACATTAAACAAGGAAAGGAAGAGGAGGCTAAATTTTTTGGGCATGGGAATTCAAGGAGGTGCAAATATTTTTTTGAGACATGAAAAATAAGTTCTACTTTCTTATTACTCCTAAAATTAGGCAACAAAGATTTCATGGTACTAATTCAAGGAAACTCGAGGTATCATTTCAAAATAGGAAACATTCAACATTGGTATAGAGATTCAAATCAAATCAAGGTCAAAGATGGTGAGATTTCAAGACAAGAAGGTAGCATAATTCAGAGCAAAATTAGATTTTATTTGGTAGCATCAATCAAAGATTTGAGGAATGATCTTTGGAAAGGCTTATAAAAGGAGGGGAGTAAGCATTCATCAAGCTTAATTCCACCCTCTTCTAGCTATTCTCCATACTACTCACCCTCTTCTTTCTCCACACCACCATCAACTCCATAGTTTCCAAAAATCCTAGCTAGCCTTCATACCATCCAACATCTTTCACCATAAAACCTAGCCCCCTCATAACCCTGCTCCTCTACTTTCCTCCCTTCCAAGTACTACCTGGGTCTGTTTCAGTATGAAGATGATGGCGAAGATCTATTCCATGGAAGGCTAAACCTCACCATCTTGAAAAATCCCTACAATGCTTGTAACAAGTAGTTTATTAATTTTTGCTTTATCTTTTGTATCTCTTTTTATTATAAAATAAAGAGTTGCTTTTATTTTTATATCTTGTTATATGTCTTTCATTTGAACTCCTACTTAAAATAATCTATACTCTTGGGACAAGCTGTGATCTACGGATACAGTTCATACTTTGGGATCAAGTATTTTTAAGGTTCCTAGTACCATATATGCACTTTATCTTGACTAGCCTATACTCTAGAGGGATGGGTCATGATCCAATGAGTATGGGTCATGCTCTTATAAGATAGGTTATATCTTAATAGGTAATATACATATTAATTACATAATAGAAAGGTACCTACTCTCTACCAAGTATCCAAGTAAAATCATGAGATATTTTTTTACTATTTGAATCAAATACTAATTACTGCTTTCTTTTACTTTTTATTGCTTATTCATTTTTTAAGCCATCAAACAACATTTCTTTCTCCTTTATTTTATCATTCAAACATAACTCAACCCATGGTCCTCGTGGATATGAATTTGACTCACTACTATCTCCACAGTTTTGAGTTAAAGATTTATCTTTGATCGCTTGTGACAGCGATTATATATCGATTTGAAAGATACATGCACAGTCTCAAGAAGAAAGTAAAACACAAGGCCATAGTCAAAGATTTTATTGTAAAGGCTTACATAGAAGAAATTTTATATTTCAGCCAATACTACTTTAATTCCAGTGTACAAACAAAGCTGACTCAAATGGGTTAAAGCGATGATAGTGGTGGTGAGGGATCAGAGTGGGAGATCTCAATATTTATCTATCTCACTCAAGAATTTGAACATGAGGTTTGCTAAGTTTTAATTGATACTGGATTTCGATAAGCAGAGACATATTTTCTTAAACTATGAGAAGGTTGACCCATATATTAAATAATTATCTATCACAATCCCAACTCTTCAAATACTTATTATAGTAAACTTATATTATGCATGTTTAGACAATATGATAGGATGCTGAAATGGGACAATTCAAAGATAAGTGAGCAATAAATTTCTACACGGTTGTCATTGAACTTTGCATATTGGTTTCACCAATTGGTCAGCATCCATTATCGATCATTTTATATATTTTAATTTCTTCCAATTTATTCTTATTATAATATGCAGGTCATGCAAAGGGGTGAATCTATACCTAAGAAGCTAAGACCACTAGGTTACGGGTTAAGAAAATATGTGACATGTTACAATAACTGTAATATATGTAAATAGTTTTAAACTTCATATCCCGCAATATGGATATCATAGAGCATAATGAACAACGATGTGTATAAAGGATAGCTGGTAGGAAGAGGTAGAGAGTGACTATTATGGAATCCTTACAGAAGTGACCAAGTTGACCTATATTGGAGGTAATATTGTCAATTTATTTAAGTGCCAATTGTTTAATAATAATAATGGTATGAAGGTTGATCCATGGAACGGGCTTATTGAAATATAACATGGATCAAAAGCAAATGTCAACGAGCCATTTGTGCTAGCTCAACAAGCTGTCCAAATGTATTATACTCCTTTTTTATCAAGGAAGAGAGGAAGCAAAGATTAGTGGGTTGTATGCAAGATTAACTATCGAGCTATTCATTATGCGTTCAAAGAAGAAAAAGAGTCACATTTACCAGAATGCTTTCAGGAGGATGAAACATTAGGAGCTCATTAGTCTTTCATAGATATAGAGTTGGATGCTCTAAGGATTCTCCTTCATGATGATTAACATGAGGAGGTAGATCATACTGAGTTCATTTTAAAGAACAATCCTATCGAGAAAGGAAAAGAAACGAAAGAAGATGAAGAAATAGAAGAAGAGAAAGAATCCGAAAGGTACCAAACATCTGAAAATATCGATGAGTAGTGCTAAGTATATAATCTTTGAATTATTTTAAATATATAATTTTACATTATTTTAAATCTTGCATTGTCAACTATAATTATATAATTAATTTGATAAATCTATTTATTTTTATTTTAGAGATTATACATCATGTCTTCTAGAGGCCGGAGCTGCACCAATTAAGGAGAGAGCTCTTAAAAAGAAAGCGATCATATTGTCAGTTCGCATAGTTTTGCACCACTCACACCATATGATAAACTCTAACATTTTAAATATTATCTTTTATATTATTTTATCCTTTATTATCTAATATAATATTCTTCATATTAGATATTTTGCTTTCAGGTTCGGATGATGTAGGGTCATCATTGACCCCATAGTCACACAGAGCAATGACCGGCTCTCAAACTCAATGTCATGGTCACAGACCCACCCAGCTCATAGCACCTCTGACAAGGCCAGAGGATAGCAAGCTCATTTATATTCTGAGCTACTCATAAGTACTGCATTTATAATTAATATATGTTTAAAATTTAGTTATTTTAGGGTTACCATTTATTGTTCAAAATTAATTTTGCAGGATATCTTGTATGGTTATCGGGATCATCCACTAATTGATGCCGAGGCCAATGAACAAGTTATTCAGTTGACCATTGGGAGCTTGTGATGTAGCCTAGGAGATGTTCCCCGTAAGTCAAATGCATATGTTTAATTTTAAAATTTGCAGTATGTTTGTATTCTATTTATTTAATACATAATTATTTCTACTTGTAGGAGTACTATCAATTCGAGACTCCGGCCATCTGACCTTCGAATAGGTGGCGGCATGTAGGCTTTAGGATGGACTGTATAGTCTTAGATAGTCTATCATAGAGCACTCCAATTTTGAGTCACCATCAAACTAGAAGTCTTTCAAAGATTACTAGATGTGGGCAGATATATGGAAGGCCCTCTATAACTAGTAGAGCAATAGAAAGTACTCCAGTAGGTGGCAGAGGGCATGGCAGAATCAGATCGTTTAGCAAGATCCGATCAAGCACACTGGTAGCTTCGTTAGTACACATATAATGGCAGATGATTAGTAAAAATTTTATGCTTATATTATTCTCATATTGAATAAATCATATATATATTAATTATTTATTTATTTATTTATTTATTATAGACATGGTAGCTAGATTGTGCACTGGGATAGCTGTAGTTGTGGGAGGGCACATACCAGTTCAAGAGGACTCGTGATTATTTAGATCATAGATCTCAATATATCATGGTAACAACCTAAAATATTATTTATTAGTTTTTATACATACAGATAGGTATAATTAGATTAATAAATTTGTAAACTATATAGACGGATTACATGAAGTACATCGTATCATGGCACGGTGAAGACCCATCCTCTGAGCCCCTCCTTGATCTCGAGAGATGGCTTAGGGCCATTGAAGAGATAAGTAGGAGTCGGGTCATAGGATTTGGGCACAGCTTTGACCCTCCAATAGCTCGCTAGAAATTGAAGACTCTATCCATGGCTAGCTGGAACACTATCTTACAATATGTGCTAGCATCTATTCTTCTTTCCTCTCTATCTTATATTCATGTACTAGCATATGTGATAAACCTGTTAGAGAAAGAATATAGAGCTTTCTTGTGGAGGCATGATTCGGATAAGCATGGGTTTCATTTAGTTACTTGTGAAAATATTTGTAATTAGTATAATAATAGAGGTTTGGGTATTATTCCCCTTCATATTATTAAAAAAGCTTTTCTTTGCAAACTGATCGCCAAACTAGTAATTAATCCCAAATCATTATGGGCTCAGGTGGTATGTGCCAAGTATCGATTTCAAGAAACTTGGGTTGATTATCAGAAGCCTCATAACTACTCAATCATTTGGAGGAAAATTTATGCTAGGGGGATACTATTCAGTATCAATTTCGAAAAGCCATTGAAAATAGACAATCGATTGGCATTTTTAATGATCCTTGGCTTTCTGTGCTGCCTTTCAATAAGTGGCCTACATATATGAATGTTAATACTAATTATAGTAACATAAAGATCAATTCCCTTCTTAACTCAACCAAGGATTGGAGTTCATCTCTTATCTTTTCTCTTTTGTCAACTGAAATGATAATAAATATTAGAATGGTTCATTTGGCCAAAATTGATTATTTTGATTAGTTGATGTGATGGATAAATATATCTAATCGCATTAATCTTTAAGAATTCTATCCCTTAGTCTGGCCAGAGTAGCAAGATATAATATTTTTCATTGGGTGGGTTTGGCAGTTTAAAGTTTCTCCAAGAGTTTAGATATTCTTGTAAAAAGTAATGTGAGATAGACTTTCCTATAAAAACCTACTTCTTTCACAAGAGATTATTCATGGGACCATGGGTTCCTATGATCTATGCCCTGATATTATGGAAAATGTAGATTATGTGTTAGTTACTTGACCCTTTGTTGCTTTTTGTTGGAAATAACTTCAAAATCATGATTTAGCTAATCATTATCCAATATCTTTAGATGGGCTAGTTCATCTTCTTATAGATAATCAAATAGGCCAAAAGGAGAAGAACAGTTCAGCTATTGCAAGTTGGCTAATTTGGCATGCCCGAAATGAGAGACTTCATAAAAGTAATATGCAAAACCCTAATCAGTTGGTTAGAAGAATCCATATGTATACTACTACTTATCTTTCTGATGGCCATTGTTTTCAATCTTGTCTTCCATTTGAGCATTGTGGTGAATCCGATATACTCAATGTGGGCATTTCTAAAAATATCCTTGTCTCTTGGTCAAAATCATCCTATGAAAGTATTAAAATTAACTTTGATGCTGCAATACAAGACAACACTATTGCCATTGCCTATATTTTTTTGATAGTAATACTAATCTTATTTGTTCTGTAGGGAGACCCTTACATTATAGCTCGGTCAGTTATGCTGAAATTGTTGCAGCATGGTTGGGATTGTCTGAGGTAGTTAGTTTTTCTAAAACCAAAAAAGTTTTTCTAGAAGGGGACTTTGCCTACACCATTAACGTAATATCTTCCCTATGCAAGCATACCAACTAGAATTTTCATCCAATTTTGTATGATACTCATTATTGGATTCTTAACTATGATCATTTTTACACTAACCACATTTATAGGGAAGCAAACTAAGCTGCTCACTTGTAGCTAAATGTGCTCTTTATACTAAATATTCTTGGTCAACTAAGGATACTATCACAAATATTTACTCTCAATCTTGCTGGTTGATCGAAGAGGGACTAAATATAGGATGCATTAAAATTTGGATTCCGGTATAGCATAGCCTCCTATGAATTGCTTTTGCAATTCAGCCTACTTCACTGATCGGATCCGCTAATATCTTGGTCTTTCAGTATCCTTCATCTCCTTGAATGATTGTTATGGGATGTTTAAATGGAATTCTTCAAGTTTTTCTATCAGGAGGAAGTGGTTAGAGTGGTTCCTACACTGGAGTTTTTTCATTGAATAGAATGAACAATATTATCCATTGCAGCTGATGAAGTTTAAACTATTGGTAAGATACAGCAATCAATGGATCAATAATGAATGTGCCAATTTGTGCCCTGACCATCTAAGGTCTCTGTGTATTTTTGGCTCTTACTTATTCTACTTATTGGCCGTTGGTTGGGTTCTTCTCTATTTTTCTATATGTGGCTATATTGTGATTAATGTAAGTTCCCTGACAGAACTTTTTATCTTTCGTAGTTATAGTAAATTTACCTTGTCAGCAATTTTCTATCATCCATTATTCTTCTAGTCTTGGATAGTATAGCAATCCTGTTACCATCTCCTCATTATTATCTATGATCATATTGTCTATCAGCACTTTGATAATGAGCACTGTAGATTATCTGCTTAATTGGGCCTGCATATTTCAACTTTTCTGCTCCAAATTAAATGGGTTTTTAGGTTTTACCAGCAAGTTGAATGGTGCTATCTCTCTCCTGATCACCCCAATGATGGCTATTATATGTTCATGTCCAATGGGTATGAAACCAGAAATTATAGTTCTCAAGTAATCTCAGGTAAACCATGCAAGGGTGCCTTGATGTCTGATTATGTGCTTCATAATTTGGACACTTATACTTCTTCTTGGGGTTCTCACTCACTACTTCTTCCCTATTCCCATATAATGTTCCACAGGCAATAGGTACTGATGAGAAATGTTGTAAAAATTTTTGAAGGCCAATATATTAATCTATATACAGAAAATAAATGCTACCAGTTTATGTACCAAGATTCAGAACAATTGCAAGATGATGCTTAATTTTGTATTGCTGGATCTTATATTTTTTAAAGGTGCAAGAAATGTATCTCTCTATTCATTGCTACCATATCTCTTCATTGACCTAGCTCATTGTAAATATGATGCTCAAGACTTTAAAATTCATAGCATTCTGGTGCTATCTTCTGGAACCCATCATTATATCCTCAAGTTTTGATATTTGGTTTATATTACAGCATGGAAATCAGTATCCACTTTTATGTTAGTTATAGATCTATTCATGCTGGGCCAAAGTTCATCATATTTTCAGGTTCATATTGCTTTAGCCTCATACTAAGTTGTATATATGGAATTCACAGCCACATCTACTGTCTTATGTTTCTTTTTAGGAGGCATTCTGTTGGGCTTGTTTGGAATCCTCTCTTGCATATATGGCTTTTCGGGGTTCCTTCTAAATTTACTTTTTTTACTCTTTGTTAGGAATCTGTTGCTCACTCACCATCTCTTCCATATTCCCCATGATGTTCCAAAGGCAATAGGTACTGATGTGGCTGAGTGCCAACATGGCACCTGCAGGCCCCATGACCGAGGTAAGTGCTCCTAGCTGAGCTGAGCCCGGAGACCTAGTAGAGCCCTAGGTTGGCAAGAGCCCCCGTCCGAGCCAAGCCCAGAAAGAGTAGGGCTCCAAGTCAGCAAGAGCCTTTAGCCAAGTTGGGCCCGAAGCTGAGTAGAGCTTCAGAGTGGCCCGAGTCCCAATTTGGCAAGAACCCCAGGCTGAGTTAAGGCCCGGACCAAGTAGGGCCCTGGGACGGCCAAAGCCTGTGACAAAGTTGAACTCCGGATCAGGCCAGGTCGCAGTTCCGGGCAGGCCCCTCCTGCAGATCGTGGCAGGCAATGGGTCGACAAAAGCTGCATCCCTCGGCGGATCATGTACAACTCGCTAGATTCTAGCACCACAACCAGGAATCCCGATGGCCACGATTCAGAGATGTGGTGTCACCGCCTCTGCCGAATCCTTCATAGCAATTAGAAAAGTACACCCCGTAGAAGAGTGCTCTATCAGACCTGCGCACCCTATAGGGGAGTGTTTTGCCATACCTGCATGTTTTGCAGGGAAGTGCTCTGCCAGTCCTGCACCTCCTGTGGGGAGCGTTCTATCAAGGTCTCAAATCCTATCTCGTGGTGCCGCTCGCTATATAAATAAGAGGGACCTCCAACTAAAGTCAGAGGCAAGCAACCCCCGCTACTCACAAAAAAGAAATTCCCACCCTTCTCCCTAAAGAGGTAGCCCAGGTCTCCGGAAGAGGGGCTGTTGCACTCAATCGCCCTACTAACTTGAGCGTCGAAGTGTTCCCGCCGGTGCCTCCAGCCGGGTTTTTTCTACAGGACCAGTTGCCCAAGATTGTTCATAAGAGAGAGAGAGGGAGAGCCGATCTTCCTCAGAGCACCAGGCGAGGCTTTCGGACCCGCTAGGTCTGCAAGCGAAGGCGATCCAGGCTGCAACAGGTACTGATGAGAAATGTTGCAAAAATTTGAAGACCAATGTATTAACTTTTATACAGGAAATATATGCTACTAGTTCATCCACTAAAATTCAGGATAGTTGCTATATGATGCTTGACCTTATGTTGCTGGATCTTATGTTTCGCAAAGGTACAGGAAATATGTCTTTCTATTTATCGCTGCTATATCTTTTCACTAATTCAGCTCATTATAAATATGTTGTTCAAGACTTTAAAATTCTAAGTACTTTATTGCTATCTTCTGGAACCTGCCATTATATCCTCAAGTTCCAAAGTGTTTGGTTTATATTGTAGCATGGAAAATCAGTATCCATCTTTATGTTAGTTGCAGATCTATTCATGCTGAGTCGAAATTCATCATATTTTCATGTTCATTTTGTTTTAGTTTCATGCCAAGTTGTATATGAACTTCATAGCCAAAACTGCTATCTTTTGTTTCTTTTTGGGAGGCATTCTGTTGGACTTCTATGATATCCTCTATTGCATATGTGGCCTTCTGGGTTCTGTATTCAGTTATACTCTTTTTACTCTTTGTTTGGGATCTTTGTACAGTACTTTGTAACCTTTTTCTATAATTTCTAATAAAGACTTTGCAACCGCCTGATTACCCAAAAATTTTTTTTTAAAAAAAAAAAAATCATAGCATGTAAAAGGGAATAAAAGAATTGATAACTAAGGGAAATGGCATCAGATTCAGCGAAACCTACTGCCACTTATTTCATCATGCAAAATTAAATATTGTGGTAAATTTCATCTCCCATGAAACTTGCTAATTGGTTCACCTTTAAAAAGCCTCGTTTGAGAAATATGCAGTGATGCCCTCCATGGTATCTAATACATGAGAATGTCATTTCTAATATGAAAACTAATTCTCTCGGCCTGATGTTGGCCTGTGCTGAGGTGTCTTGAAAAGCATGTCGAGTTTTAAGTATATGCATCTTTAGCAAAAGAAAAAGATAACTATCTTTAATGCAGACTCGTCGCACATTGCTTCATTTCTTTGTAGTAATATTCCCATCTTAGTAATTGTGAAGCTGTCATTGGTACAATTTTGGCAATGATGCATGTTCGACACCGCTCCCCCACTTGATCTTCGAAGGTTGCTGAAAAGATGGTACTTGCAAAATATACACGTAAAGAAGTCCTGGCCGAAATTTTTTTGACGAGGGCTCTTCGACGAACAAGTCGAGCAATAGATAACAAGAAAAATAAAGCAAGCAGAGAGCGAAGAGAAAGTACATGTATTATATATTTTAGGAGCTCTCTAAAAACCTTTTTATACAAGCGAGAGGTAGGAGCATTTTGAGATATAAAAATTTTCAACATGTTTGGTGAGAAGTGACAGAGCATCCGATCCTATCAAGAGATTTGGTAACGGATCATTTGCCTAGAATATTTGCCTCATACTAATCGAAACCTTATCTTTTATATGTAATCGATCATGCCCTTTAATAATGACATCGACCACTGCCCGGGATTAGTCACGCTCCTCTTAATTATAAAGATTTACCGTAGATTACAGGATTTGTCTTCCCGATAGAGTGTATGAAAATGAACACCGATCGATTCATCCTCGAGCTACCTCGAAGGGTACCATCAAAGAGCTCTATTTGTTCTTGGCTCGAGAGTTCAGAATCGATACCAAGATCGAGAGTCTATAAGACCGAAAGATACGGGACATAAAAGCCGTCAAAAAAGAAATGAATCTATGATAGTACCGTGGATTGATCTACATGAAGAAACGCTTCATCTAGGACCGAGACTCAACCATGACGAGATAGTCGAGATGCTACCATGATTGATACAAGGGATACGAAGCTAGAAAGCCGAAGGCGAAATAGACCCTTACCCAAGCCAAGAGCTGGTAAGGCCGAGAGGGACCTGAATGCCGCATAACGGGTAACCGTCCAAGCCGACGCCTGAACCAAGGATGGGGATTTAGCCCCCCCCCCCCCCACATCAAATGCAAACCGTTCCTCAAAATTTGGAAGAAAGTATGCAACAGGCTCGGAAGCAAATACCAGTAATGATCCAGAGCTTACAGGGGTAGCGTAAAGTTTGCTCATAATCACTACCGCTACATTTGCATACGGAGGCATCTTTGGTAGCAATTACCAATTAATTGCCGGATAATGAAAGAAAAATAAGTACATCCAGTGCTCGCCTCACGGGAAGGTGGTAACAGCCACCCCACTACCACTAGTCGACAAGTTTCAATCCTGAAAAACCTATAACAGTTGGTGAATACTACGAATATGGTCAGTCATGATATCCAATACCGAAAGTATACTGATATGCTACCTCCTACCATATCAACACTTAGTTTCATACCGTATCGAAGTGATACTACAATAAAATAGTACCACTACAAGATCTGGTACTGAAATGATGGATCCTGACCACCAAAATAGCATAACAAGGAAAAAGAAAATTTCATATCTCAAGCAGTATTAAACAGCAGCAGTTCGCATGAACTTGGATCCATGGAATAAAGGTGCCCCTGGTTCACTCCATTTTTAAAAAAATAGAAAGGAAGAAAGGAGAAGCGACGTTAATCGTATTCATGACTCATGCTAAAGAAACGTAGCATTGATCTAGCATCAATTGCTTGGAAAAAAGACAACCATCAATAAATGAGGACTGCTCTAATAAATATCCCAACAAATCATAACCAAAATCTGAAAAGAAATGTAAAGCAGTCATCTGCAAATTTGGAATATAACACCCATTTTCACATGTCAAGCAGAATATGCCGAAACTGACAGGTTGTGTTCTGTTCTCCTGTGGTTGCCGAGCAGTAGTAATCTCCAACGAGTTTTTGACATGTTTGTTGTTGCTTCGCATCCTTCATACCTCCTATATACAGTTTAACCCTGTACAGTGTTCATGGATCTTTGAGGACCTGACAACCCAAACAATTCAGAAGCAAAGGGTGAGCAACAATCCATAAGTGTTCCATATTACCCATTTCCATGAGCAGAACCTTGTCAGACAATTGAATATATTGAGCTACCAAATAGACATGGTTTTAACCAGAAGAGACTTGATGGGGCATGATACGGGGAACAAGAACAGCCTCATTACTTTCAGCTTTCGAAGTGGCAATTTCTTCTAGGCGCTTCCATGCAGCTTCACGTTTTGACCAAACCTCCTCTTTTTTAGATTCGTCTTCTTCAAACTTCTTCAAGCACTCCGCGAATAGCTCAGGATCATGATCAGAAAATATCTTACGAACATTTAGCGTGAGGCTCTGAACAGCTTGGTTCCAGTGGGACTTTGTGTTTCTCTCCAAAGCAGGGAAGATAATTGGTAAAATCACCTTACAGTTTTGTTTGATTAAGTTTTCAATATGATCATTGTTCCATAGGAATAATGCTCTCTCTGCAACCTGCAAAAGGACCACAAGAAGCTTCCTGCATAATTTTATTAACAAGCTATTTGCAAGGAAACAAATAAAGCGCATCATCAAGGTCATCAAAAATTCGTTCAAATGCATATCACATGAAAATTTTAATTTTCAAATGAAAGATGTGATATACGAACATCCATGCATTTGAAATTTCAAGTAGCCATTTGAAAAAACCTTGTTCACCTTTATCACTATAAGCATTAATTTTCTTAGTAAATTACAAGTTTTCAACAAAACTCACAGAATATATTTTATCATTCTTATTTATCTCAAAGCTGTACTACGAATCATGATATTTCACCAGCCTCCATTAGGCAATCAGAAATAGAAAGTGCAATTCCTTGCATACTCATACATGATAGTGATAGATTTGTTACCTTGGTTAGCTTATCAGGGTCACACATCTTGACATTAGTCCTTTTGCTAACCAAAATCCTCAAAAGATTGCAAGACAAACTTACGCACACTGTGAATCTAGTTGAAATAAAGCAAAAAGGATGCTTTTGAGATCATGGACTCATTTGGATTATCATCCTTGTGACAGGTCACTTGAGTTTACAACACTCATTAAATTTGTAGGTTAATAAGATGATTTTTTTCCATAAATCATATGCAATTTCTCCCGTCTTCCATCATCATACTCTTATGAGAAAATCAGCATCAGATTTTTCCTCCAAGTAGGTGATATAAATTTCAAAAATATGAATAGATGTACACAAATTCATTTTGAGATTTGTTATGATATAGCATCCTATTTTTAGGAGTTGAGACCATGCAAGCACACGTTTAAGAAAGCAAACAATGCTTCTAAAAGAGAGAACCTGACTGGTGATGATGTCCAAATGGATTATATATTGTTCGCTGCATCCAATATTTACATATATTTAATGCAAAGTTGGATTGACATATATTTAATGCAAAGTTGGTGGAAGCCCTACGGCAGTGTCCATCAGATGATGGATTCACATGGGGATAAACAGATAAAAAGTTGGTGATTTGTGAGTCCAATTTCTAGTGAGATTCATGAGCCAAAAGAGGTTGATCATAGAAATTGATAACCATTCATTGTGTCAACCCATTCTACAAACCTAAACCTTGTTTTTTAAGACTTGACATTTTCAGCTCAAACCCTTCACCCTTCTTTTACCTACAACAAATTCACCTACGGCCTTGTAATCAACACAACATGCATGTGGATGCTTGCACGAGTGTACTATAGTATCATTAATGTTACTAAAGGTCCAATAATTTCAGGTGATATTACATTTTTACTACATTTTTACCTACAGTAAATTCCCTCATGCTCATATTACAGTATTACCATTGACAATTCTTTTCTTGTTATAATACTTTTGCAACAGTATAATAGTCTCTGCAACATTCTGAATGTTCAAATGATTCAAAACTTTGTATAATCCTAACATGGGAGTCACGATCCAGATAGGGTTGCTACACATTCAGATTCAGTTTACTTCTGATAGAAATATGACTGAAATAAAGTGCAAATTACTTCTTCCATCTTACAGCCCCTTGTCGAGTAGCTCCAATCTTGCCCAAGTTATAACAATGATAAATTCTGAACAGCGGGGTGTGCCTGGATGTGCTTATTACTTCATTTTCAATTAGTAGTCGCCACTTCTTTATTGTTTGTCCTCCAATAAGCATGATCATTAATGTCAAGACTAACGTGGAGACAACAACATTACCAGACTAACTTAGGAAATAAATTGGAAATTTTCATTATTTATTTTGTAATAATAGGATCGCTCATTATTATAAATTTCTCTAACCATATGAAACAAGTCCCTTTTTCTGGAAAATCTGCAATTCAAACTACATCCATCCCTCCATTTTGATTTTGGATTTCGTCAAACTCAAATTGTTACTTTCTATTCGTACAATGCGTAAAACTATAATTAACTTAAATTGTACAATTTTGATAGGATGCACATCTATGCCAAAATATGATCTACTACATATAAATAAAATTTCAGAGTCGAACATTAAAAGCTGGACTCTTAAAATAGTGAAAGCATGAGACCCATCTTTTAAAAATAAAACATGAGGAAAACACCCCATGCTGTAGAAAGTCACGCAACTGTGTGCTTCCTTTGATATCATCCCAACCAAGGGTTGCCATTTTGGTTTGGTTGCACCAAACTGTTCTGGGCTAGAACTGGGATGGAATAGGCTATTGGGTCAGGACAGGCTCCAAACCGGCCTAAACTAGCACGAACCAAGTAGAACCACCCAGTTCTATTCGATTCATGATAGTTCAGATCGATGCAGGCCAACTCCGCCCTTAATAATGAAAGGGAGCCATTGAGAAGGCCTCTTGTGCCTTCTTAACCCTCCCACACCTTTTTTTTTATAAAATTTTCCAGCAAAAAAAAGGCAGAAAAAGGCCAATATTTGCAGAATTCATCCAAAATCCAGCGCTGAGCATGCAAATCTCCCTCTTTCCTTCCCTCACCCATCTTTTTGGTTGTTAAAGCCTTGGAAAGGCAAGAAAGGGGAAAATGAGAAGAGATCATGCCAAAATTGTCTTTTAGAATAATTTCATGATATATTGTAGATGCAAGGTTAATCTGTCCAATGCCATAGAAATCAGAATTTTTTGTGTATCATATTTTTTTTATGTTAAAAAAAATATTTTTTGGATCCAAAAATAATGAGGCTCTATGTCTGAGATATTTACATCACATGCCATGATCACAATTAGCCATGATCACATTGGGCAAGAATGACACATACCACAATCACAACTAGCTGAGCAAGCGCAGAGATCAGACGGGATTCAACAACCATCACAAACCCCTATCTTCGAGACATCCACCCAAGGTTTTCCGAACCGTGCCGAACCGGCCGTTCGGGGCGTGCAGAACCGGCCGGTTCGGGGCGCGTACCGAACCGGACCGGTGGTCGGCCAGCACGGTTCAGCTATTAAAAATGACACAGTCCAATTAAAAATCCAAAAAAAAAAAAACTTACCGCATCGAACCAGACCCGAACAAGTCAAAACGGGCCTGAACCGGCCGGTTTGGGTCGGTATGGCTGGGAGGGGACAGATGGGGCAACTTTTTTTTGATTTGTCACATGGCTATAGACTTTTGGAAAGGGGGGCTGCCTTGCTTTTTAAGTGAGGAAGAGGCAGAGAGCAGAGCCGTGGAGGTGGAAGGAAAAACCCAAAAAAAAATTCGTCGATCATTTTCAATCCAATCCAACATGCAAAAGTCGAAGAGGAAGGTAGAATCAAGGTACGTATACATTTCCTTTTCCATATTTTCGTCTTTCGTATCGTTATTTTTTGTTAAAATCCGTGCAAAATAGAAGATTAAGAAGAAATGCTGTCAAAATTTATTTGTTGGCTATGATTTTAGAATATGTAGTAGATCTAGCATAGATCTATACAATGATACTAAAATCTTAATTTTTTGTTAAGTATATAATTTTTTAAATTAAAAATTAATTTCGGATTAATAAATTAATTTAAAAAAATAGAAAAAAACTATAATTATAAATTATTAATTTAGGGCTCGTAAGCTACTCCACTATAAATTTCATGTCGATTTATTCAAGTTTTGTGCATCTCATGAATGGTATCCGTAGGTCTTAAATTGAAAAAAAAATGACTTTTAATGCATTTCTAAGATCTTAAAAAAATATATGTAGCATGTATGATAGAATCCTACATGAATCTAAAATTTAATTTTTTTTATTTTTCTTTATTTTTTGAATTTTTTAAATAAAAAATAAAAAATAAATTAAATTTTAAAAATTAGGTTAATAAACTATTAATTAATAAACATTATTATTGACCTTATATGTAATTTAAATATTCAGGTATGGATCCATGAAGGAGGAAGAAGGATCCGGAGCGGGACATTGGCTGGTCACATGGAGATGATCTCGGATCGGCATCACTGGAGGTGTAAATGGTGCAATACGGAATTCAAATATGAGTAACAAGGTTGAAGCAGCACTTGGCTGGCGGCTATTCTGATGTATCTGCATGCCGACAGTGTCCACAAGAGGTCCATCGGCTGATGAAAAAATGCTTTGCTGATTTTAAAGCTAGGAAAGAAATAGCAGCAAAGAAGAAGGCAGATGTGGACCGCATAGTCGCAGAACCACATTCTTATTACTCCAGGGAGTCAGAAGGAACATCTATTCCTTCTGATGGAGAGGCACAGATGGAGGATGCTATTCAGGCGAGCTTGTATGAGTAGAGGTAGCAGGAGGAGGCAGCCAGGCATAGACAGCGATTAGGGCTATCAGCTTTGAAATCAAGATCGGGATCTGCTTCTACTAGTGCTCCAAGAAAGTCTGAGGTAGTTTAGGACCTCCTTAGTCAGAGAGCCCGTCAGGAGAGGCACCGACCGTACTGCATCCATGTTGGGAGCATTTAGCAGTAGGAGGAAGTCTTCCAGGAACATTCCATAATGAACCACTATCCATGATATCGATCCACATGCATTTTCCCGTAGAGATTCCAAGCAACAGAGGATTGGCACAATACTGAAAAAGGATAAGAAAAAGGATATGTGACGGTCCATCTCCTCCTGATTTCATTTCAGTCATATCCCAGCCCATGCAGCAGACAATCCATATTATCGCTATGCTATTTCATCTATACGGGCTACTAGTGCAGGTGTAGATCCTCCATCATCGAGAGATATTTATGATCATATTCTGGACAGCAATAAGGAGCTAGAAAGATGGATATCCTCATATCAAAGCAAGTGGCCCGTGTATGGATTGATAATGATGTGTGATAGTTGGACTGGTCCTAGACGGAGCATCATCAATTTCTTGACTTATTGTGATGGAAAGATTTTTTTTCAGAAATCTATTGATGCTTCAGATCAGGTGCACGACGCCAGTTATACCCTCAGATTGATAGAGGAGGTGATTGATCAGGTGAGAGAGCATAATGTCGTGCAGGTCATCACTAATACTGGACCACAGTACAGGACCGTAGGACAGATCTTGATGAAGCGGCGGCCACATATTTTCTGGATCCCTTGTACTGCACATTGTATAGACCTCATATTGATGGATATTGGAAAAATCCGCAAGGTGCAGAAGATTGTTGAGCTAGCACAGTCTATCACCCGATTTATATATAACCATGCATGGATCTTATCATTGATGAGGAGCTTTATAGGGAAGAAATATTAAAACCGGGGATCACACGGTTTGCTACTAATTACATTACACTTGATAGTCTTTTTGGCAAGAAAGTAGAGCTGCGTTAGATGTTTATCAGTCAGGACTTCCAGCAGAGCAGATATGCCAGGGCAAATACTGAGGGAAGCAATGTAAAAAATTTAGTGACGAGCCAGACATTCTAGCAACGGGCTGAGAGGGTAATGGAGACTATCAAGCCTCTATATAAGGTACTTCGTGTCGTGGACTCCAAGAGGTTTGCTCAGATGGGCTTCTTATATTTCATGATGCAAATGGCAAAGGAAAAGATCCAGGAGGCAGATCCATCACATGCATCTAAGTATATCCGGATCATTGATGGATGGTGGAGTTATCAAATGAGTTCGGATTTGCATCTAGCAGGTACGTAGTAATTTATGAAATCCATAAAAATTAAGTTTCAATTAGATTCATACAAGTATGCTTGACTAATTCTCAAAATATATGTGCAGCTTACTATCTAAATCCGAGATTTCAGTACTCCGTATCAGACATTACCATGAATGAGGATCTTATGTCTGCCCTACACAATGTTATATATAAGATAGAGCTCGATCCAGATATCGCTGCTATGTGCCTTAAAGAAATAAGTTAAGTTAAAATTATTGAATGATTTTTAAGAGCATTAATTTCAACAAACTAACAAATTTTTTTCTGGCTGACGAAATTTTTTAGGGAGAGCACAGATTCATTTGGATCCACTATAGCGGTCAAAAATAAATCAAAGATGAAATCTGGTAGGTACTACTAAGAAGTCTAATATTATATCAAGATTAAATATTTTATTTTGCCAAATCTAAAATTCTACATGATGTAATATCTTTTGCAACTGAATGGTGGGTGCATTTTGGTGGATCTGCTAAAAATTTGAAAATTCTTACAGTGAAAATCCTCTCCCAGACGGTATCATCCTATGAATGTGAACGCAACTGGTCTACAGTTGGTCTTATCCACTCCAAGCAGAGAAACCGCCTGAAACAGAAACGCCTCAACGATCTTGTGTATATACACTATAATTTAAGGTTGAGGCTAAAATGTATTCAAGAATAAGTAGAATTGAAATATCCCGATCCAACTGCAAGTTCATATGTTGATAAGGATAAAGATCCAATGATTGGATGGGTCATGGGTCAGCGGCAGACACCAGAGCTTGATGAGCCAGGATCGCCTCCTCGACCAGGCAGTTTTGTAGCTAGTGAGACTGGGATGGATGCAGGACAATGGACAACAAGTCATATTCCTCACAGGGCTCCAGCAGATACAGCACATCGTCCCTCCCCATCATCTAGTAGATCCGGAGATAGAGGAAAAGGAAAGGCAATTGCACCTCCATCGGAGCACTCAATCCACTCAGATTCAGATACCAGAGACAGTGATGATAGTACTTCAGATAGTGGAAGATCTAGTAATCATGGAGGGGCAGAATAACAGGAATCGCAGCCACCTATTCATATTCGATTCACTGGGAAGTCACAGTTTAGCCATGCCACACAGGATACAGATCATGAATTACCATCTGATAGACCCCGTGGTGATACGATTCCATATAGGCGACGGACTCCGCATGATCGTTCGGGACACGATACAGCTACAGCTCTTGCACGTGGAGTAGGATCCATGGATGTATCTGGATCATCCTCATATTCAGGATCCTCTTATCCGCAGCTACCGGCAGCTTCCGGTCTATATGATCCATATGGTGCATCTGAGACGTCAGCATCCAGTGGTTATTATCCCATGCAGCCCGGAGCATCTTATGGATTTGATTTTACTGCTGGTATATTTGGATGGGCCCCTGCACTGCCATATCATCAAACTCTGGACAGCTCTCAGAGTCGGGACATTATAAAGGGATCTGCGATTAGTTATGATCCATCACGCATACCTCCTGGAATGAGCTTAGAGGAGTATCATGCTGCCTGGCAGGAGGGACATGCCGAATTTCCTACATAGTACATACATGATCTCTATATTTATGGACATCGTCACTCTATCCGATTCTAGACATTGGTATGTAATTATATGTTTATGCTACATTTCACTTTCATTAATTGCTGATAATCTTAGTTTAATTATCATTTTTTTATTTTATTTCAATTGAAAATAGTCCTAAATATTAGTATTTAGTCCTAAACCCTAAACCGGTACGCTACTCTAAACCCTAAACCCTAAGGCGTAAACCCTAAACACTAAATTCTCCCTGAACCCTAAACCCTAAACCCTTAAAAAGTAAAATAAAAACCTCAAAATTACAAAAAACATCAAAAAAAATAAAACAAAAAAAAAATTGGACGTATAGGTTTGAACCAGTACACCACGTCGTACCGTGTCGACACGGTACAGTACGGCACCGTATCGGTACCGGCCGGCCACCGGTATGGGTCCCGGTACCGGTATCAGGAATCTTGCATCTACCTATAGATTTGATAAAGTTTCTAAGAAGAGGCCATCATGGTACCTGGTCTAGTTGGGAGGTGACGTCATTCAGGTTGGTGGGTCCAATTGAGCCACCCAGTAGAACCAAACAAACAGAGCAAATAAGGAAAGAAACCAGATTTTCAAATCAGCAAGAAAGGGAAAGAAAGAAGAAACTATAGATCCACAAAAGAGAGTGGATGAGGAGCCTGTTCATTCTGATTTAGAAACTAGTGACCCTCGAATGACCAGTTGTCTAGATCATCTCTTGATATGAGCGATGATAATGACAATTCAAGTAGAAGATGCATTTGGTAACTAGAAAGGTAGTGATGGACATGGTACAGGTGCATATGACTCATGGCCTCATGGTTCTGTTTGTTTCATTGGTGAGTCATATTTTACTCATGCTACACAGGATATGAACTAAGATGTACGACCAAAAGCCCATAAGGATACAATTGAATACAAAGGATGGGTCCTTCGAGATGGTTTGGAACATGATGCTGCTGCTACAAATGACCTATGCAAAGTAAGGTGCCTGGACCATGGTTTGCCGAACTGGTCCCACGGCTTGTCTCGACTGGTGATCAATTTAGTACAATACAAGTCCATACCGAAACAAGGAGAGAGAGAGAGAGAGAGAGAAGAGGGAAGGAGGGAGAAGAGGAGGGAGGGAGAGAGGAAGGGAAGGAGGAAAGGAGAGAAGGTGGACTACCGGCAAAGCATCACGGCATCAAAAAGGGCACGAGATCCTGGATAAAGCATAGAGATCAAGGAAGAGGACATCAAAGTATTACAGTTTCCACAATCAAAATTGCACCCAATTGGTGAGCATAAAGATCACAAAGCCGCATCCAAAATTTAGACTCTCGAGCTAGAGAAAACCTCCAAATTCGAGCGAATTGAAGGCCACAGACTGAATTCAAAGGGAAAACAAGCACTTAATCGACAAAAATTTAAGAATTTAGCATTTTAAGATTAGAAAGAGAGAAGATCAAGCTTATCAATGATGGCCAACATCAAATAGGGGGGAGCGAACAACATTTGGCCGCATTGGTACCATCAAAGGCAACACCAAGTAGCTAAACCGTCATGGATCAATATTGGTGTAGCAAGGATTCAAATGCCGACAGGACGTCCCATGGGATACCAGGACAGGATACCATCAAATTTAGTGTTTTAAGATTAGAAAGAGAGAAGATCAAGCTTATCAATGATGGCCAACATCAAATAGGGGGGAGCGAACAACATTTGGCCGCATTGGTACCATCAAAGGCAACACCAAGTAGCTAAACCGTCATGGATCAATATTGGTGTAGCAAGGATTCAGATGCCGACAGGACGTCCCATGGGATACCAGGACAGGATACCATCCTATATGTAAGGATAAGGCTCTCCCACCAGCATCCCAACATCTCGATCAAGACATCTTGGGACATCCCCTGTCCCAAATGTTAGGATAGAATGGGATGGCAGCACGTCCCTTTCCATAAAAAAACCGGGATAACCCTGTTCCATAGGATTTAAAACCTTCAATATAGTTCAATACAGACCGAACCACCCAATGTGAGTTGGTATGAGCCGAATCGCCTGATTTGGGTTAGTTTGGTAAACACTACTCTGAAGATATCTGCATCTGAATCAATACACCAAATCCTATTATGCATAGCTAGGGTATGACCATATACTTTGTCTAAGGCATTGCATTCAAGTGGCTACTACCCTCCACAATTTAGGCTAGATTATAAATCAAATTTCGCTAGCTCAATATTTTCTTGGATGGGATGGCCATCTAAGTATCAAATATCGGATTAGTATTAGATGGCTGGTATTATGGTAGTGAACCAGTACCATACTATATTAGCTACCAACCAATATGACACACAGTGCTAGTTTGGGGAACCATGCTTCTTTCTCTTACCTTTTCTTAAAAGGAATGTACATAGCACATGCAAAATACTGGTTTCTTTTAACGACCACTTGATGAATACGGTGGAAGAATCTAAACATTAACATTATTATATACAGTATAATCAATGTTTGCTATACTGAGCTATACAATACGGTATGGTATAGGGACTTAGTATAGCACTTTACCAACATATGGTATAGCTGTTGTCTCACTCAAACCTCTAGGAGAATACCATGTATGAATATGTGGTCATACCATGCAGACCCATCCTGTACCGATAAGCTACTGATGAGGTTTCAAATATCGATACAACCAACCTTGAGTATAACACATTATTATATGTTTTAAATGGTTTGGTCTATATTTTTTTAATTTAGATGGCAAATGATGCTTTCTTGAACCCAGCTAAAATGCATTTAATGCATCAACAGAGTGACTTAGACAAAGTAGTGAGGATTGCAGTAATGTCGGTATACATGATGTACAGCTAGGCAATAGCCTCTGACATATGTAGCTTACATGAACACACAATAAAACCTTTTATATTCCTATACACAACTTATAATTCTAAATTAACCCAACCCCCTCCCCCTGCCCCAAGACAAAGGTTAAGAAAAAATGATTATAGATCATAGAACAAGTCCTTGTCCTAGAATTGCTGTGAATGGCTCCATTTTAAAATTTATAAATGGCTCCATGTGAAAATTTATGTGCTACATAGTTGACTATACATTGAAAAGTAAGAATGTGAGAATAAGAAAAAGCTGAAAGTTGATCTAAATTTGCTCCTCCTGATTATTATTAAAAAAATTGTAAAGCATTTTGATTTTTATAATATAATGAATTATAAGAATAAAAGGGAACAAAATGGCTGGAGCAATAAAGCCAAGCTATGTGGCTCATTCTTGACAATGAAGAGGCTGTCATGCTTCTCTATCTCCAAGTGGTAGGTCCTAAAGTTAAATTATCAACATTGAATTGGTGTGTATATGCATGCAGAGATTTGATGAGAAGACAGCAACTAGAAGGTAGTGATTACTCAAATAAATCTAGGAATTTATGTAAGAGCCGCGAAATGCACTAAGCAAGGATTGCTAAAACACTAGGTTACTATGATGGAGGAAAATCAGGTCACAAGAATTTTAAAGTAGTTGGAGTTTTCCACTAATAGGATGAGGCCTCAAACATAGCTTCAGTGGGGATCTGAAACCAACTTAAGATCTGGCATGGAAAATAAATTTATTTTAAGTCATTATACAGAAACTGCATATACAAGAACAAATTTATCAATCATTTCCCTGAACTATTGTGATGTCTCAAGCCCAAATAAAGAAAGCAAGAAGCAGCAACTTTTATCATCCTTGAGACTCCAAATTAACTAAATCATACATAACCAACACATTTATATTGAAAACTATACAACCGAATATGATATCATATGGTGATGTTAACTCCTGGTTCTTGGCACCCCATGATGGGACACCCAAAGCGAGAATTTAAAAGCTTGTGACCATTCACATTGCAACAAAGATAAAGCCCACCAAAGCACACGTCTCCCTCTGATCATGGCTAAGCTTGCCATCTTAGCCACCAGAGTTCAGAATTTTTACAATTACTGGAGAAAAAGAAGAGATCAAATTGTTGAGTTTGAGGACAACCCCATTGGGAGATGTGTCAATGTATAGGATAAACACAAATAGCCTTGCTCTCCACTCCTTTACCTCTCATTAAGTTGCCAACCAGATTCAGAAGCCAGCTCATCAAATCCTTGAAAAGGATCGCTAGTCATCAAACAGAAGTGCCTATAAAGATTCAGAAGTTGGCTCATCATTTAGTACCCAACCAGATCTTTTTTGCACCAATTTCCCACAAAAAACAAGTAGAGATCAAACATTTAATTCAGACTTGGTATGTTGCTGAAATCTGAAAATTGAATTCAGATTTTTAACTCAAAAAAGATCTGCATGGGTTCAAATCCATGATCAGGGGATGATTTCTCCAGCACAAAAGGCAACAATGATGATGAATGAAGAGGAAAAATTAAAAAGAATAGAAATGCCATCAACTTCAACAGATCTGGCCCCTCGAGGATGAACTGCAGCTACTATACCTCTCACGATGATTTGAAGTTTTGAACCATCAATAGCAAGATGCTGCCAAAAACATTAAATTACCTAAACTAATTCTAGTGATTAAAGCACACTCCTGACTAAAGAAAAGAAATATAAAATTTATCACTGATCATGTTTTATGTACCACTCCATACTGCTCCATATCAAGCATACCCTACCCTACCTGTACTAAACCAGAACTCGGTATGGGGGCACATACCAAGTCTCGGTATGCCAAACAGACCCCAAATTAGGTTTACCAACATTGTACCAGCATAGTACCAACATAGGGTCCGGTATCAAGATGGCAAACCTTGTTGCTGATCCCATTTTACCCCTTTCAAACCATGAAAAATTGCTTCTAATGAGACTGTTCAATGCACCTAAACCATCCAAGCAATGCATCCTGTCTGTACCCCAATGTCATATAATTTAACCTAAAATGGGCACGTGAATTGTAAATTTCGAATTCTTAAGTTACTGATGCATAACCAAAGCAATAACTACTTCCAAAATTATGGGAAATTAAAACAAAATTATAAATCTAAAGACATATATAGCCCTAAATCACAAACTGATGCAGGACAGCCTGTGTAAGATGACAAACTAGGGTCCTGGAAGGAAGGTGGAAACCAAGTATTGAAATAATATTAATGAAAAATGTGAGTCATTGGTTTAGAAAGCCAAGAATTGAAGGGGAAAAAAAAAAAATAGCTGATATATTTCAGATATGGCGTACACAAGAGTCATTTCTGCAGATAAAAAATAATTGATATGTTTAGTGGTTCCAGCTTAGGCCATATAAGATTTTATTTAGGAAGGATTTGCTGCCAATGAACCGACATATTGTTGGAATAGAGCCTGCAGCAAACAGGCTTTCTAGAAAAAAGGCTTTTTTGAGCACGTGATGGAGAAAACAATGACTGTACCACATAAGGAAGGTACTTCTCCAGCACAGATTCACCATCTTCGGCTATGCACCAACAAAAAAATGGTAGGAATGTACCAGATTTTTAGCACATACAACCAGGCAGGAATGGAAAGGCTTTTTGTGGTGGCCTCTAATGCATAAAAGAAGGAATGCAGATGGGGCCTCAGATTTTGAAGTCCTGGCCTGGTTTTTCCCCACTAACCAATTACGGTGCAACCACAGAACAAACTTGGTTGAGGAACATGGTTTGGCTGCAGAGAGCAATGAAGAAAAAGAAAAGGGAAACAAAGTGAAATTGAGTGAGAAGCATACAGAGGGGAAAGACAGAAAAGGAAGATAGAAATGGACTAATTCTGAGACTTGGGAATTATAGCCAGGGCTGCAAGCATCATGCTTGTTATCCAGCATCAAACCACAGGAGAAAAGAGAACCTGCAAAGTTTTTATTAGTTTCCTATATAAAGAAAGCTCTAATTACATAATCTCATATTTAAAGGAAAATAAAATCTTAGGTAGAATTTTTAACTCCCTAAACAACCTCATAATTTTTGGTTACTGTTCATGGTTACCTGTAGCGGTAACATGAACAGTATGCTACATTAATGTATCTCATCAAGCAAATAATTAAAATCTGAGATTTTTTAATCTCACTCCCTGATTCAAAATAACCCTCTGAAAACTAAATCAACAGAGTTGTCACAAGAACATGGTGAATTGATAACTAAATTACATCTCAAGAAAAACCTAAGCTGTAACTTTCCAATGCATCATAACATGACCTTGGATCTCAATTACTAAACCTATTGGTATATCAAGCAGGCTGATCAGGACAGTTAACGTGGGTAAAGATGACTTTTAAAAGCATATTGGGGCAGCCTTGGAGGTAGCAACCAGGAAATGGCTTACCTATTCCTTGTGTTAGTTTGTTTACATGTAAAATCAGCTATTCCAAAGTTTGCCCTTAAGGAAAGATGGTTACTCAGGATAACATTTTTCCCAAAGGGGATAAAAGAATAGATATGGTGGCAAGCATTACCTTATCTGCTTTAATATGGCATGGATTGGATGATATATATGGTGGCAAGCCTCACTATGCCTGCTCTAATAAGGCATACATGAAATGAAACACTGAAGAGATTCAAGTGGAAAAATTCAACTGCTAAAGCTAATTGAATATTTAAGTGGCTCTAGTACCCAGACCAGAGGGACTCCTAAGAGGTTATAAAAGTGGATAAAGTCATTTTGGCAACACAATAGAAAAAAGCAAAGGAGAGAGAGGATTGAGAGATAATAAGCAGTTTCTTCTTATAGACTGAATTGTGCATATAAAGGAAAAAATCAACATTGCACATAAAGAGATTTAGCGAATACAATCGAAAATTTTAACTGCCAAAGAAAATATTTCTCATACATATGTGGAATAGGCTAATATGAATAGATGTATTTACATACATGATCTGTTTATGATTGACAAGGATCAAAAAATCAACTATTGCATTTAAACCAAGCTACTTAAATAAATTTACAATGAAGAAAAGAAGCTTTCTTTTCCATATCAATCAGATGTAAGAAAAAAAGATTCCATTTCATTATATTTTAATCATAAATAACGCTTCTAATCAATTATTTAATTGAAAATGGATCCTACACCATTTTATCTGTCAACCAGCCAACTTGAATGCTAGAATTATGTATTACGTAGCTGCAATAGATAGTACAATGAACTTTGAATGGTGACTTTCAGCCTGGTCAAATTATATTTAAACACAATAAACCATTGCCAAAAAGACTAGTTACAAATCTTGGCCTTGTACCTCCAGCAACCCAAATGAAATCCTTTCTATCAACTTCCATTGAGTTAGTCTATACCCTTTTTCCGAACATGACACAAATCTAAGCCCCTCTCCATATCCAGTGGTCCACAATCATTACTGGCATACTCGTATCATCAGAATATGATTGTATTTGTTACCAATCCATCATTGCCAGAGTAATCTTTGCAACATGACACAATTTGTCAAGTTTGTACATATTTATGCATGCATACATGCACATATATGTACCTATGTAGTATGTGCATGTATTTGTAAGAATGTATATGTACACATATACACATAGGGTATATGTATACACATATACACATATGCATATATGTACACACACATATACATATACACATATTTATAAAGTTTGAAAATGCTATAAGAGTGACTCTCAATCTACAGTCAACTTGAGGTAGTGCTTAGTTCTTGGCCAAGACATTGATAGAGGGGAGGCATTCTGAGACACCTTAGGAAGCCACATGGAAATTGAGGAGACCTACCTTCTTCGTTATGCAATTTGGGTCATGCAACTCAAAAGCAACTCTCTAAGATTTCTCTACTTTAACACGAGTGTACACACTATGGAAAAAGAAAATATCCACTGGGAGTTAAAACTAAACTCTAAGGCACAAATTTTGAGCTGAGTGAAAAAGCATGCTCGCCAACGTGCAGTCATTTAAAACTCAGAGAAAAGATTTTAAATAAAAGCATGTCAGTAGCAAGTGCAATCAGAGATGGGACAAGATGATTTAATAGGCATTTTGCAATTAAAATATGCATTTAAAGTATTGGAAATGGTGACATATTAAGCCAATAAAACATTGTGACCCATAATAACATTATTTCGAAATGTTCCAACTTCCTACAGAAACAGTCTTGTTTGTTTATGCATTTTATAACTAACCCAAGACACTCTATGTGAGCAAAATAACCCCGAAAAGGATAATTCATCCCAAAAAGCAACCTGATTTAGACATCACAGATACATTTCAAGTCACATACAACTATAGCTATTCAGATGGCATTGGATGTTGAACGAAAGAAAAGTTCTGCATTAACACAGAATCAAATAAAAATAGTTCAGAGCTCCAAAACCACATGAATGATAAGGAAACTACTTTTTTAAGGTATAGGAATTCATGTGTACCAAGCACAAAAGAAGCAAACACAATAAAGAAAGAAGATTCAGAACTAGGATGTTTATGGGCTAAACAAGTACATAAGTCACTTATATTGTTTCTAGTTCAAATTGAAACCTTGTTATGCATGTTACCTGAAAGTGCGAACTATTCAAGCAGCGGGCGAGTTGGCGGAAAAGTGGGACCATACATCGTAGAAATTCTGCAGGCTGAGTTGCCTCTAGAACCTCCTCCAGCTCCCCCAAGAACATTACTTCTTTTGAACTATTTGTGATGGGCCAGTATTTCAACAGACCCCTTATAACAGTATCCGCAAGCTTGCAGTCCTTCTCAACAAACTGAGTGATGCAGTACGATAACTGTTGATGGTACATGGCTATGCACTTTGGCTTGTGAAGGGGGATTAATGCTCGAACAAGGAACAATTTATGCTCTTCCTTCAGTGGCAGAGCAAATCCATTGATAATGCTTCCCAAAATCTCCAAAAGCTCTGCAATCCCATTGAACTTTTCTGTTTCAAAGATAAAACGATAGAAGATGTTGTTAATAGCTTTCCTGATGTATGGGCGGTGCACCATAAATTTTCCATAGATACGGTGAAGTATCGTCTTCAAGTACTCCCTTTCTCTAGGGTCTTCGGAATCAAAGAGATCAAGTAGCCTAAGAATAAAGGAATGATCTACGTATCTTTTAGCCAACTTGGCATCGGTCTCAGGAGATGCAACAAACCTTAAAAAGAACTCATAAACAATTTGCAAGTGTGGCCATGCTGGGTCCATTACAGGCTCTTCCTCTTCCAAATCAAAGGCTTCCAAAACCTTATTATCTCTGGGAGGGGAAGTGAAGGCCCTGAACAAGTTTGCCGATACCATCTTAATGGCCTCTTGGATGACATTCTCAGGGAATTTCCCGTTCGCTGAAGTAACATAGTCAACAAGCTCTAACAATGTCTGCCGCTTTATATCCTTCTCTTTCAAATTCTTTGTTGGGTCAGTGAAGTCCAGCACAACACAACACAAGCACAACTTTTTGATAAATAAGTTCTGCTTTTCAGAGCTTGCGACATCCCTAAAGCTTGGCAATGCTTCATATGCGGGGAAGACTAAATTGCCATTTAGCTTCAAGTTAACTGCTGGAGGGTATCTGCTTCCATGATTAAACCCCGGATTCAATCCAGGAAAAACCTGGCTGTTCAGATCTGTAATACTACTATTCGACAAATCCCCACCTCTTGAAGTGGTAGAAGAAGTTGACAATGAAGGAGTTGATCCACCACTCGAATCCCGATTATCTGCAGACTTTGACGGCTTCCGAGGGAGCCGTCCCAGTATTTGTTTAATCATGCTTTAAAAAAGGCAACCAAACTGGGAAAGAAGGACGACTTCAAGAACTTGTAATTCTCCGATAGGAAAGTGCTTTTATGATGCCACACATCCACCGATTCAAGAGCAAAAGATCTTCACCAGTACCCAAAAGCTCAAAATTCTTGAAGGAGCGTGTCTTCCATTCTCAAGTCAGTTTCTACAATGGGAGAAAAGATGCTCGTTCTCATCTAAAGACACGGTTTTTCAGAAAAACCACCATCCAAAAAAAGAGAGATTTCAGACAGAGGGAAGCATCATAGGGCACGGATCAAACAAAAGAACAAAATTTCAGTCCATTCCACAGAGTTCCTTTTTATTTCAAGGGAAAAAAATGATCAAGGCTGCTAATATTTACCTCTTATCTTCCATCCTCTTCTTTATAATCCAACAAAAACGATCCCACCCGCAACCCAGAAATCGAAATCGATTCCAGATTAAAGCCCGGCTGAATCTAAAGCTGTAATCTTCCGCCTCCAAATCGACGGGTTTCGAGCGAAATCGAGGAACCAAAACGACCTAGAACGATCAAGATGAATTTTTTTCTGGTGAAAATTGAAAATAATTACCCAATAGGACTAAGTCAAAAGACAGAGAAAAGCCGAAGAATGATCAAAAAAGAGCTTTTTTTTCCCCCTATCGATGGAGGAATCCGATGCGGAAAAGACGAGGAAAAGGGGGTTTCTTTCGATACTTACGAAGCGGTCTCTCGCTCTCTCTCCCTTGATACGTTGCTGCTGGATCTCCTTGCTTCGAGATGGGGGGAAGAAGAAGACCCCCCTCTCCTCGGCTTGAGCAGTTGGAAGGGGAAAGTACCCGGAACCAAAGGAAGATTCTCTCCTCCCACTGGCTCTGGGTATTTGTATACTTAAAAAGTAATGGTCATGTTATCAAACCGCCACCATCAATAACAGTCATCATACAAGGGGTAGAAATAGTAATGGATGGAATCAGACCAGATCATCAGCGATCCGATCAAACTTAATTTTTTTGATCAAATTTTATTATTGAATTTAGATGCAGCATCGTGATAGAAAATTAGATCGGTTCGGACCAAATTCATGTTCGAAATTTTTAATCCGATAAACCATTCGGATCAGACCAGATCCATATATAATCAAATCATAATATAAAAATCCATATCTAAATAAAACCTGGAGATAACTATATTTTAATTAATATATAATCGACTATTATTAATATATAAATAATATTTTAAAAAATTTATAATATAAAAATAATTATAAATATGATTCGTATAAATTTTAAATAATAACCGAGATGTCCAAATAAATTTGGATTATGGTAATATTATCAGGTTTGACTTGGATCGGGTCGAATCAAGTTCAATTTTGGTAAATTTAGGTTCGCCTATAAAAAGAAATAGGTCTAATTTAAAATCTAATTTGGATCCTTGGATCTTGAAATTAAGTTGGATCGGATCCAAACGGGTTGTGTCGGGTCAGGTCATAGATCGACCCGATCCCTTTGCGGTCATTATCTTTTTTTTTATTTATTTAGATATTATACTTATATTTGGTCAGATACGTAACTTGGAAAATATCTTCTTCTTCTTCTTTTTCTCTTAATTATTTAGATATCTTATCATGCCATATAAATGTTTATATGTATTACCTATAATTATTTTTATCAAAATACATGCATCTGATGTAGATCTAGATGTCAATTACATGTTTCCAACAAACAAGCTGACATGAGAGGAATGATGATTTGTCAACTCATCCTTCTTTTTGTTTTTCTGACTTTTTCTTTTACAAAGAATCTATTGATAAGATGAAGGTTGAAATTTATGCATTGAATCATATGCTTCCACATAAATATGATACCTTTCTTTATTACATTCTAGTTCTTTACATTATATTTTCCTTTTATTTCATTTGTTTTTTTTTTTTTTTTTAATCCAAACATTTGTTACATATAGATTGAAAATAATAATGTACCTCCATACCCCTGTTATGTTGCTTTAAAAAATGCAACCAGTAGGAGAAATAAAATTTAAAATTTTAGAACAAAAAATTATAGGATCTGAATAAGATAAATAGAAAATTAAGAACTTTAACCATGCTAGATGTGTTAATGATCGGGTATATTTATGCATTGTATACTAATTTAATACAATCTTAATCTTAGAGTTGAGCATATTACTATCTTTTTATAGGGTTACAAATGCGTCGAATTGAATTGAGGCATGCTCGACCGCAACCTATCTTGGTTTCATGCACGGACATTGATATATGACCCGAACCAAATCTGGTAGATAATTAGGTCAAGTCTATAAAAATTATTTTAGACCGAGTAGGTCATTTAGGTTGGGTTTGGGTTATGTTATTGAATTCATCTTCTACCAAACTTTTTTCTTAATAATCTCATGTTATTGTATCTAAATAGGATTTTTTTTTTCTTTAACACCATCTCACTTTAGCTAATTTCTTGCATATTTTTGTAAATGATATACAAAATAATTGCACCAATCACACTGAGTTTAAACATCTCGAACACCTTAATTAAATATTGAGGAGTGAAGACTAAATCAAATAATTTATGTTTGCTTTTGAATCAAATTGCATTTGAAGGTATAAGATAAATTGCTTTCCTCGATCTAGAATCTTAAAAACTAATGCTTGAAATAATAGAAGTAAAAGAAATAATTTTACTAGTTTTATTGGATGAAAATTTTCAAACAAAATAATGCATTGTAAGGTTTGGGATTGAATTGTTATCAGCCTATGCATTTTTTAAAAAAAGATAATATGAGAAGCATGTTAGAACTTTCCCTCATGAAGAATCTTAGACTAATAATGTTCTTAGTAATGTTTAAACTTTGCTACATTATGGACATGCATACTAGCACCAAGCCAAAGAAGAAAGTCACAGCATTGTTCCTGAAAGTAAGTTGCCAAATTCCAATCTTTCCCTTTTGATACTCTAGTAAAATCAACTAATTTCATAAATTATTAAACTACCTATTATTTTGGTACAATGCAAATCCATTTTGGTTGCTCTTGTAGAGTGGTGGTTGGTGTCATTTGCATCTTTGCTTTTGTTTATTTCAGCTTCTATATATACCATTCTTCCATCAAGATATGATTATCAAATTAGATCATATATTTCAAAATTCAATATGGAGTGATTGATCTCATTGTGGGCATCTCTCTCACTATTTCAAAAAAATTCATTAACAAGCTTTTGGTTACATATGAAATAAATAAATAAATAAAAATTATCCATGATAGACAACAATTCTCATTTTAATACATATAAGATTATCTTAATGTGTCAACAAGATTGGGATCGCTAGACTATTTTTATGTGATTATCACTATAACTTATAATTTCCCATGTAAAAAATATTGTTGGCTTTAAGAAGCTTGTAATCCTCGATATTAGAATCTCAGGAGCAACTACATAAATAATGCTAGCCACCTATGCTTTTTTTTTTTTTTTTTGGATAAAGCAAAAGGAATTAAAGGGATAAATCCCGCATAGCTACTCCCGTAGGTTCCCATCCCGTCGAGAAATGTTTGATTCAAAATGCAGGATTTTTACAATCTTTTCTCATCAAATGATAAGTACGTCAACCCGACACCATCAAGATGCCAGCTGATCATAACAGGAAACAAGAAGGATTCTAGCCGACCATGCTTTTGCCAAGAGCAAATTGTATTCATTCATAATTTTTTGGGCTGCTCTGTAATTATATAGTGTTATTATATATGTGATTTTTTTTTTTTAATATATAGAGTCTGCTTAAAAAAAAAAAAAAAGTAATAATAATAATAATAATGCAAGATTGCATTGGTCCAGCTCATTTCTAGGCCTAATTTGACCCTAGCATTTATTACTTCACAATTATCTACATAGCACCTCATTTAATGTCCTTCTTTTTAGATCACTTGTAAATCTTTTATCGGTCCTACTAAGATTAAAAACTGTTTATATTCACATCTATCAGCATATATATATATATTTAAAGATGAGCTCAATTTATGCCAGAAGAATTGGTCACCATACATCAAGAAGTTTTCAACTGATATGGAAAGAGTCAAATATTCGTGCCCTTGCTCTCTACTACCGAGTCAAATCAAAACTAGACCGGTAGTCCTTGTTTGAACGAACACGGCCTCCCACATAATGGCAGTCAAAGAACCCAATAATTGACCAAGAAAATAAAAAAAATATATAATTTCTTTTTGGCAACACCAACCATTAGATCGTGCAACATCTACTTACCTGCATATCTGTACAGGCACTTCAATTATTGATCATCTTGCTTTAAAATCATTTCAATCTTTATTTTCCTGCATAGATTTTAAAGTATATATACAGGGATGACGATCGGATCGAATCGAAAATATACGAGTCGGATCATATACGGATCGGATCAAAAAAGTTTCAATCCGAACTTAACATGTTTATTAAATGAGTTGTAATTTAAAATCCGAACCTGATCCATTTAATAAACAGGTAACCCGATCCGACCCGTTTAACTCGTTTATTAAATGGATAACCTGCTAGCCAGACCCGACCTGATATATTTAATCCGTTTAATAATTGCACAAGCTGTTTATCCAATCCAACCTGACTCAATCTGTTTAATAAACAGATAATCTATTTACCTAATCTGACTCAACCCGATCCGATCCATATATTAAATACGTTAAATGGGTTAAACAGGTTGGACCTAAAAAATCTGAACCCGACTTGCTTATTAAATGAATTAAATGGATCGATCCATTTATGATCCGAATTTATTTAATCCAAATATAAATCTATTTATGATGCACCGAATACGGATTGAATTGCCTGATCTATTTAATCCGTTTAAAAATTGCATAAGTTGTTTATCCAATTCAATCCGACTCAATCTATTTAATAAGCAGATAATCTATTTATATAATCTGACTCAACTCGATCCGATTCATATATTAAATAGATTAAATGAGTTAAAAAGATTGAACCTAAAAAATCTGAACCCGATATATTTATTAAATAAATTAAATGAATCAATTCATTTATGATTCGAATTTATTTAATCCAAACCTAAATCTATTTATGATGCACCGGATTGAATTGGTGGATGGAATCATAAAATTAACACCTATATATATATATATATTTGTACGATTTAATTATTAACATTTTAAAAGAATGGGAATCATCCTTTCGTGCAAAGGGTACACGTTCCCATCACTCAACAATTGGGTTGGATTGCGGGCAGAGTAAGAAATTCTATAACATAAGAAGCTTACTTTTATTTATTTATTTATTTATTTATTTATTTTTGGTTGAGAAAAGTATTATCAATTGACTAACATAAATCCTCTGAATCAAACCATGAAGACAATTTTTTTTTTCCGGCCAATGAATCTCGGCACGACACATCAACTACTCACAATAATGGAGTGAAAAGATTCAGTCACCAAACATATTAATCCATTGCTCCCACTGTCGTCATCCCACTACTCTCAACTTTAAAGTGCCTGCATGCGTTGGCATTCATCTTGCCATCCTGCACCTCATGGAAGGAGCTGTCACCTCCAGGGGGATAAGAACCATAGCCTTTGTCTTCCTCGCAAACTGTTTGAAAGATTAACTACCACCTAAAACTTTGGCCATTCCAAGATTCATGGTTCTTATAATAATTCGGCATTATCTTTGAGAAAGCAAATCAGCTTTTTTTTTTGTTTCTTCATCAAGCAAATTTTTAATCTGCACAATTTTGGTGGGATCTTCTTCGATTAATTATACCGAAACATTCTTTTCCATCTGCTCGCCGCAGTCTTCGGCTAGGTCCCTCGGGTCCAATTGGTCTAAAGTTATGGGATCAACTGATTGTTTGTCTTGTATCATCATACATTGTTGTGCAATTCTTTGATCTCCTTTTGCTTCCCCGACTCCACTCTTGGTGGGGAAACGCACTAGCTGATAATAAGTTGACACTATAGCCCGAAATTTGTCTAAGGAGGGCTGTCCCACAATCACATTGTAAGCCAAAGGAGTTTGGACCACTATGAAGTTGATGGGAAGCGTCTTCTGTCGGGGTTCGGTACCAAGGGTCACGGGCAGCATTATTTTGTCCTCGACATCAACTTGATTGCCTTCGAACCCAGTCAGCGACATAGGAGACCTCTGTAACTTATTTTTGGGCAAATACATTCTGGAGAACGCATCATAAAGTAAGATGTCCGCAGAGCTTCCATTATCAATTAAAATGCATCTTACATCATAGTTGTTCACAACGGCTGAAATTACAACTCGGTCATCATGTGAGAGCTGAACTTCCACAAGGTCGTCATTGGAGAAAAGTATGGAATTATTATCCTTGAGCCATTTCGGAGCATCGTCTTCGACTCTCATCCAGTTGGTTTGCCGATGCAGCATTCCTACCCTTCCATCAGTGGGTCTCTGATTAGGTAATTCAGCTTCATCAAGGGCCCTCTGGGGGGCCGTGGCCTCAGGCCGAGATTCTGGGCGACCGACATATCGCCCCAAATAACCCCTCTTGATCAGGTCTTCAATGGCATCCTTGAGTTGGATGCAATCTTCGGTGTTGTGGCCGTGATCCTGGTAGAATCTATAATATTTGTTTATGTTCCTCGCAGAAGAGGATACTTTCATGGGATGCAACTATTGGAGATAGCTTTCTTTTTCTATATCCATCAAAATCCTCTCCCTAGGGAGATTGAGGGGGTGTAGGAGTCAAATTTCCCGCCTGGTGCTCTAGGCTTGGACTTCGTCATCGGGTAGAGTTGTTGTTATTGTTGTTGGGGGGTGCAAGGGGTGCAGGGGGTCCAGCCCCTTGTTGTTGTTATTCTTCGGAATAGATTTTCCTTCAGCCAATCATCGATTTGCCGCTTGCTCTTCAGCATTGGCATATTTCTGAGCTCTTGACAGGAGCTCGGTATAGCTTGTTGGAAATCTTTTATCCAAGAAGAAATTGAGCCTGGATAATCGAAGCCCCTTCTTGAGAGCGAACATGGCTACGTACTCGTTGAGATCGAGGATCTCGAGAGTAGCCAAATTGAATCTGGAGATGTAATCTCGAAGGCTCTCCCCCTCATTTTGGTGAAGGAGGAATAGAGTGTCCGTGTTCCGGGACATCTTTCGGCAAGTCATGAAATGCAAGACAAACATTTTTTTCAATTCAGAAAAAGAATCGATAGTACCTGAACGTATGCTCGAATACCACATTCGAGCCGCCTTCTTCAGAGTAGCGAGAAAAGCAAGGCAATGCAACACGTCAGAGGCCCTTTGAATCCTCGTATAGGCTTTGAAGCTGCCCAGATGATCAAGTGGGTCAGTAGTCCCATCATAAGGCTCCATTTGAGGGACCCTAAAATACCAAGGGACAATTTCGACCATGATGCGAGGAGTGAACGGGGGACGCGAATCGTAAGCCATGAACTCGCCGTCCTTCTTTTGGTCATTAAGCCTCGCAACCTGTGATTCAAGGGCCTTGAGCTTTTCTTTGTAGTCGAGACGGGCTTCTTTTGGCACATCCCTTTCGAGAGTAGAGTCTTCGAAGGAAAAGGAGAGAGATCATCTAGATCCCTTTCCCCTTCACAGGGCATCGATTGGCTTCGAATGCCGAGAGCTTCGACCTTCGGGAGAAAGCCGATGATGGGAGGAAAGTTGGGTAGACCCATGATGCTGATCTCCCTTCCCTCGGGATCGATGACCGTGTCTGGAGGTGGCTGGTGGGTGCCCCACCTAGAAAGCAGTATCCTGGAAGTTTTGAACCATAGTTGTCAAAGCATCAACTTAGTTCAGAAGAGCCTTGAACTACTACTGTCCCACGATAAGTGTGGTAGGTGGAACATTATTATCCACTGGGGGGTCGTTTCTCTGAGAGGGAGGACGGCCCCTACTTGTCAAAGCATTTTGAGTTCTTCCTTTCGCCATCGCGGTCTCTTCTCACTTTCCTTTCTCAAGGAGGGGAGCTACCAGTAGATGGTGGGTCTGAGCTACTGCAAACTGTCACTTACCCTACCTGATGCGCCAATCTATTGACGTGGAACCTTCGTCGACCAGGCAGAGCCGCTGGATTGCCAGTTCGCTCCCCTGAATACATGCAAAACAGGTCCCTAACTAGATTTTCTCTGGTGGGGGACACTCCGATGTCTAAGTTAGAGAGAGGTTCCAGCAACAGAATGGAGATTTTTTTGAGGAGGAAGAAAGATGATGAAAGTATTCTCTTTCCAGGCTTACCTTAAGTGTCCCCTCTTACTAGTATTTATAGTTGTCGTGCCGGTATGTAGTTAGACTCACCCATCCATGGTTAGGACGGAATTAATTAACTTTACCCCGCATATAACTATAAGTGGTTGCCAATTGATTCTGGCCAGTCTGGAATCGTTGGAGTTGGGGTTAGTGGCCACGTGGCCACCCTGATATGGTTGCCATTGGAGATAGTAGCCACGCAGTCGATTGTAACAACCGTATCCATATTCGAAGATTTGAGATCAACCAGAGATTCACTTCTGAACCTATTCTCCAGAGGGACTGGCGTTGAATCGGCGAAATGTCTTCGGGCTTATCCTCTACGGAGCAAGCTGAAGACACCTCTATCATTTGCATCGGAGCTTTTTCCTTCGGAGTGAGTTGTGAAGCAAAGCTGGTGTCGTCTTCGGACCAGTCTTCTTCGGATCGGCCTTCTTCGACCGATGTGCAGGCGACTGGTCGGTAGCTGGCCGTGGTGGTATTCTTCGGGACCAATGCCTTCGGTTAAAGCCGAAGACTGATCCTACGTGGCTTCCTTCTGGTGCTCCGGTTTAGACGCCTGGTTCAGAAAGAATTTGGTGAGCGGTTGAACCGATAATTGGCCCGTGCTGAACTGACATATCACAACAAGATATATTAATATTATATTATATTATTATATTTATAATATTATATAGTTTATAATATATATTATATAATATTATTGTATAATATAATATTATATAATTATATAATATTATATTATTATAATGCTATATTATATTTTATTATATTATAATATAAGAAGAAGGGAAAAGGAGAGGGTAATATTATTCAAAAAAATTATCCGAAAGGTGGTAATCCATATTACCTATCGAGAGGCAATCCATATTATCATACAGGATAGATAGCCATCCAAAAAAAAATGTAACAACTTCAGTAATACGATGAAACTTTTTAAAATTATCAACAATCTAGATGAATTACCTACTATCAAATATAATTTTAAACACAATACAAAATATCACTTGCCTCCGAAGCCAGAAGCACCAACCTCGCTTGCTATCGTAGTAACTTGCAAATAATTTCCATCCATAACATAAAACAGGAAACATATCCGCATCCAAAAGCATCAATTTCATAAAACAAGGTGGATAAAGGGTCAGCATCATCTTTGAAAGGAAAGTTCAAGAATCTGATGCTACTCACACGTTTCAGTATGTCTTACTGAAACTGTTGGAATGTCCAGAGACATGCATCCAAATACATACTGATAACATAAACCAACCAAAAGTATTAGATAAGATGTCCTTCTTGTGCCATTCTGCAGCCAGTAGAAGGTCGCAGGGATATTTGTCTTCACAACAGCCACTTAAATGTTGTGTCCTCATGTCCAACCATCTGGAGTCTGATCCATGAGCACAAGCAACCGCATTTAAACCACATTGTTTTCCATCTCAGTTAGAGACAAATCTCATCCACAAACAAGTCAATGGTGTCGATTCCAATACCAACAAGATCTAGAGCTTCTTTTTACTTTTTTTTTTTTCTTTTTTTCTTTTTTTTTTTCCGAGGGTCATGGCCGATCTTTCGGAGCTAAAGACCATCCGTACAAAAAAAATATTGGAATTTTTAACATCCGATCCATTTATAAATTGGACTAAAATTTTTAGTCCTCGTCGACCCAAAATATAATTCCCCGTCCAGATTTATTTTTTAGTTCTTAAAGAATAAAAATACCCCCACTCTAAAATCTTTTTATTTTCATGGACAAAAGATCACAAAAATAAAATGTAAAAAATGCAAATTTTTAGAATTATGACATACAAGAGAAAATCTGGAAACAAAAAAATCTTCACGAAATGTTTTACATAAAGAAATCAATGATAAAGAATATTCTGGATATTTTCTAGAGGATGATGATATCATAAACGATAAATCTTAAATAAAGAACCGGAAGTTAGAGATTTAATTAAAGGGATGATTTGTTACCGTAAAGTCAAAATAAGGGTTGGGAATTATATTCCCGATAAATATTAATACCAAAAAGGTCGGCAGACAACATATAGATATGGGTTATTTCATCAAGGCAATTCATCGGCCCCTTTTGTTCCTCTATTTGGTTTGTAGTTTATTCTATTTTACTCGATGCCAATAAAAAAGATTAGCAAATTTTTGCTAAAAAAAAATAATAATAATTCTAAACTGTTATAAATTGCAAATACTATGCGCAAAGCTTCTTTTATCCTAGCACAAATATATGAGCATAATATATGGTTCTAGAATGATTTTTGTTCCACAATTAAGTAAAATCCCCTTTTACAAATTATCCTTGCTTTTGCATTCAACAAATAATGATTGAATTGATGGTTCTTGATATGGCTATATTCATTGTCGTGGAGTTCATTTGGATGCCGACTGTCAGCTGGCAGGTGAAGGTGCCACCTGAGCATGGTGCCCAAGCGAGGAGCCGAAGTGGATCCCCTGTCGAGGTTAGCTTCCAGCCGGGGTCGAGCTCATACTACCATCAACTGAAGGAAGGAGAATGATGAAAATTCAAATCATGGCGGGAAATGAGGTTGTCTTCATCAAGACCCCGCTACTGAGATAGTACGATTGACAGGCGGTTGCTCGCCGCCTGAGGCCTACGGAGGGAGATGCCTCGCCAGAGCACCAGGATCCCCTCAGGCCCCGATTTACACAGATCGAGAAGGGACGCTCCATTCGAGGCGCGACGCCCCTCAACTTATCGTCTGCATCACCCACAAGAAGAAGGTCGCCCTAGAGGATTCAAATCCTAGGACGGCCGCCCGCATATCAATGCTCTGCTAAGCTTCCTAAGACATGGCGACCAACCAGAATGTCAGCGACATAACTCCCTGTCCCGAAGGAAGAAAGGGGAGCTCATGCACAGTCCCCGAAGGCTACCAGATGTCAACCCTCGGGACTCCCCAAAAAAGGGAACATCCGGGAAGCAAGCTCAAGAGGCAACACTGCCTCTCCATAACAAACAAAAAGGGGCATCCGACCGAAGCAAGCAACGGACAAGCAAGCAAGGGACATGCAAGATAATCGTCGGCACACAGAAGGAGAGAACAAACCAGACGAAACGCTCTGAGGCTACCAAGAATTCGTCGGAAGAATCTCACGGACATAGCCAACCCTGCTCAGGTTCTCCTTCTCTGCTGACACTCATTTCTCACTTTCTCATTTTCTTTTCTTTAAAAGGCAACCTCCGAACGTGGAGATCTTACCGGGATCCACCGAGGGGATCTGTTTTCCTGGATCGCCTATTGACTTGATCGTTGGAGTGTCCCCGTCGGAATCCTCAATCCGGGTCTCTTTTCTTTTGTAGGACCGAGTACGTGCACAGGATTCCAGACGAGGAGGACGATGCTCGACGTTGCATCGGAGCTACAGGCCACAACGGTCCAGGTGACAATAGTTCTCTTCCAAGATAATATGATAATTTTTTTAGGGTTCCTTGGCTCCTCCTGGGGCTAATATTTACATAGCATAAAAATTATTTATTTTGGTTTAAAAGTGATATTACTTGCAATTAGCAAGACAGGAGAATACGAAAATCGCTGCAAGAATAATCAAGTTTAGTATCCATGGTGCACCAGTTTCCATGAAAATAATTGAAACCGAAAGCCTATGCACATGCATGTATAGACATGCACTCATCTTTCAAACAAGAAAACGAAACACAGTATAATGTGGTACAGAGAACAAGGTGAGCAAAGCTAGTATCTTTTCCAATAACTAACAGTGTCATTAGCATGCTGTTGGATGGCCTTAGTGTTAGAAGAGGGCTTTAAAGGATTATGGATAAGATTAAAGGAATAATAAAATACTTACATGATATCGAAAAATTAAAATTAAATAAAATCCGGAAGCATGCGATGCACCGTCCTAAAATATATTTTCATCCATTATACAAGAATTATTTGAAAGACTATTCCAAGATACGATCAAAATTTCTCGGCCTGCAAGCACGATCATTGAAGAGGTTGATGGGAAACTCTTTCAGCATCCAGTAGAATAGCTTTGAAATAAGAAAAAAATTGAAAGAGAAAATATTGAAGAAAAAGAAAAAAAGTATGAAACATGAAAATAAAAAATCTCTGCATTTAGACCTTCGAGATAATCTTTTTATAGTCATCCAAAATTTGATTGTTTGAATTTTTATTGATCTATTAAAATCTAATTAGAAGTTCAACGGTCATAAAATTAAAAATCTAATAATTAAAAATATAACCATCAAATGATTAAAATTTCAACAGTTAAATTATTAAAAATCTTAACAGTTAAATCATTAAAAACAAAAATCATCAAATATTAATAATAAGATGGTCAAATAATTAAATGATTATGAAAAATTTTTAAAGTTTTCCCATTACTTAGGGGCTGTACAAACAATTGTATATGAAAGACTTAATATCATGACGGCATCATTGAATCAAAGAATAAATTGATACATTTGATAAATTTGCTAATGTGAAAGGATGAAACAGAAGCAAGCACCATTTTGATAACCCCTTCACACTAAAATGCTCCTCCAAACATGATTCTTCTGTCTCTATGACTAATCTTGTGAACTTGGATACTATTATAGAACTCTACTTGAAAGGACTCAATACATTTCTTTCAATGCCCACATATCGGAGTGAACAGATACTTTTGTTGCATAATTTATAGCACCATGTTACTTGTGTTAATATTTATCTGGCACCCTATACTTGATGAAGGTGAGGTCTGAATTGTTCCACACTATTCAAATTTCGATGCAGAGATAAAGTTCCAATATGCTAAATTTAAGTCTTGAGACCTAAAGAAACATCTGAGAATATGTTGTCTACATCTCAGTTTCTTTTGAGATTGCAAAGAGTTACTTATTCAACATGTGACATCATATGATGACAGTACAAATTAAATGCTTCAAGACCACTCCTTCAATTAAAAGTAATTCATTTAACCGCAAAGACGGTAGCCCAGCTGATTGGAATCTTGCCTCATAACTAACAGGTCATGGGTTCGAGTCGTGACTCTGCCGAAGACTTGATTAAATTCAAGGATTATCTCCTGAGGCCCGTAACGGTTGGATGAGTGAAAGGCCAGGATCCTTCTTTTTCTTCTTTCTGACCGACTGATGTACTCATCTTTGAGTGAGGAAAGACTAAGAAAATTTAGTACCTTGAATCGAACATTTCCCGGCCGGGTGGAGGCCTGTGGAGATAACTACGCCGGATTTATCCCCCCCCCCCCCCCACCAAAAAAAAAAAAAAGAAGTAATTCATTTATTAGATCCAACAAAATATAGAAGAGGCTATTACCTTATTCCTGAACTGCAATCCTGCATACTGGTTGAACAGATCATCTTAAAAGTTTGAAACAAATAAATCAGCAGCAAAAACCTATAAAACCAACAGCATATTATCATTTCCTATCAGTTTCAAGCAGGAAAAAGACATGCCTAAACATTAAATTACACAAAAAAGACAAATTAAAACAAAGCTCACTTCAGATATAACTATGGCAGACTGCTTCATAACCAATAGGAATGCGAGGGAAACATGAGGCTAGGTTGGTCCCTTCCAACAATGGTATTCCTAACATTACCTAGAAGGAAGCAGCCAATGTAGTGCAACAGAATAGACATACAACCAACAACATAGAAGCAGATCCATTTATACCTTAGGATGGAGATGCCTGAGTAACTTGTACCATGTCCACATTCTCATTTGAATGTATAATTTGATCAACCAGGCCTGACAAGAGCAGTGGATGATATTTTCAGCTATTTTTGATGTTTCCACATCTTACATCATGATTTCATTTTCAACACATAAACAAGATAATATCAGAATGTTGAAACAATGTATCCAATCCACTGTCATAGGAAACAAATCCTAGAAATATCATGTACAATAGGCCTTGAACCCTGAAACAAAAGGGTATTTATAAGACAGTAAATGTAACTATTTGTAGGCCATCTTGCAATCATACCCTTACACTAAAACAACAGATAATAGAATGAAAATATGAGGAGTTGATATAAAAAGCACATTAGTTGTGTGACACTACAAAGAAATTGATGAAAAGCTAGACTGATGTCCTTGAGAAAGAGTCCAATTATCACCACCATACTAAAGTAGATAATGAAGATTTTACCTAACTGGAATGATGACTGTTGATTCATAATCCAATATTGGCTTTTACTTCTTCCTTCAGAAAAAAAAGCCTTTAAGGAGAACATGATAGAAGGTGGGGGGATGGACTCCTCAAGGAACTTATGGAAGTTCAACAGAACGTGGGATCAATAACACAGTGATACAAAAAAATAGGATCAGCTGACAATATATGTGCATATGCTATGATTTTAGACACAGTCAACTTAGATAATGCTAGACCAATTAATACTATTCAACAATGTGTTAGGTAAATCACATTGGCCATGATTTACAAGCTTTAATATTATAAAACTCAAAGGGGTAACAAAAACAAAAATTACAAAATATAATTAATTCTGTAATAGCTGAGGAGGGAAAAAAAAAAGACGACCTTCCCTATTCGGCGGAGAAGAAGAAGAGGAGAGGGGAAGAAAGAAGGAGAAGAGAAGAGAAGATAAAAAGAAAAGGAAAGGCAAAAGAAAAGAAAAAGAAAAAGAAGGAAAAGAAAGAAAAAAAAGAAGGGAGAGAAGAGGAGAGAGAGAAGAAGAGAAGAGAGGAGAAGAGGAGAGAGAAAGAAGAGAGATGGAGGAAAGAGAAAAAAGAGAGAGGAGAGAGAGAAGAGGAGAGAGGAGAGAGAGAGGAGAAAAAGAAAAATAAATAAATATTGGAAGGGGAGGTCAAAAAGTTACTCTCTTGGAAAATTTGTGAAGGGCATCAGTAGGTGAACCATTGATAAAATTCATAGAAGATTTTAAATTTATAATTATTATAGAATTATATATTAATATTAAAATTTTTATTGTAAGAAAATAGCCTTTTTAGCAGAAGGGTGTTGAGCGAGTTTTGGGTACGGGCTAATATCGGGTGTATTTAGTTTGTCTCGTGTAAGGTAAGGATTTTTGGATTTGATCACTAATTTTATAAATATATCTTATATGTCATGATTTGATCCTTGAATATAAGCATTGGCATGCATGATTGTCTATGCATGATATATTTTGACTCCTCGTGAAGGACCGTATGATGCTATTATTATTATTTATATTCCTATATATCATATTTCATCAAGCAAAATTATTTTTGGATGATTTGGATCGTGACGCGAGTCATTGAAAAACTTAAAAGGACATGACTTGACAGCATGACATGAATTATAAAGTATTAATCAAGAGAATGAGGTGTTTGGACTAGCCACACCATAGGAAGGACCGTGGTTACTGAGATTGCCAGTCATAGGCGGAGTGTGACAATGAGATTGCTAGTTACAGGCCGGAGTATGATAATGAGATTGCCCATCACAGGCTGGAGTATGAGAATGAGTTTGCTAGTCATAGGCTAAAGTGTGACACTGAGATTGTTAGTCATGGGCTGGAACATGACCGTGGTTAGTTCAGAACCCTAAAGAAGAAAGATAACTAAATGAAAACATAAAAAGAAAACATGATTTTACCAAAGATTTTATTATATATGGCATTGAGTTATTTTGGTTGCATGATATGATATTCTATTATTTTCTTGTTATTTCTAAATTATATTATTATTGGTATGACTGTATGGAGTTGTTACTAGACTGTAAAGCTCACTCCCTACTTCTCTATTTTTCTTCCAGAGATGCAAGATGTATAACAAGGGTCGGGTCGGGCATGAGATCGAGTACCATAATTTTAGATTGTTTAGTTAGTTCTGTTTCTAATATCCATGTAATAAACAAGTGGATCATTTAGTGGTCATGAATTAAATGAGTTGATTAATAGTTATTATTAAATTATTTAATGATGTTTGGTTAATTAATTTAATTTTTGAAAATGATGAGAATCTCATGTACTTAGGCCTAGCATGATCTTTAAGATAAATCTAGGATTTATGCGGTTGGTCACGTAGCTGATCTCGGTGCTGGGTTCGAGGCATGATAGAGTGGTATCAGAGCTTAGGTTATAGGATTCTAGGATGTAAGTTCACACAGAGAAAGGGGGTCAATCAATAGATTGGGATAGGATAACGTAATATATTCATGTATAAGTGATATGTGAACACTAACAATGATTGTTGTAGGATCCCATGGCGCATGGAGATGAACATGGACATACTAGGAGGCCTACAAGATTTGTGGATGGCTCAAATACTTGAGAGCCCTTGGATCAGCAAAAAGATGCTGGGATCTTACCAGATAGTGGTGTGCACCAGCAGGAACTATTGCACAATCTCATGGACAACACCCCGAAGACTGGGATAGTAGAAATGGTAACCTCGGGTGGACCTGAAGTTCAGCCTAGAGACCAAGTGGGTCTTTCTTAGTTTATACAAATACCGGTGCAACAAAAGCCACTACTAGAACTAATATGATATGGATAGTAGAGGCACAATAACAGCAACAACAACTCATGCAACAATAATAACAGTTTATGCAGCAACTACTACAACAGCAACAACAACAAGAAACTTCTTAGCGATAGTCGAGAGTCGGGGCCTATAAGATCATCAAATAATCTTAATAGATTTCAAGAAGTATGCCATACCAGTATTTAAGGGAACTTCTGATCCTATGGAGGCTGAGGGTTGGTTGAAGGTGATAGAGAAAGTGTTCCAGACATTGCAATATGTCTAATAGAAAAAAGAGTCGATCTTGCTACCTTCATGCTACAAGATGAGATAGCCAATTGGTGGGATATGAAGCTTGGAAAGCTATGACCAAATGATGTATATTTTACTTGGAAATGTTTTAAGAGGGTCTTTTATGAGAGGTACTTCCCTTAGAGTGTTCAAATTCAAAAATTTTGAAAGTTCGACTGCCTAGAGTAGAGTAGTATGACAGTTGCCCAGTATACCACAAAGTTTGAAGAACTGCCCAGGTACGCTCAGATACTAATAGCGGATGAGAGGGTCTGAGCTAGAAAATTTGAGAATGGACTTAAAGGTCGAATCCAATAGCAAGTTACTATTTTCAAGTTGTCCACTTATAAAGAGGTCGTTAACAAAGCATAATAGAAAGGGATTTGGACATTGCTCAAGCAAAAAAAGAAAATGCTTTGAAGAAGAGGTCTAAATCAGGAGGATACCAAGGTCAACATAATAAGAACACCGGTACATAGACTAGGAAGTTTGACAATTTACTCCAAATGACAAGGCTCAACAAAAGGATGATGTCAAGTGTTACAAGTGCAGTGAGTCTCACTATTAGTAAGATTGCACATGGCTATGAGGGAAATGTTACAATTATGGAAAGGATGGTCACAAAGCTATTATGTGCCACAGTGGAAAGGAGTCATAATATCAAGCACCTCAAGCTTCTTGAGGGACCCCTACTAGCCAAGCACCTCAAGATGGACATTAACAAGGAGGAGGATAGCAGAAGCTGAGAACCCAAGGATAGGTATATGCACTCACATAGCAAGATGCCAATGCTTCTAATTCAGTGGTGACATATACGATTAGGTTATCATCCAGCAGTATTTATATTTTGTTTGATAATTGTGCTATACATTCTTTTATATTAGCTAGTATGGTTAAGGAAAATAAAGAGTTATCTTCGATAGCTCTAAAAACCAATCTTTGTATTTCCACACCAAGTGGAGATGTCATTTTAGTAACCTAATCTATAAGGATTGCAAATTGGACATCGAAGGTAGGGAGATGAAAGTGGATTTGATAATTCTAGAGATGGACTTTGATATAATTCTTGGGATGGATTGGTTAGTGGCATATCATGTTTCCATAGACTGCTTTGAGAAGATAGTAAGATTTTGGATCCCTGGCTAGTTGGAGTTTAACTTCATGAGTAGCAAGTTAACCTCTCAACGGAGGGTAATCTTAGCTTTTGATGCTAAACGACTCTTTAGAAAGGGTGGTGAAGGGTTCTTAGCGGCAATGATAGATACACAATAAAAAGAGCTCAAATTAGAAGACATTCCTATTGCGAAAGGATTTTCAGAGGTCTTTTCAAATGACCTGCCAGGGTTATCTTCTGACAAAAAAATCGAGTTTTCCATCGATCTCATACTTAGCACTGGAGCCATCTCCAAAGCTCCATACAGGATAGCTCTAGCTGAATTGAAAGAGCTTAAGAAATAATTGCAAAAGTTGTTAGATAAAGGATTCATCAGACTGAGTGTATCTTCTTGGGGTGCTCCAGTACTATTTGTAAAGAAGAAGGATGGTAGTGTTCGACTATCGAGAGTTAAACAAGATGACAGTACGAAATAAATATTGTTAATGAGGATTGATAATCTGTTTGATCAATTACAAGGGGCACAAATATTTTCAAAAATTGATCTCCGTTTCGACTACCATCAATTAAAGATAAGGGTTGAGGTTGTGCCTAAGACAGCCTTTAGAACTAGATATGGATACTATGAGTTCCTGGTCATGCCCTTCGATCTGATGAATGTACCTGCGCTTTCATGGACCTCATGAATCAGGGGTTCAAGCTCTACCTGGATCAGTTTATGGCAGTGTTTGTTACAGTAGTAAACAATATCCATTCGGCCCTGACACGCATACTCCTTGGAGGCTGGCGCGGCAGCGTACTTCTCCACCACGGCCCCATCTCGGCCACATACTCCGCCACCTCGGCCAGGTACTTCTCCACCTCGGCCTCACCTCGGTCCCACTTCGACCATGTGGCGGTTCAACTCGGCTCGGCAAAGCCCCACCTCGGCGGGGAACCTCAATACCTCGGCCTCACTTCGGCCATGAGAAGTCCCACTTCGGTCGTTCAGTTCAGCTCGGCACACCCACGGCACGCCTACGGCAGGCACCCATTTCCAGCTCGGCACGCCCATGGCACGCACCCATTTCCAGCTCGGCAAGCTTGTGGCATGCCTAGATCAGCTCCAGCGCCAGGCACGAGCTAGTTTGACGCGGGTCTGCCCAGTTCGGCACGCGTGCCCAGCTCAGCACGCGTCTGCCCAGTTCGGCACGCATCCACCTCGAATCAAATACCCGTGCGCTCCACCCACGGGAGGCTTGCACTCGCACCCAGCCAAGTCCGCGCCTCCTCCGCGCCTCGGCACGCCCGCATGGAGTTCCTCCGCCCGTGGCTACCCCGTGCCAGTTCGGTTGCCCGTGCCGGGGCACCAAGCCTATGCCTCCACCCGCAGCGTGCTCCAGCTCCAGTCCGGCATGAGGCGACAGGTCCGGCGTGACCCCGGCTCAGCCCGCTCCGGTGCCTAGTCCACCCCCGGAGGCCTGCACCTTGCCTTCGTCCAGCACGAGGTGACAGGTTCGGCACGACCCCGGCTCAGCTCGCTCCGGTGCCCGGTCCGCCCATGGAGGCCTGCACCTCGCCTTCGCCCGCAAGGGTCCGGCGCGACCGCGGCTTAGCCCGCGTCGGTGTCCGGTTGCCCGCAGGGGTCCGCCTCGCCTCCGTGCCAGACGCCCGGATCGGCTCTGGCTCCCCCGGCTCTGGCACCGGCCTAGCTGGGCAAGCCCGCAAGAGCCCCGCACCAGTCCTGCTCCTCTCGTTCCTGCGACCACTTCGGTTCAGCGATCCCCGCACTAGTCCGGCTCCTCCCGTGCCTGCGACCACTTCGGTTCGATGATCGGCGCTCCTCCTCGTGGCACGGAGCAGCGTGCCGGCTCTGGTCCTGCCCCGCTCCAGTTCAGCTCCCAGGTCCCAGGTCCACCAGGTCCGCGGGAAACCCATCTCCAGCCCCGCCAGGTTCGCCAGGTCCGTGCTGGCTCCAGTTCGGCTCCATGGGAAACCCACCTCGGCACCAACCTTCCCGGCATCCAGATCCGCCAGCACCGGTCCACCCTGGCTCAGCCCGGCCCAGTGGCCGGTCGCCCACAGGGATCCGCCCGCGGGAGGCCTGCGCTGCCGCCCTACGGCTCCCAATCCAGATGCCCGCGTCGACTCCAGCTCCGCTTCCGCTCGTGGTGCACACAGCTCCGGTACGACACGCCAGGCTCCGTCCGCCGTGCCTCCGTCCGGTCTGCTCTTCCAGTGTGACGCGGTTCTACCTTGGCCCACGCCAAGGCCGGCGCCTTGCCCGCTCGCTCACGCCAAAGCATCTCGCTCCCGCGCCTCGGTCCACACACCCAAGAGACTGCTGACCGCGCACCCTGGTCCGCATGAAGGAGGTGCCTCGTGCCGCGCACCTCGAACTGTGCGCATGAAGAGCCTCCATCCGTCTGTCTCTCTTGATCCGTATATCATCATCTCCATCTCAGGTACGCTTTTCAAAATACAGGTATGGTGGCAGCCTGACATGTAAAATCACCGCCCCTAGTGTGCCTCCTACAAGAAGGGCTATATTAAAGCCCCCAGGATACAATTTACACCAATTAGGAAGGCATGTCCCATCCAAGGTACTGTGCCCCTTCACCAACCTCTTGAACCGCCTGGAAGGAGAAGGTTGACCAACCTATCTAAGCCTCCCAGGCCTACAGAAGCCTCACAGGCCTATACCAAGAAGAACGCGCATCTTTGAACGCCAAGAGCCGCTCATCTACATAAGAGCAGCAGGAAGAGGTGAAAAGGGGTAAGAGAGACAACACACTCTCTTCATTCTTACATTATCTATCATCCTCTGGCAGCAGAGAGTCTCCCAAGCTCTCCGTCTCAGAGGTCCCTTATTTCCTTCGATCGTTCCACTGACTTGATCGTCGGAGTGTCTTTGTCGGAATCCCCGGTGCAGGTCTCCCCTGTTTTGCAGGTATCGCCCGACGGAGAGATAATAAGGAGGAAGATTACTCCTCACCGGAGAGGCCCACAGGAGGACCACCACAATACCAAGCCCCTTTCATCCCAACTACGACTATGTTTCCCTTAATCGTCTCCAACCAACGAGCCCGGTGATGCTGGCATGGAGCCCACTCACCTAGGCCACGTAAGAGCTACCGGCCATGGCGATCTAGGCGGCAACAGTGTTCATTGATGATATATTATTTTTTTCGAGGAGCCTATAAGTGCATGAAGAACATCTAAGGATAGTATTGCAAACATTCAATGAGAAGAAGTTGTATGCCAAGTTACAAAAGTGTGAGTTTTGGCTGAACAGAGTCACTTTTCTCGGACATATTATCTCTAATGAAGGTATTTTCGTGGATCCAAAGAAAGTTGAGGCTATAGTAAATTGGAAAAGATCCACTAATGTATTTGAAGTCCACAGTTTCGTAGAAATGGCAGGATATTATTGAAGATTTATGAAAGAATTTTCTCTTATTGCCATGCCTCTTACCCACTAAACCCAAAAATAAGTGAAATTTGAATGGACAGATGAATGCGAGCAAAGTTTCCAATAATTAAAGAGATGATTGGTGATAGCCCTAGTGCTAACTATCCCTACTAAAACATGAAATTTCATTATATACAGTGATTCATCCCACAAGGATCTTGGTTGTGTTCTAATGCAAAATGAAAAGATGATAGCTTATGCCTCTAAACAACTAAAGTTGTATGAATCGAACTATCTTACACATGATTTAGAATTAGCAGCCATGATCTTTGCTGTAAAACTATGGAGGAGTTCTTTATATGGTGGCCATTGCAAGATTTTTACAGATCATAAAAGCTTGAAATATATCTTCACTTAGAAGGAGTTGAACTTGAGACAAAGAAGATGGTTAGAGCTACTAAAAGATTATGACTTGACCATCAATTATCATCCAGGAAAAGCAAATATTATAGCATATGCTTTAAGTAGGAAGTTTTCAAGTAAGTTAGCAGCTTTACTTACTAATCGAAAGTATATCATATTAGATTCGAAGAGATCTAAGATTGAAGTACAGTTGCATGACTCTAAAACTCAACTAGCTAATCTTACGGTACAACCTATCCTAATTGAAAGAATTAAAGCTGCTCAAAGAGAGGATCTAGAACTATAGAAGATTAGGGAAATAGTGGAATCGGGTGTCCAATCTGAATTTTATATATATGCAGATAATACCTTGAGGTTTGGTAGTAGATTGTGTATTCCTAAGGTTCCATAATTTAAAAATAAGATATTGGAAGGGGTACATAGTTCAGCTTATACTATGCACCCAGGAGGTACAAAGATGTACAGAGATTTTAAAAAAAATTTGGTGGCCTGGTATGAAAAATGATATAGCATGGTATGTGGCTCAATGCTTGGTATGTCAACAGGTAAAAGTAGAGCATCAAAGACCCGCCAGACCACTACAATTCCTAATGATCCCTCAATAAAAATGGAAATATATTACTATGGACTTTGTGATGGGTTTGTCCAAAACCCCCAAGGATTATAATGTAGTATGGGTGATCGTAGATCGATTGACAAAATTAATCCATTTCTTATTTTTTTGGATCAGCCTCTCTTTGAAAAGATTAGCAAGCTTGTACATAGAATAGATCATGAAATTGCATAGAATTCTGACTACTATTATATCGGACTAGGACAGTAGATTTGTTTCATAATTTTGAAAAAGCCTTCACCAAACTCTTAGAATCAGACTAAATTTCAATACAACATTTCATCCCCAAATTGATGGACAATCAAACAAACTATCCAAATTCTTGAAGATATGCTAAGAGCTTGTGTCATGGACTTGGATGGTGCTTAGGATAGTCATTTATCATTGATATAATTTATTTATAACAATAGTTATCAAGCCAGCATTCAGATGGTACCTTTTGAAGTATTGTATGGCAGGAAGTGTAGATCTCCTATTTGTTTGGATGATGTAGGAGAAAGAAAGTTATTAGATCTAGAGATAATGCAACAAACTATGAGATAAAGTACAAATGATCAGAGAATGGCTACGTACAACTCAGAGTGGATAGAAAAGCTATGCTGACAGGAGGAGAGAATTGGAATTTCAAGTAGGCGACTATGTTTTCGTGAGAGTTTCTTCCATCAAGGGTATGATGAGGTTCGGAATGCGAGGCAAATTGAGTTTGAGATATGTAGGTTCATTTAAAATTTTGGATAAGATCAGGAAGGTGGCCTGCTGACTAGCACTACTACCAGCTTTATCAGGTGTGCATAATATATTTCACGTATCAATGCTACGAATGTATATTCCAGATCCTAGCCATGCAGTACAGTACGTGCCATTATAGCTTAATGAGGATTTGACCTATGAGAAGGTTTCCACACGGATCATCAATAAGATGGACCAAATGTTATGACACCAAACCATACTATACATGAAGGTATAATAGAGCAACCACAATGAGAAAGGCTATCTGGAAGCTTGAGGTAGAAATAAGAGACAAGTATCAATAACTTTTTGAACTTTAGGTACGTTAATTTTGAGTATAAATTTATTTTAAGAAAGGAAGAATATAATATTTGAAGAGAAAAAAAGAAGACCTTTCTTGTTCGGTGGAGAAGAATAGGAGAGGGGAAGAAAGGAGAAGAAGAAGAGAAGAGAAGAAAAAAAAGAAAATGGAAAAAAAGGAAAGGAAAGGAAAAAGAAAAGAAAAGAGAAAAAGAAATGAAAAGGAGAAAGAAAAGAAAAAGAAAAAGAAGAAAAAGAAGAAAAAAAAAAGAAAGAAAAAGAAAGGAAGAGAAGAGAGAGGATAAGAGGAGAGAGAAAGAAGAGAGATAGAGGAGAGAGAAATAAGAGAGAGAAAGAGGAGAAAAAATAAATAAATATTGGAAGGGGAGATCAAAAAGTTCTTCTCTTGGAGAATTTGTGAAATAAGGTTATCAGCAAGTGAACCACTGATAAAATTCGAATAAAAAATTTTAGATTTATAATTATTATATAATTATTTATTAATATTAAAATTTTTATTGTAGGAAGATAGCCTTTTAAGCAGAGAGGCGTTGAGCGAGTTTCGGGCACAGGCTGATATCGGGTGTATTTAGTTTGTTTCGTGTAAGGTAAGGATTTTTGGATATGATCATCAATTTTATAAATATATCTTACATGTCATGATTTGATCCCTGAATATGATTATTAGCATGCATGATTGTCTACGCATGGTATATTTTGATTCCTTATGACGGACCGTGTGATAGCTATTATTATTATTTATGTTCTTGTATACTATGTTTTATCAAGCAAAATTAGTTTTGGATGATTTAGATCATGACATCAATCATTGAAAAACTTAAAATGACATGACTTGACAGCTTGAAATGAATTGATAAAGTGTTAATTAAGAGAATGAGGTGTTTGGACTAGCCATACCACGAACAGGACCGTGATTACTGAGATTGCCAGTCACAAGCTGGAGTGTGATACCGAGATTGACAATCACAAGTTGAAGTGTGACAATGAGATTACTAGTTATAGGATGGAGTGTGATAATGAGATTGTCAGTCACAGGCTGGAGTCGGACAATGAGATTGTTCGTCACAAGCTGGAGTGTAATAATGAGATTGTCAGTCACAGGCTGGAGTGTGACAATGAGATTGCCTGTCATGGGTTGGAGCATGACCGTGGTTAGTCCAGAATTCTAAAGAAAAATGATAACTAGATGGAAACATAAAAAGAAAATATGATTTTACCAAAGGTTTTGTTATATATGGCATTGAGTTATTTTGGTTGCATGACATGATATTTTATTATTTTTTTATTATTTCTAAATTATATTATTATTGGTATGACTATATGGAGTGCTTATTGGACTGCAAAGCTCACTCCCTACTTCTCTATTTTTCTTTCAGAGATGCAGGATGCATAGCAAAGGTCGGGCTGGGCATGAGATCGGGTCTCAGAATTTTAGATTATTTAGTTAGTTCTATTTCTGATACCTATATAATGAACAAGTTGATCATTTAGTAATCATGGATTAAACGAGTTGATTATTCAGTTATTATTAAATTATTTAATAGTGTTTGGTTAATTAATTTAATTTTTGAAAATGATAAGAATCTCGTATATTTAGGTCTATTATGATTTATAGGATGATACCTAGGATTTATATGGCCGGTCATGTAGTCGATCTCGGTACTAGATTCGGGATGTGACAACTTCGACAAAGACTAGAAATATACTCTGGATCACAGGAATTGATAAACAAAATCAAATGAAAGAAATGCATGTTCTAGCCGTCATTATTAGTTTTATCATATGTACTAGCAATAAAGGTTAAATTTTATAAGCCTAATCGACATTCTAGGCCAAAAAAAGTCCTCACCTATTTTGCAGTGATTGACACATCCCATCTGTGAAGGGCATTATAATATCCTTGATACCGTATGCAAAAGAGTTTTCAAGTTTTATCAAAAGAAAAAAGAGTTTTTCAACACTTACAAAGAAGAATTTCTTGCTTTAGTTTGAGTCCAGAAAACATATCTCTCCTCTTGACTGATTCACACATCTCATTTGTGACAGATTTTGTGAAATCCTGCATGGAATAAGTGTAACACAATCTTGTTTACTTAGGCTCAGATAAAATCTCATAAATCAGTTCATTAAGAATAAATAAGTAGTTGTATTGTCATATGATCTGTAAGATGCTGACTATATATATATATATATATATATATATATATATATATATATATATATATATATGAATGAGCTGTGCATTTATATGTCATATGCTTAAACAAATAAAGAATGTGGACATTATCACATTTCCTTCTGTTCCTTTCAAAACATTTCAGTTTACATATCAAATCAAAGAACTGTGTATCTTGCAAGGAAAAGCATATAATAATTTTCAAAGAGAGAATATGATACATAACTGCATGCATGCCAGGGAAATTTTATATCAAATAATGGGAAGTGAGAACACTACAAAACTCTAAATCAATAATGCATGTTGGGTTGGTTTGGATGGCTAGTAATTGTATTAGAAATGTTTCGATTTAATAAAAATTTTAAATAGGGCTGGAACTGGACTGGCCCAAAGCCCATCGGCTAGAATTGGGCCGGACCAGCCCAATGGACTTCGGGCTGGCCCGAAATCGGGTCGGGCTTTGGACCATATTTTAAGCATATCGGGCTAGACTTCAGGCTTTAAAATAGAGCCCATTTAATTTTCGGATCAAAGGGATGCTCGGGCTCAGTCCAAAAATTCTTAAAATCTGGCCAGAAGCCTGATCCAATTTCGGGCCGGCCCAAAATCCATTAGGCTGGCCCGGCCCAGTTTCAGCCAATGGGTTTTGGGCCAACCCAGTTCCAGCCCTAATTTTAAAGCAACAGAAAGTTGCAGATGATCAAGAAAGAAATTCTGAAATGAATTAAGTAGCAAAACATATAAGGTTCACCTGCTACCATGAAACAATATGAGATAAGCCATACACTCAAAAGCTAAAGACTTACACTCATTTTACTTCCACAAAGGAAAAGCAAATACATGACCAATCCTATACAAGATTGCACAGATTTGGCCATATGAATTTCGCTGTCTATCTACTTTGTGGTAAATAAACTTACTTTACCAAGCCCTTTAACTCAGTGGGGACTACTATTTGAATGCATCGGTCAAAGATAAGATCTTCTTAAGAACTAATACCACAGATTGGTCAAACATGCTTGCTTCCAGTTAAAAGAAAGTTTGAAATTAGTACTAAAAAAATTGGAGGACTAGGATGTACTTACCACCGTTGTATCAAAGTTTTCTGGTAGTAAAAGCAAGGATTCAGGTTATTTACCCTTATCTAAGTAATACCGAGCGAGGAGATGGCCAAGGTTGATCGGTAGGTCGCTAATCATATAAAGTCCAAAAAAATATATTTAGTAGTGGTTAAGGTTTCATAAACTCCGAATTGTGTATTATGTTATGCCTTTTGTTGTTGTTCAATGTTGCTTGCTCTTCTCTGTTGCAGGATCGAGTATCCATTGATTGCTTTGTTGCCGGATGGCATTGCACCAATTTGATCTCCTATTTGTGATCGGATATTGTTAATTTAAATAAATGGATTTATTATCTTCTGATGGGATATGGTAAACGAGTGTTCCCCAAATTTTAAGAATTTTCTCATCTTCTTGATGTATAGTGGAGTTTGGATCACAAACTTTGTTGTTGCTTAAGAATTTGGACTAAGAATGTCATCAATCATTACTGTTATGTTGGTTGCTTCTTCCCAACCCCAAGACACCTACTGGATCGCCAGCCTGGGCACTAGCCGCCGTCGAAGAACCGGATTGCCCCTTATCCCGCCGGCCTTACATAGAAGTTCCACAAGATTTCATGGCCGAGATCGACCTTTATGCTTACTAGAGGCTTAGTCGATTTCGACCTAGATCCTCGGTCTATTCGGCATACCTGAGGGTCAGTGCCTGATTTTCTCGCTTGAGGCCCGACCCATGCTCAGTGCTTAGGCCCCTCTTGGCCAGGCCACTCATGGTTCCTGGCTGCCTCTTGACACTCCGATCAATATGGCCAACCCTGCTTGCTCGAGTCATACTAACCCTTCCACGTGTCCGTTGCAATGAACGTGGCCGACATGACTAATAGGCGAGTCATGGGAGGCAGTATCCTAACAGAACTGATGGCTCTATCAGAAAAGATACTATCAGAGAATTCTAGGGATAGGATCCTAACCTGTCATGACCTATACACTCACCAATGGCCACCTTCCTGGCAACTTTTTCATGGTTATGTTCAACATTATAAATAAGGGCTTATCATATATACACTCATGTCATCCCAATAGATAGCTCTAGTTACTATTGCTCATTTCGTCATCCCATTCTGACTTGAACATCGAAGTGTCCCCATCGGTAACCCCAATCCCAAGACTTTTGCAAGATCATTCGATGCACCGCCTAGAGTAGCACCTGAACCCGCCATGTGGAACCGGTGGACTACCCAGCACCACTACAATATCATCGGATGATGATTTGACAGCAACAGTACCAATCATCTCCTGCTGATTTCTTTTCACCTTGTGGTTCTGCACCAATTCCATCGATGCGCCAGCAAATGTTATGTGGACACATGAATTTATTATATATCCTTTGATATTGAGTGATGTGGCACATCCGCTGACGTGGACCCCACTGGCGGCCACGCTGGCAAGAGATTTGCCACCTAGATATGGTAGCCCGACGAGGAGCCAAGGCGAGCCCTCCTACCGAAGTCAGCTCCTAGCCGGAGTCGTGCTCATAAGGTGAGCCCTTCATCTGAGATCAGCTCCCGATCGGGATCATGCTCATGCTGCCAAGGCGAGCCCTCCTACAGAGATCAACTCCCAGCCGGAGTCGTGCTCATGAGGCGAGCCCTCCGTTTGAGGTTAGCTCTCGGCCGGGATCATGCTCATACTGCCAAGGCGAGCCCTCCTGTCGATATCAGCTCCCAGCCGGAGTCATGCTCGTAAGGCGAACCCTCCGTCTAAGATTAGCTCCCGACCGGGGTCATGCTCGTGCCGTCCAGGCGAGCCCTCCTATTGAGGTCAGCTTCCAGTCAGAGTCATGCTCATGAGACGAGCCCTTTGTCTGAGGTCAGCTCCCGGCCAGAGTCGCGCTCATGCTGCCAAGGCAAGCGCTCTTGCCGATGTCAGCTCCTAGTCGGAGTCATGCTTGCAAGGCGAGCCTTCTGTCTGAGATTAGCTCCTGACCGGGATCATGCTCATGCTGCTAACCCTCCTGCTGAGGTCAGCTCCCAGCTGGAGTCGTGCTCGTGAGGCGAGCCCTCCATTTAAGATTAGCTCTTGGCTGGGGTCGTGCTCACACTGCCAAGGGTGGGTCTCCCGAAGGGAGGTCTCTCCTTGCCATGCAAAGGCCAGAATTCTCGCCAGCGACGAAGGAGGGAAAGATCAACAGAAATTCAAACCATGACACGGGGGTCCCTGTCCACCTGCAACCTCCGGGAGGTAGTGCATACCTTGCCATTAATTCAAGCGCTGCGACATGCTACCTGAATGCTCTATGCAAGGTGAGTTTTGCCAGGCCCGAGGCCCTGTAATGTGCCGCCACGTCCACCACCGTACGACCGGAGGACGCTGACCCACGTGGCGCGAGATCTAGAGTTCTCCCAGAAGGAGGATCCTGCCGAGGCCCCAGGCCCTGTAACACATCGACGACCCCTCTTGAAATGAAAGCACCATACCATGGCTCGAGGCCCAAAAATAGAAAAAAAGAACGGGGCATAGGACCTTCAAAAGGAACACCAGGACAAAGCCCCCGGGGGAGCTCGGGGCCACCGGAGATACAAAGGAGAAGAGAGAAAAGGTAAGAGAGGTAAGAAGAAAAACACCAAGCGAGAGGAGCGGGGGGAGGTAAGCAAGCAACCGAAAGCTTAGCAGCCAAAGGATCGGCCGGAGAACCTCCCCGCTCCCCGCTCTCCATTCCTTCTTTCTACTATTTGAACATTACTATTTTATTCTTTTTACTATTTAAACATTACTATCCTGTCATCCTTTGAGGCAAGGGAGTCTCCCAAGCTTCTTGCCTCAGAGGTTATGTTCTCCTCGATCGTCCCACTGATTTGATCATCAGAGTGTCCTCGTCGGAATCCCCGGCCTGAGTCTCCTCTGTTTTGCATGGCAGCAAATCCATCAGCCGACCGGAGAAGGGAGGACCTAGCCCCCAACGGTGAGTCCCGCCTGACGCGTCGGAGCTACAGGCCATGATGATCTTGGCGGCAATAATGAACTATGATGAATGAGCATTTTTCATATGTAAAGAAAACTTCCCATCTTCTATATGTTAAGAATTCCTTATCTCATGAACAAGTAGAGATTGTTTTACACACAACCTTACCATTGCATGGAGAGTAGAGAATTAAAGAAAAATATTGCCTTTAGATCGAAAAAGGTACTGCAGTGAGACAACCTCTAGTAATAAGTTGTGAATAAAAATGGTGACTAAAAGGGCTGTTTTAACTATAGCTCATTGTTGCTGCCAAGCAAAAAATGAGGCCCAAATCGAACATGGTCGGGCGGGGAGGGGGCCCCAGTGGAGGGTAGCTACAATGGAATTTATCACCCCCTTTCCCTTTTCTTTATCAAAAAAAGGGGGCTATTCTAACCAACAACTGCTATATAGTAACCCGAGCAAATAATTTGAGCATTCATCTTTGCCTAATTCTCTTGTAATTTTCTCTTAAACCAATAGAAATGTGCCACTTTGGATATTTCTTGTCATCCACCACTTAGGCGTTGAATGTTTTTTTGTTAAAAAAAAAATTGAGAGCATATCACCAATCATAATGAGCAAAGGTAGGCTTCAACAAATCATTGGTGATCATCAGGTCACTGTACTTTCTAAATTGGGTGGGCCTCGTCTCTTCCATACTTCCAGTTAAAAATACATGTAGTGAATTTATTTAATATGGGTACCCCATTTGTAAGTCTTGTTTGAAAATACCCATCTTTTCATATTGCTAATGTTAATTGTCAAGATCAACATCCTTGTTAATGATTGTACAATGATTTCTCCTGCAAACCTCAAATTTCCTATTCCATATAGTCTTTTGTTAGAGCCCACGAGTCAAAAGTACTCACTATTTCAATGATTGTGATTGGCATTTTATGAACTGCATATCATACCAACTTGTTTGATAAAGAATATGGTAGTTCTAATAGTATATAATTTAGCTGATCATGAGCCCTTATAATTTATATTAAACAATCTATATACCATCAAGTTAAAAACCGTCGAGTTGATCTTACCGGCTCATTTTATCAAATTTTTTGACCATGCTAAAATCATGTTTTTTGGTTTGTAAAAGAAAAATAAGCTCTGAATTAGAATTAGAATATATTGCTATCAGGAATCAACTCGACCAAGGCACCAAGCTAATGAGGTCATCAAAGTGCTTAACTCATCCACCATCCAGATGTAAAGCTCGGATGAGGGTTGCTATACTTCTCCATAGTGATGATAGATAGCCGTTATACTTGGTTGGTGATGGATATGATGTTATACTCCTCTAAGTTAGTATTGGATGATAAAGGTAGTGCTATGATCATTGCCCTGTTGCTAGATTTGATTTAAAATAATAAAGATTAAAAAAGGTTACTTATAGAAGCATCCTATGAGAAACCCTACGATGTCTATGTCGAACATAAAGAGTGATGGCATAAAAGAGACCAAAGCCTAGAAGACCCCTAAAATTGTACTTTGTATGCAAGGAAAGGAACCCATCACCAAATAGTTTAGGCCTAATTATTATAGTAATATCCGCGTATCTAGTCCATGAACTATGCTCACATTTCTCGATCATGTAGATTGTTCACATATTGCATTTATTTGAAAACAATTCATAATCACAACCAAGCTTCTACCGGCTAGGAGACAGTTTGAAATACAGAGGAAGTGAAGGCATCCTCTCCGATAATAAGCCATCTTTGGCCGACCGTTGAGCACCTCTTCCCCGCTCTCCCTTTTTCTCCACATCCTCTCTATCCTTCAACTCTCTTTCTCCTTCTCTCTCTTCTTTTCCCCATTCCTTTGACTTTCTTCCCTCCTCTTTTTTCTCCCTCTAATTCCAACTCTCTTCGCATCTTCCCCTCTCCACCCAAAATCCTAGTAACACCAATGAGACCTCTAGCCCTCCCTTTCCTTCTCTTCTTCCTCTTTCTCCTTCTTTCACTTTCTTTTTTCTACCCTTCCTTCCTCCTACTCTCCTCTAGGCCTCTCTAGTGGTCTTTGTCCTTCCTAATGAGGCTCCATCTTTGGTAGCTCACCTCCTCTCTTTTCGATGATGGCCAATCAGGCCCTCTCTCTTCCCTCTCTCCCACCTTCCCTCTCTTTCCTCTCCCTTTTCTAGACTCCTCTCTTTTTCTTAGGCCACTCTTCTTCCCATCCCCTTTCACTCTCTCTTACCCAGGCCCTCTTCCATCCTCTTCTCTCTTTTCCTTTTTCCAAAGCTAGATAGCTATCAGGCCTCTTCTTCTTCTCCTCCCTTCTTTCTGGCACTATTTATGTCCTGATGGGGTCATCACCACTTATATTTCATTTGGCTATTAGCCAACCATAACTAGCTAGCTGCCGGATGCCTCGTCCTCCATCTCTCTCCCTCACATTTCTCTCTTTTCTTGATAACATTATTATTCAATCGGTATCATTGCCAACTAAATCCGACCATTAAGCAGCTACTAGACCATTTTTCCTTCTCTCTTTCTCCCTATTAATCTCTTTACTTTTTCTTTCTCTTCTCCTTTTCTTTTCCTTTTTCCTTCAAACCTTTGTGAGACTCCCTGTAGGGTTCCTTCCCTTTTTTCCCTCTCTTCCTCTCCTTCGCTCTCTCTCTCCCCCCCTTTCAGAGACTACCCCCCTCCCTTTACCTTTCTTTCTTCTCTCTCTCTATTTGTAGAAGCAGCCCCTCCAACCTCTCTCTTTTCTTTCTTTCTTTTCCTTTGTGAGCTCTCCCTTCCAATCTCATTTGGTAAGGCAAGCAAATTTTTAAAGAGAAGTGATCAATCTCTTTGATGAATGGTCATGTTCTACTAGCTACAAGGTAGAAGTTCTTAAATTTTAAAATTTAAGTTTTAAAACTTGAAGGATATTTTGTTATTTATGTGGAGGGAGTTTTGAGTTTTAAATTTTAAATTTCTTCATCATTGGTTGTTGGAAGTAAGGAGACCTCTTTTTTCCTCTCTTAATTATATTTCTTTTATTTTTTTTGTACTGACTTTTTTCAATAAAATTGATGATTTCTATACTTATGCATAGTAGTCTTTCTTGTTTGTCGAAAATAAATATGGAGGACTCTTTGTGCACTTTCTAATTTGCCATGTGGCAAACTTTAAATGGTCATCCTATAGATAGGTAGCGAGTATTTATTGATCTGATTGCTTCGTCAGCTAAGATTGGCTCTTAAGTGTATCATAACCATTATGAGATCATTCAACCATATATTAGCATGGCTGCTATGGGTTTAGATAAAAAAAATTATTCATGATTTTTTATCAGTATAGCTTAGAATGGTTCTAGGAACCTTTCAAACCATGAGATCCTTTATGAAAAGACATAATGATGTGTATCTTATTTAACCATAAAAGATATCTATATGGCACCAAACTTTATATAAACAAATCATAATTATGCATACAGGTCTATCAACCTTTTTCCTCTCTTTTTTTAAGGAGTTTCTGTTAGGGCTTTCCAACATATAGGATTTTTAAAAGCTAAAATTTTAAATATTCAAATGAATCAAAGCAATAGAAGATACTCAAGTTGCTCTAAACTAACTATAAATATTAAGTCTCTTTCCTGTAATCATTTTAATATTTTTTTTGTAGGGTACGATAAATATTGCATGGTGAATCATATGCTAGCCAAAAAAATAATGGCACTTCTTATAGTACCTTCTACAAACTTCTTGATCACAACAAACTTTATTTTTTAATAACTTAAATGCAACACTAACTTGAGATCATCCATATCAATCTCCTTTCACCTCTTTTACCCAACAGAAAGGCACCCTTATTGTTCACACTTTTGCACCATCTATTTTGATTTTGTATTAGACTCAGTTTAGTAGTATATTTGACATCCATCTCCATATGGAAAAGGTTTAAGATTCATGGTAGTATCCATATTTTATTTCTCAAATAATAATAATAATAATAATAAAAGATCATTCTTGGTTTCTAACTCAAACTTGATTTACCAAGGGTGGCTTCCATAATTATCTAAAAATGATCTTCCCAGATTAGCCTTTATAATGTTAGTCCTCGAAAAAGTTTAACACTTGGGTTTTATTTGCTTTACTTTTGATGATTGTTTCTCGTAGGGTATTTAAGGAGCTGTCTCACATAATTGGATCCGCCTACTTGTGGTTTAAAATACTTTATGATGTTTTGTAGGGTGATTTAAGCAAGCGAGATTGGCAATTACATGCATGATTTTATTTGCATATCTCGATTTCTCTTATCATGATTTCAGGTGGGTGCATCGTAGGTACCTGCATATTGTGCGCTTGCGAGTTTATGGATTGGATACCCAATGATGGCTTCTGATGATTTCCTAAGCTTGACTAAGAGAAAGATGATTAATGAAATATTTGAGTCTATTGAGGTAATTATGTAATAAAAATGTTTCGAAAATGGTGAAGCAATTGTTAAAATCTCATATAATGTTTTGATAAAAGAATCAAATAATCCACTCGTAGCCATTGTTGATGGTACATATCCATCATTTCCGGAGAACATGAAGGATCCAAGCTATTTGCAAGAAAGAGCTATACTTTGCTCCTACTCATGATATTATGGACATGATCAATGAATATATCTTTTCTTTGATTCCTAGTGAAAAAAAAAAGAAAAAAAAAAAATTAAGTTCTGACACCACTTGCAAAACAGGTGCAAATTTGGATACCCTTGATGATGTTCACACACTAGAATTCTTGAATGGTATGAAGTGTTCTAATCTTCCAACTCATTGTCCAAAGCTCAAATGTGAAGTCCCTGTAATATTGTTAAGAAATATTGACCAGCCTTTTGGTTTGTGTGATGGCACCAAATTAATTGATGATCACTCAATTCGACACTCATGTAGTTGAGGCCAAAGTTATTTCAAGCAGCAATATAGGACAAAAAGTCTTCATTCTTTGCATGACTTTAACTCCATTAGACTTAAGACTAGCTTTCAAATCCCAATGAAGACAATATCCCTTGACAGTTTCATTTGTTATAACAATCAATAAGAGTCAAGGTCTATCTCTTTATCATGTTGGATTATATCTTAGAAGATCTTCTGTCTTTAGCCATGGGCAGCTTTATATTGCAATTTTCAAAGTTAAAAGTCAAAGTGGTTAGAAAATATTTATCTGTGACAAAGAAGGGGAGGTTTCAAGTAATACAACCAATTAATGTAGTGTGCAAAGAAATCTTCCAAAATTTAAGTTAGGCAAGTATCTTCTGACACAGGCCTATTGATACGTTTTCAGAATTTAGTAAATTGTGTAATCATTTATAAATAACTTTTTATTTATTATTTATGTTAGATTAGTATTCCTGCATCTACTTAGATATATTAGCATTATTATTGTTTGGAATAAGAGAATTCTAGGATGTCAACTATACTATAAAATATACTTTTAAGGCTCGGTTACAATTTGGTTAAATTAGGTGTTGATTAATATATCTTGGATGTTTGATTGGTGAAAACAAACTGTTTGTTTCCATTAACTTTGTCAGATTTCTAATTTTTATCATTCACTATTGTAGATGTAATTGTCCAGCGTTTTTGTTGCTAATATTGTTGGCCTTTAATACTAGTCCCTCTTAACATTGGAACTTGAATTTGAACTGGTGTTGCTTCAGTTAGTTTGTCTCTCAATTTTTTATTTTTTATTGATATAGTGATTGATTGTAGTTTTATATTTGGACAATTAAATGTTATGAGAATTGCTTGAAGGACAATAGTTTATAATGGTAAACCTTTTCTTATTATATAACTCTTATTTATGTGGTAAAGTAAAGCTTGGCTAATGCTTTCTTAATTACAATTCATAGGAAAGAGGGTTTTTCATGCTCTAAGATAGTGATATGCAAGCTTTAAGTTTAATTAACTCTACAATCAGGGTTGAGTAAGTGTGTGAAGTAATGAATAATTTCGCTAAGTCTATAATAACTTCTTAGAGTGCTGAGATATTTGTATGACATTGGACTTATCTATTTAAGGAGATAAGTGTTTTTAATCCTATTTTGGTTTGAAAATATTTTAATTTTAGTGGTGCCAAAGGCTTCACATCTTGCAAAATATACGTACAAGGTAAAACATGTTAGGTGATTAAGTTGATTCTTATATTAAAGGTACTAAACTTGGAATTTTCTTGTTTGAGATTGGGTAATGTGCAATTAATTCTCATAGTTTTTTCTTGATTCTTCTTGTAATGAGCACACAATCCATGCATTGTTGCGGAACATATCGTAGTGGAATATGAAATTCACAGAAAAGAAAGGAAAACCTGGCAAAATAAATCAAGATCAAGCAAACACACAGGGATTATGTGGTTCGGAGACTCCTGCTCCTACGTCCATGGCCGCACAAGAACAAATCTTCAATATAGAAAAGATTTACAGGAAGTTTACAGGAAACTCACCCCAGCCCTCAAACAGGAGGAAGAAAAGAAGAAAAAAAAATACTCTCAAAAAATATCTCTCACCCGGAAATAATTTTTTGGTGGAAGATCTCTTGTCTCCCCACAGTTTTCTCTCTTTCTCTCTCTCTTTCTCTGCCTTTTTCTCTCTTGGAAATGGTCTTTAGGGGCTCTCCGTGTCCTCTGTGTCTCTGCAGGTTCCCAAGATACCTCTCTGGCTACAACGGTGGCTCTGATATAAAGAGCCCAGAAGAAAACCCGACTCCTGGTCGACCAAAACACCTAGAACATCCAGGAACCAACTCCAGCCATCCGATCAAAGATCAAGAGCCCAGATCGCACAAAAAATAGTGCCAGATCAAGCCCAAAAGAGGTCGGATCCATCTCAGCCATTCGATCGAGCCATCGGACGGTCAGGATCGAAAGAAGACCCGTGGACCACGCGTACATCGTGCGAAATGCCTGGGGAAACGTGCAGGAAACGTGGGGATATGCACCAAGGAGCCATTGCTGCAACCTGGCCGGGCCCACGTGCGCGTCGCGTGGGCCTAGGCCGCGGATCATGCGCTCGCCTGCGCGCGTCTGCATGCTCGCCCGCGCGCATCTGCATGGTCGCCCGCTCGCCTGCGTGCTCTCCCACGTCGGGCCTGGGCCTGGGCTCCGCGCGCCCGCCCGCGCGCGCCTGGGCTGTGCACGTGGGTCAGGCCGGGCCTAGCCCAATACGGCCGATCCAATTCTTTTTTTTTTTCTTTTTTTTTTTGATTTTCTTTCCGTGGGCCGTGCTTCTGGGCTGGGCTGTTGCTGGATAAGGCTCCAACGCCTAACAACTCTCCCACTTGGAGACTTAGACACAATATCAGTATCCACCTGAAAAACAAAACAAACTTCCAAAATAAAAAGAATTAGTATCTTGTACGGCGTCTCCAATCAACTAGCTCTGGAGGCCAATTAAGGCCATACACAGCCTCGATTTCTCTGCAATGACCACCTTTGTCAGCATATCTCCTAAATTTTTTGAGCTATGATTTTTTTTCAATGATAGACATCCATCTTCAAGCAATACCCTGATGAAATGATATCTCAACTATATATGCTTCGTTCTCGCATGGAACACGGATTCTTTGTAAGATGAATAGCACTTTGACTGTCACAGAACAGTACACTGCAGCTCTGCTCTCTACCAAGCTCCTTCAGCAAATTTTGCAGCCAGATCATCTCCTTGCTAGCTTCAGTGATTGCCACATACTCCACCTCAGTGGTGGAAAGAGCCACGATCTTCTGCAGTTGCGAGATCCAGCTCACCGTTGTCCCGCCAATGGTATACAGATACCCAGTCGTGCTCCTCCTCATGTCGGCATCACTATCCAGGTCTGCATCCACATATCCCTATAAAGTCAAACTGCCCCTCCTATAGCATAGGCCGACATCCTTGGTACCTTTAAGATATCGCAGGATCCATTTGACAGCTTCCCAGTGTTGCTTGCCCGGATTTGCCATGTACCTGCTCATCTCCCACTGCATGTGCAATGTCCGGTCTCGTGCAAACTATCGCGTACATCAAGCTACCAACGACTGAAGCATACGAAACCCTGGCCATTGTCTTCAGCTCATCATCAACCTTGGGTGACTGTTCCTTCGAAAGCTTGAAATGTGCGGCCAAAGATGTCTTCACCGGCTTTGCATCTGACATATTAAATCTGTCCAACACCTTTTCAATATAGCTACTCTGAATCAACTTCAGTTTGCCCGCCGCTCTGTCTCTTTCGATCCTCAACCCAAGTATCTGCTTTGCTGCGCCCATGTTCTTCATTACAAACTATCTAGACAGCTCTCATTTCCATCTTTCAATCTCTTGCATGTCTGGCCCAACAATCAACATATCATCAACATACAAGAGTAATATCATGAAACTGTCTTCGAGTATCTTAAAATAACAGCAATGATCCTCCTGGCATCTAGCAAAATCATTGTTGATCATGAATCCATCAAACTTCTTGTACCATAACCTGGGGGCTTATTTTAAACCATACAAGCTTTTCCTCAGCTTGCATACTTGATCTTCTTTATCAGGGACCTCGAAGCCAACAGACTGCTGCATGTAAATGTCTTCATCTATCTCACCATGTAGAAAGGCAGTATTAACATCCAGTTGCTCTAGGTGTAGGTCCTCCGCAGCTACAATGCTCGGAACAACTCAAATCGTAGAGAGCTTGACAATGGAAGAAAAAATCTCAGTATAATCTATACCCTCTTTCTGTTGGAATCCTTTTATGACTAGCCTCGCCTTATACCTCTTACTGCCACTCCATTTTTTAAGTAATTTTGGGCCGAAATCGAATCAAATTTTGGGCCATTTTTTAAGTAATTGGGCTGGGCTTCGAGCCACCCATTCAATTTTCAGGCCAGGCTCGGGCACCTCTTTGGCCCGGACCAGCCCGAACCCACCTTTTTCTCCCGTCTCCCTCTCTCGGTCTCTCTCAGTCTCTCTATTCTCTCTCAGTCTCAACCTCTCCCCTCCCTTGGATGAAGATCGGACAGCCGCCGGATGAAGATCGAGGGGTCGAGGGGGTACATGGCTCAGGAGCTGTTAGCCAGCGGGAACATCTCGAGGCGGTTCGACATGTATGCCCTCGGCGTGGTGCTCCTGGAGCTTTTCTCCAGTAATGAGCCACTCAAGTACCGGTTCGATGTGGAGTGGAAGGACTTCCACAGGGTCTCCCTCATCGAGACGACGAGGGAGACCATCCGCCCGGAAGAGGACGCCGCCGAGCAGGAGCGATGGGGTAGGGTGTGGCGGTGGGTGGATCGGAGGCTGCGGGACTCGTACCTAGTAGAAGCGGTTGAGGATCTGATCTGGGTGGCGTTGTGGTGCGTGGAGGCGAATGCGGCAGCTCGACCAGACATTGACGTCGTGGCTGACAGAGTATCCAAAATCTTCTTGGACTCCAAGGAATGGGAGGAGAGGGTTTGGGTTCCGACAGACTTCTCGGTGTCCATAGGTCTGCGGTGAGAATAAGTGGTGGAGACGATAGTGCTTTGAAGTCCCATCCCGGCTCCGATCCGCCTCCCTCGGCCCCGTGGTGAGGTGTCGATGGTGGTCGGAGAAACAAGGAAAGAAAGGAAGAGAGAAACAGGGGATTGGCACTTTACCCTTGATTCAAGCCTTGGTCGCTTACCTCTGACAAAGCTCTAGGGTCTCCCCCTGGTGCAACGATACAGAGGCTCCGATGGCAACCAACATCGGCAGCGGTAGTTGGGAAAAGAGGAACAACCCAAAAAAAAAAAGAGTAAGAACATGGAGCTTTGTTTACATCTAAATCCGACGTCTCGTAAGTCTAAATCCAGGTGGTGGCAATAGCCCAAAGGTTAGAGAGAGGAGGGAAAGAATGGTTAGCAGCATTACCTTCGCCACTGGCAAGATCCTGTGCCCAAGATGCTGGCAAATTCCTCCTATAAGAAACTGAAAATCCAGCTTAATCGGGAAAAGCATTCAGGCCGGCCCGGTTGGGCTCGGGCTTGGCTTGTGCCGGGCTCGAGTTGGGCTTGGGCATGAGATTTTAATAAAATTTCGGGTCTAAGTCCAGCCCGAAGCCCAAAATTTCTTTTGGACTGGGCTCGGGTAGGGGTTTGGCCCGGTCCGACCTAACCCACTTCCAGCCCTAGTTGGAGCTCTGATGTTGAGCATAACTGATACATGGGGACCAGCCACAACCCTTGGTGACAAGCATCGGTAGTGAGAATGGATGAAGGAAAAAAAAAAAAAAAGAAAAGGAAGAAAGAGGGTCGGAATCAAATTAAAACAGGGGAATCATGCAATTTGAAGATTAGAGGTTCAGATGTTGAGGTGGCACAAAGATCAGCGTGGTGGGTAGTGTTCAGGTTCGAGACTGAGAGCGAAGAATTCTTCGACAAGGAGATCTAAGATCTGTAATGAGTAGTTGTTGAGAAACGAGGGTAGTCTTAAATAGTGATGAGATCCGGTGTCAGAGCCTTTCTTTATCTTTTTCTTTGCTAAAAAAAAATTTATCTTAGGCCCAATAAATCTTGGGCCAAGTGGTTTTTTTTTTTTGGGTCCAACGGGCTTCAGCTGATTTTTTTTTTAATTGAAATTTCTGATTTTTAGGCCAAGTGTGCCGGCCAAGCTAACGAAGCAGGTCAAGTGGACCTAACCCTGTTTCATTGTAAGTTATGAATTACAAACACTCCTATAATTAGAGGTTATCCCTCCGGTAGTATTTTAGGTTGCATTTGATGCATTATCAGATAATCCTGAAAGGTAATATGAATTGGTAATAATATAAATTATCGATAATACAGATTGTTATATTTGGTATATATAGATATTATTGTATGATATAAAATCAAATTTCTAAAATATCCATAAATTAAATTTATATTTTATTTATATTTTTTTAATATTTTATCTATTTATTAAAATATAATTTTAAATATTTTAAATTATAAATATATTAAATATAAATATTTTATATTTTATATTAAAATTAAAAAAAATATTTTTATGCTAAATAAATATAAAAAAATATATTATCTATTAAATATATTTAATAATATATTAAATATAATATAATATAATATATTTTTATAAAAATTATAAAATATAATTTATAATATAAATATTATATTAATAATATAATATAATATAATTAATATTTATATATTATAAACAAAAATTTAATGCAAAAATATATTATATTATATCAAATATAATATAATATAATATAATATATTTTATATTATAAAATATAATGTATAATTTATTTTGGGTTATATTATATTAATATTATAATAATATATAATATATTTTATAATATAATATAATATATTAAATTTTATAAAATAAAATACATATTATATTATAAAATTTATAAAATTATATTACATTTTATTATTATTATTATATTATATAATAATTTAATATAATAATATTATAGTATATAATATAATATTATTCTACATTATATGAATATAGTTTATTTTATTTGTAATATTATAAAATATATATTATATAATAATATACTATAATATAATGTAATATAAATTATATATTATATTTTATAATATAAAATATAAAATATTATATTATATTACATTTAATATAGTATAATATATTTAATATCATGTAGTATATTTATATTAAATATATTTACACATATTTATATATAATATAATATATATTTATATTTTATATTTTTATATAATATAATATATCATATTAAATTTAATAATATAATATATAAATTTAATATATTTAAATAATATATTAAATAATATTATATTATATTATATACTGTAATATTATTCTATTTATGATATTATATAGTTTATAATATATTATATTATTAGAGAGGGAGATAGAGAGGGTAATTGTAACAACCTGGAAAAAAATAAAAAAAATTTTGTCGGCCCGGCCTAGACCCACGCTTGGGTGGGCCATCACGCGGGCCAGGTGTGATGCAGAGGGCGCGCGGGCGAGCGGCAAGAAGGACCGCGCGGGGCGCGTGCGAGCGGGCGACGTGCGTGCGAGCGCGAGACGAGTCGCGGGCGACGCGCGGGCAGGTGCGCAAGGCGCGGCCTGGCCGGTTGCGGGCGCGCACGAGGCGCGGCCCAGGCCCACGCGCGCGGCGCGCACGGGCGCTGGGCTTGGCCCAACCGGAAGCTGCCATCGCGTGGGCATTTTCCACGCGTTTCCCGGGCATTTCCCAACTAGTTTCGCACGGTTCACTGCGGTCCATAGGCTTTCTGAGTGATCTGGACCGTCCAATCGCCCAATCGAATGTCTGAGATGAATCCGAGGGAGTTTAGGGTTGATTAGGTGCTTTCGGATTCGGATTTGGACGTGGTTTGAGGCGTCGATCTTCGATCTGACGCCCGGGAAGATATTTTGATGGTTTTAGACTTCTTAGGTTACGTTTGAGATGATTTTGGATTGGTCTTTCTCCTCTTTTTAACTAGGACGTCGATAGGAAGCAGGGAAGAGCCTGCAGAGAGCCAAGAAAAGAGGAGAAGAGAGAGAAAGAGAAGGGAAAATAGGAGAGAAGAAGGAAGAAAGAGAAAGAGGAGAAGAGAGAGAAGGGGAGAGAGAAGGGATTTTGGTTTGGAAGATGAGGAAAGAGAAAATCAGGGGAGGAACCTTCTTCCTCAAAATTTGTAAAACTAGGATTTGGATTGAATGAATTTATTTATTATAGTAGGAGATCAACCTTTTGAGCACGAAGGATTTGGATGAATTTCGGGTATAGATTGATACCGGATATCTGGGATTAGCAATTGAAGGTAAGGATTCTGGACGTGATCATCAGTCCATATATTATTTTACAAGGCATGATTTTGATCCGAGTACATGAGCATTGGCATGCATGATTTATTGTTGCATGGTATAGTTGGGTTTTTATGAATAACAATATGACTATGGTTGTTATTATTTTATATTTCTGGATATTGTGTTTATCGGATAAAAAATTACTTTTGATGGATTGGACCGTAATGCCGGTCATCGAAAGATTTAAGATTTCAGGTTTGACATCGTGATATGATTTGATAAAATGATATGGATGGTTAAAGTGATAACGGTATTTGAACTAGCCATGGATCTAAAGTTTTCGGAGCCACGGGTTTCGTACGAAGAATAGCCGGCCATGGGCGTTTAAAACATGGGACAGCCAGAGTCACGGACTTTGTACGTGAGCTAGCCTGGCCATGGGCTTAGAATACATAGTTGATAGTGTGGTTGCCAGTCATGGGCGTTGCATGACAATGGCTAATCCATAACCCTAAAGAAGAGGAAAAGTTAATGAAAACATATAAAAGAAATATAATGTTATGAAAGGTTTTTTGATATTCTTGATATGTGATTGATTTTTTTTTGGATTGTGTGATCGAAGAATTTATCGTTTCCCGTTATATGATTAAGATATTGCTGCTTTTAGTTTTTATATTAATACTGGTGTGATTGTGAGGGAACTTTTCTGGACTGTAGAGCTCACAACCTACTTTCTTCTTTCAGAGTCATGCGGATATTCGGGTTTGGTGATGAACGAGATTTTTTGAGGTTGGTGACTCTTGTGTACCCAGGCCTTGCATGATCTCTAGAATAAAACCTAGAGTTTGTGCGGCCAGTCACGTAGCCGATTCCGGTACTGGATTCGGGACGTGACAGTAATATTATCCAAAAAATTGTTTGAGAGGTAGTAATCTAAATTACTATCCCTTTGAAAGATAGAGAGGCAATCCAGATTACTATATTATATTATAAATAGATTGCTATCTAAAAAAATATATTAAATATAATAATATGATATAATTTTATTAAATTACTAATAATTTTGATAGATTGCATGCTATTAAATACAATCTTAGCCTTTTAAGTTAGTGAAGATGGGATTCGATGTCAGATGAATGGCAGGATCGCACTAGGATTATTAGAGAACCTTTAATCTAATTGGGTTCAGATGTCAGGATTAGAGGGATTTAGAGATTAGTTTGGGTTAGGGTTTGCTATACATCACATCAAAATTCCTCAGTTTTCGAGTCAAAACGGAGGTTACCGTTAGCGTGATGTATACTTGACCCACACGGAGACGTCGTTTTGGGAATTTGGGATGGTTTTATTCGAACTCGTATAAATAAGCGTTCGATACTTGATAAAAATAATACCGCAGCAACGTGCGAGCCGAGAAAACTCTTGGCAGCTCCGGATGGACTTCAAGCGGATGAAGTTGTCCGATTCCATGGCCGCCGGCGCCGACGAAGCTCGGGTCAATCCACCCCTCCAAACTCCCTCCTTTTTCTTCTTTTTTTCTTCGAATGCTCTCGCAATTTTTCGCTGTTTGGTTTCGTTTTTTCTCTTCCTCCACGGATTCTCTTGCAAACTATTCGATGGAAGGATTGTCGTTTGAATTCTGATGGACGAGGTGAGAAATTTGGGTTTTCATTTTTATTTTGGTTCTGCTTAGAAGGAGAAGGGTAGGAGCGGTGGATGCCCATTAGGGTTTGTGGCGATGACTCTGATATAGAGAAGATCTGTATTACGATGCATATCGGCTTCTAAGTTTTAGATTCGATGGAAATTTGGAACTTTTGGATTGAATTCAGGGGAGCTATATGATGACATGTGCAAAGAAAAAATTATTGAAAAAAGAAAATATGTTCTTCGGTGCATATGATTTGTTTCTACATAATAAAATCATCGATTCACATATAACAATTTTGATTGCTAAATTCTTGTTGGAAATTTAGAAATTTGAAACTTTGGATAGTAATCAGGACTGTTATTGGATCAGTTGTAAATTAAAAAAATGGTGGATGAGTCATGCGCCTCATACTGATTTCTCGTTCAAACTTAAGGTTACCTCCTCCCCTCACCATTCTGATAATCGGACATGTTCAATTCACACAGTTGCATCTTTGGCTTCTTCGCTCCTATGCTTACTTCTTAATGTAATTGCTCATGCTATATGTGTTTCTATTTGACAAGTTAGTAACTGAAATATATCTACTCAAATAATTTCAGACTAAGCTTGCAGCTATTGCGGAAAAGCTTGGGCGAAAAATTTGTGTCTTCAGAAGTTCAGCAAACTCTCTGGCATCACGTGTGGTATCTGCCACTTCTACTGGTATCCTCCTCCTCTAGTATGTTTGTTATACCAAATCTTGGTTTTTCTCCTTCTTTATCGACATGGATTCTAGGAACAACTTGATAATATTTTGCTAATGTTGGATACAGTCTAGGGTTTCTCAGCTTACATGCAATGAGACTTACATGTTTAAGACTGCCTATGTCTATATTAACTTTATAGGTATTCAGATTATCAGCTGCATTTTGGATCAGGTCCTTAGTTGTCTACTTATATTATTTGTTTAAATTTTGCAGCAGAAGAACTGGAGGATGACTTTTATGATCTCACTCCAGAGGATTATTATCAACTCATGTCAGATAAAGCAGGAGGTAATTGTATTGACAATAAAATTTATTTGTCCCTTTCCTTATTTCTAGTATTAGTTGGTACTGGTCTCACAATATTTTTACATCCTAGTTTTCAATTACAAATTCAATATTGGCTCTTTTTTTTCCAACTTTCGGCTGTTACACTTTTGTTAATTAAGTCAAACCTTGAACAGTCCAATCTCAGATTTTGAAGACCCGGAAAACTCGAGAAGCAGAGGCAGCTGCTCGCAGGGCAAGAATAACCATGGTGCTCCAAAATTACTTTAGTGTCATCCTCTTGTTTTTTAATGCACAACAAGCACATTGTTTTGACATGCTTTCTTAATTTTTGAAGACTCTAGTTGATAACACAACAGTCTTTTCTTCTTTCCTGAAATTTATGTTGCCTACACATGCCTCGTATTATTGATTGTCTTTTTCTAATCATATATTAATATTTTTTCTTGTCATAATTTTTTTTTTCTGTTCCACGCTCGTTTAATTTAAGCATTGATGGCATTTATTTTCTAGATTGGAAAGTGTTGTAATGGCATATAAGTAGGCAATTTTAGGCTCCATTTGGACATTTTATCTTTATATATTGGGATTTCTTGTTTTCCTTTGTTCACATAATTAGAATTCAAATGTTGAGCTTTTCTGGGATGCCTATCTTAGTTTTAGGAAAGGAGAGAGTAAAAGAAAGAAAAGGGAAAGAGATCATGAATTTGAAAAGTTATTCTCTTTACAGAAATTTCCATTCTGCAATTCTAGTGCTCTTCTAATTCTCTAAAACTCAAATTATATTATATTCACTGAACTTGCAACTTTCTCCATGACCATGCAAAGTCATGTGTTTTACTTGGTGGGTTTCTTCCTAACACAAATGCAAACATTTTGGACCTGTTCATTGCTTGTATGCTTTGTGCATATTCTGAAGATGCATGTTTTAGCCTGTGTACTAAACATGAGCTTCACCTCAACTTGCTGCTTGGCCTGTTGCAGCTGAGGCATTGGTAAGTTGGAGGGCCTTCTAGTACTAACCCATTCAAGCTCACTAAAACACACAAACACAAACATGCAGCACCATAGATGTTGAAATCTAGCAAGGCATCCATCCTATTTGGTCTTTAGAACACATGGTTTCAAAATATTGTGCTTTAAGAACTTGTCTGAGTTCCATCCCCCAAGGAAATAGGCGGTGGGTGGGTGAAGAATTATTGTAAAAGAGAGGACATGTATGAGTATAGCAAAATATTTGATTGCTTAGAAGAAAAATGACTTGCTAAAAAGCATCACCTATAAAATAAATTCTTGGTTAAATTAAAGAAATTATTTAGGAGAAGGGAAAAAAGGATAACAATCAAAGGTACCCATAAAAGAATTGTTGGGCATGGAGAAATTTCTTGAGAGAAACGTTTATATCTTTTCTTTGTAATAATTATCCCTCGATCTATTGCCGAAGTTTCCAGGTCTTGTTATTTGGAGTCTCGAAAATCCTACAACCTGTATGGTGTTTGATAGTGATACAGATACTTGTATTAAAATAATGTGGGTGTAATGTAATCGTTGCAAAATTTGTAGACCAAAGGGTACGTCTTTGCTAGAGAGCAAAAGGTATCTCACTTTATGAAAGGCCACATATTCTGAAGCTTTAACGTTGGTTCACCCTTTCAAGATCAGAAACCTCCTTAGCAACTTATTGAGAAAAATCTAGGTGTTGAATCCATGATATTCACTCCAAAAGTGTGGTCTAGGTCGGTATAGGTAACAATTGAATGTTTGCAAGATGCTGCAGGTTGGTGATCTGATCTTTGAAAATGGCTTACCCTTTTGAAGTGACTCAATATTTTGGGCATCAGATTAGAAATCCAAGAGCCTGTTAACATTCTCAGTCTCCTTAGCATGGATAATCTTATTTATCTATTAATTTGTTTGGTTTTGGAGAATACACTAAAATGTAGATTTTATCTATTAGTTTTCTCTCTGTTTTTTTTCTTGGGGGAAGCTTTTTTTTTTTGGTTGGGGGGGGAGGGGTGGGGGGAAGAGAAACTAGGATGGAAGGAAGGTGATGGTGGGAGTGAACCTAGGCCACTGGAATAAGTGCCCAGTGATTTCACCAACCAAGTTGGTAGGCACCCTCCCTCAAGAAGAATTCTTGTTTGTGGTTTTTTCTGAAGTTGCAATTTTAAGAAAAGACTTTAGTTTTTTTTTTTTTTTTTTGTGTTTGTGCATGGAACAAAAAGGAAACAACAAATTTATTTTGTCATATTATTGTGATATTGTGTGACATTTGAAACACATGGTTTGTGATATTGTGTCCTGACTGGAAGGTGGCATTATATGCATGGCAAGTAGGAAGCATATTCTGGAAGTAATTCCCATTTGATGGTTTAGGTTGTCAGAGAAGCTTGGAATGATCAATTGCTTGAAGAAACTAGTAGTATTGAGAAGAATGTGCTATCCAGATGGTCAGAAACAATATTATGCTTTTTTTTAAAAAAATTCATTTTCCCCCCTTCCAGGTGCTAGTTGAAACCAACTTCTGAGGGTAGCTTGTTGGATAACTGGAGTTTTTGGAATTGGTGGGACTATTTACCATGCTAATAAAAAAAGTTCTTGTTTTCTATGACTTTGAAAAATGAAAATTTCAATGGAGCAGAGGCTAAGCCATGCTAATGCAGAAATGAAGAAATTCAACTTGTATCTTGTGATCCTACAAAAATGAAAACATATATCGCTTAAAGGAATCATTTTTTTAATTTCATTTTGTTGGTAGCCGTTGGTGGACTGTGATTCACATTTAGAGTAGGCTAAGATCAAAGCACGTGTATGGAGATTCTTGCTTTGAATATAATGCCTTGATTGTTTCATTCTTGCATGTTGTCAAGCTAGAATGGGCATTTCAGCATCATTTACTAAAGGCAGTTCGGAAATTTATTGCATTGTTAGAAACTTCTTCCTTGAAGTGTTTAACCGGTCTGCCCATCCTTCATCATTGGGGAGTGTTCATTGTTATTCTGTTGTTTCAGCCATTTGGTGAAATGCCTCATATAACCTATGGAAATGTGTGTCCATCAAGGCGGGCGTGTTTCCTGTAGTTATGGAGTATCTAATATTTGTAGGCTGCTTTTTGGAATTTTTGGGATTAGATTTGTTCCATATCACCTTTTTTATTTATTCTTTTTTTTTTGGAGTCAAAGGGAGGATGGCAGTGTCAAGTTTTAGTTTCCTTACTTTTGATTTGTGTAATTCATTTTTAAATACCTTCATGATTTTGCAGGCAGTAATCAGGGTTCGCTTCCCCGATGGCTGCATTCTTGAGGCAAATTTTCAACCATCCGAGAAAATTCAAAGTTTGGTAGATCTTCTTAGTCAAGTAGTTGCTCAACCAGAGTTGCCATTCTATTTGTGTAAGTTTCGTCTAATTCTTACATAGAAATGTGTGAAGAATGCAGTATTTTCTTACATAATTCATGGGGTCTATATTTTTATCCACTTAGAGTTTGGCAAGTGCAACCCACATGAGGCGTACTTTGGATGTTTATGATGATCCTCTCATATAGGTTTATTATTTATGTAATTTAATAAATACATACCTAATTTGGAGAGGTCATTACTTGATTTTGTTCATGACAATCTAGGGTCCTAGGAGGGGTGAGCTAGGGGCAGACAACCATTGACATTTTTTTTACACAAAGTGGCTGCCCCAGGACTCAAACCCATGGCATTTTGCTTGTTAGCCTAAGCCTATACCATGACGCCAAGCAATGGCCCTCCTTAGCTAAGTTTCAGAGGTGCATTTTTATATTTTGTTGTCAAAGTAACAAATGAACTATGTAGGGCATATTAATTAAGATAATACTGGTTTTGTACCAACACTTGCTCTTCAGAGGCTACACAAAGTTATGATCCAGAAATCAAAGAGAAAAAGAGCACGCAAATCATGGAATTAGATATTTACTTGTTTATGCAGTCATAACATAAGAAATCCTAGACTATAAAAGAACTGGTTTGTTTGGTAAAAGACACTAAAAGAAATTCTCATACACACACAGTCCATTTAAACTTCAAGTTTGCTATATTTATCATTGTTTAATTGGATCAAAACTTCTTAAATGCTAAATATTCTAAATGACTATCTTAACTTAACTAATACAAAAGTACAAAAAGAAATATTTTGTGAAGTTATCATGTACCCTGTTGGGCTCATTTGAAACCTGGAATCATTCTGGTAGATTATGAAGGAACTCAAATCATGTGGCTGTTTCTAGCACTATTTATTTATTCTATATTAACAGTACTAGAAAGTTACATTGAGTCATAATTAATGCTTTGGTGAAACTTAGTTGGCTGTCCTTTTAGCTATGCTATTTCTGTGTTTCATGCAGCTGCTTTACCAAGTTTCATGGTTTTTCAGATACAACTCCCCCAAAAGAGCGAATTAGAGATATGTCAAAGGATTTCTATTCAGCTGGCTTTGCTCCTGGTGCTATTGTTCATTTTTCGTATGATTTGCCAAAAGGTCAGCTCTTGTCTTATTTTGGTTGTATGTAAATTCTGATATAATGGTTTTTCTTTTATTCATATATGATTAATGCTATTAATTTATTGTTATCACTTCGTTACATAATCACCATAGTACTTAAATGAGTAAGTAGTAGATAAGGCTTTAGCATGTAACTGTGCTAGTGTGGCAAATTTATTGTCAATATGTCATGCACGATTGCTCATATGAAATTGGCTTGACAATAAAGAGAGAAGCCATTACCTCGTATTGTAATATTTCATATGTGATGCGGGACAGATGAGATGTAACCTGATTTATTGGAAAAACAGTGAAAAACCCAAACAAACTAGGACCGTGGGAGGGCTAAGAAGCCTCCCGGGACTAGGGCGAGCTGACACTAAAATCTAAAATAGCTGAACTCTTTTGGTTTTCAGTTTTCTTGGTAGAGAAACATGGGATGGAGGATAGGAAACATGGACACTCTATGACTGATGACTCACCTTCACGGAGAGACGTCGCACCTCTAGGGCATCTCACCCACCTCACTACATGTAGTCTAGGGTGTCCTACCCATCTCACTACACGCGGAGCCTAGGGCATCCTACCCAAATCGCTACCTGGGGCCGTAAAGAAAAATCCCTAGACCTAGAGGGGGACTCGATGGAAAAGGAGGATAACTAGGGCCTCGCGCCCCTCGACGCTCGCATGCAAGCGAAGGAAGTGGGGTCCCACATCCCTCGAAATCCGCAGGTGAAGGAAAGACGGGCCTCAGCCCAGAACCAGAACCCAGGGAAAACCTAAAAATTTATATCAAAACTTAATTATTACAGGGGGAGAGGGGGTCTTTATATAGAAAAACCAAAACCCTCGCTTGGTCTACAAGAAACCCAAAAAAGGAGAAACAAATTACATCAAAATCCGTGCTACATCAATATTGGTGCTGATATGCTCTGGGAAGCGAGTTGGCTTGATGATCTGCTCCAGAAAGCGTGTTGGACTAAAAAATTGGATTGCTCCGAAATCCGTGCAAAATTTTCTCGCGGCCATGCACAGGGGAAGATGATCTCTATCGAGCACTGGCGGACGGGGCTGGCGGACGACGAGCGGCGAACGGCCGGTGGCGGGCTGCAAGCGGGGCGGCGGCATGGGGGGGCACGGCACGTAGCATGCTGTTTGGTCTCCCACAGCCGTGGGAGACCCCCTGGGTGCCGGCGTGGCCTCTGGCGGACGAGCAGGTGGCGGACCGGTTGCGGGCGGCAGCAGGCGGGCGGCGGTGGCAGGCGACGGCGGTGGCGCAGGGGCGGACAGATGCCTCCCGCGTCCGTTTGTCTTCCTGCGGGCATGAGGCCCAAGGGCGCCGGCGAGGGCGGCGACGGCCAGGCGTGGGCCCTGGCGGACGGTTGGCTGGCGGCTGGTGGCACGTCGGCGGTGGCAAACGGCGGCGGTGCGTGGGCGGACGGACGCCTCCCGCGTCCGTTCGTCTTCCCACGAGCGAGGGCGGTGGCGCCAAATTTCCGGCGAGGGCGGGGCCGGCGGGGGGTCGGGTGGCCCTGATCCGGGGCCGACGGGGTGGTGGACTAGGGTTTTGAAAATTTTTTAAAATCACGGGAAGAGGATGGAATAAGACTGGAATAAGGTGGGAATAAGATCGAGATAAAACTGGAATAGAGGGAATATGTGGAATAGCGGGAATAAGTAAAAATAAAAAATGCGAAAAAATAAGAAAAATGGCAAAAATACCCGGACCTGCCCTGGATCCCCATCATTCTCCTCGACCGCGAAGAACTCGATGGAGTCGAGTTCGAAAAATGGAGCACACCCTAATCCACAACTCGCTCTGATACCAAACTGATGCGGGACAGATGAGACGTAACCTGATTTATTGGGAAAACAGGGAAAAACCCAAACAAACTAGGATCGTGGGAGGGCTAAGAAGCCTCCCGGGACTAGGGCGAGCTGACACTAAAACCTAAAATAGCCGAACTCTTTTGGTTTTCAGTTTTCTTGGTGGAGAAACATGGGATGGAGGATAGGAAACATGGATACTCTAGGATTGGGGACTCACATTCACGAAGAGATGTCGCACCTCTAAGGCATCTCACCCACCCCACTATATGTAGTCTAGGACGTCCCACCCATCTTACTACACGCGGAGCCTAGGGCATCCTACCCAAATCGCTACCTGGGGCCATAAAGAAAAATCCCTAGACCTAGAGGGGGACTCGATGGAAAAGGGGGATAACTAGGGCCTCGTGCCCCTCGACGCTCGCATGCGAGTGAAGTGGGATCTCACACCCCTCGACACCCGCAGGTGAAGGAAAGACGAGCCTCAGCCCAGAACCAGAACCCAGGGGAAACCCAAAAATTTATATCAAAACTTAATTATTACAGGAGGAGAGGGGGCCTTTATATAGAAAAACCAAATCCCTCACTTAAAGCGGGTGGCGGACGGGGCTGGCGGACGACGAGCGGCGGATGGCCGGTGGCGGGCTGCAGGCGGGGCGGTACGGGGGGGGCATGGCACGCGTGCCATTTGGTCTCCCACGGCCGTGGGAGACCCCCTGGGAACTGGCGTGTCCTCCGGCGGATGAGCGGGCGGCAGACCGGCGACGGCGGCGGGCGACGGCGGCGCAGGGGCGGACGGACGCCTCCCGCGTCCGTTCGTCTTCCCGCGGGCGTGGGGCCTAAGGGCGGCGGCGAGGGCGGCGGCGGCCGGGTGTGGGCCGGCGGATGGTGGGCTGGCGGCCATTGGCAGGTCGGCGGCGGCGGCGATTGGGCGGACGGACGCCTCCCGTGTCCGTTTGTCTTCCCACGGGCGTGGGCGGCGGCGCCAGATTTTCGGCGAGGGTGGGGCCGGCTGGGGGTCGGTGGCCCGGATCTGGGGTCGGCGGGGCGGTGGGCTAGGGTTTTGAAAATTTTTTAAAATCACGGGAAGAGGATGGAATAAGATTGGAATAAGGTGGGAATAAGATCGGGATAAAACTGGAATAGAGGGAATAGGTGGAATAGCGGGAATAATTAAAAATAAAAAATGCGGTAAAATAAGAAAAAATGGAAAAAATACCCGGACATGCCCTGGATCCCCATCAATATGTTTTTCATTTTTGGTTATTTCTAATGTTTAAGAAAAGCTAATCATGATGCCTTTTCCTGTCATTATGGCTTTTTCATGAGGAAGATATATGAGCACCTAATCTATGTGAAAAGCTTTTTAAAATTTATCATATATCTAAAATATTAAATATTAATCATGTATATTTACATGAAGGATGGGCCTTGGTGCAATAGTAAGGTTGCTCTACTGCGATCTAGATGTCATGGACCTGAAACATAGAAATAGCCTTTCTGCACAGAGGTTAAAGTTGCATGCATCTGATTCTCCCTGGACCCTACAGTAGTGGGAGCCTCATGCACTATGATACCTTTTTTTAGCCATTTGCATTATAACTCTTGCAATGAGATGCAATTCTACTTGTTTACTGGAACATCCAGCAACATGAAAAGAAGGTAATAAGGGGAAAATTTTGGTACTCTTGTTTTCTCAGCGGCAGTTAAAGAGTTTGTGCCCTTGAGCATATGCTATAATATGTGTATAGGCTACACTGTGGGGATACTTTACCACAAATTTATTTGATAAGAGAATGCCCTAGTGCCCTGATTGCTAGAGAATATTTCATGAACTCGTCATACCAAGGTTTGCCAAATTGACCTGAACTCGCATGGTGGGTACTAAATGAAACAAGTGCAAAATTGGGTTGGTTTGGCCTGTTGGTTTGGGACTTAGTGTGAACCAGCCTGAGTCGTGGTTCTACTTGGCATGGCTTGATTCAATGCCTCTCGTGTGTGAAAAGGGAGAAGGCCATGGGATGTCATTTTCCTCTCTTCAAAAATTGTGAAGAGAAGAGTAGGTTTTGTGAGGATGAGGAAGAAGATGGTCGTTGTTTTTGTGCTAAAATCCAAGCCAAATTAGATATAATCCTCTTCATTCTCTTCATTTTCCACTTTTTTTTTTCAATTTTTATGCATAAAATAGTTTGAAAGGTAGTAAAATCAGGGAAATTGTGCCAAAATTTTGTTATTTTGGATTCATGATCTGTTATAGATTTAAGGGTATTCTGCCCATTGAAGAAGAAATTGTGATTTTTCATTCATCGTGTAATTTTTAGATTAAAAATACATATTTGATTTAATATAGTAATAGATAAAATAATATTCAAAAATTTAAAAATAAATGGTAGCATGTTTGGGGTTATGCATGTTACTTGCTATCTTATTGACAACAATTTGTTTAAATTTGATTATGGCTACTGGAACTTAAGTTTAAATTTAAGAATAAACTTCAAAAATAAATGGTCATTGAGACATACTCATAGGCTGAAAGGAAATGTAGTATCCTTGGTAGGTTGCCATTTCATCCAAATAAAAATTTATTTTCATATATTGAGGGAAGTGGAAACAACTACATATACGGATCATTGAAGATGGGCTTGCTTGCATAATCAAGAAAAGATCTAAATATTATTTTTTTATTAAAAATGGTTATAAATATATATATATATATTTAATTTCAAGATCCTGATGTCTACAAGTAGGGGTGGTAATCGGGTCAAGTCGGGTATAAATGGATCGGATTAGAGATGAGTTGATTTAAAAAAATTTCAACCTGAATGCGACCTGTTTATCAAATAGGTCAAATTTTAAAATCCAAACCCGACCTATTTAATAAATTAGGTTGCCCGATTCGACCTGTTTATAACTTGTTTACAAGTTAGGTTCAAAAACAGTGATCCAACCATTTCCAATCCAGTTAAAAAAATAAAAATAAAAACCTACCTCTTGAAGACTCGGACTTGATCCTTTCTTCCACCACTGTTGCATCGCCCATCGCCATACAAGCCTTGGAGATGAATCAGAAGACTGCGGATGAGCTCCAAGAACTCCAGCATCGACAGAGTGGCCGGGGGTGGCGAGGGCCAGAAGAGCTGCGGCCGAGAGAGCTCGGAGGGGGGGGGGGGGATGATGGAAGAGGGAAGGGAGGGCTTCGGCAGACCACGAGCAAGCCATGGAGGGGGATGGTGATGGGTGGGGGCAAGGGAGAGATCGGAGGAGCTCGGGACGAAGAGAGGGGGGACACGCCGTGTAGAAGCCATGGACTAGGAGCCGGGAGGCAGGCCATGAGCCACTGTAGGAGGTGACTAGCGAGGGGAGGGAGGCTCCGATGGGTTGGGTGAGGGGCTGAGGGGGTAGAGGAGCGGCATCGCCATGAGCAAGCCATGGAGGGGGTGATCAGCGAGGGAAAGGAGGGCTTCAGTGGGTCGAGTGAGGGGTTGCAGGGACAGAAGCGGCATCACCGGAAACAGGCTGTGGAAGGGGGATGATGGGCAGGGGAATGGGAGCACTCGAAGAAGCTCGGGGCTATGGGAGGGGGGATCCATGGGGGAGGGGAGCGTGCGGAGAAGCCTAAGATGGAGGGAGGGGGGCACATGGGGGAGGGCAGCACGCGGAGGAGCCCGGGATGGAGGGAGGGGGAGGGGAGGAGTCTCGAGAGTAAAGGATGAAGAGAGGTGGGAGGACTGGATGAGTTACGAAAGCGAACGAAAAAGAAAAAGAAAAAGAAAAAGGCATTTGCTCGCATGTCTGCCCGTGATTTGTGGACCCTCTATACGAGGTCCACGATTATGTGGATGGCACGACAGGCATGATTTAAATTTCAAAGGAACGAGTTTTTGGCAGAATGGAATCTCTTTTCAATTTTAAATAGATTATGTTATAATTTAATTTTTTAAAAAATAATAAATAGGTTTTGCAGGTTGAAAATTTTAAGCTTGAACATGATCCGTTTTAATAAATGGGTTAAATGAGTTGACCCATTTATGACTTGAACCCGTTTAAGTTGAACCTAAACCTATTTAAGACGGATCGGGTTGGATCATATTTTGCCACCCCTATCTACAATTCAATTTGATATATATTTCCAAGCTCAAAAATATGCATTGTCTATGTTTAATTATTACAGTTTCATCCATTAAGCAATTATACAGTCTCCTAGGACCAATATAAAATAAATAATATAAAAATATCCTTAAAATCATAATTCAGAGATTCATAAATCTTAAAATAACCTTAAAAGCTGCAAATTGATAGATAAAAAAGGGGGCAAAAAACTGCAATGACCGTATGCTTCTATGTACCAAGTGTTGTTACTTGGGTTGGGTACCAGTCATGACCAGGACGGTCCCAGTACCAAGATTGCAAACATTGCTTTATACTATGGGGTTCTTGACACATTGGACAATTGGACATATGGTGACATTCCTGAGGGCTTCATATCGTTAAACCATTATGGATCATATTTCGACATCAGCACTTCTCACTTGTAATAAGTGATCTGTATGTTCAACACTAAATCTAGAAAGTGTCTTGTTATTTTTTTATAATGCATTCTGACATAGATCCATCTAAATTGTGAATTTGTCAGTGAGCTTTTGAACGTTCCATCTGAGATTCTTTTAGGCACCTTGACGCTTAGGTATCACATTTATAGGTGATTTTGTTATCAATTTTTTGTGCTGAAAACTTTAATCTTATGTATGTTTATCAAGAAGTCTTATGTTTGTTTTTTGTTACTGTTCATCAAATATGTTAATGCTGTTTTGTTCTTTCTGTTTCAGAGTCCACCAGTGCAGTGACAAATAAAGGGCCTTATCTTCATGATGATATCTTGTCTTTGCAAAAGACGGTTCCTATTCTGGAACACGTTGATCTAAATACTTCTAAACCAGAACATGTGGTGGAGAATTCTCCTGTTGTATTCAAGCCTAAGCCTGTCATGAATAAGTCAGCTAAGCCAAGATGGTTAATACTTTAACCTCCATCCATGCAGGTTTCTACTTCAACTTTTATTTACTAGTGATCAGCAAATGGGGATGAACTGAAATTACTTTATTCTCCAAAGATGGCTTCAAGAATCTTTTAAAGTTGATAAATGCCAACTTCTCTTTTCTCTTTACTTTCTTCTACTTCTTCTTCTTCTTCTAGAATACATCATACTAGCATCAATTTCTTTCTCAACACACTATGTGGAATATTGTATCAGAGAATTGTACACATATGAGTTATTTTGTAAGATATTACATGTTATGTTGCCTTTCGTGGCATTCTTCTTCTTTGGGGTAAAAAGAATTAGATCTATGCAGAGTATCTTTTTGCTCAGAAGAAGGTGAGAAGGACATCTGTGTGTTGGGAAAAGTAAGGGAGATGAAAAGCCAATGTGGTGTCATGTTGAGATGAAAATAAAATTATGGCTAAAAACTATGAAACCAAGGATTGATGAAAAGTTTATTTTCCAGCTTTGCTAAACTAGGACTTGTTTGGTGAGGGTTTGATATGGTAGGGGAGATTATGACATGGGCAATGCATGTTTATTCGTGACCATTAGCAGCCTCTAGGAAAATTTATAGCATGCACTGCATTTTCCAGCATGGCCGTGCATGCCACCAATGAGTGAGGCAGACCCATGTGGGCCAATAACCGAGATGAGCGCATGATGAATGGAACCTATGCCAAGGTGTCTTGGTGATTGTTTGCATCCACAGCTGAGCATGCAGTGTAGGCAATAATTTCTTGACTTTTAGTAACTTTGCTTTTCATGTCCAAAAGTATGCATACCCATTGTGGATCATACTAGAATTTAGCTTGCCTAGTCTGCTATCAGGTATAGCTTATTGTAGGATACAGAACAATGGTCTGTTTACCCTTTTATCTCCAAAAGCTGGTTTACAACAGTAGCTAAAACTTCTAAGGTCTTCTTGGCAAAAAATTGCATCCATATGGAACTTTTGTATCTCATGTTTGATATGCTCTTTACTTTTGTTGTCCTGTAGCATGTATTGCTTATTTGCTGAATTTTTATATGACACAAATCTCATTCTTTTTTCCTTGCTGTCACAGGTAACCTTTTGTCAATCACAACCACTGGTATGTGACCCATCTCAGCACGGTGGATGATGCAACTGGGGATAAGGAAACCCTAAAACAGAGGATGGAATTTGGACCTGCGATGTGTGTGAAATGTAAAATGGAAGCCCAGATCCCGTCATCTGATTAAAAATTATTTTTGCCATGAAAGAACGGAGAAAAAGTTTTATGAGATGGCGTATCTTAAACTGGGATTCTCGGTTTCTATATTACAGACATTTCTTTTAAAAAAAATTCTTGGGTTTGCTCGATTTCTTTTCTCATGTGGGATCATATGAGACCTTTGAGCATCTAGACTGATGGATGACGGATGGTCAGGGGAGTTATACACACACACACATTTTTTTGATGACCGTAATTTGATGAACATATTTGACTTTGATGGATGTTGATGGATAGATCTTTACCGGAGCTCGTTCCTTCCATAGCAAAAATATTCTTAATCTCTTGCATGGCCAGTCTGTAAATTGGTTTGGAGGAGCAAGAGCTTTTGTAGCAAGATCAATCTTTTCTTGCACCATGCACAATGGCCGATTCCTACCACCTCTCACTGGTAAAGGATAATTGTGGAAAATGGAATGTTGTATATATTTTGCCATGATGAAAATTTGGAAAGTTGAGAATAGAATGATCACAATGCTTTAGCTATGGTTGTTGCCTATTTTGTTCTTGAAAATAATTTTAAAAATTTTATTATGTATGTATGCATGCATAAAGTTATTTCATTGTATAATTATGTAAAGAAGTAAAAATTTGTAATATCTTTATGATGACGAGCTTTATATGGTCTCTTTAGCTTGAACACTTTCTGGATTGAAATTCTATGTGCTCCTTTCATGTTCATGACAACCAATTACAATATAAATTCATCAATGCTTGATAGCTTGATCTTTACATGCTTGGATATCCTTAAGCATTAATTTATATAATAGTTTACTTCTAAATTCTTTATTTAGATGTGTCACAGTGTAGATCAACAATCTTTAGAAGTAACATGGCTAGACCGCAAGAACACACAACTTGTCTACATAATGTTCATTTTGGTGGCAAGTCATTGCCCAAGATACCAAGCATGATCTAAACCAAGACAATAATGAGTAATATAATTGCTGATTTCTTACTGTAAATCTATATGGTTATAAAACAATCTCCATGTCTGTCTGTTGAACCTTTATTATGTTTCCAGGGCAACCATGTGTGGGGGACCGAGATAATCTTTAAGACTAGTTGCAGTCTATGGTCAAAAAGTAGTCCCTAAGGCTTAAATAAGTAGTTGCATCATGATCAAGGGTAGGTTTTTGTTTTTCTTGGAAGAAAATAATTAAAACATAAAGAGTACATGCTATCAAATCTAGATCAATTAAGTATCATTAAACTTGTAACAGGCCATCTGTGTTCAAACAAAACTAATGCACCAGATCTTATCAGAGCTTGCACCAAAAACAAATGAACCATAACCACTATTATTGTTATATATGGGCCATTAGCTTTCTAAGAGATAATTACATCTTGATGAAGCCGATAAGTATGTGACATTTATGTTCATAAATTAGCACTTTATAGTTTTATGCATTTGCAGTTCTCTGTCCTAATGGATCTATGTCATTAATGATAAATAGAAATTAAATGTTCTCAGAGATTTTAAGATTTTAGAAATTCAAAGAAAGTGTTAGAGCTATTTAAATTTTATGATGATTGGATGCAGATATGTTCATCATTATTTAATTGCAGAACCCCTGGTTGTTGATAATAAAGGATCATCATTATTTAATTGCAGAACCCCTGGTTGTTGATAATAAAGGACTGCCCCATCTTATGGAGAAAGTTTTCATGCACTTCAAAGATAAAAATTTTGCAATTTTTCTGTAGGTATTAAAAAAAGAAATATATGCTTGATTTGATGAACAGATCATATCAAGTTATACCAACAAAACGAACAACAAGGAAGTTTTTTTTTTCCCGGGCCTTAGACTGCAAATGGATTGGATTGATCCATGACCGAACCTGCTTAGACCCAGTTCTATCTATTTCAAAGAACTTATGGAGCCTAGTCAGGTTTTAAATATAAATCCATTCTATTTTCTTGGTTGAGTTTAGATTTATTGAATTTGGACCCGACTCAATCTAACCCGTTTAATTTTTGAGTTATGTTTGGATGTTCTATTTTATAACCCGATCCAACCTGAACTTGATATACTATTAGGATGTGAAACATTTTGAGCCTTTAGATAAAGTTTAAGACTTGTCTAAGTAATGTCTCTAATATAAAAAAAGATTAAAATTATTTTTATATCTAATTTATTTTGAAAATAATATTATATATTATCAATTTTATGTGGTCAATAGTATTTGACTATATAGTAATTTAAATGTAGTTGGCTATATTGGATCTGAATCCAATCTGGATCCGATTTGGATCCAAATTTTTCAAGTTAATCCGGTTATAGATGATACAATCTAATATGATATGCATGATCCGTTGGATAAAATTTTTTTGACCATAGGCATAATTCATCTTAATTTTTTATTTGATTAGATTGGGATTCAACATTAGGACTTGATCAAGATCAGGCTTACTCGTAACCCAATTTGATCCATCCCATTTGTACCCCAGCAGCATTTACGTACACAAAAAAAAATAATAAAAAAAGAAGAAAAAAAAATAGGAAAGGGGGAGGGGGAGAGGCAATATATATATATATATATATTTAGGGGTGGTGGTTTGGGGCAAAGACCTGTTTAAAAATACCATCACGTAGGAGGTTCCATGTAACCTCTAAAAAGAAACAGAAAACGAAAAACCACTAAAGGACAAAATAGATTAGGCTTGGATTTATTGAGCCTTTAGGCTTATCCTAGACTAACATGGATAAGCACGCACAACCCCCCCCCCCCCCCCCCCCCAACCCATAAAAATAAAAAAAAAAAAGAAAAAAAGAAAAAAGAAAAAGAAGAAGAAGAAGAAGAAGAAGAAGAAGAAGAAGAAGAAGAAGAAGAAGAAGAAGAAGAAGAGGTCATGATGCCTCCAACGGTACTTAAACGTACGCTTGAATAGTGATAATAAAGCTTGGATCCACGTTAATTCCGAAATTGAAGGTGCAAGAATAGTGATAATAAAGCAGTACTTCCGTTAGACGTGTATAAATATAAAACTTAAATAATAAAAAAAATCCTAAAAATGAAATTCAATAAAATAAATTATAGCAAAGGAAGTGAAGGATCAACTGAAAGACAAAACATTGTCAATTACCATGTTAAAAAAGAAAACAAAAAAATAAGACTTGAGAATTAAAAACATTAATTAAAAATTCAAACAACTAACATTTAGCCATCTAAAAATCTTGGTAACTCTTTTAGGCATATTGCCAGGTTTCGGGACAGCAACGCATAGCTCTGACTTGGACCCCTACGTATCAGTTCTGAGTACTCTGCTAATCTCTATTATTTGCATATAATTGCTTATTTTTGGACATGGTATCTACTTGAAATGCGATAACTTTTTTTAAATTTACCGAGATGCATTGCCGAACTTCGAGATAGTGGATGAACTTCTTCAAGTTAGTTGTTATATTCAACTCTAAAACCATGCTCCATCTTAGATATACGTAAATCTTAGGGTGGTTGAGTAGGAGGGTGTATGGTGCTACCTAGATGTTCCAATGTCTGGCCAGAGATTGAGGAGGGTGGATTGTGTTGCCGCCAAGATCGTCGTGGCTTGTAGCTGCTGTCTGCGCCGGAGTACGTGGCTTGGTACTCCTAGGAGGTCCCGTCTTGGCCGAACCTGCAAAAGACTGGGTTAGTGACCCGGGCCGGGGATTCCGGCGGGGGCACTTCGACAGTCAAGTCAGTGATGATCCAGGGGAACATGTCCTCCTGGTCGAATCCCTCTTGATGGGCTCCATGCTAGGAGGAGTGGATGGTGTGAGAACGAAATGAAAGTGTATCAGGAGGAAGATGACGACGGAGTTAGAGGGATTCTCTGCTTAACCACTCCTCCTTTGCCTGTTTTTTTTTTGAGGGGTGGTGGTGGTAGCTCGCCCTTATGGTTGAGCTTGCACTGATATTGCGTTATTTTCATGTTACCTCCCCCTCCGGGGGTGTCGATCGTTTTTTGTAGTTAAGGACGTGCCGTAGACATGTGCGGCGGGGTACCGTGCCGTAGATGGGATGTCTTTCCTGACATGCGGTAGGAGAAACTTCCATTCGCTCTGACATTCTCTCTGGTCGCCCCATTCTAGGAAGCTTGGCAGAGCCTCGATCCGAGGGCCGCCGCCCCCGGGATTCGCACCCTCTAGCTGGCCCATCCCTCTGGTAGTACGGGCGGCCGGTGGAGGGTGTGGCGCCTTAATCAGGGTGTTTCCATCCTTCCTGGTGTAAGTGGCGGGAAGGGAGTTATTGCGGTATGGTGGGCACTGCTTCGCGGTCCTTGGGTGGCTTACTGGCATCCTTGGGTGATGGTACTGTCCTCCCGCCTGCAGTCGCCTTTACCCGAGCTAGAGGCCGAGCAGGGGAGGCAGGGCTCAATCCGGCGGGGGACAGGTGGCGGCTCCGGCCCAGAGGACTCGACCTCAGAGAGAGACTCCACATGGCGGGTGAGGGCTGAGCTCGACTCCGACCACAGGGCTCGATCTCGAGGGGCTCGATCTGGTGGAGGACGAGTGGCGGCTCCGGCCCAGAGGGCTCGACCTCGGAGAGAGACTCCACGTGGCGGGTGAGGGCTGAGCTCGACTCCGACCACAGGGCTCGATCTCGAGGGGCTCGATCTGGTGGAGGACGGGTGGTGGCTCCGGCCCAGAGGGCTCGACCTTGGAAAAAGACTCCACGTGACGGGTGAGGGCTGAGCTCGACTCCGACCATAGGGCTCGATCTCGAGGGGCTCGATCTGGCGGAGGACGGGCGGTGGCTCCGGCCCAGAGGGCTCGACCTAGGAGAGAGAATCCACGTGACGGGTGAGGGTTGAGCTCGACTCTGACCACAGGGCTCGATTTCGAGGGGCTCGATTTGGCGGAGGACGGGCGGCGGCTCCGGCCCAGAGGGCTCGACCTCGGAGAGAGACTCCACGTGGTGGGTGAGGGCTGAGCTCGACTTCGACCACAAGGCTCGATCTCGAGGGCCTCGATCTGGCGAAGGATAGGGCTCGGTTCAGCGGTCGGCCCCATTGTTCCGAGGGAGCCCGACCCGGCCAAGGAGTCAGGCTAGAGAACCTGACACGGCGGTCTTCCCTGACGTGGCGTCTGACAGCTGTTCCATGTCAGCGATCCTGCCACGTCATTTGCTCTCCACTCTCAAGGCTCGTTAGTGCGCGGTGCTCGAGCCGAAGGGAGTAAATGCACTACTGACATGGAAAAGTGAAGATCCGGTGCAATGATGGCCACGATCACCAGCGCTTCGCGGAACGGTCCCCTAGGCCATCGCAGGGGTGCCACGTGGCCACGTCTGAGGAGTAGTTAATGCTGGTGCGGAATCCAGAGCGGCCAGGATGCCTTTTTCATCAATGGCCGACACGTGTCGGGGATCCATTGGCGGGTAACGGTACGGGTTTGACGGGTCTTTTCGAAGTGAAAAGAAATTTTTTATCCAAAACTTCTGCTCTTTCAAATCCTTCGCACATACTGCAGTATATGGACCCTTTCTTCTTCACAATTTGCTTATGCCTTTCCTCCCCCTAAGGAACCAGGTTGGTCTCCCTTCTTCCTTCTTCCCTTTACGGTAGGGTTCCTCTTCCGAGTTTAGGGCCTTCCGCAAACCGAGTCCAGTCCTTCTTCTTCCTAGGTCTTTCTTCTTCCTTCCTTCTCACAGGATGTCTCGTTCCGGTCCTGGTTTCCATCCTTCCCATCAGGGCGAAGCCGGTCCTTCTGTGCGGGGACCAGCATCTTCCTCCTCTGATGAGGAGTCGGAGGGGCCACGGTTCGAGTTCAGTAGGAGGCCGGCCCTTCCACTTCGCCCCGTGTCCATTAGGGAAACGGGGGTCGCTTCTTCTCATCCTTTTCATCCTCCTCCCCCACCCGAACCCGTTTCCGAGTTTGTCCGGTCAACAAGTCCCAGTGGAGTTGCTTCGACTATCTCTGTTGTGGAGCTGGGGACTATTCGGAATGTCTATGACATCCCACACTTTGTCCGGCTTCTGGTTCCCCTACCTGGGGAAAGGGTCACTTCGAGTGGCCCAGGCCGGATCACCTTCTACGAAGAGACCTTCTCGGGAGGGCTTCATTTTCCTTTCCACCCCTTTTTCATGTCCGTGCTGAGCAACTACCGCCTAGTCCCTACCCAACTGGTCCCGAACGCCATTAGGACTATTTTCTCCTTCATCATCTTTTGTCACGTCCACGGGTTTATTGCCCGGTTCTCTTTGTTCAGGGCGTTCTTTGCCCTGAAGCGCCACCCCACCGAGAATGGGTGGTGGTCCTTGTCTTCTTGCCTGAAGGGCATCAAGTTTGAACTCCCCTCTTCCATCAAGGGATGGAAGAGTAGGTTCTTCTTCGCCACCGTCGAGGGGGTTGACTGGGTCTGGAGTGATCCAGACCAGTCCCCCAACCGAATTTCTACGGTTGATGCGGTTGATCGAGATGACTACGAGCAGCTTCGCACTGCCCATATCCCTTCTCTCGAGGTTCTACTGTCGGAGCAGAACCTCTTTGATGCCAGGGTCGACCCGACGAGAGGGTCGGGTGAGTCCGGCTTAGGTCTTTCCTTCATATATATATTATTTTTCCTTTCTCTCTCTCTCTGTTTTTTTTGATCTCTTACATGGTGCAGATCGATGCCGAGGTCCTCTTTATCAGGGACTGTTGTCGGGACTGGCAGAAGAATGACCAGCAATGAACAGCAGAGGTCGAGTCGCTGAAGGCCGACCTGAAGAAAAGGATAGATGCTGACGGGGTGCTTGACCAGCGGGTCAAGGACCTCGAGAAGCAGCTCGCCAGTTCTGAGGGGCGAGCGAAGGGGCTCCAGGAGGGCCTCGACCGGGAGTTGGCACAGTCGAAGAAGAAGGCGGAGGAGCTCACCGATGCAGAGAGGAGGCTGGGTGTGTTCAACGCCGAAGCCTCCTGGTAGCAGGGGATCGCTCGATCCCTCCAGACCATGCTGACGGTGGAGAAAGAGAAATCAACCGCAGCTCTGAAAGTGGCGGATGAGGCGACCAAGTCGGCGGAGGCCGCTAGAAGTGAGGCCATCGAGGCAAAGAAGGAGGCTGAGGAGGCGGTCGCTAGGTACAAGGCTTCGGAGGAGTTCCTCGTCGAGATTCACCAAACGGCGTCGGACTCCTTCTATAAGGGCTTTATGTACTTGCGCCGTCGAGTGAGGGGTTTGTCCCTGATGAGGGTCGCAGCCGCCTCAGTTTCCCCGGAGCTTCGGGCCAGGAGACGGGTGTCGAGGAAGCCGTCGCTCCCGAGCCTTCTACGCCAGCCAAGGACGGAGCTGCACCACTCGAGACCAGAGCCGCTCAGCCAGAGGTCCCTGCGGATGGGACCTATCAACCTTGCGGCCCAGCTGGGGGGCCAGCCAGAGAGTAGTTCTTCTCCTTCTCTTTTGTACTTGAATTGGGTCGCCCGGCATGTCGGGGGCCCGGGGGTGCTTTGTAAAGACATTTTGTTTAATGAAAGTAAATTTTCGAACTACCTCGTCCTGTGCTTTCATTGCTTCTCTCCTCCTCCCTCCTTTATCTTCCTTTCTTTCTTTTTTCTTCTTCTCTCTCTTTTTTTTTTTTTGGAAGTATGTAGTGAGATCAGAGAGAAGGGTTCCATCTTGTCTTGGATCTGGTGATGAGGCTTCAATGTCGGCTAGTTGGGCTCAGGACTTGGGTAGTTGGGAGCAGCTGGGCTCAAAGATCCCCTGGCCGGAGAGCTAGCCCCAGTCCAAGGTGCCTGAGGGCTGGCTCAGGTCTTGGATGCCTTAGAGCTAGGCTCGAGACTTGGGTGCCTGAGGGCTTCTCAGGTCTTGGTGCCGGAGGACTTTTCTCCGGGCTTGGGTGCCTGAGGGCTTCTCAGGTCTTGGATGCCGTGGAGATAGGCTTGAGGCTTGCTTGGCCGGAGAGCTGGGCTTTGGAGTTGTTGATGTCTTGGAGCTGGGCTCGAAGACTTATTTGGCCAGAGAGCTGGGTCCGGGGTTGCTCGAAGACTTGTTTGGCCGGAGAGCTGGGCTCCGGAGTTGTTGATGCCTTGGTGTTGGGCTCGAAGACTTGTTTGGCCGGAGAGCTGGGCTCCGGAGTTGTTGATGCCTTGGTGTTGGGCTCGAAGACTTGTTTGGCTGGAGAGCTGGGCTCCGAGGTTATTGATGTCTCGGAGCTGGGCTCGAAGACTTGTTTGGCTGGAGAGCTGGGCTCTGGAGTTGTTGATGTCTTGGAGCTGGGCTCGAAGACTTGTTTGGCTGGAGAGCTGGGCTCCGGGGTTGTTGATGTCTCGGAGCTGGGCTCGAAGACTTGTTTGGCTGGAGAGCTAGGCTCCGGAGTTGTTGATGTCTTGGAGCTGGGCTCGAAGACTTGTTTGGCCAGAGAGCTGGGCTTCGGAGTTGTTGATGTCTTGGAGCTGGGCTCGAAGACTTGTTTGGCCAGAGAGGTGGGCTCCGGAGTTGTTGATGTCTCGGAGTTGGACTCGAAGACTTGTTTGGCCGGAGAGCTGGGCTCTGGAGTTGTTGATGTCTCGGAGCTGGGCTCGAAGACTTGTTTGGCTGGAGAGCTGGGTTCCGGAGTTGTTGATGTCTCGGAGCTGGGCTTGAAGACTTGTTTGGCCGGAGAGCTGGGCTCCGGAGTTGTTGACTATCCTGCAAGATAGATAGCGACGTGTGCAAAAGAAAACCTCTATTATTATCATTGGAAGAAAGCCTTACATCATTGGTAATATCTTCTCAAATTGCAGGCATTCCATGTTCGGGGGAACCTGGTGCCGTCCAGGTCCTCGAGGTAATAGGTCCCTTGGGAAAGGACATCAGCTACTTTGTAAGGTCCTTCCCAGTTCGATGAGAGCTTGCCGCACTCTCGAGGTTGCGACGCTTCCGCTCAGCACAGCACCAAGTCCCCGGGCCTGAAGATCTTTGGCTTCACCTGTGCATTGTAGTACCGGGCAACTCGTTGCCGGTATGCCGCCATTCGGAGTTGGGCTTTATCCCTTGTCTCCTTGAGGAGGTCCAGGTTAAGCAGGAGGTATGCCGAGTTTTGTGTTTTGTCATACTGCTGTACTCGTATTGTGGGCACGCCGAGCTCGACAGGGATGACTGCTTCGGTACCAAAGACGAGGTTGAAGGACATCTCGCCAGTTGCCGTTCTGGGCGTTGTGTGGTAGGCCCACAGAATGCTTGGAAGCTCTTTCGCCCATCTACCTTTGGCTTGGTCCAGCCGGGTTCTGAGTCCTTGGAGGATGGTTCGATTGGTCACCTCGGCCTCCCCATTTGTTTGGGGATGAGCTACCGAAGTGAAGCGATGTTGGATGCTGTGCTCAGCGCAGAACCCTTCAAATTCCCGGTTGTTAAATTATCGTCCGTTGTCGATGACGATGCAATGAGGGAGCCCGAAGCAGAAGATGATTGCCTTCCAGAAAAATTGGCGGACATTGGCTTCGGTGATTCAGGCTGGTGGTTCTGCTTCGACCCACTTGGTGAAGTAGTCGATCGCTACCAGCAGGAATCTCCACTATCCGGGTGTAGGGGGGAACAGCCCTAAGATGTCCATTCCCCACTGAGCAAAGGGCCAAGGGGATGAGAGTTGAGAGATCGGCGCCGCCAGCTGGCACTATATATGAGCGTGGCGATGGCACTTGTCGCACCTCCTGATGAAGTCGGCGTCGTCCTCCCTCATGGTTTTCCAAAAGTATCCTTGACGAAGGGCTTTGTAAGCCAGTGTTCTCCCTCCTACATGATTCCCACAAAGGCCTTCATGTATCTCCTGGAGGACGAGCGTCGCCTCTGTGGGCCTGAGGCACTTCAGGAGGGGGTAGGAGTGAGATTGGCAGTAGAGCTGGCCTTCCATCAGGACGAACCGGGAGACCTTCTTCTTGATGAGGCCGGCTTCCATGCGGTCTTCCGGCAAGGCGCTATCAGTAATGTACTTGATGTACCTGTCCATCCAGCTCGGCTCGGGGGTGACTTGGTGCACCTCCTCTGGGCTCTCATAGCTCGAATTGTCGAGGTACTCGATGTAGGCTCATCCCAGCGATGAGTCTGGCACCTCGATAGTGCATCCGCGCATGCATTCTCACCCCGGGGGATGTGGAAGATGCTGAAACACCGGAAGTCTGCCGTGCTGGAGCGGACCCGATCCAGGTACTTCACCATCTAGGGATCTCTGGCCTCGTATTCTCCGGAAACTTGTCCGGCGACCAGTTGGGAGTCGGTGAAGACTTTCAATGTTTGCACGCCCAGCTCGCAGGCGACTTTCAGACCCGCGAGGAGCGTCTCGTACTCCACCTGGTTGTTTGTTGCAACGAACTTGAAGCGGAGGGCACACTCTGCCACCACAACATCACTGTTGATGAGGATGAGGCCTGCCCCACTCTCATCGGAGTTGGACGCACCGTCCATATGAAGGATACAGGGTTCTTCCCCCGGTTCGAGCTCTGTTTCTCGCTCCATTATTGTCCGCTCCGGTTCTTTGATGAATCCGATGCATTCGACCACGAAGTCAGCTAGGACCTGGACCTTTTGTGAAGACCTTGGTTGATACACTATGTCAAACTCGCTGAGCAATAGGGCCTACTTGGCCAATCTCCTAGAGATCTCGGGATGGCTAAGTATGGTCCTCAGCTGTTGATCCGTCATGACCACAATAGGGTGTGCGTGGAAATAGGGCCTGAGGTACTTAGCAGACATTATTAGTGCAAAAATAAATTTTTCGGAGTGGGTATACCTGATCTCTGCATCGCGAAGAGTTTTGCTGGTGTAGTACACCGGCTTCTGGGATTTGTCCTCGTCTGCGCGGACGAGGATCGAGCTGATGGCTCCGGGCATGACCGCCAAGTAGAGTAGGAGCTCCTCCCCCTCCTCTGGTTGGGAGAGTAGAGGGGGAGAAGCTAGGAATTTCTTCAGCTCTTTGAAGACTGTCTTGCAGTCCTCCGTCCAGGTGAAGTCGTGCATCTTGCGCAATGCCTTGAAGAAGGGAAGGCAACGATCGGCCGACCTCGAGATGAACCGGCTCAGAGCAGTGACGCACCCCGTGAGGTGCTGGACCTGCTTCTTGGTTAGGGATGCTCCATGTCGACGATCGCCTGGACCTTCCCGGGTTCACCTCAATGCCCCTCTGGGTGACCATGAAGTTGAGGAACTTCCCGGCTGCCACCCCGAAGGCACACTTCGCTGGGTTGAGCTTCATCTGGTGTTTCCGGAGGTTATGGAAGGCTTCAACGAGATCGGTAACATGATCCGAGCTCATTTGGCTCATGACCAACATATCATCCACGTATACCTGCATGTTTCGGCCAATCTGATTTTTGAAGACCTTGTTGACCAGATGCTGGTATGTGGCCCCAGCATTCTTCAGACCAAAGGGCATCATCCTATAGCAGTACGTCCCTTGGTCGGTGATGAAGGCGGTGTTCTCCTCGTCCTCCGGGTGCATGCGGATCTGGTTGTATCCGGAGAATGCATCCATGAAGGAGAGCAGCTTGTGGCCAGAGGTGGCGTCCACCAACTGGTCAATCTTTGGCAGCGGGAAGCTATCCTTCGGGCATGCCTTGTTGAGGTCGGTGTAGTCATACAGGTCCTCCACTTGCCATTGCTTTTCTTCACCATCACCACATTCGCTAGCCAGCTCGGATATCGGACCTCCCGAACAAAACCGGCAGCGAGGAGCTGACCTACCTCCTCATTGATGGTTGCCTGTCTCTCCGGGCGAAGCTTCTCTTCTTTTACCAGACTGGCCTGTACTTTGGATCAATGCTTAGCTTATGGGTGATGATGTCAGGAGGAATACCTGGCATGTCCGTCGCTGTCCAGGAGAACACATCCGTGTTGGCATGCAGGAATTCCAGCAATTGAGCCCTCTTCTGCTCGGGTAGCTGGGCTCTGATTTGCACCGTCTTCACGGGGTCGCTTCCAAGCGGGTAAGAGAGTAGGCGCTCGGCCGGGCCTCCCCTAGGGTCTTGAGTCCTTTGATCAAGGTCGTCCATCTTGGGATCGGCCTCCGGAGTTTTGGCCCCAGGGAGGGTTTGAAAGCAGTGCTATACCGGCTGGGGTGCTCCCCTCATTTTTCCAACACCGTAGGGAGTTGGGAACTGCACGAGCAACCTTTTAGTGGAGACGACGGCATCAAGTAGGTCGAGTCCGGATCGGCCCAGGATCACGTTGTAGGTTGAAGGAAGCCCGACAACCATGAAAGTCATCATGACTGTACTCTACCAAGGTGGGGTCCCGATAGTGATGGGGAGAGTTATTTCTCCCTCTATCCTTACAAAATCACCTATGAAACCAACAAGGGGGGTGTACACAGGCTTGAGCTGAGCATGGGAGAGATTCATCCTGGAGAAAGCATCGTAAAAAAGCACATTGATGGAGCTTCCACTATCAACCATGATGTGTTTTACAGGATGCTTCGCGATCGTCATCTCGATGACCATGGTATCATTATTTATATTTTTTCCCCCATCTTCCCCTTCCCTCATAAAGGAGGGTACATTTTCAGAACACCCTACCACCCGGGCCTTCTTGGTCGCGCGCTCGGCTCCCCAACTTATCATCCCTACCGGCTTCTCGGTAGGGCGGTTGTCGACTGCTGAAACTGGAGGGAGAGCAACGAGCACCTGAGGTTCTGCTTGAGGTCTGCCCCCCACAAACCTCACGAGGTAGTCCCTTTTGATGAGTTCTTCAATCTCCCACTTGAGATTGCGACATTCCTCAGTGTCGTGGCCGTGGTCGTGGTGGAAGGGACAGTACTTTGATTTGTCACGGCTAGTGGATGGTTTCAACGGGGGCGGGCATCTCAGATAGCTTTCGCCCTCGATCTCCATGAGAATCTTCATCCTTTGGGCGAGTAGGGGGATGTAATTCCCTTCAGGAATGGAAGGGCCTCTCGGCTTTGTTCCTTGGCGAGGGCCCGGAGCTGGCAGTCCCAGCTTCCGTGTCGCGGACGCTTCGGCAGGGGCCGGCTTCTTCAGTGGTTTGTCATCGAGCTCTTGTCTTGTACGATCCGCCTCCTCGGCACAGATGTACTTCTAAGCTCGAAGGAGTTCGGCATAAGTCTTGGGGGGCTTCTTATCGAGCGAGTAAGTCAGACGAGAGGTCCTGAGCCCTCGCTTTAGTGCTAGCATAGCAACCGGCTCATCAAGGTTGTAGATCTCCAGCGTGGTAGCCTTGAAACGGGCCACGTAGTCCCGTAGGGGCTCGCGGTCCTGCTGCCTGATGGAGAAGAGGCTATCTACCTCTCGCAGCACCTTCCGACAAGCATCGAAGTGGGCCACGAACTTTTGCTCCAACTGAGCAAAAGATCCAATGCTCTCCAGTTCGAGGCGGGAGAACCACACTCGGGTCGCCTTCCGGAGGGTAGCGGGGAAGGTGACACAAAAGAGGGTGTTGGTGGCCCTCTGGATCCTCATAAGGGCCTTATAGCTTTCCAGGTGGTCCAGGAGGTCGGTGGTCCCATCGTAAGGATCCACCTGCGGTATCCAGAACTGATGCGGGATCGGCTTCGTTTGGATTTCTCGGGAGAATGGGGGACGGGCGTCGTAGCCCGCTGGCTCACTAGCGGAGCCCTGCATGCTGGCAAATCGGCGGGAGAACTATGCCATCTTGCGCTCAAGTTTCTCCAGGCGTTTCTCTGCCATGCGCCTGACGGCTTCATCGGTAGACCCCTTCGTCGAAGGAGACGGAGAATGCGACATGGGTGTGCGGTCTCCGTGACGGGGGGACTTGCTCTTCCTGCCTCTGTGGGGTTTGGGCACCGCCCGCTCGAGGTTTGGCGAGCGGCTCTCCCTGTCAGCAGGGCCGTCCCGTTGTCTCTTCGTCGGGATTTGATGGCTGCCCCGGTTGTCAATAGTGGCTCGCAGCTGCGAAGGCCTTCCTTGGAAGGAACGCAGGCTGTTACGGGGGGCCACGGCATGGGCCGTGAGGGTCCTTGGCTACTGGTGGGTAGCCAAGGACCGGTGTTGGTGCTAGAGCTGGCGCACTGCCATGGCAAGAATTTGCATCTGCTAGGTGAGTGCGGCTAGCTGGGATTCCAGTGGAGATGGTTGGACTGGAATAGGTGGCTCCACTTCCTGGTGGTGCGGGTTCCCCCGGGATGGGGAGTCCCCCGCATGAATGGTGGAAGCCTCTCTCGCTCGTGTCGTCACCATCCTTCCAAAGAACTGCTTGTGGAGAGAATGGGGGATGGCTTAGACTAGATCAATCGCAGCCCCCCTTCCTGGCGCGCCAATCTGTTGCCGCCAAGATCGCCGTGGCCTATAGCTGTTATCTGCACCGGAGTGCGTGGCTTGGTACTCCTAGGAGGTCCCGTCTTGGCCAGACCTGCAAAAGACTAGGTTAGTGACCCGGGCCAGGGATTCCGGTGGGAGCACTCCGACGGTCAAGTCAGTGACGATCCAGGGAAACAGGTCCTCCTGGTCGAACCCCTCTTGATGGGCTCCATGCTAGGAGGAGTGGATGGTGTGAGAATGAAATGAAAGTGTGTCAGGAGGAGGATGATGGTGGAGTTAGAGGGATTCTTTGCTTAATCGCTCCTCCTTTGCCTATTTTTTTTTTTGAATGGTGGTGGTGGTAGCTCGCCCTTATGGTTGAGCTTGCATTGATATTGCATTATTTTCATGTTACCTCTCCCTCCGGGGGTGTCGATCATTTTCTGTAGTTAAGGACGTGCCGTAGACGCGTGCGGCGAGGTACTGTGCCGTAGATGGGATGTCTTTCCTGACATACAGTAGGGGAAACTTCCATTCACTCTGACATTCTCTCTGGTCGTCCCATTCCAGGAAGCTTGGCAGAGCCTCGATCTGAGGGCCGCCGCCCCCGGGATTCGCGCCCTCTGGCTGGCCCATCCCTCTGGTAGTATGGGCGGCCGGTGGAGGGTGTGGCACCTTAATCAGGGTGTTTCCTTCCTTCCTGGTGTAAGTGACAGGAAGACAGTTATTGCGGTATGGTGGGTACTGCTCCGCGGTCCTTGCGTGGCTTGCTGGCATCCTGGAATGATGGTACTGTCCTCCCGCTTGCAGTTGCCTTTACCCGAGCTAGAGGCCGAGCAGGGGAGGCAGGGCTCAATCCATCGGGGGATAGGTGGTGGCTCCGGCCCAGAGGGCTCGACCTCGGAGAGAGACTCCATGTGGCGAGTGAGGGCTGAGCTCAACTCTGACCATAGGGCTCGATCTCGAGGGGCTTGATTTGGTGGAGGACGGGCGGCGGCTCTGGCCCAGAGGGCTTGACTTCGGAGAGAGACTCCACGTGGCGGGTGAGGGCTGAGCTCGACTCCGACCACAGGGCTCGATCTCGAGGGGCTCGATCTGGTGGAGAACAGGCGGCGGCTCCGGCTCAGAGGGCTTGACCTCGGAGAGAGACTCCACGTGGCGGGTGAGGGCTGAGCTCGACTCCGACCACAGGGCTCGATCTCGAGGGCCTCGATCTGGCGGAGGACGGGCGGTGACTTTGGCCCAGAGGGCTCGACCTCGGAGAGAGACTCCACGTGGCAGGTGAGGGCTGAGCTCGACTCCGACCACAGGGCTCGATCTCGAGGGGCTTGATCTGGCGGAGGACGGGCGGTGGCTCCAGGCCAGAGGGCTCGACCTCGGAGAGAGACTTCACGTGGCGGGTGAGGGCTGAGCTCGACTCCGACCACAAGGCTCGATCTGGCGGAGGACAAGGCTCGGCTTGGCGGTTGGCCTCGTTGTTCTGAGGGAGCCCGACCCGGCCAAGGAGTCAGGCTAGAGAACCTAACGCGGCGGTCTTTCCTAACGTAGCGTCTGACAGCTGTTCCATGTCAGCGATCCTGCCACATCAGATTGTTTGGGCTTGAAGAGGCCATTCAGGAACGGCTTCAGGGGTGGCAGGCTAAAGCTCTTTCTATGATGAGTAGAGTGACTCAGGTGAGATCTATCCTTAATTCTATACATGTATATTTATTATTTAATACTTTGATGCCAAAAATTTGTTTGCTTAAGATGAAGCAACTCTTTCGGCTTTTTCTATGGAACTCTTACCAAGGGGGTCGGGGGGTGCATCTTTTGGCTTGGGAGGTTCTTTGCCACCTAGTGAGAAATAGGGGCTTGGGATCCAGTCTTTGATGGTGAGGATAGAGGCCCTTATTACCAGACATACTGCAAGATTTCTACTCGACCCTAACAGTATCTGGAGTTCACTAATGAGAGCCAAATGTGGCCCTTGGATGGTGCCTGATGGGATCAGACTTCCTTGAAGTAATTCAGTCATGTGGAGAGAGATATGTGGCCATACGAGAGAAGTTATGACTCGGATTTGCTAAGTTGTTAACGATTGGCATACTATTGATTTCTTTTATGACTATGGATATCAGATCTCCCATTGAGCAGATGGCCTACCTTTGTTAGCATGAAGATTGGAGAGTCTGCAAGGATCTCATATCTGTTGCACACAGGGAGAGATGGGTGGTGTGATGACCATGTGGCCCAGCTCTTTGGCCTTGATCTCACCAACAAAGTCTTTGCTATTGCAGTCCTTACTCATGATGCCCGGGATATGAGAGTGTGGATATCTTTCAATGGGCAGAGGGTGAAGGTAAAAGTTCTCTATGTGATGTTTTGTGAGACATCACCTTGGAGACTTGATATAGCTTGGATTTAGAAAATTAAAGTTTACTCGAGGGTCAGCATGTTTATCAAGAAATTGACTTAGGATTATCTCTCTACTAGATTAATTTCGAGGGATACGGGTGTCCCTCTTCTTATTACTTGCCCATGTTATGAGTATGAGGAGGAGATGGTTGATCATGCCATTTTCTACTATCCAAAAGTTATGCGGATTTGGAGGATGGTTGACCTTCTATATAGAATCAATTTAATAGACAATGCTACTCTACTTTTTCTCAAGAGTCTGAAGCTTAGCTTGGATTCAAAGATGGCCAGAATTCAGGGTGAATAGAGGGTGCATATGGCTTACCATATATGACTATCGAGGAACAGTTGGGTGTTTGAGTTGAGGAGGCTTTCTGATTAGTTCGTTCTGGAGCATGCTTTGACTTAGGCGATTGAGATTACTCACCTAGAGTCTATTGATTTAATCACGAGGACTTTGGATTCCTGGGACCCTCGTCTTGCTCATGGAGCAACCTGTAGGGTATTTATTTTCTAAGAGCCCCCACCCTCGACTGTCTTCAAGGTTTACTTTGATGGTAGTGTTATGGACAGTAATAGAGAAGCAGGCTTTGTCATCAAAGATCCTAATTCGATACTAGTGGCAGCAGGTGGTAGTCGACTCTTTAAATTTTCGGTTCTAGAGACTGAGTTACGAACTGCTTGGGCTAGCATCGTCTATGCAAAACTTACCCTTTGAGCCGATCGACTGGTGATTGAGGATGAATTTTCTACTGTTATTGGCTGGATTTAGTTCTATACCAAGAAAATTGCCACTCATCCTCTGCTACTGGATATCAGTCTTTTATTTGGCAGTGTTGTTTCGCTGGTGATCCATCATGTTTACCATAAAGCAAACTCTGCTAATGATTGGATTATATTATTTGTTACTCAGCATTCTGGTGATATAATATGGACTTGCCTGGAGTTTGACCTTAGTCCATTTTAGAATATTTTATTTTTTGATTTTGTGAGTTGTATTTATACTATACTTGTATGAATGATTTATCTTGTATAAAAAAAAACAAAAAATAAGAAAAAAAAATGTCAAGCCCCTCGGTGGCTCTATTTTCATTTTGGTATATCTCTTCATTGCATTCTACGACTAATTTCATCTTTCTTATCTGGTACCATGGCTTATCTACTTAAAAGCCAAAGATGTGTTTGCTTGTCATGTAAATACTTGGCTTTTTTTTTTTTTTGATAAAACGAAAAGGGAGGGTAAGGAGTAAGACCCTGGGCGTGGCCATCCCCAGACGGTCCCCCAACCTTAACTAGGGAATGTTTGACACACGGTGCATATTAATTTTCCGCAATCATTCCCCACCCAAAGGTGAGTACGTCAACTTGACTACCACTCGACTATTCACCAAGTTACTGCCAAGTGCCAAGAGTGTAGATGAACTCAGTACTGTGATCAATGTCTCAGCCTATTCTACTGATTCTAGTACTCTTTCACATATTCTAATTTGGCAATCATTTTGAAAAATAACTTGCCTTACATTACAAGATCATATCTGCCAGTTGAGTTAATTAATTAATACTGAGACAACAGGCAAGCTAAATCTAGGGAAAGGAGAGGGTATCTCTGTTAGGTACAAGGCTATTGCAAAGACAAATACCCTCAGAATATATTTCCAAATTTATGGTGGAGGTATTAGCAACCTAGGTTTGGCTAAACTCAATCATTTGCTCTATATAATGCAATCATTTGGTTTTCAAAATAAAGGTGCCTTTCTTTCTTGTTGGTTGATCACCATATGGGCTTTTTAAAAGTAGAATCTCTTAGCTTGAGTGGGGAATTATTCTTTCTTGTTTTTCTTTTTTTAAATATTTATGAATATTTTGAGAGGTGAAAAGGCTTATCTCTCTTAATTAGGTGCGACAAAATAAGTCCGATTTGAAACTAAATAAACCAAGCTTGAACAAGCAACTCGAGCTCAAAAATAATTTGGACTAGAAGCCCTTGGCATGTTCCAACTCGGCTCGAAAAAACTCGGCTTTTTTTTGAGACAACATGGTCAATATTATTCTTAAATGTTTAATATGTTAAATGTTAATGTAGATTAACAAAGTTTGAATTCATATTTTAATTTAAGAACTAAAGTTTGATGAAAGCTTCAATTAACTCTTGGCATGATAAAGGATTTATATGTTGCTTTTTTAGGCGCATGTTTGGCTTCATCTGGAATTAGGTTTGAATTGAGCATGAAATTATGGTTAACAAACCAAGCTTGAAAAAGTATTTCAAGCTCAAAATTAAGCTCGGCTCTTTTACCAACCAATGGCTTTGCCCAACACCCACTTCAAATGCAATGTTGCTTTTCATACTGCTTCTGTTGTTTGGTCGGATTGGCACACAACTTCTGTACAGCTTAGAGATATCTTTTTGTCCGACTATGTAGGTTATATTCATTCTCGTTCCTTGCAATGAATGCACTACCTTATAAAAAAAAAAAAAAATGCAATGCGCCTAAGTGTTTAGAATAATGCACTCATATCAGTAACTTCACCTTTTCTTAGATCTTGACCCAATGTTGCATAAAATTTACCCTTAATAATTTAATAAATAATAAATAAACAGATTAAATCTTGATAACAAATTCTTGAGTTTTGAGCTTAACTGGTCTCTATTATTCGGAAAAATGAATAAGAGAACTTTTATGACATGTTTGTGAGATGCTTTAAAAATCAAGAACTCAACTTTTACTCTTTTTCTGTGTTGGTTTAATTTACTCCATGATGGAATTAAATCTTGATGAAGTCCTTGAATCCTATTAAGAATTGATAAAATATTACCTCTGAAAATGTAATGTGTTTTAAAAAATATAATGGGGTAAATGTTAGAGTACATCACAACCACTAAAAAATGGAGTGAGTTTGCTTAACAAATATACTTATCAAGACCGAAAATTTTGATATCATTCATAGGTCAATCTAGTCTTCAAGATATATATATATATATATATATATATATATATATATATGTAGCTTGAGTCAAAACTCGATTTGAATGTTTGGCTTGAGATTTTTTTTTTTAATTAAAAAAAAGAGAAACTCAACAATTAAATATTATAATTATGTCGAAATCTGATTGACAAATAATTCAAGATTATAATAAAATGTTCCTTTCATCAATACAAGAAATGACCTCGAGACATGAAGCCTACCAAATGTCCATGATTGGATAGACATCTATACAAAAAATAAAAAAACAAACCATGAAGTGCTATAAACTATGATTAGCTATTGGATTGGCAAGCATTAAGACAAACACATGGTGCCTGAAAACCTAGAAAAGTGGGAGGCCAGCCCCACAAGGACACCTCCTCACATGGCCATGCACATGAAGTGCCCCTTCAAAAGGTCAAGAAGCTGGCAATTCACCAAACCAACCCTACCATTGGGCTAATATATATATATATATATATTATATAACCAGGGTATACCTTTTATTCTATCCAGTCCTCAATTAAGATTTTTTGAGGAACTCAAATGATTAAAACTGTAGACTAATTATTTCTTTTCATAATCATGTAAGCTTATGTACTTTCCTAATTAAAATTGAGAATTCCACATGACTTACTTTTGTTTGTTTGCAATGGCAGCCTACCATTTGCCAAGGGTCTCCTGAATGAGATGCTAATCATGAGATCTCTTGTCCTTCCATCACTTCCATCAATTTCTTCTAAAATATAACTTGTGCTGAGTTTTAACTTGATGAGTTTTCCAATGAGATTCTCTCCTCCATTTTTGATTTTGGTTTTAGATAGAGAAAGAGAGCTGTGGGTTGATGAAGTGGAAGGAGCTTATTTGTGTCCATGCGTTGCCTTAGCTTAAATTAGGATGATTAATTATTAATACACCATGGGGAAAAGTTTTGTGGTAGTTAAATATGGCTTCCAAAATAATGGCTCCATCAGGATTGAGGACTTTCTCAGTGAGAAAGTCTTGGGGGGCTGGGGTTTGTAATATCATCAAAAACCAAAGGGGCAATGATTTAGCCCCATGGAGAACCCAAAAAGCTTCTTCACTCCCCTATGTGCTCTATAAAAGAAGCACCATGTGTGCTTGTTCCCCATGCACAAGTAACCAGACTTGCTTTTAAGATTTGGTCCAAGGGAGAGGAGAGAAAGAAAGGGTGGTGCACAAAGTGGAGTCTAGCAAGCTTAGAAGGCAGGAATCCATGAAGAAGAGGGAAAAGAATGAAGCCAGGGCAAAGGTGGCAAAGGAGGCAAAGCAAGAGGTGGTGAGGCTTCAATGCAACAAAGGGAAGGCTTGCAAGTTCAAGAGAAGCAGCTTCGGTGGGACTGAGGAGGAGGATGCTGTTTCCTCTGCAATCCTCCTCTTGGCTTGTGTTGTCTGTGCTCCTTCCTCCATTTAGCCACCCCTCCCTCCAAACTTTTTCTCCATTTGTGTTGTAATGGATTGTTAATCAACCAAGTAATCTATATGGTACCTTCTTTCAACAGTTATGAATCAATTTTTAACTTATTAAGGATCAAACTACTACTACATGGTCCAGAAATCATGTCTAACTTTGAAGTTCCTTGGCAATAAGAAGATATTCCATTCTTAATTGGTTTCAGAATCTCTCACATTTATTTCTTCCAAGTAATCTATTATGGCACCTTCTTTCAACAATTATGAATCAATTTTTAACTTATTAAGGATCAAACTTATCATGAATCAATTTTTAACTTTTTTCCTTCTTCTTCTTCTTCTTTTTTAATTGGTTTCAGAATCTCTCACATTTATTTCTTCCAAGTAATCTATATGGCACATTCTTTCAACAATTTTGAATCAATTTTTAACTTATTAAGGATCAAGCTTATTATGCATCAATTTTTAACTTTTCTTTTCTTCTTCTTCTTCTTCTTCTTTTTTTTGGATGTGGTTGAAGTGGATTTGTTTTTGTCAGGCTTTGGGGGCCAATTACTCCAACCACACTACATTGGCAGGTAAATGATCAGCAAGATGAGCCCTTTTCAAGAATTTTAGAAGCCTGAGTATGAGCATGGTTGTGAAAACTTGTCCAAGTTTCCCTCCAATTTTTTCATGAAAATGTGGTCATGACCCAAAAGAGTAGCTGCATTTGCATAATTAATTCCTCCAATTAAAATCAACACAAGTTGGCTTGAATCTACTAATTCGACATAAATCATTGTTTAATTCCGCTTTTCCACATATATGTGGTTATCGAAATCTAGTTTAATTGTAGCTAATTATGTAATGTTGTCAGTATTTATGTGTGCTCCTTCTAGGGCTTGTGCATTTGACAACAAATCATGTAATGAACAACTAAGTAATATGATTGTTTATCATTCTAGAGCTATTGAATAAAACAAGGCAATCCACACTTCTTTCTTGGAAATTTCAAAGCCTTTGATATGGTATTTTTTTTATACTTATTGATTTATTATGCCTATTCATGCCAATCTGAAACAACTATTGAAATTCTCAATTCTATCTTTTGATTTGCCTAACATGCTAACATGGCTCTTGGCCAAAGGCAACAGGGCAGGACTCAATGATGGAGGATAGTCACATACAATGGACCTTTTTTGATTTTTGAAGGCATAAGAAGATTGAGTGAAAACTTACCTATAGATTTGACAAATGATTAACCCTCTCAATAACCTAGTCTTGGTTTGTAATTTACAATTGTTACTTCATTATAATTGAATTCATAAGACATTAAGGTTTGCAAGTACTATGAGGTTTGTAATTTACAATTGTTCCTTCATTACAACTGAATTCATGAGACATTAAGGTTTGCAAGTTCTATTGGTTATACTGAAGTAAAATAATGAGGAAGAAGAATTAAGTCAAAAAGAGAACAATTAGGATTAATCATTAACAAAGAAATCTCTAGCGATGCTGGAAAAAAAAAAAGGAGAAAAGATGTAAAATTTATATTACATAATTACTTGAGTGAAAAACATTTAAATTGTTACCAATATTCTGCATAAAAAATATATATATATTGCAAATGGTTCGTGCTTGTGGCACATTGTAGGAAGTTTCTCATGGCCATTTATTTTGATATAAGCTTAAAGTTCATGAGTTGTTATGTGCTTAGTGAAACTAAAGTTTTTCTACAGGGTAATGTAAATCATTATTGCTATTGCTAATATTTATTTTTAACTACCAAAAAATCTATCAAAATAATTTTTTGACCAAAACTTGACTATTAGCAATGGCAAACACCATAGCAAAAAATTTTTAAATATTATTTTTTTATTTTCTCAAGTTTTTTTATTAATGATGGATTTTAGTTATTAGCAGCAATAGATTTCATCGCCAAAACTTTTGATTTCATTTGCGACGAGATTAGTGACAATAGCTTGCCATTGCTAATAATGGTATAAAAAAAAATATTTTAGCGATCACTATTAGCGACGACAAGCATTGTCATCACTAATAGTTGTCCCATTTGATCCCAGAGAGCTTGAGCTAAAAAAAATTTTTTCTAAAAAAAATTCCCTCGCTTGGTCTCCCCTTCCAGTCGGTTCCTCCCCCTAGCCGGCTCCCTTTCTCTTGCTGATGCCCCCTCCCCCGTCATCTCTCCCTCTCCCTTTGGCTCCCCCTTTCCTACTAGCTTACCCTTTCCCATGGGATTTCCTCATCCTCATGCCCGATCACCCTCCCTATGCCGCCACCTCCCATTCTTCTCCCTCGTCGGTGTGCTTCCCTTGTCGGCCACCAGAACCCGCATCCCCGCCCTTCCACACCGCAATCCATTTCGATGCTTAATCCCTCCTTGCATGTCAGATCTGCCATCCCCATCCATGGGGCCCACCATCTATGGGATCAGCTTACATTGTGAGTATTAGCTACAATGGTAGCAACAGTGCAGAGCCATCATTAAGAGTTAAAATTTTAATATTAATTAAATTTAATTAGATATTTATTTATTTAATTATTAGTAATTAATTATATATTAATTTAATTAATTAATTAGGTGTGCATGAATATATGTCTTGTATGCACAAGACTCGGATCTTGGCATGTAGAGCATAAGCTATGGCCTTAAACTGCTTTGGTGCCAAGACATGATGATGGACGCTCATCTTGGAATGAAAGGTATCGAGAATGGCCAATACTCCAACTGTGTCACCATGACTGTCATCAGTCGAATGATAAAGTTGGAGAGGATGCCTCATCATCCTACTCCTCCTCGAGTGGGATCCGATCTTTGTATAAGAGGCCTTTGTGGCGTCACTGCGACAGTCGATGATGCCATCCTCGGATATGTAGTGGATAGTTTGTTGGTCTTTTTAACACCATCCTTGATCTACCAGCTTTTCTCCTCCATCTGCTTGTAAGCAAGAGCATGCCTCTCATCACACCAATCTCGTGTAAAGGTGGTATGCACTTATACTCCTGGTTAAGTGAGCCCCAAGATGGAGACATGTCTTCTTTCCAAGTCAACCATAATCCTTCTGGTTATACCGTCATGCATCTAAGGGTGTTCGGGAAGCCTTCCCTAGTCATACAAGGGATCTTGCCATTGCTGGTGAGATATAGAGTTTTAGAGTTTTTCCTTACCTCTTAGGACTATTATTTAGTCATCGTCCTCTTGTATTGTTTAGTCATCATCCTTCTATATTATCATATTTTAATACATATAAACTATTGTTATTGATGAATTCATATTTTATAATTATATATTAATTTAACTAATTAATTAGATATTTATTTTGATAAAATTTGCATTACATAGAATCATAGACTCGTCTTTTGATTAATGTATATATTCTACGGCATCTTATATTTGTATATTTTTATACAGGTGGAAGAATTATGTACATTCATTAATTAATTATCTAATTTGAATAGTTTAAAAATTATAATTAATTCTATAGATAATTACAGTAATCAAATAGTATGTTGAGGGTTCATGAAGAATTTTGGACATCATTTTTTTAGTTATCCTCACACATCTTTATCCATGTGGAGAGAACTAAGAAAAATATTGTCAAAATTTCTTTCAGCCTCTATTGCATATTGTTTGATTACTGTAATTGACCTATAAAATTAATGTAATTCTTAAATGGGATAGGACATAACTTTAGCTATTAGTTGGTAATAAGATACATTTATTATGTAAATCATTCTAAATAATAAAATAATTAGTTAGTAATTGACTTATATTTGTATATGCAGAATTCATGGATAGTATGCCATGGACTGTAGTTAGATGGATCATCAAGTAGTTGATAGGATGATTTCTGCTAAATATAGAGAGGGTATAGAGTACATCTGTGATTATGTTTTTAGGAATACGATACTTTTACATCAAGGATGGGCTAGTTTCCCTTGTAGGGGTATGGAAATAGGAAAATATTTGATAGGAATATAATCACTGCCCATTTATATAGGAATGGATTTATGCTAAAATATAAGCATTGGTACCTATAGGGAGAGACATGGGAGATAGTTATAATGGTTAGAAGTCAGCAAGACAAGGACATATAGAATGGTGATATGGTTATAGATGTGGTTGGTCCTGAATTTGGCTAGAATATGGAGGATGATCTAGAAGTTGACAGTGATAATTTCTACTATATGTTGAAAGATGCTAATGAATCATTATAGCCTAAATGTGAAACACATTATATTATCAGTTGTGTCAGAGTTGTTGAAGTTGAAGGCTGAGTTCAATATGATAATCAATTATTATGATAGGATGTTAGCAATAATAAAGAAGATGCTTTTGAAGGATAAGAAGCTTGTTGGAATTTCTATGTTCCAAAGAAAATAGTTAAAGGATTAGGCATGTGATATGAGAAGATAGATGCATACCATAATAATTGCACGCTTTCCTACAAGAAGGATCAACTGAAGAGCTCGTGTGATGTATGGGTTGTTGGGAATTGTGTTCCAAAACCAATCGTCTAGGATGAGACGGTTGTGCTATCTTGTAACTGTATATTATTTTTAATGAATAAAAATTATTCTTTTTGGTTGTTCATCATATTTATATTTTCCTGAAATGAACTCTTGTATGATGGAGTCCTTGGAACTATATTGTTTGATATAGAGAGGATATATCAAGTAGTTCTTAAACTGGTTCACAACTAAATTATACATTGTTATAGGACAACAATATATCAAGTGTAGATTGTTGTATGTCATATTTGTTGGTTGTCCTCTTAACCAAGGAGTGTGGAGACACTGGTGTGATATGCAAGTGAAATGTATGACATCTCACTGAACGTGACCATCTTGGAGCTCCCTTCTGTCAAAGGGTTGCTCGTGAAGGGATATGGGTATATGTATCCCTCAGACCTGAGGTCACCATGGTAGCTTGCAAGCAACTCATTGTACTTTGGTGTCGGACTACCTGGATTTCTAATCTAGTGATGGAAGGTTTCTGGGTGCAGTCAAGTACTTGTGAAATGGTGGTGGATCAAGATGAAATTGACCCCTCCAAATAGTTTGGAGTGAATGGCTCATTATGTCTCAATTTAGCAAATCCTTGGCCAGGATAATTCTTGTGAGGAGTCACAGAACTTGTGAGGTTGAGACACGATCTGGATGAACCAAATTAGGGTTGGCAGTCGAACCCTAGGTCATCATGAGCATTATGAGATCAAAGGGATGAATTATACGGTAACCATATGCTAAAGGTTCTTGTGAGGTGCTCTACATCTTCGACATATCCGGACGCGGGTATCATTAATAGATGAGGACTTTGACTGGTACTAAAAATATTCCAGTGCTATTGGCTTAGTGTTCGAACCTATGGGATCACACACCATAGGGGTTTCTATCTGATCTTGAGGCTGATCGACGATTGAGAATCGTTTGCCATCTCCGGAAGTCAATATGATTGACCTTGTTCCAAGTGTCGACACTTGGTATTTTGCTTGAGTCGACACTTAGAGAAGTGTCACACTTGGCATTTTGCATGAGTCGATACTTGCTGTGATAAACAGAATTCTGGAAAGAATTTTTTGAAAGTTTTTTGGGCAAATTTTGACCTGGTTTGAATTTCGAATTCAAACCATTTTGGCTCCACACTTTCATGGAATGATTATCATTCCTTCCTTAAGTGATTGGACCCATTTGGTATGGCCCTTGACTTTCTCCCCCAATCTCTCCTCCTTCCTCTTTCTCCCTCCTTACTGCCCCTACAAATGAAGTTCATTTCAGAGGCTGCAATGGTTAGAAAAAGATTAGAAAAGTTAGAGAGAAGAAAAAGAGAAAGAGAAGGGTCTTGTGAGGTCTTGGGATCGGGTGTGAGAAACCTATCATTCAAGCTAGGTCTAGGGAAGAGAGTTTCTTGGAAAGGGTTTCACCTCTCCTCCTTGTCTTCCTGGAAGAAGAATATCGGCCCGAAGGATCTCGAAGAGCTAGCACTCTGAGGGAGTTGATTCAAGTCGAGCCCCGATATGGATTACCTGTAGAGGCTAGACATGTGTGTCTCGAGCGCCTTCCTCCTTGTCACAGTACTTTCTTAGGTATAACAGTAAGGTACTTTTATACCTCTGCTTATTTCCTGCTTTTGATGTTCTATTTCATGCTTCTTCATTATGCTAGATCCTGTTGTGGGCAGATCGGTAGATCATTTTGATCTGTCTACCGAGCCTTCTGCTGTGCATGTTTTAAAATAATTTTAAAATGCATTATATCTGCCCAGCATATTTGAACATGTTTTCACCTTCAATGGTATCAGAGCAATAGGTTCTTTTTGTAGTATAATGATGCTAGTATGCTTTAACATCACCTTTCTTTCTTAAGTACTTGGATTGAGTGCTTCACCATGGCCGTCCGGTCATAAGAGAGAAGTAGGGCTGCAAGACCCTCTCTTCCCATTCAATGTAATCTCCTATGGCATGTAGGAGTGCCGATGTGATTGACTCTTGAAAAGAAAAATAAGAAGAAAGAATATGTAAATTGAAAATATTTTAATTTAATGACATGATCATAAAATAACTTTAGACGAGATCTAAGATTATTGTTTTGATCGGATTTGATTAAAAGTTTGGAGAAACTTTGGATTTGAAATTACTATTTTTTTTCCTGTCTCGAGCTGTGAGTCGACACTTGGCCTTGAAGTATCGACTCATGAGCAAATTGCCAGAAAACTGGCATTCTGTTTTTCCTCTATGACAGGTTGAAGTGTAGACACTTGACCAGGAAGTGTCGACACTTGGGCTCGTGAGTCGACACTTGGCCTTGGAAGTGTCGACTCATGAATGGGTGCCAGAAATCTGGAGTTCTATTTTCCTCCTATCTCAGGCCTTGAGTCGATCCAAGTGTTGACACTAGGTGTCGACACTTGCTCCTGGTGAGTCGACACTTGGGATGAAAATATAGAAAAATAGTGAATTCAAATTTTGAATTTTTATAAAATTGTTTTATACTTGTAAATTAAAATTGTTTTAATTTATTTAAGGTTATTGAACTTAATTAAGAATTAAGAAGGACTAAGAACTCTAGGAATGTGATTCAAAGATTTTAAGTCATTTCAATAAGCCTTAAGGGTCATCAGTTAGCTTCTATTAGGTCCTTGATTGGGTTAGACCTAAGTTTAGATGCATTGGACTAAATAGAGAACTAATCTAATCAAATGTTGAGTTAGGATTTCTTCTCTTTAGATCTTTCTAATAGTTAGATTGATTAGTCCATAAATCTAAATGAACCTAATTTGTGGCTCAGTGAAAAGCCGGAGTCTTTAGGCTAGTCTAATCGACTTTGATGAACCAATTAGTATCTAGGTAAATTTGGTATTTTGATCATGGTTCTTTGGGGCTACTTCTTACCTGGCCAACTCTGTTGGTGTCTAAGGCAAGATGGTTAATGGCGGAACCCAACCCATGATCTCACTTACCTGGCCAATGTGGCCAATCAGGATTGATTAGATAGCTCATTGACTCGTGTTAACCCATGTCATCCAAGGTTAATCAGTCTTGACTGATTTTAGGTGCCCATGGATCATTAGTTATGAGTAACCCTCCTTGTTTGCTGATATGGTCAGTGAAAGGTTGATCCATGTCTTCTCATCTCTTCATCTGTCATATTAAAATTAAACTCTCTAAATTATTAGGTTCTTAAAAGGACAAAGTTATAAGGATAACCAAGTCCTAGCCTTCCATTAAGTGGGATGGTAATAGGTCCAGTAGTTGAGTGTTCATCAACAGATCCAAAAATCGAGTGTTCATCAGGCTATTGGAATTGCTGTTCCTAATATGATGGCTTAGTGCAACTCTCTTAACGGTGGTCAGGTGGGCCGACCAAAGTCGGACTTAACTATTAGTTAGCTAGAAGCATTGAATTTTATCATATTAATGGTTGGACCTAACCAGGACCTTCAATAGGAGGCCCAAAGGTCGATTGAAGTGCACCTTGGGACAAAACCCAATTACTAGGGGTTACTTGGAGAAGTAATCGGTTGAAGAACCTACCTTTAGACATGCATGGGTGGGCCGGTCAAAGTCGGGCTTATGTGTTGTCTAATGGACTCTGGTACCCACCAGGAAATTAAAGTAATTCCTCGGATTGGAGGTAGATGCTACCAGTCTGAGCAAAATAGTGGGAAGTGGTGCGTGTCGTAATGCACCGATTTAGAACCTTAATTCCACTACTCTAAAGGGTAGAATAGCGGGAGTAAGGGTCGATCCCACAGAGACTTTGGGGTTATCTTGAAAAAAAAGTATTTTCTTTTGACTTAAAATAAACTAAAATAAACTAGAACTAATGCAAGAATTAAATGCAAATAATAAATTTGTGAAAATAATTTAGATATGACCTATCTCAAGAGTACGGCCCGTACCCGTGGATCACGGCCCGTCCCTTAGGTATAGGTCAGTCAAAACTAATTCACTACAACTTACCTTAAACGCTAATCCAACATGACTCCAGCATGACTAAAATAAAAATAAGCAAACATGGATTAATATAAAGCAAATAAATTTTATTGCATAAAAATTGGAGTACAGAGAAAATAAAAGTAAGGGAACAAGGGTCCCTTTCTCCCTTTTTATGCGACTCTGACTCTCTATCACAGCAACAGGTGGAACTACGGACAGCAAGTGGAACCTCCCAAAAATTCCTCCCCTCGCAGAAGAGAACCACCGAGGTATTTATAGCTGAAAAATACCGTGTCGGGTCCGTGTGGAAAGCCGTGTGGAAAGCGCGGTGATTTCTTCATCTCAATCCGATCTCCTTATCTGATTTTTTTACGATCATCCCCATCTCAAAAATTAAATTCAAAAATTCTATCGCACAATCCCGCGTCCATCTAGCATCGTCCGACATCTCATCTCGTTCCGATGCTTCTTGTTTTCGGACATCCCGGTCTGAACAACATGGGCGGTGACAAGCAGCTCCATGGGAATGAAGGTGACGACGGGATGAGGCGGCAACCGCGGGCACAGCCAGGCGGTGGGGTGGCTCACGAGCCTGGACAGCGTGACCGTGGGCGCGGACGCGGAGGGGCTTCGGACGATGGCTGCAGCTGGGCAGCAGCAGGCGATGGCATCGCGGACGGCGAAGGAGGGGCTACGGCGGACATGGCAGCGGGCGGAGAACGGCTGCAGGCGGACGGCACGGCTCGCGGCAGGGCCGGCTGGGCGGCGGCGCGCAGCGGGAACGGACGGCGACGCGGACGGCTGGGCGGCGGAGCCGGCTTCCGGCCATTTTCCGGCCGAACGGGACTTCTCCGGCCTGCAACGAGGTCGGCAGCGGCTTGGGCGACGCCGGGGGAAGCTCTCTGGCGAGTTCCGGGGCGAACGGTGCATGGTGGTCCACGGCTCCGCCCATGGGCCGGCAGCAATGGCTGCCGTGGACCGAGAGGACGTACGGTGGACCGGCTCAATGGTCCACCGTGAGCCAGTAAGAATTTTAAGGCAATGCTCCAAAAACCGTGCAGCTCTGAAACCCGTGCTAAAACCTTCTAAAATCCATTTCGGGCCCGTTTGAAGTCCGAATTACATTCCGTTTGCGTCGTTGGACTCCTAAAATCAAGATCTAGGCGTTTATGGAGTCAACTCCTGCAAAGTATCACAAAATGTATCAATTTTAATCAAATAAAGTTAGGTTGATTTTAATTATTCTAATGTCTAACAGGAAGGACCTTTAAACTAAAGTCCATGTATTTACGTTAATAATTCATATACACTAATTAGCTTTGGTTTTCCTTTCGGATATCTTCCAACCTATCGCTCTGGTCTCTTCTCGACGATGAGAAGCTCAATGGACCCAACTTCGATAGCTGGTATCGAAGGCTTATGATTGTCTTAGAGCATGAACGGATCTTGTATGTGATATCGGATCCGGCACTTGAGATCCCTGCTCCCAATACTCGGGGTTCGGTCAGAGACACTTATCAGAAGTGGCTCTCTGATAGGACCACTATCCGATGCATTATGTTGGTAGCGATGAACGACGAGTTCAGTTGCAAGTTCAAGGAAGCCTAGCCGGAGGAAATCCTTCAAAGGTTGAAGAAGTCCTTTGGCACACCTGATGACGTAGAGAGGTACAGGGTCTCCTGTGCCATCTACAACATGCGGATGCATGATGAAGCCTCGGCCACTGATCATGTATTGTACATGATTGAGATGATTGAGCGCCTGGGCAAGCTCGGATGTCCCTTGCATGAATAGCTTGAGAAAGATGCGATTCTAAATTTCTTCCCCTCTTCCTATCTAGATTTTCTTGATCATTATAAAATGAATAAGCCTGTAGTTAACTACCATGGTTTATTGAGGTTGCTGCAGACTTATGAGAAAGACCACCAACTGAACAAAGGGGTGGTGAATCTAGTGGGAGGATCTTCGGGAGGGCGTCGTCCCTTTAAGAAAGGGAAAAAAAAAATAAAAGAAAAAATGTGCTGAATGCTTCTGGACCCAGTTAGGCCAAGAGGGTGAAGGCTGATCAAAGCCATGCGGAGTGCTTCTTCTGTAAGAAGCAGGGTCACTGGAAGAGGAACTATCCTCTTTACATGCATCCCATGACTTGAACATGTCTAAGAAGAGAAAGCAGCGGGACGGTCCTGGACAAGGTATTTATATGATAACACCTTGTAGTTTCTCTATCTGTGATACTACAATTGGGTATTGGATACAGGAAGTCCAATTCATATTTGCAATCTTTGCAGGGACTTCAAGTTAGTAGAAGATTCGAGGATGGTGAGAGATTCTTGAACATGGAAAATGAAAGCCGAGTTCCAGTCCTGGCATTGGGAGTTCTCAAACTTGTTTTCGAGTCCTGTATTATCATTTTGAATGAGAGTCATTTTTATCCATTTTTTATTTTGAATGTCATTTCTATAGGCCAATTGGCCATGTATGGTTATGAACTATCAATAAAGAATGACATTTACAAAATTATTTGGAATAGTTCTGTAGTATTGATTGGACAAATACGTGATGGCATTTATATACTATCACGACCTGTTAGTGTAATGTACACATTTAGCAAACGTCCTAGGATAGATAATGTCGGTGAAGCGTACCTATGGCATTGTAGGCTAGGTCATATTAACAGAAACATGATAAACAGGTTGAAAAGCGAAGGTCTCCTCGATTTTAGTAAAGATAGTTCACTTCTAACCTATGAATTCTGTCTTCTTGGAAAAATGACAAAGTCACCTTTTATTAGAAAAGGTGAACGAGCCAATGGAATTCTGAGTCTGGTACATACTGATGTATGTGGATCCATAAATGTTAGTGCTAGGGATGGGTACGGTTATTTCATTACATTTACAGACGACCTTTTGATGTATGGTTATGTCTTTTTGATGAGACATAAATCTGAATCGTTTGAAATGTTCAGACGGTATTGTAGTGAAGTAGAAAAATAAATTGGAAAGTGTATCAAAACCCTTCGATCCGATCAAGGTGGTGAATACATTTTGGGTGAGTTTCTGACATATCTCGAGGAGAATGGGATTCTTTCTCAGTGGACACTTCCAGGGACACCTCAATTAAATGGAGTGTCTGAGAGGAGGATGTTGGGAATTGTGTCCCAAAGCCAATCACTTGGGTTGTAAGCAGTTGTGCTGAGTATTGTATTCATTTTATGAATTAATAAAATTATTATTTTGGCAGCTCATCACATATTGAATTTTCCTGAAATGAACTCTTTCCATGTGATGAAGTTCTTAGGACTACACTGACTTCGATACAGAGAGGATGTATCGAGTGGTCCTTAAATCCTGTTCACAACCAAAGGATATATTGTACTGGACGGCAATATATCAAGTATAGGTTGTTGTAGTTCACATCGTTTGGTTGTCCTCTTGACCAAATGAGTGTGATGACACTGATGTGATCTGCCAGTGGGATATGTGAAATCTTATTGAACGTGACTCCGTGCAGCCCCTTTCTGCCAAAGGGATACTCACGATTGGATATGGATATATGTGTCCCTCTGACCTGAGGTCATCACGGTAGCTTGCAAGCAACTCCCTGTGCTTTGGTGCCGGACTACCCGGATTTTTAATCCGGTGACGGAAGATTTCTGGGTACAGGCAAGTACTTGTGGAGTAGTGATGCACCAAGATGGAATTGACCTATCCAAACAGTTTGGATTGAATGTCTCGCAGTATCTCAATTTAGCAAATCCTCGGCCGGGGTAGTCATAGTGAAGAGTCACTGGGCTTGCGAGGTTGAGACATGTTGTCGACTGACTCAGTCTGTGTTGGCAGCCCAATCTCAGTCGTCCTGAGCATTAGAGGTCAAAAGGATGAATTATACGGTAACCATATGCCAGAGGTTCGATAGTTTGCTCCCGCATCTTCGACCTATCCGGATGCCGGGACCCATTGCTAGATGGTTTCCTGTGCTGGTACTAGAAATTGTTCTAATGCTACCGTTTAGGTTCGAACCTATGAGGTCACACGCCGCAGAGGATAACTCTCTGATCCGGATACCGATTACGATTGGGAATCGTCTCGGTCTTATGGTCACAGTATTTTTTTAGCACTCTTTTCCCCATTTTGCCCTTGACTGTGTCGACCGGAAAATGTTCTGGGTTGACCAGCTCTGCGCCAGGATTTTTCTGAATCAGTTTTGAACTGATTCGGAGTTCGTTTCGGCCTCCAATTGGTTGTGAACCAATTTTTTTCCTTGTTCAATTGGATTGAACCACCATTGGGTTTGAACCAAATTGGTTTAATGGGATTGGACTTTTTTTTGGCTTGGACTGGTTTTGGTTGAACCGTTGAATTTTCTCTCCTTGTAACCGTTTTCACGGTGTTTTGCTAGGATTTTTTTTTTTGTGTTGGAAGAAGCCAAAACGTCCTTTCTTTTTCCCTGGCGTCTCGTCTTCTACTCTCCCTCATTTAAGGCTGATTAATGGCTTTAATCCCCTGATTATGGCTGTTAAATGGAATAAATTGCAACTCCACCTCTTGGCCTCCCTCCCTATCCGTTCACTTCTCCATGCAGCTTATATAAACACCATGCCATCTCCTGTTGGTTTTTTGTTAAGTTTTCAATGAGAGATAAGTGTTTATTCCACGTGTGAGAATTGAGGGAAAGTAACAAAAATCTCAGGGTATTCTTCTTCCTTAAGAGGCTCTTTTGGAGTGATCTTAGGGCTGGGTTTAAGAGTGTGTGAGGGAGAGAAACAAGGCCTTAATCCCTTGTTTTTGTTGTGCTCAAAGTTCTGCACTGCAGCAGAAAACCTGTGACCGTGAAGCCCTCTTCCGGTGGCTAGTACCGTGCATGGAGGCGGATCCAAGAGTCCCGGGCGTGTCTCCCCTCTAGAGGGAGTACCACTCTACTCCTAGGAGCAAACCATGCGAGCCGGGATTGCCCCAGCTGCTCCGAAATGAAGGCCAAAGTCTGCTAACCAGTTCTGCTGCAGAAATCTGGCAGCAGACTTTGGTGAATTATTTAATTTTTTTGGCTTAGATTTGATTGTAGCAACCGGTGGCAAATCGAAGAAGACTTGTCCAAGAAGCCACTGCTCAAATTTGGGAGCAAACGGAGGTCCGGAAGGCAGTGTTTCGATGACGTTTTGCAAGCCAAAAACTTCATCCCAAGGAGGAAGACGACTGGAATAACTTTATTCCAGTTATTCCAGTCTATTCCAGGTTTATTCCAAGGTTATTCCAGGCAGAATAAAGGTATGGAAAATTAATTTTTTTTTATCATGCATGGATAGATTAAATTGTTTAATATTTTATAAATACTTTATAAGATCATGCATGCCTAAATGTAACTAGACTTAGATTAGTTCCTGGCGGAGCAGATACCGGCTGCGCAAATTTTAAAAATTATTTTAAAATCTAATCTGCTCCCGCAGATGTTTGCATGCCTAGTGTAGGAGCTTGTCAAACCACCTGCATCAGTTTCCTTTCAGAGGAATCAAACCCTGTTAGACATGGTTCGGTCCATGATGGGCTTTGCTTCTCTGCCGCTATCCTTTTGGGGATATGCTCTAGAATCAGCCTGTTACCTTCTGAATAGGGCTCCAAGTAAGTCCATTATAAAACACCATATGAGATATGAACTAGACGTAAACCGACACTATCACACCTTCGGGTCTGGGGATGCCCGGCTTATATAAAATATTTGGAAATGGACAAACTTGGACCTAGGTATGACCGGTGCCTATTTGTTGGGTACCCAAAAGAATCTAAGGGGTATTACTTCTACTTAGCTGAGGAACAAAAGTTGTTCGTCAGTCTTAGAGCTATCTTTTTGGAAAAGGAGTTCCTTGGTGAAGGGACTGTAGCTGCTAAGATTGAACTTAGTGAAGTTCAACAAGTAAAAGAACCGATACACTTAAGGGACAACATAGAACCGGCTGTGATTAGATTACACCCAGAGCCCATACATGAACCATTAAGGAGATCCGGTAGGGTACCGAGTCGACCGGACAGAAACTATGATTTCTTGGTCTGGGACGGTGATCCTATTGAACTCGATGAGAACAATGAGGATCCGATTACCTATATGGATGCGATACAAAGATCCGACTCTGAGAAATGGCTAGGAGCCATGAAATTCGAAATGGAGTCCATGGAGATCAACAATGTATGGACATTGATTGATCTACCTGAAGGGATAAAACCCATTGGGTGCAAATGGATTTTCAAAAGGAAAAGGGACGCAGACGGGCAGGTAGAGACCTATAAAGCCCGTCTGGTTGCCAAGGGGTATCGTCAATGTTATGGTATTGACTATGACGAGACATTCTCTCCTAAGGCAATGCTAAAATTCATTCAGATCATGCTTGCTTTAGCAATACACTTTGACTATGAAATCTGGCAAATGGATGTCTGAACAGCTTTCCTGAATGGTGAGCTGGAAGAGGAGGTGTATATGATACAACCTGAAGGGTTCACATCTACAGATGAGTCAAAGGTGTGCAAGCTTCAAAAATCCATCTGTGGACTGAAGCAAGCATCAAGGAGTTGGAACATACGATTTGATAAGTGTATCAAGTCGTATGGCTTCATTAGGAATGGAGAAGAACCTTGCATTTACAAATGGGCTAATAGTTTTGTGATTATGTTCCTTGTACTGTATGTGGATGATATTCTCTTAATCGGAAATGACATCCCAAAACTACAAGGAATAAAGGTCTAGTTATCATCTCAGTTCTCTATGAAGGACTTGGGTGAAGCCTCTTACATACTGGGTATGAAGATCTATATAGATAGATCTAAGAGGCTTCTGGGACTTCTCAGTCTACGTACATCATCACCATGCTGAAACGGTTTAGCATGAAAAATTTTAAGAAGGGCTATCTTTCGATAGGTACTAGAATTGATCTCTCCAAAAAGAATTGTGTGACAACTCCTAAAGAGAGAGAGCATATGAGTAGAATCCCATATGCTTCGACAGTGGGTTCTATCATGTATTCCATGACATGTACTAGACCAGACGTGGCATACTCACTAGGCGTAGTGAGAAGATACCAGTCTGATCCAGGTGAAGCTCATTAGAAAGTGGTAAAGATAATCCTTAAGTATTTACGAAATACTAAGGACTAATGGCTAATTTACGGAGAATCTGACTTGAAACTTGTGGGGTATACTGACTCTAGTTTCCAGTTAGATAAAGATGATAGCAAGAGTGTATCAGGATTCATCTTTATCCTGAACGGAGGAGCTATCTGCTGGAAAAGTTTCAAGCAACCTACCGTGGCAGACTCAGTTTGCGAAGTAGAGTATATTGCAGCATCAGATGTAGTGAAAGAAGCTGTGTGATTGCAGAAGTTCCTTGGCGAGCTGGGAGTGGCACCTTTCCTAGATGGTCCTATTTCGATGTACTATGACAGCACTGGAGCCATTGCTCAAGCCAAAGAGCCGAAGTCTCATCACCGCACGAAGCATATTCTGTGGCGCTATCACTTTGTACAAGAGATCATGGAACGAGGTAACATTGACCTTTAGAAGATCGATGGAAAGGAAAACCTGGCTGACCCCTTCACTAAAGCCATCGGAATTCAAGAGTTCAACTATTGTAAATGAAAAATGGGAATGAGATTCTGTACCGATTGGCTTTAGTTCACGTGGGAGTTGTTGGGAATTGTGTCCCAAAGCCAATCGTCTAGGATGAGATGGTTGTGCTACCTTGTAACTGTATATTATTTTTAATGAATAAAAATTATTCTTTTTGGCTGTTCGTTATATTTATATTTTTTTAAAATGAACTCTTGTATAATGCAGTCCTTGGAACTACATTGTTTGATATAGAGAGGATATATCAAGTAGTTCTTAAACTAGTTCACAACCAAATGGTACATTGTTATAGGACGATAATGTATCAAGTGTAGGTTGTTGTATGCCATATTTGTTGGTTATCCTCTTAACCAAGGAGTGTGAAGACACTGGTATGATATGCAAGTGAAATGTATGACATATCACTGAACGTGACCATCTACGGAGCTCTCTTCTACCAAAGGGTTGCTCGTGAAGGGATATTGATATATATATCCCTCAGACCTGAGGTCACCATGGTAGCTTGCAAGGAACTCGTTATACTTTAGTGCCGGACTACCTGGATTTCTAATTCAGTGATGGAAGGTTTCTGGGTGCAGTCAAGTACTTGTGGAATGGTGATGGATCAATATGGAATTGATCCCTCTAAATAGTTTGGAGTGAATGGCTCATTATGTCTCAATTTAGCAAATCCTTGGCCAGGTTAGTTCTTGTGAGGAGTCACAGAACTTGTGAGGTTGAGACACGATCTGAATGAACCAAATTAGGATTGGCAGTCGAGCCGTAGGTCATCATGAGCATTATGAAGTCAAAGGGATGAATTATACGGTAACCATATGCTAGAGGTTCTTGTGAGGTGCTCTGCATTTTCGACCTATCTGAACATCGGGTATCATTGCTAGATGAGGACTTTCACTGGTACTGAAAATGTTCTAGTGCTACTGGCTTAGTGTTCGAACCTATGGGGTCACACATCATAGAGGTTTCTATCTGATCTTGAGGCTGATCGACGATTGAGAATCGTTTGCCATCTCCGGAAGTCAATATGATTGACCTTGTTCCAAGTGTCGATACTTGGTATTTTGCTTGAGTCGACACTTAGGGAGGTGTCACACTTGGTGTTTTGCATAAGTCGATACTTACTGTGACAAATAGAATTTTGGGAAGAATTTTTTGGAAGTTTTTTGGGCAAGTTTTGACCTGGTTTGAATTTCGAATTCAAACCGTTTTGGCTCCACACTTTCATGGAATGATTGTCATTCCTTCCTTAAGTGATTGGATCCATTTGGTATGTCCCTTGACTTTCTCCCCCAATCTCTCCTTCCTCTTTCTCCCTCTCCTTGCTGCCCCTACAAATGAAGGTCATTTCAGAGGCTGCAATGGTTAGAAAAAGATTAGAAAAGTTAGAGAGAAGAAAAAGAGAAAGAGAAGGGTCTTGTGAGGTCTTGGGATTGGGTATAAGAAACCTAGTATTCAAGCTAGGTCTAGGAAAGAGAGTTTCTTGGAAAGGGTTCCACCTCTCCTCCTTGTCTTCCTGGAAGAAAAAGATTGGTCCGAAGGATCCCGAAGAGCTAGCGCTCCGAGGGAGTTGATCAGAGTCGAGCCTCGGTGTGGATTATCTATAAAGGCCAGACTCGTGTGTGGCTCGAGCACCTTCCTCTTTCTCACAGTACTTTCTCAGGTATAATGGTAAGGTACTTTTATACCTCTGCTTATTTCTTGCTTTTGATGTTCTATTGCAAACTTCTTCATTATGCTGGATCCTATTGCGGGCAGATCGATAGATCATTTTGATCTATCTACCGAGCTTTTTGCTGTGCAGTTTTAAAATAGTTTTAAAATGCATTATGTCTGCCCAGCATGTTTGAACGTGTTTTCACCTTCATGGGTGACAGTCAATTTAAGCCAAGGAAAGAGGATGAAAATCGAAAGGATATACCATATAAGGTTCTTCGATACCTTTCCTTCACTCCTAGTCTTTGAAGGCTCTACTTATCCAAGAGTACTGTTGGGTAGATGAGATTGCATAAAGAAGGAATTTGCAAGCATACAGATATGATGTATTATTCGTCAAACATGAGGCATGGAAAAAAATCAATGCTTGTCACCCTTTATTTGCTTAGAAATCATGCAATATCTGATTATGTCTATTTACGGATGGGTTTACACCATGCAGTCATGCAACGACCTCTTATTATATTGGCCAGTCTTTATTACTCCATACAATTTATCACCTGAGATGTGCATGAAAGAACATAACATCTTTCTTATATTAGTCATTCCTAGACCATGATACTGTGATAGAAGCATTAATGTATATCTAAGGCCTCTTGTTGATGAGCTAAAACTCTTATAATCCGATGGTACACATACTTTTAATGCATTGAAGAAGTAAAATTTTATAATGAATGCTACATTGACATAGACCATTAGCAATTTTACTGCTTATGGGATGCTGCCAGAATGGAGTACTCATAAGAAGCTAGCATGTTCCTATTGCATGGAGAATACAAAATTATTTTAGCTTAAGATGGTCAATAGCCCTACTAGTTCGATTGTTATTATCAATTTTTTCTCGAGCATCATCCTTTTTAAAAGTAGCAAGATAGTTTTAGGAGGAATAAGATAGAGGACCATGTACCCATGCACCTCAATGGTATGAAAATATTTTAGAGGGTATTCCAACTTGACAAAGTCCAATTTGGCATACTATTTGAGAAGCAAAAATCTTAAGGATTCTATAGATCTTAAAACTAGATGAAGCGCAGCATCTATTGGGAGTTGCCATATTGGTTCACCAATTTAATCCATAATAATGTTGATATCATGCATATTGACAAGAATGTATTCGATAATATTTTCTACACTATTATAGATGTCAAGGGCAAGACAAAAGACAATCCCAAGGCTCAAGTATATATGAATAATATATGCAAGCATCCTTTATTAGAGCTGGTTAAGGTGTCACCTAGAAAATTTTTGAAGCCAAAAATATCTTATACCTTAACGAGGGAGTAATTAAAGGATATGTGTGAATAGTGTAAAAATCTTAAATTCCTGGATAGTTATGCAAATAATCTAGCTTGGTGTATTAATGTCAAAGATTGCAAGTTTTATGGGCTCTAGAGCTATGACTGCCATGTCTTCATGCATTGATTATATCATTAGCTTGGTGTGATATCTTTTCCAACTCCACATGAAGTTCCTTGATTGAGCTTAGTCTATTTTTCAAAGATATTTGTACTACCAAATTATCCACTGACTATATCTCTAGTCTTGAGGCTAGCAGTATAGAAACTATTTGTAAGTTAGAGAAGATATTCCTTCCTAACTTCTTCGACTCCATAAAGCATCTCATGATTCATCTGGCATATAAAGCTAAGATAGGGAGACTAGTACAGTACAAGTGGACATATCTATTTGAAAGATACATGCATAGTTTGAAGAATAAAGTGAAAAACAAGGCCAAAATTAAAGGTTTCATTATACAGGCTTACATAATAAAAAAATTTTAAATTCAAGCCAAAACTACTTTAATCTAAGTATGTAGACCAAGCTAACTTAATTTGGTCGAAATGATGATGGTGGTGGTGAGGGATCAGAGTAGGAGATCTTAATATTTTCCTATCTTGCTTATAATTTGGGCTCGAGATTTATCATGTTTTAATTGATACTAAATTGTGACAAGTGGAGACATATGTTTTGCTTAACTACGAGGAAGTCGACCCATATATGAGTGAGTATCCATCACAATTCTAACTCTTCAATTGTTTATTATAGTATACTTATCTTATACATATTTAGATAATATAATTGGACAGTAAGACGGGACAACCCAGGAATAAGTGAGCAAGAAATTTTTGTACAGTACTCGTAGAACTTTGTAGATTGATTTTGCCAATTCATAAGCATCTATTATCATTTTATATATTTTAATTTCTCTAAATTTATTTTTTTATAATATGCAAATAATGCAAGGGACGAGTCCATATCTAAAAAGCTAAAACTATTAGGTTATGGGCCAATAAAATATGTGACATATTATAATGGCTGTAATATAAATAGTTTTAAATTTTATACTCACAAATATGGATATCATAAGAGCACAATGAACAATGGCTTGTGTTTAAAGGGCAGTTGGTGGAAAGTGACAGAGAGTGACTATTATGGAATCCCTGAAGAATTGATCAAATTGACCTACATTGGAGGTAATAGTGTCATTTTATTTAGGTGCTAATGGTTTGATCATGATAACTGTATGAAAGTTGATCCATGGCATGGACTTATTAAAATCAAACATGGATCAAAAGTACATGTTAACGAGCTATTTATGTTAGCTCAACAAGCTGCTTAAGTATATTATACTCCTTTTCTGTCAATAAAGAGAAGAAGCAAAGATTGGTGGGTTTTATGCAAGATTAAGTCTCCAACTATTCATTACACGCTTGAAAAGATGAGCCTCAATTACCAGAATGCTTTCAAGATGTTGAACATTAGGAGTTCATCAATCTTTCATAGATGCAGAGTTGGATACTTTAGGAATTCTCCTTTATATTGACCAATATAAGGAGGTAGATCATATTGAGTTTATTATTAAGAGTAATCCTATTCTGCAAGGGGAAGAAGAGGAAGATGATGAAGAAATAGAAGAGGAGAAAGAAAAGGAAAATATGAAAGAGGAGGAAGAACAGGAAATGAAAAAAGAGGAAGAATTGGAAGAAGAATCTGAAAGGTATTAAACATCTGAAGAGACCGACGAGTAGTGCTAAATATATAATTCTTGAATTATTTTTAAATACTTATTTTGCATCATTATAAAGCTTGCATTGCCATCCATAATTAATTCAATTAATCTATTCATTTTTATTTTCAGAGATTATATATTATGTCTACTAGAAGCTAGAGCCATGCTAGCCAAGGAGAGAGCTCTCAAGGAGAGAGCAATTGTGTTGCCAGCTCGCATGATTTTGCATCACTCATACCACGTGATAAACTTTAAAATTTTAGATATTCTTTTTTATATTATTCTATATTTTATTATCTAATATAATATTCTTTATATCAAATATTTTATGATCAAGTTTGGAGGATGTGGGGTCACTGTTGATCCCACAGTCACATGTAGCAGTGACTAGCTCTCAGACTCAGTATCATTGTTAAGGACCTGCCTAGCTTGTGGCACCTCTGACTTAGCCTAAGGATAGAGAGAGCTCATCCACATTCAGAGCCGCTCTTAAGTACTACATCTTTATTTAATATATTTAAAATTTATTTATTTTAGAGTTAATGCTTATTATTAAATTTTAATTTTATAGCACATTGCAAGAGCCTGAAATATCTTGAGTGGTTATTGAGATCATTCATCGATTGATGCTAGGTCGATGAACAAGTTCTTCAATCGGCCATTGGGGGCTCGTGATGTAGCTTGGAAGATATTTTTGATAAGTCAAATATGATTAATTTCTAAAATTATGAAATATTTGTATTCTATGTATTTAATACAAGTTTCCTTCTACTTATAGGAGTACTATCAATTCATGACTCCTCAGGATGAGGAGGTTGGCCATCCAACTTTCGAGGAGGTGGCCACATGTAGGCTTTGAGATGGGTTGTATAGTGTCAGACAATCTATCATAGAGCACTCCAATTCCAAGTTACCATTAAATTGAAAGTCTTTCAGGGATCACTGGATGCGGATGGATGTATGGGAGGCTCTCTATGACCAGTGGAGTACTGATGAGCACTCTGATAGGCTACAGAGGGCATACATGGCAGAACCGAATTGCTTAGCAAGATCCAATCAAGTATACTAGTGGCTCCGTTGGCATGCATCGGGGTAGTGATAGTTATGGGAGGCCACACACCAGTCTAGGAGGATTGGTGATTACTTAGATCCTAGATCTTGACATATCATGGTAACAACTTAAAATATTATTTATTAATTTATATATATTGATATATATGATTAGGCTAATCAATCTGTAAACTGTATAAACAAATTATGCAGAATATATCATATCATGGAATGGTGAGGATCCATTGTCTCAGCCCCTCCTTGACCTCGAAAGATAGATCAAGCCCACCAGAGGGGTGAGTAGGACTCGGATCATAGGATTTGGGCACATCTTCAACACTTTACTAGCTTGCTACTCTTTAACATCCTCATCTTAAGCCCGATGATCTTAACGTGGCATGATGCACATGTCAAGGAAGTCGTGACCCATCTTTTTATCCAGTGATCTTAGAGCTCCCGAGATATCATTCATAATACAATCATCAAGATTCTCTAAGAACTGCATCTGTGCAATTAGCTAATCTCGTTATCACAGCCATCACAATGGGTAAGTCTATTAATAAATTTCTTTACTTGTTTTGAATTTTTGTGCTTAGAAGCTTTACATATTTAGGCTTAAGTCGGGTAAGAGGACTTATGAGATAAAAATTCAGTCTAACTATCCAATCGATGGGCTAGGAATATCTGTAGCTTTGTATCATTGAATAAAATATATAAGAATAATCTACTTGAGAATCAAAGGAGTATATTGAAATATACGCCTCCGTATCAACATATATGCTTTCATATCAAAATTTTAATAATGTTTTATTTTTCTTCATTTCAAGATGCTGGGATATTCAGATTTCATCTACCAGCTGTTAGAATGGATGTACAAGAGCAGGAGGAGGAGGATAATGATGGCGAGTAGGATTTGACATTATTTATTTTGATATTATGTATTTAATTTTGATACTTATAAAGAATAATTAATTTATAAAATTTATATTTTTAATATAATATAATTAGTTTTTTTATTTGTAATTATAGTAAATCTTTGTTATTTTTTTTAAAATAGGCTTTAGGAAATATAATCGCATGTTATAATTAAAACAAGTTTTAAAAATATAGTTTTAGATTTTTTAAAAAATTAAAAAATTATTACCTACTGTATTAGTGACGGCAATCTACTATTGGTAATACTTATTAGTGATGGCATTTAATTAGTGACAGTCATTTTAGTTGCTAATATTTTTTGTTTATAATTTAAAAAAATAAAAGCATTATTAGCGACAAAATTGTTGTTGCTAATATTGTCGATAATACTTGTTATTATTGACAAAATTTTTGCAGTTGCTAATAAACCCTATTAGTGATAATGATTGTTCCAACATGTTATTAGTGATAACTAGCCATCACTAACAGCATTACCGATGGCAAATAGCTTATTAGCAATGGCAGTTAGCCATCTGTAATAACCTAATTTCTTATAGTGAATGGATTATTATTTATGGATACCTCATTGATATACAATTACTTAAACTTGCAATGGTACAATACACTTGTAAATTTTGTATAAAGAATAATATATTGAAACTTTATGTGAGATAAATGAAAAACTATCTCATAGATCCATTATGATGGACTAGTCCATTAAACCAGTCCATCACCCAAAATGGCACACATCCCACCCAAACCCAAAAAAAGGTTGAAAGAAGACTTCCAATGAAAATTTTCTTCTCTGGTGAGTTGGGAAAGGAGATGGACTCCTGGGGCTAGCAAAACCCTAGGAAGTCCTCTATAAAAGAAACCCCCTGTTCCCCGAGTCCTTTACCTCTCAAAGCACTAATGATCATTGCATTTCTTTTCCCCCTATTTCTTCTTGCTTTTGTTAGCTTTCCATCATCATGGCTGCTGAAAATCAAGGCTAGGGAGCTCACTGGAGCTCAAGGTAATCCCTAGCCCTCCTTCATTGCTCTCTTCCCCTTCTTCCCAAGGCCTCAAACCCATCACCATCCACTAGTTTTGCCTGAAAACATTGAAAATGAAATTTTATGTTCGTCTCCAACTTTTTCATGATATTTTTAGTCCTGCCATCACTGTTTAGTTGCCATCAATCACTTGACTTGGACTTTTGGCCATGCCACTAGGGGCTGCATCCCTAGCCACCACCACTACCAGGGAGAAGCTCTCATACTACAAGGATCGAAGGGGTACAGGAGTTCCCCTATTCCAATAAGAAGAAAGAAGTAGAGAAGAAGAAAAGAAAAGAAAGAAAAAATAAGAGAAAAGAAGAAAAAAAAGAAAAAAAAGGAGAGAGTTTCTCTCTCTTCTCTCCCCTCTCTCTTCACTTGGTTCTTTACTTTCTTTCTCTAAGTTTACTTTCTCTCTTTACTCATTCTTTCTCTCTCTATTTGATCCATGGATTCGAGTAAAGGACCCCATACTCTTTTTCTATGAATCCAAAATAACCTTTTTGAAAAGAGACCCAAAATTACTTCAATATTGGTGTAACATGTTAGCTTTTTTGTTTTTAAATTTATTCCATGTTTTCCACTAATCGGTCATCGCCACCAGCTATCCAAGGCTACTAATCCCTAGATAGGCCCTTTGGTATGATCCTTGTTAGATCTAATCTAGATTTCTTCCTTTAGAAGAGACAAGGACTCTCTCTCTTCCTTTCTATCTTATTTTCTCTCTCCACACCTACTTCCTTTCTTTAAGAAAGTCTATGAAGCCTAGTATTGAGTCTCATCTCCTTGTCTTGTAGACCCGTGTTGACCCTTGATTAGGAGGCCATAATTTGTCCCAATGCTTGGGTAGCCTATTGGATCAACTACTTGATTTATAATATTCTTTTCTCATGATTGAATGTATTGAATAGAAATTAATTATGTTTTTAATATATTAAATAGGATTAACTAATTCTTCTAACAAAGTTTGAAGATTCATGATGGATGAGGTAAATAATCTTAGTACTTTTTGCTTGTTTCTGAATTACTGATTATTTTATCATAAAAGAATTATTTTATATTTTCTTAAAATAAAGATTGAGCATATGTATTATAAAATTTATGTTTTATTATAAAATTATGATTTCATGAGTATTTTAATATTAATGACTTGTTTATGAATATGAATTCTATATTTATAAAATTTATATTTTGTTATGAAAGAAAGATTGCATGATTGTTTTACTGTTAAAGATTATTTATGACTATGAACTCTAATAAATTATTTATAATTTTTTATTGCATGATTTAAGAAAATATGATTCGATAAAGTATGATTTAAGAATACTTGTTTTATGAAATATGACTTTGAACTGTTAGATAGCTATGTACAACTCTATAAATGGGTAATAGTAGTTGGTATACAAACCTGTCAATGGATAATAGTAGTTGATATATGACTCTACCAATGGAAAATAGTAGTTGATATATAACCCTACTAGAGGGCAATATTAGTTGGCATACAACCCTACTAATAGATAATAGTAGTTGGTATTTTGATGAATAAGGGTCTGTCATGGGTATAAAAATGATTTTAGTATTTAGTCCAAGAAAAATGATTATCTGGATTAAATAACAAATGATTTATGATTTATGCTACACACTTGGAACCATGTTTATGAAATATTAATGATTTATGCAGGCATACTGGATTTATGATTTTATTTATAAAATAAGTATGATTTATACATTTATTTATGTTATGGATTAGAAATCATATGTGTATACATAAATTGTATAATTTGTATATAAGCAAGAGCATGATTGATTTAAGATATACTATTATTATGAAAGGTTTTATCTTCTAATGATAATCATCTTCTCTGAATAATTTACTGATACATATATAAACTTATGCTTGATTTGGTAAGATAGTATAACATTTACTTATTGAGCTGGTGTAGCTCATACCTTTTAACATTTTTTTATAGACAAATAAGGTTAGGAACGAAGGATGATTCAGGCTTGGAGTTTGCACTAGCAAGCTTGGAAGTTTTGTAGTTGAATATAGTTATATGATGATCATGGACTTGTAGTCAACTACTTATAAATTTTAAGACATATATTTGATATTTCACTTCAAATTTAGTTTCCTTGAACTTGTATTTAATTAATTATTCAATAGATGATGATTAGATCTTATACTTTTATTTAAGATTTTGAATGATTGGCTTGGTGTTATCATGGGTTGTACCTCTCGGTAGCATGATTGTGTTATGTTCTGGATTTGGGATGTGACATTTAGTAGTATCAGAGCAAAAGATTTGATCATGGATAGAAAATAAAGTTTAGTAATTGATAATTAGGCCTCATTTAGTTAGATCGCATTTGGTTGAAAAAGTGCAGATAAGTATTCTTAACTTTTATATTGCCCATTTGAAAAATACTGATTAAAGTTAATATTTTAATAGGTGACAATGAGCAACGGAGAGGAGGAAGTCATAGCAAACTTGATTACTAGGAGAAGAAGAATGAGAGTGACTGCAAGGGAAGATGCCAACAAGCCAGTTAAGCAGGCTTCAATGCACTAGATATTAGGGCAAATATTGTAGGAGTATGCTAGGTGGTAGCCCAACTACTTCAATAGTAGTAATAAATGCAAGCTGTTCCTCAACATGCACCATTTTTAGAGTCATAATACGAGAGGTTCAGAAGGCTAGCTCACTATTGTTTGAGGGTGGACCTGATCCTCTAGTTATAGAGACCTGGATTCAAAAAATAGAAAAAATGTTTGATGCCCTATAATATCCTAAGGTTATTAAGGTCAGGCTAGTCATACCTATGCTGAAAGGATATGCTGAGTTCTAGTGGACTACAATAAAATCTACATATGGGAACATTAATGACTAGCTAACTTAGGAGGAGTTTAAGCAAATATTCTATGAATAGTATTTTCTAGAGTCAGTGAGATTAATAAAGAAGAATGGGTTCTTGGCTTTGAGATAGAAAGGTGACATGACAATACTAGAATATGCAAACAAATTCACTGAGTTAGGTCGTCATTTCTACCCTCAGCTTATACAGTTTGAAAGAAGTAAAGTTAATAGACTTGAACATAATTTAAGATATGGAATTTGATCTCGCTTGTCCTCTCACCTCTTTAGCAACTTCAAAGATGTGCTAAAATGAGCTTTAAAATTTGAACCAGATCATATTAAAAGATCGAAACAGGAGGGGAATAACAAAAGGAGGCCCAAACATGTAGAGACTCAGAATGACTAGCAGGAAAACTCAGGGACAACTCTAACAAAAACAATGGAGTAGAGACATGCAGTTATTGTGGTATAAATCATAATGGGCCTTATTTTAAGAAACTTGGAATGTGCTTTGAGTGCAACAAAAAAGGACATTTGGCATGAGATTGTTTTAATAAAAAGAATGACTCTAAGTTTACCAAACCAACATATAAGAATCAAGAAAAAAGATCCACAAGTATTTGCTTTGACTGAGTAGGATGTTGGTGCAAGTGATCAAGTAGTTATATATACAATTCCAGCCAACCTATAGATACTTATGTACTAATTGATCATGATTCTTCACATTCCTTTGCATTTTCTATGTATGCCACCTCTTTGAATTGCATAGAAGAAGAATTTAGAAAGCCACTATATGTTGCTACTTCTTTTAGAAAAGTTAGTCATACTAATTAACATTTTACAACACTCAGATGAGGAGCTTAGGGTTAATAAAAATTATTCTAGAGTATTGAGTTCTAGAAGCATAAGTTTATATAAGAGTTTCTTAGTACAAGTATGACAAAATATTAGATGAAGATATAACTATTCCTATTTAATTTAAGAATAGAGGTTCTCAAGTTTTTAAAAATGAAACTATTTAAGGGGGGAAGAATGTGATGGCCTAGTCCATTGGACCAGCCCATCACCCAAAATGGCCCACATCCCACCCAAACCCAAAAAAAAAAGGTTAGACTCTAGCCTAGGGCTAGCAAAGTCCTGGGAAGTCCTCTATAAAAAGAACCCCCTCTCCCCCGAGTCCTCCACCTCTCCAAGTATTGACGATCATCACATTTCTTTTCTCCCTCTTTCTTCTAGCTTTTATCGATTTCTCATCATCATGGCCACTGGAAATCAAGGCTAGGGAGCTCGTTGGAGTCCAAGGTAAGCACCGATCCACCTTCCTTGCCTTATTTCCCTTCTTCCCAAGGCCTCAAACTTATCATCAGCCATTGGTTTTGCCAGAAAATATTGAAAATAAAATTTCATGTCCATCCCTTGTTTTTCCATGATATTCTAACACTACTCGGTCACCGTCAATCACTGGACTTGGGCCCTTGGCCATGCCACCAATGGCTACATTCCTAGCCACCACCATTACTAAGGACCCCCTTGTTCCAAGGATCTCCCGTCCCCTTGTTCAATAAGAAGAAAGAAAGAAAGAAGAGAATAGAAGAAAAGAAAAAAAAAAAAGGAGAGAGAGTTTCTATCTCTTCTCTCTCTCCCCTCTTTCTTTACTTGGTTTCTTTCTTTCTCTAAAGTTCTACTTTTTCTCTCTAATTTTTTTCTACTCATTCTTTCTCTTTCTATCAGGTCCATGGTCCTAGTAGAGGATCCCATATTCCTTTTTTTATGAACCCAAGATGATCTTTTTGAAAAGAGACATAGATTTACTTTGATATCTGTATAATATATCAGTTTCTTTGTTTTTAATTTTTTTTCATGTTTTTCACAAGTCAATCATTGCTGCTAGCTATCCAGGGCTGCGACCCCCAAGTAGACCCTTCGGCATGATCCTTGTTAGACCCAATCTGGATTTCTTTCCTTTAGGAAAGACAAGAACTCTCTTCCTCTCTACCTTATTTTTTCTCTCCTCACCTACCTTCTCTCTCTAAGAAGACCTATGAAGTTTAGTATTGAGTTTCATCTCTTTGTCTTGTGGATCCAGGTTGACCCTCGGGTTGGAGACCTTGATCTACCCTGATGCTTGGATAACTTGTTGGACCGATCACTCGATTTATAGTATGATCTTCTCATGATTGAATTTATCGAATAGAAATTAATTATATTTTTAATATATTAAATAGGATTAGTTGATTCTCCCAATAAAGTTTGAAGAATTAAGATAGACAGGTAGGTAACCCCAACACTTCTTGCTTGTTTCTAAATTACCTATTATTTTATTATAAAAAATTATTTTGTATTTTCTTAAAATAAGGATTGAGCATATGTATTATGAAATTCATGATTTATTATGAAATTATGATTCCATGAGTATTTAAATATTAATTACTTGTTTATGAATATGAATTGTATATTTATGAAATTTATATTTTTATTATAAAAGAAGGATTGCATGATTGTTCTACTATTAAAGATTGTTTATGACCATGAACTCTGATAAATTATTTAGTATCTTATTTATATATGATTTAAGAAAATATGATTCAATGAAGTATGATTTAAGAATACTTGTTTTATGAAATCATATGACACTGCCAATAGGTGATAGTAATTAGTATACGACTCTACCAATGTTAATAGTAATTGGCATATGACCCCATCAATGATCAATAATAGTTGATATATGCCCCTGCTAGCAGGTAATAGTAGTTGGCATATGACCCTACTAATAAATAATAATAGTTGATATTTTGATGAATACAGGCCTATCACGGGTACAATAGTGATCTTAGCATTTAGTCTAAGAGAAATGACTAAACTATGATATTATTAAATAATGAATAATTTATGATTTATGCTATATACTTGGAACCATATTTATGAAGTATGATAAATTTATAACTTTATTTATAAAATCAGTATGATTTATGAACTTATTTATGATATGCATTAGAAACTATGTATACATAAACTGCATGATTTATACATAAGCAAGAGCATTATTGATTTAAGATATACTGTTATTATGAAAATGTTTGTCTTCCAATGATAATCATCTTCTCTAAATGGTTTATTGATGCATGTACAAACTTATGCTTGATTTGGTAATATTGTGTAAGATTTATTTACTAAGCTAGTGTAGCTCATACTTTTTTATTTTTTTTCTTTTATAGACGAATAAGGTTAGGAGCAAAGAATGATTCAGGCTTAGAGACTGCACTACCAACCTTGGAAGTTTTGTATCTAAATATAGTTATGCGACAATTATGGACATATAGTAAACTATTTATAAAGTTTAAGATATGTGTTTGGTATTTCATTTCAGATTTAGTCACTCTAATTTGGTATTCAGTTAATTATTCAATAGATGATGATTTGATCTTATACTTTTATTTAAGATTTTGAATAATTGGCTTCTTGTTATATCTTGGATTGTATTCCTTGGTAGCATGGCCATGTTATATCTCTCAAAATAATAATAGTTAAATATATTTGAGACAAACCCAGTCTTTTGAAGTGTTTCCGATGTTTGGGAATGTCTAGGTATAGAATCACCCCTCCACCATTAGAAAATGATTTAAAATAATTATTGCTATAATTATTTTGGAGGTTTCATTACAAATAATTTAATGAGTATGGCCATAAAGAAAAATCAAACCTCCATGATTCACCATATGCATGCGAGGATGCAACTTACCAAGCCACTTAATTTTGTTGTCCATCTAGGAAGTAAACTGATTCTCATTGCATTGTACATACTCATGATTGCTATTGAAATAATATTTGTTATCAATTGCTTTCCATTATAATAGGCAATATAACAAGTATAATAATTATTCTATAACCTTTTCAATGTTGATTTAGTTATAATAACATTTCCACTCAACATATATAATGCAACAAAATAATAACTTTTCTAAGAACAATACTCCAATTTTTTAAAATGATGTGTGAAGACTTAATTGAAAGTTTAATTATTAATAAAGATAAAATTTCATAAATATAAATCATTAAAATAATAAATTTTCTAAGAACAATACTCTATTTTTTAAAAAAATAATGTGCAAATACTTAATTGAAAGTTTAATTATTAATAAAGAAAAATTTTCATATGTCTAGTCATGGAGATTATCTTTAATATAATAAAACATGATTATAGAGGGGAAAAAAAAATGGATGGTAGGAAGGGTGCCTAAAAGAGGAGATAGCTAGGTTTTATCAATTACTACTTCATAAAATTGATAAGTAGCAATATCTTGGATTGCCACAAAAGCCTGTCAAATTTATAAATGATCCATTTTAATACAAGGTACATAGCAACATATAATAATTTGATGCTATCAATATATTTTTAGCAACAAGATTTAATTCAATTATTATTAAAATGCTGTTACTAAAGAAAAATCCAATTTTTGTGGTACACTTCCAATTTTTTTACGATATTTCTAAACTAAAATCCCACAAAAGTTAGAAGTGTGGTGTGAAAACTAGTTCAGCATGGGAGTTCATTCTTAGTACTAGGGAGAAGAGAGGAAGAAAGGAATGAAAATAAAATAGAAAATTTGATTTTATGTTTCTTTTTCTTCCTCAAGCCAATCCTCCTTGTCCTCCATCTTCTCATCTTCTTGGAGGAATTGAAAATTTTGAAAGTTTTTTAGATCAGCCATCTATAGCCTTCACATGGAGCTAGCACTCTAGAAAAGATGATTTCTCAGAACTTCGTGTAGACTTTTCGTAGAGGCCAGACACCTTATATGGCTGCGAGGTGAAGTCCAGACCTTTTACCACACTCCATCAACAATGGTGTTTATTAACCTATGATGAGGTATGGGATTCGATCCTATTTATGGTTGTAGATTAGATCTATTACATACATCAGTTGATCGATGCATGCTAATTTTATTTTCAGCATTTATACTCTTTTCATATCCTGTTATGATCCTACAAGATATATGGTTAAAATTATTCTAATGCATGAGTTAGTGATTAAAGTTGTTTTAATATATTTTACTTTGATTTTTTTTAAAAAAATCTATGTATGAAACCTTGTCCTAATTTTTCAATATCTAATACATACTAATGTATGTGGACACATGAACACTTTAGCCATAGGTAGATATCACTACTTCATCATGTTTATTGATGACCTATCAAGATATGGGTACGTCTACCTAATGAGATATAAGTCTGAGTTATTTAAGATATTCAAATGATTTTGTAATAAAATAGAGAAACAAACTAATAAACATATCAAAATCCTTCAATCTGATCGAGGAGGTGAATATTTTACCAGTGAGTTTGTGACATATTTGGAAGAGAATGTGATTTTCTCATAACTGACTCCTCTCGGGATATCTCATCATAATGAAGTGTCTGAAAGGAGGAATCGAATCCTATTAGATATGGTTTAGTTCATGATGGAACTTGCGAGTCTATCTATCTCCATCTGAGGATATGCACTAGAGTTGACTTGTTACATTCTAAATAGTATTCCTAACAAGTCTATTGATAAAATGCCATATAAAATATAGATATGGCATAAGCTAGTACTCTCACACCTTAGGATCTAGGGATGTCTAGCTTATGTTAAATAATTAAAAATAGACAAGATTGGATGTAGATCTGATAGATGCACATTAATAAGGTACCCAAAGAAAGCTAAGGGTCAATTCTTTTACCATACTGATGAACACAAAGTATTTATCAATAATAAAGCAGCCTTTTTGGAAAAGAAGTTTATTAGGGAAGGAACTAATGCCTCTAAAGTTAAACTTGAAGAAGTTCGACAAGTAGAAAAATCGATATATATAACTGAGCCAATTCGATTGAATTTGATTAGTTTAAACTTGGAGCCTATTGTAAAGACAACCTTAAAGAGATCCGGTAGAGTACCACATTAATTGAATATATACTATAGTTTCTTAGTCCGAGATGGTGATCCTATTAAACTTGATGAAAATAATGAGGATTTGATCACCTACATTGACAAGATTCAAAGTTCTGAGTCTAAGAAATTGCTTGAAGCTATAAAATCCAAAATGAAATCCATGAAGATCAATAATGTATGGACACTAGTTGATCCACCTGAAGGGATAAAACTCATTAAGTGCAAGTAGATTTTCAAAAAGAAAAGAAATGTAGATGAGATGGTAGAGACCTATAAAGCCTATCTAGTTTCTAAGGGATATCTTCAATGTTATAGTATTGACTATGATGAGACATTTTCTTCCATGGTAATGCTCAAGTTCATTCAGATTATGCTTATGATAGCAGCACATCTTGATTTGAGATTTGGAAAATACATGTCAAAACCACTTTTCTAATTGGGGAGTTGAAAGAAGAGGTGTATATGATATAACCTGAAGACCATGTTCATATCCACAGATGAATCAAAGGTATGCAAGCTTCATAGATCCATTTATAGATTAAGGCAGGCATCTTGAAGTTAGAATATGTATTTTGATAAGGCCATCAAAATATATAACTTCATTAAGAACGGAGAAGAACCTTGCATATATAAATAGGCTAATAATTTAATAATTATATTTTTTATTTTGTATATGGATAACATTCTCTTAATCGAGAATGACATTCATACAATACAGGAAATAAAGATTTAGCTATCATCTCAATTCTTTATGAAGGATCTGGTAGAAGCAACCTACATCCTTGGAATGAAGATCTATAGGTAGAGATGGGCACTAGGCCGGGCCGCCCATGGGCCGGCACGGCCCGGCACGAAGCACGGGCACAGCCCGCTTGCTATAGTAACGGGCCGTGCCAGGCACGACCCATAATAAGGGGTCGGGCTGGGTTTAGGTTTTCTGGCCCGCAGGCCAAGCCTGGCACGGCCCATAGGGCTTGGGCTTGCACGGCCTGCGGGCCAGGCACAGCATAGCCCATGGGACAGCATGGCACAGCCCATTAGGGCCGGGCACGGCACGGCCCACAAGGGCCTGGGCAGGGCCAGGCATGGCCCGGCCCCCTTAAAATAAATGGAAATAAACTTTTTATTTATAAAAAATATTTTTTAATAAATTTTAAAAATATTCGAAACTAAGAATTTATTAATATAAAGCCACCTTAATGATGGGGGGTTTGGCATAGACCCTTACCAGTTTATTAATTTAAATCAAAATGGTACATGAAAGGATGGGGCTAGGCATGACCTCCAGAATATAATAAGAAAAGAAAAAAAATAGAGATGACTCACTTTAACAATTAAAAAAATAAAAATATACAATTATAAAAAAATAAGAATTAAAAATAAATGATCAAAATCTTACTAATCATCAGTAGTGTTTGTATCATCATCATCATCAGAGGATGTTGTATCATGTCCACCTTTATCTTGAAGTCTCGTCTCAGCATCCAACCAATCTTTGAAGCAGAGAAGCATCTCAACTGTGTCGCTAGTCATCTTACTTTTCTTTTCGTCAAAAACATGCCGACCTGCACTAAAAGCGGATTCCAATGCTACTGTGGACATTGGCACAGCTAAAATATTGTATGTAATGGCAGACATAACATGATATTGATTTTTAACACTCTTCCACCAAGCTAATACATCTAAACTCTCTATTTGATTTTCATCATATGCAGACAGAAGATCATTTCGTAAATAAAATTCTAGTTCACTACTTAAAGATGAAGAAGATGAAGATAAACTTGAAGCATGTGTTTGTTTTCTCTGTGCAATGAATGAAAAAATAGATGATGAACGAGAACTACTAGAAGAAGAAATAGAGCTTTGTGCGGGTAATGTAGATCCATGAATTTTTTCATCATGTAAAGCATAAATATCATAAAGAAGTTGTGTTATCTCAATTTTAGCAGGTTCAGGATCTTGAATCATATTTTCACAATATGCATCAAGTAAAATTAGTACACCACTTAATTTAACTCTTGGATCAAATACAACAGCTAAGTTATGCATAGGACATATCTTGTCCCAATACTCATTCCATTTAGATTCCATTTGTTCAATAATAGGCATTAAAACATCATCATATCTATGTCCTGTAAATTTTTGACTAATCATATATGTTTGTTGTAAAAATGAACATGAAGTTGGATAATAAATACCAGAAAGAATACTAGTAGCATTATAAAAACTAACCAAAAAATCTTCCAAAGTTTTACCTTTATTCTAATCAATTTCAGTTAATGTAAATCCTAATCCACGATCATTAATATATGCACTTAATAAGTTTTTATATGGGTATACATCATGTATCATACTATATGTTGAGTTCCAACGAGTAATTACATCAAGTTTAAATTTTTTAAAACGTTTACCATGATCTATACATAGTTGCTTAAATTCTTGAAGTCTTGATCTTGAAGCATAAATAAAAGAAACTGCATTTCTAATTTTTGAAATGACATCTTGAATCATGCTCATGCCAGCTTGAACAAAAAGATTTAAGATATGACATGCACATCTAATATGCAATAAATTTTTATTTAACATGGGATGCAATGAGTCCTTCAATAATGCAATAGTAGAATTATTATTAGTTGCATTATCAAAAGTAATAGATATAATTTTATCATTAATATTATATAAACATGTAGTTTGATAAATGGTATTTGAGATTTGTTGCCCAGAATGTGGAAAATCAAAAGCACGAAAAGCAAGAATACGTTTATTTAATTTCCAATCATTATCAATATAATGAGCAGTAATAGCAATAAAACAATTACTACCTACAGATGCTGACCAAATATCAGAAGTTAATGAAACTTTTGCATTTAAAACAGAGAGTGTTTCAATTAAATTTTGTCTCATTGCTAAAAAGTTAGTCATAGCTACTCTTCTAAATATATGTCTACTAGTTCTTTTGTAAGCAGGTTGTAGGGATAATTGAATATATTCTTCAAAATTAAAATATTCACATAAACTAAAAGGCAATTCATCCTTAAATATCCATTTTATAAGTGCTTTTCTTTGATTTTCATGATTATATGCAAAATCACCTACAAGTGATCCCCCTTATATATTACGGGTACTTTGAAGACGAGAATCATGTATCCTATAACTCTCTTGATATCTTTTTAAATGGCCCGTTCCTCCACTACTACTACAACTATAAAGTTTGGCACATTTTTTACATTTTGCTTTCCAGTCTCCATCAACCATACTTCTATCAAATTCATTCCATACAGTACTAGTCCTCTTATGGGAAGAGGTTTGACCTTCACTTGGTTCACTGGTTCTAGAGGGATTAGGAACTTGGAGATTAGTTTCTTCTCCCTCAGAAACAGGAGGAATGCTGAAATGACTTTTATCATAAGATGCCATATCTAAATTGATGAATGCAAAAAATAAAAACTAACCACAAGAAGGAATTGAGTAGAGGACCAGAGGCAGAGGTAGGCCGATATTTGTGAGCTTCCTCTTGTGCTCTCAACAAGGAGTGACCTTCTCTTTCTCTTGTACTTCTAACTTCTCAACAAGAACTTCCTTTTGTGTAGCACTTGAACACTTGCTAAATGCAAACTAAAAATTAAATTGCTAGAAGCCTAGAGCACTTGTTAAATATTACTAGAAAAGAGAAATAGTAGTAGTGGAGAAAGAGATAAGAGATGGTTTGGTGTGGTGAGAATGGGAAAGGAAAGGGATATTTATAGGACTCCAAAAAAATTATTTTCCTAAAATACCCCTCAAATTAGCCATTTTATGGCAGTTGAGAGGGTTAAAATGGTAAAAAACCATAAAATAGTTGTTTTTTAGCTGTTATGGGCCAAACGGGCCATGCCTGGCCCGGCACGTAACGGTCCCAAACGGGCTGTGCCTGGCCCGGCACGTAACGGTCCCAAACGGGTCGTGCATGGCCCGGCACGTAACGTGAAAGAAAAACAGGGTTGCAAGTGCCTACACTAAGCATGCAACAGCACAAGAAGTAGGTATGTATTTTAAAATAATTTTAAAATAGTAGCGGAAAAACCTACTCCGCACCGGATCTAATATATTCAAGATGCATGTACGAGCATAAGAAGGCATGAAAAGGGCATGTAATATTTATAAACAATTTTATAAACCAAGATCTAGGCATGCATGAAAATTAAAACCAGAATTCTTACCTTATTCCTGCTTGGAATAAAACAGGGATAACACTGGAATAGCTGGAATATTTAGAATAACTTTATTCCAGTCTTCTTCTTCCAGCAGCCTTTTGAAATGTTGATTTCTTCTTTTCTCCAACAGTAGCAATGGAGGAATCGAAAGCTCTCAGGTGCTCAAGGGAACACCCTCTAGAGGGGAGACATGCTTGGGCTTCCTCTGATCCAACTTCTTGCGCGATGCTAGTCACTGGAAGCTCTTGAAACGGTAAGAGGGAAGAAGAAGAACAGAACACTCTGTTCTATTTTTGTTTTCTTCAAAATAGTGCTTCTTCCATGGATTGAAACACCAAGAAAAATAGAGAATTTTGAAGACTTTTTCTCTCCCAATTTCTTACAAGAACTCTGCTCCAAAATCACCGATTGAAGCACACAAAACTTCAGCCGCTTCACAGCGTTTTAACAGCCCAGATTTTATCCAGCATGAAACAAAAGGAACGGTGATTTTTGGGAGCCGAGGAGACTGCTGGGAAAACGAAGGGGCAGCGGGTTCAAATTCGTTCTTAACAAAGCAATGAAAAGCATTTAAACGGTGATTTATTCTCAGCCAAAATGAATGCATACGGGAGAGGAAGAGACGTCTTGGATCCCCTGTTCGCCCAAGCCTTCATTACCATGTGAATGGTTCAAAGTCGGTTCACAACCGATTCAAAAAATCCCAAACCGGTTCACTACATAATTAGATCAAAATCTAATTTATAAAAGGCTTGGTCAAGTCTCGGTCACCCAGAAACAATTCCTGGTAGACCCGAACAATTTCTGATCGACTCAAAACTGGATCAATCCAAAGAGTGCTCAATCAAACCGTTACCGAAATGATTCCTAATCATAAATCAGCACCTGGATCTGGGAGAAATCCTCTATGACTTGTGATCTCATAGGTTCGAACCTAGACGGTAGCACTGGAACAATTTCAGTACCAGCACAAGATACCATCTAGCAATGGGTCCCGGCATCCGGATAGGTCGAAGATGTGAGAGCAATCAATCAAACCTCTGGCATATGGTTACCGTATAATTCATCCCTTTGACCTCCAATGCTCAGGATGACCTAAGGTTATACTGCCAACCCTAGCTGAGTCAATCCACAACATGTCTCAACCTCGCAAGTCCAATGACTTCTCACTAGGACTACCTAGGTCTATGATTTGCTAAATTGAGACACTGTGAGTCATTCAATCCAAACTATTTGGACAAGTCAATTCCATCTTGGTCCACCACTGCTCCATAAGTACTTGCCTGTACCCAGAAATCTTCCATCACTGGATTAGAAATCCGGGTAGTCCGGCACCAAAGCACAGGGAGTTACTTGCAAGCTACCATGATGACCTCAGGTCGGAGGAACACATGTACCCATATCCAATCGTGAGTATCCGTTTGGTAGAAAGGAGCTACACGGAGTCACGTTCAATGAGATATCATATATCCCACTTGTAGATCACATCAGTGTCACTACACTCTTTTGGTCAAGAGGACAACCAAACGATGTGAACCACAACAATCTATACTTGATACATTGCCATCCAGTACAATGTATCCTTTGGTCGTGAACCTGGTTTAAGGGCCACTCGATATATCCTCTCTATATTGAAGTCAATATAGTCCTAAGGATTTCATCACATGAAAAGAGTTCATTATAGAAAAAAGTCAGAATGTGATGAGCTATCAAAATAATATTTATTAATTCATACAAAGAGTACAATACTCAGCTCAACCACCTACAGCCTAGATGATTGGCTTTGGAATACAATTTCCAACAACTCCCACTTGTACTAAAGCTAATCAGAACAGTATATAATACCTATTTTCCTTTTACAAAAGTCGAACTCTTTTATTCCGAGGGCTTTAGTAAAAATGCTGGCCAGATTATCCTTTCCATCGATCTTCATAAGATTGAAGCACCTCGTTCTATGATCTCTCATACGATGTGGAAGCGTCGCAGAATATGCTTGATGTGGTGATGAGCTTTCGGCTCCTTAGCTTAAGCAATGGCTCCAGTGCTATCACAGTACACTGGAACAGCACCATCTAGGAAAGATGTCACCCTTAGCTCTCCAAGGAACTTCCGCAACCACACGGTTTCCTTCGCTGCATCTGATGTTGCAAAGGATTCTGCCTCGCATACTGAGTCTGCAACAGTCACCTGCTTGGAACTTTTCCAGCAAATCGCTCCTCCATTTAGGAAAAATACAAACCCCGACACACTCTTGCTATCATCTCTGTCTGACTGGAAACTGGAGTAAGTATATCCCACAAGTTTCAAGTCAGATTCTCCATGAATCAGCCATTAGTCTTTAGTATTTCTCAAATACTTCAGGATGGACTTAACCACCTTCCAATGCGCCTCACCTAGGTCAGACTGGTATCTGCTCACTACTCCTAGTGAGTATGCCACGTCTGATCTAGTACATGTTATAGCATACATGATAGAGCCTACTGCAGAAGCATAAGGTACTCTATTCATGCGCTCTCTTTCCTCAGGAGTTGTCGCACAATCCTTCCTGGAAAGAGTAATTCCAGAACCTATCGGAAGATAGCCTTTCTTGAAATTTTCCATGCTGAATCGTTTCAGCACGGTATCAATATACGTAGACTGGGACAATCCCATAAGCTTCTTAGATCTATCTCTATAGATCTTCATACCCAGTATGTAAGAAGCTTCACCCAAGTCCTTCATGGAGAACTGAGATGATAACCAGACCTTTATTCCTTGTAATGCTATAACATCATTCCCAATTAAGAGAATGTCATCAACATACAGTACCAGGAATACAATCACAAAACCATTAACCCATTTATAGATGCATGGTTCTTCTCCATTCATAATGAAGCCATACGATTTGATACAGCTATCAAAACGTAAGTTCCAACTTCGAGATGCTTGCTTGAGTCCATAAATGGACCTCTGCAACTTGCATACTTTTGACTTATCTGAGGATGTGAACCCTTCAGGCTGTATCATATACACCTCCTCTTCCAGCTTCCCATTTAGAAAAGCGGTTCGGACATCCATCTACCAGATCTCATAATCAAAATATGCTGCTAAAGCAAGCATGATCCGAATGGACTGAGCATTGCCACAAGGGAGAAAGTCTCGTCATAATCGATACCATATCGCTGACGATACCCCTTAGCAACCAGACAGACTTTATAGGTCTCCACCTTCCCATCTGTGCCCCTTTTCCTCTTGAAGATCCACTTGCTCCCGATGGGTTTAATCCCTTCAGGCGGATCAACCAATGTCCATACATTATTGATCTTCATGGACTCCATTTCGGATCGCATGGCTCCATGCCAAGCCTCAGAGTCAGATCTCTGAAGTACATCCATATAGGTGATCGATCCTCATTATTCTCGTCGAGCTCAATGGGATCGCCGTCCCAGACCAAGAAATCGTAGTATCTATCTGGCTGACACGGTACTCTACCGGATCTCCTAATAATGGGTTCTGCATGTGATCTAATCACAGCCGGTTCTATGATGTCCTTAGAGTGTGCAGGTTCTTCTACTGGCTGAACTTCACCAAGTTCAATCTTAGAGGCTACAGTCCCTTCTCCAAGGAACTCTTTTTCCAAAAAAATAGCCCTAAGAACGACGAACACTTTCTATTCATCCTCCAAGTAGAAGAAATATCCTTTGGTTTCCTTAAGGTAACTAATAAACAGGAAGCGATCAAACCTTGGACCAAGTTTATCTGAGTCTAAACGCTTTACATAAGCCGGACAACCCCAAACCCGAAGGTGTGAGATTGAGGGCTTACGTCCAGTCCACATCTCATATGGAGTGGAGACAACAGACTTACTCGGAACATTATTTAACAAGTGACAAGCTGTCTTAAGTGCATATCCCCAAAAGGACAACGACAGAGTTGCAAAGCCCATCATGGATCGAACCATGTCCAACAGGATTTGATTCCTCCTTTCGGACACACCATTCAACCGTGGTATTCCTGGAGGAGTCCACTGAGAGAGAATCCCATTCTCCTCAAGGGATGTCAAAAACTCATCAGATAGGTATTCCTGCCTCGATTAGATTGAAGGGTCATAATACTTTTTTTAGTTTGTTTCTCTATTTCATTACGATATCGTTTGAACATTTCAAACGACTCAGATTTATGTCTCATCAAAAAGACATAACCAAACCTTGAAAGGTCGTCTGTAAACGTAATGAAATATCTGTATCCACCTCTGGCACTAACTGTCATGGGTCCGCATACATCAGTATGTATGAGACTCAGAAGTTTAGTAGCTCGTTTACCTTTTCCAATAAAAGGTGACTTGGTCATTTTACTAAGTAAATAGGATTCACAAGTAGGCAGTGATTCAGAATCACTGACCTTGAGGAGGCCTTTTCCTTGCAACTTGTTTATCTTATTTTGGTTAACATGACCTAGCCTACAGTGCCAAAGATATAGATCACTGACATCTTCTAACCTTGGGCATTTGCTAGATGTGTACATTATACTAACAGGTTATGACAGTACATAAATGCTATTATTTAACTTAGCTTTCATTATCACAGAGTTATTCAAAATAACTTGGCAAATATCTCCTTTTATTGATAGTTCAAAACCATAATTGGCCAAAAGGCCTACAGAGATTATGCACATAATGAAACTAGGATAATAATGACAGTCAACTAACTCAATAGAACAGGACTCAAAGACAAGACTTAGAACTCTGACCGCTAGTGCTGGAACATGATTTCCATTCCCAATGCTCAGGAACTGTTCCCCATCCTTGAATCTCTTACTAACCTGCAGTTCATGTAACAAATTACAAACATGAAAAGGACTACCGGTATCCAATATCCAATTAGTAGTATCACAAATAGAGAAATTACTAGGTTTTATCATATAAATATCTTGTCCAGCAGTCTGCTGCTTTTCCTTTCTTGGCCTGTTCGGGTCTAGGGATGCTTGGTAAAGAGGACAATTCCTCTTCCAGTGTCCCCACTTCTTACAGTAGAAGCACTCTACAGAAGATTGGTCAGCTTTCACTTTCCTGGTCTGACTTGGGCCAGGAGCATTCAGCACCTTCTTTCCCTTCCTTTTATTCTTCCCTTTCTTAAAGGGACGACGACCTCTAGAACCTCCCACTAAATTCACCACCTCTTTGTTTAGTTGGTGGTCTTTCTTGAAAGTCTGCAGTAATTCCATCAAACCATGATAATTGACTGCAGGCTTGTTCATTCTGTAATGGTCGAGAAAGTCAAGATAGGAGGAGGACAGAGAATTCAAAATCACATCCTTGCCGAGCTGCTCGTGCAAGGGACATCCGAGCTTGCCCAAGTTTTCAATCAACTCGATCATGTACAATATATGATCAGTGACAGAACCACCATTCGGCATCTTGGCATTGTAGATGGCATAAGATACTTTGTATCGCTCTACATCATCCGGCGTGTCGAAAGATTCCTTCAACTTTTGAAGGATCTCATCTGGTTGGGCCTCCTCGAACTTGCGACTGAACTCATCGTTCATTGCCGCTAGCATAATGCATCGGATAGTAGTCCGATCAGAAACCAACTTCTGATAAGTGTCCCTGACCGAACTCCGAGCATTAGCAGAAGGGATTTCAGGTGCCGGATCCGTTATCACATAAAGGATCCGTTCATGCTCTAGGACAATCCTCAACTTTCGATACCAGCTATCGAAGTTGTGACCCTTTAACTTCTCATTATCGAGAAGTGACTGGAATGAAAGACTTGAAGACATCTGAAAGGAAAAAAAAAGACCATATTAGAGTATGAATCAATTAATTAACCAAAAGACTTGGACTTTAGTCTAAAGGTCTCTCCCACTAATTTTTCAGATTGGGAGCCTCTAACTCCAATCCGTGAAATCACTATTTCATAGTAGGTACTGAAATCCAATAGACCACGTATGAGCTCGACTATGGCCAGCTCACCCATACGCGTCTAAAGGTAGGTTCACCAACCAATTGCTTTCCTAAGCAACTTCTAGTAATTTATTTTGCCCCAAAGAGCATCCCAATCAGCCTAGGGGCCTCCTATTACGGGTCTCCGGTTAGGTCCAACCATTAACATGATAAATCCAAAACTTTCAGCCAATGAATGACCAAGCCTGACTATGGCCAGCTTACCTGATCATCATTAAGAAGGTTGCACTGAACCATCATCTATGAGAGAGTAATTCCAGTAACCGGATGCACACCCATTCTATGGAACTGCCGATGAACACCAAATTAAAGGACACATTACTAACCCACTTATTGGGAGGCTAAGACACCATCAACTCTTTGACTTAGTCTTTTTCAGAACCTAATAATTTTAGAGGATTTTAGATTGTAACAGATGAAAAAGAGAAGAACATGGATCATCCTCCCACTGAACAAATCAGTTTTCAGGAGGGTTGAATCAATTCAATAATTGATCCATGGGCACCTACCGATTAGTCAGACTGATCAACCTGGGTGACATGGGTTAACTCGAGTCAATGAGCTTTTCTAATTAGTTATGGTCAACTCGACTGGCCAGGTAGGTGAGATCATGGGTGAGTATCTACTATTAACCATCTTTCCTAGACACCAACCAAGTTGGCCAGGAAAGAGGTAGCCTCATACAACCATGATCACAATGCTAAACCTACCTCGACACCAACCGGTTTACCAGACTCGATCAGACTAGCCTAAAGACTCAGGCTTCCATAGAGCCACTAATTAGATCCATTTTAGATGAATGGACTAACTTATATAACTATTAGATAGTTCAAAAAGAAGGACCTTAATCAACTTTTGATTAGTCTTCTTATTATCCAGTTCAGCTAAACACAGGTCTAACCCAAATTATGGACCCAATTAGATAGCTAACCCAATTAACCCATTTGGCTTATTTAAATGATATTAGGTTTTATAAACCCTAAGATAACTTGTCATTTAATTTAATTATATAATTCAAAATTGTTTGAATATAAGCCAATATTTTAATTAAAATAATTTTAATTAAAACATGTAAAACTCCTTTTACATATCATATCATGCATCATATCTAGTTTAATTCTTTTATAAATATTACATTGCCAAAAAGAAATTTATAAGACATGCCAAAATTGTATCTGAATTAAAATAATTTTAATTTCTTTGATTTTCTTAAAGGATCCTTCTGAAGAGGCCAACATAGATGAACCGCATCATGCCAAGACACACGGTCATGATGAAGGTCTCAACTAGGTTCCTAAAAGTACTCCATAATCATACCTTATGATTAAGATACAGATATAATTGCAAAGATTAAACATTTTAATCTACTATACATGCAATCAAGAAATGTTACACCAGAAATGTGGCTCTGATACCACTGAAAGAAAAAACAGGGTTGCAAGTGCCTACATTAAGCATGCAACAATACAAGGAGCAGGTATGTATTTTAAAATAATTTTAAAATAGCAACGAAAAAACCTACTCCGCACAGGATCTAACATATTTAAGATGCATGTATGAGCATAAGAAGGCATGTAATATTTATAAACAATTTTATAAACCTAGATCTAGGCATGCATGAAAATTAAAACTAGAATTCTTACCTTATTCCTGCTTGGAATAAAATAGGGATAACATTGGAATAGCTGGAATATTTGGAATAACTTTATTCCAGTCTTCTTCTTCCAGCAGCCTTTTGAAATGTTGATTTCTTCTTCTCTCCAACAGCAGCAAGGGAGGAACCGAAAGCTCTCAGGTGCTCAAGGGAACACCCTCTAGAGGGGAGACATGACTGGGATTCCTCTGATCCGACTTCTCGCATGATGCTAGTCGCTGGAAGCTCTTGAAACGGTGAGAGGGAAGAAGAAGAACAGAACACTCTGTTCTGTTTTTGTTTTCTTCAAAACAGTGCTTCTTCCACGGATTGAAACACCAAGAAAAATAGGGAAATTTGAATACTTTTTATCTTCCAATTTCTCACAAGAACTCTGCTCCAAAATCACCAATGGAAGCACACAAAACTTCAACCGCTTCACAGCATTTTCACAGCCCACATTTTATCTAGCGTGAAACAAAAGGAACGATGATTTTTAGGAGCCAAGGAGACTGCTGGGAAAACGAAGGGGCAGCAGGTTCAAATTTGTTCTTAACAAAGCAATGAAAAGCATTTAAACGGTGATTTATTCCCAACCAAAATGAATGTATACGGGAGAGGAAGAGACATCTTGAATCCCCTGTTCACCCAAGCCTTCATTACCGTGTGAATGGTTCAAAGCCGATTCACAACCGGTTCAAAAAATTCCAAACCAGTTCTAAACTGGTTCACTACATAATTAGATCAAAATCTAATTTATAAAAGGCTTAGTCAAGTTCCGATCACTCAGAAACAATTCCCGGTAGACCCGAACAATTTATGACCGACTTAAAACCGGGTCAATCCAAAGAGTGCTCAATCAAACCGTTACTGAAATGATTCCTACTCATAAATCGATACCTGGATCAAGAAAAAATCCTCTATGGCATGTGATCTCATAGGTTCGAACCTAGGTGGTAGCATTGGAACAATTCCAGTACCAGCATAAGATACCATCTAGCAATGGGTCCTGGCATTCGGATAGATCGAAGATGCAAGAGCAATCAATCGAACCTCTGGCATATGGTTACCGTATAATTCATCCCTTTGACCTCCAATGCTCAGGATGACCTAGGGTTATACTACCAACCTTAGCTGAGTCAATCCACAACATGTCTCAACCTCGCAAGTCTAGTGACTCCTCACTAGGACTACCCCGATCGAGAATTTGCTAAATTGAGATACTGCGAGACATTCAATCCAAACTATTTGGACAGGTCAATTCCATCTTGGTCCACCACTGCTCCACAAGTACTTGCCTGTACCTAGAAACCTTTCATCATCGGATTAAAAATCCGGGTAGTCCGGCACCAAAGCATATGGAGTTACTTGCAAGCTACCATGATGACCTCAGGTCGGAGGGACACATGTATCCATATCCAATCATAAGTATCCCTTTGGTAAAAAGGAGCTACACGGAGTCACGTTCAATGAGATATCATATATCCCATTTGTAGATCATATCAGTGTCACCACACTCTTTTGATCAAGAGGACAACCAAACGATATGAACTACAACAACCTATACTTGATACATTGCCGTCCAGTATAATGTATCCTTTGGTCGTGAACCTGGTTTAAGGACCACTCGATATATCCTCTCTATATCGAAGTTAATGTAGTCCTAAGGACTTCATCACATGAAAAGAGTTCATTACATAGAAAAGTCAGAATGTGATGAGCTACCAAAATAATATTTATTAATTCATATAAAGAGTACAATACTCAGCTCAATCGCCTACAGCCTAGGCGATTGGCTTTGGGACATAATTCCCAACATAACAGGCCCAGACGGGCCATGCCAGGCCCAGCACGTAACGGCCCCAAACGGGTCATGCCTGGCCCAGCCCATAATGACCCAAATGGGCCATTCCTGGCCCGACCCATTTTTTTAAAAAAATTTTTTTTAAAAAATAACTGGGTGATGGGCCAACGGGCCGTGCCTGGTCCAGACTTCAGGTTAAGCGGGCTGTGCCAGGCACGGTCCGTTTAGCCTGTGGCCCGGTGGGCCTGGGCCGGGCCGGGCCTGGCACGGCCCAATGCCCACCTCTATCTATAGGGATAGATTTAAAAGGTTGCTAGGACTATCCTTGTCAACATACATTGATATTATGCTGAAGTGGTTCAACATGATAAATTCTAAGAAAGGCAATCTTCTGATAGGTCATGAAACTATTCTTTTTAAGAAGGATTATCCGATAACTCCTTAAGAGAGAGAGCATATGAGTAGGATTCCATATGCCTTGATAGTGGGATCCATTATATACGTCATGATATGTGCGTGACTAGATGTGATATACTCACTAGGAGCAGTAAGTAGATATCAATCTGATCCAGGTGGAACCATTAGAAGGTCATAAAAATTATCATTGAGTATTTAAGAAATACTAAGAATTAATGGTTGGTTTATGAAAATTCTAACTTGAAACTAATCAATTATATAGACTCAGATTTTCAGTCAATTTGGGATGATAGCAAAAGTATATCGGGTTATGTCTTTACCTTTAATAAAAGAGCTATTTATTGAAAAAGTTTCAAGCAGCATACTGTGGTTGATTCTATATGCAAGGCTAAGTATATTATGGCATCTGATGCTATAAAGGAATCTGTATAGTTGTGGAAGTTCATTACCAAGCTTGGAGTGGCACCCTCCATTCATGATCCAATTGTTTTGCATTATGATAGCACTAGAGCCATTGCTCAAGCGAAGGAACAAAAGGCACATCAGGGGACTGAGCATGTCCTGCATCACCACCACCTTATCCAAAAGATTATAGAATGAGGTGACATTAACATACAGAAGATCGACAGAAAGGAGAACCTAGCTGACCCATTCATTAAAACCCTTGGAATCGAAGAATTTGATGATCACAAGTGAAAAATGGGTATATAATACTATTCTGATTGACTTTAGTCCAAGTGAAATTTGTTGGAAAAAGTATCCTAAAATCAATCAATTAAATTATAGATGGTAGACTTTTGCTGTATATATATATAATTATTAATAAAATAAATATTATTTTGGTAGCTCAACACTATTTGTGATTTTCCTATAAACTTTAATGTGTTGAAGTCCTTAGAACTATATTGATTTGATAAAGGAGGATTTATCGAGTGGTTCTTAAAACAGTTCATGATCAAATGATATATTATTACATAGGATAATAATATTTTTCAAGAATAGGTTATTGTGTGCCATATAGGTTGGTTGTCCTTTTAATCAAGGAGTGTGGAGATACTGGCATGGAATACAGGTGAGTGTAGGAGTATATCTCATTGAACAGCATCAACTCTATGGAGTACTTTACTGTCAAGAGTATCTCGTAAAAAAGGTATAGGTATAAATATCCCTCCGACCTAAGACTATCATATAATTTAGTAAGCAATTCATTATACTTTGGTGTTGAACTGCTGGATTTCTAATTCAGTGATGAAAGGTTTCTTGGTGCAGTCAAGTATTTATTAAATCGATGTTGAGTCAAGAAGGAATTGACCATTCCAAGTTGCTGGAATATATGCTTGGTAGAGTTTCAATTTAGTAAAACCTACATCTGGATAATCCTAGTAAGGAGTCATCGGATTTAGCACATTGTGATATATTTGGATGTACTTATTCGGAATCAACAGTTGACTCTGAATTCATCTTGAGCATTAGATCAAAGAGATGAATTATACGATAACAATAGCCTAGGTTCTTGAATATTGCTTTGTCATCATCTGACTTATCTAGACATCGGGAACCATTGCTAAATAGTCGTATTGATTAGTTCAGAAAATTATTCTTAAGCTACCGGCTTAGGATTTGAACCTACGAAATCACACACAATAAAAGTTTCTAATTGATCATGATGGTTGATCAACGATCGAGCATCATCTAGTGGCAAAATTATAAATATAATCAATAATTTGTCCTATACAAAAGTTGTAAATAAATAAATAAATAACTATTAATTATATATTAGGAGGATTAATTAGTAATTGGATTGCTAATTGGGATAATTTATTGAGTGAAAAGATTTTGTTAAATCTACTTGAATTTGGTTAGATAAAAGTTCACCCGATTAGATTATTCGATGACCAAATATCACTAAAAAAAATTAATATTAATTTAATTTAGATTTTAACCTGATTAATTTTTTGATTAATTAAGTTTAAATTGGAGTATAATTAGATTAGGTTCAAGCTATTTGAATTAGTCAAACTAAATTAAATTGATTTTAGAATTAAGGTTGGCCAAGTCAAACTAAAGATATAGTTTTCTCCCTTGCACCATTTTGATCTTCATATAAAATTGAATTTATGTGTGAAGAATCTCTATATCAAAACATGATTAGTGCCCTCCCTATTATCCATTCTAATTGGGATTAAGCTAAGAAAAATCTTAAAAGGAGTTTAATGTAATACCCAAAAAAAAGTGAAAGGGATGTGGGGGAGGAAGACTCCTACCTGGAGTCTTCCTCTTTTCTGATTCCATCGAGAAAAGTAGGAAGGAAGAGGCCCAAAATCCTACCCTCCTAAACTACAAAAAGGACCCCCTCCTTCCTCTCTTCACCACACCCAAACCATCTACCACCGGAAGACAAGGTGAGCTCTAATCCCTTTTTCCTCTCCCTATTCCATCCTTCTTTGGCTTCTGACTGACGATTGCTGGAGTAAACCATGAAAAAAAAAGGGAGGGGGAGGAAGGAATTGTACCTAAGAATCAAGCCACCGGAGTGGTCTCCCTGTCGTCGAAGCCATCGCCAATGGCTCACCCGAGAGCCTCCCCACTACTGTGAGTAAGAAAGACGAGGAAAATGGGAGCCCATGTTCGGCCAAATGGAAGAAGAAGGAGAGAAGAGAAGGAAGACAAAAAGAGAAGAAGAAAGAAGGGAAAAGAAAGAAAAAAAAGAAAGGGTGGAAGACTTCCTGTTTGACAGAGAAGGAGAAGAGGAGAGGGGAATGGAAAGAGAAGAAGAAGAGGAGAGGAGAAAAGAAAAGAAGAAGAGATGGGAAGAAAATGAAAAGGAAAAAGAAAAGGAAAAAAAAAGAAAAAAGAAAAGAAAAGGAAAAAAAAAGGGTGAAGAGAGAGAAGATGAGGAAGAGGAGAGAGAAGAGGAGAGAGAGGAGAGAGAAAGAAGAAGGAGAGGAGAGAGAATGAAGAGAGAGAAATAGGGAGAGAGAAAAGAGAGAAAGAGGATAAATAAATAAATAAATAAATATTAAAAAGAAAGATTGAAAAGCTTCTTTTTCTGAAAATTGGTGAAGGGTATCAACAGGTGGACCACTGATAAAATTTGGATAAAAGATTTTGGATTTATAATGCTATAGGATTATTTATTTATATTAAAAAATATTATTATAGGGGGATAGTCTTCTGAGCAAAAGGGCATTGAGCGAGCTCTAGGTACAGACTAATATCGAGTGTATTTGGATTATCTCTAGGGTGGTAAGAATTTCTGGACATCGAACACTTATTTATATAAAAACTATTTTGTACATCAGTGATTTTGCTTCATATGATTTGATATTGGCATATTATATACTTATTTATTAAGTATTTATGGTATTTGATAGCCAATTGTTATATATTCATCTATTAAGTATATGTGATTTTTTTATAAATTATATATTATCGATCCTGATAATTCTGGTATTTTTGTGCATCCCATTAGATGAGAGAGTATGTTTTGATATAAAATATGTAACGAGCATGAACTGATTTTATGATTGCATGATGGGTGGTAGTGCACTGGACTAGCCATGTATTGATGTCCTGCTACAGGTAGAAATGTAGTAACATTGATGCCTGCTATAGGCAAAAAATATAGTAATATTGATGTCCTGCCACGAGCCAGAAATGTGGAACTATAGATGCCCAGCCACAGGTCAGAAATGTGGAACTATTGATGCTCCGCTACAGGCCAAAAATGTGAAACTATTGATACCCTATCATGGTCGGAAACATGGTTATGGTAATATGGAGCCGAGCACCCTAAGATAATTAAATCTAATTTATGATGATCACCAGAATTTTATGATGTGATATTTTGCATCGTATGACATATGTTATTATATATGAATATAGTATTTTATGACATTACATATTATGATGGTATAGATGTTCTTACTGAGTTGTAAAGTTCACTTCCTATTTTTTTTTTATTTTTTTTCAAAGTTACAGGACGCGTAGCATGGTTGAGTCGAGCATAGAATTTGAATTCCAGCATATTTTAGCTTAATAGTTAGTTCTATTTCTAATACCCATGTAATAAATAAGTTGATCTTTTAGTGATCATGAATTGAACGAGTTGACTATATATTATTATTAAATTATTTTAATGGTATTTGGTTAATAAAATTTAATTTTTGGAAATGATGAGAATCTTGTGCACTTAGGCCTCGTATGATCTTTAGGATGATACTTAGGGTTTGTATGGCCGGTCACGTAGCCAATTTCGGTGCTGGATTTGGGGAATGATATTTAATATAGTTTTGTATCTGGTTTGATTGAATCAAAACTAATTCTTGTATCCCTTCTTTCTCTATGAAATTTTTAATTTTTTGCATGAAGTTTTCTCTATGAAAAATGGATTTTGATGCCTTCTCTCAATCTCTGTTGGGTTAGGATGGGTTTAGATAAATTTTTAAATTTATTTAATTAATTTGAACTTAAATTAAATAGATTTTGAATGAGTCAAATTACTAGTCTTAGAAAAGCTCTATTCTTTAAATCTATCCTAATCCTTTTCTCCATGCATATTTGAGAGGCTTTTTGCTGGGATTGTGTGACATCTTTGAGAGGCTTTTATCATGAAAAACCATGGAGAAAAATCATGGAAAAGAATATTAGAGTGGGTGTAAAAAAAAGTTGGCATAGGGACCTTCCTTCGTGGTGCTAAGGAAAAAAAAAAGAGAGAAAGTAAGGAAGAAAAGAAAATAAGAAAAAATTAGTTTTAGGATTTTGTTTCTTTCATGACCTAATCCTCCCCATCCTCCATCTTCTTAACTTTTTGGAGGACTTGAAAAAAATTTAAAGGACTTTACATTAGCCATCCATACCCTTCATACAGAGTTAGTACTTTTGGAAATGTGATTTCTCGGGACTTCATATAGACTTTTCATAGAGGCCAAACATCATGTGCGACTGTGAGGCGACGTCCAGACCTTCTACCATGATCCATTAATAGTGGTGTTCATCGATCCATGATAAGGTATGTGATTCAATTTTATTTATGTTTGTAGATTAGATTTATAGCATGCATTGGTTAGATCGATGCATGCTAACTTTAATTTTAGCATCTATACTCTATTCATATCTTATCATGATCCTATAAGATAGGTTTTTTAGAGTTATTCTAATACATGATTTAGTGATTAAAATTATTTTTAATCTAATATGTCTCTTAATTTTAAAAAAAATTCATGCATGAAACTTTGTCCTAGTTTTCTGACAAAAATGTCATTGTATCCCTCACATCTAAAAATGTTAGCTTACTGGATATATCCAATGATGGATATTGTTAAAAGAATAATTTTAATAATGCATCAAGAATTTTTTTTTTAATTTAAAATGTAAAATAAGATTAGAATTTTTTAATGTTGGGAAAGAAAGGAACGGAAAAAAAAAAAAAAGGATGGTAGGAAGGGTTCCCAAAAGAGGCGAGTGCCTACGTTTTATCAATTACTACTTCATAAAATCTATAAGCTACAATATCTTGGATTGCCATGAAAGCTTGTCAAATTCATAAATGCTTCATTTTAATATGAGGTACATAGAAATGTATAATAATTTGATACTATCAATATATTTTTAGTAACAAAATTCAATCCAATTGTTATTAAAATGTTGCTACTAAAGAATGACACGAGGAAAGAAAACTAAGTTTCTAGTACTTGAATCATATACATTGCTAAAAAAATAATATATTAATGATATTGTTTTGATGTCTAAATGCTAATAACCATGCTTTAGTATCATGAACTATTTTTCTAAAATTGCTCCTGTAAAATATATAATATCTCTTCCATCTCAAAATGATAGCTCACCAGATATATCTAACCATGGACATAGAATAATTTCAATAGTACATATATATACATATCTAGAATATACGAGGAGAGTAAGTCCCTCTCGTCTCAAAATATCATTGCATCCCTCTTATCTTAAAATGCCAACTCATCGGATATATCCAATGATAGACATTGTTAAAAGAATAATTCTAATAATGTATCAAGTCTTTTTTTTAATATTTTAAAATGTATAAGTTTGGAATTCTCCAATATTGGAAAAAAAAGGAAAGGCAAAAAAAAGAGAAATGGTAGGAAAGGCAACCAAAAGAGAAGAGAGCCTAGGTTTTATCAATTACTACTTTATAAAATCCATAAGCCGTAATATCTTGTATTGCCATGAAAGCTTGTCAAATTCATAAATGATCCATTTTGGTACGGGGTACTTAGCAATGTATAATAATTTGATACTATCAATATATTTTTAGCAACAAAATTTAATCCAATTATTATTAAAATGTTGCTATTAAACTCGAGGGAAGATAACTAACTTTCTAGTACTTTTTATATTACTAAAAAAATAATATAGTAATGATATTGTTTTGATATCTAAATGCTAACAACCATACTTTAGTATCATGAACTAATTTTTAAAAATTGCTCTTGTAAAATTTGTAATATCTCTTCCATCTCAAAATGATAGCTCACTGGATATATCTAACCGTGGATATAGAATATATCCAGTAGTACATATACATACATACGTAGAATATGCGAGGAGAGTAAGAGTCCCTCCCGTCTCAAAATATCATTGTATCCCTTTTATCTCGTCGGATATATCCAATGATGGACATTGTTAAAAGAATAATTCTTATGATGCATTAAGACTCTTTTTTCTATTTTAAAATGAAAAATAAGGTTGGAATTCTCCAATATTGGAAAAGAAAGGATAGGCAAAAAAAATAGAAATGATAGGAAGGGCAACCAAAAGAGGAGACAGCCCAAGTTTTATCAATTACTACATAAAAACTACAAGCAACAATATCTTAGATTGCCATCAAAGCTTGTCAAATTCATTTTGATACGAGATACATAGCAACGTTTAATAATTTGATACTATCAGTATATTTTAGCAACAAAATTAAATCCATTTTTTTATTAAAATGTTGCTGATAAAAAATGACACGAGGATAACTAACTTTCTGGTATTTGAGTAATATATATACATTGCTAACAAAAATAATATATTAACGATATTATTTTGATGTCCGAGCAATATATAAATTTTGGATAGGGAACTGCTCTGACTTCATTCCGAGTCCTATGTCTTGTTCCTTCCTTCTGAGCAGAGAAGCGATGATCTTTGAAAAATTAAAAATTTATTATATATCAGTGGATTTGAAAAATATAATATTTTTATTTTATTCAGATAGCTGACAAGCTTTAAACAACACTAACTTCGTTTGGAGTCCTATATCTTTTTCCTTGCTTTTAAGCTGGGAGTCCAAAAATAAAATAAAAAAATTATATTATACGTGAATGAATTTGGGGAACATAGCATCTTTATTTTACTCGGACTACAATAGCTAAGAAGCGTTTAGCTTCTCCAGCCTATAAAACCAGAGAACTGTTCTAACTTCATTCCGAGTACTACGTCGTCTTCTTTTCAGCGGGAGAGCGACGGTCCCTCGTCCTTCTTCCTCCTTTCGTCAACCCTTTCATTCTACATAAAAACTCTCACGATTGGCGATGGCTCCTCCCCGAGGTTACGGCAGCATCACCGGTGGTAAAGACGATGGTCGAAGCGATAAATCTCTCCGGCTATCCATCAAGAAGCGGACGGAGGGTATCTGCAAGAAGGCGTACGAGCTTGCCACACTCTGTGACGTAGAACTCGCCCTCGTCTGCTACCCCTCCGATGCCGCCGAACCCATCACCTGGCCGCCCGACCGCTCCAAGATTGAAGACGCCATCCACCACTACTTCCAAACCCCCGCCCACAAGAAGCTCCCCAAGAACCAGATCACCCTCAAAAACTCCAATCCTGGTGCTAAGATCACCCTCGAAAATCCCAATCCCGGCGCGAAGTCGGAGGAGGAGGCCGACCGCCTCCGCATCCCCTTTCCCGACGACGAGGATAAGTTGAGGGCATTGGAAGGGATCTTGGAGTCGAGGCTCGAGGCGGTGCGCAAGATGATCGTGGTCCGTCGGAAGGAGGGGAGAAGGGATTCGAGGCCTGGAGATCCGGGGAAGCAGCTTGCCATCGCAGCGGCGAGTGCTGTTGATGGGGAGATCTGGGGAAAAAGATTGCCGGGGTTTGCACTCCGATTTCCGGATTGGGGCATGCGGATTTCTCGACCGCGCCCTCCGCCAGTGCCCGCATGGGCATCGAATTCTTGGTATCCCTGTCCATGCTGTTATTGCCCTATTCACATTCACCTATTTACAGGTTCACCCGGTCTTCCGGTCGTTGATGGCTCTCAGGTTGAGGATTTTGCATCGTTTTAGATTTATTTTGTTTCTTTTTAATCTCCTGTCTTTAGTGGTGTTTTGTTTACTCTAAACAATTATAATACAATTTTGTTGTCTGAGTTGGATGTTAAATTAATTTTTAGCTTGTACAAGGTCCGAGCTAGATTTATAATCTTTTAATTCAATATAAAAAAAATAGAAAAAAATAAATATGAAACATTTTTATTCTAAGAAGTAATTTGGCTGACTAGCCCATGACAGTTAATCTTGACGGCATAACTTGAGCAGGGCAACTTTTATGCGTTTGAGTTTTTATTTTTTATTAATTTTTCTTTCTTGAAAGATATTATTATATGATACGGGGCTTTAGGGTCTTTTGGTCGAGATCCTCCCACTGTTTTAGTGGGACTTAGGACAACAACAAAGATTGTCAGGCTCTTTAGTTGAAGTCTATATGTTGGGATAATGTATTTACCTATATGGTGTCGGATCTTAGAATTATCTCTAATATGATGGAAAGGGGCTGAATCATTTTTGTTGTCATCCCTGCATGGGACATTCATGTAGAGTAGGGGTCTTCATGGTTATGCCACAGGATATAGCTATGTTGGTCGTCCCTTCCCCCACTCTATTTTATTTATCAAAAAAGATAATATTATTAAGAAATTTTTTAAAACAATTTTAATCATACGATCCTTGATACTTTAGTAATAACCAGTTCTATAGAATTAACATATTGATAGAACAATGATTTTGATATCATCCATGAGTGCATTTCTTTCTCTTGAGGTCTTCGATTGAAACAAATTATAAGAAAAAATGTTTTCACAACATTTTATCCTTCACCATTTTTTTCTTTTGATTTTTTTTTTTTCTACCGCTCCGTATATTATTAGTTTCAAGGGTGTCAAATAATACATGCCAAAATATTCCTGACTCAAAAATTATGCAAAGGCAAAATAGCAATTCCAAAGCATCACGAGCAACTCTTGGGGAGCTTACATTGATGGCTAAATAACACTATTTGATTGCATTTATTCTTTGCTTAATTTTTGCAATCAAGTAAGTTTTCTAAACAAAGTTAGCACCAATCAAATCTGAGATGACAAATTTATGGTTGAAATCCTTAACTTGTATCAGTATAGTTCGGATTTTGAATTTGACATAAAAAATAAAGATACTAGAATAAGTTCTACCAATCGTTAGCCATACTATCATACTCATTTTTATAGTAGAAAGCCACCATCAAACTCACTTTGCAACCAGATCAACTTAGGAAACATCCTGACTGTAGTTAAGATGCCATCAGATATATTTAACAGCATAAAACTAGTTGCCATATCTATTTTTTCATCCAAAATGCCCTTGAGATGCTAAGATTTCTTGTAGATAACTTGTTTGTGAAATAATGTCTCAACTGAATTATATGGGAATAAAAAGATTTAATTATTATAAGAAACCTAGTCCTCTTATAATATGTCACACAACAACAACAATTCATAATAATTTTTTTTGACATGCAATAAATAATATTGAATTTTAAAACTCTCTTTGAATATCTTTTCGGCATTGTGACTCTACCTTTGTATGATGCGGCTTCCTCGCATCTTTTGTATATCTTAAACGATATTTTTTTCTTGTAATGCAACCTTGAAAGATCCCATGCAAAGCTAGCAGAATGCCAATAAATATATGGGAAGCTCAAGAGATGGGGTATCAAACAAACAAGCTATTTGAGTAAGCTGACTTGTGTAATTCAACTCAATGCGACTCCACCTTTCACAATTTTGCAACCATGAAATGGCTGTGTTTTCACATCAATTTCCTTTTCAACCTCATCTTAGTAATAGTGCCAAGAAATGGTATTGATCCCAATAGTCTTTCTCCAATAACATACATTTAGATAGTGACATGGTACATGCTATCAATGATGCTGACTAATTTAATGAGGTTTTTAGGCCTTGCATAACCTGCTACTACCTACGGTCTGAATTTAAATGTGCCGCAGGCTTGGGTCATATGGAATCTCTGCAATGAAGAGAACAAGATGATCTATGTAGAAAGAATACTACATTTTTCCAACATACCAAGTGAGACCCCTCTGGCAAGAGAGAATTGCAGACCAGAAGAAGACTGGCTGAATAATGAAACAATGTAGCTAGATCACCTCCATGTTTGGCATAAGACTGGGCTTCCTATGTTTCTCAAAGGAATCAACTACACCTTCCTAGGAGAGAAGAAATTAGGAGTTGTTGGCCAGACAGGGAGTGGGAGAATTATACTCATCTAAGCTGTTTTCGGGGTGGTAGAGCCATCAGCAGGAAGGATTATAATTGGAGTAGAAGTCTGTCAATTGGGATTGAATGATTTGAGATCTAAAGTGAGCACAATACCTCCAAAGCTAATACATTTTTAGAGAAATGTGAGGAAAAAATTGGATCCTTCGCAGCAATATTTAGATTCAGAAATCTAGGATGTAAGCATTATATTATTTCTATCCATTCTAGAAGTGCACAACCAAAAAATAGTTCAACTGATATCATACAACTTACAAGCTTATGTAAGTATTGTGTCAAGGAGATAATAAAGCCAGATAGAGGCTACTTGAAGCACCAAGTAGTTAAAAAGTTTCTGAAGGAATAAGCACATGTTCAAGATGCCTTCTTTTCCCCTCAACCTCTACTTATCATATAACAAAAATAATGTTTTATGGTGTAGTTGCAGAAGATGGGGAAAACTAGAGTGTGGGCAAAGGTAGCTAGTTTGCCTGACGAGAGTGTTGCTATTAGAAAGGGAAGACTCTTGTGCTAGATAAAGCTATAGCTTTAATGAAAACTACAACTGATAACTTTATTCAGAAGACTATAAGAGAAGAAAGCAATAACTGCAGTGTCATTATGGTGGCACACTGAATTCCAGTTGTTGATAGTGACTTGGTTTTGGTACTTGATGAATGTTGATCACAAGAAACAATAATTTTAAAAGAACGGAAATTTCTTAGTTAATCAACTGATGATTTTCTTAAATATTTCAATCAGCGAATTGCTAATCTTGTGATGTTGGAAGATTCTTAGAGTTTGATTCTCCTGGGGTTCTTCCTCGAGATGAATCATTAGCCTTCTCAAAGTTTGTGGTGTTGTTCTTCAACAGGTTAAGGTGTAATAATGACACAGAATTTGCTTGAAACAGGTGGAGGATATCATGGAAAATATATTCTTGCCGATATAATTGATTCTGTAGTAATTTAGAGTTTTTTTGGAAGTATAATTTTACTGCAAAAGATATCAGAAAGTGTTGAAAGACTCTCATCAGTAGCAGCCACAATGACTAAAGGTTATAGCATACATACCAGGATATACAACAGATAATATGGAAAAATAAGAAAGGATGATCAAAGATCATGATAAAAGGTGATATAGGATAGTGCTTAAAAAGGAATTTGATTGGATTAGTTAAATCTTATGAAGAACATCTTATTTTCTATAACAATTATTATGTTCATGTGAACATTTACCGCCGATACAATTCATACTAATGCAAATAGAAGTTTCAAGTCTAATAGCATTAATTTGGGCTAAAAGATTGGATTTTGATAATGCAATAGTGTCAGGATCTTGATTATGATACATGGAGGTGCATAATATTATGACCAATCTCAGTCTTAAGCCATCGGATGCGAGATCTAAGAGCTATAGTTGGAAGTCTTTCATATTTCTTCTTGAAAAAGACTATGATTTAATGGAAAGGTGCTGGCCAACATCTTAGCACTTCCTGTAATCTCATGCCATGCCAAAATAGTCTAAATATTGTATCATAAATTTTCCTGTCTTCTTATCTGTACATATTAATTTATTCAGTTTTTTTTCTAATGCTTTCTAAATTTTTATTATCAAAACACCAAAACTAGGTGCAAAATTGTCAAAACTGAAGCTCCACTAGCCTAATTGACTTTGAAATCAAGTCTCAAAGCTTGCATCTAACAAGGCACACTAAAAACAAATGTATGAAGTGCAGAAATTAGGAAGATACCTGAATTGATTAAGGTCGTGGCAGATTTGAACAAGCAATAGTTTTACATGTCTATGATTATTGCCCTATGAGAGAATTCAAACTATATTCTTCATTATTGAAGGTTCTTCTGTTAGACATGTATATTATTTTGTTGATGGTAAAATGGCTGCTTAAGGTATCAACATAAAATCATCAACCTACCAAGCCGGAAAACTTCCTAGGCCAAGCCATGTCGAATCAAACAAATTGCAATAAGCAAAGAAGGAATAACTACTGAAGTAAATGTGGTCCAAAGGTAGGTATTAGTGATTCAAACAAAATTATAAGAATAAAGATAATGTAAACCAACACCCACCATGCTTACAACCAACATGCTTACACCTTTGTGGTGGTAGAAATCAAGATTTTCCATGTTGTATGTAACCAAATAAATATAAATTTTAATGAGATCTAAATCTCTAACAAATTGTAATCAAAAGCAATGAATGGGGACAAATAAATACTTAAAAATTAATTATATGTCAAAATAAAACTTGATCCAGAAAAAAGACAACTCTGATAACAACTTTACCCAACAAATGTTATAGAGATCATATAGTACTCTTGTTGCAAGCACAATTTCCCTACTAACAACACAAGTTCTACTCCCATGCAACAACATGATTAAATTACAAATTTTTATTCACGAGCTTTCCAAAATGATCTCTCAGTTTGGACTTGAAAAGAACTTGTTCACTGAGGGCATGATCTCGGGAGATTTGTTGCGGAGAAATTTTCGGAGGCCATGCTCTGCATATTTTTCTCCCTCTGCAAAATTATCAAGCACTCCTGCAGCTCTATTTTGTTTGGTAACCCTGTCAACAAAATTAATATAGGATTGTTATTCTATCATATGTTTTTTACCTTTAGTTATGCTCTAAAAATACAAGAAGGTCATTGATTTCTTATTAGGAAGATCATAAGTACTGAAATTCAACAAGTTGTAGATGCTCAAATCTACCAGATAGGACTATGATAGCATAGACCTAACATAGTCAAGCTAGATATAAAAACCAAGCAATTGCTTAATTTAGGAATGCTTGATACCTAGTTAAAAAAAACATGTTGAATAAAATCATATATTTTACTCATTTCTAGAGGTCGAGATTGTGAATGTGTTCTGAAAAGTCATTTGTCAATTCTTTCATCTAAAGAACAAATAGTTATGCAAGCCAACAACTCACTCCTAAGTTTTCTAATAGCCATGTAAACCACTTATATATTTGATCAATGTCAAGTTACAAAGGTGAATTCAATCGAAAAGATGCTACCAATTCAAGATACCTGGATTCCTTTATCCAAAGGTGAAACTAGCATTCCCTACATGTGGACATGGTAACAACATGATGTTTCTAGATCTAAGAGTGCAAAATGCTCATTTAAACTTAACAAAATCATGTTGCTGTGTTAAAATGCCCTCAAACTAGTATAAAAATTTTCCTTTCTTAAATCTCCTCTCCACTTCCCAATAACCTAAACAAACTTCTGTCAAAAAACTAGGAGCAAAATAAATTAATGTTAACTAGGAGAGATTCTTGGAAGCTCATAATCTATGTCAAAGGACATCAGTTAAACTTGAAAGAAAAGGATGTTAAAACAAAAGGAATGAAATAATTGAGATTAAATCATTTGTGCCTTCGAGAAGTGCAAAAGATTAACTGTGAAAGAAGCCATTACAATTGAAACGAGTTGGTGCATTTTTATTTAAGTGTAGGTAAGGTCTCAAGACTTGGATTCTTAATCCATATGCTACTCAGTTCATCCATCATAATAGATACTAATCCAAGGGCTAGAAACAAATATGAAGAACAAAGGCTCTCCTTTTTTGTGTGAGTGAGAGGTCAGGATTCTCCTTCTTTGTTTTTCCGTTTTACTGGCCAACATCTTAGTGGCATCAGGTTAACATATTCACCTCTTGGTAAAAAAAGGCTACAAAAATCTAAACGCCTTGAATTAAACATTTCCTTGTGGGATGGGGGTATGTGGAGATAGCTATATCGGGTTTAACCTCCCATCCCTTTTCTCTACCCAAAAAAAAAAAGCATACCTCACTTCAGGGTTGGTGGTGATATTGCGTACTAACTGCATGCTACAGATACCAACAACAGCACCAACTGCAGCAAAGAGTGGATATGCCTACAAATTCAAATACGAGAACAACATGAGACCTCATACTCTGAGTAGAAAAATGATTAGTCTCATGACACTTCTATATATTTGTTAGCATGCATAGAATATTATGTATGCTAATCATTTTCCACTTTTTTTTTTTTGGGGTTATATTAGCATTGTTGAAGACAAATATGAAGTTGGTGATATTTCAAAATCTTTGAAAGTTTCAATATTATTGATAGAATTATTCAACACCAATGGATTTCTCTATTTTTGTGCATGTGTTTCCACACATATTTATGCACATACAAATACACTCACACCTATGTCTGCACATGCACATAAACATGGGCATGCACATATGTATACATCACGAGGTGACGAACAATGTAAACATGAAATCTACCAGCACTACTTCTAAAAATGAATTCCAAGCACATAAATATAAAACTAAGTCTTGGTTTGTGAATCTTTTGTTGCGAAACTTGAGGATGAAAGATTATGTAACAATGCAATATGTCATTTATAGCTGAAAAAATACATGACATGGTTGGTCACCTAAGGGTGCAAATACTACACTTTACACAATTTTTCATTGTATACTACTAGAGTGAGACAAGAGAGGAAAAGCAATTGTTAATTTAAATATAAAATAGTAAAATATATGATTTTTCTGGATTCTCAAATAATATTAAGTATGTCTTTTACAAGATGTGTGATATGAAAGAAATGTACATGCCTCAAACTCACAATAGGTCATAATAAAGAGTTGGATAAAAAATAAATAATATGCTGTGTTTTGTCTCGATTTGCAAATATCCTTTTATATCTTCAATTACTATAATGTCAATCCTATATTTTTTAATTGGTTGCGATGTCCCCCCATTGACCTCCTAGTTTGCAATATGGTGCCTATATGATAAATTATTTAGGATTAGATGGTTGATGTGACTTTTATTAGATTATTTTTAAATGAGATGGAGCATAATGTAAACTTAAAAGAGTGAAATGATCAAAATAACTAAATCCTAACCTCAACCCCATCTTCTTCCCTGGCTTTTCTTCCTAAGATGGCTATACAACCCCGCTGCACTATAACAAAAATAGCTTATAGCAACAAAGTTTTTGTAATACTAAAAAAAAATTGCTGTAAATACTCTCTAATAATAATTTTAAAAAGTGTCATAAAAGATATATAATATTGTAGTACTTCATCAATAATATTACTAAAAGTTATTATATAGCAATAGTATCTTATTACTATTGCATGATATTATATTGTAATGATTTTAAAAATTATTATAAAAAATGCATAATATTATGATGGTATATTGTAAAAATAATATTTTCTAGTTAAATAAAACCTAATCGGTAATATTTATAATTCTATTGTAGAATAATGATCACTTATCATTGAAATAAATTTTACCATTTATACATCATCATATAACTAATATTTTTTATTATTAATTATTTATGATTTTTAATGATAAATTTCCATCATTGCAAATTAATTTGATTTTTTATGATAATATTTGATCACAAAAAATATATGTAGATTTTCTAGAAAAGAAATTACATAAATTTAATAAGTTTTAAAATTAATATAGTTTCAACTATATGACTCAAGATAATTTAACAACTAAATAAAAATAATTTTTGATTTAAATTTATTATCAATATTGAATGCAATGTACCATAATCAAGTGATGATTTACGATGTGATTATTAAAAATTTGCATCGAAACAGATTGAATCAAAAATATAGATATGATATAATCTAATTTATACTAAAAGTATATAAAAAATTTAAGGATTAGTTATATAAAATATATAATACAAAGTTTAAAAAATATTTTATATTAAATAGTATTATTTTTAATTATGGTATAAATAAGAAGAATTATGAATTATCTATTTTTAAAGAACTTAGAAAAAAAATATTCATGTTTATAAAAATATATTAAAAATATTTTAAATACTAAGATTTCCAAAATATTATAAATAGGAAAGTGGAGTAATTTATTTTTTATTTTCTTTCAAAAAGAAGAAGACCAAATTTTTTTTAAAATAATTAATTATTAAAGTTAAAATATTATAATATATTTAAAATAATTATATTTTATAGTATGAATAAATTTTGAATAAGTATAACACATCATAACTTTATATTAAAAGTTAAGGTTATCATGGTGGCCAAGTAGTGGACAAATAGTAATAGTTAAAATCGTTACAATAAGTTATACTGATGGTCATAAAAAATTATCACTATAAAATAACTCAAGGTCATTATCATAGACCTGCTTATACTAACACTTACCAAAATCATAGCAATAGCTTTAGTGATGCCACTTGTTGCCACGGTTTACCAACAATTGGTAAAAATTTTACTAATAATTTTTTATTTTTTTGCCATGATTTTGACCACTACAATGGACATTTTTGGTTGTAGTGCCATGAACCCCCAACCACTACCACTGTTGTCCCCATCCCCTGGGCCATCTCCATCTCGATCCTCCTTTTCTTCTCTTTTCATGTCTTCTTTTTATCTATGAGATGGATGATAATAGTTTTAGTTAAGGAGGAGAGGGATAAAACCATGGAAAGAGAGGGAGAAGAGGAGATGACAGGAGGAGAAGGAAAAAGAGGAAGAGAGAGGGAAATTGCAATGCAACAGCAATGATAACTCTATTTTAAATTCCATCAATTAACCTTCTCAGGTTCATACTTTGCCCATCTCCATAGCTTTCATCTGAAAATGCAGAATTTTTCAATACCAGGAAGTGACGAGGTCATTTTAAACTTATAAGAAAGTTTCATGGCCTCATTTGAGTATACTTGTATGTAAACATATCTAATTCCTAAAAAAATTCATAGCCATATTTGTTTCCTAGAAAATATTCATCACCCTCTCATCTTAAAAATCCAATTTTTTTCGTGTCTTATCTCGCTTAACTATCTCAAATACAAGCTAAGATTTCTTTTTTTTTAAAAAAAGTATCGCTCATTGGATCCATCCCATGTAACAGGATGAAGTTGTAGCAAATAGAGATGAACTGTGAGTACCCGAAGCATTGTTGCGAGATACTATTGAAGGAAAACCGCTGTCTTTAGGAGTTGGTAGAGTTGTGCACTTTCAGGACTTCTCACCCCTTCCTCATGCACCTCTCTACCACCATGCTCTCATTGTGCACCCCTTGCAAGCATGTCACCTCCACCACCACCAACACCATCTCCCTCGCCACCACCATTGCCTTCGATCTTGGGCTATCTTTCTTGCTATGTTATAATTTCCCTCTCTCTCTCTTTCCTCCTCCTCCCTCTCCCTTCTCCTCCTCTCTCTCTCTTTTTCCATGGCTTCATCTCTTTCCTCCTTAATTGAAACTATTATCATCCAATCCATGGATAAAAAGAAAGAAAGGAGGACGGGAGTGGCGGCGACAAGGAGGATGGGAGCAACAATAGTGGTGGCTAGGGGATCGCTGTTAGTGTTGTATAGCCATCTTAGGAGAAAGGGTTGAGGAGCAAGATGGGGTTAAGATTAATTAGAATTTGGTTGTTTTTGTCAATCTTTCTTTCTTTCTTTTTTTTTTTTTTTTTTGAGTCAATATCATGTTCTAACTTATATTAAAATAATCCAACAAAAGCCATAACAACTTTTTAACCCTAAATAATTTGTCAAGCAGACACCATGTCCCAAATTAGAAAGTTAGTGGGGGACATTGCAATAAATTAAAAAATATAGGGTTGATATTACAGTAATTAAAGATGCATGGAGATATTTGCAAATGAAAATAAAATGCAAGGTGTTATTTACTTTGTATCCTAGAGAATTTGACTAATAGACAACAATGGGCACTCTCAAGGGTTTGAGTGCCATGGTTCACCATGACATGGCTCAAAAGAACTATATAAAAAATATGTATGATGGCCTATAAGTGAGAAAAATACCAAAGTAGGAACATATATGAAAGAACAATTTTGATAGAATGGGTAAGCTCCAACATGTTGTAAAATGTTTGCAAGAAAAATAGAAATGGTATTAATATGGGAGACAACTAAAAGTAATCTAGTTCAGATAAAAGAACAAATGCTTGGTGATCAATAACACTGATTACCTCAGGCTTCAACCATCTTCTCATGGTGGAAGAAGCCATTAGAGCTACAGGTGATTGTGGATAGGAGAAAACCAATATGCAGAGAAGAGAAGCCTTGTCTTTTTTCCTTCCTTCTCTCATCTCCATCAACCTTTATATGTACACACACAAGAGGGTGCCAGACCCAAATTTGGTTGCCCAAGAAATGGTCAGAATAACTACCCAACAGTTTTATGATGGTTGTCAATTATTTTCTTTTTTTAGTGCAAAGATGAAGGAATAGAGAGAAAATATATGGCGGGGGATCCCTAGCCAAATATATCTACCAACTATCTTAAAATTTAGAAGTTTCTATTGCAAGACACAGATTTATAATATGAAACTTATTATTAGTATATAAAAACCAGTAAGTGAAATATAAGTGCAATAATGACTAAACATTTACTTCCCTGTAACCAATAACATTAATCATATTTTCTCAACTAAGTCAACATGATCATGACCAACTATTAAATTTAATTATTCCATAATATACATTTTCAACTAAGTTAAATTAAGAACTATGAAGCATTAATTTATAATTAGTAGTAAGTTTTCAAATTACTTAACATTAACAATTATGTTTATAAATGGTTATTTATAATTAGTATTAACAATTATGTTTATAATTTATTATTTTTTAGGTATAGAATCATATACATCTTTTCTAGCATTGATTGTTTTATTACCAAATATAAATTCAAATTTATGATTTAAATGGGAAAATAATGTCCATGATTTTCATTATAATAGAAAATAATTATTATGTGCATAACTAAATCATTGCATCTTTTTAAAGATCAAGATATATTTGTAATCATTTGGACCTAATAATGCGATCATGCAGGTCTTTCCTCGATTGTATTCAAAGAAAAAGGGTTTTCCTAGGTTTTGGTTTTTGGAGATAGTTTCATTTAAAACAAGTGATATAATAAGAGGAATGAGATGGTTTTCAACGAATCTTAAAAATATAAAAATTTTGATGATAGAGGAAAAAAATAATGTGTATCTTGAAATTATAAAAAATATAAAGATACTCTTATGCTTTCTAAAGGATGCAAGGTGTTATAAGGCAAATAACCTGTTTAAATTTTTTTTTGGTATAATTATGATCAATTATCGAAGAGTAAAAAAATATTCAACCAGGCTCTGATCTCTTATTAAGGCATGGAATGTTTGATGGCTAGAGATCGACCTTTTATCAAGATATAAAATACTTACTGGTCAGGAGCCGATCTCTCATCAAGGTGCAGGATGCCTATTGGCTAAGAGCCGATACCTTATTGGGGTGCAGGATGCTTAATTATTTATCGAACATATGCCGATCACTTATCTAAACTAGGTAGAGAGTTTTTAAACTTCATTTAGCATGGAGCATATTTCTTAAAGTCACTGGAGCCATTATGATAAAGTTGGTAAAATAGTTATTAAGAAGTGTAATAAACTATTTAGCAAATCATTTTGCAAATTGACTTTTTAATAGTCTAACCTATTTAATAACTTGCTTAACGGTATAATTATTTCTTAAACGGTAACAACTGTCTAACTAACTTGACTTTGAATCTCTATAAATAAGAAGTCGAAGGGAACTCTAAGAAGATTTTTGAAAACTTATTCTCTTCATTTTTTTTCATCGTTCTCTATTTCTAAGCTGATTTAAGTGTCAGAGGGTCTCTAATTGGAGAAATCCCATCCATTTTTTCAACAAAAGAACTTCTTTTGCAAGTCTAGAAGTTAATCAAGTCCACTTTGAAGGTTATCAACTAGTATCCTAAAGAATCTCAGGACTCTCAAAAGCTCAAAGCTATCTCAGTGCATCCTGCTTATCTAGTTTGAAGAAGGTAACAACAAATTGGTACTAGAAAAATGGCCTTGTCTAAATCTTTCAAGAAAAGGGTAAGAGAAAGATCTCCACTCAACTCTACTTGTCGACAATGATCTTCTTGGAATGCTTTTAGCATAGCCAAAGTTGAAGAGAGAAATCCTCAACCTACTCCTATTGTTAACCAAAGGCTGGATACTTTGATTGAGTAAGTCCAGCTACTAACAAACGCCATTTTGGCTCTAGCCCTTGATTTTGATGATAAACAAAATATTGAGTACATATTTTGTGCTAATGTTTCAATTGTAGTTATGAGTTATAGGATACAGGCACCTCAAAATTCTCAACATTTAAGTATCTTGAAGCTGAGCAAATTTCAAGTTCTGGGAAGTCTTCTCACCTAAAAAAAGGCCTCATAATTATTCAATCTTGGGTTACATAAGTGTATTTAAAGTTTGATTGAAGATCTTTATGTTTTTGGATAGTTGGGACATGTTTCTGACAAATTGCAGAACCAAGTGTCGACTCATGACTACCCAAGTGTCGACACTTCAGCATTTGGCACGCAAAAATTCTTCACTGGCATGCCAAGTGTCGACACCTGGATTCCAAGTGTCGATACCTGAGATACAAGTATCGACACCTTGAATTCAAGTTTCGACAAAAGGCCTAAGATTTTTTGAAAATACAAAACTTGCCATTTGGAGGGTTTTTGTGTCAAGTGTCGACACCTGCAGGACCAAGTGTCGACACCTGCAGGACCAAGTGTCGACACTTGAAAACCAAGTGTCGACACCTGAAAGTCAAGTATCGACTTACGAGTTCTGACAGCTTCAACGGATCTATTTTCTGAGTTGCAAATTAAACTTTTCAAGTTCCCAACGACTAGTTTTGATCCTCCAACGGTCTCAAACCACTTTTTGAAAGTTTTTGAAGTATTTAAGCTTCACCAAACTTATTCATGAAGCATTGAACTCCGTTGAACACACAAAGTCAAATATTCCTTCAAGAACTTCACTTCCAAAAGCCAAAAAAGGAGATATTCTATTCAAAAGCTTACAATCCCATCATTTCAGCTTTCCAAAAGTGCCTTTGAGAAGATTCCAAAGAGAAGAAAAGACAAGCATCTTCAAGAGCATCAAAGCTTCCACATTCCACTCTTTGAAGAGAGTTTGATTGTGCTTTTATTCTTGTACTCTCATATTTATATTTTGTTGACCTAGCTTTCAAGAGTTATTGAAAGTAAGTTGTTGTGGTTGTTGGTGAGCCAAAGGTACAAAACCAACTAGGGTTTAACTTGTGAGCTCGAAGACAAAACAAGTTGTAAGGTTGTTGGTGAGCCTAGGTGACAAAACCAACTTAGGTTTTGACTTGTGAGCCTTGTAAAACAAGTCGGCTGTAATATTTGAAGAGATTATAGTAGAAATTCTCAAGGATGGCTTGGGGAGTGGATATAGGTGTTTGAAGTGCACCGAACCACTATAAAACTTGGTGTTTGTGTGTGATTGCTCTTTCCTTTACTTGCTCTTTATTCTTTGCATTTAATTTACTGTTATCTGCTGCATATCCATTAGTGTTAATTCACTTTGCTCACAAACACTTCAAGACCTGCACATAATTGCTTAAATTTTTTAAAGACCCAATTCACCCCCCTCTTGGGCTCCATTTCTGGGCAACAAGTGGTATCAGAGCACCGGTACTCTACTTGTAGGTCCAACGATCTTGAGTGAAAGATCATGGCAGCCCTAATTGGTATGGGTGTTGTAGAAGGTCAAGCCTCTAACCGTCCATCTTTGTTTAATGGCACCAATTACACATATTGAAAGACATACACGTGCATTCACATTCAAGCCATGACTATAATATTTGGAAGACTATTGTTAAAGGCCCTCATCAGCCTACTATATTGATTAATGGCATTCTCACTCCCAAAATGAAAGATGATTGGGATGAGAATGACATTAAGCAAATAGAGCTTAATGCAAAAGCTATGAATATATTATTTTGCGCTTTAGACCCAAATAAATTTAATAGAATCTCAAATTATCCTCTGCAAAGGAAATATGAGACACACTTGAAGTTACCCACGAGGGTACTCATCAAGTGAAAACCACCAAAGTTAACATGCTCATTCATACATATGAGATGTTTAAAATGGAACCTTCTGAATCTATTAGTGAAATGTATACTAGGTTCACTAATATTGTGAATGGAATGAGAAGTTTAGGAAATGTTATTTCTAATGGTGAACTTGTAAATAAACTTCTCAGGTCTCTTCCGGCTTCTTGAGATGCTAAAGTCACTGCTATTGAAGATGCCAAAGATGTAAATACTCTTTCTCTCGAGCAACTGTTGGGCTCATTAATGACCTATGAGCTTTCCTTAAAACAAAAAACAGTGGACTATGATAAGAATAAGAAAGTGATCCCCTTCAAGTCCACTACAAAAGAAGAGTCAAGCGAATATTTAGATGAGGAAGATGAAGAAGATGAGATGGCTCTCATAGCTAGAAAGTTTAGGAGGTTTATGAGAAAGAAGAAATACAACTTCAAAAAGAAATCTCAAAAGGGAGAGCCTAGCAAAGAGAATAATAAAGAGAAAGAAAAGGAGCAACTCACATGTTTTGAATGTAAGAAACCCGGCCACTTCAAGATAGACTGTCCCCTACTAAAGAAAAGTAGAATAAGATTAAGAAAGAAAGCTATGATGGTGACCTGGAGCGACAGCGATGATTCTAGCTCCGATGAAGAGCAGCAAGAGGTTGCAAATTTCTGCTTGATGGTCAATAATGATGAGATATTATCTGAACCAGAAGAAGAATTTACTTTTAATGAGTTGTGTTGCCGCCAAGATCGTCGTGGCCCGTAGCTGCATCAGCGCCGGAGTGTGCTCCTGTTGCTGCCCGTCGCTCTCGATTCCCGGATCTCCTCGCTGGGTGCGGTCGCCTGGTTGCCCGGCGATCCTCCGCTCCTGGACTTGCGAGACAACAGTTAAAGACCCAGGCCAGGATTTCCGGTGGGGGCACTTCGATGATCAAGTCAGTGACGATCCAGGGGAATAGATCCTCCTGGTCGGGCCCCTCTTGATGGACTCCGCTCTAGGAGGAGTGTAAAATGTGGGTGAAGGTGAAAGCGTTGCCGGGGGAGAACGATAGTGGGGACAGAGGGATGCTCTGTTCCTCTGCCTCTCTTTGTATCCCTTGCTTTTCCCTCCACTATGGTGGTTGTGGCGCTTCGCCCTCTTGGTCGGGCTTGCGCTCATGCTTATGGTGATGGTGGTGGTGCCGTCCCCTCTTGCTGGTGGGGGTTGCACTTCCTCTTTTCTTTGTTTTTCTCTCCTTTGTCTCTTGGAGTTGTTGTGTGTGTTACCTCTGGGTTTGCTGTGAACCAGGTTACTGTTCAGTGCTTGTCTCGGGATCCCCACCGGGCTGTTAGGCGCATGTGGCGGTGTCCCGAGGGACCTTTCCTTATTCATAATAGGGGGCGTTGTCAGGCGCTCTGACACTCCTCTTGGTTGCCTCATTCCAAAAAATTTAGGGGTGCTTCGAATGGCGGGCCACCGCCCGCAGGATTCGAATCCCTAGATTGGTGTAACTGGCGATCGTAGGTGGTCAGTACGGCCTAGAAAGTGCTTCAGTGCAATTCTCGGGCGGCTCGCCGGTGTTCTGGGCTGGTGAAGACCTCATCCGGACTGGGGTCAAGCTGGGGCGGCATGACTCACTCTGACATCGACATTCCGAGCTCGCGGGGGCACCTCGGTGGAGGAGGGCGGAAGGCGGACCCGGTCCAGAGGGCGCGCGCTCAAAGAGGCTTCATATCGTCGGGTGAGCTCATGGCTCGACCTCAACCGTAGGGCATTAGCCTCCGAGGGTCTCACTCTGGAGAGCAGAGAGCAGACCTGGTCCAGAGGGCATGCACTCGGAGAGGCTCCACATCGGCTGATGAGCTCTTGGCTCGACCTCGGCCGTAGGGCACTAGCATCCGAGGGTCTCACTCTAGAGGGTGGAAGGCGGACCCGGTCCAAAGGGCGCGCGCTCGGAGAGGCTCCACATCGGTGGGTGAGCTCTTGGCTTGACCTCGATCGCAGGGCACTAGCCTTCGAGGGTCTCGCTCTGGAGGGCGAAAGGTAGACCTGGTCTAGAGGGCGCGTGCTCGGAGAGGCTCTACATCGGCGAGTGAGCTCTTGGCTCGACCTCGATCGCATGGAACTAACCTCCGAGGGTCTCGCTCTGGAGGGTGGAAGGCGGACCCAATCCAGAGGGTGCGCGCTCGGAGTGGCTCCACATCGGCGGGTGAGCTCTTGGCTCGACCTCGACCGCAGGGCACTAGCCTCCAAGGGTCTCACTCTGGAGGGCGGAAGGCGGCTCCAACCTAGGCGTCGAGTTCATGAGCTCGACCTGGCGGAGGATTGAGCTCGGCCTGCTGTTCTGAAAGAGTTCAGCTCAGCTCGGTAGTGAAATACGGGCTGGAGAGTTGACGCGGCATCTTTTCTCGACGTGGTGCCCGCCGGTTCCTCCACGTCAGCGATCCTGCCACATTATTTGCCCCCTAGTCCCGAGGCTCATTAGTGCATGGCGCTCGAGTCGAAGGGAGTAATTGCGGTGCTGACATGGAAAGGAGAAAATCTGGCATGATGATGGCCATGATTGCTGGCGCTTCGGGGGCCAGCCCTGCAGTCCAATACAGGGATGCCATGTGACCACGTCCGAGGAGCAGTTAATATGGGCATGGAATTTAGAGCGAATGGGACACCATTCTCGTCGATGGGCGGCACGTGGCACGGTTCTGTTGGCGGAGAGTCTGAACCGGTACGACTCCATCAGGTCATTTCGAAATGAAAAGAGGGCCTTACCTGAACCATCTATTCATTTTGAATTCTCCGTGCCTGCTACCGCCGTGCCCAAGCTGGTGGGGACACCAAAGGCACCAGAATAAGATAGAGGCTTTTCAACCCTCTATAAATTGATCAATAATTTATGAGTCCATCTGTAATAAGGGCTTAGCCTATCTGAGTCTATTTTAGTTGTTATTTAAGTCTTTTGAGTTGCTATTTCAGTTCTGTACTAGTCATCTCAGTTGAGCTAGTTCAGTCCAATGCTAGTCAGCTCATGTTGAGCTAATTTTATTTTTTTTGAGTCCTGTCCAAGTACACTGAAAACTCAAGACTACATCATACAAGTGAAGACCAAGTCCAACTAGATTAAAGACATGGAAGTATAGCCCAAGTCCAACCCAGCTTGAAGATTTGAAGATCCCAGGAGGAAAATTCAGAAAACCCTGATTCCTTGTAGATGCCCTCTAGATGCCCAGATTCCCTTCCAGATGCCAAAGTATATTCATAGATAAGGGCATCCATGATTCCAGAGGTCCATCTGCATCCTAGCCCAAAGAAATCAAGCCCAGGTGCCAAGCCCAAGCCCTTAAGAAGCAAGATACTAGGGAATATTCCTGCTACCTGGCTACCAGGCCACCCCAGCTTCCAGAGGCCCAAGCCCATGCACCCGAGCCCCTTTGGGCCGGCCTCTTGCTGCTCCTAGAAGCCCAACACACCCCTAGGTATCCTTGGAGTGTTGGCCAAGTTAAGAGAATTTTTAGGGATTTTTCTACCTATTGTTTCCTTATTTTCTAGCTAGGGTTTGAGAAGGAAAATGATTCTTATGTAAAGACTTATGTGCCCTTACTTGGAGCCCAAGATTAAGGGTCTATTTAAAGGACCCTGGCCTCTTGTATGAAGGGAGATTTTGATATGAAATAAACCTTGAGTTCTTCAATTGCTTTGTGTGATTACCCTGCTATGTGCATAAAGGGGTTTGAGAGTTCTTCTTCCCGGTGTTTGCAACCATCTTCCTACCACCAACCATCCTTCCAGCCCCTTCCAAAACTTTCTTCTCTTTGCTGTTTTTCTTTGTTTTCTTGATTTCCTCTGAGTTTTCTAACCCCTGATAGGTCATTTGCAGGTCCTCGAGTTCCTATGAATCCAACGACTCCAGCCACGCCTCAATCAGACCACCGAGCAAAAAGCCGGGTATCTGCGGGTCTTTGGCTCGGTTTTTCAGGCCATATCCATCGAGGAACGAGAGATCCCTTCACTGCGATCTTCACCGAGCACTTCAGACATTGTCTGGTATACCCCCTCTACCTCTAGTCTTTATATTGTAGGTGAACTTGCCCTAACCGAGGCTTCTCAGCCCCGGCGATCATTCTTTAGTACTTTTCTAGGTTCTAATCCGCATGCTTGGCTTCAAAAATTCATACAAAATTCCCTACAACTAATTTTGATCTAAAATTTAGAAATTAGTCACCTAACCCCACATATAAAACATTCAAAAATAATTGCATGCATATTAGTCCCCCATCATTTGGTATCAGAGCTTAGATTAGGGCTTGTTTTCTACAATTCTTTAGTCCGTATATACTCTGTTATTTAAATTATTTCTTCCTGATTAAAATTCCAAAAACTTTGAAATTTATTTTGTTGGATTAATCATAATTCACTGTAATGTTTTGAATTTTTTCAGATTTTATTTCGGCCTGTGAATTTTCTGCAAGCCGAAATACAGCCTGCAAGTTTTTGGCTCTATTTTATTTTTTCAGCAAGACAAGTTTGGAAGTTTTAGGATTTTGTTTAGCATCTTTTGCATATCTTTTAATTTTAGTATATTTCCTACATATTAGGCCATAATTTACCAGTTTTCTTCTATTTAAGAAAATACCAAAATATAAAACAAAAAAAAATTACATATTCTCCAAAAATACCAAAAACATCTAAACCCTAATTTGCATCCTCATCTGCCTGCCATCATTGCATAATTTACTTTTAAGGGCACTCTTGCTATATCAGATGGGGGGAGGATTTGATCACCTCTCCTTAGCCCAAAACCACATCCCTTGCATTCGATCCCAAGCCTTAACCTAAAATTAACTAGACTTAATTTGTCCTAGTGGGCTAGGGATACCAACTGGTCGGGTCCGGGCTAAGTGTCAGATCATTATGTCAAGCTAACCTATATGTGCTTTGTGCTCGGTGTCTAGAACGGTGGTTTAGGGATTCAATCCCGAAGGGCTTGTGTGCTGGTCCGCCTACCTAGCCAATCTCTGATTGGTGTCTAGGATTGGCAATCAGGGACCTAACACTTCCCTTACACCTGCCTGGCTGAGTACAGGGTTACCATAGGCTAGTTTGCCACCCTGATTGAGCATCTAGTTTTGGACTCTAGGTCTAGTCAGCTATAGTCGGTTTGATCGAGTCTTGCATGAGCATTAGATCAGGAGTCCCATCTTATCCACCATCTCCCTGAACCCATGGATAAGCAGGAAGCTAGGATTCAAGCCCTTATAGATCAAATGGCCCAGATGGCTACCCAGATGACTACCCAAATGACCCAGTTAACTCAGTATGGTACCCAAACCAACAATAGAATTGATAATCTTGCCAATAGGTTTGACCAGTTAGAAGGCCGTGTAGGGACCATACAAAGAACCCATGGGTCACAGTCTGAGCCAGATCCTGAGTCCCCTCAACCTAGGAGGACCCCAAATCCTGATCTATACCATGAGGTCGAACCTAGGAGAGCCCCTTATCCTGACCCGTACTACAATCCTCAACCTAGGAGGACCCCAAACCCTGATCCATACCAAGAGGTTGAACCTAGGAGAGCCCCTCAGCCTGACCCATACTATAATACTGAACCTAGAAGAACCCATTACCATGACCCTTATTATGATACTGAACCTAGAAGAACCCCTTACCATGACCCTTATTATGATACTGAACCCAGGAGAACCCAATACTCTGACCCATATAGGGAGTCTAATCCTAGGAGAACCCAATACTCTGACCCATATAGGGAGTCCAATCCTAGGAGAACCCAATACTCTGACCCATATAGGGAGCCCAACCCTAGGAGAACCCAATATTCTGACCCATATAGGGAGTCCAACCCTAGAAGAACCCGATATCCTGACCCATATAGGGAGCCCAACCTTAAGAGGACCCCATACCATGATCCATCCTTAGAACCTGATCATAGAGCTGACCCAAAATCCTATGACCCCAGATCCTATAATCCCATGACCCATAGATCTGCACCCTTGTCCTATGAGCCTAGAGAACCCATAACCCCTAAGTATCAGCCTAGTACTAGTCAGGTTTTCCTTAGTCAACTTGAACCCCATAGGATTAGCACCCCTAAATATGAGCCCAGTAGTGAGCCACTACCCCTTAGGCAACCTGAACCTACTAGGATTAGTATCCATAATAAAAAATCAGGACCTAGCCAATTTTCTCCTAGCCGACCTTCTCCAACCATTCCTGAGATTGACAAGGCTTACATTAATGCGGAAGTGTATGAAGCTGGTGCGAGCCTAGTGGATGAGTATGAGGGAGAAGATGAGACACCTATAGATGACCTAGAACTAGTTGGCCTAGTAAATACCCAGGTAGAAGCCAACCTAGAGGTAGTTGACCCTAACCACATCCAACCTAAAGCTATAGTGGAAGAACAAATAGAGGAAGAGAACCTAGGTACTGCTATTAGAGCCTTACCTGAGGAAACCATAGAGGAGAGCCAAATTATAGAGTCTAGTCCTAAAATACAAGAACCTGAAGAATTTATTAAGGACCTGATCTCTTTGAATCAGTACCCTCAAGATGAGCCTCCTCCTATAGTTCCCATTAAGGACCTCTTCCCTGAGATTAAATAATCCATCCTTCCATTATACAAACCCCATAGATATACCGCAACCCCGTAAGGTTAACCTCATTAGTCTAGGATTAGTCCCTGATGCCCCTTCTTTTATCTTACTTTATCCAACTAACCTTGAACATTTTTCCCTACCCTACCAGACTAATTTTGAATCCACTTCCTATTTTCTGCCCTTTCCTGACACCTCCAGCATTTCTAGGATTATTAGATTGCATTTAACTGAGATTAGCATATTGCATGCATTCATCACGCATGTTAGGTTTGCATCTTACTTCTGGCACACTCTTTGGAATTTGCTAGGAGTTCACTGTAAGTTTTCATGTGCATGTCAAGCTAGGATCAAATCTAAGGAACCTATAATCTATTAGGTTTAGATCCAAAGAGTTCAATAAAATTTCCTTCTATAGGAATGCATAGTCAAGTCTGTTAGGTGTTAGTATGAGTCCTTTAAATCATTTGTTAGGAGTCTGCATATGCCCAGCATGTTCACCACCTACACTAATTTTAAACAAACTGGCTAATTCCCGAAGATGGATCAAAAAATTTGATATAGTGGATTCTATATTGGTTAGGCTTAGGCCTAAAAGAAGTTTCATGCTCGCAGAGTCGGACCTTTTAAAGTTATAGAGAAGGTTGGATCAAATGCCTAGGTGTTAGATATGCCTTCGGATTTGGGCATTAGTTGTACCTTCAATATTATAGACCTGGTTGAGTACAGGGAACCAGCAGCGATACCTAGTGAGGCTTTTGAACCTATTCATTTTCGTTGTGAGTGACCCTAACCTAGAGTGTCCACTAGTAAATTTGGCCTGAGAGAGGAGAACGGATCGAGCGTATCCTGGATGATCAAGCCATTATGACTCGGGATCACGGTTATCAACGTTTCCTGGTCCGATGGCAAGGCCGGCCAGAGTCGGACGATTCGTGGATTTCTCAAGAGGACTTGCAGCACCTCAACCTAGACCTTCTCGAGAGATATGTGAGCCAGCTTGATCTTCACTCGACAGGGTTGAGTTCCTCCCACCCTGGAAGAATTGGTGGGGACACCAAAGGCACCAGAATAAGATAGAGGCTTTTCAACCCTCTATAAATTGATCAATAATTTATGAGTCCATCTGTAATAAGGGCTTAGCCCATCTGAGTCTATTTTAGTTGTTATTTGAGTATTTTGAGTTGTTATTTCAGTTCTGTACTAGTCAGCTCAGTTGAGCTAGTTCAGTCCAATGCTAGTCAGCTCATGTTGAGCTAATTTTATTTTTTTTTGAGTCTTGTCCAAGGACACTGAAAACTCAAGACTACATCATACAAGTGAAGACCAATTCCAACTAGATTGAAGACATGGAAGTATAGCCCAAGTCCAACCCAACTTGAAGATTTGAAGACCCCAGGAGGAAAATTCAGAAAATCCTGATTCCTTGTAGAAGCCCTCCAGATGCCCAGATTCCCCTCCAGATGCCAAAGTATATTCATAGATAAGGGCATCCATAATTCCAGAGGTCCATCTGCATCCTAGCCCAAAGAAATCAAGCCCAGGTGCCAAGCCCAAGCCCTTAAGAAGCAAGATACTAGGGAATATTCTTGCTACCTGGCTACCAGGCCACCCCAACTTCCAGAGGCCCAAGCCCATGCACCCGAGCCCCTTTGGGCCGGCCTCTTGCTACTCCTAGAAGCCCAACACGCCCCCTAGGTATCCTTGGAGTGTTGGCCAAGTCAAGAAAATTTTTAGGGATTTTTCTACCTAATGTTTCCTTATTTTCTAGCTAGGGTTTGAGAGGGAAAATGATTCTTATGTAAAGACTTATGTGCCCTTACTTGGAGCCCAAGATTAAGGGTCTATTTAAAGGACCCTAGCCTCTTATATGAAGGGAGATTTCGATATTAAATAAACCTTGAGTTCTTCAATTGCTTTGTGTGATTACCCTGCTGTGTGCATAAAGGGGTTTTAGAGTTCTTCTTCCCGGTGTTTGCAACCATCTTCCTGCCACCAACCATCCTTCCAGTCCCCTCCAAAAATTTCTTCCCTTTGCTATTTTTTTTTTATTTTCTTGATTTTCTCTGAGTTTTTTAACCCCTGATAGGTCATTTGCAGGTCCCCGAGTTCCTACAAATCCAACGACTCTAGCCACGCCTCAATCGGACCACCGAGCAGAAAGCCGGATATCCGTGGATATTTGGCTCGGTTTTTCAGGCCGCATATGTCGAGGAACGAGAGATCCCTTCGCTGCGATCTTCACCGGGCACTTCAGACATTGTCAGGTACACCCCCTCTACCTTCAGTCTTTATATTGTAGGAGAATTTGCCTTAACCGAGGCTTCTCAGCCCCGGCAATCCTTCTTTAGTACTTTTCTAGGTTCTAATCTGCATGCTTGGCTTCAAAAATTCATACAAAATTCTCTACAACTAATTTTGATCTGAAATTCGGAAATTAGTCACTTAACCCCACATATAAAACATACAAAAAGAATTGCATGCATATTAGTCCCGCATCACAAGCTTTCTCCTTCTTCTAGTTTTTCCGAGTTTTCTAAAGGAATAGGTTAGCTTCTTCCTCCTCCCCTCGTTAGGATAGAGTTTTTTCCTTCGGGCCTGGGGTCTTCTCTTGGGTTGAGTCTTCTTCCCGGTCTTCCATTTTATGTTCTTCCTCTCCTTTGTCCTTGAGGATGTCCCATTTCGGTCTGGACTTCTGCCCCTCTACTGATCAGGGTGAGGCCGGTCCTTCCGAGCGGAGGTCGACATCTTCTTCTTCTTCTTCTGACAGAGAGGGAGGTGTAACCCGCTTCAAATTAAGTAGGAAGCTTCCTCCTGGTCTAGTAGTCATCAGGGAACCAGGATCTAGCCCTTCTTCGCCTCCTTCTTCCTCTTCTATTCCTATCCCCGAGTCAATCCGGTCCACAGGTCCTGGTGGGGTCACTTCGACGATCACTGCCAGGGACTTGAGGACCATCCAGGATGTCTATGGCATCCCGGCTTCCGTCCGGCTTACAGTCCCTCGTTCGGGGGAACGGGTCACTTCTAGTGGCCCGGGCCGTCTTGCCTTCTATGAGAAGATCTTCTCCGGGGGTCTCCGATTTCTCTTCCATCCTTTTTTTCTGTCAGTCTTAGATAATTATTGTCTAGTCCTGGTGCAGCTGGTGCCAAATGCTATTAGGGTCATTTTCTCCTTTGTTGTGTTTTGTCACCTCCATGGGTTCGTAGCTCGATTTTCTTTGTTCAGGACTTTCTTTGCCCTAAAGCGCCACCCAACCGAGGATGGGTGGTGGTCCTTGTCTTTCCACCCGAAGGGCATCAGGTTTGAGCTTCCCTCTTCCATCAGGGGATGGAAGGCAAGTTTTTCTTTGTTGAGGTCGAGGGGATCGATTGGGTCTGGAGCGATCCGGATCAGTCCCCTAACCGAAATTTTGTGGTTGATGTGGCTGACCGGGATGATTACGAGCAGCTCCGCACCGTCTAGATTCCTCCCCTCAAGGTCCTATTGTCTGAGTAGAACCTTGCCGACTCCAGGGTCAACCCGACAGATGGGTTGGGTGAGTTCGACCTGAACTTTTTCTTTTCTTTTGTTCTTGCACCTCTTGCATTGTTTCTCCTAGGCTCTACCTATTGTGTAATTTGTATGCGGTATGATCTTCTCCGAGAATGATCTTCTGGCCATCACCAAGAAGAGGCCGCCGATCGGGTTGGCCAGGGAGCCTACTTCCAAGCGAGTCCGGAGTGAGAGCGCATCCGTGACCGCTCCCATGGTGGTGATCGGTCTGAGCTCGACTGCCCCAACTGGTCCGAGTTCAGAGGTGCCACACGCTGCTCCCGTGCTAGTGGAGAGGGCAGCTTCCGCGGTGCCAAGGCCAGTCCAGCAGGCCCCCGCTACAAAGCCCAGGGTGGTAGTCCGGGCGAGGGCTGCCACTGCTACCGCTGTGCCCCATGATCCTCCAAGTCCACCCGTCGCCGCTGACAGGGGTGAGGAGACTCGGGCTGCGCCCAGCGCCTCGACAGAGGTGCCACCTGCACCGACGCCGACCTCCCAGCCTGCTCCCCGGGATCCTTCTGCCAGCGGTGCAAGGCTGCCAGCTCATGGAGAGAGCCGGAGGGAGGATGCATGGCGCCATCTTCCCTTCAGGATGGGGCCGGAGAGCTCAGTACTTCGGAGCCCCGAGCTAGCCGAACGCATGATGGATTTTTCCATCCAGGCATGCGATCGGCAGGAGATAGCTGGGATGCGGGTGACCGATGTCATCCGCACCCTCTTCTCTCAGCTGTACTTGGTAAGCCGCCTTTACTTCTCTTTCTCTTCTCTTTTCTCTTTCTTTTTTTTTTTTTTTACTATTTTTTTTTCATGGTGCAGATCGGTGCCGAGGCCCTATTCATCAAGGGCCACTACCAGAGTTGGGAGCGTCTCGAGCGGCAACATGCCATCGAGATCGAGTCTCTCAAAGCTGACTTGAAGGGGAAGGCCGGGGTGTACGGGGTACTCCAGCAAAAGGTCAAGGACCTTGAGAGGGAGCTCGCCGATGTTGAGGGGCGAGCAAAGGGACTCCTGATGGCTCGCGACCTGGAGCGGAGTCGTTCAAAGAAGGTGATCAACGACCTCTCTATCGTCGAGAAAAAGCTCAACTGGTACAGTGCCGAGGCCGACCGGCACAAGAAGACTGCCCAAGCTGCTCAGGTGAAACTGGCAGTTGTGAAGGAGAAGCTTGCTGCGGCTGAGAAGGCAGCAGAGACGGCTGCCAACTCGGTGGAAACAGCCAGGCTGGAGGCCACCGAGTCGAAGAGGGTGGCCGCTGAGGCCACGAAAGATGCTGAGGACGCCGTCGCTCGGTTTAAGGCCTTAGAGGACTTCATCGCTGAAATCCAGCAGATGGTATCGGATTCCTTTTATAAGGGATTCATGTACCTGCGCGGTCGGGTCGAGGTGATTATTCCTGACAAGAATCGCAGTAGCCTTAGGTACCCTTCGGCCATGGAGGAGGAGGCTGATGAGGAGGTCATCGCGGGAAGCGCGTACTCAGAGCCTTCGAGACCAGCCGAGGGTGATCCTACCGAAGTCGGGGCAGTCCAGCCAGGGATTTCTGAGGGCGAGAGCTCCCTGCCTCAGGACCCAGCGGGGAGGCCAGCTGGGGCAGAGTGACCCTTTTTATTTCTTGCTTCATTTTGTACTTTCATTTCTTGTACTCAGTTTGGGTCACCCGGTATGTCGGGGGCCCAGAAGACACTTGTACTTTGTACTTGATCAATGAAGTGAAATCTGAGTTTCTTTATCATTTGTTCTCTTTGCTTTTTTTTTTTTATGGGGAGATCAGAGAGAAGGATTGCACCTTGCTTAGGGGGACAAGTTATAACACTTGAGAGCTGCTGGGCTCGAAGGTGTTGTTGACTAAGGGCCATGCGGCTCGAAGGTCCCTTGGCCGGGGATCTGAACTCCAGTCTTGGGTTAGCATCCTAGAGCTAGGTTTGGGGACGTCGATTGCTGAGAGCTGCTTGGCTTGAAGTTCTCCTGGCCGGAGATCTGAGCTCCGGTCTTGAGGAGGGCATCCTGGAGCTAGGCTCGGGGACGTTGATGACTGAGAGCTGCTTGGCTCGAAGTTCTCTTGGCCGGAGATCTGAGCTCCGGTCTCGAGAGGGGCATCCTGGAGCTGGGCTCGGGGACGTTGATGACTGAGAGCTGCTTCAATGATGCTATATTTCCTTCTTGTTCTCTCTTTCTTTCCTTCCCCACTCTTCTTCTTTCTCTTTTTTCTTTTTGTTGTTGTTTGTTTTTTGTTTTTTTTTTGGAGTGGGGAGATCAGAGGAGAGGATGCTGGTTGTACCCTCATTGTGTTTTCTTTCTTTCCTTCTTCTCTCATCTTCTTTTCGAGTGGGGAGATCTGAGAAGAGGGCTGTCGGGCTTCCCCCTTTGATCTCTTTCTTTTATTCTCCTCTCGTCTTCTTTTCGAGTGGGGAGATTAGAGAAGGGGGGTTACCGGTCTTGATTGCCTTGGAGCTAGGCTCGAGGCCTTCCTGGACATGGAGATAGGCTCAGGCCCAGGGGGTTGCCTAAGATCTTGGCCTAGGTCTTTGGCGCCTTGGAGCTATGCTCAAGGTGTTGATGGGAGCTACGTGGACCCATGATCTCTTGGCATCTCGGAGCTGGGCTCGGAGATGTTTGAGATAGAGAGCTACTTGGCTCAAAGTTCTCTTGGCCGGAGGTCTGAGCTCCGATCTTGAGAGGGTGTCCTGGAGCTGGGCTCGGGGACGTTGATGACTAAGAGCTGCTTGGCTCGAAGTTCTCTTGGCCGGAGATCTAAGCTCCGGTCTTGAGAGGGGCATCCTGGAGCTGGGCTCGGGGACGTTGATGACTGTGAGCTGCTTGGCTCGAACATTTTCTAACATCCTGGAGCTGGGCTCGAGGATGCTTGGGATTGAGGAGCTACGTAGCTCGAACATTCTTCGATGTCCTTGAGTTGGGCTCGGGGATGCTTGGAATTATGGAGCTACGTGGCTTGAACATTCTTCGACGTCCTAGAGCTGGGCTCGGGGATACTTGGAATTTTGGAGCTATGTGGCTCGAACATTCTTCGACGTTCTGGAGCTGGGCTCGGGGATGCTTGGAATTGTGGAGCTACTTGGCTCGAACATTCTTCCACGTCCTGGAGCTGGGCTCGGGGATGCTTGGAATTATGGAGCTACTTGGCTCGAACATTCTTTCACGTCCTGGAGCTGGGCTCGGGGATGCTTGGAATTGTGGAGCTACATGGCTCGAACATTCTTCGATGTCCTGGAGCTGGGCTCGGGGATGCTTGGAATTATGGAGCTACATGGCTCGAGCATTCTTCGACGTCCTGGAGCTAGGCTCGGGGATGCTTGGGGTTGGAGAGCTATGTGGCTCGAAGTTCCTCTAGCATCTTGGGGCTGTGCCCGGGAACACTAGGAAGTGGGAGCTACGTGGCTCGAAGATTCTTCGACGTCTTGGAGCTGGGCTCGGGGATGCTTGGAGTTGGAGAGCTACGTGGCTTGAAGTTCCTCTAGCATCCTGGAGCTAGGCCTAGGAATGCTGGAAAGTGGGAGCTACATGGCTCGGAGGTTTTTCGACATCCTGGAGCTGGGCTCGGGGATGCCGTTGATCCTTTCCTACAAAACATGCAGATACCCATGCAAGGGAAAAAATCGCTACCATGATCGTTGGTGGGGGAACTTACCTCACTGGGGCCGTCTTTATAGGTTGTAGGCCTTCCTCCCCCGGGGAGTCTGACGCTGCCGAGTTCTTCGAGGTAACAGACCCCTCCTGATGGAACTTAGGCCACCTCGTGGGGGCCTTCCTATGGTGGTTCGCGATCGTCGTTCTGACGACCGTGGCATCTTTATTTATCTTTCTCCTTCGCTTTCTCCTTCCATCATGGCGGGGAAATGACTCTCGGGTGCCCCTGCCCCCCGAGCCTTCTTAGACGCAGCGCGACCCTCCAGGCGGCGATGCCCGCCAGTTTCATGGTGAGGTAGCCGTCGGTGGTTGAAGCCGATGGAAAAGTGGCGAGCACTTAGGGCCCCGCTCGAGGCCTGCCCCCTGCAAACCTTCGAAAGTGGGCCTTCTTGACGAGCTTCTCGATCTCTTATTCACGATTGTGCCATTTTTTTTTTATGCCATGGCCGTGATCACGGTGGAAGTGATGATACTCCGCCTCACCATGACTGGTGGAGGGCTCCACCGATGGTGGGCGTTGTAGTCCAATGGCTCACCAGTCGAACCTCGCATGCTAATGAATTGGCGAAAGAATCCCACCATTTTGTGCTCACGCTTCTCCAGGCACACTTTCGCTGTGTGCCTGATGGTTTCGTTAGTGGGTTCCCCGTCGAAAGGGACGGAGGAGGTGATGTCCTGGAGAGGCCTAGGGGAGATTGCCACTCTGCTGGCCTTTCTAGCTTATGTTGTCACCATACTTCTGCGGTATATTGACTTGGGGAGTGATGAAGGACTTTGTCATGCCTGTCTTCCCCTCTTCCTGGCGTGCCAATCTATCACCGCCAAGACCATCGTGGCCCGTAGCTGCATCGATACCGGAGTGCGCTCCTCTTGCTACCCGTCGCTCTCGGTTCCTGGATCTCCTCGCTGGGTGCGGTCGCCTTGTTGCCCGGCGGTCCTCCGCTCCTAGACCTGCGAGACAACTGTTAGAGACCCGGGCTGGGGTTTCCGGCGGCGGCACTTCGACGATCAAGTCAGTGACGATCCAGGGGAATAGATCCTCCTGGTCGGGGCCCTCTTGATGGACTCCGCTCTAGGAGTGTAAAATGTGGGTGAAGGTGAAAGCGTTGCCAGGGGAGAACGATAGCGGGGATAGAGGGATGCTCTGTTCCTCCGCCTCTCCTTGTATCCCTCGCTTTCCCCTCCACTGTGGTGGTAGTGGCGCTTCGCCCTCTTGGTTAGGCTTGCGCTCGTGCTTGTGGTGATGATGGTGGTGCCGTCCCCTCTTACTGGTGGGGGTTGCACTTCTTCTTTTCTTTTTTTTTCTCTCCTCTATCTCTTGGAGTTGTTGTGTGTGTTATCTCTGGGTTTGCTTTGAATCAGGTTACCGTTCGGTGCTTATCTCGGGATCCCCGTCGGGCTGTCAGGCGCATGCGGCGATGTCCCAAGGGACCTTTCCTTATTCATGATAGGGGGCATTGTCAGGCGCTCCGACACTCCTCTTGGTTGCCTCATTCCTGGAAATTTGGGGGTGCTTCGAATGGCGGGCTGCCGCCCGTGGGATTCAAATCCCTGGATTGGTGTAACTGGCGGTCATAGGTGGTCAGTACGGCCTGGAAAGTGCTTCAGTGCAATCCTCGGGTAGCTCGCCGGTGTTGTGGGCTAATGAAGACCTCGTCCGGACTGGGGCCGAGCTGGGGCGGCATGACTCGCTCCGACCTCGACATTCTGAGCTCGCGGGGGCATCTCGGTGGAGGAGGGCGGAAGGATGACCCGGTCCAGAGGGCACGCGCTCGAAGAGGCTCCACATCGGTGGGTGAGCTCATGGCTTGACCTCGACCGCAGGGCACTAGCCTCCGAGGGTCTCGCTCTGGAGGAAGGAGGGCAGACCCGGTCCAGAGGGTACGTGCTTGCAGAGGCTCCATATCGGTGGGTGAGTTATTGGCTCGACCTCGGCCGCAGGGCACTAGCCTCCAAGGGTCTCGCTCTGGAGGGTGGAAAGAGAACCCGGTCTAGAGGGCGCGCAATCGACGGGTGAGCTCTTGGCTCGACCTCGACCGTAGGGCACTAGCCTCCGAGGATCTCGCTCTAGAAAGCGGACCCGGTCTAGAGGGCGCACGCTCGGAGAGGCTCCACATCGACGGGTGAGCTTTTGGCTCGACCTCAACCGCAGGGCACTAGCCTTCGAGGGTCTCGCTCTGGAGGGCGGAAGGCGGACCCGGTCTAGAGGACGCACGCTCGGAGAGGCTCCATATCGATGGGTGAGCTCTTGGCTCGACTTCGACCGCAGGGCACTAGCCTCCGAAGGTCTCGCTCTGGAGGGTGGAAGGCGGCTCCGACCTAGGCATCGAGCTCATGAGCTTGACCTGGCAGAGGACTGAGCTCGGCCTGCTATTCTGAAAGAGTTCAGTTCAGCTCGGTAGTGGAATACGGGCTGGCGAGTTGACGCGGCATCTTTTCTCGACGCGGCACCCGCCGGTTCCTCCACGTTAGCGATCCTGCCACATCAAGTTGCATGAAGTTTTTGATGAACTTGTGATTGAATTTCAAAAACTTAAATTAAAGCATAAAGAACTAAATAAGCAAAATCTGGATTTAGTCAAAATAAATGATAAGTTTTTAATTGAAAATGATTGCTTACTTCAAAAAAACAAAAAGTTAAATAGTGCAATTATTCTTCTTAAAAAAGAAAATGAAGATTTGAAAAAGAAAAATTATTTTGTAACAACTGAAAACTTTACAAAACAAAACAAAGAGATTTTGGAACAAAATAAGAAATATAAAGATGAACTTGAAAAATTGAAACCATTTGTTGAAAAATTTATTTACAGTTCTGAAAAACTCAATATTCTTTTGAATAATCAAAGAGCTGTTTTTAACAAAGCTAGATTAGGTTTCAAAATTCAAAAACAATAAAAGTTTTTCAAGAATTTTTTTGTGCCGGCTTCATCATCTATTACTTGTTATTCTTGTGATAATGTAGGACATAAGTCATATCTATGTAATAAAAAGAAGTTGAATAAAGTTAGAAAAGTTTGGGTTCCAAAAGGAACCATCACTACTAACCTTAAGGGATCCAAGATGACTTGGGTACCTAAAGTCTTCACCTGATTTATTTTTATAGGTGTGCCTTGCAATTAATAAAAGAAGATTGTGGTACCTCAACAGCGGTTGCTCAAGGCACATGACTGTAGATGTGGAGCAATTCTCCTCACTTGAATATTAGAATGGAGGAAATGTGACTTTTGGTGATAATGGAAAGGGCAAGATTATTGGAATTGATAAAATCCATATCATCCCTTCTACTTATATAGATAATGTTTTATATGTTGATGGTTTAAAGCATAATTTACTTAGTATTAGCCAGTTTTGTGATAAAGATTTTAAAGTTGTTTTCAAATCTTCCATGTACATTGTTTCTAGTCTTGATGATAATGGCATCAAGTTTATTGGTCATAGGCATGGCAATATTTATATGGTTGATCTTGATAATCTTCATATTCAAAATGATCAATGCCTAGTGTCAATGGAAGCCAAGATCAATGAAACTGGTTGGCTTTGGCATCGTAGACTAGGACATGCTAGTATACATTTGCTTTCAAAACTTTGTAAAAAGGATTTTAATAAAAGATTTGCCAAAACTCAGTTTTGAAAAGGACAAAATTTGTAGTGCTTGCCAACTTGGAAAACAAACTAAATCATCTTTCAAACCTAAAGGAGTGGCCTCTACATCTAGACCCTTAGAATTACTTCATATGGACCTCTTTGAACCAACTAGAACATCTAGTTTGGAAGGTAAAAAGTATGGTCTAGTTATTGTAGACAATTTCTCTCGTTTTACATGGATGATGTTTTTAGCTCATAAATATGAAACTTTTTCTGTATTCATTAAATTTTATAAAAGAGTTTCAAATGAAAAAGGTGTTTTAATTATTTCTTTAAAAAGTGATCATGACACAAAATTTGAAAACCATGATTTTAAAAAATTTTGTAGTGAAAATGGCATTCATCATAATTTTTCTGCACCTAAGATACTTCAACGATGGTAAAAAGAAAAAATAGAACTCTTAAAGAAATGGCATGCACCATACTTTGCGAAAATAATTTGCATAGGTATTTTTGGACGGAAGCCGTAAACACTGCTTGCTATATTTTAAATCATATTTTAATCCGACCTATTTTAAAGAAAACATCTTATGAGCTTTCGAAAGGTAGGAAACCTTCAATTAAGTATTTTCGTATTTTTGGATACCATTGTTTTATCTTAAACAATAGCAAGGATAATCTAAGCAAATTTGATGCCAAGTCAGATGAGGGTATCTTTTTAGGCTACTCTACATCTAGCAAGGCATACAGGATCTTCAACAGAAGGATACTTGTTGTTGAAGAATCCATCCATGTTGTGTTTGATGAGAGTAATCAAAAATCTTCTAGAAAAGAAGATATTCTTGATGATGATACAGGTATCCAAAGAAATGAAAAAGTGAACAACAATGAAGAACCCACTAAGGAGTAGGATGACAATCAAAACAATGAAAGAGATCAAGTACAAGGAGGTGAAAACACATCTACACCTAATCCTCTACCTAAAGAATGGAGGTATGCTCATGGACATCTCAAAGAACTTATCATTGATGATCCATCAAAAAGAGTAAGTACTCGTTCATCTCTTAGAAATGTATGTGATTATTTAGCTTTTATTTCTCAAGTAAAACCTAAATCGATTGAAGAAGCTGAAAATGATTACAATTAGATTAATGCTATGCAAGATGAACTAAATCAATTTAAAAGAATAATGTTTGGACTTTAGTTGATAGACCTACTAATGTTTCAATAATTGGCACAAAATGGGTTTTTAGAAATAAGCTTGATGAAAATGGAATAGTTACTAGAAATAAAGCTAGACTAGTTGCCAAAGGATACAATCAGGAGGAAGGAATTGATTTTGATGAAACCTTTGCTCATGTTGCTAGACTTGAGACAATTAGGCTATTATTAGCATTTGCATGTTTTATGAATTTTAACTTATATCAAATGGATGTCAAAAGTGCCTTTTTAAATGGTTTTATCAAAGAAGAAGTTTATATTGAACAACCCTTGGTTTTGAAAATCATGAGTTTCCAAACCATGTTTTTAAACTTCATAAAGCTTTGTATGGTTTAAAACAAGCTCCAAGAGCTTGGTATGATATATTGAGTTCTTTCTTGCTTAAAAATAATTTTTCTAGAGGTAATATAAACACTACTTTATTTTTGAAAAAGAAGAATGATGATCTCTTAGTAGTATAAGTTTATGTGGATGATATCATATTTGGTGCTACTAATGAATGCCTTTGTCAAGAGTTTACAAAGTTAATGCAGGGTGAGTTCGAGATGAGCATGATGAGAGAGCTTAACTTCTTTCTCGGACTCCAGATAAAGTAAACAAAAGAGGGGATCTTCATCAACCAACAAAAGAAATATTAAAAAAGTTTAGGATGGAGAACACCAAGCCGTTAGGTACACCTATGAGCTCCTCTTGTAAGCTTGACAAAGATGAATCAGGTAAACCTATTGACCAAAAATTATATAGAAGAATGATTGGTTCATTATTATATCCAACTACTAGTAGGCTAGATATTATGTTCAGTGTTTGTATGTGTAAAGATATCAGTTCGTCCCTAAAGAATCTCATCTTTTAGCTGTTAAATGCATACTTAGATATCTGTCTTGCTCTATAGATATTGGTCTTTGGTACTCTAGAGATTCATCATTTGAATTGATTGCTTATTATGATGTTGATTTTGCTTGGTATAAACTTGACAAAAAAGTACTAGTGGAACTTATTAGTTTCTTGAAGTAAATTTGATTTTATGGAGTAGCAAGAAACAGAATTCAGTTGCTCTATCTATGATAGAAGTCGAATATATAGCAGCTGGAAGCTGTTGTGCTCAAAGTCTATGGATCAAACAACAACTCGAAGATTTTGGCATTAAACTAACTAAGACACCCATAAGATGTGACAATACTAATGCAATCAATTTAACCAAGAATTGTGTGCAACATTCAAGAAATAAACATATTGAAATAAGACATCACTTCATAAGAGATCATGTGCAAAGCTCAAATGTGATATTTGAATTTATGTGTACTGATACAATTAGCTGATGTTTTTACTAAACCCTTGAGTGAAGAAAGGTTTTGCATGATTAGAAGAGAGTTAGGTATTATAGATCCCTTTTCTTAGAACTCTCTCAAATCTTGTTCATGCCCATTTCTTAGTGCTCAAAATCATATTTTATAAGTCCTAAACTCTTTACTAGAGTCCTGATTTTTGAAAATTTTACTGAGTTTTTTCTTGGAATTTTCTTGGCAAAGTGTCGACACCTGACCAAGTGTCGATACTTGACAAATTCCAAGTGTCAACACTCGGACATAATTTCTTATTTTCTAGGGCATCAGCCAATCCTTTTCATTTGTTTATTCCCTTTCTCTCTCGTGCCCTAGTGGTCCCTAAACACTCCTTCGCCAGTGGAATAGTGATTTTCCTCTCGTGCCCTTCGAAATCCGATAATTTCTTCCTCTTTCCCTCATTTGAACTGTTGATTCACTGTGTTCTTCACGTTTTATTGTTGATTTTGAACCGTATTCATCCTGGTTTTTTGTTTCCCCTCCTTGGATTGATCTTCATTGGATTTTATTTGGATTGATTCGGCTCCGCTCTCTCCTCTCTTCGTTTCTCATTTTTTTTCTTGGCCGAACCATCCATTCTTTGCTCTCCTTCCTCCCATTTCTCCTTCATTTCATTTTTCTTCACCGTTAATCACTGTTTTCCCTAATTTTGAACCATGTTTGCTATTTTCTCTTTTTGGGTCGATCTTCATTGGTTTTTCCTGAAGATTCTTTCGGCTTTGTGCTCATTTTTTTCTCCCTTTTTGGCTCTTTCTTCTCTTGGCCGAACCTTGTTTTCTTCCCATCGGTTTCTTATTGGTTGGAATGTTGCCATTTCCTGTTTCAACCATCTCAACTCTTCCATTTCCTCCCTCAGTTGGTTGTCATGGGTCCAAGGAAGCAGCTTGCATTCAAAAGGAAACCTAGTCTGGGGTCAGCAAAGAGAAGAACTAAAGCCAGGAATGATAGTGGCTAGCAGACTGAGAGTGCTGTACCTCCTTCTTCACCTTCTGCTGAGAGAGTATCTGGGAAGGTGATTGCTGCCGATCGATGAGTAGATTTGGGCTTTTTTGACTGACAAGGCTTCCGACTTGGATAGGTTTTAGAGTCAGTTGGGTTGATCTCCTTCTGCACTATGAAGGAGAAGTTCTACCCACATTTGATTCGTGAGTTCTACGGGAGCTTGGACTGCAGCAGGATGATATGGAGTGTCACAGTTCAAGGTATTCGCATTCCAATTTCTAAGGAGGTCCTTAGCCATGTCTAGGAGATTCCACATCATGGGATTGTTGCTCCGTATATAGAGGATCGTGAGGAGGCATTTCAGTGCATTCTTGAGCGCGATGACATTCGCGGTGTGGCTACAGTCACCGTGAACCAGCTTTTAATAGAGATGCGCCTCCTACACCACATCATTGCCTGGATTCTGCTCCCGAAGACTGGACGTTTTGACTTTATCACTAAGAGGGAGCTCATGATGATGGTGTGCTTGACATAGAGGACTGCTGTTGATATGCCTGCTCTGATGCTTATTCAAATGAGAGATGCTGCGACCCAGCGATGACACTATTTACCTTATGGGATGGGGCTGACGTACTTGTTTAGAGCTTACAGTGTACCTTTAGAGGGGGAGACCTCTAAAGACATTCTTCACACAGATGTGTATGACGAGCGCTCTCTCCACCGCATGGGATACAGGATGGTTTCAGGTCAATGGGTGCGCTAGGATTCTGGCCAGGAGCTAGATGAGGAGGACGAGCTTAGAGAGGTTGAGGCAAGGCCATCAGGGCCTTCTGATACACCTTCAAACCAGCACCAGCAGCAGCGACTAAGCCAGAGCCTGTCACACTAGTACTAGCAACTTCACCTTCTGCTGCTTCTCCTTCTACTATAGGTACATCCTTTGAGGAGCTAGTTAGGCAAGAGTTTGCAAATATCCAGAGTGAGATGATCGGACTGGGAGTCCGAACCACTTAACTCCAAATAGAGATTGAGGGCCTTAGAGCCCATACAGCTGAGCAGCATTTTGAGATGCATCGGTCTATGGAGACAGGATTTGCTCGCATTGAGGACTTACTGAGATCACTCTTACCTCTAGTAGCACCTTCGGATCCACCTCCTCCTCCACCGGCAGATGATGATGATCACCACCCTGATGGACATGATGACACACATGGTGGTGGTGATGCTGATGGCGATGACAGAGAGACATATATTATTGATGGTGGCAGTGATAGTGATGACCGAGCAGATGGTTATGAGATTGTTGGTAGAGACACCCAGACTCCAGCTGTTCATCCTGATGATCCTTGTGATACTCCGATTTCGACTGCTCTAGTCTTTGTGACACCAGCTGAGACACTCCTTCCACCATCCACTCGTTCTTCTAAGGTTGCACCCAGATTAGGACCATCGACTAGGATTAGGAGTCATAGTATCCTGAAGACACCTAGAGCTCTTATTCCTAGGTCTAGGATTACGGTCCTATTTACTTTGAGATTCCATCTGATGAAGAGTAGCCTCACAGATGTTTATTCTGATGATTGATACTTATGTATTAGTTTTCATTCTGATGTTGTACTTATCATGTTTCAGTGTATGCTGATTGTATCAGCAAATTTTATACTAAAAACTCATTTATATATGTATGCAGACTTGCATTTCAGTTCCTTTCATGCTTATCAATCTTGGTTCATTTGCTACTTTGTTCATTTGCTCTGATAATGATTGAATTTTGCTAATCTAATCTTGTATCACGACCCCCAATGCATTAATTCAGGAGGAGTTTACTCCCTTTATTATTTTATGCTGATAAAAAGGGGGAGTAAGATATAAGATTCAAATTTTATTCAATTGTGAAATGTTTCATATCTTAATTCACTTAGGAGGAGAGAAAACTTAACTTCATACTTAATTTGTACCTCTCCTCTATTAAAATTATATTATATGAGTGTGCATAAGTTTCAAGTTTATGTTTATACGATATCATATTTAAAATTGAAATTGAATGCTTATATGCTCAAAGTTTTGTCATCATCAAAAAGGGAGAGATTGTTGGCTCTAGCCCTTGATTTTGATGATTAACAAAATATTAAGTACATATTTTGTGCTAATGTTTCAATTGTAGTTATGAGTTATAGGATATAGGCACATCAAAATTCTCAACATTTAAGTATCTTGAAGCTGAGCAAATTTTAAGTTTTGGGAAGTCTTCTCACCTAGAAAAAGGCCTCATAATTGTTCAATCTTGGGTTACATAAGTGTATTTAAAGTTTGATTGAAGATATTTATATTTTTGAGAAGTTGGGACATGTTTTTGACAAACTGCAGAACCAAGTGTCGACTCATGACTACCCAAGTATCGATACTTCAGCATTTGGTATGCAAAAACTCTTCACTGGCATGCCAAGTATCGACACTTGGATCCAAGTGTCGATACCTAGAATTCAAGTATCGACTCAAGGCCTGAGATTTTTTGAAAATATAGAACTTGCCATTTGGAGGGTTTTTGTGTCAAGTGTCGACACATGAGCTTCAAGTGTCGAAACTCGAAATTCAAGTATCGATACCTGTAGGATCAAGTATCGACACCTGAGAACTAAGTATCGACACCTGGAAGTTAAGTATCGACTTACGGGTTCTGACATCTTCAACGGATCTATTTTTTGAGTTGTAGATTTCATCTTTTCAAGCTCTCAATTGCTAGTTTTGATCCTCCAACGGTCTCAAACAATTTTTTGGAAGTTTTTGAAGTATTTAAGCTTCACCAAACTCATTCATGAAGCATTGAACTCTATTGAACATACAAAGCAAATATTCCTTCAAGAACTTTACTTCCAAAAGCCAAAAAAGGAGAGATTCCATTCAAAAGCTTACAAGCACATCATTTCAGCTTTTCAAAAGTGCCTTTGAGAAGATTCCAAAGAGAAGACAAGACAAGCATTTTCAAGAGCATCAAAGCTTCCACATTCCACTCTTTGAAGAGAGTTTGATTGTGCTTTTATTCTTGTACTCTTATATTTATATTTTGTTGACCTAGCTTTCAAGAGTTATTGAAAGTAGGTTGTTGTGATTGTTGGTGAGCCAAAGATACAAAACCAACTAGGGTTTAACTTGTGAGCCCGAAGACAAAACAAGTTGTAAGGTTATTGGTGAGCCTAGATGACAAAACCAACTTAGGTTTTGACTTGTGAGCCTTGTAAAACAAGTCGGCTGTAATCTTTGAAGAGATTATAGTAGAAATTTTCAAGGGTAGCTTGGGGAGTGGATGTAGGTGCTTGGAGTGCACCGAACCACTATATAACTTGGTATTTGTGTGTGATTACTCTTTTCTTTACTTACACTTTATTCTTTGCATTTAATTTGCTATTATCCGCTGCATATCCATTAGTGCTAATTCACTTTGCTCACAAACATTTCAAGACCTACACATAATTGTTTAAATTTTTGAAAGACCCAATTCATCCGTCTCTTGGGCTCCATTTCCGGGCAACACACCATCTATTAGTAGAAAATGTGGTCTAGCCAGAGATATAGGGCTCATAGCAATGAAGATGGGCCGACATCCTAATTGCTGGCATAAGTCGTAAACCACACATAAAACCGGATGGCCTTAAACTGGATGGTATTACTATAGAATCATGATCAGTTGTTCGAGTGAGCCTCATCGACCGTTCCAAAGGCATTCAGTCATGATCCTTGAGTGGGCATCGGTAGAGGCCAACTCCTATAGTCCAAGACATCAGCAAGCCTTGTCAACCGCTTTGAAGGCATTCAATCATAATTCATGAGTAGATACCGATAGAGGCCAACTCTTATATCCTAAAGTATCAGCGAGTCTCACTGATCACTTGGAAGGCATTTAGTCATGATCTCGAGTGAGTATCGACAGATTCCAACTCCTATGTTCCAAGTTATCAATGGACTTTGTCGACCACTTTGGAGGCATTTAGTTATGATCCTCGAGTAGGCACCGATAAAGGCCAAAGAAGGAGATTGACAAAACTTCCATAATTATTATAAATAAGGTTTTTTATGTATGAAGTAAGTCTCACTATATTTTTCAATGAATACTTTGATTGGAAATAAATTCGAAATCAACCAATTTAGGTAAGTGCATTTACTATTTCCTAAAAAAATTAAAATAATACCAAGATATTAGATCTTAAATCCCTAATAATTTACTTATTAATGGGATCACAACCATCTATGACATTTATTTTATAACAACCAATATGTACCACATGTGTCAAGCATTAATCTTTTTAACTACAACTAAGGTTATCAAAACAAATTGATACAGAAGCAATTAACATACTTGTTGACGCTGAATCCTTGCCGATTGGATGGTATGATTCGTCCATCAGATCGCCATCGACCAGAACCTGCAAAATAGATTCCCTGACCGGAAATCTTCCAGTGGAGGATACTTCAATGCCAAAGTCAGCAAGAACTCAAGCAGCAAAATGGAGAGCTCGAAAGCAGAGAGGGAAAATAAATAATTCGAATTTCTTGGAATGAGCTTCGCTTACCTCGAGTGTCCCCTCTTACTTGTATTTATAGGCTCCAATGTAACTACTTACGGTTATGGGAGTTGACAAATGCAACCTCTTCATAACTGTAAGTAGTGGTGGTCGGATAATCGGTTATTTTGATGTTATCCAATCTGAGGATTTCGACCATGTGGGTAGTTGCAACAACCAGAACAGACTTCAACCATTTTGGGATTAGAAAAGCCCACATATTTAATATGCCTCAATTTTTTTGAAGTAGATCTGAAGTAAACTTAACATTCTCTTTAGTATCGCTCCTAAAAAGGAATGTTAACTATACTTCGGAAAAGTTTCTTTGGAAATAACAAAGAAAAATAAGCAAACACTTACAGCCATCATGAAGATAAGATAATATATGCTGAAGGTATGAGGCTGGAGGTGTTAAATTGATAGGCTTGATCTTCAGAGCAAGATAAAGATAAAAAGCCAAAGATACAAGGTTGATAGGCTTAGTTTTCGGACTAAAATATAGATACGAAGCCGGAGTCATAAGATTAATAGGCTTAATTTTTAGACTAAGGTAAAGATATGAAGCCGGAGTCACAATAATAGGCCTAGTCTTCGGACTAAGATAAAGATACGAAACCGGAGTCATAATAATAAGCTTAGTTTTCGGACTAAGATAAAGATACGAAGCCGGAGTTACAATAATAGGCTTAGTCTTCGGACTAAGATATAGATACGAAGTCGGAGATATAAAATATATCATTTTGTAGATCAGAATCTTCGTCAAGTTCAGAAGATATTTTTTTAAAAATATTGATTTGACTAATAAATCAAAAATTAAAATTAGTTCAAAGAATAATCCAGTAATTAATTAAAAATTAAATCAAAATATTACAACAATACTTATATAATGATCAAGACTGGGGTAAGCCAACATGGACTGGGTTCAAATTAGGGCTTCAAACACGTAGGCCGTGCTAGACCCACTTTCTCATTTTGTCTCCAATTGGTCAATTGAACCCCTAAAGGCCTTCTTCTAGCTTCTTCCCTCGTCACACGGTGGGCATTTTGGTCATCAGCGGCGCTCCCAGATTGAGACCGAAACCCTTGGGCGGCGGCGGCCGGACCACAGGTGGCAGGCTCCAAACTAAACCCACCGGCTCACCCTGGAAAGAAGCCTCTAGAAACGGAAGATTCTCTCTTGGAACCCGGGTATCCCGTAATTCAAAGCAAACTACCGTGGCATTCGGCCTTCCTTTCCGACTTTAACCTGCCGTAACGTGACCTCTCCCGTTAAGCGGCGTCACGGATCACGCCTTGACGTGGCAACCGGAGCGCAGGAACTCTACTGCTAATGTGTTCCTCTCTCTTATTGGACGGTTGATTCAAATGTTAATCAATGGAGACCGTCCATGTTAGTGGGCCACTTTTAGTATCAATGCCTGAGGTATATCAAAACCAGACCGCTCATGTCCATACCGGCGGTTTTCGGTCAGCTTCTAGAGACGCTAGGTTTCTTTGTATACCTTCTTTTTTATTGGTCTTTATAATTGCAGTTTAAACGCCACCGTTTCCTCCACGTCCTGCTCCCTGTCGTCTCTCATACTCTCTCTCTCCTCTCTGATATTCGTTCGCGATGGGTAAACCCTTCGATCTCTTGTTTAGTCATTTTTCTACTTCGATCTTTGCTCTTCGATCGTTGTTTTCTGATTTTTGGTGATTTTTTCTTGTTTTTGTGAATTTTTTGAGCAGCAACTGAGAAGAAGATCAAGATCGGCATTAACGGTTGGATCCTGACCCGTTTTAGCTGATTTTTGTGTGGATTTAGGCTTTTGATCTGGATGATCAGGTTTCTGGATGGATCTCTTTGAGGTTTTAGTTTGGATTTCTTATGCTCTGGTTTGATGGTGTTAGGTTTTGGAAGGATCGGGCGTTTGGTCGCCAGGGTCGCGCTCCAGAGCAGTGATGTTGAGTTGGTGGCCGTCAATGATCCGTTCATTAGCACTGACTACATGGTATTAAGTGAAATCCTTTCCGTAACTTTACTGATCTAGGGATCTAATCATCTGATTCGTGGAATTTTTATTGCAATACGTCGTAGATTGTGGGTACTACTCGTGCCGTTTCTTGGCATCAACTAATCCATCGTAACCTTGATTAGTTGTTTAGGAATAGTTATGTGTTAATCCTGTCGATCCACACGATTTTATGTGGGAGATCGTGATGCATTAGCTTTTTCTCGGCTGCTTTACTGATCCGATCGTGCTCTATTTAGAGTTTAATGTTTCACGGAGGCTTCTGATTGTAAGTGCTATTTTTTTTTGGGGGGGGGGGGGGGTGGGTGGTCGGAAACAGTAGAAAAACGTTGACAGAGTGGTTTTTTCTTCTGCAAAATGATATTAAAGCAGTGAATATTGAAGATTCAAATTGTCTGTAATTATGGAGGTTGCAACACATCTTATTTTGTATATAATGAACCCCCATTTTTTTTGTGTGTGTTTTGAATCATGAACTGCAGACATACATGTTTAAGTATGATACTGTGCATGGGAAGTGGAAGCACCATGATATCAAGGTCAAGGACTCGAAGTCCCTTCTCTTTGGCGAGAAACAAGTCACCGTCTTCGGCATTAGGTAGGCTGATCGCTGCTGCCCTTTTTGATTGATTGATTTATTTATTTACTTATTTATTTATTTTTTTTCTATTTGTATGTTCTTTGTTGATTTGGTCTGGTAATAGGAGTAGCTGTAACTGTTGCCTTTGTGTAGGAACCCTGAGGAGATCCCATGGGGTGAAACTGGTGCAGAGTATGTCGTGGAGTCCACTGGTGTCTTTACTGACAAGGAGAAGGCTTCTGCTCACTTGAAGGTACTCTATCATTTGGATCAGTTTTATCTAGTTGCTTTATATTATTTGACCATGCTAGTAATGGATCAAAATAGGTTGGATTTTTCATGTATGTTAAGGTCTTTCCCTGGATGGTTCATTTGCTTCTGCATTTTCAAATAGTAACCAGATATATGACATCTAGGTGTATCATATGGTGTATATCGGTTTATGTTGATGTATGAGCAGCTCTCTGCAGGGTTTTGGCGTTCAGTTGAGATCCTAGATTGAGAGTTCTACTATTTATTATCTAGATATATTTTTTTTTTTTTCCACATTATTATTGGTGTTATCAAAATGCAATTTTGATGACCTACAAATACTATATAAAAGTAAAATGCATTTTGGAGCCTAATATTTCTTGAGCCTAGATTTTTATTATTTTTTGCTGCATGTTCAAGAGGTAAAAAAGTTGGAGTATATTGTTTGGTTGGCGTTTATGCTAGTTCTTTTTAATGATTTAATCATGAAAAGCATGAGATTCAGCTGATCTTTCTTGTTGGACAAATCTTGTTTAACATCAGGGTGGTGCCAAGAAGGTCATCATCTCTGCTCCTAGCAAAGATGCTCCTATGTTTGTGATGGGTGTGAACGAGCATGAGTACAAGCCTGACATTGATATTGTCTCCAATGCTAGCTGCACCACAAACTGTCTGGCTCCTCTGGCCAAGGTAATATTTTGCCTTTATGGTTTTATGTTGTCATCATCAATTCGTAGTATGCATTGACAGATGGCTGATTATGTTGGATGTTAAATAATGATAGGTCATCCATGATAAATTTGGCATCATTGAGGGTTTGATGACCACAGTGCATTCCATCACTGGTATATATTGTTTGAAATATATGCTTGATTTTTTAGTTGTCTTTCTATTATTTCATTGGCTGTAATTTGATACCGAGCCCATCTTCTGTGCTTCAGCTACTCAGAAGACTGTTGATGGGCCATCCAGCAAGGACTGGAGGGGTGGACGAGCTGCCAGCTTTAACATCATTCCTAGCAGCACTGGTGCTGCCAAGGTATTTCCACTAACTTCGATTCATTCTATTACTTCTATTGATCAATAACTGCTTGCAGCTTCATGCAATATGTATTTGCTTCTGGAGGAGATATTTGCTTTTTTATTTCATTTTTCTCATTTTGGGATGATGGACATATCTGGGATGTGGAGAATGTCATTGCATACCAATGTTCAGATTTAGTTGATCTATTTTTTTCATTCATTTGTGATAATGAAAATTTGGGTTTCTTAAGCAAATATTTTGGAAGTAATGAAGCTTGGTATGACTTAATTTTCTTGGGGACCATATTTCTTATCACTTAAGTTGGTTTTGTTTTTGCCCGTGGATTATATATTTTGATTTTGCTAGTTAATTTGGCTGGATAATTGGATGTTTTAACTTGGGTTTGAGAATATAAATCGTTTGATGGGTTGAGCACTTGTTAACCTTTAATCGAAGGAAGCTTTGTGTTTTTGAATTTTTGTCATGTTGAATTGAAGGATGCATTAGCCGTGTATGGTTAATTTGTTTCTTATTGCTTTCCTTCATGTTGAGACTTTTGAGTTGGGTGATGTTTATCATGTGGGGGTGAATATCCTTGTGGGTACAAGGACGGGGCTATCTTCCCCAAAAATCAGAAGGGACAAAACCATGGACAGTCCCTTGAGCAGGGGACAACTATATCTCCTCCAAGTAGGGCTGGAATTGGGCCGGTTGGGCCGGCCCAGTCCAAAATTGGATCAGGTTTCGGACGATATTTTAAAAATTTTCGGACCGAATTTTGACATCCTTTTGGTCCAAAAATTAAATGGGTTCTATTTTACAACCCGAAGTTTAGCTCGATATGCTTAAAATTTGGTCCGAAGCCCGAATCAATTTTGGGCCGGCCCAAAGTTTATTGAGCTGGCCCAGTTTAGTTCCAGGCAATGAGCTTTGGGCCGGCCCAGTTCCAGCCCTACCTCCAAGGTGCCTTTTGGAATGCGTATGGCCATGAGTTAGTCTCGCCATGAGTTAGTCTCGACTGCAACATTTTGTGAAAAATCCCTGCAAACTTAGTCCAAATTTTTTATTGACTTATGGGCTATGTTGTGGATACAAGGATGGGGGCATTTTTAGTTCCACATAAGTTAAGGAAATTTGGTTTATGTTAGGACTGTATCCTTTCCAAAGGCACCCCTCAATGTAGAGGACAAAATCAAGGACAGTACCATGAGAAGGAGATCATTGTATTTTTCTTGGACTGTATATGGTCACGAGGTAGCCTTTACTGTAATAATAATATTCAATAAAATATTAGGAGCTCCATGTGATCTAGATATCTTTATACGATTATCCTTGTACACCAGAATAAAAATATGTTGAATCTGAATATATCTTATCAAAAAAAAAAAATCTGAATATAATCGATTTTTAAATATAATTCCAATCTTGCTGTTTTGTTGTTCTTAAAGGCTGTTGGCAAAGTTCTCCCTGCCTTGAATGGAAAGTTGACTGGCATGGCTTTCCGTGTTCCAACCGTGGATGTATCTGTTGTGGATCTCACTGTGAGGATCGAAAAGTCAGCCACGTATTCTGAGATCAAGGATGCTATCAAGTAAGTCTTATAGCAAATAAATCTCGAGAAGGTTATTTATCGTTCTATTTAAGAAAATCTACCACCTCTATTATAAGTTCATTAGTTGCTTGACCTTAATGTCCTTTCCATTCTGGTTGATGCAATTTATATATTAAAGCAAAGTTGTATATGCTTTAATCCATCTTGTTAGATTAGAGGCTATATTTGTCCTGTTGATGCTGCTATACGCCAGGAATATTTCTGCGCTTTCTTCTTCTGGTTGATACTGTCGTATTTACTTGTTCCATTTTGTGCACCACAGGGAAGAGTCTGAGGGAAGGCTCAAGGGTATCTTGGGTTATAGCGAAGAGGACTTGGTGTCCACCGACTTCATCGGTGACTGCAGGTATTAACATTATTTGAAATCTTGATCTGAAACAATTGGTGTAGTTGATCAAGTTGCTTGCATTTTGATTGATGAATGGATTAGAACAGTGAAAATTGTGATTTTAATTGTTCTGTTTCAATTGATGCAGGTCAAGTATTTTCGATGCCAAGGCTGGAATCGCTTTGAATGATCACTTCGTCAAGTTGGTGGCTTGGTACGACAATGAATGGGGCTACAGGTAATGTCTTCCATACCTTTGCATTATGCGGTACAGGACTAATGTCAGCACCTTGATCTCAGTGATTTTAGCCTCTTTCACTTATAATATGTGAGACTTTTTGACGATTTGTTTCTCTTCCAGCTCACGAGTTGTTGACTTGATCCGGTCAATGCACTGCAAGAAGTAGAATGCTTACCGGGCTTTGATGTGTTGATGTTTATGCTTTGCCCGTTTTTGATGTGTTGTGATGTATCGAAGAATAAATGTTTGATGACATGCTTTTAAGAGTTTCTTGTTCTCTAGTAGTACCGTACGGTGGCACCAGTTGCCCCCATTTTGCTTGATATGTGTTAAAACTTCGCTTAATATGAAGTGGAAGACTATTTAAATTTTATTAATTTTTGCTTTGTTCGTTGCATCGGTTGTGCTTTTGCAGCATGGTTCTTGCTTTTGATGTTTTGTGGTTTCTCGGTTGGAGTTCCAGTGCTTGAATATTCTTGGTTAGTCACCTCAATGGTGATAAAAGGCCACCTACGGGTGGTGTACAAATTGGTGGCTGCTACTTTAAGGTGCGATTTTGAGCTGATTTTCTGGTGATGTGGATCGGTGTGCCATCTTTAGTTGGAACTGATGGGGTAGCGGTTAATGATGAAATCGGAGGGCGTCCCTACGTGGATTTCCTGATGATTAATGGAGCCCGTTTGGTACAACAGTTCTGCACGTGCAAGGCTGTTCTCGATGAGCTGCTTGTTAGGGGTGCAATTGTGTCGTGTCGGGTTGAATGGTGATGGATGCAACTGTGTATCAAGTGGATTTTAAGCTTGATCCGGTTTAGTATTCATGTTCGTCCAGGCTTAATCAAATTTTAATTTCTCAAATAACATGATTTGATGGCAATCTTGAATCGATTTAATCAGTTAACTTTAACTTCTAATCTTAACATATTTATAATATATATTAATAAATATTTTTTAAATAAAAATATATTAAAATTAGAATACATTTATCGAGTTTTTGGATCGAGAGTGGTAAATTTTGAGTTTAATTTGAAAGAGTTATTCGAATTGAGATGGGTCAAGATGTGTCGGACTCGAGCCGCTCAATTGGAAGTGGTGGCTGGGTCCTCCGGCGGAAAGGCTTGATCAGGTTTCGACCCGGGTGGCACAGCGGCTTCCTGACCTTGGCGCTCGTTGAATGGTGTGTTTTCAGAGCATCTAGACACGATACCATCGTTCGAGCTCTCTGGAGGAGGATTTGGAGCTTGTCTATGAGGTGAAACATCGTCCGGTTAACAAATTTTTATCTTATATTCTCGCTTGTTTAGGCAGGCGAACGGAATCAGTCCCAGAAAGTGGTTTCTTGTTGATTAGTTTGCAAGGGATGGAAAGGCACCTGATTGATTGTTTTAGAAGGTTAGCAGCACAAGTAGTTCAATGAGCTGAAATTCGTGTGAAGGATTCTCTTAACGTTCACTAGTAGAGACCCATATGCTATGCAGCGGAGTTGCAAAAAATATGAATCAAACAATCTAGATACTGCAATTTTTTTTAATCAAAAAGTTATATAGTGTATAATCCTGTCTTAGAAATTTATCTGGACGTTGATGTTACTTGGATATTGGTTCTTTAAAAATCATGTTATAGAATCGTTATTAGATTACCGTATGATAACAATACCAGGAACCAAAAAAAAAAAAAAAAAGGTTTTGCTAGCGTTAAATTATCTAGTACATAGTTTCTTTTTTTTTTTTTTTTTGGTAAGAATACATAGTTTCTTTGCTGTAGTGCCAGCAGCGATTCTCCGAACAGGAAAAGCAGAATTATTTTTTGTTTTCTCAAAAAATAGTAAATAGTAAAATATTCACAGCAAAAGTTTGGCACTGGATTTGCAAGAGTATCTTTCCTAAAATGTTTTGAATGAATTTGTTTTTTTTGGGAGTTGTAAATAATATTTCTTCAATAGCTTGTAATGAATAGGATTTGGCACCAGGAGCTTGCTGCATAGCGCATATTTTCTATTTGGACATCATTTTCCTGAAAAAAAATGTCATTTTGAAATTACAGTTATTAGTGCTGAAGCTATGTAAACTAAGCATGATTTAAAAAGTATATCCACTGTCAAGAACTTTGTCAATAACACCTGGAAAAATAAATCAATCTGATTATAATGAATCAGCATATTAAATCGATCTCCAGGACCACCAAGCTTTTTGCAATATTTCTATGATTTTTTTAATACATGTCGTTATTATTGCTGAGATAAAATAAAGCATATCAATGGTCTAGAAGGTTCGTAACACGATGGCCTATCATAAACAAAATAGTTCGGCTCGATAATCTTTTTCTCTTTTTTTTCTTTTTTTTAGCTGATGTCTTCTTTCTCGGTTACAGGCATGAAAGATGAACTCATCTCGTTTTCCGAGGAGAGGAACCAAGCGATGGGTGCCGGCGAGCCTGCCTCGAAGAGGGCTCGGGTAGATGCTGGTGCGAGGTCGGTGCCGGCTATGCCAGCTGAGCCTGTTCCCGATCGGAGGGGGAGGAGGGTCACTGAGCCCCTCCCTGAGCCTCCGAGGTAGCGCGATCAGGCCCCGTTGCTGGAGTCCGAGGTCGAGGAGGAAGGGGAGCCGGAAGGTGCGTGGCCGATGTCGGTGGCTCCGTCTGAGGTGGTGCCGAGCCCTCAGTCCACACCGACAGCCTCTTCCATTGATTGGGCAGATGATCCCACATTGGTGGCAGGCAAGAAAGATAGAGACTACCGTCAGGTCCCTTTCAAGTTGGGGCCCAACATCTCCCTTATCAAGGACTCGGCCCTCGCTGAGCGGATGATGGACTTCTCCGTCCAGTCCCGCGACCGACGAGAGAGGGGCGGGAGATTTCTAGCCGACGTCATTAGCACATCCTTCTCCAACCTCTATGCTACAAGTAAATTTCTACTGTGACAAACATCATCTTTGATGCAGCAAGGTGTTGAGCTTCTTCTGATCCGGGACTACTACCGCAACTGGGTCAGGAGGGACAAGGAGCAGAGGCAGAGTTCGAGTCCTCAAAGATAGAGCTGAGGCGAAAGAGCGATGAGCTCTAGGAGGCCAACATGACAGTTAAGGGCCTTCGGGGCAAAGTCGCTAGCATCGAGTGATGCTCAAGGGAGCTTGAGGAGGAGCTCAAGTCGAAAGGTGCTCGGTTGAAGGAGCTCCAAACTGAGCTGGAGGTGGCAAAGGAGCGGGCCGTCTCTACCGAGAAAAAGGTCGTGACCGCCTAGCAGAAGGCTATTGAGGCAGAGAGGAAGATCTCTGCCACCGTCAGTTCAGCCGAGGCTGTGAAGAAAGAGGCTGCCAAGACCGCCCATAATGCTGAGGACGCAGACAAGAGATCAGCCGAGGCGGTAAGCCGGGCAAGGGCTGTCAGGAAGGAGATCGTCGAGGCGATAAGCCAGGCAGAGATCGATATGAAGGAGGTCGCCGAGGCGATGGCCAGCTACAAAGCCTTTAAGGAGTTCAAACTGGATTTCAAGAAGGCGGTGACGGACTCCTTTTTAAAGGGGTTTGGGTACTGCCGATCTCTGTTGCGCCCGATGCTTTCGGACAAGCAGATGGCCCGCATCCATCTTACGGGCTTCGCGGTGGGAACACCTTTGGCTTCTATGGCAGTGACGGTAGAGAAGCGTGTGACCGAGGTAGACCCGACCTCGAATGCAGTGCCGGCTGATCCGACCCCATAGGTGGCAGTGGCCGAACTGACCCTACAAGTGACGACGGCCAAACTGACTCCACCAGTGATGGCGGCTGAAGGAGAACCCCCGGCTGCGGAGATCGAGGAGGGTGAGTTCCAACTGGGCGCCGTCCAGGGAAGGCACCGGCTAAGTAGAGTAGGGCTTCTTTCTAAATGTAACCCCTTCTTTTTTGCTTTCCATCCCGGGCTGCCCGGCATGTCGGGGGCCCAGGGACACTTGTAACGAACCAAGAAATTTTCAATGAAGTGAAAAATTTTCAATTACCTTGGCTTGTGGGTACTCTACTTCTCCCCTTTTTTTCTGTACATGTGATGAGATCAGAGGGGAGACTTCCACCTTGTTTCTAAGTGTCCCAAGTTTCAGTGTCGGAGAGCTGGGCTCTAGGCTTGATGGCTTTAGAGTTGGGCTCGAAGACTTGGTGGCCGGAGAGCTTAGCTCCGGGCTTTGATGTCTTGGAGCTGGGTCTGAAGACTTGGTGGCCGGAGAGCTTGGCTTCGGGCTTTGATGTCTTGGAGCTGGGCTCGAAGACTTGGTGGCCGGAGAGCTTGGCTCCGAGCTTTGATGTCTCAGAGCTTGGCTCGAAGACTTGGTGGTCGGAGAGCTTGGCTCCGGGCTTTGATGTCTCAAAGCTAGGCTCAAAGACTTGGTGGACGGAGAGCTTGGCTCTGGGCTTTGATGTCTCGGAGCTGGGCTCGAAGACTTGGTGGCCAGAGAGCTTGGCTCTGGGCTTGATATCTTGGAGCTGGGTCGAAGACTTGGTGGCCGGATAGCTTGGCTTCGGGCTTTGATGTCTCGGAGTTGGGCTCGAAGACTTGGTGGCCGGAGAGCTTGGCTCCGGGCTTTGATGTCTCGGAGCTGGGCTCGAAGACTTGGTGGCCGGAGAGCTTGGCTCCGGGCTTTGATGTCTCGAAGCTGGGCTCGAAGACTTGGTGGCCGGAGAGCTTGGCTCCGGGCTTTGATGTCTCGGAGCTGGGCTCGAAGACTTGGTGGCCGGAGAGCTTGGCTCCGGGCTTTGATGTTTCGGAGCTGGGCTCGAAGACTTGGTGGCCAGAGAGCTTGATTCCGAGTTTTGAGTGCCAGACCTGGGGTCGAGCGGAGATTCTCCTGCAAGGCAAAAAGTATTTGCACAAGGAGAACTTTGGTTATCGGTGAGAAAGAACCTTACATTATTGGCGTTGGGGAGCCGGACCCCAAGTTTCAGTGCCAAAGGGTCATGAGATCCAGGCTTAAAACATCGAGAAGCTAGGCTCCTGGTGCCGGGGCATGGCCCGGTCTCTGAGCGCCGGACCTGGGGCCTGGCGATGATTCTCACTATTGATGCCGGTGGGGTGGCCCCCGGGCTTTGTTGTGCCGGAGAGCTGGGCTCCGGGCTTGAGCGTGCCAGAGAACTGGGCTTCGGATTTTGGTACCGAAAAGTTAGGCTCCGGGCTTTAGCGTGCCGTGCCTTGGGCATGGCAGCGTCATTCTTGCAAAGTAGAGAGCGGTTCGTGCAAAAGGAAACCTTTATTTATTATTATTGGAGGGAAGCCTTACACTACTGATAGTATCTTCTCAGGTTGCCGGCGTTCCATGTTCGTGGAAACCTGACACCATCCAGATTCTCGAGATAGTAGGCTCCTTGGGGAAGAGCTTCGACCACCTTGTAGGGGCCTTCCCAGTTCAACGAGAGCTTGCCTCACTCCCGGGGTTGAGATGCTTCGGCTCTATGCAGTACTAGGTTGGCAGGTCGGAAGACCTTGGGCCTTACCCGTGCATTGTAGTACCGGGCCACTCATTGCCGATATGCTACCATCCGGAGCCGAGCTTTGTCCTTGGTTTCCTCGAGGAGGTCCAAGTTGAGTAGAAAGTGCGCTGAGTTCTGCGCTTCGTCATATTGTTGCACCCGCCAGTGTGGGCATGCCGAGCTCAACTAGGACGACAACCTCAGCATCAAAAACAAGGTTGAAAGACGTTTCGCCCGTGGCCGTTCTGGACGTTGTGTGATAGGCCCATAGAATGCTTGGGAGTTCCTCCGCCCATCTGTCCTTGGCTTGGTCTAGCCTGGTTCTAAGTCCTTGGAGGATAGTCCGATTGGTTACCTCGGCTTCCCTGTTTGTTTGGAGGTGAGCCACCGAGGTAAAGTGGTGCCGGATGCCATCTTCGAACTCCCGATTATCGAACTGATGTCCATTGTCGATGATGATGCAGTGGGGGAGTCCGAAGTGGCAGATAATTGATTTCCAAAAGAATTGGCGGACCTTAGCTTCTATGATCCGCGCTAGCGCTCTGCTTCCACCCATTTGATGAAGTAGTCGATGGCCACTAGCAAGAACATCCGTTGCCCCGGTGTAGGGGGAAATGGCCCTAAGATGTCCATTTCCCACTGGACAATCGGCCAATGGGCAGAGAGCTATGAGATCGGCGCCACCGGTTGACGTTGTATGTGGGCATGGCGCTGGCATTTATCGCACCTCTTCACGAGTTGGCGGCATCCTCCCTTATGGTCTCCCATAAGTATCCATGGCGGAGAGCTTTGTATGCCAACATCCTTCCTCCCACGTGGTTCATGCACAGGCCATCGTGTATCTCCTGGAGAACGAAGGCTGCTTCCGCGGGTCTCAGACACTTCAGGAGCGGGTAGGAGTAGGATCGGCGATAAAGCTGTCATTCCATCATGACAAACTGAGAGGCTTTCCTTTTGACGAGGCCGACTTCTACACGGTCCTTGAGCAGGATGCCATCAGTGATGTACTTGACGTACCTATCCATCCAGCTCGGCTCTGGGGTGGCTTGCTGTACCTGCTCCAGGGCTTCGTAGCTTGGATTTTCGAGGTACTCGATATATGCTCGCCCCAGCGACGAGTCCGACAAGGTTGCGAATCTCAATAGTGCATCCATATGGGCATTCTCTCCGTGGGGGATATGGAAGATGTTGAAGCGTCGGAAACCTGCCATGCATGAGTGGACCCGCTCCAGGTACTTCATCATCTGGGGATCCCTGGCTTCGTATTCTCCAGAAACTTGTCTGGCCACCAGTTGGGAGTCGGTGAAGACTTTCAAGTTTTGCATGCCCAGCTTGCGTGAGGCCTTTAGGCCCGCGAGGAGCGCCTCGTACTCTGCCTGGTTATTTGTTGCAGCGAATTTGAAGCAGAGAGCACATTTCGCCATGATCCCGCAGCTATTGGCGAGGAGGAGGCCTACTCTGCTCCCACCGAAGTTGGATGCGCCGTCCATGTGGAGGATCCAGGGCTCCTCCTCTGCTCCGAGCTCAACTTGATGCTCCGGGGATGTTTGGTCCAGCTCCTCGATGAGTCTGGTGCACTCGATCAGGAAGTTGGCTAGGATCTGGGCCTTTTGCGACGACCTCGACCGATATGCGATATCGAACTCGCTCAGCATCAGGGACCACTTGGCTAACCGCCCGGATATTTCGAGATGGCTGAGTATGGTCCTCAGTGGCTGATCTGTCATGACCATGATGGGATGCACTTGGAAGTAGGGCCTGAGATGCTTAGCAAACATTTTAGAGCAAAAATAAGTTTCTCGGAGCGGGTATACCTGATCTCTGCATCGCGGAGGATTTTACTGGTGTAGTATACCAGCTTCTAAGATACGTTCTCGTCTGCACGGATGAGGACCGAGCTGACGACTCAAGGTATGATCGCCAGGTAAAGCAGAAGCTCCTCTCCCTCCTCTGGTCTGGAGAGCAACGGAGAAGAGGTCAAGGACTCCTTCAGTTCTTCAAAGGCTATCCTGCGCTGCTCCGTCCAAATGAAGTCGTGCATCTTGCACAGCACCTTGAAGAAGGGAAGGCAGTGGTCAGCCGATCTCAAAATAAACCAACTCAGAGCGGCAATATGCCCTGTCAGGCGCTGGACATGCTTCTTGGATGTCGGGTGCTCCATGTCGACGATTGCCTGAACCTTCTCCGGGTTCGCTTCAATGCCCCTCTGAGTGACCATGAATCCGAGGAACTTTCCTGCTACTACTCTGAAGGTGCGTTTTGCTGGGTTCAACTTCATCTGATGCTTTCAGAGATTGTTGAAGGCTTCGACGAGGTCGGTAATATGATCTGAGCTCAGCTTTCTCATGACAAGCATGTCATCCACGTACACTTGCATGTTCTGGCCAATCTAGTCTTTGAAGACCCTATTGACCAGACGTTGGTACGTGGCCCCAGCGTTCTTCAGATCGAAGGGCATCATCTTATAGCAATAAGTCCCTTGGTCGGTAATAAAGGCGGTGTGCTCCTTGTCCTTTGGGTGCATTCGGATCTGATTGTATCCAGAGAATGCATCCATGAAGGAGAGTAGCCGGTGACCCGAGGTGGCGTCCACCAATTGGTCAATCTTTGGTAGAGGGAAGCTATCTTTCGGGCACGCCTTGTTGAGATCGGTGTAGTCCATATAGATCCTCCACTTGCCGGAACTCTTCTTCACCATCACCACATTCGCCAGCCAGCTTAAGTATTGTACCTCCCAGATAAAGCTGTCAGCAAGAAGTTTGTTGACTTCCTCATTGATTGCCGCTTGCTTCTCTGGGATGAAACTTCTCTTCTTCTACCAAACTGGCCTGTACTTTGGGTCAATGCTCAGCTTGTGGATGATGATGTCAGAGGGGATACCTGGCATATCAGCCATCTTTCAGGCGAGCACGTCTGCATTCGCCCGTAAGAACTCCAACAGGTGGGCCCTCTCCTCATCTTGTAGCTGGGCCCCAATCTTTATCGGCTTCTCCTAGTCGGCTCCGAGTGGATAAGACAGTAGGTGCTCGACCGGGCCACCCGTGGGGTCTTGCACCCTTTGGTTGAGATCGTCCGCCCTGGGATCGTCCTCAGGGACTTTGATCCCGGGGAGAGTCTGGAAATAGTGCTGAATCGACTGAGGTGCACCTCTCATCTCGTCAACTCCATAGGGAGTTGGGAATTGCACCAGCAGTCGCTTCGTAGAAACGACGGTGTCAAGCAGATTGAGCCCAGGTCGACCAAGGATCACATTGTAGGCCGAAGGAAGCTTAACCATTGTGAAGGTCATCATAACAGTGCTTTGTCGAGGTGAGGTCTTGGTAGTGACTGGAAGAGTGATCTCTCCTTCAACCCTCATAGAGTCTCCCGTGAAACCGACAAGGGGTGTGTATATAGGTTTGAGCTGAGCGGAGGACAAGTTCATTTTGGAGAAGGCATCATAAAAAAGCACATCTATGGAGCTTCCACTATCAACCATGATATGTTTTACAAGATGCTTCGTGATCGTCATTTCGACGACCACGGCATCATTATTTACATTTCTTTCCCATCTTCCCCTTCCCTCATAAAGGGGAGTACATTTTCAGAATACCCTGCCCCACAGGCCTTCTTAGATGCACGCTCAGCTCCCCAGCATATCATCTCCACCACCTTCTCGGTATGGCGGTTGTTGACTGCAGGTGTCGGCGGGAGTGCGATGAGTGCCTGAGGTTCTGCCCTCCACGAACCTCTCGAGGTAGCCTCTCTTGATGAGTTCTTCGATCTCCTTCTTGAGATCATGGAATTCCTCGGTGTCATGGCCGTGGTCGCGATGGTAGTGGCAGTACTTTGTTTTGTCACGGCCAGCGAACGACCTCATCGGAGGTGGGCGCTTCAGGTAGGGCTCACCTTCGATCTTCATGAGGATCTTCATTCTCGGGGCTAGGAGAGGGGTGTACCTCTCCTTCGGGATGGGCGCACCCCTCGGTCTCGGCCCCTGCCGAAAGTTCGGAGCTGGGGGTCCCGGCTTCCGGGTCCTTGGGGCCTCGGTGGGAGTCGGCTTCTTCTACGGCTTCCCGTCGAGCTCCTGTCGAGCTCCCGTCTTGTACGATTCGCCTCCTCAGCACGGATGTACTTCTGGGCTCGAAGGAGGAGCTCGAAGTAAGTCTTGAAGGGTTTATCATCGAGCGAGTAGGTCAGGCGGGAGGTCCTAAGCCCTCGCTTTAGCGCCAGCATGGGGACTAGCTCATCAAGATTGTAAATCTCCAACGCGGCAACCTTGAAGCGGGCCACGTAGTCCCGTAGGGGCTCGTGGTCTTGTTGCTGGATGGAGAAGAGGCTATCTACCTCCCGTGGCACCTTTCAACAGGCGTCGAAGTGGGCCACGAACTTCCACTCCAGCAGAGCGAAAGAGTTGATGCTTTCAGGCTCGAGGTGGGCGAACCAAACCTGAGCCGCCTTTCGAAGGGTTGCTGGGAAGGCAATGCAAAAAAAGTGCATCGATGGCCCCTTGGGTCCTCATGAGGGCCTTGTAGCTTTCCAGGTGGTCCAGGGGGTCGGTGGTCCCATCGTAGGGATCCACTTGTGACATCCAGAACTGACTGGGGACCGGTTCCTCTTGGATCTCTTGGGAGAAGGGGAGACGGGCATCATAGCCCGTTGGCTTGTCAGCGGAGCCCTGCATGTTCTCAAATCGATGGGATAATTTTGCCAGCTTGCGCTCGTGCTCTTCCAGGTGCTTCTCGGCCATGCGCCTGATGGTCTCGTCGATGGAGCCTTTCGCGAAGGCCGAAAGAGATGGAGAATATGATATGGGATGGTGTCCTTGAAGGGGGGTCTTGCCCTTTCGACCTCAGTGGGATTTGGCTGCTACCCGCTCGAGGGTTGGGGACCGGTTTTCCCTATCGGGAGACCCGGCCTGTTGTCTCTTTGCCAGAGTCTGGTGGCTACCCCGGTGGTCAGTGATGGCCCGTGGCTGTGAAGGCCTTCCTTGGAAGGAATGCAGCCTGTCGCGGGGTGTTGCGGCATGGGCCGCGGGGGTTCCTGACTGCTGATGGGTAGCCAAGGACCGTAGCAAGGATTTGCATATGCTGGATGAGTGTAGCCAGCTGAGATTCCGCCGGAGGTGGTTGAGCTAGAGCAGGCGGTTCCACTTCCGGATTGTGCGGATTCCCTTGAGAAGGAGAGTTTCCCGCACGGCTGGTGGAAGCTTCTCTCGCTTGCATCATCACCATCCGCCTGATGGATTTGCTTGCAGAAGGACTGGCTTTTGGAACAAAGGACCTACGTCAGTACCCCCTTCATTGCGTGCCAATCTGTTGCCGCCAAGATCGTCGTGGCCTGTGGCTGCCGTCGGTGTCGGACTGCCCCTCATCTTCTCGAGGATGGCCTGCTCGTTGGGACCTGCAAAACAAGGATTAGTGACCTGGGCCGAGGATTCCGGTGAGGGCACTCCGACGGTCAAGTCAGTAACGATCCAGGAGAACAGATCCTCCTGGTCAAGCCCCTGAGATGGACTCCATGCTAGGAGGAGTGAATGATGTATGGGCGAGCATGCAAGTCGGCTGGGAAAGGTGGTGGCCAAAGTGAACTGGAGATGGATGGCTGTGTTCGGGCGATCCTTCCTGTGGATCTTCGAGAGCCTTGAATCCTCAGTCTCCTGGGTGGTTCTTTTGTGTGGCCTCCTTCCCCGACTTGCTCGGGTGTTTGTGGTTTAGCTTGCATACCTCTCTGCTAAGGGTGTCAAAGGTTCCTTTAAGCCCAGGTGGTTGTTGAATTCCTACCTCGGGATCTTCCCCGTACTGGTAGGCGCGTGCGGTGGCATTCCGTGCCGTGGACGGGACATACTTCCTGATTTGTGATAAAAGAAGCTGCCATGCACCCTGATATTCCTTTCGGTCGCTCCACTCCGGGAAACCTGGTAGGGATTTGATTAGGGGGCCGCCGTCCCTGGGATTCGAACCCCCTGGTTGACTTCCTCTTCTGGGTAGTGCAGGCAGTTGGTGGAGAGCATGGCATCTCGGTCAGGAAGCTTCTTCCTCTTTTGGTGTAAGTGGTGGTTGTGGACAGTTATTATGATTTGATGGGTGCTTCCTCGCAGTCCTCGGGTGGCTCGTCGGTGCCTCGGGGGGTGGCTTCACCCCTTTGGTGGCCGGCCGCATTATCCGAGGTGGTTGCCGAGTTGGAGAGCTGGGACTCGACTCCCGCCCGGGGGACTCGACCTTCGAGGGGCTCGACCTGGCAGAGGAGGGCTAGGCTTGACTCCGGTCCAGGGGGCTCGATCTTGGAAGGGCTCGATCCGGTGGAGGAAGCCTCAACTCCTGCTCAGAGGGCTCGGCCTCGGAGGGGCTCAGCCTGGTAGAGGAGAGCTCAGCTAGACTCCGGTCCAGGGGGTCAACCTTGGAGGGGCTCAATCTGGTGGAGGAGGGTGGCACGCGACTCCAGCCCAGAGGGCTCGACCTCGGAGGGGCTCAACCTGGCGGAGGAGGGCTGAGCTCGACTCCGGTCCAGGGGGCTCAGCCTCAAAGGGACTTGATCTGGTGAAGGAGGTCGCTCGGCTCCGGCCTAGGCATCCTGGGCTTGTGGGTTTCGACCTGGCGGAGGATGGAACTCGATTTTGACGGGCCACCTTGTCATTCTAGGGGAGCTCGGCTCGGCAAAGGAGTCCGAGATGGAGTGTCCACCGTGGTAGCTTTTCTGATATGGCATCTGACAGGGATTATATGTCAGCTTCCTGCCACATCAATTACTATTGCAGTTTCATGGGGGAGCGAGAGAAGCCCCGAAGGGAACCTGAGAGAAGTTACACAGGTTCCATTCGGGGCTTCTCTTGGCTTCGCCTCTTTACTTGACCTCCCGTTAGACTATCATCGGCCTAGCCTTATGCTCGTGCTTCGACTTAGAAGCTTGATGGGTTCAAGAGATTCAAGACTCTCAGCAGGCTTTGGGAGGCTTTCAAGAATTTTCAAGGGCCTCTTGGAAATACTTACTTAGAGGGTCCCGGGAAATAATTTTCATAGATAGGTATATATTGTCATCTAAGGGACATGTTCTATAGTGCAAGGTATGGTGGCTAGCATATCTTCGCAGTAGGCATGCTAGTATAGAATGCATGTCCCTGTAAGAGTGGCCGGCATTGTTGAGGGTGACACAAAATATATCTTCATAGCAAGCATGCCTTCGCCAGGGCATATCCTATTAATGATTGGTGTCATTGAGGTGCGGTGCTTGGTTATCGGCTCGCTTACAGTGGATAGGGCATATGTGGTTTCTTACAACATGACTTTTGATAATCACTTCACAAGATCTGGGGAGTCATCTCTCTGCTAAGTTGGTAGGCATTGTGGTGAGCCATGCTGGACCCACTTATGCATGTCCATTTCCAGGCGTCTCAGTTGTCCTTCACTTCCTAGGTCGAGGCGTCTCTTAGCAATGTGTGTAGGAAGTAGAGTTCAGAGGTCGATACTAGTTATACCTTCGCTAGAGTCCACATGGTTCATTGAAGCAAAGCCTGGAGCTTGGCTGGTTCGTCCCCTATCTCAGTGGGCAAAGTGTTCAAGGATGCTTCGCCTTGTACTATTCAAGGTGCTAGTTGTCAAAGGCATGGACAACACATGACCCTGGGTAGGATTTGGGAGGTCGTGTCTGACCGAATGCATATGCTGGCTATATTTATGAGGCATGTGCAATGATTTGGAGCATTTAAAGAGGCATGATGATGGATTGAGGCTTGAAACGGTCGATGATTTGGGTGATGCATAGCATCCATTGGAGAGTGGATGTGTGGTTGCCCATAAGCCGCCACCTCCTAACAATAGGCTTTAAATAGGAATGGAGAGGGATAGCCGCTCTTCGAATTTGTTAGCTGTTGCTAGGAAAAGCGAGAGTCTAGAGTGTTTGTTGTTAAAGGAGTATGTTGTTGCTACTGTGAAGGTTACTATGCTCGAAGTGGTAGGTCTCCTTCCCTTGCCTTCCTTCTCTTTTCATTTTTTTTTATTTATTTTCTATCTTCTAGGAGCTTTTCACAAAGAGTAATGGTGGTTGAGGATGCTCCCGACACAATCAAATCTTCTTTAGGCGAGGAGGATTTGGTGTACATCTAGGAGTACAGCATCCCTGGCAAGTAGAACTTGAGTTGCTGGGCCCTTCTAACAGGATAACTGAGGGGTTAGCAACTCGGGTAGCTTTGTATGAGGAGGCGTTCAAGGCCGAGTTGAGGCTTCCGTCTTGGATGTGGTGGTAGAGCTGCTACGCTGGTACCAAATATGTCTAACACAATAGGTGCCAAATGCATGGCGGTTGATTCTAGGATTCTTTTGCCATTTGGTGCTGTGCAGAGAACCATCCTGGGCAAGAGCCTTCAGTGCCTTCTTCTAGTTGAAATTGACCATGCAAGGTCAATGGTGGTATGCCTCACCAAGGAAAGGGTTTCAGTTTCCTAAGGGTCCAGCCAAGGTTTACTTATGGAAGGAATGATTCCTTTTCATGTCTTCTTCAATAGCCTGGCCATTCTTGACCAAGTGGGGATTACCAGACATAGAAAGGGTGCAGGACTATCTGGAGCTACAACTTTTGGAGAGGAGGATAGTGAGGAGAATAGAGGTGACTGTGGTCCCTCCTCTTGAGGACCTTTTATGAGAGGATCACCTAGCGATGCTAAGCTATAGGGGTCCACTTGCTCCCGGTTCCTGTTTTGCTTGGCTTTACTCGCTACTTGGTGATAAGTACCGATAATTTGTTGTCTAGCAGGTTTGTACTTCAAATAGTAGAAGTGGCGAGCTAGAAACCTGCTTTGCCTTTAGGAGACAAGACGGGGAAGTGGGTGCTCATCAAAGTAGAAAAGACTTCAAAAGCTGGGAAACAACCATGGTGCCTAGAAGACACCATACTTTCAAAGTGGGTGAGGCTTCTACTTGGGTTGTGGAGGTTGTGGTTGGTGAGGTAGTAGGAGATAGTGGCAAGGCAATCGAGGCCACCGACGAAGTTATGAAAACTATCAATGAAGCTCGAGGAGTCCCGAGAGTGGATATGGGGGCCACTAGAGAAATTACTGAAGTTCTTGAAGCAGGTGGCGGCACAATCACAGTAGTTGACCAAGTTGCTAGTGAGGTCTGCGAGGCTTCGGGCGAGGCTAGTGACGCTCACAGGGAGCGCACGAGGATTGTTAGCGGGATGCTATTCTCTTTATTTGAACTACTTTTCCTACTTTTCTTTCTTTTTTTAACGACAGGATGTTGTGTGCTTTATCTAAATTACTTTTTTTTTAATTTTTAATATAGTGGATGCTAGGTTCTCCATTATATCATCAATTATCATTTTTTAATTATTTTTTATTTGATTATGAAAAAAATAATATATAAAATTAATAAATTATTAAAAATTTATTTTATTGGAGTTGGCATTATGGTAGCGAAGTGGCATTTGTGTGAGTGCCCTAGATGCCGGCAACCGTATTTGCAAAGAAGGCAAGTATGGCTAGCATCGTGCATGGGGGTGGGGGTGCACTGCGAATACTCAAGTGAATGATGCCATCTCTAGATGTTGTATCGATTATTATTGCTTCACGTCCTATCGCCTCCATGTGCTACCATGTCAGTTGTACTTGTCACATGACATGGCTTGTAGGAATAGCCACTTAGGTTTGGAAGGTGATATTATTTAAATACATAATAATAAAAAAATATTAAATATTAATAAAATATAATAATTCATATTATATTTTATTTATTTGATATTTAAATAAGATATTAAATAAATAAAATGAATAAAACAATAAATAAAATATTGAAATAATTGAGAGAGTAAGTGAGAGCAAGAAAAGAAATGGGAGGGAGAGAGGGGAATGGAGGGGCGGCAGTGTTTAAAAAAAAAGGAGGGAGGGGCAGCATTAAGCATGCCATGAGAAATTGAAGAAAAAGAAAATTATTATTAAGGGTGGTAGTTTAGTTAGTACTGGCTGTCATTCCATGTCTCTTATGTCTATCGATTGATATCATGGTAGGGCTGGGATAATATACTCACTCAATATGACGGAAAATATCTGAGCCATTTTTATTGTCGTCATGTATTGGATATTTTTTAATAAAGTGGAGGCCCTTCTGGATGTAAGGTTACATCTAGAGGGGATAGCTATGCTGGTCGCCCTTTATTCCTTTTGCTTATAAAAAAAGAAGAATGTGAATTGAAAAAGAAAAAATATATTTTTTTATTATTTGGTGCACTTGGGAGGGGGGCACGGGAAATCGAAAAAAAAATAAGTGACGATAAAATTATAGATTGAACTCACAATTTTATTCTTTTATGAATCATAATTTCAAAAAAAAAAAAAATTATTCATTGAACCGATAATTTTATTAAAAAAAGATAATTTTAAAATGGTCATATGGCTATTAAAATTATGGATCCAATCCGTAATTTATTTAGATGACCTAATCAACTCAAGAACGATATTTTAAAAATTAAATTAAAAGTAGCGATAATTTTATAATTTTTTATTAAAAAGTCAAGATATTAGGTCTTAAATTTTAAATAATTTACGCATTCACCCATCCATGTCATCTTATTTATATCAACCAAAATATACCACGTGAACCTTTTTAACTACAACTAAAGGCTATCAATAAAATATTGAAGTAGAAGCAAATAAAATACTTATAACATGATCAAGTCAAGGGTAAGCCAAGATGGGCCGGGTTCAAATTAAGGCTTCAAAGATGTTGGCTGCGCTGGACCCGGTCTGATTTTGTCTCAAATTGGCCGAATGCACCCCTAAAGACCTTCTTCTAGCTTCTTCCCTCGTCGCCCGGTGGGCATTTTGGTCATCTGCGGCGGTCCCAGATTGAGACCGAAACCCTTGGGCGGCGGCGGCGGCGGCGGCGGGTCACAGATGGCAGGCTCCAGCCCAGACCCACCGGCTCGGCCAAGAAAGAAGCCTCCAGAAACGGAAGATTCTATCTTGGACCCGTAATTCAATCCAAACTACGGTGGCATTCGTCCTTTCTTCCGCATCTTAACCTGCCGTAACGTGGCCTCTCTCGCTAAGCGGCGTCACGGATCACGCATCGCTTGATGGTGACGTGTCAACCGGGGGGCAGTTTACCCATTTCGTGAGCCGCAGAAACTCTACTACTGATGCGTTCCTCTCTCTTATTGGTCCGTTGATTCAAATAATCAATCAAAGGAACTCACGTTTTAGTATCGATGACCGAGGTATATCAAAACCGACCGCCCATGAGTCATGTCCATACCGGCGGTATTCGGTCAGCTTCGGGAACTCGTTTGGGTGATGGAAAGTAATGGAAGAAAAAGGTGCTTTGTAATTGTTTTAATTTAATTAAAATTAAAAAAAAATTATTAAAAAAAATTATTTTTATAAAAATGTATTTTTAAAAATATTTTATGAGAAGTAAACATTTGTAAAAAATAGATTTTGGATTTCTGGTGGGGTGGAGTTTTTTATTTCTAAAAAAATATTTTTTTCATTAATGACTAGAATTATATTAATTTAATATATTTTTTTATCAAAAAATATTTTTAATATCTATGATTAAAATTATATAAAATATTTTTAATATTCATATTAATATAACATAATATTTATATTAATAAACATATTATAGTATTTATATATATTTTTTTTGGTAAAGGAAAAAGGATAGGGGTTTTATCCCGGTGTAGCGTCCCATTCTGGCTTCCAGTTCGCTAGGTCGATACAGGTCATAAATTTTCGCGTACCTTCTTCTTCTCCGAGATTTTATCCGAAATCGGTGAGTACATCAGCCTAGCCCTTCTACGACATCGGAGCATCAGCCGGTCCATTCCCAGTCACATGCATCCGAAAATTCTTCCAGTCCACCTCCCAGTCACATGCACTCGAAAATTTTTTCTCAAATCCGTGACCAGACAAGGGGAGCCAAACATTTACGAGCTGCACTACCCCGTAGAGATATATTTATAATGTATTGATATTATTTTAAACTTATACTCCTATAATATTTATTTTAATATATTAATATAAATATAATATAACATTTAATATTATATATATTTATAATATAATTATTATATTAAAAAATATTAATACATATACATTAATATTATATTCATATAATAAATTATAATATTAATATTAATATAATATTATTAATCATATAATATTCGAAAATAAAAATGTTTGGCTTTAAATTTATTCCTGCATGATAATTTTCTAGGAAGCAACCTCCGGGAAGTCAACCCTTCGAAGAAAAATTCTACTTTCCGGCGAGAAAAAAATATTCCCGCGTGCCGAACGCAACCCAGGGAGAAATGCTAGGTTCCTATGCATACCTTCATTTTTCTTGGTCTCGGTCTTTATATAGCAGTTTAAACCCCACCATTTCCTCCACGTCTCCCGCCCTGTCGTTTCTCATACACTCTCTCTCCTTTCTGATATCCGATCGCGATGGGTAAACCCTTCGATCTCTCGTCTCCTCATTTTTCTACTTCGATCGTTGTTTTCTGATTTTTGGTGATTTTTTTTCTTGTTTTGTGAATTTTTTTGAGCAGCAACCGAGAAGAAGATCAAGATCGGCATCAACGGTTGGTTCCTGGCCCTTTTTTGCTGATTTTTGTGTGGATTTAGGGTTTTGATCGGGATGATCAGGGTTCTGGATGGATCTTTTTGTGGTTTTAGTTTTGATTTCTTATGCTCTGGCTTGATGGCGTTAGGTTTTGGAAGGATCGGGCGTTTGGTCGCCAGGGTCGCGCTCCAGAGCAGTGATGTTGAGTTGGTGGCCGTCAATGATCCGTTCATTAGCACTGACTACATGGTATTAAGTAAAATCCTTTCTGTAACTTTACTGATCTAGGAATCTGATGATCCGATGTGTGGAATTCGTATCTCAATACATCGATTATTTTGATAGATCCTATCGTGCTCTATTTTAATTTTAGTGTTTCACGGAGGCTTCTGATTGTATGTTAAATGATATTAAAGCAGTGAATTCTGAGGATTCAAATCGTCTGTAATTTTGGAGGTTGGCTGTTTGTGTTGCAGCATCTAATTTTGTATCTAATGAACCCCTTGTTTTTTTTTTTTTTTTTTTGTGTTTTTTGGATCATGAACTGTAGACATACATGTTTAAGTATGATACTGTGCATGGGAAGTGGAAGCACCACGATATCAAGGTCAAGGACTCGAAGACCCTTCTCTTTGGCGAGAAGCAAGTCACTGTCTTCGGCATTAGGTAGGCTGATCGCTACTGCCCTTTTTGAATTTTTTTTTTCTTTGCTATTTGTATGTTCTTTGTTGATTTGGTCTGGTAATAGGAGTAGCTGTAACTGTTGCCTTTGTGTAGGAACCCTGAGGAGATCCCATGGGGTGAAACTGGTGCAGAGTATATCGTGGAGTCCACAGGTGTATTTACTGACAAGGAGAAGGCTTCTGCTCACTTGAAGGTGCTCTATCATTTGTATCAGTTTTATCTAGTTGCTTTATATTATTTGACCATGCTAGTAATGGATCAAAATAGGTTGGATTTTTCATGTATGTTAAGGTCTTTCCCTGGATGGTTCATTTGCTTCTGCATTTTCAAATAGTAACCAGATATATGACATCTAGGTGTATCATATGGTGTATATCGGTTTATGTTGATCTATGAGCAGCTCTCTGCAGGGTTTTGGCGTTCAGTTGAGATCCTAGATTGCGAGTTCTACTATTTATTATCTACATATTTGTTATTTTTTTTCACATTATTATTGGTGTTATCAAAATACATTTTTGATGAACTACAAATACGATGTAAAAGTAAAATGCATTTTGGAGCCTAATATTTCTTGAGCCTAGATTTTTATTATTTTTTGCTGCGTGTTCAAGAGGTAAAAAGGTTGGAGTATATTGTTTAGTTGGCGTTCATGCTAGTTCTTTTTAATGATTTAATTATGAAAAGCATGAGATTCAGCTGATCTTTCTTGTTGGACGAATCTTGTTTAACATCAGGGTGGTGCCAAGAAGGTCATCATCTCTGCTCCTAGCAAAGATGCTCCTATGTTTGTGGTGGGTGTGAACGAGCATGAGTACAAGCCTGACATTGATATTGTCTCCAATGCTAGCTGCACCACAAACTGTCTGGCTATTCTGGCCAAGGTAATATTTTGCCTTTATGGTTTTATGTTGTCATCATCAATTCGTAGTGTGCATTGACAGATGGCTGATTATGTTGGATGTTGAATAATGATAGGTCATCCATGATAAATTTGGCATCATTGAGGGTTTGATGACCACAGTGCATTCCATCACTGGTATATGCTTGATTTTTTAGTTGGCTTGCAATTATTTCATTGGCTGTAATTTGATACCGAGTCCATCTTCTGTGCTTCAGCTAGTCAGAAGACTGTTGATGGGCCATCCAGCAAGGACTGGAGGGGTGGACGAGCTGCCAGCTTTAACATCATTCCTAGCAGCACTGGTGCTGCCAAGGTATTTCCACTAACATTGATTCATTCTATTACTTCTTTTGATCAATAACTGCTTGCAGCTACACGCAATTTGTATTTGCTTCTAGAGAAAATATTTGCCTTTTATTTTAGCTTTCTCATTTTGGGATGATGGACATATCTGGGATGTGGAAAATGTCAGTGCATACCAATGTTCAGATTTTGTTGATCTATTCTTTTCTTTCATTTACAAGAATGAAAATTTGGGTTTCTTAAGCAAATACTTTGGAAGTAATGAAGCTTGGTATGACTTAATTTTCTTGGTGACCATATTTCTTTTCACTTAAGTTGGTTTCCTTTTTTCCCGTGGATTAAATATTTTGATTTCACTAGCTAATTTGGCTGAATAATTGGATGTTTTAACTTGGGTTCGAGGATATAAAGGATCTTGTTATTGGGTTAACAGTGAACTTCATTCAGGTTACCTTGTTTGTTTGATGATGGGTGGAGCACCTGTTAACCTTTTAACCGAAGCAAGCTTTGGGTTTTTAAATTTTTGTCATGTTGAATTGAAGGATGCATTTGCCTTATTTGGTTAATTTGTTTCTCATTGTTTCCCTTCACGTTGAGGCAGTGTGAGCAGTGATGTTTATTCTGTGGGAGTGAATATGTTCATTAGAATATTAGGAGTCCTATGTGAGCTATATATCCTTATACGATTATCCTTGTACACCAGAATAAAAATATGTTGAATCTGAATATAATCGATTTTTAAATATAATCCCAATATTGCTGTTTTGTTGTTCACACAGGCTGTTGGCAAAGTTCTCCCTGCCTTGAATGGAAAGTTGACCGGTATGTGTTTCCGTGTTCCAACCGTGGATGTATCTGTTGTGGATCTCACTGTGAGGATCGAGAGGTCAGCCACGTATTCTGAGATCAAGGATGCTATCAAGTAAGTCGTATAGCAAATAAATTCCGGGAAGATTATTTATCTTTCTATTTAAGAAAATCTACCACCTCTATAAGTTCATTAGGTGCTTGACCCTAATGTCCTTTCTATTCTGGTTGCTGCAATTTATATGTTAAAGTAAAGTGGTATATGCTTTAATTCATCTTGTTATAATAGAGGCTATATTTGTCTTGTTGATGCTGCTATACGCCAGATAAAATTTCTGTGCTTTCTTCTTCTGGCTGATACCTGGGTTTCTTATTGGCATCCTCTAACCAAGCCAAAGATGGGGATTATCGTATTTATTTGTTTCATTTTTTGCACCACAGGGAAGAGTCTGAGGGAAGGCTCAAGGGTATCTTGGGTTACATCGAAGATGACTTGGTGTCCACCGACTTCATTGGTGACAGCAGGTATCGACATTATTTCAAATCTTGATCTGAAACAATTGGTGTAGTTGATATAGTTGCTTGCATTTTGATTGATGAATGGATTAGAACAGTGAAAATTTGTGATTTTAATTGTTCTGTTTCACTTGATGCAGGTCAAGTATTTTCGATGCCAAGGCTGGAATCGCTTTGAATGATCACTTCGTCAAGTTGGTGGCTTGGTACGACAATGAATGGGGCTACAGGTAAATGTCTTCCATACCTTAGCATTATGCGGTACAGGACTAATGCAGTACCTTGATTTCAGTGATTTTAGCCTCTCTTTCACTTATAAATTATAATGCGAGACTTTTGACGATTTGTTTCTCTTCCAGCTCACGAGTTGTTGACTTGATCCGGTCAATGCACTGCAAGAAGTAGAATGCTTACCGGGCTTTTGATGTGTCGATGTTTATGCTTGCTTGCCCGTTTTCGATGTGTGTGATGTATCGAAGAATAAATGTTTGATGACATGCTGTAAGAGTTCCTTGTTTTCTCTAGTACCGTACGTTGGCGCCAGGTGCCCCCATTTTGCTTGATATGTATTAAAACTCTGCTTAATATAAATTGGAAAAATATGTTTAAATTTTGTTAATTTTTGCTTTGGCATTCGCATCAGTCGTGCTGCTCTAAGCTTTTGTTTGATGTTTGTGGTTTCTCGGTTGGAGTACGCGGTGCGTGTATCTTCTTGTTGGCATAGTCACCTCGATGGTGATAAAAGGCCACCAAGGTGTAGGGTATAAATCGGTTGCTACTTTAAGGTGCTTTTTAGCTGATTTTGTGGTGATGTGATCGGCGTGCCATCTAAGTTGCGCGACTGATGAGTTGCAGTTGATGCGAAATCGCAGGGCGTCTCTACTTATTTCCTGATGATTAATGGAGCCCATTTGGTACAAGATATTTTTGCGCGTGCACCAGCAATTTCTGGACCTATTGCTGGTGCACGCGCTAGCGTGGTTAATTGTTCATCGCGCGCTCGTCTCGCTGGAATACGCCGCGGCGATGGGTGCCGCGCACCGTACCCGCAATAATTTTTCGTTTGGTACCTCGTCCGGGAGCATCCGAGGTCGTTCCGAGAGGAGGGTGGTGACTCGAGCCTCTGGGTCGGAAGTGGCCTGGACTTCCGGCGGAAAAGGCTCGATCGGGTTTAGACCCCGGTGGCACCGGCGCCGCTTCCTGACCCGGGCGCTCGTTCCTGATATAATGTGTCAATTGGGGGGTGTTTTTAGAGCATGCTCGGCAGATACGATACGATAGTTCGAGCTTGGGGATTTGGGGCTCGTCTGTGTGGTGAAACACTTTCTGGTTAGCAAATTTTTATCTTATATTCTCTCTTGTTTAGGCAGGCAAACGGGAATGGTTCCAGGAAGTAGTTTCTGGTTGATTAGTTTGCAGGGGATGGAAAGGCATCTGATTGATTGTTTTAGAAGGTGAGCAGCACAAGTAGTTCTATGAGCTGCAATTCATGTCAATTTGGATTCTCCCTGCCTGCCTCCATATTTTAGTACGCTTGAATGGATCATCATTTTCCTCTTAGACCCTTTTCAAAACTATTTCCACATAAGCGTTTAATAAACCAGTCTTGGACCTCTACCTCATATTGTGATGAAATGGGACCTAAATTGGCAGTGATATCTTGCAACATAACCTTCAATAAAATTTTTATTAGATCTATATCTGTAATTAGACTAAATATTTTAATTAATAGTGGTATATAATAGATAATAATTTTTAAATAAATGAAACAAATCATAACAAACTCAAAAATAATGTATATCATAATTAAACAACTGTATATAATAATATATTTAGCTAGAAATCTATCATGTGCATTACAAAATAAATCAATCAATTAATTTACAAATACCGTTGCAAATTCATATTTGTAGATTATGCCGAATATTAAAACCAACATCATTACAATTGTGGTTTATCAATAAAAATCATTAATATACTTATAAAATGTATATCTGTAGGTTAAACAAAAAATGTATATTGACAAATTTTTTTTTTTTTTCTACATAATATAGCAAATTGGCTAAAATCATAGCAAATAATTTTTTCAAAACACAACCCCATTAATTCCAACAAAAATTCAAATGGGAAAAAGGTAGCATTTTTCTTTCATTTTTTTTCCCAAACCAATTTACTGATTAAAAAAAATATACAAACACCCTTACAGAAAAGTTGTTGCTCACTTATACGTGGACACCCCCCCCCCCCCCCCCCCATAGATTGTCTATACATCCTTATACTGCAAAGAAAAAAAAATGGGAGCAAACCTATGGAAAACAAAGTTTACTTTCTGGGCTCGTTCTGTAAAAACAAAGTTTACTTTCTGGGTTCGTTCTTTTACGGGTAAAAAATTTAACCAAAAATTTATATTTTTCTGGATAAATATTTTGCGGGTAACATTTTGTCACGCCCCGAATCCAATACCGGAATCGGCTACGTGACTGGCCGCACAAATTCTAGGTTTTATCCTAGAGATTATGCAAGGCCTAGGTACACAACAATTCAAACATATCCAAGTTAAATTAATATTATATTAATAATCCATTAACAATGTACAATTCAGTATTTAACTCGATGATCATAAATTGGTCTACTGACTCACAAACGTCAGTAACTGAACTAACTAACTAACAAGCTCAACAATTAAGAAGCTCCGTCTCACGCCTAGCCCAGATCTTCTTTAAGTATCCTGATTCTCTGAAAGAAAACAATGATAGGAAGTGAGCTACATAGCCCAGTAAGGGTTCCAAAAGATCACCAATAATAATTTACATGTATATGAAAACAGCAAAACATTAGCATAACATATGACGAAATCAACAATTCAGATTTCATGTTTAACCAAAAACTTTGAAATTTTTTTCACATTTGTTTCTTTTAGAATTTCCAATTATTTAACCATTATCTTTAGGGTTCTGGACTAACCACGGTCACACTCCAGCCTGTGACTGGCACACTATTGTCACACTCCAGCCTGTGACGGGCACACTGTTATCACACTCCAGCCTGTGACGGGCATACAAATTGTCACACTCCAGCCTGTGACGGGCACACTGAGAAACCACGGTACCGCCGTGGCATGGCTAGTCCAAACACCAGTTCACTTAACACTTTATCATTTTTTTTCACATAGTCGGATCATGTCACTTTCCAACGATCGCTATCACGATCAAACACATTTCAAGATCACTTGGCAAATGCAAACAACACTAACAACAAACTCGTTCCGTAACTCGGAAATCAAATCATGCTATCCGAAAACTACTATGCATGAAAAATATTTAATTTATGCTCGAATCAAATCAGGTCATGTAATATATATTAATAATACGGTGATCAAGTTTAGAAGTCCTTACCTCTCAAAACCAACTATCCACACCTGAACTACTCTGTACCCGAAATCGGCGCGACGCTTCCCCGCTCAAGAGACTGATTCTCTACATAAATAAATAATTTTAAATTAAAACTAAATTCTTAATTTTTCACGAATCTCTAAAAAAAATCCCTGATTTTCTCTCTCTCCTCTTTCTCTCTCCACCTTCTCTCTCCTCTTTCTCTCTCCTCCTTCTCTCTCCTCCTTCTCTCTCCTCTTTCTCTCTCCTCCTTCTCTCTCCTCCTCCTCTCTCCTCTTTCTCTCTCCTCCTTCTCTCTCCTCCTCCTCTCTCCTCTTATCATATATTTATATATATTTATTTTTATTTTTATTTTTATTTATTATTATTTTTTGTTTTCCTTCCTGGCCGTATAGAATCTTTTTTTTTTCCTTTTCTTTTCTTTTCTTTTCTTTTCTCTCTCTTTTTTTTTTTTCCTTCTTTCTTTCTCTTTTCTTTTCTTCTCCCGAACAACCATGTGTTTTTTTTTTTTTTTCCTTCTCTTCAGCCGTTTCCTTCTTCGGCCGACCCAACGTCTCACCCCCCCACCTGCCGGCAACCACACCGTGGTTGTCGCAGGGCCCTCCCGGACCAAGTGCAGGCGGCGACGACGACAGCGGCGGCGGCGACAACGGCGGCTGCAGCGGCGAACATCCCAAAACCAAACCGAACCGGAAAATCAAAAAAATAACAAAAAAAAATCCTCTCAAAAATTGCAAATAAAAGGATAGGACTCACCGGCGGCGTTGGGGAACTTCCGGTCGTTCGTCGGAGAGGGAGAGAGAGCGGGATGGTGGTTCTAGGGGCGACGATGAAGGATTTTTAAAGAAAAACGAGAGTTCCCTAATCGTGTAAAACTCTACCACCGAGTCCCAATCCATCCAAAACCCATCACCGATCAACTCCCACTCCCCTCACGATTCTCCCACCGAGTTTTCCGGCGAAAACTCCGGCTGACTAGGGAGATCTCGGCTCCCCTGTTCCGGTTTCTACATCCCGTCCGACTCCTTTTTTTTTTTTTTTTTCGTTTGGGTTGAAGTCGGCTGGGTCTGCCGACTTCAGCCCAAGCCCAGTTTTACACGTTTAGATAAGAAAATGATTTATCGATATGTTTTTATATATGAAAAAGTAGCTTCGAAGTTTGTCACCTATGTTCTTTTACATTATTACTTTTTTGGATAAGTTGTGTTACATCAGAAGGCCGATCACCCAGAAGGCCGACCAACCTGAAGGCTGACCTGCCCTGGAGGCCAACCAACCTGAAGGCCGACCTGCCTTGGAGGCCGACCCACTGAAGCTGAGATCCGAATCGATCCACTGAAGCTGAGGTCCGAACCAACCCACTGAAGGAGAGGTCCGAACGACCCACTTCTGCTGTGATATGGCTGACCCACTTCTGCTGAGGTACGACTGACCCACTTCTGTTGAAGTACGGTTGACCCACTTCAAGGATATCTTGACAGACACTCTTCTTTGGACGATCGACTGGCCCTCCCAATTGGTACTCGACCGACTCACTTCGCGGCCCAGAAAATTCTAGAATCTCCTGTTACAACATATCCTGCCATGTCAGCAGCACTGCTCCACTACTCCCACGACGCCATCCTGTCCGGGCGTCACGTGGCCACTCGCCATATCCTCCAGGAGGCAAATCGGTCTTCTTCGACCTCCTCTCTAACAGATTTTGATGTTATTCACGTCTATTTAAAGTAAGGCAAGGCAGACTCCAGGTAATTCATAATCCATTTCTTTTAATTATGGATCTTCTATTCTTATCTCTATACCCTCTGGCAAATGGAGAGGCTCTCAAGCTCTCCATCACAAAGATCTTTGATTTTTTATGAACATCCTGTTAGTTTAATAATCAAAGTATCTTCACCGAAATTTTGGTAGAAGACATTCCCTATTTTGCATGATCCTAGAGAGAGAATATCGAAAAGATCCGATCTCGATGATTCTACAGCATATTGGTACCAGAGGAAATGAACCTGAACCTTCGGCCACTGCCAGCACAGATCCTGCTCCAGCCCATGGTCAACTCCGCATGGCCGGACGCCCCCGCGGTCACTTCCGCTCGGTCCGGGCACCTCCGCGCTAGTTCAGTGCGCCCTCGCGGCCGGCACCCCCGGCTTATCCGTGCCAGGTCCGGCCCTACGGTCGCCGTCTGACGCGCACCCGTCGGCTTGCCCTGCGCCGGCTCCTGCTTCGCACCCATCGACCTGCCCCGCACCCCCGCGCGCTCCCCGCGCCGGCTCCGGCTTCGGCACGCTCGTCGGCCTGCCCTGCACCCCCGCGCGCTCTCCGCGCCGGCTCCGGCTCCGGCACGCTCGTCGGCCTGCCCCGCGCCCCAGCGCGCCCCCACGACCGGACCAGCGGCGTCTCCGCGTCAGGTCCGGCCCTGCACCGCGGCCGTCTCCGCGCTCCCGCGGCGTCTCCATGTCAGTTCCGGCCCCCCCGGCGTCTCCGCGCCAGGTCCGGATCGCGGCCTACACCGCGCCCCCGCGTCCGGCTCCACGGCTGCCTTCAGACGCGCCCCCGTCGGCTAGCCCTGCGCCGGCTCCTGCTTCGCGCCCGTCGGCCTGCCCCGCGCCCCCGCGCGCTCCCCGCGCCAGCTCCGGCTTCGGCATGCCCGTCGGCCTGCCCCACGCCCCAGCGCGCCCCTGCGGCCAGACCCGCGGCGTCTCCGCATCAGGTCCGGCCCGCGGCCTGCACCATGGCCGTCTCCGTGCCCCCGCGCGCTCCCAGCGCCGCCTCCAGCTTCGGCACGCCCTCACGGCCTGCCCTGCGCCCCCGCGCACTCCCGGGCCGTCTCCGAGCCCCGCGGTCGGCATGCTCTGCGCCAGGTCCGGCCCGCGGCCGTCTCCGCACGCTCCCCGCACCGTCTCCGCGCCCGTCGGCTTGCCCCGCGTCAGTTCCGGCGTCCGCACGCTGGGGAGCAGCCCGACGACCCCGACTTGCTCCGCGCCAGGTCCGGCCCGCGGACATCTCTGCGCGCTCCCCGTGCTATTCTCGCGGCCGTCGAACGTCTCCGTGCGCCCCCGCGCTCTTCCCATGGCCGTCGGCCGTCTCCGTGCATCTGCGCGCTTTCGCTGCCGTCTCCGTGCTCCCACGGCCTGCTCTGCATTAGGTCCAGCCCCAAGGCCATCTCCGTGCCCCCGCCCCCGCGCGCTCCCACGGTCCATCTGGTTCCATCCCAGGTATATTTTTTGGAATGCAGATACAAAGGAGATTCGGATAACAATCTTATGCATAAAGTAGTGCATCGACAGTCCCCAAAAGACTCCACTCTTGGCTTGCATCTGTCCATTTCAGGCATGCTCTTCTCATCCCATGTACTGCAAAGGAGCAGTACCTAGATCTTCCTTCAAAAAATAGGTATATTTAATGTTGCTCTCATCCTTTGAGGGTGTGAACCTTTCCAAAGGCTAAGAACAAGGGGAGCAACTGTTACACCAGAAGGCCGACCAACCTGAAGGCCGATCTGTCCTGGAGGCCAACCAACCTGAAGGCTAACCAACTTGAAGGCCGACCTGCCCTAGAGGCCGACCCACTGAAGCTGAGGTCCGAATCGACTCACTGAAGTGAGGTCCGAACCGACCCACTGAAGGAGAGATTCGAATGCTCTACTTCTGCTGAGGTACAGCTTACCCACTTCTGTTAAGGTACAACTGACCCACTTCTGCTGAGGTACGGCTGACCCACTTCAAGGATATCTCGACGGACACTCCTCTTTGGATGACCGATTGGCCCTCCCAGTCGGCACTTGATCGACTCATTTCACGGCCTAAAGAACTCTAGAAATTCCTTCTGTTACAACAGAATCTTGCCATGTCAACAGCACTGCTCCACTACTCCCACGATGTTGCCCTGTCCGGGCGCCATGTGGCCACTCGCTAGATCCTCTTGGAGGCAAATTGGTCTTTTTTGACCTCCTCCCAGGTAACTCAGAATCCATCTCTTTTAATTATGGGTCTTCTCTTCTCATCTCCCCACCCTCTGGCAGATGGAGAGTCCCCCAAGCTCTCCATCTCAGAGGTCTTTCGTTCTCCACGATCGTCCCATTGACTTGATCGTTCTCCATCTCCTAACATGATCAGACCAAGATAATGAAAAGTGAATAATGGATCATTTACACACAGATCTTGAGCTCAGGTAGCTCAAGGAGTGAGAAGACATTAATGGGAATGCCTAAGACTTCGTCGAGGAGTGAGATGATTTGTACTGTGGGATATCATTTGAGATTTAAGAGGAGCATACCTGATGGAGATCGAAGGGGCTTTCTTCTCTGCCGGAATCCGTCGCATAATGGAAACGAACGAGAGCCGGAATCCGCGCACCGACGATGGATGGAGGGAGGAAGAGGGAGATGACGGAGGGAGGGAGATCTAGGGTTTTGATTTGAGGAGATCAAAACCGATCGCGGAGAGAAGAAGGGAAGGTCGTCTGGATCGGGTGGGAGCCGGAATCCGCGCGCCGATGATGGATGGAGCGGGCGAGGGAGAGGGAGATGACGGAGGGAGGGAGATATAGGGATTTGAGGAGAGTAAAGGGGAGGAGGGCACCTTGCGATGCTTAAAAATGTCGTTAGAAATCTCTCTTTGCCGATGTTTTTTACGAGCGTCGTTCGGAATGAGAGATTTGGCGGCGCTACGAGAAAGCGTCGGGAGAAATGTGCGGTTGTTTCCTTGATTCGTTATAGTGCAAGCTGCCTATTCGGAAGTAATTATGAGCTTCTCTATGCACTATATATATATATATATATATATATATATATATATATATATAATATCTTCAGCAATAAAACTAACGCACCAAGACATAAGTTCCTGCTGGCATCTTGGTTAATAGGATGAATTCTCACCCCGGTCTTGATCTTGAATAGTTTAAATATGACCTGGTCTACCTAATAATTTTCCAAAACAAAGAGCGCATTGCCGAATTCTTACTTCCTAGATGCTAGGTGAAGACCTAATTAACCTCAGCTTGGCCCATTCCACTGGAAATATAATTGCAGTACTTGTCATTTAACAAAGATGATTAATTGCGGTCCAAGCATATGTCATTCAATTAGGATATTTTGTTCATAATTTTTTAGACTGAAGCATAATATCAAATACACATTTTTTTGTCTCCTTCCCGGCATCTCGTTCTTCTCCGGGCCTCCGTTCTCATAACTTGTATTCTTTATATCAAATAAGACAATCGAAGCACCGAGCTAATGAGGAAATTAAATATCAAACAACATATCTATCATCCGTCTTACAATGAAAATGATTCAATAACTAAGAAACCCCCTTGGACTGGTTAAGCCCGCTAGAACTCCCTAAAATTCATGCTAATTATTCCTCAAATATCTTAATCTTCCTCCTCGCAAAAATTTTGTGCTGGTCGTAATTTAAGAGGAGATGAAGTCGAGGAATTCAGGATCCTTCTCCACCCTTTCCATCTCCTCTGCTCTCAACCACAACCAAACCTCCATTCCATCCCCATCCTTGGTATCTATCAGTATACAAACATCCTTCATATCGCTTATCCCACATCCAAACCACTCCGGCTCTCCCCACCCAAAGTCAGTTCTATACCAAGGCATCCTGCACCAACTACTAAATATCCAAACCTCACTCTCCCCCTCCACCATTCCATCCATCTCCAACCCATCCCTTTCCAACCACTTCTCCTCGGCTTTCCTCCTCGCATACTCTTCATCCACCTTTCTCACCGCATTCCTTAGAGCCTCCTCCAACACCCCCTGCCCACCTCCGTCATCGCACCCATCTCCCACCAGCTTCCCAACAGCGGCCACGCTTATCCACATATTCCCGAAGGTTTCATCCGATAAAGGTGGCGATAGCTTCCTCCGCAGGTTCACGGAGTGCGTAGCCACCGCCGTCTTCCCTCGCGCCGCCTCCCCTCGCGCTCGCACCAGGGACCGCAAGACGAGCGCCGACACCGCCTCGATGCGCGTCGGTGCACGCACCCGGTCCTCGTAGCTGCCTCCTCTCAGCCTCGCTATCTCTCCCGGGCTCATCACGAACCTCTTTATAACTGCAGCAGGTTGCCTCGTCGCAGGCGGTGCTCGCTTCGGTGTTTGGTTTATGAACCGAGGCCGGGGAGGGAACGTGGCCATGGAGTCGAACCGGGGAGACGGCTGCAAGTCGAGCCCCCGAGCGACGTCGGCCCAGCGGTTGAGGAACATGGCCATGGAGGCGCCATCGGCGATGAGGTGGGAGAAGGACAAACCTAGCCCGAATCCATGGTGTTTGAACGAAGTGAACTGCACCGCAAGGAGGGGATCACCATCGTGGAAGTCGCTTGCTTTGATCGGTAGGAGCTCGCCGAATCGATCGATGGGAGGCTGGATGAGGACTGAGTCGAGCTCGGTATCTGCTCGGGCTTGGATGAACTCTATACCATCATCATTGCACTCCACGTAAAAAGTGTTATCATCCTTGGATGATTTGATCCTTCCAGCTAATGGATAGAAGCTTGTTAAGGTTTTGGAGAGGGATGACTTCAGTTCAACGAGTGTTTGTGGTCGATTCTTGGAGTAGAAGAGGAGGAGGTGGTTGTAGATTTGAGGTGAGATTTGGTCGAGGAGAGAGAGTGGTAGGGAGTGGAGGTATTGGGGAGTTGGAGATGAGGGTTTGATGGTTTCTTTGGAGATAATTTGGACTTCCAGCATGGTGGGAGAGAGGGTTGTAGTAGTCTATGCTGCTCCCTTGGTTGTTTATTTAAGTGGTGGCCAAAGTGTTGGGATTTTATATGAATGGGGCTGGCTGCTCTATGGGGACGTGGAGCAGCCGTGTTTGAACTCTTGTCAGGTGCGTTATTATATATATATATATATTTTTCTGGCTTGCAGGGAAGGAAAGAGCCGTGTTTGAAATTTTTGGCGGGTCATTGCCGTGTCTGGATGGTTTCCGAGCTCCCGCATCTTTTCCATTTCTTGGGGAACAAGCAAATGCTATTCTAATTTCCAACTCAACTCCTGACTCCTGACCTACTTCCATGTTGTCCGAGTTGAAATCCACGCTACAAGAAAATAAAGCATCATTGATGATTAATTATTATTATCAAAAATTATTTTATCATTATTAATATTATTAGTGATGATAAATTATTATTAATAAAAAAATATTGTCCCTGAAAGTGATTATTAGCAATGTCACGTAAAGCCATCACTGATGATGATTATTAACTATGACGGTACATATGATCATTAATAATTTTTAAATTTTTTTAAAATAAATAAATTATTAGAGAGAGTATTTTTTATCGTTAATATTATAAGTCATCTATAATAATATTTTAGCGACAGCAATATCCATCGCTAAAACCATCATAAATAATTTTTTTAAAATAATAATTATATTTTTAAAATCCTATTATAAATAAATTAATAATTAAATATTATAATTATAAATTAAAAATTATTATATTATATTAAAATTATAAATTACATGTATATTATTCTGGACATATATTACTCTCGCACGCTCTCTTTCTTCCCAATCCTGCAAAAATAAATACCAAGGTTTTCATGACAAATATTAATCCCAAAATAATAAATGCCTAATTTGCAACAATAAATAAGAGTGTTGCATATATGAACAGAAAAGAATTGGACACCCTTGGTCACCTGATGGACTTTATCATGGTAATTAAATAACAACTAAGAAGGATAAACAAGAACTTAAGAATGAGCAAAGACTAAGTACTCAAAAATAAATACTAATATGTTGGAAATAAATATTATCTTCGAAGAAATAGGTACTAAGATGCCACGATAAACACTAATCCTCCCATGATAAATGTATGGTCAGCCGAATAAACATAAATCTTACAAAAATAAATAGAATAAGATCTGGTTTGGATCCGAGGAGAGAGAAAGAGAACGTGCGAGTCAAATATCACGTCCTATTTCATTAAGGAACGAGTGTTATTATTGGGATAGAAAAAAATATATATACGAGTGTCATTCCATCTCATTAATACTCTATTTTTTTTAATTTTTATTTTATTGGTGCAATGATGAGTGATTGCCACGAAAGGTTGGTTTCCAAGTTTCAAGATACACGCCAATCAATCGAACAATGATAAAGATGGCCAAATCTGTATTTAATTACACTTGAATGGTTATTTAGAATTGCATCAAATTATAAAAAATAATTGCATTAGATTATTTTCTACAAAGTCATGAAAAATCTCTTGTTGAAATTCATAAGCAGGAGGTCCTTGATCTTGTTTTTTAACTCCTCCAGGGCTAAAGATGGTTATGTGTTGCGTGTTTTTTTTTAATCATATGGAAAGAAAAAAAATATTAGAGACAAAATCTATAAAATGGAATGCAATCTATTTTTTTTAATCATGGAAAGAAAAAAAAAATTATAGACAAAATCTATAAAATGGAATGCAATCTACAAGGTCTCAATATATTCATAAGCCAATATGAAATCAATATACTATATTTTGCTCATTAAGCAATTAATTTTGAAGTTTAGAATATACTACTAGGTTCCCAAGACCCGACACCCGGTCTGGCCTAACACCCAACCCCGTTAATCATGAACCGGCTCGAAGTCAATTTAACATATTGGGCAAAATCATGGAGGAACCAAGCTTTTAATTTCGTGCTGCAGGGGCCGCGCGAACGCGTACCCCCTCTACCACAAATTATGACGTCCACTCTCCCTCTTAGGGAGATGGTAGTCCAGGGCCCCCACGAAGTGCAATGTGGGCCCCTGACCTAGGCCATGGGCCTTTTGGATCACCCATTGACCCCGTCCAGGTAAGTATGGATTCATCTTTCCCCTTGTTTATCTTTTATGGTCGCTTGCGCCAGCTAGTCCCACTTCTCTTTCCGATGTGGGACAAAAAAACTAGCACCGCTCTCCTCTCGACAAGATTTGCCGTTAGAACCCGGCCGGCCGCCGGCACCGCTGCAGTCGTTGGACGATGGCGTTGTAGAGGGCGTTAACTTTTGTAGCGCGACCAGGATCTGACACGTGATCTAGAGCAAGAGCTGGGAATCACTCTTCAAAGATCCAAAACCACAACTCCCCGTTTTTTTTTTCATTAATATTATTAATTGACTTTTCAGCATTGTATCCATGTCTAATAACACCACTGGATGCCACGTCGGTTATCCCTGGCTTCCATCCAAGTTTGGGAGCGCATCAAAAAAAAAAAAAAAAAAAAATTGATGTGTGAGTGTGAGAGAGAATTTCTATCAATCTTTTATTGAAATTTATTTTTTTTGAAAATTAATGAATACTTTAGAAGATTGTTGGAAAAAAGGAGGAGGAGGAGAAGGAACCAGTTGCTACATATAAAATATTTATTGCTGCTCTTGAGACAAAAGTCAGTGAAATGGTGCGATTTTGTGCTGAACTCGAATTTTCTTAGAAACAGGCAGCAACGTGGAACAAGAGTGATGCATGTTTTAAACTCATATATATTAATGCAATTCAGAGTTTTACCTAAGGCAAGGGAAAAAAATTGAGAACATAGAACTCTAACATCTATTTATCTTTGCAGTGCTCTCACATCTCACATAATATAAAATTTATTGAAAAAATATAGTGTCTAGAATGGCATAAAATGATTGTAATCTGAGATTTGAAACAAATATGTATAGAAAAAAAAAAAAAAAACATTAGAAGGAAAAAATTTAAGAAAGAAAAAAAGTTTATTAAAAAATTGAGCCATACGAAAAAAAATACCTTTAAATAAAGCATCATGTGCATGGAAGTTAAACTTCTACTTTAATTCAAAATTTAAAATTCAATAGAACGCAAACTTTAATAACCTTTAAAAAGAAATAATTAAGTAAAATAATATTAGCAATAGGATCCTAAAGTTATTAAAACTAATGATCAACTTAAAAATAAAAATTCTAATTGGATTGGAACTTGGTAATGAATCTTCATAATTTTTTAATTACAAAATCCATATCGATAATGCTCAATTTATCAATGTCATGATATGTAATTGTAGCCATCGTAATCATAGCCACAATAATAGTAATATATAATAACTTATCAAACTAACAATTAAATAGCAGTACTTTTTTATTGACTCAAATAATAATGTCTTCGTTAACTCGTACCCTTTGATACATATATCAAAATCAAAGAGATCTACCGATACTTTCTATCAACACTAACTCTACAATCACGATGTTGAAATCCTTCGAGCATCCAGCTTGTTCCAAAGAATATCAAGTTACCGGTTATAATAACTGAGAGCATCAACCACCCGACCCAACCCGACCCGTTTAGACCCGATTCGATCTATTTTTAAGGACCCGTGAATCTGAGTCGGGTTCTAAAATTAGACTCATTCTATTTTTCGGATCGAGTCTAGGTTTGCTGAATTCGGACCTAACCTGACTTGACGTTATTTGAATTTACTAATATTGTTAAGATCTAAACCTATGTGCACCTCTAAGTTATAATTTAAGATTTTTATGAAATTTATTTTTAATATAAATATAGATTTATAATTATTTTTATATCTTAATTTATTTTAAATGTTGGAGGGCCCGTATCGAAACCCCTTCTGGCTAGGACTTTTTTTTACAGATTTCATCTCTTGAAGACCAGTCTGCACTACAAGCTCCAGCATCTCCGGTGCTTGATAGATTTTGGTAGCAATAAATACTATACTATCCTCAATGGGATAAAACATAATGCATTGGATGATTCAAAAAATATTTTGTAACCTTTATCACATAATTGACTTAAACTAAGAAAATTATAATTTAAACTATCTAGTAGTAAAATATTTTCAATAAATATAGAAGGGTTGATACAAATTTTATTAATGCCAATTATGTATCCTTTTCCATTATCTCCAAATATAATCATTCTTTCTTCCTTAGCTTCAAAGGTGACGACTTGAGTCTTGTCACCCATCATATATCTTGAGGTTCTACTATCAAAATGCTATTTTTTTCTTTCTTGTACCGCAACACACATTTATATAAAAGAATCAAGTTGTAGCTTTATATATCCAAGTCATCTTGGATATCTTGGGGTTAGCCTTGTTAGTTTCTTTTGGAGCCAATTTTTTTAACCATTTTATCATTAATTTTTCTAAAATTACAAATATAAGCTTTATATCTTATTTTTTCATAAAAAAGATATGTAATATTTGAAGTAGAACTAAGAGGGACCTTGTCAAAGAAATTATTCAAATATTTTTGTTTGAGTATTATAGCCTAAGCCGGCTTTATTAAAAACAGCTATTTGATCATTCAATATTATTTGAAACTTTTCAAAACTAAGAGTGAATTTATCCATAAAAGATTTCAATTTTTGTATTTCATTTTTCGAGTTTTGATTTTCTCATAAAACATCTCCATTTTTTTCAAGATCTTTTCTTTTTCAAGTGACAATTGAATATTTTTCTTTTTCAAATTTTTTTTAATCTTATGTATTTTTTCAAATTCAGCTAAAAGATTAATAAAGATAGTTTGAAGATCATAATCATCTAAAGAGTTTTCATAAATTACTTCTTTTTCTTGATCTATAAAATATTGGTTGGCCACTTCTTGAATTTCTTCTTTGAAGATCTAGTCTTTACTATCACTCCATGCGATTATCAATACTTTCTTCTTGTACTTTTTAAATTTCTTGAGTTGAGAACAATTTATTTAGAAGTATCTAAATTTTTTATATTTAAAGTAAATGAATTGCTCCTTCTCTTTTTCTTTTTCCTTGTCCTTACTTCACCCTTATATGGCTTTTTCTTAAAGCTTGGTTTCTTTCTTCTTATAAGCCTCTTGAACCTTTGTGTAACAAAAGCCATCTTATCATCATCTTCTTCCTCTCACTCATCCTTTTATTGTCTTCATTCATTGTTGACTTTAAAATGATGGTCTTCTTCTTCTTAGACTCCTCTTCATCATTTTGCCTCATAGTAAACTCATGAGTCTTAAGTGGATCAATCAGTTCTTTAAGTAGAGAGTGCTAAAATCCCTTGCCTCTTGATGGCAATCGATCACTTTTGCTAGTAATGGTTTTATTAGCATATATTTTAAACAATTCATACTCATGTATAAGCATATTGATTTTGATTTCTTTTACTTGGTTGGTACCCTCATGGATAACCTTCAATCTATACTAAATCTCCTTAATGGAGCTACAGGTTGAAATTTTATTAAACTCATTAGTATCTAAAGCAAATATAAAATATTCATAGCTTTAGTACTTAGCTCTATCAACTTCATATCTTGCTCATCCTAGTATATTTTGGGTTTGGGAACATCAACTCCATCAATTTTAGTTATGGATGTGTGTGGCCCATTTACTATAACTCTTCAAAGTTGATAGTCAAGTGCTTAAACATAAATACGCATACGAGCTTTCAAATAAGTATAATTTATTCTAATGAACACAGAAGTTAGTTTGAAGATTGCCTTTTAGCAAGAGACATGCTAAGTTAGGTTGTCATTTGATCTTAACTCTTAATCATTGGATCAAATGCAGCTGAGTACCAAGCTCTGATACTACATATTATTCATTAAGACAATCCAAGAAAGGGTTGAATTAGAGTTGTTAAAAATTAAATCAAAATATATTTTTTTTGAAAACTTGTGGAGTGATGGTGAGAAGAAATATGTACTTTGGCTTTTCTAAAAATGAAGTACTGAAGATAAAAGTAAAGAGACAAGAAAGCACACACAAATATATACAAATTTTATAGTGGTTCGGTGTATCCAATACCTACATCCACTCTTTAAGCCTCTCATTCGAAATTTTTAATATAATCTCTTCAAAATTATAACTGGATTATTTTGCTGGGCTCAGATTCAAAATCCTTTATAGCTAATCCTTGGTTAAATACTTAACTTCAATCTCCACTTAAAGTTAGATAACAAAAAAACAAAGAAAGGAGACTATGAATACAAAACTCTTGAAAATGAGTAAAAAATAAAGCAATAATGCATTAAAAAGGACTCCCAGGAATTTATGAAATCTTCAAAGCTTATCTTCTTAGTAAAAGGCCAATAATTGAAAGATTTTTCAGGTGGTTAGAAGTGGAAGCTCTCAAATCAATACTCTTGGCTTTTTCTTTGTTCTCTTATGGTACTTGTAATATTCTAAATTTGTTGTTATTCTTTATAACTTTGGTGAGCTTTTAATATGTTTCTAGGTCAAAATAACAGTTTCTAGCCATTAGAGGATGAATAGAGTTGTTAGATTAAAATCTAGATAATTTTAAACTTTCTGTAGAACTAGCCATTATGCTTGTCAGTAGTCCTTGATTTGACTCGGATCACTATTGAGTCAACTCAGATTTCATCTAAATTAGCTCGGTTCTCAAATAAATAGACTCGATATTAGTTCACCAAAAATCATCTTTCTATTTTTCACCATTAAGTGGACTCAAATTGTTGGGATTGACTCGGTTGTCATTTTATCAAAAAATCAACCTTATGTAGAGCATTGTTGGGTCGACTCAAATACTTAGGGTTGACTCAATTGCCATCCGAGTTGGCTTAGTTTACATTTGGATCGATTCGGTTGTTAGCCTTTAAAATATAGCTTCTCAAATTTTTAGCTCTCCTTATCGAGTCAACTCAATTTTCATTCAAGTTGGCTCGATAGCATGCTAGCTGACACTCTTGCATGCCAAGCTAAAACTTTTTCATGCTAAGCTAAAATTTTGTATCTTCAAAAAATTTTTGATTTTATATTTTAATACAGTATTGTTGCTTGAAATCCGCTGGCTTTTCCTTTTCTTTGGAACTTCAAAAACATATCTTTCATATCAAAAATTGTTGTCCTTAATCCTTTCGATCTTTTACTATAACTATTGCCGCCAAGATCGTCGTGGCCCGTAGCTCCTGCCGGTGCCGGAGTGTGCTCCCTTTGTTGCTCGGTAGCCCTCTGCTCCTGGACCTGTGAAATAGGGGTTAGTGACCCAGGCCGGGGTTTCCGGCGGGGACATTCTGACGATCAAGTCAGTGACTATCCAGGAGAATAGATCCTTCTGGTCGGGCCCCTCTTGATGGACTTTGCACTAGAAGAGTAAAGAGTGTGTGTGAGGACCAAAACGTTGCGGGGGGAGAATGATAGCGAGGATAAAGGGGTTCCCTGTTCCTCCGCTTCTCCTTGTTTCCCTCGCTTCTCCTTCAATTATGGCAATGGTGGTGGTGGTGGCGCTTTGCCCTCTTGGTGGAGCTTGCGCTTGTGTTCGTGGTTGATTGCTGTTACCTTCCCCTTTTTGGGGATGTCGACTGTTCTTTATAGTTGAAAACTGGCCGTTGGGCACTTGCCTCGGGATCTTCGTTGGGCTGGCAGGCGCGTGCAGTAGGATTCCATGCCGTGGGCGAGACGTCTTTCCTGACTGGTAGTAAGGGAAGCTTTCATTCGTTCTGACATCCCCTTCGGTCATCCCATTCCGGGAAGCTTGGCAGAGCCTCGATCTGGGGGTCACCGCCTTAGGGGTTCGTGCTTTCTGGCTGGCCCATCCTCCTGAAAGTACGGCTGGACAGGTAGTTATGGTGATATGGGGGGCGTCGTTCCGCAGTCCTCGGGTGGCTCATCGGTGTTTCGAGATGGTGGGGCTTGCTCCAATCTGGATGCTCCGAGCTCGTGTGGCCACCTTGATGGAAGAGGGAAGAGTGCGGGACCGGTCCAGAGGGCACGCGCTCGGAGAGGCTTCACATTGGGGTGAGCACTGAGCTCGACCTCGACCACAGGGCACTAACCTTCGAGGGTCTCACTCTGGGGGCAGAGGACGGACCCAGTCCAGAGGGCGCACGCTCGGAGAGGCTCTACATTGGCGGGTGAGCACTAAGCTCGACCTCGACCATAAGGCTCTAACCTCCGAGGGTCTCGCTCTAGAGGGCGGAAGGCAGACCCGGTCCAGAGGGTGCATGCTCGGAGAGGCTCCACATTGGCGGGTGAGCGCTGAGCTCGACCTCGACCACAGGGCTCTAACCTTCGAGGGTCTCACTCTGGAGGGCGGAAGGTGGACCCGGTCTAGAGGGCGTGCGCTCGGAGAGGCTCCACATTGGCGGGTAAGCGCTGAGCTCGACCTCGACCAAAGGGCTCTAACCTCCGAGGGTCTCGGTCTGGAGGGCAAAGGGCGGACCCGATCCAGAGGGTGCACGCTCGGAGAGGCTCCATATTGACAGGTGAGCCCTGAGCTAGACCTCGACCACAGGGCACTAACCTCCGAGGGTCTCGCTCTGGAGGGTGGAAGGTGGCTTCGTTCTAGGCATCCTGAGCTCGTGGGCCCGACCTGATGGAGGACGGATCTCGGCTCGTTGCCTTTAGGGAGCTCAGCTCAGCTCGGCAAAACGGTCCGGGCTGGGCTTTGCCTTGGCGGCCGACATGGCGATCTCCTTTGACGTGGTGCCTGTCAGCCACCCACGTCAGCGGTCTCGCCACATCATTTGCCCCCCACTCCCGAGGCTCGTTAGTGCGCGGCACTCGAGCCGAAGGGAGTAATGGTGGTGCTGACATGGAAAGGCAGAAATTCGGTGCGATGAAGGCCGTGGTTGCTGGCGCTTCGAGGGATGGCCCTGCCAACCAGTGCGGAGGTGCCACGTGGCCATGTCCGAGGAGTGGTTAATGTAGGCGCAGAATTCTGAGCGGTTGGGGTGCCTTTGCAACCGATGAGCAGCAGTGGCGCGGATCCGTTGGTGAGGGGGTCATGACAGCGCGGATTTGATGGACTCTTCTGAAATGAAAGGAAAACATTTTTACTCAAAATTTCTATCCTTTCAAATCCTTCGCACATATTGCAGTACCCAGACCCTTTCTTCTCCACGATTCGCTTCCGTTCCTCTCTTCTCCAGGGAACTAGATTGGCCCTGTTCTTCTTCCTCTATTTCCCTTTGGGGTAGGCTTCTTTTCTGAGTCTAGTCTTCCTTCTTCTTAGGTTATCTTTACAGCATGTCTTGTCCCGATTCTTCCATCCAAGGGATAGTGCTCTCCTCCTCCGACGAGGAGTCAGAGGGGACATAGTTTAGGATTAGCAGTAGACTAGCTCTTCCTGCCCCCCCGAGTCTATTAGGGAGTCGGGGGTGGCTTCTCCTCGTCCCACCTGTCTTCCTTTCCTGCTTGAACCGGCTCCTGAGTCTGTCCAGTCAACAGGTCCGAGCGGGGTCACTTCGACGATTTCCGCCGCGGAGCTTGGGGGCCATCCGGGATGCCTATGGCATCCCATCTTCTGTTCGGCTCATGGTTCCCTGCTCCGGGAGAGGGTCACTTCCAGTGGCCCGGGCCATCATGCCTTTTATGAGGAGACCTTCTGTGGGGGTCTCATATTTCCCTTTCACCCCTTCTTCTGTCTGTTCTGAGCAACTACCGTCTGGTTCCCGCACAGTTGGTGCCGAACGCCATCAGGGTCATCTTCTCCTTCATCGTACTCTGTCATGTCCACGGGTTCGTTGCCCGGTTCTCCTTGTTCAGGGTATTTTTTATCCTGAAGCGCCACCCAACTGAGGATGGGTGGTGGTCCTTGTCCTCCCGCCCGAAGGGCATAAGATTCGAGCTCCCCTCTTCCATCAAAGGATGGAGGAGCAAATTTTTTTTCGCGAACATCGAGGGGGTCGACTGGGCCTGGAACGAGCCAGACCGGTCCCCTAACCGGATCTCCATGGTCGATGCAGCTGATCGGGATGACTACGAGCAACTTCACACCACCCAGATCCCTTCTCTGGAGGTCCTACTGTAGGAGCAGAACCTTTCTGATGCTAGGGTGGATCCATCGACGGGGTGGGTGAGTCCAATTTTTTCCTTCATATGTGTTTTTTCTCTTCTTCACTTTGGGCTAACCCATTTGGCTCCTGTGCGCAGGGATGATCTTCTCGGGGGGCAACCTGTTGCTACTCTCCTAGAAGAGGCCACCCACCAGAGTGGCCGCTGAGTCTCCCACGAGGCGAGCTTGGGTTGAGGGCGTGCCGGTGTCTGCTCCCGCCCCGCCCACCGCCCCTAAGGGGAAGGAGGCCGAGGGACGAACGAGGTCACGGGCCGAACCCCCCGATCTGGAGCCTGAAGCGACCGTCCAAGTTGATGCTGCTGTTGCTGTCGCGTCGCCCCGCTCTCCGGGTCTGAGGATGGTTAAGGCCGAGGGGGGAGAGGCCCGTGTTGGATCTCCTCTCACGACCGGGGCTCCAATCGTGACGGCGCCGGGTCCCCGACCGGTTCCCGGGAGTCCTACCATCGGAGGGATGGGCGCACCTGCTCCCTGAGAGAGTAGGAGGGACGAGGCTAGGCGCCGCCTCCCATTCAGGCTGGGGCCAGAGAGCTCCTTGGCTGACAACCGCGCCCTAGCCGCCCGCATGATGGATTTCTCCATCCAGCCATGCGATCGGGAGGAGATGGATGGGCTGCCGGTTGGAGCTGTGATCAACAACATCCTTCCCCATCTTTACACGGTAAGCAACTTTACTCTCTTTCTTCTTTCTTCCCCTTTTCTTTTCTTTTTCCCTCTTTTTTTTTTAACTTTCCATATGATGCAGATGGGTGTCGAGATCCTTTTCATCAGGAGCTGCTGCCGAAACTGGGAGTGAGCTGAGCAGCAACAGGCGACCGAGATCGCATCATTGAAGGCCGACCTGAAAGGGAGGATCGACTCCGAAGGGGTGCTTGACCGACGGGCCTAGGATCTCGAGAAGCAGCTCGCCGACTCTGAGGGGCGAGCAAAGGAGCTCCAGGAGTGCCTTGTCCACGAGCAGGGGCAGTCGAGGAAAAAGGTCGAGGAGCTTGCGGACACCGAGCAGCGGTTGGGCATGTTCAATGCCTAGGTGGCCGGGCAGAAGGGGATCGCCCAGTCCCTCCAAGCCCGGCTGGCGACGGAGAAGGAAAGGTCGGCCGCAACCCAGAGGGCAGCCGAGGAGGCGGCCAAATCAGCTGTGGATGCTAGGCTCGAGGTGGCCACAGCGAGGAAGGAAGCCAAGGAGGCGGTTGCAAGGTACAGGGCCTCAAAGGAGTTTCTCGCCGAGGTTCATCAGACGGTGTCGGACTCCTTCTTCAAGGGCTTCATGTACCTGCGTCACTTGGTCGAGGGGTTCATCTCGACCAAGGGCCATAGCCGCCTCGAATATCCTGGCACTTCATATCAGGAGGTGGGTGCTAAGGAGGCCATTGCTCCCGAGTCCCCTGCACCAGCCGAGGTCGGGGCCGTGCCATTTGAACTTGGAGCCGTGCAGCCGGAAGTCCTTGCTGATGTAGACTCCCAGCTCAGCGGTCCGGCTAGCAATAGTTGTTTTTACCCCCTCTATACCTTATCCCTTTTTCTGTATTTGGCAGGGCCACCCGGCATGTCGGGGGCCCGCAGGATGCTTGTATTTGATATTCAATCAATAAAGCTTAAGCTTTCTTGCAACCATTTTCTTTGTCTGGTTCTTCTTATCTTTCTCTCTTTCTTTCACTCCCCTTTTTCTTTCTCCTTCCTTTCGATGAGTGGTGAGATCAAAGAGGAGGGCCTCATCTTATTTGGGGTTGAGTTGTTAGACTTCAACGCCGGCAAGCTGGGCGCAAGTTGATGGCACTTGAGAGCTGCTGGGCTCGAAGGTGCTGTTGACTGAGAGCTACATGGCTCGAAGGTCCCTTGGTCGGAGACCTGAGCTCCAATCTTGGGCTGGCATCCTGGAGCTGGGCTCGGGGACATTAGTAACTGAGAGCTACGTGGCTCGAAGGTCCCTTGGCCGGAGATCTGAGCTCCGATCTTGGGCTGGCATCTTGGAGCTGGGCTTGGGGATGTCGATGATTGAGAACTGCATGGCTCGAAGGTCCCTTGGCCGGAGATCTGAGCTCCGGTCTTGGACTGGCATCCTGGAGTTAGGCTCGGGGACGTTGATGACTAGAGCTATGTGGATCGAAGGTTCCTTGGCTGGAGATCTGAGCTCCGATCTTGGGCTGGCATCCTGGAGCTGGGCTCGGGGACGTTGATGACTGAGAGCTGCGTGGCTTGAAGGTTCCTTGGCCGAAGATTTGAGCCCCGGTCTTGGGCTGGCTTCCTGGAGTTGGGCTCGGGATGTCGATGACTGAGAATGTTGATGACTGAGAGCTGTGTGGCTCGAAGGTCCCTTGGCTGGAGATCTAAGCTCCGATCTTGGGCTGGCATCCTGGAGCTGGGCTCGGGGACGTCGATGACTAAGAGCTATGTGGCTCGAAGGTCCCTTGGCCAAAGATCTGAGCCCCGGTCTTGGGCTGGCGTCCTGGAGCTGGGCTCGGGGACGTCGATGACTGAGAGCTGCGTGGCTCAAAGGTCCTTTGGCCAGAGATCTGAGCTCCGGTCTTGGGTTGGCATCCTGGAGCTGGGCTCGGGGACGTCGATGACTGAGAGCCGCGTGGCTCGAAGGTCCCTTGGCCGGAGATCTGAGCTCCAGTCTTGAGCTAGCATCCTGGAGCTGGGCTCGGGGACGTTGATGACTGAGAGCTGCGTGGCTCGAAGGTCCCTTGGCTAGAGATTTGAGCTCCGGTCTTGGGCTGGCATCCTGGAGCTGGGCTCGGGGACATTGATGACCGAGAGCTGCGTGGCTTGTTTCCCTCTCATTCTCTTTCTTTCCTTCCCCACTCCTTTTTGCTTCTTCTTTCTTTTTTTTTTTTTTTTGGAGTGGGGAGATCAGAGAAAAGGGTTCTTGCTATGTTCCCCTCTCGTTCTCTTTCTTTCCTTCCCCTCTTGTCTTTATTCTGAGTGGGGAGATCAGAGAAGAGGGTTCTTGCCGTGTCCCCCTCTGTTCTCTTTCTTTCCTTCCCCTCTCATCTTCTTTTCGAGCAGGGAGATCAGAGAAGAGGGTTACCGGACTTGGTTGCCTTGGAGCTGGGCTCGAGGCCTTCCTAGACGTGGAGCTAGGCTCGGGCCCAGGGGTCGCCTGAGGACTTGGCTCAGGTCTTTGGCACCTTGGAGCTAGGCTCGAGGCATTGATGGGAGCTACTTGGCCCCATGATCCCTTGGCATCCCGGAGCTGGGCTCGGAGGCATTTAAGATTGAGAGCGGCTTGGCTCAAAGTTTTTTTGGCCGGAGATCTGAGCTCCGGTCTTGAGTAGGCATCCTGGAGCTGGGCTCGGTGATGCTTGAGGCTGAGAGCTGCATGGCTCGGGGATTCCTTTAACATCCTGGAGCTGGGCTCGGGGACATTGCTGGAATTTTCCTGCAAGACAAATAGATACTTATGCAAGGAAAAAAAAAACCATTGTCATTATTATTATGGCTGGGAAGCCTTACATTATTGATAGTATTTCTGCAAGTTGCAGGCATTCTAGGTTCTAGGGAACCTGACACCACCGAGATCTTCAAGGTAATAAGCCCCTTGTGAGAGGGCTTCGACTATTTTGTAGGGGCCTTCCCAGTTCGGTGAAAGCTTGCCGCACTCTCTGGGCTGAGATGCCTTTGCCCGTCGCAGCACCAAGTCTTCGGGCTTGAAAGCTTTTGGCCTGACATAGGCGTTGTAGTACCGGGCCACTCATTGCCAGTAGGCCGCCATCCATAAGCGGGCTTTGTCTCTCGCCTTTTCAAGAAGGTCCAGGTTGAGCAGGAGGTGTGTCGAGTTCCGTTCTTCGTCGTACTGCTGCACCCGCAACGTGGGCACGCCGAGTTTGATCGGAACGACCGCTTCGGCACCAAAGACAAGGCTGAAAGGCATCTCGTTGGTTGCCGTTCTAGGCGTCGTGTGGTAGGCCCATAGGACGCTTGGGAGTTCTTCTGCCCTCCTGCCCTTGGCTTGGTCCAGCCTGGTCCCGAGTCCTTGAAGGATGGTCCAGTTAGTCACCTCGGCTTCTCCGTTTGTTTGAGGGTGAGCCACCGAGGTGAACCGGTGTTGGATGCCATACTCAGTGCAGAATCCTTCGAACTCGTGATTGTCGAACTATCGCCCGTTGTCGGTGATGATGCAACGGGGGAGCCTGAAGCGGCAAATGATTGACTTCCGTGATCCGAGCTAGTGGCTCCGCTTCGACCCACTTGGTGAAGTAGTCGATTACCACCAGCAAGAACTTTTGCTACCCTAGTGCTGGGAGAAATGGTCCTAAGATATCCATTCCCCACTGGGCAAAGGGCCAAGGGACTGAGAGTTGGGAGATCGGCGCCGCCGGCTGATGCTGTATGTTGGCGTGGTGCTGGTATTTGTCGCACCTTTTAACGAAGTCGGCGGTGTCCTCCCTCATATCTCCCAAAAGTATCCCTGGCGGAGGGCTTTGTAAGCCAGTGTCCTCCCTCCCACGTGGTTCCCATAGAGGCCTTCATGTATCTCTTGGAGCACGAAGGTTGCCTCGGTGAGCCTGAGGCATCTCAGGAGTGGGTAAGAGTAAGATCGACGGTAAAGCTGGCCATCCATCAGAACAAATCGGGAGGCTTTTTTCTTAATGAGGGTAGCTTCTACGTGATCTTCGGGCAAAGTGCCATAAGTGATGTACCAGACGTACTTGTCCATCCAGCTCGACTCGGGGGTGACTTGGTGTACCTCTACCAAGCTCTCATAGCTGGGGCTTTCGAGGTACTTGATGTAGGCGCGTCCCAGCGACGAGTCTGGCAAGGTCGCAAGCTTGGACAGCGCATCCGCGCGTGCATTTTCCCCTCGGAGGATGTGGAAGATGCTGAAGCGTCAGAGGCCTGCCATGCTTGCGCGGACCTGCTCCAGGTACTTCATCATCTAGGCATCCCTCGCTTCATATTCTCCGGAGACTTGTCCGGCAACCAGTTGGGAGTCGATGAAGACTTTCAAGTCCCGCAGAGACTCTCAGGCCCATGAGGAGTGCCTCGTACTTCGCCTGGTTATTAGTTGTGGCGAACTTGAAGCGGAGGGCGCATTCCGCCACAACCCCATCGCTATTGGTTAGGATGAGGCCTGCTCCGCTCCCACCGGAATTGGATGCTCCATCTATGTGGAGGATCCAAGGCTCTTCTCCTGGCCCAGGCTCTGTTGTTGTCTGCTCTGGCTCCTCGATGAACCCGGTGCACTCGACCATGAAGTCGGCTAGGACTTGGGCCTTTTGTGAAGACCTCGGTCGGTACGCTATATCGAATTCGTTAAGCAGCAGGGACCACTTAGCCAACCTCCCGGATGTCTCGGGTCGGGTGAGGATGGTCCTCAGCGGCTGGTCCATCATGACCACTATTGGGTGTGCTTGGAAATAGGGCCTGAGGTGCTTAGCAGACATTATTAGTGTAAAAATGAGTTTCTCGGAGCGAGTATACCTGATCTCCGCATCACGAAGGATTTTGCTGGTGTAGTACACCGGCTTCTGAGATTTGTCCTTATCTATGAGGACGAGGACCGACTGACAGCTCCCGGTGTAACTGCCAGGAACAGCAAGAGCTCTTCTCCCTCCTCCAGCCTGAAGAGAAACGGGGGGGAGGCGAGGAAGTTCTTCAGCTCCTCGAAGGTTGTCTTGCACTCCTCGGTCCAGGCAAAGTCATGCATCTTGCGCAGCGCCTTGAAAAATGGCAGGCGACGATCAGTCGACCTCGAGATGAATCTGCTGAGGGCGGCAACATGTCCCGTCAAGCACTGGACCTGCTTCTTGGAGGTCGGGTGTTCCATGTCGATGATGGCTTGAACCTTTTTCGGGTTTGCTTCGATGCTCCTCTGGGTGACCATGAAGTCAAGAAATTTTTCTGCAGCCACCCCAAAGGCGCACTTCGTTGGATTCAGCTTCATTTGATATTGCTGCAGTTTGCGGAAGGACTCGGCGAGGTCAGCTACATGGCTCGAGCCCGGCCTGCTCATAACGAGCATGTCATCCACATACACCTGCATGTTGCGGCCGATTTGGTCCTTGAAGACCTTGCTGACCAGGCGTTGATAGGTGGCCCCTATGTTCTTCAGACCAAAAGGCATCATCTTGTAACAGTATGTTCCTGGGTCAATGACGAAGGCGATGTGCTCCTCATCTTCTGGATGCACGCGGATTTGGTTGTACCCGGAGAATGCATCCATGAAGGAGAGCAGCTGGTGGCCAGAGGTGGCATCCACCAGCTAGTCGATCTTCGGGAGAGGGAAGCTATCCTTCGGGCAAGCTTTGTTGAGGTCGGTGTAGTCGACATAGATCCTCCACTTGCCATTGTTCTTCCTGACCATCACTACATTCGTCAGCCAGCTCGGATATTGGACCTCTCGAACGAAATTGGCAGCTAGGAGTTTATCAACTTCCTCCTTGATAGCTGCCTGCCTCTCCGAGAAGAAACTTCTCTTCTTTTGCCAAACTGGTTTGTGCTTTGGATCAACACTCAGTTTGTGGGTAATGATGTCAGGAGGGATACCTGGCATGTCCGCCGCCATCCAGGTGAACATATCTGCATTCGCCCGTAGGAATTCCAGCAGTTGGGGCCTCTCCTCCTCGGGTAGCTGGGCTTTGATATGTACCATCTTCGTGGGGTCATCCTCGAGCGGGTAGAAGAGTAGGCACTCGACCGGGCCTCCCCTAGGGTCCTGGGCCCTTTGGTCGAGGTCATCCACGCTGGGGTCGTCCTGATGGACCTTGGCCCCAGGGAGGGTTTGGAAATAATGCTGCACCGGCTGGGGTGCTCCCCTCATTTTTTCGACACCGTAGGGGGTTCGGAACTGCACAAGTAGCCTCTTGGTGGAGACTACGACGTCGAGCAAATTGAGCCCGGGTCGACCCAATATCACGTTGTAGGTAGAAGGAAGCCTCACTACCGTGAAAGTCATCATGATGGTGCTCTGCCAAGGTGGGGTTCCGGTAGTGACCGGGAGAGTGATTTCTCCTTCTATCCTTACGAAATCGCCCGTGAAACCAACAAGGGGTGTGTGCATGGGCTTAAGCTGATCGGAGGAGAGATTCATCCTAGAGAAGGCATCATAAAAAATTACATCTGTGAAACTTCCACTATCAACCATGACATGCTTTACAGGATGCTTCGCGATCATCATCTCGACGACCACGTCATCATTATTTACATTTTTTTTCCCATCTTCTCCTTCCCTCATAAAGGAGAGTACATTCTCAGAGTCCCCAGCCCCCCAGGTCCTCTTGGATACATGCGCAGCTCCCCAGGAGATCATGCCTACCGGCTTCTCGGTGGGGCAGTTGTCGAAGGTTGGAGCTGGCAAAAGAGCGACGAGCGCCTGGGACTCCACTTGAGGTCTGCCCCCCACGAACCTTTTGAGGTAGCCTCTCTTGATCAGTTCCTCAATCTCCCACTTGAGGTTGCGGCATTCCTCGGTGTCGTGGCCATGGTCGTGGTGAAAGCGACAGTACTTCGTTTTGTCACGGTTGGCGAAGGGCTTCAACGGAGGCGGGCATCTCAGGTAGTCCTCGCCTTCGATCTCCATAAGGATCTTTGTCCTCGGGGCAAGGAGAGGATTGTAACCTCCCTCGAGAACGGGGGCCTCTCTCAGTCTCGATCGGTCCCTCATAGAGCTCGGAGCCTGGGGTGCTGGCTTCCGGGTTCCGGACGCTTCGGTGGGGGTTGACTTCTTTAAGGGTCCTCCATCAAGCTTCCGCCTCGTACGGTCCGCCTCCCCGGCACGGATGTACTTTTGGGCCCGGAGTAGGAGCTCGGAGTAGGTCTTGGGGGGCTTCTTATCCAGCGAATAGGTCAGGCGAGAGGTCCTGAGCCCTCGCTTCAGTGCCAGCATGGCGACTAGCTCTTCAAGATTGTAGATCTCCAATGCGGCGGCCTTGAAGCGGGCCACGTAGTCCCGCAGGGGCTTGCGGTCCTGCTGCCGGATAGAGAAGAGGTTGTCTGCCTCTCGTGGCAACTTCCTACAAGCATCGAAGTGAGCCACAAACTTTTGCCCTAGCTGGGCGAAGGAATTGATACTCTCCGGCTCCAAGCGGGTGAACCACACCCGAGCTGCTTTCCGGAGAGTAGCAGGAAAAGTGATGTAGAGAAGAGCGTCGGTGGCCCCCTGGACCCTCAAGAGGGTCCGGTAACTTTCCAGGTGGTCCAGGGGGTCGGTGGTCCCATCATATGGATCCACCTGCGACATCCAGAACCGGTGCGGAATCAGCTCCGCTTGGATTTCTTGGGAGAATGGGGGATGGGCGTCGTAGCCCGCTGGTGCACCGGCGGAGCCCTGCATACTGGCAAACCGTCTGGCAAACTCTGCCAACTTGCGTTCATGTTCCTCCAGGTGCCTTTCCACCGCGTGCCTGACGGCTTCATCAGTGGACCCCTCCGCCGAAGGAGACAGAGAATGTGACATGGATGCATGGCATCCGTGATGGGGGGTCTTGCTTTTCTTGCCTCTATGGGGTCTAGGTGCCTCCCGCCCGAGGTTTGGTGAGCGGCTCTCCTTGTCGGCACAGCCGGCACGTTGCCTCTTCGCCGGAGCTTGATGGTTGCCCCAGTTGTCGGTGGTGGCTCGTGGCTACGATGGCCTTCCTTGGAAGGAGCGCAGGCTATCACGGAGAGCCACGACATGGGCTGCTGGAGTCCCTGGCTGCTAGTGGGTAGCCACGGATTGGTGCTGGTGCTGAAGCTGGCGCACTGCCGTAGCAAGGACTTGCATTTGCTGGGCGAGTGCAGCCAGCTGGGCTTCTTGCGAAGGTGGCTGAACCGGCATGGGTGGCTCTGCTTCCTGGCGGTGTGGGTTCCCCCAAGAAGGGGAATCCTCCACGCGACTGGTGGAGGCCTCCCTTGCCCTGGTTGTCACCATCCTTCTGCCTGGCTTGCTTGCAAAGAGATGAAGGGCTTAATCCTTCGCTCGGTCGCCACCCTTCCTGGCATGCCAATCTGTTGCCGCCAAGATCGTCGTGGCCCGTAGCTCCTACCGGTGCTGGAGTGCGCTCCCTTCGCTGCCCGGCGGCCCTCTGCTCCTGGACCTACGAAACTGGAGTTAGTGACCTGGGCCGGGGTTTCCGACAAGGGCACTACGATGGTCAAGTCAGTGATGATTCAGGAGAACAGATCCTCCTGGTCGAGCCCCTCTTAATGGACTCCGTACTAGGAGGAGTAAAGAGTGTGTGTGAGGACGGAAATGTTGCAGGGGAAGAATGATAGCGGGGACAGAGGGGTTCCCTGTTCCTCCACTTCTCCTTGTTTCCCTTGCTTCCCCTTCAATTGTGGCATTGGTGGTGGTGGTGGCGCTTCGCCCTCTTGGTGGAGCTTGCACTTGTGTTCGTGGTTGATTGCTGTTACCTTCCCCCTTTTTGGGGGTATCGACTGTTCTTTATAGTTGAAAACTGGTCGTTGGGCACTTGCCTCGGGATCTTTGCTGGGCTGGCAGGCGCGTGCGGCAGGATTCCATGCTGTGGGCGAGACGTCTTTCCTGACAGGTGGTAGGGGAAGCTTCCATTCGTTCTGACATCCCCTTCGGTTGCCCCATTCCAGGAAGCTTGGCAGAGCCTTGATCCGGGGGTCGCCGCCCTAGGGGTTCGTGCTTTCTGGCTGGCCTATCCTCCTGGAAGTACGGCTGGACAGGTAGTTATGGCGGTATGGGGGGCGCCGTTCTGCAGTCCTCGGGCGGCTCGCCGGTGTTCCGAGATGGCAGGGCTTGCTCCGGTCTGGATGCTCCGAGCTCGTATGGCCACCTCGATGGAAGAGGGAAGAGTATGGGCCCGGTCCAAAGGGCGCGTGCTCGGAGAGGCTCCATATGGCGGGTGAGTGCTGAGCTCGACCTCGATCACAGGGCACTAACCTCTGAGGGTCTCTCTCTGGGGGGCAGAGGACGGACCCGGTCAAGAGGGCACGCGCTCGGAGAGGCTCCATATTGGCGGGTGAGCGCTGAGCTCGACCTCGACCACAGGACTCTAACCTCCGAGGGTCTCGCTCTGGAGGGCGGAAGGCAGACCCGGTCCAGAGGGCGCGCGCTCAGAGAGGCTCCACATTGGCGGGTGAGCGCTGAGCTCGACCTCGACCACAGGGCTATAACCTCCGAGGGTCTTGCTATGGAGGGCAGAGGGCGGACCCAATCCAGAGGGCGCATGCTCGGAGATGCTCCACATTGGCGGGTGAGCGCAGAGCTCGACCTCGACCACAAGGCACTAACCTCCGAGGGTCTCACTCTGGAGGGCGGAAGGCGGCTCTGGCCTAGGCGTCCCGAGCTCGGGGGCCCGACCTGGCGGAGGACGGAGCTCGACTCGTTGCCTTGAGGGAGCTTAGCTCAGCTCGGCAAAACGGTCTGGGCTGGGCATTGCCTTGGCGGTCGATGTGGCGGTCTCCTTTAACATGGCACCTGTCAGCCACCCACGTCAGCGGTCTCGCCACATCAATAACATTTCCTAAAACATGACTTATTCAACTTATTAGTTACATTATATATTTAAATATTTTATTATTTATCAAAATCAATCCTTGGGGCTAACAAGAACTCAGCATTAGTAGTCTCTGAAGGAGTTGGTGGCAGAGAATGGAGTGACAGAGGATCGCGAGGTGGGCAATCCAAGTTTAAGTCAAGGAACACAAGTAAAATTAAGTACTATCGATACAATGAGTTGGGGCATCGTGTTAGAGATTGAAGGCTATTATGGTGGTAATCTATCGTAGTGATATTGAAGACAATTATCTTATGGTGTCCAAGGAGATAACTTTTTCTTTCCAATAATGGATTTTAGATTCTACTACGGCGGTGGTCATATATGTTGTAGAGAAAAACTATTCAACTCTCTAGAGAGTAGAAAGGGTATTGTTTACCTACCAGATGGATTGAGCTATATGATCAAGGATGAATAGACAATTAGCTTAAAGTTTCATGATAGAATATCGAGAAAACTAGACGAGGTCCAGTACATCCTAGCTTTAGCAAGAATCTAATCTCACCGATTAAATTAGATTCAAACGACTATACATAAAGAGTTGTTGATGGAATCCTAAAGGTTATCCCTGCTAATATGATCATTATGAGGGAAATAAGCATAGAGGATACTAATTCCTGACATAGAGTTTAGTATAAGGTAAAGTCCCAGATGTGAGATGGAGTTCTAAATATAGGTGGATCGGGCATGAGATGAAATATTCAGGAGCATGACAGGCGACATTTTACAATAAAGTTTCTATTACCGCAAAAAGCTATCTTGAGTAGGTTTTAGGTCAAGGTGAACACAGCACAAGATAGAGATAGGATCCAGTGGCTTGGCTCGACTCCTATATTTGCCCATCCATGAGTAGCAAGCATTTGCCCCATGGCATGGGGATAATATCCAGATCTCTTAAAAGTAATGTAGAGGTCGAACATAGAGTCGAGGTGGAGGTTGTTGGTTTTGGCACCTCAATTCAGCTTAGAAGAAAGAAGCCCATGATCTCTGCAATAGATCCAGGCCCAGGCCCATGCATGCGGATGCACGAGAAATGCCTAGGTAGGCACATTGCCTAGATCCACGTGCATATCCTAGAAATGAGCATGACCTAGGCAGGTAGCGACTATGCGCATGCATGACCTGGTGACCGTGGTGCATCGAGCTGTCCATGCACGGCCATTTCATGTGGTCAATGGGGTGTTTTCGAGGCATTTCTTGCAATCCATGCAACTGGGCATGGATTGGGCTGGCAAGGGGCAACGTGACGGCTTACGATTGGTGAGCACAGGCCTAGTTCATTGGTTGGTTCATAGCGGGGAGGCTTTTGGTGGTCCATGGTGATCCAAGCACAGTTTCAGGTGATTTAGGACTCCGATTTTGATGCAGTTTATGCCGTTGGATTCCTGTCGAATTGCTCTTCGAACATTGTTTATAAAAAGAGAGATAGAGGCTAGAGAAGTGTGTAGTAGTGGTAAAAAAGGTCTTGAAAGACTAGAGAGGCAGCCACAAGCTTTTCTAAAAGAGGTTTGAGAGCTTAGAGGAAATTTTTGAAATTTTTTATTAAGTTTTATTGTACATGGTTAGGGTGTAAGATCTCCTTTATAATTTTTTTCATAATGAAACCTTGTCCTATTGATTATGTTTTTTATTTTATTTTCTCTTGCAGCATCAATAATGATATCATGATCTTGGACACAGATATTCATATTCTATACGAGGGATATCCCAATAAATGGTATCAGTACAAGTATACCATAATAATTATAAATAAAATGTAAAAAAAATATAGAAATTCTAGGAAAGAGGATGACTACAAAATTAGAGAAGAAAATTATAGGAACATCCTTGCAATTTAGAACCTATCCTAAAAACACCTCCTCGATTTGATAAAGTTTGAAATAGATCCTTTAACTTTCTAAACGGATGCTTCAGCTATCCAATTAGTGGACGGCTTTAATCTATTGTTATACATGGTTAGAACATTCTCACCCTCTTCCGGGTGTAGATGAATGAAAAGGTTTGGAGCACTTTGAAAGTTTTTGTAAGGCCACATACCAAGAATGCTTTGAAATCTATGCAAATAGATGGAGGAAAGAGTTTGGAGTGCTTGGAGAGAAACCTGCAGATGGTTTATGAAGTTTGAGACCCAATCTCAAGTTCGAAGCCCGAAGAAGAGCCCATGTTAGGCCTAGAATGTAGGCCCAAAAGCCAAGCTAGGCCCAACCCAGGCCTTAAAAATGCTCTACGAACAAAGCTTGCCTGAAGCCCAGCCCATGAGTAGGTCTAGTCTACTGCCTAGATGCTAGTCGTCCTAGCCACTCTTGGCTCCACATGGTTGCAGTAAGCCCAGCCTCTCATCCTCCCCAGCATCTGATTTATGGTGTTGGAATGCTATCGAGGCTGTAGAGAGTAACAATGTGACAGTAATTAGAGAGAGGAATAAGAAGACCATCTTAGCTACTTCAAGGGAGACAACCTTCGTATCCCAAGAACAGCTTAATACTTTGTTATGTAACTTTGTGTTTTTTCTTCCTAAGCAATCAGTTTCTTCGAAAGACTTCAACGGTCATGTAACTACCTACCTATCCACGGGATCCCATCTTGAACCCATGATCTATTGGTAGTGAGGCGAAGCCTCTAAAAATCGGTATCTTAGTAGTACCAGGTTGACGTACTCATCTCTTGGTGAGGAAAGGCTGCGAAAATCTAAGTACCTTGAATCAAACATTACTTGACAGGATTGAGGATTGTAGGGGTAGCTATACTGGGTTTAACGTACTCTTATCCCTTTTTTGAATAAAAAAGAGAGAGAGAGAAACTACTTCCCAACCTAAATTGTTGGGATTAGGATCGGGCGGTGTTCGGTGACTTAAATAAATTATTGCAACCGATTTTTCGGTTGCTACGACTAAAAAAAATCAATATATATTTTAAAATTAAATTCGTAACCAGTAATTTTTTAAGAAATTTAAAATATATAAAAAATAAAATAAAAAATCGGTTGCAAAAAAATAAAATTCTAAAAAAATAAAAATCGGTTGCAAAAAAATTAATTTCTGAAAAATAAAAAAAATCGATTGCAAAATCGGTTCCAAAAAAATTAATTTCTGAAAAATAAAAAAAAATCAGTTGCAAAATTGGTTGCAAAAAAAAAAATTTTGAAAAAAAAAACGGTTGCAAAAAAATAAATTTCTGAAAAAAAAAAATCGGTTACAAAATCGATTGCAAAAAAAAATAATTTCTGAAAAAAAAATTTGATTACAAATCAGTTGCAAAAAAAACTAATTTTTGAAAAAAAAATAAAAAAATCGGTTACAAAATCGGTTGCAAAAAAATAAATATCTGAAAAATAAAAAAAATCGGTTGCAAAAAAATTAAAAAATTTTTAAAAAAAAAAAAAATCGGTTGCAAAATCGGTTGCAAAAAAATAAATTTCTAAAAAAAAATAAAAAATTGGTTGCAAAATCGGTTGCAAAAAAATTAATTTCTGAAAAAAAATAAAAAATTGGTTGCAAAATCAATTGCCAAAAAATAAATTTCTGAAAAAAATAAAAAATCGGTTACAAAACCGGTTACAAAAAAAATTAATTTTTGAAAAAAAATAAAAAATCGGTTGCAAAATCGGTTGCAAAAAAAAAATTTTTGAAAAAAAAAATTGGTTACAAAATCGGTTGCAAAAAAATTAATTTCTGAAAAAAAGTAAAAAATCGGTTACAAAAAAATAAATTTCTGAAAAAAATAAAAAATCAATTACAAAATCGGTTGCAAAAAAAATAATTTCTGAAAAAAAATAATAAATCGGTTGCAAAACGGTTGCAAAAAAAAAATTTCTGAAAGAAAATAAAAAATCGGTTACAAAACTCAAAATATTAAAATTAATTTCAAATTAAATTTTGCAACCGAAAATTCGGTTGCAAAATTTTAAAAAAATATTTTAAATAAAATTTTTAATTATTTTTTTGCAACCGATATTTTGATTGCAAAACTTTAAAAAATATTTTTCAAAAAAAAATTATTTATTAATTTTTTGTAACCGATATTTCGATTGCAAATTTTTATTTATAATTATTTTTAATTTTTCATAATTTTACAACCGAAAAATCGGTTTCAAAATTTTTTAAAAATCTTTTTAAAAAAATTTAAATCAATTTCTATTTCAGTTGCTAATTTATTAAAAAAATTAATCAGTTGCAGAATCAATTACAAAATCGATCATAAATATAATAAAAAAAATTTGATTGCAAAATCGAACGTTAAAATTGGATTTTCTTGTAATGTACAAATATAACAATACAAAACTCCAACATAACGATCAGAAAATAACAAACATAAAAGGCTACGTAATAAACTAACTACTTAGGATGATATGAGCAGGACCTTTTCGGTTTTTCGTTGGTGAATTTACCATCGAAGGAATGGGGATGATATCGAGAAGGTTATAGAAAATTTTGGACCTGTCATGTTTGATGCAATGGTGGCTAACACCATTTCTCCTGAGGGTTTTTCAGATTTATTTGGGCTGATGACACTGGTGGGCTACGTGGAAGCCAGTGTGTATCAAATTACATAAATGAAATTATAATTGAGGACCCTCTAACCCCTATCAAAAAAGAAAGGAAGGAAAATAAGCATGAACAAAAAAAATAGCTTCCTTTCTTGATGGAGTTATTGTGATGAATTTGCTCCGTTATAAATGTATTATAACAAATCTTATAAAACTAAAAATACTGCTTAAATATGTTATTCAATTCTTTTTTTTAAAAAAAAACTTGGATTTTTTTCTCAAAAATTCAATCAGCTATCTTAATATTTACACTATTCGGAACCAAAACTTTTTAGAATATACGGATTCTATCGCAACCAAATGTTGCTGCATTGCTAAGGGTTTGAGAATAATTGTGTGGGGATGAAATATAGGTTTTCCTACTGTACCAGAGATGTTTTCCTCCTGTAGAAATACAAGGATTGAAATTCTAGATATTGCTCAAAGGAACAATGCACCATTTGCAAGTATGCTCTTATTCTGGTAAACTTCTCCTCTTCATACTACCTCTCCTATTTTGATATTGCTCAAGATGGTATTTGGAGGGCAAAAAATTATTCTTGGAATAGGAATAGGTATTCCCCAATAATAGTTTATTCTCGTTGGTGGTGTTTGGATGTTAAAAAGTTAACCCTGGAATAGGAATAGTAATTCCTGGGAATTAGTTGGTATTCTCGTTTTCTGTTTAGTTGGAAGTATGTGTAGGCCCACGTAGGCAACCCAAGAGGGCGGGTGAATTGGGTTTTATAAAACTTTTGTACTATTTAAAAGATGAACTAAAGCAAGTATATGCTAATGCAATTTAAGTGCTTGTGTATTTCAAATAAATGCAGCGAAAATAATGAAATTAAAGCATAAGGAGAACAATCACACAAACACAAAGATTTATAGTGGTTCGGTGCCAACCAAGCACCTACATCCACTCCCCAAGAATCCCTTAGAAATTCCACTAAGTTTGGTTTTATAATATAGGCTCACCAACAACCTTTACAACTTGTTTTGTCTTCGGGCTCACAAGTCAAACCCTAGTTGGTTTCAAGGCTCACCAACAACCACCCTTGGTTTTACGGGATAACCAAGAATCTAAACAACTTGTTTTGGCTTCGGGCTCACAAGTAAAACCCTATTTGGTTTCAAGGCTTACCAACAACCACTTTGGTTTTCCAAGGCTCACCAAAAACCTCTTTGATTTTCCAAGGCTCACCAAAAACCTTAAGTAAAACAATATAAGAGCAAGTATAAATGAATACAATAAAAGCTTTCTAAAATAAAGCAAATATCTCTTTGAAGCCCGTTGAGAGTTGATGAGGATCCTGTCTTCAATTTGATGAAGTCTTTGATTGATGCTTGAGGATGTGAACTTTGGATGCTTTCTTTGAAACTCGGAAGCTTGAAGGCTTGAACCACTCAACTCTTGAATCCTTGAAGAATATTCAAAAATCTCACCAAAGGATTACTTCTCCAATTGATTTTTGATGTTTATATAGCCTCCCAACATTTAAATGACCGTTTATAGCCGTTAGGAAGAAAATATGACCGTTTGGAAGCAAGTTGGAGAAGTTCTGCAGCCCAGAAAACTAGCCGTTACTGTTCAAGTGTCGACACTTCACCTTCAGGTGTCGACACTTCAGTTTCCAGGTGTCGACACTTCAGCTCCAGGTGTCGACACTTCAGCTCCAGGTGTCGACACTTCACTGAAAGAGCTTTCTGAAATTTTATGTTTGTCTCAGGCCTTGAGTTGATACTTCACTCTTCAAGTGTCGACACTTGATCCTCAGGTGTCGACACTTCATTTCCAAGTGTCGACACTTGATCCTCAGGTGTCGACACTTCATTTCCAAGTGTCGACACTTGCCTGTGCCATTGCTGAAACATCTTCAAATTGAAATTTTAATCTCTTCAAGTTCTTCCATATTAATTCCAAAGTCCATATACTTGATTTTTCATTAACTTAAGAACTTTTTCAACTGAAATACAAGCATTTCTTCATTCAACATGGTTAAGTACTAAGATCTGAGAAATACACTTAAAACACAATTAGTACTCATATATACTTAAACATTTTGTCAATCATCAAAATCAAGACCAGAGTCAACAATCTCCCCCTTTTTGATGATGACAAAACCTTTAAGTATATGAATAGGGTAAGCTTAAAAAATATTAACAATAAGATAGACATGTAAGCTCAAAACAATAAGCACCAAGCTCCCCCTCAAAATATGATCCAAAAAATCTTCAAAAATATTTTTTAAAATATGCAAAAAAATTTAAATTTTCAAAATTTCTTCTTCTTACTAATTCTTTCGTTTAGATAAAAATATTTTACATTCTTCTCCCCCTTTTGTACTTTCTTTCATTTCTCAAATGATTTTTCATGTTTATCCAATCTTCCCCTTTTCATACTTAACAATTTTCTCCCCCTTTTTGACATCATGAAAAAGGGTGAAAGGCAATACAAAGTGGGAATGAAGTTGGAAAGAATAGCAAGTAGGTCATCAAAATCAATGCATGAAATCAAATATGTATGATATCAATTGAATATGATATAAATTGAACAAGATACCAAAGAATGTAAGCACATGCAAGAAATGATTTGATGTATATTATCCATTCGCCTTACTTGTTCATGGGATAAGGTCACAGCGGCACCCCTACACGTCATAAGAGAGCCCGTTGAATGGGAAGAGAGGGTCTTTAAGCCCTACTTATCTCCTATGACCGGACGGCCATGGTGACTAACCCAATCCGAAGCGGTTACTAGGAATTCTTTTAAAATAATTTTGATACAAATAGAATATGATACCACTTGAATGTAACTCCCCTCAAAGAATTAGATTTGAAAACAAGAAAGAGTATCAGAGCAATATAAGCAAAGCATGATATCAACAAGATATTCAAAACATCAAATATGATAACAAATCTTTGGATGCTCCCCCTGAATGTTATTCTTCCTTTAAAAATATGCATTTATTTCAGGAATAAAACATGAAAGCTTATGCATCAAGATTTGAATTTTTTCAAGATATTTATGATTTTCAAAATACAAAGCATTTATATCGCATAAAAACTTTTAGCATGATTTCAAATTTATTTTAAGATGATTTGATATCCATATAAATGCTAGAAGTAATATGATATAAAGTCTAGCTATTAGAGCAAGGGTTTGTCAATAAGCATACATTCTTCTTAAAAGTAAACCTTAACTACTAGTTCTATACTTGATCCAAATCATTTCTAGATTATGCATAGATACCAAAAATAAAAATATATAAATCATAGCATTTCACTTGAAATGATTTAGAAACTATATTAATCAAAATCAAGTGAAGATCTAATAATCACAAGTTTGACCATGAGAGCTTGAAATCCATCAACATCAAAATGGTCATGATCACAACAAATAATTATTAGTCTAAGTTTGATTCTAATCAATCAATTAAAACATTTTTCAAATCAATATGCATTTTAAAATTATTTTTCCTGAAATACATTAATCAAAATCAAGTGAAGGTCTTACAATCATAAATTTAATCATGATAGCATGAAATTCTTCAACACCAAAAAGTTCATGATCATAGCCAATGATGATAAGTCCAAACTTGATTCTAATTAACTATTTAAAATAATTTTTCAAAGTAATTGATGCAATAAAAATTAATCTACATTTTTAATTATGGAAGGAGATGTTTAGAATTTACCAATATACATAATCCTTCCTTTTACCATTTAGTCCAAAATGTAGCTTGTCCACTTCTTTAAATTGTCTTGTACAACCTCTTTTCAAGAGCTTCCTTTCTTCATGTTGGGTTGCAAGACATTCCTGCAAAACAAATTAAGTGGATATTTTTGGTACCCAAACTTTCTTGGGTCCTTTATGATTAGTAATTATGGTTCTTTTTGGAACCCAAACTTTTCTTAATCTAGAAGGATAAGCATTGAAACCACATTTATAAAAAAAATTGAAAGAAGCAGGAATATTGAAGTTCTTCAAAAGTTTTTGCTTCTTTTCCTCAATCAAAATATTTTTCTCATTAAAAACTTTATCGCATAAATCTTTTAAAATAACATTTTTTTTTTCTAAAAATTTTTTTTCTTTAGAAAAATTATTCTTTTCATTTTTCAAAATATCAATCTTGGCATTTAAATTATCATTTTTATTTGCAAGATTGGTGTTGTCAAGAGAAAATGAATCTACATGCCTATTTAATTTCTTGTGCTCAATTTTTAGCAATCTATATTCATGCACAAGATCATTAGATGCATCATGTGATTCTTTAAAGGTAAAATCATAATTATTTTTAGCACATACCTTTTTCTCATTTGCCATGAAACAAAGATGGGCAACTTCATCATTCGTACTTGAATCTTCGCTATCACTCCAAGTTGCCATCATTGCCTTGAATTTCTTTTTGGCCTTGAGAGCTATTATTTTCTTTTCTATATCAGCTTCCACTATCCTTTGCCATAAGTTCAACTCATAGGTCATGAGTGAACCGATAAGCTCCTCCAAAGGTAAGGTTTCTACATCTTTAGCTTCTTGGATCGCCGTCACCTTTGGATCCCATGATTTTGGCAAAGATCTAAGAATTTTGTTCACCAAATCAACATTAGTATAGATTTTGCCAAGACTTTTTAATTCATTAATAATAGTCATAAATCTTGAAAACATATCAGATATAGATTCATAATGCATCATTTCAAAAATTTCAAAAGAATGTATAAGCAAATTAATTTTAGTGTTCTTCACTTGAAGAGTACCCTCATGAGTAACTTCAAGTGTGTCCCATATTTCCTTCGCTGATGTGCATGTAGAAATTCTATTAAATTCATTTAAGTCCAATGCACAATAAAGCAAGTTCATTGCTTTAGCATTGATTTCCTCTTCGAGCTTTGGAATGGAAATGCCATTAACCAAAATGGAAGGAATATGAGGACCACTAACAATAATTTTCCAAAGAAGATAACTAATAGATTGAATATAGATGCGCATGCAAGTTTTCCAAAATGTGTAATTTATGCCATTGAAAAATGGTGGTCTAATACTAATACCTACAAGGGTTACCATGAACTTTAGCTCAAAATTGTTAGATTTTCAAACAGAGCACCTGCTCTGATACCAACTGTAGGCCCACGTAGGCAACCCAAGAGGGGGGGGTGAATTGGGTTTTATAAAACTTTTGTACTATTTAAAAGATGAACTAAAGCAAGTATATGCTAATGCAATTTAAGTGCTTGTGTATTTCAAATAAATGCAGCGAAAATAATGAAATTAAAGCATAAGGAGAACAATCACACAAACACAAAGATTTATAGTGGTTCGGTGCCAACCAAGCACCTGCATCCACTCCCCAAGAATTTCTTGGAAATTCCACTAAGTTTGGTTTTATAACTTAGGCTCACCAACAACCTTTACAACTTGTTTTGTCTTCGGGCTCACAAGTCAAACCCTAGTTGGTTTCAAGGCTCACCAACAACCACCCTTGGTTTTACGGGATAACCAAGAACCTAAACAACTTGTTTTGGCTTCGTGCTCACAAGTAAAACCATAGTTGGTTTCAAGGCTTTCCAACAACCACTTTGATTTTCCAAGGCTCACCAAAAACCTTTTTGGTTTTCCAAGGCTCACCAAAAATCTTAAGTAAAACAATGTAAGAGCAAGTATAAATGAATACAATAAAAGCTTTCTAAAATAAAGCAAATATCTCTTTGAAGCCCGTTGAGAGTTGATGAAGATCTTGTCTTCAATTTGATGAAGCCTTTGATTGATACTTGAGGATGTGAACTTTGGATGCTTTCTTTGAAACTTGGAAGCTTGAAGGCTTGAACCACTCAACTCTTGAATCCTTGAAGAATATTTAAAAATCTCACCAAAGGATTACTTCTCCAATTGATTTTTGATGTTTATATAGCCTCCCAACACTTAAATGACCGTTTATAGCCGTTAGGGAGGAAAATATGACCGTTTGGAAGTAAGTTGGAGAAGTTCTGCAGCCTAGAAAACTAGCCGTTACTGTTCAAGTGTCGACACTTCACCTTCAGGTGTCGACACTTCAGTTTCAAGTGTCGACACTTCAGTTTCCAAGTGTCGACACTTCAGCTCCAGGTGTCGACACTTCACTGAAAGAGCTTTCTAAAATTTTCTGTTTGTCTCAGGCCTTGAGTCGACACTTCACTCTTCAAGTGTCGACACTTGATCCTCAGGTGTCGACACTTCATTTCCAAGTGTCGACACTTGCCTGTGCCATTGCTGAAACATCTTCAAATTGAAATTTTAACCTCTTCAAGTTCTTCCATATTAATTCCAAAGTCCATATACTTGATTTTTCATTAACTTAAGAACTTTTTCAACTGAAATACAAGCATTTCTTCATTCAACATGGTTGAGTACTAAGATCTGAGAAATACACTTAAAACATAATTAGTACTCATATATACTTAAACATTTTGTCAATCATCAAAATCAATACCAGAGTCAACAGTATGGAATAAGGTGGTTATTCCAATGCAATTAATGCAGTCTTATTCCTATTTGTGTTTTGTTGACATGAGAATAAGGCTTTATTCTTGGAGGATAGTGGATGAATTTTATTAAAATGATAAAATTACCCTTGAAGATTATATTGTAGAAAATGTTAATTATTTTTTTAGTAAATTATATTTAAGTTGGCAAATTTTCATGTTAACATGGATAGGGATATCAATTTAGATATGATTATCTCCAATAAAATATTATAAAATTGTTAATATTTTTATTAAAAAAATTATTATCAAATAAAAATGAATAAAAATAATTTTAGGCATTAATTTTAAGAAAAGTAATATTAATTAATAATAATTTTTTATTAGTTATTTTGATAATAATATATTATTAAAAAATATGATCAAATAAATTTCACAAAATATAATTTACATGGATGCCCTTGGAATACCAAATCATGAATAACGTAATTCCATGGGGACCCATGGAATTAGAATTCGTGAATAAGAGGCAGTTGACCGGAATAAAAAGCCACCCCAATTCTCCCTCGTTAATTAGGCTGTTTGGCATTTTAACCACGAATAAGTCCTTATTCCAACTGGCTATTCCGTTACCAAACACTACCGTTGTTATTCTCAATTTTTATTTGGATCAAAATCTGGTATTCCACCTTATTCCAATGCAATTAATGCGGTGTTATTCCAAATGACATTTGATAACATGAGAATAAGCCTGTATTCCACTAAGAATAGGGAAAGAATTTTTATGAAATTTCAATAATACCCCTGATCAATTAATAAGATAAAATAAATTATAAAACTCCTTTTTAATTATATATTTAAATGAATATAATTTTTTATTCATATTAATTTGTTAATATGATCTATTAAAAATATGTTATACTGAATAATTTATTAGTATGGTATATTTAAATAAGCAATTAAATTAATTTATTCATATTAACTTATGATTATGATGTATTAAAATTGTGTTATATACATTAATTTATTATTACAATCTATATTAAATTAATATTGCTAATTTAAAATATATTACTTAATTTATTATTATGATCCATTAAAAATTTATTATACAATTTGATTTATTTTTATGATCTATGAAAACAACTACTACATCTATTTAATTCTGATTAATTTGACTATTTAGCAATGGACATTGTTAAAGAAATGGTTTATTATTGACAGAATAAATACATGAATTGAAAGAATCCCTATTACAATAAATATTTGATTCCTTTTTTTCAAATAAAATTGTGTACGAAATAACTAATATACAAATAAGATATCTAACAATACAAGTAGAAAATGTCCCGTGACATGAGCAAACTCTATATTATCCTAATTTAGTGCCTATTTTATCATTAATTTAAATTATCAAAGAATTCCATACAAGATGACTACAAAAAAAGAATACGAATATAACATACATGCCCAAACAATACAGAACCTAAACTGGGTTCCCACGAGTTAAAAAAAAAAATTGATACAAATGCGCTGCACTTCAGTCCTTAATCATCAGCACGAACTCGTAATAAATATGGTTATGCAAATTGCTCCCGGATCATTTTGTTGCATTATATCCCCTGTAACAAAAGGTAAATAGTTACCTTTAACAATAAATACTTGATAATATTGCAAAATATATAATTTATATAAACTACCTAAATTTAGATATATCAAATACCAAACCTGTGCAAGAAAATCTCATTATGATAATCGATAAAAGTAACCTAAAATTTGACATCGCAACATAATAGTCTTGGTTAGAAGATGAAAATCAACAAAATATAGGCATTTCATCAAATTACCAGTTTCGTATTGCTGTCCATACGAGATGTCATTTTCTTGGAACATTAAGGGCTGTCAGGAATATAAGCATAGCACATAACAGCTGCCATTAATAATACTAGTACAAATATATTTTAGAAAAATGGCTCAGGATAGCGAATGTAATATCACTTAAGCATCATGGCAACAAAAAAAAATAACAAATATGTAATTCCACTCCTGCTTCCAAGCAATGCTCAATCAATAGGCTGCCTATCATCATTGCCATACAAGTAATATATAACTTTCAAAATCAAAGAAGTAGGATGCTATATAGTAACTTGAACATTATAGAAGCACACCCGGACCTGTCTAGTAAGTATCAAATATATGATCATCATAAACCATAGTATCAAGAAGCAAAACAATGCGCCGTATACCCAACAAATCATAAACCATAGTATGAAGAAGCGAAACAATGCACTGTATTTCACTCCTTCCTCCAAGCAATGCTCAATCAATAGGTAGCCCATCATCATTGCCACACATATTACATGACTCTTACTAAGTTTGTAAATAAATGGATACCACTATCTATGACATGATCAAACATTAATAGCTGTCGACAACATAAGCATAACACATCAGCTGCCATAACTACAATGTTAAAAATATATATATACAAAATATGGCTCAGGATAGCGAAATATTCATCACTTGAGCATCACGGCTACAAGAGGAAAACAACAAATGTGTAATTCCATTCCTACCTCCCAGAAATGCTCAATCAATAGGCTGTCCATCATCATTGCCTTAAGTAAAGAAACATGTACATATTTACAATCGAACAATACAACATAGCCATCAGCCCCTAGGTCCTCCTACCACCCTCCCTTCCCCTCCTCCTTCCCTATATCTCCCTCGCCCTGTTCTCTCCCCCTTTTCAGAAGAAAGAAGGGAAGGGGAAATGGGAAGCACCAAAAGGCAAAATATGTAATCGTCGATCTCAAGATGGAAGAAAACTTACCAAGAAACAGCCGCGATGGAGCCGATGGAGCCCTAAAACCCCAAGAATAGCTCCGGAAAATTTCTTAAACATGAAGGCAGAGATCGACGGAGGAAGAGATCGAGTCGAAGGAGCCGATGGAGCCCTAAAATCCGAGACGAAGCTCTGGAAAATTCCTTAATCCCGAAGGAAGAGATCGACGGAGGAAGAGATCGAGTCGAAGAATCAAGAAGCAAAAAAGGAAAAATTAAATACCCTCCACTACCCTTGGAATAAGAAATGTGGGAATAAGGCTATTCCATGGGGGGGCATAGAATAGTAAAATGAGAATACGAGGCTTTGACCGAAATAGCAATTCCCCTGGAGCCCACAGAATATTTTATGCCTATTTGGTGGAATAGCTAAGAATAAGGCCGCCCATTCCCGGATGGAATAAGCCATCCGAACACTACCCAAAGGAACAATGCACCATTTGCAAGTATGCTCTTATTCTTGTAAACTTCTCCTCTTCATACTACCTCTCCTATTTTAGCTCTATATCCTTGACTTTCTAAAGACATGCAAGTTCTTAGGGATTAACATAAATAATGCAGTTTTGCTTACCAAATTCCTAATATAAAATTAACTTATAATTCATCTAATTCAAAGAAATGCATCGTAAACAATTGGTACCGGATAGTTGGAAGAGCTCAATCTTGGATGATAGTTCTCTTTTGCTTTGTAGTATATAAAATTGCTAGCTTAATATACATAATTTTCAGCAACAAATTCTTAATTTATTCAACATTCATATGAATTTCATGCAGTTTTGAAGAGTGGATACACCGATTTCAACTTCATAAAGTGTCTGAATCATGGTGGCTTCCTCACGTTGAAGTGATAATGGCTCCAATGAACTCAAAAAATTAATAAATTTTAAAGATATAAGGTAATTAACTAAGAACTTAGTGACCATGTACCTTGAATGCCGAACTAGATGTACATGTTTGTTTAGTGTTATTAATTGGCCCTTATTTTCAAAACAAATCGTTGGTATATCTTTTGCCTTAACAAATCGATATGGATGTGTGAGATGCAAGACTCCATGTTTTCTATAATAATTGCCATTCCTCTAGATAGCTACAATGATTTAAGAACAAAGAAGAATGATTTTTGAATTAATAATTGAACTTGGATGGTATGATGCATGTCATTATTATTAATGGTGCTAATAGATAGCAACAAGTAGTTGGATGAGTTGGCATTCTTTATATCTTGGATAATGTGGGAGAACACACAATTAGAATCATTTATGTTAAACACTTAATTAATAAGAATTGAAAACGTCCTCCCAAATGAAGGAGAGATGAAACCTCTAGGCTACATCATCCTAGTTTGTGTTGGACTTGTTCTATCAAACTTTGAAGCAACTGACAATTGCCACCTTAATCCTTCACTCCAAAGCTATCAGTGTTATGTTATGTGAGTAAATTAAGATGTTTGAAGCTGAAACCATTAATTTGAAAGTCAACTTGCCTTCTAGCTTTTTACTGGTTTTTCAAGCTTAATTATGCTTAATTATTATTACCCTAGGTGGTTACATGATCCTAGGTAATACTTATGTATATATTTTTCTTTTCTACTGCAAGCGATCTTTTTATTTCTTTATAGAAGCATTATTATCATGTCTACATATGCTTCTATCAAGATGATTTGGTATCTTTTTCTCTCGATACAAAATCAATATATATGAAAATATCCAAATCAAAGACCCATGATATTGATTACGATTCATACTATTAAAAAGCCTAAAAACCAAAAATCATATACCTTCATAGTCTTTGATCTATAAATCATGTGCATACAAAAATACATAACTAAAATGACATGATATAAATTTTTTTACTATTATCCAAGCATTAAAATCTATTCATTTTCAATCTATACATATTTGGAATGTCTAGATTATGATTAATAAGATGAATTTTCAATTTACAAATTTTATCATATATTTTTGTCTATTAGTATTTTTAGTAATATATGTCATAATTAATGATGTGCATCTATGATTTAGATGATGTTATTAATTTAGGACTTGAGTTGGTATCTCTTCTCATAAAAGAGTATAGTGTATCTCATATACATGCATGTGTGTGTCACCTATATACATATATTACTATATTTTTTGGGCCCACTTGATGTCATGTCATGTTGAAGAATATATGATGTTATGTTGATGAATAAGGTATAACTTTTATTTTGAATGTTCAAAAGGATATTAATGAAGTGATTACCTTTTTTTTTTAAGTAAAAAAAAAAAAAAATTGAAGGCTTCCAACAGGGATGGCAATAAAACCCAAATTCATGGGTACCCGACCCAACCCGACCCGATTGGGCCGGATAGTCAATGCTTTGACTGGGTTTGGGTAAAACCCGAATGCTTAACTTTGGATTTGGGCCGGTACTGGATGGATATACACCCGACCCGAACCCGGCCCGAATTATTTTAATTTTTAAATATATATATATAATTAATATATATTTTATTAATTATAATTATTTGTTATTAAATTTTAAAATACTTGAATCATATACCCTAATCATTATATATATATATATATATATATATATTGAAATTTTTTTTTCATCCTATTCTATTCTATCCAGGATGAATTCAAAACAATATCATAATTAATAGTTTACTAACTTCATAATATAAATTTTGATTGAAAATGAAATTAAATGCTATTGAACTAAAAATGTAGTTAAATTTTATTTATTTAATATATATATAATTTATAAAATTGTAAATAATTTTAAAGTTGATAAAAATGAAAAAAATATTTAATATATCTTAGTTGGGTTCGGGCCGGGTAAATCCGATTACCCGATATCCAATTGAGATGGGTTTGGATAAAAAAAATTCAATCCTGATAGTGTTTGGGTCGGGTTTGGATAGTGTATTGAATATTTGGATTTGAATTTTGATAGTTATGCACCCGGTCCATTGTCATCCCTAACTTCCAACATAATTTTTCCTCTGGATGTTATCATAAAAGTCTCACTCTATTAGAAAATATTCCAATGATATATTGATGTAAAATCAAGGCCCATTCCAACTAGACTCCATGCAGTCAACCACCTTTTCTATCTTATCCCATCTTTTCGTAGCATATCATCCAGCATTACCATATTCCAAAACTGCTGCTAACATCCAAATATATATATATATATATGAAAAAGATACTGGTGGAGCCTACTACAGAAAATAATATTTTACAGTTATAGAAAAAAAAAAAAAAAAAAAAAAAACTCTGTATAAGATTCTGAGTTTGGCCCCCTGGTATCCTCGAAGCAATTTCCACACCACTCCATGAATCCAACCATCCAAAAAAATATTCACTTGATGGAACTTTCATGCTCGGTTCCATGCACAATAAGACAAGTGCATGCAGTTATCAAACCAGAATAATGCAATCATCCAGTGCACTCACAAGCAAACATGGAAGTCTAAGTCAACTCTCCTCTCTCTCTCTCTCTCTCTCTCTCTCTCTCTCTCAAAAAGAAAGAGAGTCGTGTGAATCCATCAAGAATGGCATAATGGTCGCATGGAATGGGTGGTGGCTGTGGGATATTATCTGGGCTCCATATGCCTCAACAATCTCCCCTCGATTCCTCTACGTCGACGTAAACTTTGTGCCTAAACTAAAAGAAGTTGAAAAATAATTTATGTTCACACGTGCTAAACCATTGGATGGAATTGTATGGCTTTGGTTTTAAGTCAAGAGTTGCACCCCATCGAAAGGTGTCCCTTTCCTTCGAGGAAGTGAACGAGCGATCGAGCACGGCATCCACGAATGCTACGCGTATGAGAAGCAACCGAACCTTGACCATCCAACGCGGCTGTGTAATTTCCCGCCAATTAGCAGGGTGATAAAAAAAATGCAATCATTTTCATTGCAGATGGCTTCGCTCAACATGAGTTGTAGTCCATTAAAAAAATAATAATTTTATTAAAATTTTATTATTTTGATCTCTCTATTTTGTCCCGTCTTGCATGAGGAGAATTTCAAAAAAAATTTAATAAGATGTTTCAAGTTAGTTAAGAAATTTAATATCGATTCATTTTTATTAAATCATTATATCGATGTGACTTTTATATGAATTCTAAAATATTTAAATGGTTATGATGAAATATCTTCGAAATCCTGAATATAAAGAAAGAATATGAAGAGCAAAGCTTTCATGCCGGCCTTTGTCGAAACCCTCGATCTCTTCTTGGTGCCTTTTTTTACTCCTCATCTGCGTTGTGGGTCACCACTCCGCTATCTTCTACCGGCACGATCGTGCCGGTCTTGCCCCTCCTCTTCTCTGTTAATCGTTCATGGGGATGGATTAAGAAATTGCATGATAGCTAGTAGCATTCTTGGATTGGCAAGGTGGTAGAGTCATGTTCATTTCATATGATGGTTCTCGACTTCATGGAATGGCATGTAATTAAGTACTAAGGCATCAAAATATCTTTATATAAATTCATCAAAAAATAAAATGCATGTTCCATAAAATAATTATTGCTATCCACTCAAATAATGAACCAATTTTATGAAGCTGACACGTTTGACAAAACATCGGACGTGTTTGTCATCAGGAAGGGAAAGTCTAAGAAAGTTCATAGGGGTGGCCATGGTTCTTTTTGCAAGTCTCCACATCAAGATGTGATCCTTCCATTGATGCCAATATCCCCACGATGACCTCCTTATCCCTCCTGCCTTGCATTTCCCTCTTTCTATCCATCATTTTACATTGGTCTCCATCAACCTTGTCTTATCATTTTCCCCATCCAGTAGCCCTCTCCAAATATAATTAGGGTATGTTTAGTTTGCAAAATCAAAATTATAATTGAAATGTATTAGAATAAAAATTGGGATGGCCAAATAGGGGAATTGGACTTTGGAATTGAAATGAGAATGATTTATATTCTAGCTATTTAATTGGGAAGAGTCGCATTTCTATTCGAGTTTTGGAAGTGATGCGGTAATTGCTGACCTGGCCTCGAGGACTTGCCGGATCACCGACTACATCACCAGCTATTCAGGACCAGGATGCTCGACTCGAAATGATCAGAATACCGACCAAGGAGAACATGATGCCGATTGCTAGACCGAGTAGCTGGTCCTTTCTAGACTGGGCAGCAGCTTTTCAAGTCAAGCAACATCAACCTTTCAAGTCCGACTAACTTGGCATTTTTCATATGCATCCGTCGACTTTCTACTGGGATCGACTAGCTACCTAAGCCAAATTAAGCATGCTAAGTACAGGGCCAAGCCGATCTCCTTTCGACAATGATCAAGCTGACTTCCTACTCGAGGTCTACTGACTTACCATATGGAAAGATGTAACAGAGCTCATTCGAAAGTGTGATTTATGCCAAGCTAACCTCCTACTCGAGGTCTCCTTTTCTCTCTCCTCTTTCTCCCTCTCCTTTTCTCTCTCATCTTCTTCTCTCATCTTCTTTTTTTCTTTTCTTTTTCTTTTTCCTTTCCTTTTCTTTTTTTTTCTCTTTTTCTTCCTTTTTCTTTTCTTCTTTTCTCTTCCTTTTTCTTTTTTTTTTCTTCTCCTCTTTCCTTTCTCCTTCCTTCTTCTCATGCTTGGCCGAACAAAACACCAAACCCTCCCTACTTGCTCCCCAAGGCTTGGGCTTTTGGCCCAGAGGAAGGTGGTCGGGACCATGCTTCATAATGGCACGGCCTCTGATCTCGGTCCGGCAGCAATGACAACATCAGGGGAAAACGAAGAAGGGATCTCTCCAGTGATGGGGATCCATGGAGAGGAGGGGAGCCCTCCTTATAGCTAGAAAAATCCAATTCCGGCTTGGTTTCGGACTCCTCCCAGAGAAGGAGAAGGAGATCTTTTTTTTATACTGGGTATTACAGTGAGAAGCACTTGATCATAGTTATTCTAGCACAGATCATGACGGATAAGATCCTAACAGTTCCTGCCATCTTAATAGAAAGATGCCAATAAAAAAAGATCCCAGTAGATAAGATCTTGCCACCTTAGCAGAATTTGTTATGCATATTAGAGGAGACCACTTTTGCAATGATATTTTGTTACTCAACGTAATCTTGTAAATAGATAAGAGGGGATCCTCCGATGAGGTAGATTTTACATTATTCTTACTACTACTCACATGCTTAATCACTACCATCACTATCAGCTCTGGCTACTGTAGCCTAGCATCTCCTATCCACTAATTTGAGCATCGAAGGGTTCCCCATTGCAAACCCTAGTGAGGTAGGTTATTCATTACTCTCACTACTACTCACATGCTTAGTCACTACTATTGTTGTCAGCTTTGGCTACCGTAGCCTAGCATCTCCTGTCCATTGATTTGAATATCGAAGGGTCCTCCATTCGAAATCCCGGTCCAAGGATCATTCTTGCAGCTTCCTACAGCGAAGCACCTAGGAGCAGCTCTCTATCCTCACCAAAAAATTGAAAGATCCTTGGCCACCACCGGAGTCTAGTGGAGGGCGATTAGATAATAACTGGAAGGAATGGAAATATCTTAATCCCCAAAATCTAATCCTTACTCTATTAATATTCAAATTCTATTTTAATTTTGATTCTAATTTTATTTATGAATCACATACATTGGCTGTTCCGATTCCTATTTCAATTTTGAATTTAGTTGCAAATCAAACACTTGTGATAATGTATATCTCCTTTAAACAACCATTTTTATTGAATGACCTTGTAGGCATCTTGGATGGCTCCACATTGTATGTATATCTATGTGGATGCATTGTTAAGCGACATCCGCTGATGTTCACCCACTAATGCCATGGATAATGGGAAGTGAATCCAATGACTTGAAACTAATGGTCGGTTGCTTAAACATCCATGTCATCAAAATCTACTACATTTGTTACTCCTACCTTTTTAATCTAGATTTTTTTTTTGTGGGATCCTTTCCAATTTTTAGTAAAATTAATTTCTTCAAATTAAGCAACATGCATTCCAATAGTCAATACACTTCAAGGGAACTATGATATAAAGAAATAGTAATTAAGTCAATAAATACATATTAGAAGGTTGTATGCAAAATTTAGATATAATGCATATATATTCAATTTTGCTCATGAAACTAAAATTAATTTTGCCGTTAATAATAAATCAACAATAGCCAGCGGGCCCCCTCTTTCTCCCTCTCTTTGCCATCAAAACCTCCTGCACCCTATCTCCCCTTTGGTATGGCCGGCTGCCACCCCTCCTAGGTAATTTCTAGCTAGGACCCAAGTCATCTCTCTCCTAGCTAGGAGTTTAGCCATCCATCTTCAGCCTTCATCTCCCCCTCTCTTATCTTCTCTCCTTCCTTCCTCTGGTCCAAGCTCTCTATCTTCCTCCCCACCCTCTCTCTCTTTCTTCTTCTTTCCTTTCCCCAAGATGGTAGTGCCGACCAATCTTAGCATCAGTGCTGACCCTCTCTCTTTCCTTCCTTTTCTCTTGGTGTTGGGATTGGTGCATTCACCGACCCTTTTCAGCATTAGGCTTGCTTCGAAGGCCCCTCCTCCCTCTCTCTCCCTCTCTCTTTCTTCTAGCTATTGGATTGCCTCATTTCCTTCTTGTTTTTCTCCCCTATCTTCTCTCTCTTTCTTTGGGCTTCGAAGATGGCCGATTCTTTTTTTTTTTCGAAGTAATAGGTGTGGTGATCTCTCTTCTTGAGGCTATCGATCGGATCTAAATGTTGAACAATTACCATTTCATTTTCCTAGGCAATGGACTAGTTTTGAGCCTTCCTCTCCTTTGGGCCAAGCTGAACCAGCAATGATGGTAGGCTATGCTCCATTTTCGATGGCAGCGTGATGGAGGGTTATAAATTTCATAACTCAAATATCAAAATTTGATAGATTGAATTTTGACAATGTATGGAAAAATTTGAATTTCAAATATTGTTGGAATGTTAGAAAAAAATTGAAAATTGAATTTTTAATGTTGTTGGGATGTTGGGGACTTTGCCTACTTTCTATACTTTTTTTTGTACATTCATTTTCTTAATAAATTGGGTGGGTTTTCCTCTCTTATCATCAATAATAATAATAATAATAAATAATGGATATGCAAGGATAGCATCATAAGAAAGACAAGAATTACATTTTCATTTTCAATTGCCTGAAAAGATGCCTTCATTTCTCTTATTAAATCCTATTTTAGCATTGGGTCTTGGGAAGTATATCTCACTCATCATTATGAATTAACAAGAAATTCCCATCCCCATAGTAGACTCCCACCTTCTAAAATCACAAGCAACACCATTAGCATCCATTTAAATTCATGTTAAGGCACTTTGTCAACTTTCTTTGGGCATCATTAAAGTCACCATTCAGAGTAAGCCTTCTAGTCATGGTGCTTAGCTGAAAAGATTATTGTATATTATCATGTAGGAATTAGTTCTGGGATCTGGCCAATGCCGACGAGGCCATAAAAGTGATCAAAAGCATGTCAACTAACCCAATAAGTTTGGCATAGACATCAAGAGGTGCATCCACTGAATATGTAGTCTAATACTAACCTTGGGTTTGATTGGGATCATGAGAGCAATGATAGATGGGGTTGGAAGAATAAATGATCCCTATCCATTTGGTTCAAAAAATTTTAGAAAGGATGGATACAAAAATGAAATTGCTCATCTGCCCAAGCAATTATTAGATAGACTTAAGTCTTGCTTGGGATTGCTATTGGTAGCAAAGCTTTTGGAGCTTTTAAAAGTAAAGCTTTAATTTGAGAAGTAGAAGTTTTGGAAGTAGAATTTTTATAAAAACTATTTGGTGACTGCCATGGCCAAATGTCCGATCCGGTGCTCTAGCGGCATCTAGAAGTCCCTGCAAGCTTTTTCAATGAGGTATTGCTCTACTTTGGGTATCTCCTAGCTCTACTTGCAAGAAATGTCCTGCTTGATTAGTGGTTTTCCAGCAAGAGACCCTTCAACACTCAAGTCTGTCGGATATCTAGGCAACAATGGAGTTGAGGAAGGCTTTGTCATGAGAATGACCATCTTAGTGGGTGTAAAACATAACATACCTTCAGAAGGCCCCCTCTTACTTATTTATAGTGCTCGGAAACAACTGATTTTCATTTGGAAATGACCTCCTTTGGTTGAGCATAACCTCTTCTGGTTGATAGCAACCACTTATGGTTAGAAACAACTTCTTTTGGTTGGGAGCAACCACTTTTAGTTAAGGTAACAGCTTCTAGTTAAAAGTAAACTCTTTTTAGATAGAATAACCAATTTTGATTCGGCATAATAGTTGCTTGTTATGATAGCTATTTTTCTCTATTGTATCTTACTCAAGCATCATAGACTACAACATTAGTGTGCATTGCTCATTGTTGATGGTAGTGCTTTGGCACTTAGAATCCGGTCATTTTGGCCTGCTGGCTATACTCCTCCTTAGCAATTAGTCAGGTATGAGTAATTTATTTAATCATTGGGCATCAAAGGACATCATGTGATTGACTTGTACTCGCTTGTAGTTACTTAGGTCCAGGTGCTATAATTGCTCTATGTAGACTCCAGCTTAGTCATTGACTTAGCTGTCAATCCAAATATCCTCTGAGGTTGAGCAACTGAGTAGTTGTCATAATAGTTGCCCCTCATTCCTGAGCCCAAAAATGTAATCGAATAACTCTATCGATTTTTATCATTTTTTTGGGGAAGAGAGTTGAGTCACTTCATCGGCCTCGATAGTTGAATAGCATATCTTTTTATTGTCTAGGCATTCATTGGTTCATTGAAAACCATCGTCAGCTATTTTGTCACCTCAATCATGGTGGAAAAGGAAATCATTAGCACAACACTTGAAAAGATGGTGCATTAATTCCTCAAACGGCTGGCAATTCAACCGATCTTTCTTGGTCAATCGGGTCTTGCCATGTGGCCTAACAACTATGGCTTTTAGATGATTTGCAAAGACCCTGATAGTGAGAGTTAATCAGCTCATTATATTTTTGAGGTGACAGGATGTTATTCAGCCTAGATTGAGCCATGTGTTAGGATCTGATGACTCCGATTGAATTAGGGTTTTGATCTAGGCCACTTAAGTAGGTTATAAATAAACCTTCCCTACCATTGTTGCAGGGATCTTGGCTTCTTCACAAAACAAGTGGAGGAAGAAGAGGACTCCCCCAGCTCCTAGCTCCCTGAAACCCTAGCATTCCCAGGTTGGTCCATCCTTCCACTTCCGTGCCTTCTTTTCCATCTTCACTTCTTAAGAGCTTTCACTAGAGCTTCTTCTCCCTAGTAGAATTGCTTTCAGTAGTCTCCGCCTTCTTCTCTTCTTGAATCTTTAGTTCTTGATTGGAAGATTTCCTTCCAATTTTCTTCTATTTTTCTACCTTTGATTTAATCTTTCTACCTTTCTTTCTTCTCCTTCCTGAGAGATGTCTTTTGAATGAGCTCCACCACCTTGGATCGACAGAACATGAACCCCTTAAAGAACGAGTCCATGGCCAGTTCTTGGAACTTAGCATCGAACTCCTTCGAGGCCTTGTAATTTGGCACTACCTCGGTGGCCTCCTTCTTCGTAGCCTCTATTAAGTTGATCGCCACCGCAGCCTTCTCTTCGACGGCAGCAGCCTTCCTCTCGGTGACAGCAGCCCACTCCTTTGCCGCCTCCAGCTGAGCCCGAAGGGTTTGAGCCGGCTCCCTCTCCCGGGCCACTTTGACGCTGAGCTCTTCCACTCTTGCCTCCCTGGCCTTGAGCTCCTTGGCCCGGCAGCTGGTCCAATTCCTCTCCCAGTCCAAGGACTCCTCTAGGCCCTTAAGGTGCCTCTTCGCACCAGCCACCTTAGCCCACAGCTCTTTGTTCTTCTATTCGACCTCCCAGGCCGCGTCCGTCTTCAGCTTGACCTCGGCCGCCAGCAAGTCAAGATGTAGCGCCCGCTGCTTGTCCCTCTTAGCCCAGTTCTTGCAGTAGTCTCGTATGAGCAAGAGGTCCATCCCAAGCTGCACCAAGGAAGACATCTGCCAAAAAAAAAAAAAAAGAAAGAAGATAAAGGGAAAGAGGAAAAGACAGGAGTACCCACCAAGAAGAGCTGTGGAAAGGTGCCAAGGATGATGTCGGCCAGGAGCCTTCCTGCTTTTTCCCATCGATCGCGTGGTTGGATGGCGAAGTCCATCATGTGCTCGGCGAGGGCCCGATCCCGGACCAACGAGGCATCCGGTGCCACCTCGAAGGGCAACTTGCGGGAGTTCTTCTTCTTCTTCACCGCTACCATGGCATCACCCCCGTGACTGGCCGAGGATGTCTCAGAATCTCTGTGGGGGCTCACCACCATGTCGGACGGTGCCACTGACGGCGGCTCCCTCCTCTCCTGCTCTTCTTCCGCTTCCACCTCAACAATTTCAGGAGGTGGGGGTGCCACAGCGGCAGTAGTGGACCTGGCCCGGGTGACCACGTCAGGCTCTCGGACTGGGGGCAAGTCCCACTACCTCGATGGTTCAGGGACAGGTTTGGCCATCCTCCTGCTTTACTCGAATGGCGCAACGAATGCAACCCTTGCCCTATCCTCGTTCCGAGCCCTCTTCGACAGGGACTCTCTAACCCCCGTCGGTGCACCCCTCTTCCTACAGAGCACGAGGAGTTCATCCATGGAGTACTTCATGCTTGCACAAAGGAGAACGAGGTCAGTTCCGAGCTTGAGGGGACAAGTAGAAAACAAAAACAGGTAGAGCTTATACCGAACTCACCCAACTCCCGCATTGGGCTGACCCCGGCTTCGTACAGGTTCTGTTGTCGGTCATCCATGGAGTACTTCATGCCTGCACAAAGGAGAACGAGGTCAGTTCTGAGCTTGAGGGGACAAGTAGAAAACAAAAACAGGTAGAGCTTACACCGAACTCACTCAACTCCCGCATTGGGCTGACCTCGACTTCGTACAGGTTCTGCTTCGATAGTAGAACCTCGAGTGAAGGGATTTGGTCGGCATGGAGCTGGTCATAAATTTTCCAATCAGCCACCTCGATAGCAGAGTTTTGATTTGGGGTCCGGTCTGGGTCGCTTCAAACCCAATCGACCCCCTCAATGGAAGCAAAGAAGTATTTGCTCTTCCATCCTTTGATGGAAGAGGGGAGCTTAAACTTGATGCCCTTTGGGCACAAAGAAATAAACCACCACCCCTCCTCGGTCGGGTGGTGTTTCAAGGTAAAGAAAACCCTGAATAAGGAAAAACGGGCTACGATCCCGTGAAAATGGCAGAGGACGATGAAGCAAAAAATTATCCTGATTACGTTCGGAACCAACTGAGTTGGAACTAGACGATAATGGCTCAGCACGGAAAGAAAGAAGGGATGAAACAGGAATCGAAGGCCCCTTGCGAGGGTTTCCTTGTAAAGGGCAATCCGGCACAGGCCACTGGAGGTGACCCATTCCCCCGATCGTGGGACTGAGAGCCGGACGGAATCCGGGATGCCAAAGGTCTCCCAGATGATTGAAAGCTCCTCGCCAGTTATCGCCAAAGCAATACCATCAGGACCAGTTGACCGAGAAGGTTCAGAAGAAGCTTCAGTAGGAGGAGGCGGAGGGCGGGCCCTAGGCTCCCCTATGATGATTCTTGTGGGGCGATGCCTTCTGCAAATCTCGAAGTGGGCTTCTTCCTCCTCATCGGAGGAAGGAGTCCTCGGCTGAGAAGGCCCAGTGTCATCAGGATTGGTCAAGGGACGAAAGTTGCAACCCCAACGAGACATCTCAAGGAAGAAGATGAAGGAGAAAGGACAGAGAAGGAGGAGAAAGGAGATGGACGAAGCCCGGGAAGATCCTGATCCTAAAGATGAGCTCTACCCAACCAAAAGAAAAAGAAGAATGAAGAGGACGAACCTGGCTAGCCTTGGAGGAAAAGGATGACCGGGGTAAGAGAGGAGACTCTGGTTTACTGGCGAGCACGAGGAGTTTGAAAGAGGAAGTGTTTTCAAAAAACCATCCTTTCTTTTAAAATGACCAGATCGCAACTGTACCATTCCAGAGCTGCCACCTTTGGATCTGCATCACAGGTCAGCAATCGGTAGAAGGCAATGCTTCGGTTCGCTCATGACCATTTTGAATTCAGCATCAGCCATAAAGCCTCCTCGGACGAGTCCACATGTCACCCCCGCATTGGCTCGGAGGTCCGCCCTGCGAGGCATCGGCGATCATGGCAATAATGGTGCCAACTTTTGGCCTTTTCATATCAGCACCGCATTTACTCCCTTCGTCCTGAGCACCGCGTGCCAACGGGACTTGAGAGTGGGGGGCAAATGATGTGGCAGGATCGCTGACGTGGAACCCATGTTAGACTCAATCAGATGCCACGTCGGAGGAAGTTGCCATGTCAGACGTCTCTCTCCGGACTCCTTTGCCAGGTGGCTCCCTCGAGGTCGAGATGCCCTGACTGAAGTCAAGCTCCGTCTCTCTTTGGACTCCTTTGCCAGGTGGCTTCCTCAAGGTCGAGATGCCCTGGCCGAAGTCGAGCTCCGGTCTCTTCGAACTCCTTCACCAAGTGGCTCCCTCGAGATCGAGACGCCCTGGCTGAAGTCGAGCTACGTCTCTCTCCAAACTCCTTTGCTAGGTGGCTCCCTCGAGGTCGAGATGCCCTGGCCGAAGTCGAGCTTCATCTTTCTTTGGACTCCTTTGCCAGGTGGCTCCCTCGAGATCGAGACGCCCTGGCCGAAGTCGAGCTCCATATCTCTTCGGACTCCTTCGCCAGGTGGCTCCCTCGAGGTCGAGACGCCCTGGCCGAAGTCGAGCTCTGACTCTCTCTGGACTCCTTCGCCAGGTGGTTCCCTCGAAGTCGAGAAGCCCTAGCTGAAGTCAAGCTCCTGCTCTCTCCCGACTCCTTCGCCAGGTGGCTCCCTCGAGGTCAAGATGCCCTGGCCGAAGTCGAGTTCCTCCTCCCTAAACCAGCCCCACTTCAGACGAGGGGACCGGTGGCTAAGAGACATCGCCGCCTTCCTCGAACGGTGGTAAGCCGCTCAAGGACCACGGAGGGGCACCCGCCTTCCTCGAGGCTCTGCCAGGTTTTTCAAAGTAGAGCGACCAGAGGGAGGGTCAGAGCACACGATGTAGTTCCTTATCATGAATGGGGAAAGGCACCTCGTGCACGGCACGGAACGTCACCACACGCACCTGCAAGCGAGGGGAGGAGCCCAAGGTAAGCGGCGTGCAGCCATCCTGGCTTAAAAGAGTTCTCCAAGGTTCCAAGAAGAAGGTAAGTAACAAACGGACGAAAGGGGCGGCATACAGGAGAGCAACCGAGAGACCAAGTGCTTTAGGCTACCGGAGACTCACCGAAAGGGTCTCGACGAACACAGCCAACCAGCTTGAACTCTCCTCCTCTGCCACTTTCCTCGCTCTACTCTTAATCCATTCACACTCTCTAAGTACATAATTATCCCCTCCTAGAGTGGAGTCCATCTACGGGGCTTGACCAGAAAGATCTGTTCCCCTGAATCACCACTGACTTGATGTCGGAGTACCCCCATCGGGATCACCGGCCCGGGTCTCCTCTGGTTTGCATGTTCGGGCATGAGAGCAGGTTCCCGAGCGACGAGGGTGCGGTCCGTGGTCATCTCCAGCTACAGGCCATGGCGGTCGGGCGACAACACTTAGCAATCTTCTTATCTAGATTTTACTATATTCTATTTCAAATACGAAATTGCATTGAAAGTTGTTCTGATGAAATATTATGTAGATTTTTATACATGAGTTTAGTCATCTAGATTTTTTTTTTTTTTGAATTTTGAGATTTACTTCCAACACCTTATCCACTACAACCTATAAACCTATCCTTGGTTCTTAGTCCTTACACCAATTATTAACATAATTTAGATAATCAATATTTTGAACCAAAAGTAAGGGAGTGATGTACTACTTATGTAACAATCTAGGATCTTACTTCAAAAGGCTAAGCAGAAGATATTATTTAATTTTTTTGGTTTCATATAAGTATCCAAGATTTACTTAGTGCATAGCTAATATGAAAATATATGCCCACATGAATCTTCACATACTCTCTCTATTTAAATCTTAGCATACTCATTGGACTAAGGATTTAAATTTATTTAAATTCATTCTCAAGTATCACAAATTCAATTACCAACACTACAATAAACTTGATTGGACCCATATGGTAGTGTCCATTAGTGCACATGGACTATACCCCAAAAAAAGTTAGCTACGAGATATTATTTGAGTTCATTGACTTTATATAAATATCCAACACTACAGCAAAAAGGGGCAAGGCCAACTCTTTTCTCCCGACGCTTCTTTGGAGCGTCAGGAACAACCTAGAACCCGTCAACGCTTTTTAAAAGCGTCGTCAAGCTCCTGAACCCGTCGACGCTTTTAAGCGTCGGCATCAAAGAAGCGTCGGGAACAACCTAGAACCCGTCAACACTTTTTAAAAGCGTCGTCAAGCTCCTGAACCCGTCGACGCTTTTAAGCGTCGGCATCCTCCGAAACTCGCCGACCTTTTGAAAAGCATCGGCAAGCTCTTGAACCCGCCGACGCTTTTAAGCGTCGGAAAATACTGACGCTTAAAAGCGTCGGCATTCTCCGGAACCCGCCGATGCTTTAGAAAAGCGTCGGCATCCAACGGAACCTGTCGACACTTTTAAGCGTCGGCAAGTATCGACGCTTAAAAGCATTGCCAAAAAGCATCGCCGGATTTCCCAAAAACCCATTTCCCCCACCCCAGCCCTAATCCCGCCCGATCTTCCCCCCACCCTGCCGCTCGAGCACGCCCGACCCCCCCCCCCCGGCCGCCCGAGCCCGCCCGAGCCACCGAGCCTCCTCCTCCTCCGCTCGATCCATGGACGCAGACCTCCTCCTCTCGATCCATGGACGCAGACCTCCTCCTCCCCCCCACCCCCGCCTGAGCCCTAGATTCTACCGGACCCTCCCCCCACCCGAGCCACCGATCCTCCTCCTCCTCCTCCTCCTCCGCTCGATCCGCGGACGCAGGACCTCCTCCTCCCCCCTACCCCTCGCTCGAGCCCTAGATCCTGTCGGACCCTCCCTCGCTCGAGCAGCCGATCCTCCTCCTCCTCCTCCTCCTCCGCTCGATCCACGGATGCAGCACGTCCTCCTCCTCCTCATCATCCGGTCGGTAGCTCCTCCACCATTACGTGCTCTAGATCCAATGGTTGATCCGCTCGACGCAACCTCGTCCTCCACCATTCCCTCCCTCGGTATTTATTTTATTTTAAGATTATGAATTTTAAGATTATGAATTATGATGAGTAGGGTTGGATTTTGATTATGAATGTGGATGGTGCTAGACTTGAAAATGGTGATGGAACCAAACAAGAAATGACATGATAAATCTTATAATATGCATCATTTTCTTACATTGTAATTATCCAGTAATGATAGAAGGGATAATTTTTGTAATGCTAGTTGATCTCAACCAAAAAAATAAATTACATAGTGGATTTTCTGATGAATGAATTCATCATCAAGTGGAGTCAAAATGGGTCAAGAAAAGCATGATGGAATCATGGAAATCAAGATGCTGGTATGTATACCGATGAGTTTCAACATAATATTTGGCTTCTTTGAATGTTTATCAAGGTTATATATATATGTCATTATTCTACCTTAATCCGGCTTGAACTTGATTTAAGTCAATCTATTGTGATACGTGTAACAGCAATTACCAAACAAGGGACTTTTCCCCATTGCTGCTTCCAATATTATCGATACATAAGTTTGGCTCTAAATTTATTAAACCGAAATTACAATGGATGGTCATGATCTTAGGATCTTAGGTCAGGAGAATACTTGCATGCTTTACATAGTAGATCAATTTCTCCAAATTTGATAGTGATTTTCAAGAGATGTCTTATATTGTTAACTATTTAGTGTGAACAATATGCTTCGTACTAGTACAAATTCAACTATTATGATTACGAGAAAAAGGCCTTTCAAATATGATTTTAGATATTATACATAATAGTAGCCATGCGAGCACAATGCCTAACTTCATCCATAATTATGAATAATTTTTAAATATCCAAAATGTCATTCTATCCAATAGTAACATTTGTGGACTTTTTTCTAGCTTTAAGATCCATATCCTTGTGCTGCTTACTGAACAAAATTCTTCGATATTTATTTTATTTTTGTCCTGCATCTTACTGAACATGTACCTTTATTACGATCAATTATAATTTTTTAAATATTTTTTAAAAAACTTGCATTGCATAGAAATATAGACACGTCAATTGATTAAAGTACATATTCTACAGCATCCATACAATTATTTATTTTTTGTACGGATGGAAGAAATATGTACAGTGGTCAATTGAATGTTCATTTTGGATAGTTTGGAAATTACAAATAATTTTATAGGTACTTACAGTAATCAAACGATATGGATAGAGTTACAGATATATTTCAGATAGCATTTCTTTTTAGTTCTTCTCATACATATTTATTTGTATGGGGAGAACTAAGGAGAAATGCTGCCGAAATTTTTCTGGAACTTTTATTGGGTATCCTTTGGTTACTGTAAATGATCTATATAATTAATACAATTCTTGAATGGGATAGGATCTCTTTACCTATTAATTGGTGATAGGGTGCATTTAATAATATTGTAATTGATCTATTGATTAAACTTATTTTAAATTTATTTTGTTCTTATAAATATTTATTTATTTCAGTTAGTTTAATCTTAGAATGGATAAGAGTTGGATAACTAGATCGAGAAATAGCAAAGAATATCTGGATGGAGTACAGAATTTTATTAAATTTGGTATGGAGAGAAGTAGTATCAGTGAGAAGATTTTATGTCCATGCCGAAAATGTGTAAATTCTAGTTCTCAATATCCAAATATTATTGAAGAACATTTGGTATGGAATGGTTTTTTAAGAGGTTATACTGAGTGATTTTTTTATGGAGAGTCAATGTTACAATCTATATGTAACCAAACCTCTAACATGGAACATATACCTGATTTTGGATCCAATAACCAACATAAAAATCTTGCAAGAGATGATGATATCAGGGGTTTGCTCAGAGATGCTTTTGAATATGGTACTCAACAACCTAGAGATTGCAGTGGATGACAAGTAGCAGCTGGGTTATCTGAGGATCCTATATTTACTGAATCTGTACATGATGGAGAGCCGATACCCCCAACTAATGTTAGAATAGATCGTTATCAGAAGCTGATAAGAGATGCAGATCAAGAATTATAAGTCGGTTGCAAGAACTTTTTAAAAATTTCTTTTCTTGTATATTTGTTTCATATAAAATACTTGAATGGATGGTCTGGGAAGAGTTTTACTATGTTGCTCAAGTTGTTAAAAGATGCATTTCCTGAAGGTACTAATTTACCAACATCTTGTTTGAAGCCAAAAAATTAATAAAGAAATTGGATCTTGGATACGAAAAGATTCATAGCTGTCCAAATGATTGTATATTATATCGGGGAGAACATGCCAATCAAGACTCGTGCCATGTGTGTGGATGTTCACGATGGACGAAGCGAAAAAAAATGAGAGTGAGGGATTAGATGAATTGGATACAATACAAATTAAACAAAAGCCGGTGAAGGTATTACGCTATTTTTCTCTTGTACCTAGATTGAAAAGGATCTATGCATCATCAAAGACAGCGTCGTCAATGAGATGGCATGATGAAAGCCGTACAAAAGATGGAATGCTGAGACACCCAGCGGATAGTTTAGCATGGAAAGTATTTGATGACAGACATCCTGATTTTGCATCTGATGCTCGTAATGTCAGGCTGGGTTTAGCCAGTGATGGGTTCAATCCATTTAGGACCTTAAGTTTTGTCTATAGCACCTGGCCAGTTGTTCCGATTCCTTATAATTTGCCACCATGGATATGCATGAAACAATCTTCACTTATTTTATCAATGGTCATTCCAGGTGATAAGGGTCCAGGCAATGATATTGATATTTGTTTACAACCTTTAATAGATGAATTGAAACAACTGTGGGAGGGTATCAATGCAATTGATGCTTCGAATGGCCAAACATTCAATCTACGGGTAGCTCTATTATGGACTGTTAACGATTTTCCTGTATATGCTAATTTATTTGGCTGGAGCACTAAAGGACGAGTTGCATGTCTTTCTTGTGGTGAATCAACCCATTCAATTTGGTTAAAACATGGAAGAAATTTTTGTTATATGGGACATCGTCAATGGTTGGAGGCAAATCATCCATTTTGATTTCAGAAAGATTTATTTGATGGTACTATAGAGTTGGGATCTGCTCCAATTCTACCTTCTGGTTCTGATATTCGTAGATAAATGCTTGGTATCAGACACAGTTACAGAAAGATGACAAAGTCTTTTAAAAAGCGAGGAAGAGATGATGTTGAGACTTCAGTACAAGAAGAAATATCGAAGGAAGTCAATACTTGCATCTTAGATACAGCAGTGTTCGAGGATCCGGATAATTTTTTTGAAATTGAAAATGATGATGATATAATCACAGCATCTACCCATCAGCATACTAAACAATTATGAAAGAAAAGAAGCATATTATTTGACTTACCTTATTGGGAGCATAATATATTCTAACATAATCTTTATGTTATGCATATAGAAAAGAATGTTTTTGATAATTTGATTGGAACAATATTAAATCTTGATGGAAAGACTAAAGATAACATGAAGACGTATCTTGATTTAAAAGAAATGGGCATCCGACATGAACTTCATCCACAAGAGCTTACAAATGATAGAACTTATATCCCTCGTGCATGTTATACAATGTCAAGTCGAGAAAAAGATCTCTTCCTGGCAGTTTTAAAGAATATCAAGATTCCTGATGGATATGCATCAAATATTTCACGATGTATGAATCTGAAAGAGCAAAAAATTTCAAATCTTAAAAGTCATGATGGACATATACTAATGTAAGATAGTCTTCCATTGGTTTTAAGGTCGTCAATGCCGAAACAAGTTATTACAGTTGTTTTTCAGTTATCATCATTCTTCAAGGCATTATGTTCTAAGGTTCTTGATCCTTAGGAGCTTGATCAGTTGCAGTCTCAAGTCATACTTACGTTATGTCAGATGAAAAAGTTTTTTCCTCCTAAATTTTTTACGATTATGGTTCATCTACTCATTCACCTAGCTTCGGAAGCTAAACTTGGTGGACCGGTACAGTACAGATGGATGTACCCTATCGAGAGGTAATGCTGTAAAACTTAAATTTCATAATTTATATATCTTTTTTAGTATTTAATGTGATATAAATATCATACTTTTTGAAGGTATCTTATACGTTTGAAGGATTATGTACGAAATGATGCCCATCCTGAGGGCTCAATAGCAGAGGGATATATTGTTGAAGAGTGTTTAACATTTTGTTCAAGATATCTCGAAGGTGTAGAGACTGCATTCAATCGACCTCAATGTCATGGTGATACTATGGAGAATACATATCTATACAAATTTGCATCATCCGGAAGATTTATAGGAAAAGGTAAAAGTATTGTTCTTGACCATAAATCCATGTCACAAGCACACCATTATGTATTGCTACATAGTGATATAATATCTGACTATCACAGGTTAGTCTATCTACATATGGATAATACTAAATATTAGACATATTGTCAAACTTATATTTGATTGTCATGCAGTGAATTTTTATCTGTACAACGATAAGCCAATCATTCCACTCATCCTAATTCAAGGATTGAATAAAGATGGTTGGTTGAGTTATTCCCTAATTGGCTTGCCAATCAGGTTAGTATATATAAGTCATATAATAATTTTATACATTTAACATCGAATAAGTGATTGATAATTGATATTATATTTTCTAGGTACCAGAACTGATGGAAAAAAATAGTTCAGCAAAACTAATAGCACTTGCAAGAGGTCCAAATTATATTATGAACAAATATAATGATTTTATTATAAATGGCTTTAAATTTCATAGCAAGGAGCGCGAGAAACTTAGAAAAACTCAGAACAGTGGTGTTATGGTAGAAGCAGATGAAAAATATTATTATGGTATACTTAAAGATATTTTAGAGTTGGATTATTATGGAAATTTTAAAGTTATATTATTTCGATGCGATTCGGTGGATATAAATATATCGAGGGTTTGAAAAATGACTCAAACGGATTCATACTTATCAATTTTTCAAGATTGATACATACCGGTGTGTTATTGAAGGATGATCCATTTATCTTTTCATCTAAAGCTCGACAAGTTTTTTTGTACAAGACTCGAAAGATAAATAATGGGCTACTATTTTTAAGACAAAACCTAGAGACTTGTATGACATGGAGAAAATGGTGGAAGAAGATGATGATGATACTTACACTCAGTGTATGCCTTATAATATTGTGCCGGATGATCATATAAATGATACAACCATTTTGATTAGGTTGGATTCTGAAGAAGGTATAACTGGCTGATTATGACAAGTAAGTAGTTTATAAGATGTTTTATATTTTTGCATGTTTAATTATATTATCTTTTAAATTGCAATTCATTTTCATTATAATTTGATTATAATGTTGACTGACTTGTTTTTAAATAATGCAGGTTAGGTACACCATGTCTCGAAGGAAGTGATTATCAGATGTACAGTTTCAGTTTTCCCAGACCGAGACTGGTACTTCTTCAGCACAGTAGCTCGAGGGCAGTCGATCATATTCACATCGGTCTGATGCCAGTCCCTCTATTTCTGCACATCAGGCCGATGCTACTACCTCTACACCTCAGGATGATGCCATTCCCTCCGAGTCTACACATCACAATCCTCCTATGGATCATCCTGATGACGAGCCTATCGTCGATGACATACAGATACAGGGTACGTAATTTAATAATTCTATCTTATTTTAATTCATGCATATGCAATAGTTTTGATATATAATGTTCTGTATTTTTTTTTGTAAATGGATTCGGGAGACTCAGGCATAGGCGAGGACCCACACTAGTCTGTGATATGTGGCAGAGGGCGAGAGGATAGTGATAGAGTGCAACAAGCTAGGGCAGCCTATTAAGAAAGCTGCTAGCTTGTTGACTAGCTTTCTGGGGACAGTAGCACGTCGGGGTCAGCTATGTCCCCTGAATTATTCGAAGTGGAATGACATTCTTCCTGCTTATAAAGTAGAGATGCTTCGAGTTGTACAGATAAAAAAATTAATATATTATTTTATATCTTAGGTTTTTAATAATTGAATTGCTTATTTCATTTAATACATATTTTATTATTTATTTAAATTATAGAGCAAGTTCATTCTCCCTCCAGATACTTTTAATTTTGTGCTTAAGTCTCTCAATCGCAAGTAAAAAAAATATAGGACGAAGTTGAAGGGAGACTATATGCGAGAGAGTAGGACAGAGGAGCAGGTTGCAGCTACCTGTCCTCCTGATGTTCACCCTCATCAGTGGAGGGAGCTGGTGCACTATTGGTTCTCCGAGAGGGCACAGGTTGTGTAGCATCATCAAACACTTCAAAATTTATTAATTTTTACTCGTCATAATTATATTTATATAATATATAACATAGTTTTAATTTTATTTTGTAGACATATTCTGCTATTGGTAGAGCTGCACGAGCAGCTCAATCTGTTCTCCACACAGCGGAGTCCAAGAGTTATGCACGACTCAGGCATGAGTTTGTATGTTTCTCATCCCATAATACTTTTAGTACACTTTTAGTTTTAACATCATGTATCATCATGTATCATGCATGTGCCATGTATCATGGTACGGGGGTATAAGATGTGTTATTTTGAATTTTTTTGTAATATTTATTCTTTATATAGGCTGATCAGCAGGGGAGGGAGCCTGGTGAGGTGGAGTTTTATCTGATGACTCACGTTCACCAGGATGGCAATTTTTTTCGGGAGGAGTCCATAGAAATATATATAATTTTTTTATTTATATTATATCATGATTTATATTTTTATTTTTATTAAGTATTGATATATGTGTTTTTTATAAAATATAGGATAGGGCTATCTCTATGATCTCCGAGCGTGCTGGCGATGGTACATCGTCTACTCAGAGCAGTCGCATCGAGGCTGAGGTATTCTCGGAGTTGATGGGATTAGAGCGTCCTGGACGAGTGAGGGGTTATGGAATTGGAGTTATCCCTACTTAGTTATCTGAGGTGAGTAGATATACTCGGAATACTAGAGAGAGTCATGATCAGTCATATGTTCGTCGACTCCAGTAGGAGATAGCAGAGCTCCGACAGACACGTGATGCAGATAGAGCAGAGCGTGATGCAGACAGAGCAGAGATGCAGACCATTAGGTCTCTGTTAGAGCATGTTACATCTGTGCTGCATATGTTCATGTCATCTCAGGTAAGTAATTATTTCTTAATTTTGTATGTATCTAATAATTTAGAATATATATAATGTATGTATCATAATTCCTGATATATATCTTGTAGGTTCCTGGTGCATCTGCGAGTCGCAGACCTGACAACGACCAGCCTCCTGCGGATCAGTGATGCCAGCTTTTTTTTTTATTATTTTTGTATGTCTTTTTGTGTATTTGAACTTGTATTAATACTTTTATATATATAAAAAAACTTTTTATGATTCGTTTGTGTTTGTGTATGTTAGGTGTGATACAGGTTTTAATGTTTCATTTGTTTGTATATGTTGGACCTGATACATGTTTAATGTTTTCATTTTGATAGTGTATATAGGTTGTGTTGTATGTACGTATATAGGTAGTATAGCAGTTTAATTTTTTTAAAAAAAATAATAAATCTGCCGACGCTTTAAAGCGTCGCCAGTTTTAAAACTAGCGTTTTAAAGCGTCGCTACCTGCCGACGCTTTAAAGCGTCGATAAATTCTAATTTATCGACGCTTTAAAGCATCGGAAAATGCCGACTCTTTTCAAAAGTGTCGGCAGGTGGCGTCCCCACGCTTAAATAGGCGATGCTTTTGCGACGCTTCAAAAAGCATCGAGAGATTTCTTAGCGACGCTTAAAAGCATCGGTAAAGGTCAAAAAAAACGTCGGCATATCCCTGTTTCACTGTAGTGAAAGATCTATCTAGTACATAACTGATGTAAGACTGAACACATGCTTTATAATCTTTCACCGGAGGAATTAGGTAACAAAACAGTTAGTTCATCGAGAGGGGGGAGAACCACCTATATTGTAATCACTTGGATCAAGATTTTTGGGAACGCATTATGGAAGAATGGAATCTAGAACTTCTGATTGCTAAGTAGATGGTTGTAACACCACTGCAAGTCTTAGTTTGTATAGGGCCTACTTCACTGGCTAGATTATACACACTCCACTGGCTAGCTTAAATTCTATCACCCATCATTTTATTCATGAGCGTCAATTAAATCCTCATCTTCATTCTTTTTTTTTTTTTTACCAATAATAAACTTTTTGATGATATAGCAATACAAGCTCACTCATTGCATGATAACGACCGCGATTATCTTGATTAAACTAGAAATGTGAATCCAGCCCGGTTGGAGAATTTAAGATCTTAGTGCAATTTAAGGTCCACAAGATTATTAAAAGTAAAGTCAACCTATAAAAGTTGTCCTCCTGCTTAGTGCACATAATGTCATTATTAGGTTCATCTAACCTGGCTTCAATTTCCTTTAGCAAATGCATCTATGTGGAATTAAGCCATTGTTATAGAGTTATTTCTTGGTCCAATGCCCAAAGGTCATGCTTAAGAACCCTTAAAGGACTTTTAGCAAGACATTCACACAATAGTCATCAATTTGTAGGGCCACAAATACTCCATATGTTTTCCATAGGCTCATAATAACATGAGTAATTCTTTGTGCACCGCGTGCGGTGAAGGCCAAATATATGGCATGATGGGACAGGAAGAGGTGACTAGCATTAATTATCGTTCAGCTTTTATTTAAAATTTTCCTCCATACCAAAATACCCTTACGACATCCTGGTTCAAAACCTACGACACCCTAGTTCAAAAAATGATCTGAAACAGTATTACGACATCCTAGTTCAAAATCTACGACATCCTAATTCAAAACTTACGATATCCTAGTTCAAAAATGACCTGAAACAGTATTACAACATCCTAGTTCAAAACCTACGACACCCTGGTTCAAAACCTACGACACCCTGGTTCAAAAATGACCTGAAACAGTATTACGACATCATAATTCAAAACCTACGATATCCTAGTTCAAAAATGACCTGAAACAGTATTACGACATCCTAGTTCAAAACCTACGACACCCTAGTTCAAAACCTACGACACCCTAGTTCAAAAATGACTTGAAACAGTATTACGACATCCTAGTTCAAAACCTACGACACCCTAGTTCAAAACCTACGACACTCTAGTTCAAAAATGACCTGAAACAGTATTACGACACCCTAGTTCAAAATCTACGACATCCTAGTTCAAAACCTACGACACTCTAGTTCAAAAATAACCTGAAACGGTATTATGACATCCTAGTTCAAAACTTACGATATCCTAGTTCAAAATCTATGACATCCTAGTTCAAAAATGATTTGAAACAGTATTACGACACCCTAGTTCAAAACCTACGACATCCTAGTTCAAAAATGATAACTATGCAGAAAATATAAATTAAAACCTGAAACAGTATGACGATACCCTAGTTCAAAAGCTACGACACCCTAGTTCAAAATCTATGACACCCTAGTTCAAGGGACTAGAGGGAAGGATATTTTGGTCTGGATGAAAATTTCAAATAAAAGCTGAATGATAATTAATGCTAGTCACACTTAGCTCCCATCCCGTTATAGTGGATACACGTGGACCAATTAAAAAACACAGTGTGGACCATGTTGGATTTACTGTACCGCACGCGGTGCACAAGGACTTTTCCTAATAACATTCATTTGGTCACTCTCAACACCAATTTCTTAACCAAATCGTGCATGCAAATGGAGTTAGCCCATCAATTATAAACTACTACTTCATGAAGCTAATGCTTGATGTGTCCCCTACAATATTGCTCATAATATAATTTATTTGTGTTAGGACTAGGTTTATTGTAAAATCTTATTCCACTAGGAATCCAATTGTGAGTCAAACAATTTAACAATAATAATAGATTATAAAATCAATTTACAAAACTTACGAAAGAAGAAAAGGTAGTTGATCGGAGGCACGTAGTACATTGTTCTAAGATGATTCTCGACATTCCTGCAGATCATGAAGAGAATGACAGAGCTTCACCCAACAGTGAAGAGGAGGCGCATGTGCACTGTCCTAAGATGATTCCCGATATTCATGCAGACAATGAAGAGGATGACAGAACTTCACCTAATAATGAAGAGAATGACAAAACTTCACCTAATAATGAAGAGAATGACAAACTTCACCCAGCATTAGAAAAATAGTATCAAAGAGATTAAAAAAAATTACTAATCCTTTTAAAAGCCCAAAATACTAGTCATTGGAGCTGGCCCACTAGCCAGGCTAGTGCGCACATGGAGAGAGGCCAAAATAATATAAGGTCTAAGATAGAGGAGTTCAATATAATCAACCATCAATTTTTTTTCCTTTCCTATGCGAGACTAAACCAATAGAAGAGAGATATAAAATGAAAAATTTGGGAGGAATTTTGAGTTTCCCTTCAAAACTCTAACAGTTCGGTCTCTCCCGAGTTCAATTTCCTAATCAAAGCGTGTATGCAAATGGATTTAGGCTGTCAATTATAAACTACAACTTGATGAACCTAATGCTTGAGTTGTGCCTGCAACTGGGCATCTGATTCTTGAATTTATTCAAATATGTATTCCCTGATCCAATGCCCAAGGGTCAAGCTAGAGAATGTATGCAAACTAATAGCCAATTAATCACGGTATAGACATCAATTTCTAGGGCCAAAAATATTGCATTGCAATGCTATATTTATTAGGAAAATGATATGGGTGCCCTTAATGTGAACTTAGAAAAGTTCTTGGATCCATTTATGCTGCCTTGGCAACTTCACATTCAACTATCTTCTGTTTATCCCAGTAATTCTTGGAATTTAAACCAATCAACATGCACCATGTGGCATTGCATAAAACATGACCATCATAGCATCGTTCTATTCGTCAAGACATATATGTTTCCTTATTGCATCACAAACTCTCGGAGGCTTATCCCAATAATAAGTTTGAAGGAATAGGATTTATATGGTAAAATAGGAGTTTTTTTTTGACATTTCATTAGTAAGTAAGTGCAAGGAGTAAGTGGATGCATTGAATTTGGTGGTAATTTAAATTTTCTCACAAGGAATAAATTATCCTCTAATATATAGAAGAGATAGATACAAAAGGTTAATTGGATGGTATAAATTTTCCCAGTCTATGATACCATCTCTTTTCCATCAAATTGGAGCCTTCCACCAAATTGGTGCAATAGGGTTATACACTGCAGACCCACGTACACCCCCACAAGGTATAGGCTTATTTAATTCCTCCCCCATTCTTTGTTTGTTTGATAGAATATAATCTCATTTACGATAGATATCCCTTACTTATTTTGCATTCAAACAAGACAATTAGGATCTTCCTTTTTATCCCCATTCTATTAGTCGGTGTCTTAATAGTATCAGATTGACTTAAATACAAAAAGACAGTAAAAATCTGAGCATCTTGAATTAAACATTGCTTGGCGAGACGAAAACCGATGGAATAGCTACACCAAAATTTATCTTCATATTTTTTTGTTAAAAAAAAATAATAAATCTTTTTTCGAACCTATAATCAATTAATAATAAGACAAGATCTCTACCGATCTAAGTTATCACTTTAGTGATGAATAAAATTATTAAATACATCAATTTCATCTTAGATTGATGATAGACTTAATGTATTGTAATAATTTTTCATAAACCTTCATTCTTTAGTTATAGTCTCTTTCGAGCCAATCAACCGATCTCCGCTTACATAAGATTTTAAATAAAAAAATTTTGAGAAACTTTAATTAGTTTTAGTTCTGAACTTGCCCAAGAGTTTTGGTTGTGACCTAAACCATAAAAATATCATATCATAGGTGCATTCATCTCATCTTGGAATCAAATTATCAAATATATTTCTTTCATCTTAGATTCACGATGGACTTAGCCTACTGTAATAAATTTTTATAAACTTTTTTTTTTTTTTTGGTTAGTCAAAGCGTTGTTCACCTTCCTTACAGGTCTAGAATGAACATATCAAAAAAAAAATTTAAAAAATTAAAAAAACTGTCTCGCAAGGGACATTCCCAGATCGATCCATAAAATTTTACCAGAATGGTTTGCCACATAGAAAGCCATCCAGTCAGCCGCCAGTTAGTTTCTCGATAGACATGCCTCATAAACAGGCGGAGCAATGCTGTAACAAGATAGCAATATCCTAAAAAAGATGGTGAGCCAATATCGCATGCCGAGCTTCTTGAATCCAAGAAATAAGAGAAGTCGAGTCTTTCTCAATAATCAGATGATCAAGATGAAGACACATCCTGACTCAACCAGATAGCATCTCATCTTATCACCAGAAGATATAGACCAGAGCTATGAATAATAACCCTGCTTTGTCTCGAGTATTTTCGATACTTCTATCAAGACTGACGGTGATAAATCCTAAAAATATCCTTAGTCTTTTTCGAGGCTGTCAACTTATCTCCGCGTAAGATTTTAAACGGAAATGCGACGCGACAAATTGACCAAAAAAAACAAAACAAATGCAAGAAAATGACATCTTTTCACCCGCTTCTTCTTGACAAGTAGGATGTAGTTGCCATGAAGCATCAGCAACCTTCAGCACAAAGTCACGCCCGGGTCCCGCTGCGTCCTTCTTTCAGAATTAAAAAAAAATATATAGATTTAAAATTATCCTCCATAACGGTGCCAGGTTATTATATTTCATTTAGAATAAATTGTTATTCCAATTTATTCTTCTGAACAGTTTCAAAAATTTAAGATAGGCTACTTAGAATAAATTATCCCGATCAATCCTTAACATTCTAAATTTCATCATAAATTAATTTATTATATATCATTTTATTGATTCTAACATATTAATAATATTAAAATAAAATTATTATTTTGAATTTTTAAATTAAATAAAAAATTTTAAAAAAAAATAAAAATAAATAATTATTTTTTAAAATAATTTTAATATTTTAAAATAATTATTTTATTTCGAATCATAAAATAGTTTATCAAACATTTTATTTCTATGCGATGGATCCCGCCATGTTAATGGTATTAAAGTAAAATTATTATTTTTAAAATTTTTAATTAAATAAAATATATATTTTTTAAATCCAAACACTATCCAAGAACAAGATTTCCGCTTAACTAGATTTGACTTTGCCACGACGTAGCGGAATTTGCCGGGTTTGTTATCCTGGCCGAGGTTTGGGTGATCGGTCTCCGAGATCAGCTGCCACGTACGCTTCCTAAGCAAATAAAAGGGTTGGATTTGACGAATTTGGTGCGAATCCCAAAGCACAAGTGTCACGCAAAAGAACGCCCCTAAGAAAACTCCAAACTAGAATTGGTGGTGGGTCCAGCCACCCTGTTCCAAGGGGGAACCGTACGGGGCTTCGATTCCTGCGAGGTTTTTATTTTTGGCCGAAGGAAGCTCATGGTTTGGTTGGACTCCCAGGGTTTGAGTACGAGGAAATAACTTTACATTTATCTTGTTTTAAGTGATTTTATTTTATTTTATTTTCTAATATAAATAAGGGGTTAATCCTTACCTTCTTTGATTTCAACGATAGACTCCGATCGGAATCGAATGCATGTCAAAAAAAAAAAAAAAAAAAAAAAAAAATTCTTTTATAAGCATTTAATTTTATCATAATATATAGAAATTTTATTTTATTTATAAAAAAAGAGTGCTTACGGAAGGACCAGGCCATCATCATAAAAATATTTAACTGTAGCAGCCAGTAAATTTTTTGAATTTAATCGATTCAATCATGGAATCATGCATTGAATTCAGAACTGATTGATAGTAAGATAAGATTCCTACCAACAGGACTACTTTCTTAACCATATTTGTACATTCTTTTGATCATAATTGTGTATGGTTTAGTTAAATGAATTTGTTCTTGAATCAACATCACATATGAATACGAAATTATTATTATGTGAGATGAATAATGAACCGGTCATATAACTGCATTATAATTTAACCACTTTTTAAGCCTGACCATCAAAATGTATATAGAATGGAGGTGATGCTATTTGGCTTTTTACATGCACGAAGAACATCATGACATCATATCTATTGTCCATTATTTGTATTTTACGACCATCTTGCAGGAAGTCTGAGAGCTAGATCGACCATCAATATTGTTTCCATAAAGCCATCCAATTCTCTGTGCATGCACCATGCACACATTTAGAAGATGATACATATATATGTAAATAAAGTAAATAATCCAGACAAAACTAGCTCTCGAATCATATCGGTTCGTGATCGAAGGGGACTTCGATTCATGTAATGAAAATAAGAAATCAAAATTAAATATTGATCTATTTTCATGACATCAATTTGAAAATCATAAGTTGCAGGGATAAATCCCGATTGTAGTAGCTAACCCCTTCGAGACGGGACTAAGTGCTATAGGAGAAAATTCTTGATTTAATCGAGTCATCCACAGGATCATGGCTCGAACATGGGATATGTGGATGGCGGGTGCAAGTATCTACCAACCGTGCTACTGTCTTGACGGTTAATCTTTCTTATTTAGTTATATAGTTCGGATAGCGTACAATTCAATTAAGAAAGTGAATTATTATTATTATTATTTTGTATTAAAATATATAAACTCTCAAAAATTTTATAATGAAGCAAGGCTAGCATGCAAGAATTTTATAAGCCATTGGTGAGTGGTGTAATTGGTTGTGAGACTTTCTTCACGATCAGCCGGCAGTCCTATTTGGACATATTTCAATTAAAAAGTCCGGAGATAAAATAAAAAAATAAAAAAATATTCCGGAAGTAAAATCAAAAAAAAGAAAAAAATTAATAAAATAATTTTGGAGCTCCTGTTGGTTGAGGTTGACGTAATCATCTTCGGATGCCAAAAAAAAAAAAAAAATTATAATATTCTAAAAAAAAAAGTGTACACCATTTCACAAAATTTAAATATATTTTCCACTGTATTTGATCTCGGAGTCGGCGCACGTGGATGGATTGAGTACGTACTCATCAGAGGCTTGCGTTCGTTGGGGTCCACGCGCTTGCGAACTCGATGGGCCGCTCCTTCTGGGCCCAACGCCTGGCGAGGCGGGTGCGCACGCCGGGAACGTGGGTCAAAATGGTCCAAAACCGTAAGCGTTCGGAAGGCGGGCAGTTGCTTTTCCGAGGGTTCAAACGCTGTCGCCCCTTCATGCTTCAATTTGGAAGGAAAAAAGGATGTGTCACGAAGTTCAGAAAAAAAAAGGGGGCAAATTCCTTTTTGTCATTGACCAGTATAATCTTGATCTTTTTGAAGTCTTCCACCATATTGTTGGAGATTTTTTTTATCCATTATGAAGCATATGGTGGATGGGTCTTCTCGTTTTGGATAAATTAAAATATTTAGATGAAGAGACTTGGTACAATCTTGATCCTTTTTGAAGTCTTTCACCAAATTGTTGGAGATTTTTTTTTTTTTTTTTAATCCATTATGAAGTATATGGTGGATGGGTGTCTCCTCGTTTTGGATAAATTAAAATATTTAGACGAAGACTCTTCTCAAGAAATCTTTGAAAAGTAAGATCTTTGAGATGCATTGAGACTTGGTGATGTTTCTGCTGTGCGGGTATTCTTGTGATTTGTTCAAGTAATGGTGTCTTTTTAGTATTTCTGATAGATTGAGATTATTGCATGGTTTAGTGATGGAATTTTCATCTCTGTGATATTTTCTTTAAAAAGTGCAAAAAGAGGAATTTAGATCAAAATGGCTTTCTTAACTAGACTGATTGGTGCCATTCTAATTTTGAAAGTGACAAAATATCGTCTACACCTTTCTTTTTTTAAGTCAAAATTTTGTTCATTTATAAGGAGAGTATATAATCATCGTAAGTGTGATAATGTAGAATTTCATAAAAACAAAAGGCTAGCTGGCAAATATAATTTGGGTTCGTTGATTCTTTATAAATATCTAATTTCTAACTATTATATAATTGATAGGAGCAGCTAAACAAATGCCTACATGAATCCTCGAACACATCTCTAGTTGAAGTCTTGGAGTTTTTGTCAAGCTAAAAATCTAAATCCAATCACAGTTGAAGTCTTGGAGTTTTTGTCAAGCTAAAGATCTAAATCCAATCACAAATACTATGATCGTCCTATGGTTAGCCTTAAAAAGGCTTGTATTATAGTGTTTCTTAGCCTAATAAGCTATACACTATATTCACTCTGATGCTATATTTATAATGATATAGAATCATATTCAAAAAGATTAGTTACAAAGTATTTATTTGGATTCTTTGGTTCTGCACAGGTGCCTAAAATCAATCAAGTGCATTACTAATGTAAGAGTAAACACATGTTTGTACAAGTTTTCATGCTCTCCTTATTTAAGCCTTTGTGTTCTTCCCAAATTGATAGTCCATATTTAGTTAAATCCAATCACACATACCATGACTATTCTATGGCTAGCCTAATAGGCTCATGCTGTAGTATTCCATTGTTCATTTGGGCTACATATTGAATTTGTTTTGTTACTATTTGTGATAACTTAGAGCGTTACCCCAAAAGACTATTTAGAAGATGTTATTTGAGTTCACCAATTCTATTTCAGTATCAAATTAAATGCATGTCCACACAAGTTTTCGCCTTTAGCTTGACGAACCAAAAGTCATGACCAACTTAGTTACATATATATAAACAAAACAATAAGATCCATATTTAAGCTAAGATGGGTTAGCTTTTATGTTGGTTCTAGAAAGATTCTAGATCTTGCCCTAAAATATTTTAGGCTTTAGATCGAATCAAGATCTTTTTTTTTCAAGATTATAGCATGAATTCGAGCGCAGCATAAAACCTGATTGGACTACCCTAGAAAAGGAAGAAAGATCAGGCGGGAGGACAAAGAGAGAGGGGAGCTTGATGGGGGGAGAGGAAAGATGATGAGAGGAAAACCACTTTTCATTAATTTGAAAAGTTTTTACAATAATTGAATCAAGTCCGAGAAGCCTCTTACAATAGTCAGATCAAGTATGAGAAAGCAAAAAAAAACTATAAGTATTTTCATCACCAACGACTCACCAACTTCAAAGCTCGTTTCTCATAATCAAAAGCTTCTCTCCACTCATCAAGCTTGAAGTTGACTTACCAATAACGAGCTCGATGCTAATTATCTAATATAAATAATTAAAATCGATCATCTATAAAAATTCTTGAAGAGAATGTTCTACCTGGTACTGTAGGTCGAGCTACAGTTCCATGTAGAACTATCTTCAAGGACATCTTTGATACATTTTCTTTCTATTTCTAAGAATATCTTTGGCTTTCTCTTGCCACCTCCTTCATACAGTCTGCCTCATCCATGTTAGACCCCATATCTTCTTTGAATGCTCCAGCGATCGGTGTCAGTTCTTTTTCTAGCTGAAGATCACCAGAACTCCGCTCCACCTAAAAGCACTCTGCTTGGAATGGGGTTTCAGTAGAAATGGTTAGGGGGTTCCTATGTATATTCAAATCAACCTGTCAAATGCTGATATGTGGCCCATTCTCGCTTGGCTAGCACTACATCACTTTGAAAAAATAGCTATCCAATTAACTCTCAGTGCTGGGTTCTATGCATATCATTTATGTGTCACAGTTGTCAAGCCACGTTGCGCATCCCTATTTACTAAGGAGATTCGATGAATCATCGACCATTTCAGGAGTTATTGTACAGTCCTTTTGAATAATGTACCACTGCTTTATCTCTACCACTATCAAGGCTTGGGGCAACTTTTCAAAAAATATTTAATGACCAAATAGTAGAGAGATATGCTCTATCCCCCGGACCAAAGAAATGATTACTTTCTTCGTTTAGAAATGACAAAGTTAAGTAAACTACTCAGCAACGCTCTGAACATAGGAGTGGAGGGCAACTAATATGGTAATTACTTACTCAGTCTCGAGAACTAGTTGGACACCCGACTACTTGCCAGAATGCTAGTTACTTTACCAATAATGGTGCACTCTAACTACCAACTATAGTTGACTACTGACTGCGATGTTGAGTACAAAGGAGACAACTACACAAAGTAGCATTACCGGCCATGTCGAGTACTTACTCGATACTAAGTACTTACTCGACATCGATTAATTATCTGCATCGAATATGTATTCAAGATCGACTAGCTACTCAGGTGATCTATTCGGGCTTGCTCACATACAACACCAGGCTCCACAACTCAGAATAGCCCACCTACTCTGATCTACTTGGACCAATAGTGTGTCATCTCATCTACTCAGAGTTAGCATCATTTGAGTAGGCAACATAGGTCAATAATTTTCAGCTGTTTTAGCTAGAAATCGTAACGAACGAGATCCCAACAAAGGATATTCAATTATCAATGGAAAGCTATTATTCTAACTTTTTAATATTTTCAACTTCTCAACAAAAAGCTGTTATCCATGCTAGCAGAGATAACCTCTCTAATGGCCTTTAGTTATTCCGAGTAACTCTACAAATAGGTAAGAGAAAACCCCATCCAGGTATGATACTATCACTGCTCTTAAACATTCGGTCTTCTTTCTTTTATCGCTCCCAGCTTCGTCTACTATAGCCCATCCATCTTCTCCCACTAACTTGAGCATTGAAGGATCCCTCGCCGATAACCACCGGTTAGGGACTATTTTTGCAGATCTCTAACAGAGAGAAACGATGAATGACATCCCTTTCTTACTAGAGAAGGCTGGAAGATTCTCTGGCGTCATCGGAGAATCATCAAAGTGTGATCTACCGGCAATAATAACGATATGAAATATAAAATATAAAAAAATATAAATATCACCAAAAATTATATAATTTTTTAAAAGGTAAAATTTTATGGATGAAAGTGTGCATGGAGAATGGTAGAGAGCCAAGGTTGGGAGCTTCAAGATGCGGAGGAAACATATTACGAGACCAAGCGTTCCGAGTTGGTGCGAGAATACGTAGGGAAATATGTAGGTGGGATTTGACAGAGAGAAACATATAGCGAGTATTAATTCGAGTTAAATTGTGAAAGCGAGAAGATGTAGGATTGTTGAAAGAGAAACAGAATCAAACAGATAATGAAATATAAATAGTTTTTAATAATTTGTACTGCATATTTTTTTTAAACTAAAATAAAAGGATAATAATTTTGATCGGTGGAATATTTATTACATGCTTCGTTCCTACTTAACAATATGAGTATAAATAAGCAAACCTGAACCCAGTTCCTTTTCCGTGGTCTCCTTCTTTGCGTGATACTGCCAATGAATAAAGGTTGGGAATTCCGGAAAGGTTGGGTAATTGGGATTCCCTGAATCTCCAACCAACCACTCACTTTTTTTTTTTCTTTTTTTTTTTTTTTTTCTTTTCTTGTGGCAATGCTTCATGATTCTTACCACCAACTCTCGTGAATTCCAAAGGCCCAACTACTTTAAAAGGTTCAACACCACTTTCATGCTTTTTTTTTTTTTTTTTTTTTTTTTTAAAGTCTCTAAATTTCCCTTCCCTCAAAGTACACACGGATACGGCTTGACCCTTCTAGTCGGCGTCTCCTATGCCTTGCCATTGGCTAAAGACAAAAAAAAAAAAAAAAAAAAAAAAAACCCTAAAAATTTGGCGCTATATGCGAACATCGTTTTGCACAATCTATTTTAAATCGGTAAATCTATCATGGTCCGGCTCAATTGAGCTAGTTTTTTCAAAAATTTTAAAACATAAACATCTAAACGGTGCATTCTATTAATAGGATGATGACATATTTTATTTATTTATAAAAAAAAAATTGATAAATATATAATTTTTTAATAAATTAGAAAATTTGGATTGATAAATTTTTTTAATAATTCTCTTAATGATAAACTTGATCGATTAAATAAACTAATCCTGGAAAATCGAGATAGATTAGAAATCTGGAAAGCGGGGAAATTAATATGGTTCACAAAATTGTTGTGATATATGGTATTTTCTGATAAGAGATGTGGCGTGTAATATGAGGAATGTTTTTGTATTTTTATGATCCGTTTGAGAGTCGTGGAGTCAACCAAAACTTGTTCACAAAAAGACGCGGTGTTCAAACTGGAACTTCGTCTTCCCTTCCCCTCTTTCTCTATATATCCATACTCTCCTCTACCATCTCTTCTCAAGACTCGTTCACTTCTCTTCCCTCCCTCCCTCCCTCCCTCTTTCCCTTCCACTCCAGTCCCGGTGCTTTCGTCCACCATAGCTTGTAATTAGATATTATTTTTGCGGCCATGGGAACGCAAGCTCCTGCTACGCCCCTGGAGGCACGGGATATGAGAAGCAGGGTATGTACAATCCCATAATCCCTTTTCTCTTTTCTCTTTCTGTCTCTCTTTTGCTCCTGGAATAATGCAAAGTTCCCCTCTTACGATTTGGATTTCAGGACTCGGTTAGCTCTGTTTTGGAATCTTGTGCTTTATTAATTTGTTTTGTTCTTCTTCTCTTTATTTGGTTCCTCTTTTTAGTGCTGCAAAGGGGCCTATCTTCACAAAAAGCAGATTGTGAAAGAGAGAGATAACCAATTAGATTGATCAAAAAGAAAAAAAGAGAGATAACCAATTAGATCGAGAGATAGATAGATAGACAGATAGATACAGAGAAAGAGAGAGAGAGAGAATCCTAACAGGACTAGGCTTCAATGGAGGGGTGGGAAGTTTCTTTTTTTTTTGGTGGGGGTGGGTGGGAGTTGGATTCTATGCTCTTAGATTCAACAATTTGTTATTCAGAAAATTAGCTAATTGTAGGAGCTGTCCACTTGCAATTAGTAGTTAATTGTGCTCCAAATTTAAACTTATAGTCATGGTAATGTTATGTCTGACTTAGTTGGCTCTTCATCTTACCTAGATAAAAATAATTTTCAGGTTCACCAATTGACATAACATTATTATTATTTTTTTGTTTAGCAATTTATATTAGTTTTTGATAAAGGTTATAGCAATATTATCATATTCTCAAATATTTTCAAGACAAGAATATGTTCATGAATTATACTTGTTATTATTTTTTTTTTATAATGGTAAATAATGGTGATAAAGTGATCCTATTATTTGTGGATAGTGGTTTTACTGAAACCTTGGTATAGCCCTAAATTTCATTGCTAAATTATTTCATAATTCTTGTATGGACAGTAAATGTACATGTAATTATATGCATATTAATTAATTAAGTTTGGTAAAGCAATTCAAAGACTTAGCATAAGATTTGGAGAGATATATAGTTTTTTTTTTTTTTGGTAATTTCAGAAATTTAATATTGAATTACGATCGTTAATTTAGGTGTAATAAAAAAAAGTTTTTTTTTTAGGTGGATTATTAGATCTTGCCAGTTTTTTAAGGAAACAGCTCATGATACTTGCATGGATGGATAAGTGATAAATATCTGGCAAGCATTATTGCTGCCATTGCTGACTTGAAAAGTCAAGATCCAGGGCCTGATGGAACGTTGTGGTCCACAGCTTGACTTCGTGGCCGCATTGATTCCATAAATTCAAACAAAATTTAAATATTAAAATTGAACATAGTGGCCTTATCAAAGAAAAATAAATTCAAATATTAAATAATGTATAAAACTGGGAGACAGATTTAAAGTTCCAAATTTTAACTATTAAAGGGTTAAATTATATAACATCCAATGGAGCAGTTACAGTTGAAGGAATTGGGTTGAGAATTTTTTTTTATTAAGAAAGCAAAAAAAAAAAAAAAAGCAGAATCAACTTTATTGTCAAAATTTTCATTAGATAAACAATGAAAATATCAAATTGTAGTTGTTATTTTCATTATATAACAGCTATAGTAATCAAATAATAGCTTGAAATGCTCGTTATAAAACATGCTGTTATTTTCTAGCTAGTATAGTGTTTTATGTATCATATGAATGGTTAAAACATTTATGGTACTCAGTGCAATCTGCAGGAGGGATAATAAAATTATAAAAATGAATTTATGTAATGGAAGAATAAGCAATTTATTAGAAAAATATGAATGATATATAAATTCGAAAAATGATAAAAAAAAATGATATATACAATTATAAATATAAATTTATGAATTTTCTTTATTCTCATGTTTAGCATCTTCTCCTCTCACCACCTGTAATTAGCTGCATTTCTTTTTTTTAGTTCAAAAAGTTTAAAAATATTTATCAAATTTATTCTATCTACCAAAGTTTACAATTTTTTTGAAAAATAAAAAGGTCAAGAATATCCACATATATGTCTCTGTTTATCTCCATAAAATCCGATGGTCTTCTCTCTCTACATATATCAATTTGAAATAAAGAAAAATATGGAGAGGAAAATTCTCTCTCTCTCCCTCCCTCCCTCTTGTCCTATCCATCCACCCACTCTATTACCCGTTATTTTTTTTCATCTCTTTCTAAAATTGAGATATATCCCTACTTGTTTCATTTATCATTCTCTCTGTCGACAATCCATGTACCATCCCTCTTTTCATTCCCCTTACCTTCGTCCCCTCTTTTCATACCCCTTACCCTCATTTCTCTCTACAATGTACCTCATAATCTTTTACCTCCCAGTGCAGTCTAGGCATATAACAAAACATATTTGAAGGTCAATGTACCTCATAATCTTTTACCTCATACTTGGACTTCTTACTTATATAAGTATTTAAGATCTTATTAGCAAATAATCGATATTAGATTAAATATACACCTACTTGAGTCTTCACATACTTTCCCGGGTTAAACCTTAGAATCCTTATTAGGCTAAGGGTCCAAATCTATGCATCCAGTCACAAATATCATATTAGCCCATAATTAGTCCTAATGACTTAGTGCTGCAGTATCCCTTAGTCTATATAGGTTTTGAGTTCCGTTAGCTCTAATATTGTTTGTAACAATCTAGGATCTCATTTAAAATGGCTAGTTGAAAGGTATTATTTAGAATTTCAATCTTGCATAAATATCCAAAATCTTTCCAGCAAAATTAAATATACACCAATACAGATCCTCACAGAGGTATTAACTAGTAATAGAAACACCATCATCTAAATATGATATTGATTATAAAATTCTGGATGCATCTAAGGATACTAGCAGATACAATATCAATATATCCATCATTTTTTCTCAATTTTATTTTATGACTATTATTTTGATATATAAGTTATGGTATATCAAATTATCAAAAAAAAATTGGGATATTGTTGTGATTTCCTATTAGAGATATTTACACTTTCAGTGGATAAATTGAGATAAAATGAGATCACTTTCATCCTAGTATAAGGCACCCTTACCCAAGATGGCCAATTTGTTGAAAATCTTCGATGTTATATTAAATATTTTATTTTTTGATTCTCATAAGTGTATCTATGCATGATATAATATAACTGATTTGTTGAAGAAAAATCCTCCCAGTTAGCCACTTTAACTCCCACTGAATCTACTATCCTCGTCCAATATCCGCACCAAAGATTCCATCCGTTTACATCTCCTGCTAAACCTTCACATTAATGCTAACCACTAAAAACTATATATATATATATGAATGTATGTATGTATGAAAACCATTCTTCGTTGCATTGTTTTAGGTAAGATTTTTATTCGTATGAATACAGACATAAAGGAAGGGTAGTAATAATAACATGAAGGCAGGGTTGCTTGGTTTGCATATTGTGTTTTTATATTTGACTCTCTTGTTCTCTGTCCTCTATTTTCTGATTCTGTTGTTGAATTTGGCATGATGAATGCAACTGTACACAATGACGTCCAGTCCGAGAAGGAGAAGGAGAAGAGCGTCGATGACTGGCTTCCAATCACCTCATCCCGGAATGCCAAGTGGTGGTACTCAGCATTCCACAATGTCACAGCCATGGTCGGAGCTGGTGTCCTCGGCTTGCCATTTGCTATGTCAGAACTTGGATGGTGAGAAGAACAAAAAGAAAACTCTATCTTGAAATCCTTGTGTTAAAGCTTTGATGTTTGATTGTTATTTTGGAGTTCTTATGTTTTAATTTTGTTTCATTATTGTCTTTCTGGTGATAGTTTTTTGGATAATAGAATGGTGTCCTCAAACAAGTACCCATTGGTTGTTTCAGAGTTTCTCCAAATGGGTGTTCATTATTTTTGGGGTACTAACTCAATTTTTCATGTTGCAATAAAAAAGGGTTCATTTCCTTTGGTTGTGAATACCGAACAGGGTCATACCATTGGTAATTATATAATATTTTGATAATTTTCTTGAATGAGTAATTTGGTTTACACATTGGGATTATGATTCTGGGTATATGAATCATGGCTTTAAGTTATTGTCCTCTTTTCCTTTACCTTTTTTCTTGTTCTGCTTGAAAGTTGCTTTTTATAATATAAATTTAATTTTGTCTATTATAGTGCTAATATTGCGGTCTTCTTTTCCTTTGTCTTTTTTTCCCTTAATTTGGGAATTGTTGTAATTTCCAAGTATCATAACTTTCTGTTATGATTTACCATACAGCTAATATCTCTGATAGAATGAGATTATATCCTCCACACACAAAGGATAAAAGTTGTATGCTATTCGATTCGAAGAAGTTAATTGAATTGGCTTACAGTTGAGAGATAAAAGTAATTTGCAAGCCAATGGACCATGTCTTGCTAAAAGAAGTGTTTAAACTTATCCTTAATATAATAAAACATGGATCAAAACAATTTTTCAGTAGAATCCATTTTTTGGCTCGTATTAAGACTGTCCTTGTTGCCTGCTTAGAATTTTTACTTATCTTGCTAGCAAGCTCATTTTCACCTCCTAGTTTTGCCTGAAACAATAAGGCAATCATGGATAGCCTGTCTTTTGATTAGACAAGGAAGCTGCTAAATCTGTTTGCTAATATTTTCTTTAATAGAGGGGAGAGTTAAATCTAATTCTGCTGAAAAGCTTTGCAGCCTCAATGATTGTTGCAACTATTTGACTCCTCTGCAACCAATCCAATGTTACTGAAACAAGATCTAACAATACTTGCATATGTTCTTAACTCAGTGCATGTATTTAATTACATAACTCCAGATTTGTTTACTGTGAAAGCTTAATGGCTTAAGAGCTCCTTGCATGGAACTGAACAGGGGCCCAGGCATTGTAATCCTAATTATATCATGGATCATCACCTTATATACTCTCTGGCAAATGGTGGAGATGCATGAGATGGTGCCCGGGAAGCGGTTCGATCGGTACCATGAACTGGGGCAGCAGGCCTTTGGAGAGAAGCTTGGTCTTTGGATTGTGGTACCTCAGCAGCTTGCCGTCGAGGTGAGCGTCGACATCGTCTACATGGTCACAGGCGGACAATCTCTAAAGAAGTTCCATGATCTTGTCTGCCATGACTGCAAAAATATCAAACAAACCTATTTCATCATGATCTTTGCCTCGGTGCACTTCGTGCTCTCGCAACTGCCCAACTTCAACTCCATTTCAGGTATCTCCTTGGCAGCTGCAGTCATGTCTCTCAGGTAAACAATCTTCTCTGTGGTGTCATTCTTTATCCTATATTGCTGCCTGTTATATAGCATTAACTCAGAAAGCATCAGTGACGGCATCTTTGTTAAAAATGACTAGATAATGCAAGTTTTCTTATGAGTAATCAAGATTGTGTTTTTGTGCATTAAAAAAAAGAAAAACACATTATTATATGCTTCTTCAACTTTTTTGAGAGGCCAAGGATGAATGATCTCATGCAAAGATGTGTCTGTCTTTTGAAATTTTAAAATCTCATATATCGAGTAGAAATTTCAAAGTTCATGACATTTCATCTTTTTTTTTTTTTTTTTTTGCTTGCAAGTATGCATTCCTATGGATTCCTGATGTTAATTTCCATATAATTTAAATTCAAGAAGCCTAAGATTTTACACATATGGATATGAAATTATAATCCATAAGAAATATTGGAGCCAAAGTAATAAGTGCTTTAACATTTGAGGTTTGTCAAAGACGAAGCAATTGAGAAATATAGAATGAACGAGCAAAATTTTAGCTTTTCCAAAGCTTTGATATCTGCAATTCTTTCTTGTTGCAATTAATATCTTCAATTGGATTACTGTCTTTATAACTGATTCATCTAATTGTTCCTCAGTTATTCCACCATTGCTTGGGGAGCTTCTGTGGACAAAGGGAAGCAAGAAAATGTTGAATATGGATACAAATCTTCAAGCACAGCAGGAACTTTCTTCGGCTTCCTCAGCGCACTGGGAGATGTTGCCTTTGCATATGCCGGTCACAATGTGGTCTTGGAGATCCAAGCAACCATTCCTTCCACTCCTGAGAAGCCATCAAAGAAGCCTATGTGGAAGGGTGTAGTTGTTGCCTACATCATTGTTGCTCTTTGCTACTTCCCTGTTGCTCTCATTGGTTACTGGGCCTTTGGCAATGGGGTAGCTGACAACATCCTCAAATCACTGGAGAAGCCAACGTGGCTGATTGCCATGGCCAACATGATGGTCGTTGTCCATGTCATCGGGAGCTATCAGGTATGACTGCATGCAATTGATATTCTAAAGACTTGATTCACATTAAATGGTGGAAGATATTTCAAATGTCTTTATAAAAGAATCCAATGAGTGACATCTTAGTAAAACTCGAGAAACAGTTGTGTAATTCATACATCTCACAAAGAAAAACCAAAAAATATAAAATAGGAAAGGAGAGTGATTTAATGCATTTCAATGTTAACATGATCTTTAACATGATAATAATCAGTGTCCTTCAAAACCAAGTATTAGTACATCACCTACAACTCTAAATGGGTATCGTTATGTCAGAGTAGAAGTTATTGTTCTTCTCCCTCAAAGGAAATAAGGGGAAAACATTTTTTTTAGCTGGATGATAGTAGTAAATTGAACACCTTTTGTTAAGTGATTATAAATCATTCTTTTTTGTTTACATTTTATTATTCATCTTAACAAGTTTTCCAAAAATAAATTTAAAAGATCGGTCTCGGCAAAAAATGTAGCATTTTTTTGGAGATCTGCATTTATACATTTTGCTGATTCTGTCCTGCACTCTTTTTCATAACCCCCTGCAATGGTTTGTAGTCTGACTGCTGTTCGAACTAATCATGCAGATTTATGCAATGCCTGTCTTCGATATGATGGAGACTCTGCTGGTGAAGAGACTTCATTTCCCTCCGGGTTTTATGCTTCGCTTAATTGCACGTAGTATATATGTTGGTAATGACCCTTTCCTCTGGGCTACTTGTACCTAACAGCATTTTTTTTCTTATCTGTGATAGATGTTTGCTGATTTTTTATTATGATACATAATGTACAGCATTCACAATGTTCATTGCTATTACCTTCCCTTTCTTTGGTGGTCTACTTGGATTCTTTGGAGGATTGGTATTTGCCCCGACTACATACTTTGTAAGCCCCGAAAACCCTATGAAGTAGTAAAATATTTCTCATGAAACAGAACATTACTTTTTATGAACCATTGACGTAGTAAGGTAGCACAAGAAGCATTTCAAATGCAGAAATTACATTAAGTTATTAATGTTCCATTATAACTGGAGAATTACTGATTCTGACCCACAATCTTTTTACACAGCTCCCCTGCGTCATGTGGCTTGCCATCTACAAGCCTAAAGTGGGTAGCTTATCTTGGATCACCAATTGGGTAAGCTAGCTAACTTTACTCAGTTTCATTTTGACCTGCTTTAGGGGCATCAAGCTGATCTTATTTTGCGTTCATGGTCTTCAGGTCTGCATCATACTTGGGCTCCTACTGATGATTTTAGCACCCATTGGTGGATTAAGGCAAATCATACTCGATGCAAAGACTTACAAATTTTACTCATAAACTGCCAGACAAGAATATGAAGGAATCGAGTAAATGAAACCATTTGAAGTCAGATGACGGAAATGATGATAGGTTCTGCATGCCAAAACAGTGCCTTCATGCTAATGGAGACAATTTCTGATGAAAGATTTGGGTGGTTTGATGTGTTTGATAAATATATGTGTCAGATTGGAATTAGGTAGAGAACTGCATGCATCTCGAAATATACATCCATTAGCTGTTTCCTCTCTTTTTGTCCAAAAATATTACTGTCTTTGTTATCCTTCATACACATTGTCAAATGCAGTGGATTCTAATGTGATGTCATGGCTTCTATCTCAATTCTTTTCATTTTCCAAAGAGGACTTCTAAGCATAGATGATTGAAACTTGTCATTGCCTTCAGTAGTCCTAAAGGTGAATCATGTTTGAAATATTTGACTTAAGTTTGTTCTCTTTTAAAATTGTGTCATTACCTCGATGAATGGTTGGAGAATTCAAATAAGCCATGAAGCAAACATCAAGAGAATTTTGTATATAGATCAATGATATCCTTGATTGTGAAGCCCAGCCTACCTAGGGCCATTTTAGGCTGGAGTCTGGCAAGGCCTACCTACCGACTTCAATTCAAAGAAAAAATTTTTTTCGAAATAGGAGACTTTATTTCCTATTTGCTTGAGCGGTAAAACCGCCATTTTGACTGGCAAGGTCATCGTGAAAGGGTCGGAGAAGGTCAAGGGGTTAGCAGAACTCTCAAACGGTTAGCCTTATCCATCGTGAACTAAGGTTATCTTCTCCAAACCCTCTCTTTAAAACCCTTTACATCGCCTCCCATCGAGCCAAAAATCGAGCCCTTCACCTACTTCCTCCTCCTTCCTCAGCTTTAGCAGTGGTTGAGCTGTAATGGTTAAACTATTGCCATTCAAAAATCCTTCCTAACCCCTTTACTCTTCTTAGTTCGAAAATCTTGAAGCTTTTCAGTCTCTCTTTGGCTATCGGGAACCATCACCGCCGGTCACGTTCCCGCCATCGTTAGCCCTTGTCAGTAAGCACCTCCCCCTCTCTACATTTTATTTCTTGGATGTTGATGCCATGGCAATGAGGGGCAGCACCCCGTTCCATCCCTCTCCCTCCCTCTTTTGGCTCCTTGTGGCCGGACCACCATTGGCTTTGCCGCTCGACCCCCCATCCCTTTCCGGCCATGCTGATCGGATCGCCCTCACTTCCCCCCTTCCTTGATTCTTTGGGATAGTGGAAGTTCCTGATCGGATCACCCTCACTTCCCCCTTCCTTGATTCTTTGGGACAGTGGAAGTTCCTGTTCGGGTCACCCTCACTTCCCCCCTTGATTCTTTGGGACAATGGAAGTTCCTGTTCGGGTCAAGTGTAAAAAAAAAAAAGAAAAAGCAAAGGAAGAAGAAAAAAAGATGAAGAGAGAGAAGAGGAGAGAGGAGAAGAGAGAAAAAGGAAAGAGAAAAGAGGAGAGAGTAAGAGGGGAGAGAGAGAAGATGAGAGAGCAAGAGGAGAGAGAATACGAGAGAGAAGAGAGAAGAGAGAGAAAGAGGAGAGTGAGGAGGGAGAGGAGAGAGAAGAGGAAGGAGAGAAAAGAAATAGCAAAATAAATAAATAAATATTTGAAAAGGAAGATCTAAATTTTGTGAAACCAATACCTTGATTGGGCGTTAATCATATAGTATTTAAACTATTTTCTTACTAATTAACTCGATCCCTATCGATTGGACTCAAACAGATATCTAAATCGAGCCTAGACCTAAACCAGACCAAAAATCTCTTTCCTTTTTTTTTTTTGGATTAAGAATTAATTATATAAATAACTTATTTTATCAGAGCCTTGATCATCGTTATTAGTAAAAGAGTACCGGATCTAGGATTTGAGTTGTGTATTTCTGATAGAATCAATTTTCTATAATTCTATTCCTAGTATATTTTACTATGCTTGATTTGATTTAAAGATTTAATTATTATTATGTTATTCAAATAAGTACTTTAAATATGCTATATGTGGATATAATTTGGTAAAATGTTGAATTAAACATACATTGAAAAATGATTGTATTTGAAAATGATTATATTATAGTGCTTTCTAATCTAACTATGATCATATGAGTTAGGATCTAGTCTCCTTTTAGGCCTCCAGGTAGGTTATCGCTGGTACATGTTGAGGATGCATATTTTTTTTGTATGATATTAGAGCTAGTATCCTTCTGGACTTCTAGTAGAGCAATCACTGGTACATGATCGATGAATGGTACATGTAGTCAGGATCTAGTCTCTTTTGGAGCTAGCCACGGGCTGATCATAGCCATAGTAAGAGAGACTAGGAGAGCAAGAGTGGATGGCCATTCTTGGTTGTTTTTAAAAATATATTATAGTTAAATATATATACTTGAAAATTTATGTTGATTGATCTAATAGGTTTCATTAGCATATATTTTATGAATAATCATTTAATTTGATATTTGTGAACTAGAGGTTATGATAACTTACTAGACTCATGTAGCTCATTATATCTTTTCTTCTTTTTTCAAGATGCTATGGAGTAATCGGGGCTTGGGGTCATGCTATGAGAAGCTTTGGAATTTAATGTATTATTCCTTGAAAAGAAAATTGACTAGATTTAATTTATCATTATTTAATTGTTAGTAAATTGGATTAATTATTATTTGATCATCATTTATATTTCGTATGATTAGGAAATAAAAAAGCAGGCCTTGCATATTCAATGAGATTAAATCTTAAGGATATGTGCCCATTTGTCGTATACTTGGCTCAGGCCTCGAGACCGAGGCATGATAAATTAAATGGTATTAGATCAAATGCTCAAGATTATGATGATTTAGTTAGTGAGAGTAGGATAGAATTAGGATTTTGATTGAATATCCTGAAATAATTATCAATACTAAAAGTTTATTTAATTTTCTTTGATGGGTATATGTTGTAGTCCTAAGGGTCATTAATTTCTGTAGACTTAAAAACTTCATTATAGTATTTGTGTTGAATCAATATCAAGTTCTTTTAAATATAATTAATTTTAATCTATCTTAGCATCTAACTAATCCCAAGTTGATCTTGAATGAACATACAATCATATCAAGATGATTTTAATCTTAGACTTTTGATCATTTAATTAGTACTAATCTTATTTAGTCTATATTTTAATCTTAAGTATGATAGAATATTTTTGATAACTAATTTAGATCTAGGTATCAAATTTTGATTGATGAGAAATGATATCTCAAATTGTATATTATCTAAGGGACAAAATTCTTTTAGAGTCGATATAGATATATCAAATTATTAAATAATCTCGGGAAGAGGCTGTACTTTAATATAAAAAATATGTATGAGTATTGTAATTGATTTAAGTAATTGGATAGTTTGTTGGTATTGAACCGATGAGATTATGTGTTATGCTTGATAAATTACTGAATTTTGATAGAATGGTACATGTAAATTTTGGATCAAGTATCTTTAAATTTTGGAAGGCTTAGATTTCTAAATTTCGAGACTCAAATTTTATGTAGGAGGGGAGAATGTGAAGCCCAGCCCACCTAGGGCCATCTTGGGCTGGAGTCGGCAAGCCTTGCCAACTTTAGTTCAAAGAGAGAAAAAAAATTTTGAAATAGGGGACTCTATCCCTTATTTGCTTGAGCGGTAAAACTACCTTTTTGATTGATGAGATCATTGTGGAAGGGTGGGAGAAGGTTTGAGGAGTATTCGGGGTCAACGGGACTCTCGAACAATCAGACTTATTCATCGTGAGCCAAGATTATCTTCTTCGAACCCTCTCTTTAGAACCCCCACATTGCCTCTCATCGAGCCAAAAATCGAGCCCACCACCTACCTCCTCCTTCTTCCCCAGCTCCGGTAGCGGTAGAGCCACCGTGGCTAAGTCGTTGCTATCCAAAAATCCTCCCTAGCCCTCTACCCTCATTGGTTTGAAAATCTTGAAGCCTTTCAATCTTTCTCTTTGGCTGTCAGAAACCATCATCACCGGCCACATTCCCACCGGCATCACCCACCACAGCAGGTTAGGGTTATCTCGACTTTTTTCTGGCGATGCTTCTTGGAAGCGTCGGGAAGAACCAAAACCCGCCGACGCTTTCTGAAAGTGTCGGCAAAACCCAAAGTCCACCGACGCTTTTAAGCGTCGGCAATTAACCCTGAGTTTTACCGACGCTTTTAAGCGTCGTCGGACCATCCCGCTGAAATCCGGGATATTTGCCGATGCTTTTAAGCGTCACCGGAGTCTGGGACCTTTGCCGACGCTTTTAAGCATCGCCGGACTTGGGACATTTGCCGACGCTTAAATGCGTCGCGGAGTCCAGGGACCTTTGCTGATGCTTATAAGTGTCGCCGGATCCGACATTTGCCGACACTTATAAGCGTCGCCGAAGTCTGGGACCTTTGTCGACGCTTATAAGCATCGCCGGAGTCCGGGACCTTTGCCAACGTTTTTAAGCATCGCCAGACTGGACATTTCCCGATGCTTAAAAGCGTCACGGAGTCCAGGGCCCTTTGCCGACGCTTATAAACGTCGCCGGATCGGACATTTGCCGACGCTTATAAGCGTCGCCGAAGTCCGGGACCTTTGCCGACGCTTATAAGCGTCGCCGAAGTCCGGGACCTTTGCCGACGCTTATAAGCGTCGCCGAAGTCCGGGACCTTTGCCGACGCTTAAAAGCATTGCCGGAGTTCCCAGGACATTTGGCGACGCTTATAAGCGTCGCCGGAGTTCCCAGGACATTTGGCGATGCTTATAAGCGTCACCGGAGTCCTGGACTTTTGGCGACACTTATAAGCGTCGTCGGACTCCAAGCAACCCCAAAACCCCAAGCACCCCCCTCCTGAGCCCTAGATATCTGCCGTCGCCGAACCACCCCCCCCAACTCCTCCTCCTCCTCCCCCCCCTCCTCCTCCTCCTCCGCTCGGTCCGCCGTGGCCCTAGATATCTGCCGTCGCCGAACCCCCCCTAACTCCTCCTCCTCCGCTCGGTCCGCCGACGCAGCGAGCCCTAGATCTGTTATCTGCCACCGCCGAACCCCCCCCAACTCCTCCTCCTCCTCCTCCTCCTCCTCCTTTGCTCGATCCGCCGATGCAGCAGCCGTCCGTGATCTCCCGGTCGATCGAGCCGCCACCGAACCCCCCCCCCCTCCTCCTCCTCCTCCCCCCTCCTCCTCCAAGATCTCCCCGCTCAGTCCCTTGTCGCCGAAGCTCGATCTCCGGCGCCTTCTTCTCCATTGCATTGCTCCGAAGCTCGGTAAGTTTTTTTTTTTTTTCTTGTTCAGTTTTAAATTATGTGATAATTTATTTCCCGGTATTTCAATTAACTGAAAGGAATGTAATAGTTTTTGGAAAGGAATATAATCAACCTTCAAAAAATTGAAGGTTGTTGATGGTACTGGTGGCCGTGAAATGGCATACCAGTTGCACTTGCATTGAGAAAGGTCCCATGAGAGTGCCCTACATGTTCCAAACTAGAAGCATCATCAAAGCCATGCTCATAGTTTGTTGCTGCAGCAGATGTGGGAGATTTATTTTGTTGCAGGCAACTATTGTTTTTGGATTCTAACTAGATGATCTAGCAGATAACCCATGATGGTCCAACAATTTATTTTGTTGTGGTTGATACCCTTAAGCCATCCCAAAGCATCGGGAAAAATAGGTTGGCTTTTTACTGTTTCACTATAGTGTCAATTACTAGATTCTCGAATAGTATATAGGGTGTCATCAATTAATTTCACATGATGTATGGCATGCCATCGAATCTGAATGAGTTTGAGTCGGATTGGATTTCTCTGAAGCTAGAAGCCTTATCATTGTCAGGTTCTGATAGTGAATTATATCCTCATAGTGAGCTTTTGTTTTGTTGGATGGATTTTGACAGCAAAATGGCTGACATCAAATTACTTTTAGGCCTAGGATGGATCCGGCCTGCATTAGCTCTCCTTGGCTTAGAGTAGTTGAACTTTGACGAATTGTGCATTTTAGTACTCTTCATAAAAATTTGGGCCTTGGAGCTACAGGTCACTGATTGTTATCATATGGAAAAGTCCATCTTTGTTTTTGCGGTGTGATTTTCTGAAATAGTTTACCAAAACGTGCTTCACAACCCCGGATGGTACAAAGCCAACACATTTCAACCTCCAAGTTGCCACGGAGTTGAAAGTTGTGTTCCTGTTTGGACCATGCAGCAGACTTAATTCACTTACCCATCTATCAGTCATATTGAACTTAATACTGAAGCAGCTTTACTTAGTTGTTATCAAGTACGGTCCTTCGATGTGTTCCTTCTTACATGGTCTGTTTCTGAGATTTTAAATAGCCAATTGCCTAACTTACATAAATAGTTATCTCATGCTGATAATATCACCGATATCGAAATCTACTGTAACATGTCCGATAAGTTGTCCATGAATAACTCCATTTTTATATATTTCAATACCATCTGTAGTTTTGTTACGATCAATTATGATTTTTTATATATTTTTTTAAAAACTTGCATTGCATTGAAATATAGACCCGTCAATTGATTAAAGTACATATTCTACACGATCCATACAATTATTTAATTTTTGTACGGATGGCAGAAATATGTACAGTGGTCAATTGAATGTCTAGTTTAGACAGTTTGAGAATTGCAAATAATTTTATAGGTGCTTACAGTAATCAAACGGTACGGATAGAGTTCCAGATATATTTCGGATATCATTTCCTTTTAGTTCTCCTCATACATATTTATTTGTATGGGGAGAACTAAGGAAAAATGCTGCCAAAATTTTTCTGGAACTTTTATTGCGTATCCTTTGGTTACTGTAAATGACCTATATAATTAATGCAATTCTTGAATGGGATAGGACCTCTTTACCTATTAGTTGGTGATAGGGTATATTTAATAATACTGTAATTGATCTATTGAATAAACTTATTTTAAATTTGTTCTGTTCTTATAAATATTTATTTATTTTAGTTAGCTTTTTCTTACAATGGATAAGAGTTGGATAACTAAATCGAGGAATAGCAAAGAATATCTGGATGGAGTACAGAATTTTATTAAATTTGGTATGGAGAGAAGTAGTATCAGTGGGAAGATTTTATGTTCATGACGAAAATGTGTAAATTCCAGTTCTCTATATCCAAATATTGTTGAAGAACATTTGGTATGGAATGGTTTTTTAAGAGGTTATATTGAGTGGTTTTTTTCATGGAGAGTCAAGGTTACAATCTACATGTAACCAAACCTCTAACATGGAACATATACCTGATTTTGGATCCAGTAACCAACAAAAAAATCTTGCAAGAGATGATGATATCAGGGGTTTGCTCAGAGATGCTTTTGAATATGGTGCTCAACATCCTGGAGATTACAGTGGAGGACAAGTAGCAGCTGGGTTACCTGAGGATCCTATAGTTACTGAATCTATACATGATGGAGAGCCGATACCCCCAACTAATGTTAGAACAGATCGATATCAGAAGCTGATAAGAGATGCAGATCAAGAATTATATGCCGGTTGCAAGAACTTTTCAAAAATTTATTTTCTTGTGCATTTGTTCCATATAAAATACTTGAATGGATGGTCTGGTAAGAGTTTTACTATGCTGCTCAAGTCGTTAAAGGATGCATTTCCTGAAGGTACTAGTTTACCAACATCTTGTTATGAGGCCAAAAAACTAGTAAAGGAATTGGATCTTGGATACGAAAAGATTCATAGCTGTCCAAATGATTGTATATTATATCGGGGAGAACATGCCGATCAAGAGTCGTGCCATGTGTGTGGATGTTCACGATGGACGAAGCAAAAAGAAAATGAGAGTGAGGGATTAGATGAATTGGATGCAATATACATTAAACAAAAGCCGGCGAAAGTATTACGCTATTTTCCTCTTGTACCTAGATTGAAAAGGATCTATGCATCATCAAAGACAGCTTCGTCAATGAGATGGCATGATGAAAGCTGTACAAAAGATGGAATGCTGAGACACCCAGCGGATAGTTTAGCATGGAAAGCATTTGATGACAGACATCCTGATTTTGCATCTGATGCTCGTAATGTCAGGCTGGGATTAGCCAGTGATGGGTTCAATCCGTTTCGGACCTTAAGTTCTGTCTATAGCACCTGGCCAGTTGTACTGATTCCTTATAATTTGCCACCATGGATATGCATGAAACAGTCTTCACTTATTTTATCAATGGTCATTCCAGGTGATAAGGTTCCAGGCAATGATATTGATGTTTTCTTACAACTTTTAATAGATGAATTGAAACAACTATGGGAGGGTATCAGTGCAATTGATGCTTCGAATGGCCAAACATTCAATCTACGGGCAGCTCTATTATGGACAGTTAACGATTTTCCTGCATATGCTAATTTATCTGGCTGGAGCACTAAGGGACGAGTTGCATGTCCTTCTTGTGGTGAATCAACCCATTCAATTTGGTTAAAACATGAAGGAAAGTTCTGTTATATGGGACATCGTCGATGGTTGGAGGCAAATCATCCATTTCGATTTCAGAAGGATTTATTTGATAGTACCATAGAGTTGGGATCTGCTCCAATTCTACCTTCTGGTTCTGATATTCGTAGACAAATGCTTGGTATCAGACAGTTATGGCAAGATGACAAAGTCCTCTAAAAAGCGAGGAAGAGATGATGTTGAGACTTTGGTACAAGAAGAAGTATTAGAGGAAGTCAATACTTGCACCTTAGATATGGTAGTGTTCGAGGATCCGGATAATTTCTTTGAAGTTGAAAATGATGATGATATAATCACAGCAACCATCAGCATACTAAACAATTATGGAAGAAAAGAAGCATATTCTTTGACTTACCTTATTGGGAGCATAATATACTCCGACATAATCTTGATGTTATGCATATAGAAAAGAATGTCTGTGATAATTTGATTGGAACAATATTAAATCTTGATGGAAAGACTAAAGATAACATGAAGGTGCGTCTTGATTTAAAAGAAATGGGTATCCGACATGAACTTCATCCACAAGTGCTTGCAAATGATAGAACTTATATCCCTCATGCATGTTATACAATGTCTAGTCGAGAAAAAGATCTCTTCCTGACAGTTTTAAAGAATATCAAAGTTCTTGATGGATATGCCTCAAATATTTCACGATGTGTAAATCTGAAAGACCACAAAATTTCAAATCTTAAAAGTCATGATGGACATATATTAATGCAAGATATTCTTCCATTGGCTTTAAGGTTGTCAATGTCAAAATAAGTTATTACGGTTGTTTTTCAGTTATCATCATTCTTCAAGGCATTATGTTCTAAGGTTCTTGATCCTCAAGAACTTGATCAGTTGCAGTCTCAAGTCGTACTTACATTATGTCAGATGAAAAGATTTTTTCTCCTAGATTTTTTACGATTATGGTTCATCTACTCATTCACCTAGCTTCGGAAGCTAAACTTGGTGGACCGATACACTACAGATGGATGTACCCTATCGAGAGGTAATGCTGTAAAACTTAAATTTTATAATTTATATAACTTTTTCATTATTTAATATGATATAAATATCATACTTTTTGAAGGTATCTTGTATGTTTGAAGGATTATGTACGAAACAAAGCCCATCTTGAGGGCTCAATAGTAGAGGGATATATTGCTGAAGAGTGTTTAACATTTTGTTCAAGATATCTCGAAGGTGTTGAGACTGTATTCAATCGACCTCAACGTCATGGTGATACTATGGAGAATACAGATATATACAAATTTGCATCATCCGGAAGATTTATAGGAAAAGCTGAAAGTATTGTTCTTGACCATAAATCCATGTCACAAGCACACCGTTATGTATTGCTACATAGTGACATAATATCTGACTATCGCAGGTTAGTCTATCTATACATGGATAATACTAATATTAGATATGTTGTTGTCAAACTTATATTTGATTATCATGCAGTGAATTTTTATCTGTACAACGACAAGTCAATCATTCCACTCATCCTAATCCAAGAATTGAACAAAGATGGTTGGTTGAGTTATTCCCTAATTGGCTTGCCAATCATGTTAGTATATATAAGTCGTATAATAATTTTATATATTTTTAATATCGAATAACTGATCGATAATTGATATTATATTTTTTAGGTACTGGTACTGATGGAGAAAAATAGTTCAGCAGAATTAATTGCACTCACCAGAGGTCCAAATTATATTGTGAACAAATATAACGGTTTTATTATAAATGGTTTTAAATTTCATACCAAGGAGCGCGAGAAACTTAGGAAAACTCAGAACAGTGGTGTTATGGTTGAAGCAGATGGAAAATCTTATTATGGTATACTTAAAGATATTTTGGAGTTGGATTATTATGGAAATTTTAAAGTTATATTATTTCGATGCGATTGGATGAATATAAATACACCGAGAGGTTTGAAAAAGGACTCAAACGGATTCATACTTGTCAATTTTTCAAGATTGATACATACGGGTGTGTTATTGAATGATGATCCATTTATCTTTTCATCTCAAGCTTAACAAGTTTTTTATGTACAAGACTCGAAAGATAAAGAATGGGCTACTGTTATTAAGACAAAACCCAGAGACTTGTATGACATGGAAAAAAGGGTGGAAGAAGAAGATGATGATACTTACCCTCAGTGTATGCCTTATAATATTGTACCGGATGATCATATAAATGATACAACCATTTTGGTTAGGTTGGATTCCGAGAAAGGTACAACTGGTTGATTATGACAAGTAGTTTGTAAGATGATTTACATTTTTTGCATTAATGATTATATTATATTTTAAATTGCAATTCATTTCCATCATAATTTGATTATAATGTTGACTGACTTGTTTTTAAATAATGCAGGTTAGGTACACCATGCCTCGAAGGAAGCGATTAGCAGATGTATAGTTTCAGTTTTCCCAGACCGAGACTGGTACTTCATCACAGCAGCCCGAGGGCAGTCGATCAGTTTCACATCGGTCCGATGGCAGTCCCTCTATTTCTGCACATCATGCCGATGCTACTACCTCTACACCTCAAGATGACGTTATTCCCTCTAAGTCCGCATATCACGATCCTTCTATGGATCATCCTGATGACGAGCCTATCGTCGATGATATACAGATACAGGGTATATAATTTAATAATTCTATCTCATTTCAATTCATGCATATGCAATAGTTTTGATATACAATGTTCTATAATTTTTTTTTTGTAGATGGATCCGGGAGACTCAGGCATAGGCGAGGACCCACATTAGTCCATGATGTGTGGCAGTTACCTGAGGGTGAGAGGATAGTGATAGAGTGCAACAAGCTAGGGCAGCCTATTAAGAAAGCTGCTAGCTTGTTGACTAGCTTTCTGGGGACAGTAGCACGCCGTGGTCAGCTATGTCCCCTGAATTATTCGAAGTGGAACGGTATGCTTCCTGCATATAAAATAGAAATGCTACGAGTTGTGCAGGTAAAAAACTTAATATATTATTTTATATCTTAGGTTTTTAATAATTGAATTGCTTATTTCATTTAATATTTATTTTGTTGTTTAATTAAATTGTAGAGCAAGTTCGTTCTTCCTTCAGATTCATCTGATTTTGTGTTTAAGTCTTTCAATCACAAGTGAAAAGAATATAGGGTGAAGTTGAAGGGAGACTACAAGCTAGAGGGTAGGACAGAGGAGCAGGTTGTAGCTACCTGTCCTCCTAATGTTCACCCTCATCAGTGGATGGAGCTGGTGTACTATTGGTTCTCCGAGAGGGCACAGGTTGTGTAGCATCATCAAACACTTCGAAATTTATTAATTTTCACTTATCATAATTATATTTATACAATATATAACATTGTTTTAATTTTATTTTGCAGACGTATTCTGATATTGGTAGAGCTGCATGAGCTGCTCAGTCTGTTCCTTACACAGCGGGGTCCAAGAGTTATGCACGGCTCAGGCATGAATTTGTATGTTTCTCATCCTATAATACTTTTAATACACTTTTACTTTTAATATCATGTATCATCATGTTTCATGCATGTGCCATGTATCATGGTACGGGGATATAAGATGTGTTATTTTGAATTTTTTTGTAACATTTATTCTTTACATAGGCTGATCAGCAGGGGAGGGAGCCTGGTGAGGTGGAGTTCTATCGGATGACTCACGTTCACTAGGATGGCAGTTTTATTCGGGACGAGTCCAGAGATATATATGTATTTTTTTATTTATGTTATATTATGATTTATATTTTTTTTTTATTAAATATTGATATATGTATTTTTTATAAAATATAGAATAGGGCTACCTCTATGATCTCCGAGCATGCTGGCGAGGTTTCATCATCTACACAGAGCAGTCGCATCGAGGCCGAGGTATTCTCGGAGTTGATGGGACCAGAGCATCCTGGACGAGTGAGGGGTTATGAGATTAGAGTTACCCCTACTCAGTTATCTGAGGTGCGTAGATATACTCGGGATACTAGAGAGAGTCATGATCAGTTACATGTTCGTCAGCTCCAGGAGGAGATAGCAGAGCTCCGACAGACATGTGATGCAGACAGAGTAGAGATGCAGACCATTAGGTCTCAGCTAGAGCATGTTACATCTGTGCTGCATATGTTCATGTCATCTCAGGTAAGTAATTATTTATTAATTTTGTATGTATCTAATAATTTATAATATATATAATGTATGTATTATAATTCCTGATGCATATCTTGCAGGTTCCTGGTATATCTGCGAGTCGCAGACCTGACGACGACCAGCCTCCCAGGGATCAGTGATGCCAGATGGTTTTTTTATTATTTATGTATGTCTTTTTGTTTATTTGAACTTGGATTGATACGTTTATATATTTATATAAACTTTTTATATTTGCTTTGTATTTGTGTTTGTGTATGTTGAATGTGATATATGATACATGTTTGAATATTTTCATTTGTTTGTGTATGTTGGATGTGATATAGGTTTGAATGTTTCATTTTCATAATGTATACAGGTTATGGGTTTGTATATATAGCTGTTTATTTTTTTTTAAAAAAAAAAATCTACCGATGCTTTAAAGTATCGCTAAACCTGGAACTGGCGACACTTTAAAGCATCGCTATAACTGGAACTGTCGACGCTTTAAAGCGTCGCTATAACTGGAACTGGCGACGCTTTAAAGCGTCGCTAGGGTTTCAGTCTAGCGACGCTTTAAAGCGTCGCTAGTTTTAAATCTAGCGACGCTTTAAAACTAGCGACGCTTTAAAGCGTCGATAAATAAAAATTTAGCGACTCTTTAAAGCGTCGGCAAATGCTGACGCTTTTTACAAGCGTCGGCAGGTTGCGTCCCAATGCTCACATAGGCGACGCTTTAGCGACGCTTTACAAAACATCGGGAGAGTACTTAGCGACGCTTAAAAGTATCGGGAAAGGTCAAAAAAAGCGTCGCTAAAGTCCAGATTCACTGTAGTGACCCCTCGCTACTAATCACCTCTCCCTCTCTGTATTTTATTACTTTGGTGTTGATGCCATGGCAATGAGGGGCAAACGACGTTCCATCCCTCTCCCTCCCTCTCTAAGCTCCCTGCTGGTGGTCGAACCACTGCTAGCTATGCCGCTCGACCCTCCCAACCCTTTCCTACCATGCTTGTCAGATCACCCTCCCTTCCCTCCTCCTCGGTTCTCTAGGATCATGGAAGGCCCTATTCAGGCTGAGTATAAGAAAAAAAGAGAAAGCAGAGGAGGAAGAAAAGAAAAGAAAGAAAAAAAAGGATGAAGAGAGAAGAGGAGAGAGAAAGAGAAAAGAGGAGAAGAGAGAGAAAGAGGTGAGAGAAGAGAAAGAAAAGAGGAGAGAGAAAGATGAGAGAAGAGAAGAAAAAAAGGAGAGAGAAGATGAGAGAGAGGAAAGAGATGAGGAGAGAGAGGAGAGAGAAGAGGAAAGAGAGATAGAGAGAAAAGAAAGAGCAAAATAAATAAATAAATATTTGAAAAGGAAAATCTAAATTTTGTAAAACTAACTTCTTGATTGGGCATTATTCATATACTATTTAGACTATTTCCTTGCTAATTAACTCAATTCTTATCGACCGGATCTAAATCGATATCTAAATCGAGCTTAGACCTAGGCCAGATCGAAAATCTTTCTTTATTTTTTTCTTAAATTAAGAATTAATTATGTAAATATTTATTTTGTCAAAGCATTTATCATCTTTATCAGTAAAGGAGTACCGGATATAGGATTTGAGTTTCATGTTTCTAATAGTATCAATTTTTTGTAAGTTATCTCTACCCTTAGTATATTTTATTATGCTTGATTTGATTTAAAGATTTAATTATTATTATATTATTCAAATAAATACTTTATATATGCTATACATGGATATGATTTGATAAAATATTAAATTAAATATGCATAAAAAAATGATTGTATTTGAAAATGATTATATTAATTTGCATAAAAAAAATGTGTTGTTTGTTGGTTGCAATGCTCTCTAGTCTAACTATGATCATACGAGTTAGGATCTAGTCTTTTTCTGAGCCTCTAGTGAGATGATCACTAGCATATGACTAATGGATAATATGTGTAGTCAAGAGCTAGTTTTTTTCTGGCGTCGCCAAGCAGGGCAATCGCTAGTACATGCGAGAATGCATATTTTCTTGTGTGATTTCAGAGCTAATATCCTTTTGGGCCTCCAGTGGGGCAATCACTGGTACATGACCGATGGATGGTTTGTATAGTCAAGATTTAGTTTCTTTTGGAGCTAGCCATTGGCTGATCATGGCCATGTCAGAGGGACTAAGAGAGCGACAGTGGGAGTAGATGGCAATTTTTGGTTGTTTTCGAAAATATATTATAGTCAAATGCACATACTTGAAAAGTTATGTTGATCGATCTAATAGGTTTCATGGTATATATTTTACGAATAATTATTTAATTATATTTGTGAACCAGAGATTATGATAACTTCTAGACTTATGTAGCTTGTTATATCTTTTCTTCCTTTTTCAAATGCTACGAAATAATCGGGGCTTGGGATCATGCTGCGAGAAGCTTGGAAATTTAATATATTATTTCTTGAAAAAAAAGTTGACTAGACTTAATTCATCATTATTTAGTAGTTAGTAAATTAAATTAATTATTATTTTATCATTATTTATATTTTGAATAATTTAGAAATAAAAAGGTAGGCCTTGTATATTCAATAGCATTCAATCCTAAGAATATATGGCCATTTATCGTATGCCTGACTTAGGCCTCTAGCCAGGGTGTGACACTAATGGTACAATTCACTTCAACTTTTCATCACATCCGAGCTTGAACATTTATATGTGAAAAATAATAGCATCAAGGATAAGCTCGCAAGAATCTCTATAGAATGGAGAACATGAAGAAAAGTGCATATTAATCAACTCTTATTCTTGATAATGTCTTTGGTTTCAAATTCAACATCCATTTTGCATGCGGTGGTATGGATGACTTTCTTAAAATATAGCATTGTCAAACGATAGCATGCAGGATCATGCAACAATATAAATGCAACCTTTTTAGATAGATTATACATCAGCCTATAATAATTTTCTTTGTTAACATGATCTTATAATATTTTTGTTATTAGTGTAATTCTGTGTTATTTTCTTTATTAGTATGATTCTATATATATTATTATTATTTTTCTTTATTAGCATAATTTTGTTTCAGTTATTATTATTTTTTTGTATGATATTTATACATCATTATAAAAAACTCCCGAGATGTACCAAATAAAATTGAAATAAAAATAATTAAATCTTTTTTCTTTCTTATTTTTCTCTTCTTTTATAAATATTTTTTTTGCCACCTACATCGCCGTGGCCTGCAGCTTTAGCATGGCGCCGGACATCAGCCTCCTTATCCAGAATCTATCACACGTACCTGGACCTGCAAAAGAAAGGAGACTCGGGCCGGGGATCCCGACGGGGGCACTCCGACGATCAAGTCAGTGGGCGATCTAGGAGAACATATCATTCTCTGTGGATCCTTGTGTGGTCTCCACGCACGGAGGAGTTTTTAAGGAAAGAGTAGAATGGGAGTTCTAGCAGAGAAGGAGGGCTGGAGCAATGGTGGCTGCATCCATTGAGACTCTTCCGATGAGTTCTCCGATAGCCTCAGAGCGCTCTCACTCGCTTGCTTCCCCCTGGCTATTTTTTCTTACCTTCTTCGAAGGCCCCTTAGGACATCCTTTTTAGACCATGGATCCTTTATGTTACTCACCTTGGGTTCTCCCACTTCTGGAGATGCTCGAAGGTCAACGATCGACAGCACCCCGTGGATCATGCCTCGGCGCACTCTCCCTTCATGGTAGGAAGTTACATCGCGAATTCTAACCTCCTGGCAGGTTGTTATGCTTGGAAAAATTTAGTAGAGCCTCGATCCGGGGGTAGTTGCTCCTAGGTTTGAACCCCTAGCGCGGCTTTCTTCTTTCGGGTGGTGTGAACGGTCGGCTGGGGAATGCAGCACCTCGATTGGAACACTCCTTCCTAACCGGTGTAAATAATGGTGGAAGAGATCCTGGTGCTCTAGGGAGACGCTCTTCTGTAGGTCAGCGCGCTTCCCCTTCGTAGGCCTTGGGCGGCGTGCCACCACCTGATGGATGTAGTGGCATTTCCTCCTCTCTGCCCTGGAAGCTTTTGAGACGCGGTCGACCTTGGCCAGAGGGATAGCCTCAAGCCAGCAGACCTTTCCACCAAAGGGCACGAGGCTCGAGGAGAGGGGGCTCGACTTTGGTCGATATGAGCTCGACCTCGGGGGAGCCGCCCGGTGAAGGAGCTTGAAGAGAGGGAGCTCGACTTCGACCGAGATGGGCTTGACCTCGGGGGAGCTGTCCGGTGGAGGAGCTCGAAGAGAGGGAGCTCGAATTTGGCCGAGACGGGCTCGACCTCGAGGGAGGCGCCTGGCGAAGGAGCTCGAAGAGAGGCGCCTAGTGGAGGAGCTCAAAGAGAGGGAGCTCGACTTCGGTCTAGGTGGGCTCGACCTCAGGAGAGCCGCTCGGCGAAGGAGCTCGAAGAGAGGGAGCTCGACTTAGGCTGAGACGGACTCGACCTCGGGGGAGCCGCCAGGTGGAGGAGCTCGAAGTGAGGGAGCTCGACTTCGGCCGAGGTGGGCTCGATCTCGGGGGAGCCGCCCGGTGGAGGAGCTCGAAGAGAGAGAACTCGACTTCGATTGTGGGCTCGATCTCGGGAGAGCCGCCCGGCAGAGGAGCTCGAAGAGAGAGCTCGACTTCAATCGAGGTAGGCTCGATCTCGGGAAAGCCGCTTGGCGGAGGAGCTCGAAGAGAGGGGCTGACGTGGCAACATCTGCCAGCGTGGCCGCTAACTGGATCCAAGAGGGACTCCATGTTAGCGATCCTGCCACATCAATTTAATATGATATCAGAGTCTCAATCTCTGTTTTCCTATAAATCCTTTATTTTCAGTAGATTTGTAGATTGCCCATTTTTTGGTAGTTAACCTGAAGATTTTTAATTTTTAGATAAATTTATAGCTATTTTTAGCCACATTTTCCTTCTTTAAGGCTCTCTTTTTCTTCCTCTGGCTTCTTTTTACCATCTAATTTGACACCTTTTTCTTTTGTGTGCATTTTTCTACCTTTGACTCCTTTGTCACCCGATTCGAGGCATTTTTCTTTTCTTTTTAGATTTTTTTATTTTGGCTCCTTTACTATCTAGTTTGAGGCTAGTTTTCTCTTCCATAATATTTTGTCCACGAGGAGCATCAGTCTTCAACTACCTTAATTTTCTTTGAGCATCAATATTCTCTTCTATGATATTTTTGTATGCAAAAAAAAAAATAAAAATTCTCAAACTCGCGTCGGCACCTACCGTACCGCTTTAAGTTTGAGAGAGAGTTAATAAGAATTTGGGAATCATGGTCCACAATATTTTTTTATTAACTTGATCTCGTAATACTTTTTCATTATTACCAAGATTATGTATTATTTTCTATTAGTATGATTTTGTATATTTGTTGTCATTATTTTCTTTAATTAACTTAATTATATATCAATTATTATTATTATTATTATTTTGTATGATATTCATACATCATTATAAATTGAATTTTGCTATGCTGCACCTTTATAATATATTATTAAACATTACAACACCCTTTTATTTTTTATTTATTTTATTATCTTTTAAAAATAATATATATTATATTTTAATCCATCCTCTCTCTCCATGACTGTGCCCCCCATCCCCTGCCGCCCATGGACCCCTCCCCCGGGCCGCCCATGAGACTCCTGGCCCCCCTCCCAGCCTGCCATTCTTCCGCACGTCCCCTCCTTCCACCCATAGCTCCTCTACTCACCCTCTCCCCCCTGCCCGTGGGTCCTTCTTCGACTCCTCCGCGCCCTCAGACAAACTTCTTCTCCCCCGGCTCCCAGCCCCTCTCCAAGCTAGACCTCGCCCCCCTCCTGATCTCCATCCCGTGGCTCCTCCACCGGCCCCCTCACCGTACCCCACCTTCGCCCCACCAACTCGGCTATGGCTCCTCCGTCCCCCCTCCCAACTATGGTTCTTCCCTCTCGTCTGCCCTTTGGCCCGACTGGCCGTGGCTGTTCCAGCCCATCCCCCTCCCCCCTCCTCTGCGAAGGGAATTTTTTTGTTCTTCGGTAGCAAAATAATCTTGGACTTCAGCAAAATTATTGCACCAGCTACGTACCAGCCATGAAGCGGATGAATAATTCTTGACATTAATATTATATTAAATCGTCAAAAATTTAATTTTAATGAAAAAGATGGTTCTGCACTTGGGAGCACGAAAGCAAAATCCTTGACCGTCAAGGCAATAGCCTGGTTGATAAAGACCTTACCTCACTATCAACCGATCGCAGGTTCGAGATCAGGATCTCTTCCTTTGTTCCCATTGTATAAGCACACATCTTAGTTGAAAGAGACTGCGAAAATTCGAGCATCTCAAATCGAACATTACCTTGCGGGGTAGCAATACCAAGATTTATCCCCCTATCCCTTTTCCTTTATTAAAAAAAGAAAGCAAAACTCTTATAAATTAAGCTTGAGAATTTGGTCTGACCTTCTGGGTACCCAACTAAATCAAAATCCAAAATGGATATTGATTTTTTAAAAGAAACCCGAAGCATATTCAAGTCATGTATAGGTAATAGTATATCCCTTCATAAACCCAGCCCAATTAAACTCTAATATATAAAGGCTAACCAAAATCATGAGGGATCGAAGATCTATTGGGGAAGGTTTTCTTGATTTTATGGTATTTTGAGAGCTTAATCTTGGTAGAAATATGATAATTTATGGGATTTGGTAGATTGGCTACAAAATTTTCAATTTTTGAGTTCTATTCTTTGGGTAATATGAAAATGATACCAAATGGAATCAATAAAAAAATACCCAACCTAGCCTAACCCGGACTCTTAAATTTACTCAACCTGACCTGACCAGGGATGGGTACGGGGACGGATACGGATATGGATATTTTTGGTAGTAGGGTGGGTATGGGTATTAGTTGATCCAATTCATGTCCTATCAGTTGAAAACATTATTATAAATAACTCTTTAGATGTATCGAATAAAATTCAAACGGAAATAATGATTTTCTTTTTTTTTACAAATATTTTGACAAACTCTACTCAAGTTGATGCCATTTTCTTTCTATGCTCCTCCTTTTCAAAATCTTCAACAGTTTTCTAGTAATGCTGCTTTGACACATAACACATTTGAAATTTCTTCCCTTGACTCGAAGGATTCCATGTAAAATGTTATGCATGTCCTTGCATATATATAAAGCTATATACAAGTTCTATGGAGGTCGATGTTGCTATCAGCCATTCCTTTATGAAAGTGGTTGGTAAATTAGGTGATAGCCCAGAAAGTGCTCACTTTTTCCAAGTAGAGGAGGTTCTTTTGGTTCAAATTCCCCAAATATTAAAACATCACACAGACTATACCGCAAGTCTCAGCACTACAGTACTGAAGATGTCAACCAGCTAGAGAAACCAATTCTGTCCAATCTCTAAAGAGGAAGAAGATGGATTCAGAAACAACATTGTCTGAACTCTGTTTTTCTGAAAATATTTTTTCTGTTCTTCTCCAACCATAATGACCAACACCCTCTGACAATTTTCAGCCGATCATATTATTAAACAATCCAAGAATTAAAACAAGGGTTGTCACAGGGACATTTGTATGGGTTTCCCTTATAGAACAGAGTTGCCTCAATTTTCCCTGTCTCTGTGTTTATTTGTGCGGAAGAAGGAATATCAACCACTCATTTTCCTGCAGCAACAAAGGATTATGTGAAATATTTATGCAGTAAATGACATTATTTGTTGGTTGCTTGATTAATTTTGTCCTGGCTAGTGGAACATCTAATCTGTTCCTGCTTACTAAATTATCTAATCCAACTTTTTTCTGGTTGTAATCTTGCTCTGAGTCATTTTGCACATCGCTAGTTTAACTATCTGGTTCCTCAGATATTTTTGTTGTATTAATTCTGCTTATTGAACCATATATATTGCTCTTTCATATACCAGAAAGAAACAAAATTAATGGGGTTCAACCATCAAAGAGACAAAGGACAAAGGACGAAGGGGAGAGAGTCTTTGAAGTTGGATACTGGGAATGCAAAATCTGTACATCTTCTGTATTTGATCAATAATTTTTCAAAAAAATATGCACTATCTGGAAGAAATTTAAGTTCCACTGAAAAACTCAGTTACCCAACCAGATATAATTTGATAGCAGAATTAGTTTGAAAAGTAGTTTTTGACGGCTGTTTATATTGATTTAAAGAAAATGGTGATAATTTTTTTAATTTGGGCTAACATGTTGATAGACATAGGTTGAGCCCATTATTACGTGATCATTGATTGGGCTAAGAGCACCTCATATAATTTGGTGTGGTTGAGGCGGCACAGTAGGCTTTATGTCAACTTAAGACTAGTGACGGGAGGGTCAGTTAGGATATTTCTATTTTATTGGCTAGGTCCCCTATCCGCTTCCTCTATTTATATATCACATATATCATGATTTTTTCATAAAAAGCCGTCTTTCTGAGAAAGATCGGAGAGAAGGATCCTGCCTGCGGTGTTCGTGTAAGCATCGAGATCATGAATCTAGATCGGAAGATCATGATGACTACAGATATTATTTTTCAGATCTAATATAGCATTCTAATTTCGTGATCAATTTTAGAAATTTAGAAATTATTTTTTCTCTATTTGGTATCAGAGTCCTGGTATCTAAATGATTATAGATATAAGATCTCATAAAATAAATTTTCTTATTGATCTTAATAGATCTGTGTTTGCACGGAGATCCGTGCGGCGAGAAACCGGCAGCATTGATATATCCCGTCGTGATTGGTAATCGAAGGAGAAACCGGTGATCTCCTTTATTCTTTTTGACACTTCTTTCAAAAAAGAAAAAAAAAAAACCAAAAGGGATTTACCCTGTTTCGGCCGTAGACCCTTCGTGTAGACCGGATGGGCCGCGATCGGCACCGTCACCGCCGGTGCGTTCCGGCCGGTCTCCCGGACCAGACTCCTCCCCTTTCCCCTTCTTCCCGGCGGCAGCGACCGGTGGATCACCGGTGCTGCAATCCGTCAAAAAAAAAAAAAACCTTACCTCGTCCCGCCGGCCGTCGGAGGGGTTTCGACCTCCGGCGTGCCCACCGGAGTCGGCGACCGGGCCTTCTTGGCCGGCCCCGGCAGTGATCTCGCCGGTGGCTGCGCCGGCGGGGTAGATCCAAAAAGGTCGGCCGGCGGTTTTGGGGAAGAATTTCTTTTTGGGTTTGATCGCTGGGAACGGAGGAAGGGTCTGCGGGTTGCGGGTTTTGGATTTTAACCCAAAATAAAATTCATTAACCCATTATTTCAAAAAACGAAAAAAAAAGTGGGGGCCAATTTTTGCATTTAGGTCCCTATCATTTCTGGAATTAATATAAGCATCTTTTACAGTTTGGTCCCTCCAGAATTTATAATTATATTTTGGCCCAAATTAAATGTTGGAGGGGCATGGGTGGATCATATGATTATTTTAATCAATGTACATTTCTTGGAATGCAATAATTTTGGTAAAATGGACCAGTGGATACATGTTGATTGGTATTCTATTGTGACTGATCATAGACATACATTTGTTTTACCACTATCCTTTTGTTTTGTTGGATATTTTTTCATGAATGTATAATTTAGTGGGTTGATACAAATATTTATCACCAAAGTGGTTTGTTTGTGTCAGTTCATTGAATTATTCATCATGTGAGGGATATTTTGTGATTATGACATACAACCGCCTATCTAAAGGGGTTGTTATGTGTTTTAACTAGAAGATATTTTCGGGTTATGACATACAATCGCCTGTCCAAAGGGGGTTGTTGTGTATCTTAACTAGAAAATGTGGCATGGAGCATTTTGTTGCTAAGGTACTCTAGCTTCCTTAGGCCTGTCTGCCCAAAGGGGATAGGTTCAGGAATGCTAGAGTATCCGATTGGCCTGTGGCTTCATATGTAGAACACTAATACATATTGCATGTTTTGCCCAAAGAGGAATACATGATATTGTGTTTGTGTTCTTATTTATTATTGTGATATGATATGTTGTATGTCCGTTAATTAATGTTTGGTATTCCTTATTTTTGATTATACAGTTACTTTTGGTGTAAACAACAACAATGCTGTTGTTGAGGTGCTCACTGAGTCGAACTATAAGAAATGGAGGCAAGACCTAGAGTTTGCTTTTGGAATTGCTGATATTGATCTTGCATTGCGTGAGCACAGACCTGTTGATTTGAATGATCAAAGCACCATTGAACAGAATAACCACCTTACTAAATGGGAAAAGTCGAACAGACGATTTGAATGATCAAAGCACCATTGAACAGAATGACCACCTTACTAAATGGGAAAAGTCGAACAGACTCAGTCTGATTGTAATTAAGAGGTCAATTTCGGAACATCTTCTGAGTGGTTTACCGAAGCCTAACAATGCGAAAGAGTTGCTGGATGCAATTGAGCAGAGGTATCTCATTTCTAATAATGCTGAGATCGGGTCCCTGATGAAGGAGTTGACAACTATGACCTACAATAATATTGGGGGTGTTAGAGAATACATTCTGAAGATGGTTCATATTCAATCTAAGCTGAAGGGTCTAAAGATTGATCTGCCGGATTCCTTCATTGTGTCACATGCCTTGAATTCCTTGCCTGTGGAATTTTCTCAAATCAAGACTGCCACATACTCTGGATGAAACATGGAATGTTAATGACCTGATCACTAAGTGTGTTGCTGAAGAAGAAAATGTCAAGAAGGAGAAGATTGACAGTGCCCTCCTTACTCATCAACAACAAACTCAAGCTGGCAAGCATTTTAAAAAGAAGGGAAAGCCTACTGCCCCTCGATAGTCTCAGGATTCCAAAAGGGATGGAAGAGGTCACGATCAGAACCGTTTTGTAGGAGGTCCTAATGCTGCCATTAAAAAGAAGATCAAGTGCTTCCATTGTAAAAAGAAAGGACACATTAGAAGTCAGTGATTTAAGTTCAAATCCTGGTTAGAAAAGAAAGAAAAACGGAGAGGTAAGCCTTTTGGTTTGGTCTGTTGTGAATCTAATATTGTCAATGTCCCTGTTAATTCCTGGTGGATAGATAGTGGAGCTTTGACTCATGTTGTTATTTCTCTATAGGGGATGATAAATAAACGGAAGCCAAGTCTGCATGAGAGCAAATTGAAGGTTGGCAATGATTCTGAAGTCGAAGTAGAGTGTGTAGGAGTTGTCAAATTGTGCTTAGGATCTGGTTTTGTAATTATTTTAGAAAACACCTTTTATGTACTTTCCTTTAGAAGGAATTTGATTTCTGTTTCGTCCTTAGATAAGCTTGGTTATGGATTCTTGTTTAGCAATAAATGAGTTGATTTGATATTCAATTCGAAAATTATTGGCTATGATGATTTGGTTGATGGCTTATATAGATTGTCTCTGGCTACTAATAATTCTAATGCTTCTTTAAGTATTAAAAATATTGTTGCCAAACGTTCAAGGAGCAATGAAAAATCCTTTATGTTATGGCATAAATCCTTGGGACATATTTCAAAGGAAAGAATAACCAGATTAATCAATGATGACATCCTGCCTGTATTAGATCTTGGAGACATTGAAACTTGTGTTGACTGTATTAAAGGAAAATTGACTAAAACCAAGAAGAAAGGGGCAATTCGTAGTTCAAACCTTCTGGAAATAATTCACACTGACATAAGTGGACCTCATTCTTCTATAATTTGTGGTAATAGATATTTTATCATATTTATTGATAATTTTTCTCGATATGGATATATTTACTTGATTAAAGAAAAGTCTGATGCCCTTCAAAAGTTTAAGATTTTTAAAACTGAAGTCGAGAAACAATTGAAAAAAATTATCAAGATTGTGAGATCTGATCGTGGAGGTGAGTGCTATGGCAAACATGATATGGCTGGGCAGCAAATGGATCCGTTTGCCAAGTATTTATAGGATTGTGGGATTGTACCTCAATATACCATGCCTGGAAGGCCTGAGCAGAATGGTGTGGCCAAAAGGCGGAATCGCACCCTTAAAGATATGATGCGGAGCATGATGAGTAGGTCTAATATGCTTGAATTTTTATGGGGTGAAGCTCTCAAGACTGCTTTATATATTCTCAACAGAGTTCCCAGTAAATCCATGTTGAAGACACCTTTTGAACTCTGGACTGGAAGAAAACCTAGTTTAAATCATTTCCGAGTTTGGGGTTGTCCTGCAGAAGTTAAATTATACAATCCTTCAGAGAAAATGACAGATCCCAAAATAAGTCGTTTCTACTTTATTGGATATTCAGAACATTCTAAAGGGTATAGGTTTTATAATCCAGGAAGAGATAATAAATTTGTGGAGTCTCTTACTGCAAAGTTTCAAGAACTTGATGTGGCTGATATTGGATCTTCATCTACTACTGATGATGATAATGCACAAGGAGAAACTGTTTCTATTCCCATATCCAGCCAGAATGATAATTTGATTCCTGCTTCTTTTGAAGGAATGGATGATGAAATCCATGATCCACCTAGCTCTTTTCAGAATCTTCAACCAGTGGAAGAAGTCCAAGTTAGAAAATCTGTTAGACAAAGAAGATCTGCAATTTCTAATGATTTTTATGTTTATCTCGGGGAGAATGACTTTGATATTGGGCATATGGTTGACCTAGTTACTTATATTGATGCTGTTAATTCTCTCAAATCTGATTTATGGATAAATGTTATGAAAGAAGAGATGCAATCTATGGCCCATAATGATGTGTGGGAGCTTGTTGAGCCTCCTGATGGTTGTAAACCTATTGGATGCAAATGGATATATAAAACTAAAAGAGATTCCAATGGAAGAATTGAGCATTTCAAGACCAGACTGGTAGCAAAGGACTTCACTCAAAGAGAAGGAATTGATTTCACTGAAACTTTCTCTCCTGTATCTTCAAAAGATTCTTTCAGAATAATCATGTCTTTGGTGGCTCATTATGATTTAGAACTATATCAGATGGATGTAAGAACTGCTTTCCTGAATGGTAATCTTTGTGAAGAGGTTTATATGAAACAACCTGAAGGTTTTCAAGAAAGTGGTAAAGAATACTTTGTGTGTAAATTAAAAAGGTCCATCTATGGTCTAAAGCAGGCATCACGACAATGGTACCTTAAGTTTGATGAAGTCGTGACCTCTCTTGATTTTGAGGAAAATAAAGTTGATGAATGTATATATCTTAAGATCAGTGGGAGGAATTTTATCTTCCTTGTCTTATATGTTGATGATATCCTGCTTGCTAGCAGTGATTTTGGTTTGCTTTCTGAGACTAAACAAATGTTGTTAGAGAATTTTGATATGAAAGATCTTGGTGAGGCATTATTTGTTTTGGGAATTGAAATTCATGGAGATAAATATCGGTGTTTATTGGGTTTGTCACAAAAGGCATACATTGACAGAATTCTTCAGAGATTTAGTATGCAAAATTGTAGACCTTGTGATTCTCCTGTGGTTAAAGGTGACAAGTTCAGTAAAGATCAACGTCCAAGAAATCAGCTTGAGAAATATAAAATGAAAGATGTGCCTTATGCCAGTGCTGTAGGGAGCTTGATGTATGCTCAAGTCTGCACCAGACCTGACATTGCCTTCATAGTGGGTGTTCTTGGAAGATACTTATCAAATCCAGGTTATCAACATTGGATTGCTGTAAAGAAAGTGACGAGGTATCTACAGAAAACCAAAGATTATATGCTCATATATAGGAGAGTTGATAATCTTGAGTTAGTTGGATATTCGGATTCTGATTATGTCGGGTGTCCTGATGATCTAAAATCAACTTTTGGATATATTTTTATGTTGGCTGGTGGTGCAGTATCTTGGAAAAGTGTTAAACAGACACTGACTGCGTCTTCTACCATGCAAGCTAAGTTTGTATCTTGTTATGGAGTTGCTACTCAAGCTATTTGGTTAAGGAATTTTATGGCTGGACTTCAGATTTTGTATTCGAGTTCCAGACCTGTGTTGATATACTGTGATAATATGGCTGTAGTATTCTTTACAAGAAATAATAAGTCATTCAGCAAGTCCAAACACATTGAATTGAAGTATTTGGCCGTAAGAGATCTTGTAAAGAATGGTGATATAATTGTTGATTATATAGATATAGAGTCCATGTTAGCTGATCCTCTAACTAAAGGTTTGAGGTCCATAAGCTTTGCGAGGCTTGTTAAAAATATGGGCATAGTGAGTTCTTTTGATGTACTTGGTTAGTGGGAGTGACTCTGTAATTAGACCTTATTATCATCATGAATATTTTTTCATATATCATGCATTTTTGCATGCATTATTGTCATGATAATTATTTTGTTTTATGATTTTATATGTGCACATGTGAAATAAAGTATAACATAGTATCTCAAGATTGTATCTTTGTCTTGAGAATGACAATTGTATGGGTATGTCTCATTTGATAATTATGAGATCTCATTATGTTTGGAGACATACAGACTTCTTTGAAGTCGTGTGATTTCTCTAGCTTGTGATAGAGCATGTGATTATAAAGAAATCTTGATTGAGGATATATATATTAATTTATTTGGATTATGAGATATCTCTTTTGGTTATGTACATGACTGAGACCTGGTATCAAGTTTCAGATTTTTTGTGCTGTCTCGTCATTGACACCATTGTTCAGTATGTGAGACAGGATGGCTTGTTGTTTGATGCCATCATGATTTCTCTTGCTTATTTTGTTTCTAAGTATGTTGACTAGAAATTGGAGGACTGACAATGAAAAATAGCATGTTTTATTTGATCACCTTGATGCTATTTTCTTGCTACACTACCACACCAAGATTCATGTCGGTGGTGTTTATGATGCTTGTAACCATGGATAAGTCTTGTATCGGTTAAGTAGTACAATGGCCCCATGATTTGGCATCATGGATACTATTGGACCGAGTCATTTGTAGGTGCTGTCTATGGATCATATTGTGGCCACATTTTATTTTCAACCCGAGAATTATTATTATTATTATTATTTAAATAAAATGTTTTCAAAATTATTAATTAATGTAGCCCAGGTAGAAGAATATGAGAATTTTCTTAATTTAGGCTAACATTAATTGATATTTTTTTTATTAAAATCTGGGTTGATTTTATGATCCATGTTGATAGACATAGGTTGAGCCTATTGTTATGTGATCATTGATTGGGCTAAGAGCACCTCATGTGATTTGGTGTGGTTGAGGCGACACAGTGTAGGCCTTATCTCAACTTGACTAGTGATGGGAGGGTCAGTTAGGGTATTTCTATTTTATTAGCTAGGTCCCCTCTTTGCTTCCTCTATTTATATATCATGTATACCGTGATTTTGTGGTACGGTGATTTTCTCATCGAAAGCCGCCTTTCTGAGGAAGACCGGAGAAAAAGACCCTGCCTGCGGTGTTCGTGTGAGCATCGAGATCATGGATCTAGATCGAAAGATCATGGCGACTACAGATAAGTAATTATTTTTCAAATCTAATATAGCATTCTAATTTCAAGATCGATTCTACGAATTTAGAAATTATTTTTCCTACAGTTAATTGATCACAGAATTTTCATTCTAGGAAAGGCTTACCTGCTTTTGCTTGTTCCATAAAGGAAATGGTTAATTGATCTAACATAGAAAGGCAAGAACTTTAGTTTTATAAGGTACTAACTGGCCAAATTGGCAAGTCTCCTTGAGAGAGGGGGAGTGGACAACTTGAAGAAATTAGCCAACCATGCATTAATATGTGAGTGGAATTGCAATTTTCTTCAACTTTTTTATTTCTATTATCCGGTGCGGTTTTTAAATATGCAGTGACAAAGCACTTTTTGTTGATTTATTTAATAAATAAAAACATTTCCCCTCCCACGTGCAAACACGTGCAATCTACGTGCAAGTCGAGTGCAGGCAGGTGCACTACTGGCCCAGTATGCAAGCACCGCTCGCGGGTTGCGAGGGCACTGGCCCAGCACACGAGCACCACGTGTGGGTCAGGCCAGCAACCCGTTATGTGTGCCCACTGGCCCAGCACACGAGCACCACGTGTGGGTCAGGCCAGCAACCCGTTATGTGTGGGCACACCATGCACTGGCCCATTCAGGCTTTTTTTATGTTTTTTATTTAATTCTGATTTGAAATGTTTTAACGGCTTTTTGGAATTTTGAGATTTATAAATAGGCTTATATCCTAACCATACAATCTATCCAAAATTTTCAAAGGCCTCTCTCAAAATTTTCAATTTCTCTCTCATTTTATAATAATATTATTTTTTTATTTGATAATTTTGAGCTGACGATGAGCTTGATCGACATTTATTCAAAATCGTGCCACCAATAAATATTGAAGTGTTGGCCTCTGGATTATACCTTAGAAGAGAAAGTAAGATCTAATTATTCTTCACATGAGAAGGAGGCCAAATATCTTTTAGTGCAGTAGTTTCATTCGCTTCCTAGGTCAGGATTCCAAACTTTGTTTTGTTCCTTAAATTCTGATATACACACCACTTTTTGTTATATTTATTTACACATTTTTTATACCTAATTATATACATATATGTATATACATCTTGTATTTTAACAATCTAAAGGAGATTTGAAATATACATATATTGGTTGTTTATATCAATTTTAGTCTATTTATATATTGATTGTTTATATACATTAATTGCAGTTATATTTATAAGTGCTATTTAAATTCTTAAAAATTAGAGTAATATTTATTTCATTTATTTATAACTATTCTAGTTTTGTTTGGTTATAAATTGTTTGTATGAAAAATTATTTGGAGATTCCCTCAAACTTGTATTGTAGCATGTCAAATTAAATTAAAAGATAATATAAAACAATAATCAAAGTTTTTAGGATTTAAAGATAAATAATTAAATAAAAATCTTAACAAATCATAGATCTGATTATTTTGATGATCATTTTAATAAAATTTTATTTTTTAAAAAATAAACCAAGTAACATTTTAGAAACATATAAATAAAAATATAAATAAATATAAAAATTATTTAAATTATTTAAATAAATCTTAATAAAACTAATTTTATTTTTTAGATCTTCTTCTTTGAACCTTACTTGGACCTAATGATAACTCTTAAGGATGAGACCATTAGCTTAAAATCAGAAAAAATTGATGGATCATATTTTAGAAGGTGGCAAAGCTAAATAAAGTTTTGGCTAACCATTTTAGGTCTTTGGTCAGTGATTGACTGGTTCACTAGTTCTTCTAGTTCAACCACTCCTATCCCAGAAAAGGATTACTTGATTAAAGATAAAATCCTTAGTACCATTTTCAATTTACTCTATGATATTTACTTATCAGCTAAGAGTGCAAAGGAATTATGCGATATCCTAAAATCTGAGCATGGCTTTGATGATACTGAGATTGAACAATTTAATACTGCATTGTTCCTTAAGTATAACATGGTAGAAGATAAATCTATAAATGACCATCTTCACCAATTCTAAGAATATCTTAAAAAGCTTCAAACCAATGGACATAAATTTTTAAAATGTTTTAAGGTCTCTAGCCTTTTAAAAAAAATGCCTCCTTCCTAAAGTGGTTTTGTTAAATGTCAACTTCAAAAGCAAAGAGAGCTAATCATATCCCAACTTTTGAACTTAATTAAGATAAAAGATCAACACAGGTCCAAAACTCAATAAACCGAAGTTCTAGGTGCCTAATCTAACCAAACCCAATAATACCAAACTAATATCAACACCAAACCAAAATCAAAATTTAGATTTCAACCAAACCAACAATGATAGTCAAACCAACCTAACCACCCTAATCCAAATAAGTTCAAGTCTAAGGATAAAGATTTTAAGATAAATAATACTAAATCTAACAAGTTTGCCCAAGATCCAAGTGAAAAGTTCTGCTTTATGTACGAAAGGATAAATCAAGAAAAACTACTTATATTGGAAGAAGAAGTTTTTCCGTAAGCCTTCTAATTTTTTAGACCTCAATCTCATATAGTTGAAGTCTAGAAGACTTCACTTTATGTCAATAAGCTTAAATCTTAAAGTTAATGTTACTTCTTCCAACCTTGATTGATGGTTGAATTTAGGAGACAATGTTCATGTTTATTTTGATTGCTTCTAGTTCATTACTTTTCACAACTCAAGTAGAGGTGTGATCCTAGGGAATAGCACAACTACTAGGATCATAAGACAAGATCGAGTCAACTTAAAGATGACATCAGAAAAAGTCTTTATCTTGATGGATATGCTATACGTTTCAGACTTTAGAAAGAATCTTGTTAATGGATCTCAACTGGTTTAAGGGAGATATAAAATTATTCTTCATTATAATAAAATTGTAATAACTAAAAATAATATCTTTATAGAAAAGGATATGTTAGTGAAGGCTTATTAAAATTAAATATAACAAATCCTTTTATTAATAAAGCTAAGAGTCAAGTTTATTTTATGAATAAATCATAATAAAATCTGTGGCATGATAGATTGGGTCATACATATTTAGAAAAAGTTAAACATATAATAAAGTTAAAACTAATTTCTAAATGAAATTTAGACACATCTAAGTATAAAATATGTACTGAATCAAAATAACCAAGAAAATCATTTAAATTAGTTAAAAGAAATTCTTCAATCTTGAAGTTGATATATAGTGATGTATGTAACTTTACCAAGACTGCAACTCGTGATGATAATAGATACGTAGTAATATTTATAAATAACTTTTTCAGATATTGCTATTATTATCTAATTAGATCTAAGGATGAAATCTTCAATAAGTTTAAAATTTATGAAGTAAAAAATTAATAAAAAAAGAAGCTTAAAATTCTTAAATCTGATAGAGGAGAGAAGTATACATCGAATGAATTCTTTTAGTTTTATAAAGAACATGGTATAATTTATCAAGTAACTACTCTTTACTCTCCATAGTCCACCATATAGCTATGTAAAAAGTATATCCTCTTGAATATGATAAATACTATGCTTATCAATTCTAGCTTACTTGAAAACTTATAGAAGAAAGTTCTATCTTTTTGCTTTATCCTAAATAGGATACATATTAAGGATAGTGGCAAGATTTCTTATGAATTTTAGAAAGGGAGGACTTCTAACTTGAATTCCTCAAAAGGTAAGGGTGCTTAGCCAAGATTAATATCCCTGAATCCAAAAAAGAAAACCAGGATATTAGATTATAGATGCTATATTTATAGGCTATGCCTAAAATAGTAATACCTACAAATTCTTAGTAATAAAATCAGAGGTTAGTAATATAGTAGATAATACAATCTTAGAAGCTAGAGATGCTTCTTTTTTTTAATATATATTTTTTTATAAGACTAGAATTCCTAGTAAGGTGAGTTTTAAATATTTTGAGTTTGAATCAGTAGAACCTCAACATGAACATGAAATTGAATATGAATTAAGAAGAAATAAAGAAAAAAAAACTTGGAAAAGACTTCTTTACATTTTTAGTAGAGGGTGATCCTCCTATACATGATGAGGCAATGTTATCATTAGAATCATCATATTAGAAGAAAACTATAAATAGTGAAGTTTAATCAATCCTTGAAAATAAAACATGGGTTTTAGCTAATTTATCTCTAGAAAACAAATCTTTAGAAACAAAATAGATTTTTACAAAGAAATTAAGATCAAATGAAATAATAAAAAGATATAAAACTATATTAATATTAAAAGGGTTTAGTCAAAATTAAGAGATAGATTGCTTTGATACCTATGCTTATAAAACTTTAATAGCTTTAGCCTCAATTATAAATTAATAATCAATTAAATGGATGTAAAAATTATATTCTTAAATAGAGAATTAAAAGAAGAAATCTATATAAACCAACATCCAAGATTTGAAGAAAAAGGATAAGAATATAAGGTATGTAAACTAATTAAATCACTTTATATTTAAAACAAGCTCTTGGATAATGGCATATTAAGTTTGATAAAATTATTTTAAAAAATAATTTTAAAATAAATGAATATAATAATGTGTATATTATAAAAGATAAAATATGGACTTTGTAATATTATGTTTGTATGTAGATAATATTTTATTATTTAGAATATCAATAAAAATAATTTAAGAAACAAAAATCCATCCATCAAATAATTTTAATATGAAAGATTTTATAGAAACCGATATAATTTTAGGAATGAAGCTTAAAAGAATAGATAGTGAAATAGCAATAAGCCTAGTACATTCAATAGAGAAAATATTTAAAAAATTTAGATACCTTGCTCTAAAACCTTTATCAACATCTTTTGATATAGTTCTTATCTGATTAAAAATTTTGGAGAACCTGTTAAATAATTAGAATATTCTCAGATGATAGGATCTCTATTATATATTTCAAATAGAGTCCATCTAAATATAGCTTATATAATAGGCAGACTGAGTAGGTATACTAGTAATCATAGTGAAAAATATTAGAAAGCTCCAGAAAAAAATTTTAAGTATATCTTAAAGGAACCTTAGATTCCTCTCTAGTATACTCAAGTTATTCAGAAGTATTTGAGAATTATAGTGATGTTTATTGGGTAACATATAGCTTAGATGTTAAGTCCACCACTAGATATCTCTTCTTATTAAGAGGAGCTATAGTATCTTGGAATTCTTGTAAATAAATAATAATTATTAGAAGTGTATTAGAATCTAAGTTGACTACTTTTAACACTGAATGTATTATAGTACAATGGCTAAAAGATCTAACAAATAATATTAAAATTCTTTCACCAAAAATTTTAAAAAAATTATTAAATTATGATTGTAAAGTTTTAATTGATTTGTTAGATCAATAGATAACTAATAAAAAGATGAACGATCATATCCTAATCAAGTTTAAAGCTGTAAGAAATAAAATAAAAAATATAACATCACTTCAATTTAAAGATCAAAAAATAACATGGCTAATTTTTGATCAAAGACCTTTCAAAAGCTATGGTATTTGAGATTTTGAGGAGGATGGAACTTAAGTCCATACATTAGCTACCAGAGTAGATCCCTAACATCGTAGCGATTCATGGTTGAGGTTCAAAGGAAAATGATCTCTGAGATGATGTCTGGGAGCATCGATTTGGAGTCTATCTCCATTCCATTCTTATGATGTGATGATACTTTATTGTGATGCTTAGATTAAGCATGGCTCTTAATAGATCCAAGGTTAAAAATCTAGCAAGGTACAATTTCGTTGCATGTACCTTTACAGGATTTACCTTAGTGAGGTAGTTGTGAGGCTGCAACTATGGGATCAGAACGAACCCCTAGTAACTCTCATAAAAATTAAGGAAAGTGCATGGCTTAGATAGTGTTATTCCATATTATGATCAATTTATCCTCTAACTATGTGTATTCCGATACTAAATGCAAGTTCAAATCTAGAAGGTACTCGTACAAAGCACAGTAAAAATCAAAAGATCTCTTATTTAATTTATTTACTAAGTTTAATAATATTAAGTTTTCATTTTTTTATTTTGTGGGGATTGTTGATTTATTTAATAAATAAAAACTTTTTTCACCCGCATGTGAATGCATGCTTGATTAGCGTGCAAGTCTCACACTAGCGAGCGTGCTGCTAGTCCAGCACGCGGGAACCACTCGTGGGTCATGCGATGTGTTGGCCTAGTGTGCAGGCATCATGCACGGGTCAAGCCAGCAGCCCATTATACACGGGCCCGTTCAGGCTTTTTTATATTTTTTTATTTAATTCTAATTTTAAATATTTTAATAGCTTTCTGGAGATTTTTTGAATTTTTTAAAAAAATTTTGAGCTTATAAATAGGCTTTTACTCTAGCCATATAATAATTTATCCAAAATTTCCAAGAGCCTCTCTTATATGTACAAGAGACTTAGAAGATGTAGGTTGATTAGTGTGTAGGTTCTAAGAATCTTTGACACCCTAGGATTGCATGCCTGGTAGTTAGCCAGTAATCAACCTAAAAACCTAGGTTGAAATAATGGAGAAGAAAATGACATGATGGAAACCCTAGATTTCCTTGCTTGTGCACTAGAGAGAAAAAATGAAGGACGGGGAGAAAAAGAGTTTATTCTTGATTCAATCAATAATCTGATTACAACATATACTTTTATATACATTGGACTCAATTTGAAATCCAAACAACTCCCAATGGCTAATCCAAATCAATTACATTCATCCAATCCTACGGATCTATATATAATTGACCCCTGGATTAAAGCCCTGCCCTACATTGAGTTAGCCCCCTTTTGGATCCAAAGATCGAATCCAAAGAACCCATGAAAACAACTTTTGAAGTCATTTGACCATCAGGAGCCAGCACCATAGCAGCAATCTTCTGTTTTGTCACCTGCGCTTAACAAAACAAAACATCATCCCTTAGGGGTCAACAAATTTACCTCTCTCTAGCTACATCTATTATATTTTTATCATCCGGTCTCAAGATAGTGCAAGAACTCCTTTGAGCTAGCAAATTTGCTGGCTCATCTGTAATACAGACTTGAAACTTTATAATTGCTAACACCCAAGCCCTAGGTGCTGGCTCCTCAAGGCCTAATGACCCTGAAACTCTCTATCTTCAGTTGCTCCAAGCTTTGGGGACATCACCTTTGAGCCTACATAGAGATGAGCTAGTCATTGCAAAAGTCAAATTATTTGATCTCAAAGAATGGATATACTAATAACTCTGTCTTTTTCTACATGACTGATCTGAATCTTATGATCCAAAGGATTATAGGATCCATGATTTGGATCTTATGATCCCAATCTAGATCAAGTAATCCATACTAAACCTAATCTAGGGATCCAATCCAAATTAGTGATAGCCATATGATCTAGACCACATATGGGAAGATCCTACCACAATGATAGTAGATGTTATAGAAATTTAAGGCTAGCATGGTTGTGCCACATATGCTTTAATCTTAGACATGTATTTAAAAAGACTAATCAATTGACTTCAAAAAATATCTCCAAATCTAATGAATGTACAACTAATACATTCACAACAACACATTTAGGTTCACTTAAACACCCCAATTACCACCAGTGCAAATACAACTACATACCATTTATACAAACCGTCTTAGCCCTTTAATAGAAATGCCCGTGTTGCAAATTTAGTTAATAAGGAGGATAGAGGGAAGTAGTTTGCAAGGATTGGAAACAAAGTTTTAAATCCCATGAGATGGGCATCCTGATTCTTGTCCTGAACAAGATGCTCCACATCTCATCCCATCCTAGTGGTTGTCCTTATACATGCTTAGGGGATGCCCTTTTATATATATATATTTTATTTTTTTGAATTTATTTTGAAGTTTTACTACTTTATTTATTGTTTAAATATATTTGAACTTTAAAACTAATATATTTATTATAAATTGGTTCTATTTAAAACTAACACCATAATACATTATGTTCTTTCAAGTTATTGAAGATCCTTTCTCGGTTACTGAGCAACGATCTATTATAATTGATATTGCACGAGTACTTGATAAAGCAAAATTAATGAAGTGTGATGAAAACACTGCAATCTTTATTACATTGAGCTTAGTCACTTGTGTATATAAAATCATAACCATGCTAATAATGTATAAAAAATTATTTTTAATGTTACACAAAATGTATTTATCAATTTAAGATAAATATATCAAATTTACTACTAATCTTATATAGAATACCTATAACATTTGTGAATATCTGGGTCCTGCTCATAATTAGGTCCTTGAAAATTAATGAAGTTACAATTGCATAATCATTACAAAATGTATATGAGACTTGGAGTCTCCTCTGAAATAAAGACTAGAGTAGAGGAAGAAGTTGGAGAAAGAACAAAGAAGAGAGACAGAACGAGATCTATGAAACATGAGGCTCTCAATGTATATGAGACTTGCTTCCGAGGAAATGGCACATTGATAAGTGGAGTTGTGGAGACCAAGATATTTTGTGGGATATGAAAAGTATGTAGGGTGGCCTGCAAATATCTTGATGAACATTTAGATAGATGCTCATAGAATCAAGGAGCTTTAGGCATGCTTTTGAAAGTGAGAAAAAGGTCATTTTGTCACGAAGGGCTCTCAGGCAAGGTGGGCGCTCTCGGTTTTCCTTTACCTTGCCTCCTTATTTTTCTCCATTGGCTTGCTTACTATAGCCTTCTCCTGACTTATTTGAAGGATCCTGGAGAATAAGTTTATAGGCATGCACCTGACACCTAGTATATGGTACACGTTATAGGGGAGTGGCATCTGACACATCTTGGTAGTTGCAGGCACACCCATGATAAGGACCATACCGTGATCGGTGGAGCATGAAGGAATGACCGACATGGCATGTCGTATGATGGGGCATCCCTCGGGTAGCAAATATTGATGGCGACTGCTCCTGGAGTACACACAACTAGAGCGGATGGGAGAAAACCTGGTAATGGCCGACATCTCAGTAGGAGGTTGGTGAGCATGCTATTTGGTGTCCAGGTGGCAAGGCATTGAGTGGTGGCTTAATTATCTAGGCTAGCTAATACATACATGTCCGGCACTGATTGAAACTTCAGTGCCATGCTGGACTAGCCAGATCTAGATGCATCAGATATATAATGAAGAATTATTAACAAAATAGACATTAAAGTAAAATATCAAGAATGCAAAATGAGATCAATAAAAATAAAGATATGAAAATATAAAATATAAAATAAAATAAAATAAGATTAAAGATATACAAAAGATATATAAATATCATCAAAAATTATATATAATTTTTCAAAAAGTAAAATTTATATGTGAATTTTATAGATGAAAGCGTGTGTCGAAATGGTAGAGTGGCGAGGCAGGGAGCTTCAAGATGGAGAGCAACATATCAGGATTCAAGAGACGGAATATATATTCTGAGCAGGTGTGAGAATACGTAGGGAAATATGAAGGTGGTATTTGACAAAGAGAAACATATAGGGAGAATAAATTTTAGTCAAATTTTGAAAGCGAGAATATTTAGGTTTAGAGAAAGAGAAACAGAATTAAAGAGAACGAAATATAAATATTTTTTAATAATTTGAACTACATATTGGTTTTTTTGCTAAAATAAAAGGATAATATGGATAATAATTTTGATAGGTGGAATATTTATGGCATACTTGTTTCCTATTCATATGAGTATAAATAAGCAAACAAATGAACCTAGTTTCTTTTTTGTGATCTCCTTAAATGTGTGATACTGCGATGAATAAAGGTTGGGAATTCCGGGAAAGTTGGGTAGTTGGAATTCTCTGGATCTCCAGCCAGGTAAGTACTCACTCTTTCTTTTCTTTCTTTCTTTCAATTTTTTTTTTTTTTTTTTCCTATTTTGTCAATGCTTCATGATTCTTACCACCAACCATGGCTACTCTCGTGAATTCCCGAGCCCCAACTACCTTTTTTATGAGTAGCAGGGGCCTCCACTACTTAAAAGCTTCAAATTACTTTCATGCTTTATTAATGTCTCTAAATTTCCCCCATCCAAAGTATACACCGGATGGATAATCTATTATAAGCAACTATTAGCATGTAAAAAACTATTTGATCAGAAACCGATCACTAATTAAAGATACAAGATACCAGATAACCAAGAGTTGATACAAGATATCAGATGGTCAAGAATCGATCATCTATTCAAGGCATAAGATGCTAGATAACCAGGAGCCAATCACTTGTTCAAGGTACAGGATACTAGATGGCTAGGAACCATCCACTTATTTGAGATACATAATGCCCAATAGCCAAGAGTCAATCACTTTTTCAAGGTATAAAGTGCTAGATAGCTAGGAGTCGATTATTTATTCAAGGCATAGGAAGCCTAACGGTCAGGACCGATCACTTATTTATAGCATATGGTGCCAAATGACTTGGAGCTGATCATTTATCCAAGATATAGGGTATTAGATGGCTAAGAGATGATCACTTGTTCAAGATACAAGATGCCAGAAGATCAAGAGCCGATCACTTATCAAGACACAGGATGCCCAACGGTCGGGAGCCAATTACTTATTCATAGCACGGGATACCAAATGGTCAAGAATCGATCACTTATTTATATCACAAAGTACCAGATGGTCAGGAACCGATTACTTATTCAAAGTACAATGTGCTAGATAGTCAAGAGCCAATCACTTATTAAAGATACTGGATGATAGATAGCCAAAAGTCGATCACTTATTTAAGGTATAGGATACTATATGACCAGGAATTATTCACTTATTCGAGACAAAAGGTGCTAGATGGCTAAGAGTAGATCACTTATACGAGGCACAAGAAATCCAACGACCAAAAGTTAATTATTTATTCGAGGCACAAAGTACTAGATAATTAGGAACTTATCACTTATTGAAGATATAAGATACCCAATGGCCAGGAACCGATTACTTATTCATGGCATAGAATATCAAATATTCAAGAGTCGATCACTTATTCAAGGCACATGGTGCTAGATAGCCATGAATTAATTACTTATTCAAGGTACAAGGTGCCAAATGGCCAGGAGTTGATTACTTATTCATGGTACAGGATGCCAAATAGCTAGAAGCCGATCATTTATTTAAGGCACATGATACTATATAGTCAGGAACTGCTCACTTTTTCAAGATATAAGATGCTAGACGGCTATGAATAGATCACTTATTTAAGGCACAAGGTGCCCAACAGCCAAGAGCTTATCACTTATTCATAAAACGGGATGCTAAATGATCAGGAGCTGATCATTTATTCATGGTGCAAGATACCAAACGGCTAGAAGCTGATCATTTATTCAAGGTACAAGATGCTAGATGGCCAGGAGCTGATTACTCATTCAAGGCATAAAGTTTTAGATGGCCAGTAATCGATCACTTTTTAAAGTATAGGATGCTCCACTACTCATTAGACAGGTTCCGACCACTTACCTGAGCTAGATATAAAGTTTCATAACTCTATTTAAATTGAAGTATATATTTTAAAGTAGTTAGAACTATTATGACAAGGTTGGTAAAGTAGTTATCAAAAAGTATAACAGACCACTTAATACCACTTCATAAACTGATGTCTTAATGGCCTAACCAACCTAACCATTTTTTTAATGATATAACTACCGTCCAAATAGTTATAACTGCTTAACTAACTCGACTCTCTATTTCTATACATAGGAGATCGAGGAGATCTCCGGGGAGTAATCTCGAACGCACATTCTCTTCATTTTCTTCTCACTATTCTTTTTCTCAAGTTGATTTAAGCATCGGAGGGTCTCTCGTTAAAGAAATCTTACTATTTTTTTCAATGTCGAGAACTTCTTTTGCAGGTCAAGAAGTCGACCAAGTCTACTTTTGAAATCATCGGATAGTCTTTTGAAGATTCTCGGGAGCCCAAAAGTACTCTAGTATACCTAGCTTAACAAGCTTGAAAAAATATAGCAACATTTTGAATACAAATTAATGTTTCTAGTCCCTATCTCATATGTCTTGCAATTGGCTAGAGAAAAAAATCACCTAAAAATTTGGCTACCAGTGCATGCGGACACCAATTTCACAACTTATTTTAACTTTTAATTACATGCATAAAACTCTATGAAGCTTACCTGATATTGGGCGAATTCAAACACAAAAATCAAACTACTAAGAAGGAAAAATTAAAAGAAAATTTTTATTAAGTTTGGCTAAGTTGGTTCGAATGAGAACCATCAGTATTTATAGCATATGCTTTACAAGTGATAAGATCGATCGAGGATATGTTTGGAAGTCGAGGAGGATTGGACCAGATTTTCTGTAATAAACGGACAATTAGCCTGCCCAACCTTTTTTTTAGTATTTTTCCTTCTAAAAGTCTATCCCAAGCCTAAATCTCATCTACAAATTTGTTGGAGTGCAGAATTAAAATAAAAACATAAAGAGTTTTTTTTTTTTTTTTTTCTATGATAGGATTTGAGCTGGGAAAAGGATTGTATTGATGCGGACCCTATTTAAATTCACCAAGTTATTCATGATCCAATGGGATACCCAGCAGGATCCAGCTCAACCTAACTGGATATCCCAGAAACATCCTAAAAGATGAACATCTAAATGATACACTCCATTAAATAAACTTCATTTATTAGATAAAAAAAAAAGATTAAAAAAAAAAAAAAAAAAACTTTATCAGCCAGATAAACTGATAAAGAATTTTTTTAAAAAAATAAATTAGAAATCTGGGTCAATGCCAAAGGGCCAATACCAAAAGATTAATTCTCCTATTGATCGACTTGTTTGACTAAATAAACTAATTCTCAAAGATCGAGATAAATTAGAAATCTGGAAGCAAGGGGAATTAATATGGTTCATAAAAATATTGTGACATGCGGTACGAAGAATGTTTTTTTTTTTTTTTAATGATCAGTTTGAGAGTCGTGTCAACCAAAACTTCTTATTCATAGAAAATTCAATCCTTCCCCTCTTTCTCTATTCATCCATTCTCTCCTCCACCATCTCTTCTCAACATTTGTTCACTTCTCCTCCCTCCCTTTTTCCCTTCCGATCCACTCCCAGTGATTTGATCCACCACAACCTGTAGTTAGATATTATTTTTGCAGCCATGGGACCACAAGCTCCTCTTACTCCTCGACCGGTGGCGTGTGATACGAAGGGCAGGGTATGTACAATCCCCCATAATCCTTTCCCTTTCCGACTCTCTTTTTATATTCTTGGAAGAACCCCCCCCTAGAGTTACGAGTTCAGGACTCGGTTAGCTTTGTTTTGAAATCTCGTGCTTTATTTAGTTTATCCTTCTCTTAATTTGGCATCTTTTTTAGTGCTGCAAAAGGGGCCTATCCTTACAAAAAGTAGATAATTAGCTGATTCTAGAAGCTGTTCACTTGCAATCAGTACTTAATTGCCATCCAATTTTAAATTAATAGTCATTATGATGTTATGTCTGATTAAGTTGGCTACTACTAATTTCTATAAAATAATTTTTAGGATCACCAATTCACACTATTATTTTTTTTAGCAATTTATATTTAATTTTTGATAAAGGTTATAAAAATATTATTGGGAGTTGCTACGATGCTCATTAAATATATTTTATAGGAAGATAGGAAGCATCCTGAAATATTTGTTAAATGGGATTAATAATAATAATTATCATTTCAAGACCGGCTTTTTCTTTGTCTCTCTCGAAAAGTATTTAAGGTCTGGGACCGTACCTTGCAACGAACCGATCATGGGTCGCATATTCAAGATGCGACTCTGTAAAAAAATTGATTAAATTTAAAAATTATTTTTTAAAATTTATGACGGTTGGACGATCGCGGGACAGGAATCCTCGTTCTTTTCCATTCCGACGGATGCTTTTTTACCCCTCCCTCCCCTCGCTCGCCGCATCCCAGTGCCGGCGGCCTTCCCGTGCCGGCAACCTCATCTCCGACCCTCTCCTCACCCGCCGCCTCCGGGCATCTTCCCGGCCACTTCTCCGTGCTGGCCCCATGCATCGAATTCACCACCCCCTCCCCCTCTCATGCCATCTCGAGGCGCCGGCCAGACCACCTCTCCATGGCGGGCCCATCCATCGAGCCCACCCCACCTTCCCCCGTTCCACGCCCACCTTCAAGTGTCAGCCTGAACACCGCTCCACGTGGGCCCCTTGCCTGCTGGGTCCACGCATCGGCCATCTTCCCATGCTGGCGGCCTCCCCACGTGGGTAGCCCGCCACCGGGCGCGTTCCCATAGCGCCGGCCCTATCGTTGCGGGATTGACCGGAAATCAAGGAAACCCTCTTGAAAATGCACCTGACGTTCTCATAATTTACCGCACAAGCCATTGCTTCCTGATCTTTCAAATCTGGCAATCCTGGTGTTCGTGATTGAGATCCGCATCTATTTACCAGATATTTCATAGGGCTGTTTCTATGATCATGGAGCTATGATATTACTGGTCCATTTGTTAAAACCCCTAAATCCCCGGACTATCAATGCTCCCCCAACAATGACTTGTAGGATTCTTTTTATTTTATGGGAGCCCTTCCTTTCAGGATTTGTCGAGGTAAAATTTGATGGCACCATTCACGATGCCAAGAATGGATTGGATATATCATCCGAAATTTGGATAGAAGCCTACCGATCGAATGCTCTTTTCTTTTTAAGTCATCTATCCTGGAAGTTGAGCTCGAAACTACCCGGGTGGATATCATCTATGCCAGGCAAAAGCTATATATAGAGATGATTTTTATCTAAAAAAATTTTGCCACCATCATTAGATGGATTCAGGACAAGATGAAGCAGCATGAGACCCACTCGCTTCTTTATGATTTTTGAAGATCTATTTATTCTTCTGCAAGGGTGTCCGTTCGTCATGTATATCAAAAGGCAAACAATGTGGCTGGTTAGACTATATAGACTAGACTTGGTGTTTGGGCGATGATCTTTTACGGGCTTTATAGGACATTTTATTTTTAGATCTTTTAGACCGCTCCCATGTCATAATTGTATAGCCATCTATTTATATATAAAACAAAGGAAACAATCAATAAATAATCTTAACCACCTTTTCTTGATTGGATGGCCAGTTCTTTGTCAAACAAAACTAATGATTCCGGTCTTTGGAGAGCCATAACATTTGACGATATTATTATGTTCTTGGATATTCTCAAGGCAAGTATATTTTAACAAATTATACTTGTTATTCTCTTATAATGGTAAATAATGGTGATAAAGAGATCCTATTATTTGTGGATAACAATTTTATTGAAACCTTGGTATAATCCTAATTTTAAATGCTAAATTATTTCGTAATTTTTGTATGGATAGTAGATGTGCATGTAATATACTTGTTAATTAGTTGAGTTCAGTAGGGAAATTCAAAGACCTTGCGTAAGATTTAAAGAGATATATAGTTTTTATGGATAATATGATAAATTTATTATTGAATTATGACCATTAATTTAGGTGTGATAAAACAAAATTTTGCTTTTTTGTTTAGGTAAATTATTAGGTCTTGCCATTTTTTTTGTAAGGAAAACATCTTATAATACTTACGATGGGATGGATAAATGATAAATATAGGATTTTTAAACATAGGATACAAATCATGCTGGAATATAGGATTTGGTCATATAGAATTATATGTCAAATTCTATTTTTTCCAAAAATATATAAATAATACTATCCTATATTTGGATAATAAATTAGGATTTTTTCTTTTCTTCTTTTTCTTCCAACTTCCCTCTCTACTAATATACTAATCATTATCAAAATATCATATTAATTATTAAAATTATAAAATAATTCCTATCAAGAAAATTTAATATATCATTGTGTTTTTGAAAATTTTTCTACACATTTGGAATATGCCCCTCCTGTGCTTGCAATTCGAATCCGATTATATATATAATTAATTTTTACAAAAATTTTAACCATGAATCTGACTCAATTCATCCGAACCAGATCTAATCCGAGACAAGTATTAGATGGGTATAAGTATAAAATCTTCAATTAATTGCAGGATGAATATACATATTTGTTGACCTAATTTATACTCTCATTCCTATCTCATTAGTAGTACCTTATAAGATTTGGAAAAAGTTTAGTATTTAAAATTAAAATCTATTTGGATTTAAGATTTGTCCCTTGGATACCTGCTCCTAGGGGTCGTAATCGGGTCGGATTTGATATAAACAGGTCGGCTCGGATTTGGTTCGGGTCCAAAAATGCTTAACCCAAACCCGACCTGTTTATTAAGCATATCAGATTTTAAAATCCGAACCCGATATATTTATTAAATAGGTTACCCGACTCAACCTATTTATGACCCATTTACTCAAAAATCCTGATCCAAATGTTTCCAACCTGATTTAAAAAACCTACCTCTTTGAAGGAAATCCATATCCGGATACTGAATCGATTGTCCCTATGGACCAAGGGTAGGCAAGCGATGGCGGTGATCTCGGATTTGGCATCCGACACCAGCTGGGTGAACTTGGACGACTGATCAAAGAGGAGATCATTGAGGCTAGGGCAGATTTGGTCAACCCTCATCGGAACGAAAGGGGATCCATGGTGGAAGATAGTGGCATAGCAAACAGGGTAGGTGGCATGGAATCGGAGCAAGACATCAATGTAGTCATGCAGTCAATGTGAAAGGCATGGGAGCAGAAGGGCAGTGTATGGGGTGGGTCGTCATCCTCGAACTCGAGGAGGCACACATTGCGATCCCTATTGGTGGCGGCTAGGTACTTGGCCTTAGACTTGAAGTAAAGAGAGGGGGAGAGTATTGATCATAGAGTCATCAAGGCCATAGGGGGAGTGGAAATAGTCAGAGGAAGATTCAAGGTCGAAGGCGGTGGTGGACTGGAGCAAACAGCGGTAGTGGCACCACCTATACCAATGATCGTGGAAGCTATGGAGGAGGCGGGAGAGGATACGGGCATAGAGGACGATGAGGAAGGCGATGTTGACGATGGTGACCATGGCGATCAGAGGGGAGCTGAAGTCAAGGGTGACTGTAGGGAGAGGGGAGTGCTTGGAGGAGCTCGAGATGGAGAGAGGGGAGATGCACGCGAAAGGGGAGTGCGGGGAAAGCTCGGCAGGGGAAAGAGCGCTACAGTGGTGACAAGTCTCAAGAGAAGAGGTGGGAAGGGAAAGAAGGTTGGGAAGGGATGGAGGGTGGGGGAGAGTAGGGGAAGGGAGGTAGGAGCCCGGAGGAGTTTGGAATGACCAAAAACAAAAAAAAAAGGGCATGCACCTAACAGCCACCCATGAATCCATGATCTATAAACCTCTATACGAGGTCCAAGTTGTTTGACACCACGAGGCATGTTTAAATTTGAAAGGGAACGGATTGTTGAACGAAAAACTAAGCCACTAGAGGAAACCATTTAAGTTTTAAACATATATATATATATATATATAATAATAATTTAATTTAAAAAATCATAAATGTGCTAAACAGGTTATGTGAGTGAAAAAATTTAAATTTGAAGCCAACCCATTTAATAAATAGGTTAAATTGGTTGATCCGTTTACCATCCAAATCTATTTAAGGTTAATCCAAATCTGTTTAAAGTGGGTCAAATAAGAGTCAAATCATATTTTATCACCCCTGCCTGCTCCACCAGAAATTAATTATATGTTTATATATAATAAATTTACAAAAAATATATAAACAAAAAATTATATATAATAATTATTTTATTGAATTTTTAATAAATATATATAATATTTTTTATAAAAATATATAAATAATAAAAGGGTATTAGAATTTGAATAAAATTTTTTTGGATGACCTAATCACTACTTTAACCAATAAACCATGTTTATCTATACTTCAATTATTTCTTAATATATTTATTTAAACACTTTTATATAAACACCTAAGATTGGAAAAAAACATAGGTTAAGAACCTTTTCGATGCCGGCCCATTTCGCACCTCGCTCCAGAAACCCCTCGACCTCACCATCCCTGTCCTCTGCTGCTACCCCACATGCTTTGGTGAGTCCCCCCATCCTAGCTTCCCTTCCCTCCTTGCTTTCTCTCTTGCCCCTGCTACCCTCCTTCTCGACTGCCTTGTATCACACCTCGAACCCAGCACTCGATTCGACCACTCGACCTACTGCATGAACCTTAGAATACACCTTGGAGATCTTCAATGCCTATAGCATAGATAAATATTCTAACAAAAATATGTTTTCTTAAAAAATTATCAATAACCAAATGTCCATCAAAAGAATTCATCATTAACTTGCTCAATTACAATTATCTAAACAATTGGTGATATCAAAAGTTCCACTAACTAATGAACCAACTCTAACACTGGAACCGCTTGCCCAACCCATCCGTACTAAATATCCTATGTTTCTAAAAAAGACATAAAAGGATATGAACTTAACAACCTAGTAAGAATTTCTGTACACTCACATCGTCATAATAAAATATAAAATATTGTAATTATATATAACAATACATGCCATGCGATGCAAAATGTCATATCATATAACCCTTGTAATCATCGTAAAGATTTAATTGCCTTAGGGTGCTCGGCTCTAGACTACCATAACCCTTGTAATCATCGTAAAGATTTAATTGCCTTAGGGTGCTCAGCTCTAGACTATCATAACCATATTTCTGGTCCATGGCAAGGCATCAATAGTTCTACATTTTCAGCTTATGGCAGGGCATCAACAGTTCTACATTTCCAGCCTTTGGCGAGACATCAATAGTTCTATATTTTGGCCTATGGTGAGGTATCAATATTACTATATATTTCTAGCCTGTAGTAAGGCATCAATGTTACTACATTTTATGTTACTACATTTTTTGTCTATAACAGGACATCAATGTTACTACATATTTAGCTAGTAGCGGGGCATCAATGTTACTACATTTCTTGCGTATAACGGGATATCAATACATGGCTAGTCCAGTGTACTATCACCTATCACGTAATCTTAAAATTACTTCATGCTTGTTAACAATTTTATACCAAACCACACTTTTTCATCCAATGGAATGTACATGATACGAAAATTATCCAACCAAGATCAATAATATATAATTCATATAAAACATCATATACCTAACATATAAATTTATAATAGTTGGCTATCAATTACCATATATATTTAATAAATAACTATATAATATGCCAATATCAAATCACATAAATCAAAATCACTAATGTACAAAATAATTTTTATACAAAAAGGTGATCGATATCCAGAAATTCTTATCTCAATGATAATAGCTTAACTCGTTAGATATCAATCTATACTCGAATCCCGACGTAGATGCTATAAAATTTGCTCAATATTTCCTGTCGGGAAATCTAACCTCCTATAACAATATTCCTAATATTATTAAATAATTTTATAATAATTATAAATCTCAAACCTTCAATCCGAATTTTATCCGCGGTCATATACTGATTCCTGATCCCAACTTTTTAATTTTCTAATCCCCGAAAGAAAGAATTTTTTAAAAAAATATCATTTTTTTAATTAATTAATTATTTATCTCTCTTTCTTTTCTCTCTCCTCTTTCTTTCTCCTCGTACTCTTTCTCTTCCTCTCTCTCTCTCTCTCCTCTTCTCTTTTTCTTTCCTTTTTCTTCTCTTTTCTTTTTTTTTCTTTTTTTTCTCTTCTTCTCCTCTCTTCTTCCGCTCGGCCCAAGAGGGAAACCCCCCGTCCTTTCCTCCTTTCATAATGGCGGAGTCCCTCGGCTAGCCATCGATAACGGCTCTAACGGCGGTGAGACCATCTCGGCAACAGCCCCCATCATCGGTGGTCGGCGGATCAAGAGAAAAAAAAGGAAGCCAAAACAGGGAAGGCCCTGTTCGAACCTCCTATCCGGTACTTCATCAACCAAAATCCCATGGCAACCTATCCGAAAGAAAGGAATGAAGTCGGGTGAGCTTACCTTGGTTTCGGTGAAGTCCCCATGGCCGACGATCGGAGACTCCAAAGGATCTGCCACCGAAATCACTTGCAATCTATCGCCGGTGAATCTCCAGCCCCAACCAAGGTAGAACACTAGCCTTAGAACAGGGAAAAGAGAAAAAAAAAGATGCATTGAATTCTTTACCAGAGTCCAGCAAGGCCAAAACGATGATTTCGGTGATCTTTCTCAATGGAAAACTAAAAACAAATTACGAAGAAAAGCATGAGATCGACGGCATTGGTTTGGGATTTTGTTTGTGGAGTCAAAGAGAAGAAGAGATCTACTATTTATAGGTAAAATTTAGAAATTCTTACCTAGTATTTGGAAACCCTAGAATTCCTCGTACCCATCGGAGTCGAAAGAGGAAGAAGACTCTTGAACGGAGTCTTCCTCTCCTTAGCACGTGCGAAGCCAAGGTCTAGGACACTTTAGGCCAGTCCATGGGCTGAATTCTTGGGTCCTCACACCTTGAGAGCTCCGCCCTCGCCACCTCCCTCCCTCCCTGACTCCACCAATCGCGTTGCTTACCCTCCGATCATGATCATGTCCTGCTCCTGCGCCCTTACCCTCACTTCCCTCCTACCCCTACACCACGACCTCTGCCTTCCCCTCAACTTCCCCTCCTCCCTCACCTTCACCCGCCCCAACCTCTTCTACCTCCCCCACCGCCCTCACAACAGCGTCCCGCTCTTCCCCCTCATCGAGGGGGCCTTGCGCTGCTAACGAATGTGGCAGGGAGGCGAAGGGCAGGGGGAATCGTCGGCGACGGAGGGGGAGTCGGAGAGGGGGAGGAGTTAGAACGGAAGGAGGGCAGGGGAGGGGGAAGGAGATCACGGTGTGGTGGATGGGAGGGCGAATGGGAATATCGAACTAGTGATGAAAATGGGTAGGGTTAGACTGGACATTAAGTGATCCCAACCCAATCCCCCTTTTATTTAACCTAATCGTGTTCTAATACCAGATTCAAACTTAATTCGATAAAAAATCAAGTCGAGTCTACGGACAAAATTTTTGATTTGGCTAGTCATTCGAGATAAATTGCGTTTATAAATAACTTTATTCTGATCCAAAAAATTTTGATCCAGATCGGATCTGGATTAAATATACATAACTATATTTTAATTATCATATAGCAAACTATTATTAATCATAAAATAAAATAGATGATAAATAATATTATTTTTAAAATAAATTTTATATAAATAATTTATTTTATGTTAAAAGTAAGTTTCATATAAATTTTAAATTATAATTTAAAGGTCAAAATAGATTTGGATCCTAATAGTATTAATAGGATCGGGTCGAGTCGGGTCTGAATTTATTAAACCCAAACTCGGCCCGAAAAATGGAATGGATCTAATTTTATGACCCGACCTAGATACATGGGACTTTAAAAATGAATTGGATCGGATCTAAGTGGGTCGGGTAGGATTTGGTCATGGGTCAATCCGATCCATTTATAGCCTTAGATGATACCAAATAATCATCAAAGAATAATAATGACTTTTAGATATCATTATTTTTTTCTATAGCATTAGTCAATTTTTATTATTTTTTATTCCATGATTTAATCATTCAAACATTGATTAAAAAATGAGATTTTTATTCTATATGATCTATAAATCCTATAAGATTATCCAATCCTATCCTTTCAGAACAAGGCACAACACTAGCAAAGAAGATTGATCACTGTAATCTATCACGTGCCTTTAAAAAATTCTAATCCCATACTATATTATTATATATACCCTCTTATATGCATCTATGATAAGAGATAAAGAAGCGGATTTTTAATGAAATAAGATATAATAATTATTATAAACAAAAAAGAACAAAGTAGAATAATCTTATAATTAGTGAAAGAACTATCAAAAAATTTTTTGTTATGTAATTGTTGAATCTACCTTTTTTTTCTTGAGTAATATTTTCACAAAAAGATGTTTAAATAGTATTGCCAACAAATCACTCTCCACTAGGCGATGGCGATACTTGAGAGTCTTATGGTCTTCTTCGGTGAGGATTGAAAGCTACTCCTGGATGCTCCACTACAGGGGACCTGCAAAAACAGTTCCTTGATTGGTGGTAACTAGTGGGGACCCTTCAATACTCAAGTTAGTGAGGAGGATGAGATGGACTATTGTAGCCGAAGCTAAGAGCCAAAAGGTAATCAAAAGAGTATGAGAGAGGTAGAGATGTGTTATCTTTGCTTAGGATCCCCTTACCAATTTATAGAATTACGTAGAGTAACAGAATGCCATTAGAAAAGTGATCTCCTTTGATAGGTGTAATAAATTTTGGTAGGATGTTGGGATCTTGTCTCCTAGAATCCTTTTCATTGACATATTTTCTATTAGGATAGTTAATTTTGTTGGGATCCTGCCTCCCACCAAGTTGTCTACCACGATCTTATTTGCCATGATAACTGCTATGATAGCTGGGATAACTGGGATCAGTTGTTGTCACTTTCTCAGGTATCATGGGTCCCGAGCATCAAAGGACTTGATTTGCCTGTTGCTAAGAGAGAACCTTGCCGAGGGAGAAGGGGCCTTGCCGAGAAAAAAGGGACCTTGACATTCACCCCCTGGCATGCCCAACTAAGTTTGGAGTTAGGCCCGAGTAATTACTCGGTGGATGCATGTGAAGGAATGTTAGTCAGGCCTGGCAGTATGTAGTCTCTTAGTGCAAGGTGCTAGAGATAGTCGGTGTAGCGACCGGCTTAATCATCTTTTACTTAGTTGATGGTCGATAGTCACCTCTTTCTTGATTAGTGATCTAGTTGCCATCTTTTCCTTAATCGGTGATCTAGTCGATAATATGATCGCTCCTTGATTGTTTGGTAGGCGACTTTATCTTAGACAGTGATATGGTAGGTATCTCAAGGCCAAGTAAATAATCGCCACAATAAAGAGCCAATATGAGGATAATCTAACTATTTAAACAAGTTGAAATAGATAAGAATAAAATTAATTTTTTTGCATGTAAACCCTCATAAAGTTGCTATTTGTATGTATACCCCTATAAATATTTTTTTGTGTATGCCTGCTTATTAAGGATATTTCAGTCATTTAAATTAGAAACCATTAATTTTTTAACGGCATTCGATGATGTTGATACATATGCACGAATAAGGAAAAAGAAGAATATACATGCAAAATAAATATTTTATAAAAATATATATTTAAATATCAATTTTGATAAGATATTTATATAAATTTTAATATTTAGGAGGGCATGTATGCAACAAATTCCTAAAGATTAAAACTTAACATAGCAGCCTTGTCAAAGAAAAACAAATTTACTTTTAAACAAATTTAAATATTAATAATATCTATAAAATGGGAGACTATTTCAAGATAATATTAATTAGACAAAGGCAGGAATTTAGCCATTTAATTTTTATTATTAAATGGCTAAATTGTGTAACATGCAATGGTGCGGTTATAGTTGAAGGATTGGGGATCTGAGCGGTCGATACTTCGGTGCCGTAGTGGGGTTAGGCTGACGTACTCATCCAGTTGGTGGGAAGAGCACGCAGAAAATTTGCGACCCGCATCGAACAAAGGTCTAACAGGTTGGGGCTCGAGCAGGGAGCTACACCAGGGGTTCTTCCCCCTCTCATCATCTTTTTTTTCTATCAAAAAAAAAAAAAAAAGAATCGGCCTGCGATTTTTTTTTATTAAGAAAAAAAATCAGAAACTTTACCAACTTTACTGTCAAAACCCTCAACAGGTAAACAATGGAAATATCAAATTGTAGTTGTTATTTCCATTATATAACAGCTATAGTAATCAAAATATAGCTTCAAATGCTGGCTATAAAAATGCCATTATTTTCCAGCTAGTATAGTGTTTTATTTATTAAATGAATAGTTGAAACATGTATGATACTCGCACAACGAGCAGGGGGCTGATAAAATTTATGTAATAAAAAATAAGAAATTTCTTAGAAAAAAAGAATGATATATAGATTTAAAAAATGATAAAGAATGATATATACTATTATAAATATAAATTTATGAATTCTTCTTTCTTCCCAAGTTTGGCATCTTCTCCTCTCACCTCCTATAATTAGCTCGCTTTTCTTTTCTTAGTTCAAAAAGTTTTAAAATATTTTTTTTTGGTAAAAAAAGAAAAAGAAAAAGAAAGGAGGAGTTAGATCCCGTGCGTGGCCATCCATAGACGGTCCTCCAACCTCAGCTAGGAATGCTCGATACACGGCACATATTAATTTTTTCGCAGCCGTTCCCCACCCGAAGGTGAGTACATCAACCTGACTACCACTGGCATCAGCCGAGTGAACGGGATTTATTATATATATCTCTAACTTTTTCACTACCACCTACCAACAGGGGCTCTAGGATTATTTTCCGTAGCCGTTCCCCACCCGAAGGTGAGTACATCAACCTGAATACCACTGACGTCAGCCGAGTGAACGGGATTTATTATATATACCCCTAAGGCTCCAGGGTTATTTTTCGTAGCCGTTCCCCACCCGAAGGTGAGTACATCAACCTGACTACCACTGACGTCAGCCGAGTGAACGGGATTTATTATATATACCCCTAACTTTTTCACTACTACCAACCAACAAGGGCTCCAGGGTTATTTTATTAAATTTTCTCTTTTTTTGATTTTATTCCTGAACTATTTTTCTATTTTTATTCCTGGACTATTTTTCTATTTTTTATTTTACATCCGGACTTTCCAGTATCCGGACTTTCCAGTCGAAATATGTCCAAATCAAGACTCGAACCGGACTCGAGGCTCCAAGATTATTTTATTAATTTTTTTCTTTTTTTGATTTTATTCCTGGACTATTTTTCTATTTTTATTCCTGGACTATTTTTCTATTTTTTATTTTACATCCGGACTTTCCAGTATCCGGACTTTCCAGTCGAACCCCTGCTAGCTCCAGTGGACTATTTTTCTATTTTTTATTTTACATCCGGACTTTCCAGTCAAACCCCTGCCAGCTCCAGTGGACTATTTTTCTATTTTTTATTTTACATCCGGACTTTCCAGTATCTGGACTTTCCAGTCAAACCCCTGCCAGCTGGTTGTAAAAAAAGTTTCACAACCAACTGCACTGCTTATCAATAATTTTTAAAAATGTTTATCAAATTTATCCTATCTATCAAAGTTTATAATTTTTTTAAAAAATAAAAAGCTTAGAAATATCCCCATACATCACTCTATGTATCTGGTCTTCTCCTTATATATATATATATATATATATATATATATATATATATATATATATATATATATATATATCAATTTAAAATAAAGAAAAATATAGGAAGAAAAACCTACCCACACTCTCTCTCTCTCCTTGTCTTGTCCATCCACCACTCCATTACTCGTTATTTTTTTTGCATCTCTTTCTAAAACCGAACCATATCTCTACTTGTTTTATATATGTTATTCTCTCCTCTCCCAACAATCCATATGCCATCCCTCTCTCCATGCCCCTTACCCTCACTTCTCTCTACGTACAATGTACCTCATAATCTTTTAGCTCCTTATACAATCCAGATAGGTAATGGAATGTATTTGATGGCCTTCATGACTTTTTGTACCAATCAGAACAATATTGCACAAGGAGTCTTGTACTTCAAAATTATTTTTTTTGGATAAAAAAAAAAGAAGGAAGATAAATCTCGATGTAGCTATTCTACAGGCCTCAACCCCGCCAGGCTATGTTCAATTCGAATCGTAATTTTTTCGCGTACTTTTCTCATCACCAATAATCAAACCTGTGACTGGTGGGAGGCAAGTTTAAACCTCTATCAATCGGACTACCGTCTTAGCGGTTATTTCAAATTTATCATCATGTATTTTTTTCAATAGATAGGTATTGACTAGTGATAGAAACATCACCATCTAAATGACATATCGATTCAGATCAACAATTGCTAGTTATACAATATGTATAAAATCTTGGATGTCTGCAGGATACTAGCTAATGCAATATCAATATATCAATCATTTGTTTCTCAATTTTATTTTATGACTGTTATTTTGATATCTAAGTTATGGTATATCAAATTATCAAAAGAGACTTGAGATATTATTGTGATTTCCTTCTAAAGATATTTATATTTTCTTTTTTTCTGGGTAAACTAAAGGTATTTATATTTTCAATATTGGTCGTGATAAACTGAGATCACTTTCATCTGGGTACAAGGCACTGTTGGCTAATTTGTTACAAACCTTCAACAAGGATCTTCCAGCTAAATTTTTGAATATTTTATTTTTTGATTCTCATGGATGTATCCAATTTGCTGAAAAAAATACCTTCCACTACTTTAGCTTTTTTTTTTAATTGAAAAAAGAATGAGGGATAAATTTCGGTATAGCTACGTACCCCCGTAGAATAATGTTCAATTCAAGACGTTTAGATTTTTATCAACTCTCCATTATTTTAGCCTTTTCGGTGCAATAGCCTTTAGCATGCCAAAATATTTAAGATTCACTGAATCTTCATCCTCCTCCAATTCGATTAGATCCACACCAAAGATTCCATCCATATGCATCTCCTGCTAAACCTTCGCATTAATGCATACCATTAAAACTATATATATATAAACAGTAACTAAAAGTAAATGAGAACCATTCTTCGTTGCATTGTTTTTGGTAAAATTTTTATATATATTAATGCAGACATAGAGGAAGGGTTGCTTGGTTTACGTATTGCGCTTTTATATTTGAGTCTCTGAATTGTTCTCTGGCCTCTGGTTTCTTACACAATAACGTGCAGTCCGAGAAGGAGAAGAATGCCGATGATTGGCTTCCGATCACCTCATCCCGGAATGCCAAGTGGTGGTACTCAGCATTCCACAATATCACGGCCATGGTTGGAGCCGGCGTCCTCGGCTTACCGTATGCTATGTCAGAACTTGGATGGTAAGAAGAACAAAAATAAAATTCTATCTTGAAATCTTAGTGTTAAATCTTTGATGTTTGATTGTTATTTTGGAGTTCTCATGTTTTAATTTTGTTACACTATTGTCTTTCTGGTGATATTTTTTTTTGATAATAGAATGGTGTCCTCAAACCAGTACCCTTTGGTTGTTTTAGAGTTTTTCCAAATGAGTGATCATAATTTTTGGGGTACTTACTCAATTTTTCATGTTGCAATACAAAAGGGTTCATTTCCTTTGGTTATGAATGCTGAACAGGGTCATACTATTGGTGAGTATATAATATTTTGATAATTTTCTTGAATGTGTAATTTGGTTTAGGCATTAGGATTATGCTTCTGGGTATATGAATCTTAGCTTTAAGTAATTTTCCTCTTTTATTACCTCCCCTTTTTACTTGTTCTGCTTGAAAATAGCTTTTTTATAATATAAATTTAGTTTTCTTTATTATGGTGTTAATATTGTGGTCTTCTTTACTTTTGTCCTTTTTTTTTTTCCCTTAATTTTATGATTGCTGTAATTTTCAAGTTCCATAGCTTCCTGTTATGATTTAACATAAAGCTAATATCTTGAATAGTAGAAGATTTTTAGCTACTGGAAATTAACCAATAAAGAAGAAAATTTACATTGCTTATATGATTTTAAGATAATATTATAAAAAAAGAAAGTGCTAGAAGAAGCAGAAGATTAAAAAGGCCTTTTTTAGATGGAGGCATGTGAAATACTGTCATAAGAACATGAACATGATTCGTCCTTTACATATAGGTTTACAATGATCCCGCCCCCAAGTTACAACGATGTGGCTTGGCCCGATCCTCCTTTGACAAGGATGATCGCTAGGGATGATGACCTAAAAGATTTCCTTTAAATGCAAAATGGAGTAAAAAAGGGAACGGGGAAAGGCTGGTCTCCATCTCAAATAGAAGGAGTTCAAAAAGAGAAAAAGAGAAGAAAATGGAGATCTGTATTTTGTTTTTTAGAATTGAGATTAACTTCAAATAGTCAGATTCAGAGCCCATTAATGACTCTATTTGGATTATAGATGAGGCACTATAGTTTCAAGGAGATATGATATTTCATGAATATAATATATATTTCTTCAAAACAAACATTCTCTTTCCAAGAGTAACATATTTGAAAAGAGACTTAATCTAATAAAAAGCTTTAAGGTTTTTAAATAACCAAAATTTAGGGGATAAGAAGAAAATTAAATCATATTTGTTTTCAATAAAACTCCAACAATCCTCTCTAAAAAAATTAAAATTTTGAAAATCTTAAAGAATATCTGGGTATTTTATTCTATGCAATAGGTGATGTGCAATCTAAATTTGAACATCACTTAATATTGATAGTATCTATTCGAATTAACTATAGTGGATTAGACCTTGAACTATATCTTTTAACCTAAACTTCAACTTATCACGCACATATTATGGATCGAATAGATCTTTGTGTTATTAGCACCATTCAAAAGCCTTGTACTTAATACCTTGATATTTCATGAGAATTTTATCAAGATTAGCCCAAATCCCTAGCTAGTCATGGCCTATACGATAATTTTTATATAAATCCTCCAAGGATATTTGTGACCTAATATCTCATAGATATTTGTGACCTAATATCTCATAGATTTTCTATCATGGACTTATTAAGAGTATAACTTAACATTTCCGATTTTACTTTGTCATTAATAAGAGTACTCATCAGGGAGATCGATGCGTATCATAACACACCAATTATAATATCATATCTTCACTGCTTACTATGTAGAGTAGCGGAAGTAAGGATCGAATCTACAGAAATCTTGGAATTGTTTAGTATAAGTTAATTACCAAAAGATAAATAAAAAAAATAAAAAATAATAATTAAATTACTAATTATCGGTTTCAAGAAAAATATAATAAAGTACTAACGATCGATCGATTCAGGAGTCCGATAAGAATTCTCGAGATTTAAAGTTATCTTTTTACCAAGCAATTGGTATTCTTAAATTATGAAAATGAATTGCGAACATGATCTAGATATGAACTATCTTAACAAGAATATAGTCTATATTTATAGATCACGGTCCATCATTTTTAGAAATAGATCGGTCAAAAATTATTTTCACTTAAAAAAGACTTATCTCAAAAGCACGATCCGATTATAAATTGTCCGAGGGATTAAGCTATCCTGGACAAAGTTTTCAAACAGAACACAACGGTAATATAAGTAAACATGAAGAAACATGTTCTAACATTTCATAATGTAAAGAATATAAAATATATAATCAAATAAAATAAGTTGGTTGTAACAAATTCCTCTGACTCTCAAGTTGGATAGAAATTAGCCTCCCATAGAAGAATTCCTTGCCCACATCTTCATGCTAGAACTAAGGCCCGGACCTTGATGACTTTGACTAGATGGCAGTGTAGGAAGGTTGGTGACAGCGTGGAGTGGGGGAGAGAAAATATATAGAGGAATGTGGGGGCTCTACTTGTGGGAGACGAAGGAGAGGAAGGAGGACTTTCTGTATGATTTTTGGGGAGATGGGATGAAGACTGCAGGCTCGATATATAGAAAGGAGAAATACGATGAGGTAAAGGCTCCGTGAGGTGAGAGCTAAATGGTGAGAGGATGGAATGGGGAGGAAGAAGATGAATGGCAGCAGAGAAGGCTTCATCGTCCCGCTGCTCTATGTACTGCTCCCTTTTAAAGATAGAAAGGAATGCGTTTGCACCGCGTTCAGAAATAATATCATGCCAAAAGAAGTTCGGCGAATCAAGATCCGTGCCATCCTGAGCTGTCCGCGTCAAAGCTAAAGTTCCAGTAAGGTGCTTAGATTTTTGTAGCCTTTTTCTATCTATGAGTAAGTAGGTCAACCTGACACCATTAAAATGATGGTCGGTAGAATAGAAATATAAAGAAGAAAAATCCTGACATCTCATTCAATCTAACCTATCATAGGCCCCATTCTATATTGCTGCTTTAAACAAGTTCACAACCCATGCGCCAAGCACCCAAGCGTGTTTGGGCTCCCACCTTCCAAACCGTCTGCCACGTCCAAATATGAGTAATTCTTTGTGCACCGCATGCGGTGCAGTAAATCCAATCTGGCCCTCACCGCATATTTTTATTGCTCCAAATGTATCCGCGGTGGCATTATGGGACGGGAGCTGAGCGTGACTAGCATTAATTATCATTCAGTTTTTATTTGAAATTTTCGTCCAGACCAAAATACCTTGAAATAGTATTACGACACCTTAGTTCAAAAGCTACGACATCCTAGTTCAAAAATGATTTGAAACAGTATTACGACATCCTAGTTCAAAAGCACAACATCATAATTCAAAACCTACGATACCCTAGTTCAAAAATGATCTGAAACAGTATTACGATATCCTAGTTCAAAAGCTACGACATCCTAGTTCAAAACCTATGATACCCTAGTTCAAAAATGATCTGAAACAGAATAACGACATCCTAGTTCAAAACCTACGACATCCCAGTTCAAAACCTACGACACCCTAGTTCAAAACCTACGATACCCTAGTTCAAAAATGATCTGAAACAGTATTAAGACATCTTAGTTCAAAACCTATGACACCCTAGTTCAAAAATGACCTGAAACAGTATTTGTTGGAGCAAACCCGCTCTACGGAATGCCCGGAATCCTCCTTGATGCCGCCATGATGCCAAAGGAACAATCACCAGGGAAGAGATGAGGCACGCCATCCGCTCCCGTCGCGGAGGCGAGCCCCAATGGGGCTGCACGCACGAGAAAGAACCAGGAAGAAGAGAGGCTAGGGTTTTTCTGGAGGAGAAAAGGGATCGCGTCCACTCTTCTTATTTCCCGACATTCCCATCGTTCTTTATATAAAAAACAAAGATAACCCTAGGTCACAACTGACCTAGCCCTAAAAAACTCCTCCCTCTAAGTCACTCGAGAAAATCCAAATCTGAGCTCATGTACACCCATATCTCACTAGTTCTCTCAACCTCAGACTCAGAGTATCCCTAAAAACCTCCAGGAAACCCTGGAATACATCCAGGACCCGCTTGGGACACGCCCCCAAGTCCCAGGGATCGCCTCCAGCATCCCTGCCATGGTCTTCCAAGTCTCTCCAAAGCTTGGGAGCACCACGCAAATCCCTACAATCTCCACCTTGGTACCCCCAAGCTTTGGCAAACCTGGCAATGTCCTCCATGCACAACCCTGCTGTAATTGCGTGTCTTGACAGCTTGTGCGGATATCCTCGCCTTTGTCAACACTCTTCATCAGCTGAATTCACCTGGAGGCCTTTGAGATGACCGCCTCCATAGCTGAAAACTCTCGCTTGTATCCTGGCACCATCGATTGTAGCCTTCCTTCTGCATGGCAGCTGCATCAGTCTTTTCCTTGGACTTTCCTGGAGAGAACCCAGCGAACCTGAACTGGCACCCGCTGTAACTGGAGCTTTACTTGATACCATCACCTCAGAGCCACACCAATCTTCGCACACTCTGCTCCACCTGGCTAAGTGCACCCCTGGCGTTCGTGCTAGGATATGGTCCTCCCTGCACCTCCCGCTTTGAACTCGTGTCAAAACCTGCTCCACCCATGAAGCCACCTATCACCGGTGCTCTACTTGAGACTGAAGTCCCCCTGATGCCATAGAAAGAAACTCCGAGGCCAGCAACTCAATGCTGCCCTGTTGAGCCTGCACCTGAAACTCGTACCCAGTCGCACCTCCTCGGATCCTCCACATCACCGTAGACCCCTCCGAGACCATTTCGGATACTCTGCATCCTCGCAGGAACCTCCGAAACCCAGGAGCTCATCCCAACTCCTCTAACCTAGCGACTGACTCAGCAACCATCTCCAGCGGCTGCTCCATCATGTCCCAGCTTGTCTCCCGGCTGCATGATGTCCCTGGCGCTCCCCAAGACCTATCCCCGGTCTCCCTGAGCTGCCAGCCCCATCAGCTCCAGTCTCTGTCCCTAGGCAAAAGCCACCATACCAGGACACTCCCAACTGCCCGATACCTTTGATGCTCCCTGAGACCGTCTCCTGTCTTCCTGAGCTGCCCCTGTGGTGCAGGGTGGTTGTCAAATGCCTGCAGCGACCAAAACCCCAAATTAGCGAGAACGGGTTCTGGGAATTTTTGGATGCTAGGATTAAGCAAGATGGGGAAGATCCTTTGAAACCTGCAACGATCAAGTGCTGAAAGGACCGCGTGATTCCTCACGTTGCTGGCCCTCAACCGGATTTCAATCTGGATCTTCACAATTGGAAGGGACGAACGATGGGTTTCTCACCGTGAGTCCCTATTTTTTTTTTTTTTTTTCCTCTTGAACAAGAACTTGGGACGGAAGGAAGAGATTCCTCACGGAATCGTCTTCTCCCAACCAGGCTTTCGGCCTGGTGTGCGCAAGGGGGAAAAGGGTGGTCGGCGGCCTTCCACGGAAAACAACAGCACCGTCCAACATATTATTCCAAAACAAAACTCTGCTTCCAAAATTATTTCCCAAAACAAGACACAACGTCCAATGCCAAATTCCAAAACAAAAACACGCTTCAATATTTTCTTCCAAAACAATCAACACGCTGCCATCTCCTATTCCTTGGGTTCGGGTTTTTAAGAAAAAAGCAATACAAAGCATTAATGTCCCCCACGTGACTACAAAGGAGGGAGAAAACAATTATAACACAATCCAACACGTTGACTCTTGCATGAAAACTTCAAATAGATTTTTTTTTTTTTTAAAAACAAAACAAGAGATCACGCCACTAATAAAATAATAATAATAATAATAAGACTAAAGACTCCGGTGTTTTCCCGGATTCGAAATTTTACGGATGCAATTAGTGTATTAGGCCTTCGGCCCAATTCCCAATTAATTGTTTTCATCCCAAAAACGGGTCAGATTTGAAACTTGCTTCCCTTGAAGGAGCATGGACCTGCGCACGTTTCCTGCTGGCGAGGCTGGCGGCCCCAAATCGTCATGGGCCGGAAGCTGAACCGAAACGTCTGGGTTGGGCTTCGCCGAACTATCACCGGGCTGTCCTGTTATATGAGTCAACCGATCAGGTTCAATATTCATCTCGATGTCCGCATCACTCTCCCCTTCCTCTGAAAACTTGTTCTCAAGCTTGAATTATCACCTGCATAAGGGGTTAGATGTCGAATATTGAATACATTAGAAATAAGGACATCGTCTGGTAATTCAACTCGGTAGGCATTGTCACTAAATTTCTCCAACACCTGACAAGGACCAATTTTCTTTGGTTTGAGTTTGGTGTAGGCCCCCTGTGGATATCGTTCTCTTGGCAAGAAGACCCATACCAAATCACCAACTTCAAAAGTCTGCTGTCGATGCGTCTGATCAGCCTTAGCCTTATACTTGGCATAATTTTGCTCTAGATTGGCTTTAACAGTTGCGTGCACCTCACGGAGATCAGCCACTCGATCTTCTATTTTCTTACTTGATTTGTTTGGCACATCAACAGGTAAAATTTCAAGTGGTCCTCTTGGCATAAATCCATACAATACCTGAAAGGGTGCAAAACCAGTAGAATGGTTCACTGAAGAATTGAACTCAAACTCAATCTTCGGCAAACATACATTCCAGTTTTTAAATTCTTGTACATTGACTCTCAACAAGTTACCAAGACTTCAGTTGACAGTCTCGATTTGCCCATCGGTCTGAGGATGATAGTGACTACTGAATTTTAATTTTGTACCTAACTTTTTCCATAATTCACGCCAGAAATGCCCCAAAAACTTGCTATCTCGGTCCGGAATCTATTGACGATGGTAACCCATAATATCGGACAACTGCAGAAAAATAAAGATCAGCTACTTTCGACTCATCAAATATCGTTTTGCATGGCGAGAAACAAGCCATCTTGCTGAACCGATCTACGACTACCATAATTGAGTCTAGACCTCTCACTGTCCGCGGTAAACCTACAACAAAATCCATAGATACCTCTTGCCACGGCTCATCTGGAATCGGTAAAGGGGTATATAAACCTTGATTTGTATCTGTTCCTTTGGATTCCTGACACAAACGGCATCTCTTCACAAAGGTTTTGACATCTCGGTCAAGCCCAGGCCAATAACAACGTTGACGAATTAACCATGCTGTTTTGTCTCTTCCAAAATGTCCTTGATTATGCAGCTCCTGAATAATCAATACACGCAGTGAAGTGTTAGAAATATAGAGACAATTACCACGGAACAAATATCCATCATGTAGGACGAAGTCAGATTGACCTCCAGCTTCCAATTCAGTCACAATGCTCTAGAAATGCTCATCTGTACGGATATCATCCTTCATGCTTTCAAACCCAAGGGTATATCGTTGCATAGAACCAATCAATAAACTCCGTCTACTTAAAGCATCTGCCACTTTGTTCAAAGTGCCTGACTTATGCTTGATGCTAAAAGTATACTCCTGTAGAGTACTTACATGTATGGAGCTCAACTTATGCTGTTCCTGTAGAAATTTTAATGCTTGATGATCTGAGTACAGCACAAATTCTCGCTGGATCAAGTAATGTCTCCAATGATGCAATGACCTTACAATGGCGTATAGCTCCAAATCATAAACCGAATACAACAGTTTGGCACCTCCAAGCTTCTTACTGTAGAAAGCAACGGGTCTCCCATCTTGGCTGAGTACTGCGCCAATCCCAGTCTTCGAATCATCACAATCCACTTCGAATACCTTGTCAAAATCTGGAAGAACCAACAGTGGTGCTTGGGTCAACTTGACTTTCATCTCATCAAATGCTGCCTGAGCAGAGTCATTCCATCTAAACTGATTTAATTTCAACAAGTCTGTTAAGGGTGCAGCAATCTCACTATACCTCTTCACAAACCTTCTGTAAAAACCCGCAAGACCCAAAAAGGATCTCAATTCAGTCAAAGTAGTAGGTGCTGGCCAGTCCACTATCGTTCGCACCTTACTTTCATCTGGAAGAATTCCATCACCAGTAACAACATATCCCAGAAAAATTAATTTGTCTACCATCCAAATACACTTCTCTGGATTAGCAAAAAGCTGGTTTTCATGTAATACTGTTAGAACTTGTGAAACATGCTCAACATGCTCTTGTGCTGTCTTACTGTATATCAATATATCATCAAAGTATGCAACAATAAAAGAACTAAGGAATGAATGCAAAACCTGGTTCATTACTCGCATGAATGTACTAGGCGCATTAGATAGCCCGAATGGCATCACCAACCATTCATACAGGCCTTCCTTTGTCTTGAAGGCTGTCTTCCATTCATCACCTGGCTTCATTCTGATCTGATGGTACCCACTTTTCAAATCAATCTTAGTAAAGAACACGGCACCACTTAACTGATCTAGCATATCATCCAGCCTCGGTATTGGAAATCTATACTTCACAGTAATTCTGTTTATTACCCGATTATCAATACACATACACCATGAACCATCCTTTTTCGGCACCAAAAGTGCTGGTACCGCACACGGGCTAATGCTTTCCCATACAAAGCCATTGTTTAAAAGATCTTGAACCTGCCTCTTCAGCTCCTCATGCTGCTGCGGGGTCATTCGATAATGAGTCTTATTCGGCAACACAGAACCTGGAATCAGATCAATCTCATGCTGAATATCTCGAAGTGGTGGCAAACTCACAGGAAGCTCACTCCGTACAACATCCCGAAATTCCTCCAAAACTTACACCAACTCCTGAGGAAGATCATGTAGCTCCTGCTCCCCATTCTGGCCAAACTCCTCTGGCTTACTAATCAGGGCAAAACAGAAATCTTCTCCCTCTAAACTCGCCTCAAACTCCTTGCTTGGCAAACAAATTACTACCTTCTGTTCAGCCATATCCTGTAGCGGTTTCAAAATCACTTTTCTCCCATCTGGTCGCAGCATATAAGTATGAGTGTAACTATTATACACTGCTTTATTATCAAACTGCCAAGGTCATCCCAAAATGATGTGTGTCGAATCCATCGGTACAACATCAGCTACTATTGACGTCTCAAGCTGAGGACCAAAAGACAAGGCCAACCTACAATGTCGACTAACCTGAATATCTGCATCCCGATTCACTCAGCCGAGCTTGTATGGTTGAGGATGAGGCTCTGTCATCAACCCCAATTTCTTCACAACTTCCTCAGTAATCACATTCTCCCAACTTCCAGAATCAATAATTACCTTGCAAGTTTTCCCAACTACAGTGCACTTTGTTGAGAAAATATCGTGTCGACGCCAATCTCCACTAGCTCTTGGTGCAAGACACATCCTCCTAATAATCAGACTCTCTCCCTGGATGTGGTCTGGGTCAATCACATACATCTCATCCTCGAACTCCTCATCCTCGGAAATTCAACTTCCTGCTCCTCCTCCATAAGTAACTGGGTACGCGCCTTGGAGAACTTATTGGCATAATGTCCTAGGTCATGACACCGATGGCAGTGAACATTGGCTCGATTGCTGCCCACCCTTTGCTGGGGACCTGAAGCCCCACTCGGCATTGTAGGTCTCGGAGGAACTGCCGAAGTTTGTTGCCTCACCACAGGAGGTGCACTCCTACTACCAGAACTCTGCCCCGAAAATTGACCAGATAATTTTCCTCTACTCTGGAACCCTCTATTCCGCATCAGGCTCCGCTCCACTGCTTGTGCCCGCATGTGCGCATCACCAACACTGTCAATCCGATGAAGAGCCAACGCATCCTGGATGGGGAATCACAGTCCAAGCAAATACATAGCTACCAACCTCAGTTCTGACTCCATCAATCGGTTTCGAGCCACCAGTCGGTAGAACTCTGTAGTATAATCTTCCACGCTTCGATTTTCTTGTGTTAAACCATGCAATTTAGAATAAAGGACATGTTCATGATTCTGAGGAAGGAACTCTCGATTCATCTCCTGCTTCAAGGTTGCCCATGATGTAATTGGTGGCCTCCCATCCATATACCTCCAGTAGTGCTGTGCATGCCACCAAGCCGTTGCTCGATCTCGGAATCGGATTGTGATAAGCGGCACTTGCCTGTCCAAAGGCACTTCTTTCAGCCGGAAAACATCATCAACCTGCAGGGTCCAATCCACATACTCATCAAGATTCAAACCATCTCTGAACTCCGGTATTTCAATCCGAAACCCGGACTCCCAACGAGTCTGATTGTCATGCACAGGCGGCGGTCCGAAATCCCTGGGAAGCGCTACATCACACCGCGGTTGCTGCCCTCTTTGCAATGGGAGAGGATCTTTAATATTCTGGAAAGGTCAGCATCACCTTCTCGATGTTCGTCAGGTACATTGCGATCTTGATGAGGTACATCACGATCTTGCGCCTCCAACCGTGCCATCATTGCTTGCAAAACAGCCATCATCTACTGCTGGGTCACCACAACGTCACGAAGAGAAGGCTCCTCGTTGTTCCGCTCCATGGTTGCCGGCAGAATTTTTTTTTTTTAAATCAAGAACGGATCAAGGACATATCAAGAACGGATCAAGGACAGATCAAGAACGGATCAAGGCTTTGATACCAAGCTGGTGCAGGGTGGTTGTCAAACGCATGCAGCGACCAAAACCCCAAATCAGCGAGAACGGGTTCTGGGAATTCTTGGATGCTAGGATTGAGAAAGATGGGGAAGATCCTTTGAAACCTGCAACGATCAAGCGCTGGAAGGGTCGCGTGATTCCCCACGTTTCCAGCCCTCAACCGGATTTCAATCTGGGTGTTCACAATTGGAAAGGACGAACGATGGGTTTCTCACCGTGAGTCCCTGTTTCTTTTTTTTTTTCTCTTGAACAAGAACTTGGGACGGAAGGAAGAGATTCCTCACGGAATCGTCTTCTCCCAACCAGGCTTTCGGCCTGGTGTGCACAAGGGGGAAAAGGGTGGTCGGCGGCCTTCCACGGAAAACAATAGCATCGTCCAATATATTATTCCAAAACAAAATGCTGCTTCCAAAATTGTTTCTCAAAACAAGACACAACGTCCAATGCCAAATTCCAAAACAAAAACACGCTTCAATATTTTCTTCCAAAATAATCAACACGCTGCCATCTCCTATTCCTTGGGTTCGGGTTTTTAAGAAAAAAGCAATACAAAGCATTAATGTCCCCCACGTGACTACAAAGGAGGGAGAAAACAATTGTAATACAATCCAACACGTTGACTCTTGCAAGAAAACTCCAAACGGATTTTTTTTTTTTAAAAAAAAAAATCAAGAGATCACGCCACTAATAAAATTATAATAATAATAATAAGACTAAAGACTCCGGTATTTTCCCGGATCCAAAATTTCACGGACGCAATTAGTGTATTGGGCCTTCGATCTAATTCCCAATTAATTATTTTCATCCAAAAAACGGGTCAGATTTGAAACTTGCTTCCCTTGAAGGTGTATGGACCTGCGCACGTTTCCTGCTGGCGAGGCTGGCGGTCCCAAATCATCATGGGCCAGAAGCTGAACCGAAACGTCTGGGTTGGGCTTCGTCGAACTATCACCAGGCTGTCCTGTTATATGAGTCCACTGATCAGGTTCAATATTCATCTCGATGTCCGCATCACCCTGGCACCGCCTCTGCTGATGTACTCCAGTCTTCCTGAGATATCCATCTCCCGAGACTTACCTCCAACCACGCAGGATACCACCCACGTCCAGCTCCATCACGATCAAGGTTGCTGGAGTACTACCGATCGCTCTCCTCCACAGTGACCAAGAGCCTGGTCCACTATCGATGGAGCTACTACTCATGCTCTGAAAGATCCCCGGTATGTATCGCTCCACCTGTGCTAAACCACAGATCACCAGACTTGTCATAGCTCCTCAGCACAGAACCTGCAACTCTGCACCACTGTCGCAAACTCCTGCACCACCGGACCCATCATTTTCGACGAGATCCGCTCCACCAACAAACCTTCACACTGCTCCCGATACCTCGAACCTCTGTCCATCAAGGAGTGCCGAAGATGGAACCATCCTACACATGCTGCTCGCATATACGGTCGCTGCACCGCGATCTCCACATACCCTATGATCTGACTCCATCATCGGATCCAACCTAGCTCAACACGAAGAGCTCAAAAATGAAGTCCAACGATGTAGACATGGCTCAAATCGGAGTTCAATTGAGCCCGGAATCGCCAAAAATCCAGTTAGCATGATTTTCAGAGCATAGAGTGTTTAAACTGCAGGTCCACCGCGAACCAGCCGAATGGTTCATGCACGAGTTACCGGTCTACCGCTGCCATGGCTGTCGGTCCATGGCAGGGAGCAGTGGACTGCAGCCTCTCCTTGCCGTGTCGTCGCCCCCCGGTCGCCGCACCCGACTCCGGCGAAAGCCCGCAGCCTTGTCGCACCTCCGGCGATAGCCCGCGCGTCGTGCCGTGCACGATCAGCCCAGATCAGATTTTTCGCAGCTCGCGACCGGTGAGCCGCCCCCCTGCGCTGTGGTCTCGCCCTGCACCGCGCCTGCGAGTGCCCGCTGCGATGCCGTCGCGCCGCCCTGCTCCGCTCCCGCGCCAACGCCGTGCCCTCGCCTTTCCACCATGCCTGCGCCAACCCAGCGCCGCTCCTGCGACCGAGCAAGCCCGTTGTGCGCCCGGCACTGCTCCGCACCCTGTGCGGCTCTGTGACGCGCCCACGCCGCATCTACGACCCTGCACAATGCCTTAATCCATGTGGGATCTTCTTCATTTCCGTTTCCAGGGAGGGCAGCAGGCCCTCACCTCCAGATCTCGGCATCTCGAGATCTATACCATTCTCGTGACATCCTCTTCCTTACATCTTTCACGCCGCCGCATCAAGGTCGGCTCTGATACCAATTGTTGGAGCAAACCCGCTCTACGAAATGCCCAGGATCCTCCTTGATGCCACCATGGTGCAAAAGGAACAATCACCAGGAAAGAGATGGGGCGCGCCATCCGCTCCCATCACGGAGGCGCGCCTCCATGGGGCTGCACGCACGAGAAAGAACCAGGAAGAAGAGAGGCTAGGATTTTTCTGGAGGAGAAAAGGGATCGCGTCTACTCTTCTTATTTCCCGACGTTCCCGTCGTTCTTTATATATAAAACAAAGATAATCCTAGGTCACAACCGACCTAGCCCTAAAAAACTCCCCCCTCCGAGTCACTCGAGAAAATCCAAACCCGAGCCCATGTACACCCATGTCTCACTAGTTCTCTCAACCTCAGATAGTATTCCTGGAAACCTCATGGAAATCCTGGAATACATCCAGGATCCGCTTGGGACATGCCCCCAAGCCCTAGGGATCGCCTCCAGCATCCCTGCAATGGTCTCCCAAGTATCTTCAAAGCTTGGGAGCACCATGCAAATCTCTACGGTATTACATCATAGTTCAAAACCTACGACATCCTAATTCAAAAATGATTTAAAACAGTATTATGACATTCTAGTTCAAAATCTACGATATCCTAGTTCAAAATCTACGACATCAATGTAGAATATATGAAACAGTATTACGACATTCTTGTTCACAAGCTACTATATTCTAATTTTAATACTAAACATGTTCAGCTCCCGTACCGTCATGCCAACAGCAGATAAATACATGGACCACGTTGGACTTACTGCACGGATCATCAGCACCTTATCGCGATTCATCGCATCAAAGCCCAACAAATACTCTCCATGTCCATGCCATGGCCATCGCAATCCATCCAACGCCCATCGTGCCAGAGCTGGAACCGGCCAAGAAATCCATTCCAGCACCCGGTGCTCTGCGTCGATCTGCAATAGTCCTTGACCGCATCGCAACTATCATCTATTCAAAACCCATCCAATAATAATAATTCCAGAGAAACAGATCCATCTCTATTCTCCAATCCACAGCCATCGCCTGTTTTGCATTCCGTTTCGCCCGCTTCTAGCTGCTCGATCTCCATTTGTTTCTTGAATCCCCAATTCCTCCTCAACCTTCAGCCGCCTTCGCCCGCATTCCAACCGGTAGACCTCGTTCCATCCGCCTTCTTCGTCGAACAAGGACAGCAAATCCCATTCAATTCAACAATTCTAGTAGCATTTTGTTCGTTCCTGCTTCAAGATATATATAGCATCGACCAGTTTCAAACTCCCAATCCCTTCCTTCGCATCCATTCCGTGTCGAAGCCCGGCATCCCGGAAATCCCATTGCACCGCATCATGAATCATGTGAAAACTCCATGGACCGCGTGACCCGCATGAAAGAAACCTGATCCCTGATCATCCCTGATCCACGATGCCCCCCCCCCCCCCCTTTCCCGTTCCCCTCCATCGCATCATGGACCATAGAGAACCTTGTAGACCGCGTGGATGAAGCCCCCTCCTGTTAACCTGTTTTGCCCGTGGTCCATATGGAATTGGGCTTGTCAACCGTGGTTAATGGCACCCTTGGACCCTCCATGCTTGTATTATTGACCAACCAGTTTTTTTTTTTTTGGATAACCCAAAACAGAGGAGGGGGGAGTTAGACCCCGGGCGTGGTCACCCCCCAGACGGTCCCCCAACCACAGCCAGGAAATGTTCGATACACGGCGCATATTAATTTTTTTCGCAGCCGTTTCCCGTCCGAAGATGAGTACGTCAACCTGACTACCGCTGGTGTCAGCCGGGTGAACGGGATTTATTATATATATCTTTAACTTTTTCACTACCACCGGTCAACAGGGGCTCAAAGATTATTTTATCCCATCCAAAGGTGAGTACACCAACCAGTTATTACATCATAGGCCAACTACTTTAAAATCTATTTTAAGACCATTTAAGCTTGAATTCGGATCCAAATTCGGGCTTGGTTCGGTCCAAATTTGAAATGGCCTTTGGATCGTATAGATTAGCTCTTCAACCGATGGCCCTTGGATCTTATTATCTATCTGGTTCATCCAAATTTAAGCCAAAATGAATCCAAATTTATTTTATGTACTCAATTTCTTTGATTACTTGTAAAATAAAGTTGAAAGTATCAAATTTTTATAAATTAAAGATCAATTTAAATAAGGTTTAATATTTCCAATAACATACTTTAAATAGTCATCGGGGATGGAAGGAGATGTACTCTAAAATGTGCTCCAGCATGATCACTCAATCAGTTTTGTTTCTATCATATCGAATCTCATTCATGAAATCTCCGATCGTATAGATTGGATATCCACTATTGGTGACCACATAGTAAGCTTAAGCCCCATCCTCTTTGATGATTCTAGGACTTCATTTTTAGATCTGATTAGATATGTGTAACAATATTGAGAGAAATTGTCAATGAATGTTACAAAGTAACAATTTTTTTTCCGAGTTGAAATTTTGATAAAATCGCACTCATCACTATTGATTAGATCAAGAAGATTAGAACTTTTATGAATAGGTTTGAAAGATTTTCAGGAACTTTTGGCTTGAACACAAATTTTATATTTGATCTTTTTATCCAAATTAATCTTAGGGATTATATTTAAGTTGGTCATATATTGGATCTAATCAAAATTAATATAACCAAGCCTACCATACCAAATATTAGAAGATCTAAGATTTAGAATAAAGGAGCAATTTTTGTTAGAATCTTAAGGAATTACACTTAATTTGAATAGATCTTCGGATACAAAGCCTTTTTCAACAAATTTGATACCGCGAGTGATTACAAGCCTATTAAATTCTAATATAATTTTATATCTTCTAGATATAAGAAGAGATCTATTGATTAGATTTCTCCTAATATTGAGGGCATACGGCACTTTGTAAAGGATTAGGATTTTTTCGGATGTTATCTTCAAATACACATGACCTCTTCCTAATAATTGTGCTGTGGAATCATTTCCAAGCATTACACCTCCACTACTTGATTTCTGAAGAAAGGTCCAGCACCATCTTTAACTATGTTTATTTGAGATTTAGCTGCTCCTTTCTTCCATGGTTTAGTCTTCCAATGGTAGCAATTTTTTTCATATGATTAGTCCGTCCACACACAAAATAGAAGATCTCTTTATTATTTGGCTTCTAATTTGAACGGTTATGGCTTTTAGGAGGTTTGGAGGAAGAGACAAGTTTTGAAGGATTTATATATTTTTTTTGAAGAATTCTTCTCAAGGTTTGAAATGACTTTGATTGGATTCAGTCAAATTGATCTTGGGTCTAAAATCAGATTTGGATTTATTCTTAAGTTGATTCTATTCTTCAATCCTAATAGAGTTTATGACCTTTGATAGAGTTAAGTCACTTTGTTTATGACTTAACTCACAAGAAATGTTTGATCAAGAATGAGGGAGTGAGTCGACCAAGGATTGAACTTTATAACTTTTAGAGAATTTATAGCTAGTTAGTTCAGCCTTTCTAAGAAGATCTTGAAAATCATGAATTTGAATACTAAAAGATTTCGAATCCACCATGGCATATTTATGGAATTTAGGTATGGCAAACCAATCAAGACCTACATCATCTATTCTATATTCCACTTTGAGAGCATCCCAAAGCTCCTTAGCCAATCTGGTGAGAATGTAAATATTAGATAAAGAATTAGATAGAGCACTAAGGACCCTATAGTAATGATGAAAATTAATTTTCTTAGGGATTTTTGAATGAGGGTGAGAGGATCCAAAATCTTAAGGACTATGAGTGATTGATCCAAACAAAGATCTAGGATTTGGTAATTCTGGGATAGAGATCAATCCTAAAGTGACGAGCTAATATTTTACTTGGCCTTGCCACCTTCTAAAAAATGATCCACTAAAATTGTCAGGTTTAATTGCACTATGATAATAAAAAAAGCCTTTTATGATGATTTTGTTATTTTATTGGTCTTGTAAATACAAGTTTTAAGGAGTCTAGCCTTATATATTTGAATAAATACTAAATTGGCTTATAATAATACTATTGCCACCAAACCCCTAGCTTACTCGGTTTGGCTAAGTAAGTGCGAAGTAGGATGCACCTATATAGTTACCTGTAGCACTTGCAAAACTAGTCCCCGATCGGAGTTTCTCAGGTAGAGGACCCTCTGATGCTTAAATTAGTGGGGTTTGTAGAATAGATAAGAAACTTAGAGAAATTAAAATGGCAGTTTCCTTGCACAGTATTAGCTCACTCCCTGAAGGTTCTATTTTACCAATATTTATATGTTCTTACAGTAACCAAATTATGTTGGAAAATAATCTCCTTCTATCAGTCATGATAGCTTTTTGTTAAGGCTAACCTCTTTCTATTTTAGCTAACAGCTTATCATAATAACTTTCTATTTTGACTGTTGTTTCCTTCTTTGTCTAATTAGTCAAAATACATTTAGAGAGTTTGAACATGTGTCATAGTCATCAATAAGGCCTTGACATTGTAAAAGCCGATCATCTTATCTGGCACCTAACTAAATCCATCAGGCATCTCGCTTTCAAGAACCCATCATCTGACTAACTTATAATCATGTGCAGTTATTTGGACCTTAGCATAATTAGTTGGCTTTGCTTGTTTATAGTTGAGTTATTCGTCTTTCATATACTAAGCCATTTAGTTGGCACTTTTAATCAGCAAATCTAGCCATCATTAGTCTGCCGGTGCATTTAATGTAATAGTTGGTCCCCACTCCCAATTCCAAAACATTTTATCATTTTGGGAGAAGGGAGTAAACATTGATAGCATGTCCACCGTCGAGCTCCATCGTCCTCTTTTTTTGCACTAGCCATTAATATCTTCTAAAAAATCATGGAAAAAGAACCACTTTGTCGTTTTAGTGTCAGGATGATATTTATGGCAATCTATCTTATTGAAAAGATGGTTATTAATGGTAGGAATAGCCGGTGATTTGAATGATTTGGTTTCTTTTTGCTTGGCTACTCCCATCTTGACATGTGTCATATTACTATTGGAGATTTCACCGTTCACGCAGATTAGAGCAACATGTCAGCATTACACAGGAGGTGCGATGAAGAGCCAGGCATAACCTCTTCGGTTATGATTGATCCACATGGTGAAATCCAATGAGTTTCTCATTGCCCAGATAGCAAATCATCATTGTCGCCACTATCTATATAAGAGCATCTTCTTCTTTTAGGGTTCTTTTGGAACATTGAGTTCTTCTTCTTCTCGAGAGCTTTCTCCCTTTCTTGGGTCTTCTTCAAAAGTTAGGTTTTCTTCCCTTTTTACTAGTTTCTTCGATTCTTTTAGATTTTTAAGGATCGTAAAGACCTTCCCATAGATTCTTCATCGGCAATTCTTCTTCCTTTCTTCTTTTTAGATCTTTAAAATCTTTTAGAATGGTTAGGCTTTCGAGGGCCCCTATTGATGCTAGGGCTTCTGCTCCCAGGGGGATGCTTCATAACAACCTTGTGAAAGTCCTAAACCCAGGCAAGCGAAGGGTCCAAACATTGAGGACCTTCATGCAGACCAGGTTAAAGTTACCCTAACTGAGTCTGCTATTATTAGTCCATAGAATTACTATAAGATTTTGCAGAGTATCTAAGCACACACCCCTAGTCCCAACAATCAAGTAAGTAGTGTCCTCCTGGTCATATTGCTATATATGGAGAACATCTTTAGATGGGGCTTCGCTTTCCACTTTATCCTTTCTTTATTAAAGTCTTCAAATTATACCATGTTGTCCCAATGCAATTGACTCTGAATACCTTTCAGATCGTTTATGCTTTTTTAGTCTTATGTTATAATCTCAGGATCGAGGTTAGGACTTCTCTCTTTTACAGTCTCTTTATGATTAAGAGGCACTCTTATGGTCAAGGATGGTCGTTCATCAGACCATGTCACGATCGAAAATTCATTAAAGGTCTCCCTTTTGCCATTCACGAGTGAAAGCCTTGTTTCTTCTTTCTATCAAATAGTCAGTCCTGGGGCTTTCATACCAAATGAAGAGAGGCCCAAGTAACTCCGAATGATGGTAAGAAGGTCCTCCAAGCTGACCAAGAGGACTTTGAAAAGCTTTTGGAGTTGAACTACCTTCAGTGAAGGAGTAACTAAAGAAGCATAACCTCTTATCAAGATTAGCATGATGCTAGATTAGGTATAGTCTGAGTAATTAGTGGTACATTTGGATTTTCAATGCTTTTGATATCTATTCAACTAACTTAATCGGATTTCTTCTTCCCTGTAGAGGGCATGAGGCCTAGTATTGAAAATGTTTGTCAAGCCATCCAAAAAAGGCTTGTCGAGCAAGGAGAAACTTCTCAACAATCGAAAAGACCTTGCACCACTCTAAGTTCATTAGCTTGGGAAACTCTACCAGCTCCAATTGATACTGCTCCAGCCATTGCAGAAACTAAAGTTGTGGTGGCAACTTCAAGTGGCGATGTTAGGGTCATTGAGCCTTAGCAAACAAGACCTTCTTAATCAGCTATTCTCTCTTAGGTGGTCTGTTTCTCCTAGTCGACCGGCCAGTCCTCCTGTTACTTGCATTTGTGTTGACTAAGGAAAGGCACCACAAACCTTGAGAAATGTAAGAGATGCTTAGGCTATTGAAGAGCTCGAGACTTGACTTTTGTAGACCTCAACATTTACACTAATAAGTCTGGGCTTCAAAACCCTAAAGTAGCTCATCGGCTACTGAAAGCCATTATGCTTTCGAGAGATTGGGAAGTAACATAGTCTCACCATATGGACGAGATTATTGTAACTATTTTAAAGGTAATCTCTTTTTCTTTCGGCTTAATCTTGTCTAACTTTTCATCATTGCCGAGTATCTTTAACTTGAAAAGTTTTTATTTTGTCTCAACTAGCTCATGAGGCAGCCATCATTGAAGAGAGCTTCCAGGGGTTCGCTAATCTTTATCTGTCTTTAAGAGATCAACTTAAACTACAAAAGCCTAGAAAAAAGTCATCAAGGAATTGAAACTATGTTTGGAATCGAAGGTTGAAAAGAACCTTGAGGAGATTGCCTAGCTAAAGAAGGAGGTATGCTCGGCAAAGAATCATGTAGCCAATTTAGAGGCCAAATTGAAGAAGGAAAAGAAGAAACTTTTGTTTGATAAATATATCATCAAGAAGCTGAAGAAGAAACTCAGTGAGCCAGCTATGTAGGCGGAGGAAGATAAGAAGAAGATCAAGTTGGTGGAGGTTGAGGTTCTGAGGGCTATCGATGATTACAGAAAGTGAAAAGCCTTCAAAGAAAAAATAATTGAAGCATTGGCATATACATACGAGTATGGTTTCAACGATTGTAAGGCCAAGGTCATTGAACTCTTCCCATATTTAGACCTTTGAAAAGTCTTCCTTCCAGGAGGAGAAGTCAATGAAGAAGCCGCTGAGAGGGTGAAATACAAGAGGAAACAACTGAAGAAGTCCCAACGAAGGAAGTCATCCCTATAGCAGTCTCTGAAGTCCCAATAGAAGAAATAACTCCTCCAGCTATTCTTGAAGAACTTTTGGCTAAAGAAACAATCCTTCCAATCATCAAAGAAATATGCTAGGCATCTCTAGCTCTAGTAGAAAATGCTTGAAGCATCTTTATCTTTTACCTTTTTGTCTTGTCCTTTTTTCTATTCCTTTGAAAATTTTGATAGTTCTCTTTGTCACTTTTTGATAGTTGCCTTTGTTCTGACCTTTGTGTAAAAACTCTTCAGATGAATATCAAGAGAACTTCTTTTTCCATTAGTGTAGTTTATTTATTTCTGTTAATGCTGTACGTCTTTGTCTACCTTGTTTTATAAGGAAAATTTTCAAAGTATAAGATCATCATTTTCTTTTGTAACCTTGGCCGATAAACTAACACTGGCTGATTAACTTGCACTGGCTGATTGGTTGATCCTTGTGAACTTGTGAGCGTATATCATTTGTCAAGTGCTTCAATTATCTTTGGTCATCACCTAGTTGATACAAAACCAACTAGTATCGTCGAACATTCAATTATAGTTGGATATAAAACCAACCATCTTTTAGCTCGCCGGGCATACTGATTATAGTTGGTCATTTAAGCCAACTATGTTTTGAATTATTGGATATATTGATTATAGTTGGACAATTAAACCAATTATGTTGTAAATTATCTGACATACCGATTATAGTCGGACAATTAAGCCAATTATGTTATAAATTATTGGACATACCGATTATAGTTGGTTATTAGCCAACTATATACTTAACATTATCAGACATATTGATTGATTTTAGATTATTGGATGTTAGCCAACTATCATTTATTTGAAAACTCTTGTTGTATACAAAAAGTAACTTTGTTAATTTATTGATAATACATGTATAGATTCTCAGCATTCTACGTTTAAGAAATTTGAATTCTATATAAGCTCTCGATCTAGTAGGCTTCAGGGATTTTGAAACTTCAGTTCTCCATAAGACAAGATCACCTGATCGAAAGATCTTTTGATTGACCTTAGAGTTGTAGTATCGGGTGACTCTTTATCGATAGGAGGCCATCCTGAAATGAGCTTGTAGTCTCGTTCCTTTTAGTAGATCTAAATCGACCCTTCATTGCTTTGAATTACTTGGCTCTTCAAAATACTCCACTTTTATGGATGGTAAGCCAATTTCTATTGGTATTACTACCTCAATTTCAAATGTCAGGTTGAATGGAGATTATCTGGTTGGAGTTCGAGGGATTGTTTGGCAAGCCTAGAGTACTAAACTTAGCTCTTCGACCACAAACCTTTAGCTTCATTCAACCTTATCTTTAAGCCAAATAGAATAGTTCAATTTGTTACTTCTGCTTCACTATTGGACAGGAGGTGTTCGATAGATGTTAACTTATGAGTAATTTGATATTAATGACAGAAATCTTTAAACCTCTAATTGTCGAACTATCTTCCATTTTTGGTAATGATGGTGTGAGAAATTCCAAATCGATAAATGATATTATTCTGAACAAATCCTTCAACTTTTCTTTCAGTTATGTGAGCTAAAGGTTCAACCTCCATCCACTTGATGAAGTAGTTGATTATACTAGTAATGAATTATTTTTGACCAAAAGCTAAGAAAAATGGGTCAAGTATATCTATTTTTTATTGAGCAAATGGTCGAGGGGCCACTGGTTGAGTTAGTTAGCTTACTGACCGTTATTGAATGTTTAAGTATCTTTGGCACGGGTGACATTTCTTAACAAAGTTGGTCACATATTTTTATATAGTTGGCCAATAGTATCTTGTCTCAAAATTTTATAAGCCAGGGATCTGTCCTCCAAGTGATTTTCACATATGCCCTCATGTACTTCTCTAAAAGCATAGTCGACATTAGTTAGGCCTAAACACTTTAATAAGGGTAGGATAAAAGATCTCTTGTAAGGGGCTCTATCATCGATCTGTATTGGGAGGCCATCCATCTAATTCATTTAGCTTATATTGGATCATTTGGCAAAACTCCAATAATTAAGAACCTGATAATTAGATCCATCTAGATAGCTTCGTGATCCACTTGGTGCACTTCAATAGTTTGATCAATACTGGGTGCTTTAAGATGTTTGACATACATTCTTCCAAGAAAATTGATCGTTGACATCGCTAGCAGAGAGAGTGTGTCAGCCCGAGCATTTTTGGCTTGAGGGACATGAGAGATTTCAAAAAACTTGAAGTTAGATCGAAGGGATTGTACTTTCCCTAAGTACATAGCTATAGTCAGATCTTGAGCTTCAAACTCTCCTTTTGTCTAACTAACTACAAGCTGGGAGTCTGTGAAAGTTTTCAGCTTCTTGACTCTAAGTTCTTTAGCAATAATCAACCTAGCCAAAAGAGCCTCATACTCAACTTGGTTATTTGATGCTTGGAAGGCAAACTAGAGTGCATATTCAGCAACAACTCCTAAATTTGTTAAAATCAAATGTGCTCTACTACCCAACGAATTAGATACACCATCCACGTGGAGTATCCATGTAGGTTCCAAGCATTCTTTGTCAACCTCTTCTTGGTTGACTTCTTTCCCAACTTCTTTTTGGCCGACTTCTTCGTTGGCCTATGTGCATTCTGTAATGAAGTTGGCTAGAACTTGAGCCTTCATTACTGGGTGAGGTCAATAAGATAGATCAAAGTTATCCAATCTAATTGCCCACTTCACCATTCTTCCTGACATATCGGGATATTGCAAGATGGCCTTTAAGGGTTGATCTATTAGCACCATTACTAAGTGAGCTTAGAAGCATGGTCTCAGGCATTTTGTTACAATTATTAATACATAAACTAGCTTCTTTGCCTTGGAATACCTTGTTTCTGTATCATGTAATAATCAGCTAGAGTAATAGATTGGCTTGTGTACTCCTTAGCCTTCCTCTTTGACTAGTATTGAACTTATTGCTTTATCCAAAGTTGATAGATATAAGTACAATACTTCTCATTCTTTAGGCTTTGAGGGCAAAGATGGAGAGCCGAGATACTTTTTCAAATCTTCAAAGGCATATTAGCATTTGTTTATCCACTCAACATTTTCAGTTTACCTCAATACTTTGAAGAATGGTAACATCTTTCAATTGATCAAGAAATAAATCAGCTTAATGCAGTAACACACCTACTCAATTACTGAACCTCTTTCTTAGTTGAAGGATGCTTCATATCTAGGATTGCACTTATTTTTTCAGGATTAGCTTCTATTCCTTGGTTAGTAACAAGAAATCTAAGAAATTTTTCTAAAATTATACCAAAGATACACTTAGTCAGATTCAGCTTTATTCGATACCGTTGTAGCACCTTGAAAGCCTCCCCCAAGTCTTTGATGTGATCTAATATTAGGACTGTTTTTACTAGCATATTATTGACATAGGCCACCATATGTTTTCCAAGTTTTTTTTCTAAGACCTTGTTCACTAGTCACTGGTAGGTTGTCCCAATATTCTTTAGGCTAAATGGCATCATTTTATGGTAGTACAGACCTTTCTTAATTACAAAAGCTATATTATCTCCGTCTTTAGGATCCATTTGAGTTTGGTTATAACTAGAGAAATTGTCCATAAAGCTTAAGAGTTTGTGCCCAGTAGTTGTATTGATTAACTGATCTATTTTCAATAAGAAAAAACTATCCTTAGGGCATGCTTTGTTGAGGTCTATATAGTTGATACAAATCCTCCATTTTTTGTTTATCTTTTTCTCCATTATCATGTTGGTGAGCCAATTAGGATAATGGATTTCTTTGATGAAATTGGCATCAAAGAGCTTGTTGATGTCTTTTTCGATGGTTCTTTGTCACTCAAGATGAAGTTCCTTTTCTTTTGTTGGATGGGTTTAAACCCTGGGTCAACCTTTAATTTGTGACTGATTGATTATGGAAGAATTTCAAGTATATCTGTGGCTGATCAAGCAAATATGTTAGCCTTGCATCGTAAGAAGTCGACAAGTTACCCTTTAAATTCTCTTTCTAAAAGACTTCTAATCTATATAGTCCTTGTTGGGTCTCCTTCTGTTAAAGGAATAAAGATAATCTTTTCTACTGGCTCTCTATGTCTCTCAGGCTCCCTTTGATCAAGCTAATCAAGAGACAACTCATTCTTTGATTGTTTATTTTGCATCGTCAGACATTATCGAGCGAGTCATTGATCTTCCTCATTTCTCCCACTCCATTCTTGGTTGGAAAACATATAAGGAGATGGTAAGTTGAAACAATCACCTAGAAGCTATTTAGTACCTATTGCGTGAATATTACATTATAGGCCAACGAGACCTGAACCACTATGAATTCAAGACATAGAGTTTTTTGTCGGGGTTCCATCCCTATGGTTACTAGGAGAATAATTTCTCCTTCAATACTAATGGAGTTGCTAGCAAATTTGACTAAAGGGATAGATACTTTCCTTAATTGATTATGAGAAAGATTCTTCTTGGTAAAAGCATAATAAAACAACACATTAGTAGAGCTTTTATTATCTATCAAGATTCTTCTTACATCATAACTGGCTATCATTGTCGAGACAATGATAGCATCATCATGGAGAGTTTGAACTCCCTGAAGATCATCGTTAGAAAAAATGATTACCTTACTTCTCTGATACCTCTTTGGAGTATCTTCCTCAGCACCTACCCCTCTTGAGCTTGCCCCTAGCATATCAAGTTGACCCTCTCTTTAGTGGGTCAATTTTCAATTTTCGGTTCCTTAGTAGTCTTCTTGGAGGCAGCAACTTCAGGCCAACATTCTTTTCTATGCACGTACTTTTTCATGTAGCCACAATGGATCAAGTCTTCTATTTCATCTTTCAATTGAATACATTCTTCAGTGGTATGGCTATGGTTGCAGTAAAATTGATAATATTTGTTTTTATTCTACAAAGTGGGTGGTGCATGCATGGGTCGAGACCTTTACAAAAATGTCTCCTTCTTTACCTCCATTAATTTTTTTTTCTTACGGGAGAGATAGAGGGATGTAATTGTCAAACTTGTTGCTTAAGTTCTTTAGCTTTGGGCTCTATCGTCAGGATTGGGTATCTTTGTCATTGCGAGGTCGAGTATTATCTTCTTGAGTCTTCTTCTTTAGCATCAATTTTCTTTTATCTTGGCACCGACTAAATGCTTGTTCTTTTGCTAGCATGTATTTTTGAGCACATACTAGAAGCTTCGATTAACTATTGGAGAACTTCTTGTCTAGGAACAAGGTGAACCTAGATGATTGAAGTCATTTTTTCATGACTGACATAGCTATAGATTCATTGAGGTCTGGGACCTTAAGCGTGGTAGTGACAAAGCGTGCCACATAGTCTCTCAAAGACTCTCCTAAGTCTTCTTCCTTCTACTGAATGAAAAAGAAATTGTCTGAGTTTCATGGCATCCTCCTACTTGTTCAGAAGTGTGCCACAAATAATTCCTCTCATTGGCTGAAAGAGTAATGCTCCCTAACCAAATGCCCAAGTACTACACTCGAGCAATCTTTCTCAGAGTCATCAAGAAGGTGAGATAGTGGAGGGCATTGCTAGCACCATGGATTATTATGTGGACTTTGTGGCTGGCCAAATCATCTAGCGGGTTAGAGGTTCCATCATAAGATTCCTGTTGCCGATCTCACCGCGGTGGCCTGCAGCTCGTGAGCTGGCGCCGGTTCTCGGATTCTCTTAACTTGAGGTCTCCAAGCTTCCGGACCTGTAAAACAAAGTCAGAGATCCGGGTCGGAGATTCTGGCGGGGATACTCCGATGGTCAAGTAAGAGAGTGGCAAGATGGAACAGGACCTCCATGATGGGTTCCCGGAGGATTCCCGTGCTTAGAGGAGATGTAAATGAAAGAAGTGTGGGGAAGAGTGGAGTTCAAGCCCGGCTTCCTGCGCTGGGTTCACCGAGCTTACACCTGAGGACTTCCTAGGATCCCCCGGATCGTTCTCTCAATGTTCTCCCCCTCTTTCGGCCTACTCGTCCGTCCACTTTTACCGTCCCTTTTATACTACCGGATCGCCTTCAGCCCATGTCTCCTTCTTGGGGCTCCCCGAGATCTCCAGGTTTTCTCCCCCCTTCTCTTTCGAGTCCAGGAGTTAAGTGACCTGCACGCCTCGTCCGTCGTGCATCACGAAAGGGAGAAGATTGGTGAGACCTCGGGCCAAGCACGGGAGCTCTCCTTTCGGGGCGTTGACGATGGGCTTCTAGCCGTTTCAGGCCCCTGTCCGCATGGATTCCGTTCCTCGGTTGCGGGGTCCCATTTAACTGATGTAAGCGAGGTTTCGCGTGTCACTGCAGGCCATACTAGTGCCTTGTACTGAGCGCGGCGTGCACTGGCTCTAGTGGCGACCTCGCAACCCATGTCTCTATCTGCCCAAGGCTTTGCAGAGTAGGGCTGACCTCGGCAGAGGTCGACCCATCTTGGGGTGCCACCTGGCGAGGGAGCAGAAGGCCGCCAGCTTCGGCCGAGGTGAACCCCTCCTAGGTGGACACCTGGCGGAGTGGCAGAGAGAGGCTCGACTTCGACCGAGGTGGACCCGTCTTGGGGTGCCACCTGGCGAAGGAGCAGGAGGGCCCGGCTCGACCTCGATAGAAATGGACCTGTCTTAGGGTGCCACCTGGCGAGGGAGCGAGGGGCCGCCGGCTTCGATCGAGGTGGATCCTTCCTGGGTGGACACCTGGCGGAGTGGCAGAGAGGGGCTCGACTTCGATCGAGGTGGATCCGTCTTGGGGTACCACCTGGCGAAGGAGCAGGAGGGCCTGGCTCGACCTCGATAGAGGTGGACCCGTCTTGGGGTGCCACCCGGCGAGGGAGCGAGGGGCCACCAGCTTCGGTCGAGGTGGACCCCTCCTGGGTGGACACCCGGCGGAGTGGCAGAGAGGGGCTCGACTTCGGTCGAGGTGGACCCGTCTTGGGGTACCACCTGGCGAAGGAGCAGGAGGGCCTGGATCGACCTCGGCAGAGGTGGACCTGTCTTGGTGTGCCACCTGGAGAGGGAGCGAGGGGCCGCCAGCTTCGGCCGAGGTGGATCCCTCCTGGGTCGACACCCGGCGGAGTGGCAGAGAGATGCTCGACTTCGGTCGAGATGGATCCGTCTTGGGGTGCTACCTTGCGAAGGAGCAGGAGTGCCCGGCTTGACCTTGGCAGAGGTGGACCCGTCTTGGGGTGCCACCTGGCGAGGGAGCAGAAGGCCGCCAGCTTCGGCCGAGGTGGACCCCTCTTGGGTGGACACCTGGCGGAGTGGCAGAGAGAGGCTCGACTTCGACCGAGGTGGACCCGTCTTGGGGTGATACCTGGTGAGGGAGCGAGGGGCCGCCAGCTTCGGTCGAGGTGGACCCCTCCTGGGTGGACACCCGACGGAGTGGCAGGGCGATGCTCGACTTTGATCGAGGTGGACCCATCTTGGGGTGCTACCTAGCGAAGGAGCAGGAGGGCCTGATTCGACCTCGTCAGAGGTGGGCCCGTCTTGGGGTGCCACCTGGCGAGGGAGCCGAAGGCCGCCAGCTTCGACTGAGGTGGACCCCTCCTGGGTGGACACCTGGCGGAGTGGTAGAGAGGGGCTCGACTTCGACCGAGGTGGACCCGTCTTGGGGTGCCACCTGGCGAAGGAGCAGGAGGGCCCGGCTAGATCTCGATAGAGGTGGACCCGTCTTGGGGTGCCACCTGGCGAGGGAGCAGAAGGCTGCCAGCTTCGACCGAGGTGGACCCCTTCTGGGTGGACACATGGCGGAGTGGCAGATAGAGGCTTGACTTCGATCGAGGTGGACCCGTCTTGGGGTGCTACCTAGCGAAGGAGCAGGAGGGCCCGGCTCAACCTCGGCAGAGATGGATCCGTCTTAGGGTGCCACCTGGCGAGGGAGCGGAAGGCTGCCAGCTTCGGCTGAGATGGACCCCTCCTGGGTGGACACCTGGCGGAGTGGCAGAGAGGGGCTCGACTTCGGTCGAGGTGGACCTGTCTTGGGGTGCCACCTGGCGAAGGAGCAGGAGCACTTCTTCTCGAGCGGGAGATCTTTTGAATGAAAAAATCCACGTGGTATTGATCGCGTTCAGCTGGACCTGACATGCGCTCCACGTCAGCGATGTAGCCATATCAATTCCAATTATGAAATTTTGAAGTATGGTGGAATCATTTCTTTCATGATCCGTTGATAAAATAGAGGTCAAGAATTATAGTCAAGAGAGTTGGAAGATTCTCAATTATCGGTCTGGAGCTTCGCAAGTCATCGATTGATCTCCTAAAGTTTCTTCTCGTAATCATCGAACCGGTGGGTTTCTCTATCCCACCAAGTAACTACCAGAGTGGAACCTTCATTTGAAGACTCTAAGGGGGATCACGAGTGCTTCTCCTTATGCTAACTTTCTCCTTGTTGATCTTGCTCTAAGCCTTGTCATTGCAGAGGACTTCATCAGACAGGAGAGCATCGATAATGGGATCATCAGACAGTGGGATGGTGCCAGGATTCTTGTAGTGGAGATTGTTGGCTATGCCTTGAGGCAACAGCTAAAGCAACTATCTCCAGTGATCTTGCTAATTATTGATGGTAGCTTGTTAAAGGCTCTAAACAACTACCATCAAGGCTTCTACCTGATCTATCAAGGTTATGAATTATTGCTAATCTGCCACTATGACTAGAGGAACATTATTGACCTCTATCTGTTGGCTGGATGGGCCGTTCCATCTGGATGATTGATGGCCCCTACTGGCAAAAGCATTCTACACCCTTGCTTTCATCATTTTCTTTTTCTTCTCTAGATTCCCTTTCACAGTCAGGAGATATCTCTCTCCATGACCCCCTACCTGGCATACCAATTTGTTGCCGCCAAATCCCTAATAGGAGACTTACTTAAATTGATCGAGTATGTGAGAAGTAGGATACGTGATCGCTGTCATAGGTGGTCAAAAATAATACCTAACTCACTACTATAACTTGGATGAGTAGGGATCATATACTCGAGGATTAAGGATAATTATTTTATTGAAAAGAATAAAGAAGATGATTTATAAAAGATTAAAGTAAAAAGAGTGGTTTTCAAAGAAAGCAACTAATTAATTGATTAACTCAAGATAGCAGGAGAAGTAACCCAGGAATCCAAATCTACCATGCAAATAGGTTTTATTTTATTTTCTTTATGTTTCAATAACAATAATACTTGCAAATTAAGTGTTAGAATAATTTATCTCTTTTAGGCACAGGCCTTATTTGGAGATCACGATGCGTTCGTTTAAAGTATAAACTATATAATTTGATTGCAAAATTAGGGATTTAATTTATCATACTATGATCTATCTCTCTTAGGTATGTACTGTATTCTAAGATCATGGCACATCCATAGAGGGCATAGGCCATGTATGCTATATCAAAATCTCAATAAAAAAAATAAATCAAAAAACGTATAAAAGAAAAGCATGATTTTTATTACATAGGAATCAAGTACACAAAAAAAATAAAATCTGATTACAAGCTTCATCTTCATCCCAGGTTGAAGGAGTCTTGCTATGCATCGCTGCCGCCAGCATCCCCTCTATGATTTCCCTTTTTTCCAAGCTAAGACACTGATCTAAATAAAAAAGCAAGAAAATAAATTAGTATAAAATTACTGTCAAAATTGATACCTTGACTATTACCCGGGGTCCTTTTATAGAGCTTGTCAAGAGCTTTCTCCTGGTCAAATTTGGAGTCAATCTGGATCAAAATCGACTGTATATCGTGCAGAGTAATCTCAACCATTTGATGTATAATTTGATGGGTGATCAGCAGCTCCTTTCCTTCTCAAGTAAACCAAGCTTGGAATCCTTCTAGATTGAATCCTGGATCGAAGATTCCTTCTCCCAGTTAAGCTCAACCACTACTTCTCTTAGTTCTAGATGGGTTGTGGTGGCGTTGGCAACGGTGGCTGGCTGTTCTAAGCGATGACAGCGGCGTGGAGGATGAACAAACAACAGGTGATTTGGGTGGCCGAACAAGGGAAGAGGATGGATTTACCAGCCCTGGTGGCTCGAAGCAAACTTCTTTGGTAGCTTCTTTGGAGATGGACGACAACCAGGAGCTCTCGATGGCGAGGGGGATGGCTCTAGTGAACGGGTGGCTTGAAATGACGAAAGTGGTCCTTGGACAAGGGTCATGGACCGGAGTTCATGGCTGTTATGGACCGTGCCCAGCTTTTATAGATCGAGCGACCGATCTACCATAGACTGGTTGCTCTAAAATCTATGCCATTTCTTTAATACATTTTAAATTTCGATTATAGGCCCGTTTAAACTCTAATTTGAGTGCCATCTATTGAGCTCTTTTAATCCATAATTTTTTTAAAAAATATTAATAAAAATATCAATTCTTAATAAATATAAATTAATATTTATTTTAATGATTATATTGGGATAATTAATAGACTTATCAATATGCCCACACAGTTACCTGCAGCACTTACAAAACAAGTCCCTGATGGAGTTTTTTTTATGGAGGACCCTTCGATGCTTAAGTCAGCAAGGTTTGTAGAATAGATAGAGAACTTAGAGAAATTAAAATGATAATTTCTTGGCACAGTATTAGCTCACCCCCTGAAGGTCCTCTTTTATCAATATTTATATGTTTTTGCAGTAACTGCAAATTTTGTTAGGAGATAACCTCCTTCTATTAGTCATAACAGCTTTTTGTTGAGGCCAGTCATAACAACTTTCTATTGTGATAGCTATTTCCTTCTTTGTCCAATTAGTTGGACACATTTAGATAGTCAGTATATGTGTCATAGTCGTCGATAAGGCCTTGACATTGTAAAAGCTGATCATCCTATCTAGCACCTGACTAAATCCATCATGCATCTTGCTTTCAAGAACCCATCATCTAACTAACTTATAATCATATATAATTAGTCGGACCTTAGCATAATCAGTCAGCTTTGCTCATTTGCAATTGAGTCATTCAGCTTCCATATACTGAGCCATTTACTTAGCACTTTTAATCAGCAAATCCAGCCAACATTATTTAGCAGTTCCGAGCATCTAATGTAATGAAAACAATACTAGGTTTTAAAATAATTTCAATAAAGAATGATAATAAGAGCAAAATTAAATAATTACATTATGAATATGACAAATAAAATAACTATATGATTCTGCATGTTTTTAAGGTAGCAGTATTTGAAAGAACGACTCATAATTTGCATAATTTTCAAAGCAATAAAAATTTATGCATAGTTTTTGAAGATGTAAAAAATCTGTGCATAATTTTTAAAGATACAAAAAAAAATATCTGCTCAAGATTTAAAGTTATAGAAAAATTTCTGCGTAGAATTTAAAGCTTGCAAAAATTAATTTAATCAGAAATTAAGGTTGTAGAAAATTTTTCATGGATTTTAAAGTAGTTACAAAATTTTGCACTATTTTTTGAATTAGTTAAAAAAATTTGTACAAGTTTTAAAGTTGCAGAAAAAATCTGCAAAAGAAATTAGAACTGCAGAAAATTTCTGCAGTGTTGTCAAAAATTGCAGAAAAATAATTTATACTAATTTTAAAGATAATAAGTTTGTTAATAAATATGAAATTTATACAAAGAATCACCTCTAAATGATAAAGAATAAAATTTCTAATATCATGCATTCAATATAAACATCTAAGCAACTAATTGATTGTAATTTTCTAGTTTTATCAAGATTGCATTCTTAGACTGTTAGAAATTAACCAATAAAAAAGTTTCCATTGCTTTTATGATTTTAAGATAATATTATAAAAAAAAGAAAGTACTAAAAGAAGCAAAATATTGAAAAGGACTTGCCTTGATGGAAGTGTGTGAAACACTATTATAAGAATGTGATTCGTCTGCTACATGTTGGTCACAACGATCCCGTTCTCAAGGTACAATAATCTAGCTCGGCTTGATCATCCTCAAAGGAGGACAATCATTATAGAGGCTTATCCAAAAGACTTCCTTCAAATGCAAAATGGAGTGAAAAAGGGCGGAGGAAAGGCTGGTCTCTATCTCAAATAGAAGAGTGGTCAAGCAAAGCACAAGCAAGAAGAAAATAGAAATTGGTGTTTTATTTTTTTTAAAATTGAGATTAATTTCAAATAGTTAGATATAGAGCTTATTTATAGACTTTATCCAGATTACCAAGAAGGTGCCATAGTTTCAAGGAGATTTGATATTTCATAAGCATTATATTTTTTCGAGATCAACATTCTCTTTCGAAAAGTTCTCTCTTTAGAAAGAGACATTAATCTAAAAAAAGTTTTGAAGATATTTAAATAACTAAAATTTAGGAGATAAGAACAAAATTAAATTTTTTGTTTTAAATAAAAATGCAACAATATCTTCCATACACGGGATAAAAGTTGTATGCTATTCGATTTGAAGGAGATACATTGGATTACAGTTGAGAGATAAAAGTAGTTTGTAAGCCGATGGACCATGTCTTGCTAAAAGAAGTGTTTAAACTTTTCCCTAATATCATAGAACATGTTAAAATATTTATAGAAGAAGAGAAAAATAAGAGAGAGAAATAAAAGACCTTATTATCTCTATTGTAGTTTCATTTGATATATCTCAGGAATTATTTATATGAGTGATGTGACGGGATCGTTGACGTGGGGGAGCCGATAGGTGCCATGTCAAGGGAAGATGCCACATTGGACACCGCATCAACTCTTCTGCCCGGACTCCACTATCGAGCTGAGCTGAGCTCTCTCGAGACAGCGAGCCGAGCTCCGTCTTTCGCCAGGTCGGGCTCACGAGCTCGGGATGCCTAGGCCGGAGCCGCACTCTACCCTCCAGAGCGAGACCCTCGGAGGTTTGAGCCCTGTGGTTGGGGCCAAGCTCAGCACTCCCCCGCCACGTGGAGCCTCTCCGAGCGCGAGCCCTCTGGACCGGGCCCGCACTCTACCCTCCAGAACTTGGAGGCTTGAGCCCTGTGGTCGCGCCGAGCTCAGCACTCCCCCGCCACGTGGAGCCTCTCCGAGCGCGAGCCCTTTGGATCGGGCCTGCACTCTGTGCTCCAGAGCAAGACCCTCGGAGGTTTGAGCCCTGTGGTCGGGGCCGAGCTTAGCACTCCCCCGCCACGTGGAGCCTCTCCGAGCGCGAGCCCTCCAGATCGAGCCCGCACTCTGCCCTCCAGAGCGAGACCCTCGGAGGTTTGAGCCCTGTGGTCGGGGCCGAGCTCAGCACTCCCCCGCCACATGGAGCCTCTTCGAGCGCGAGCCTTCTGGATCGAGCCCGCACTCTATCCTCCAGAGCGAGACCCTCGGAGGTTTGAGCCCTGTGGTTGGAGTCGAGCTCAGCACTCCTCCACCACGTGGAGCCTCTCCGAGCGCGAGCCCTCTGGACCGGGCCCGTACTTGCCCTCCTCTACCAAGACGATCCCGCAAGCTCGGGACGTCTAGGTCGGAGCGACCCCTGCCATTCCAGCTCAGCCCCAACTAGGACGTGGGCCCCACCAGCCTAGAACACCGGTGAACCGCTTGAGGACTACATTGGAGTGCCTCCCAGACTGTACTGACCGCCTGCAGCTGCCAATTACATTAGAAAGGAGAGAAGCACGCTGATCGAGATGCCACGCTCCTCACCAACCACCTAGATCATCCAAGAGAGGAAGCCAACCAGGAGATTCGAATCCCGGGGTCGGCGGCCCACCATTCGAGGTACTGCCAGGTTTTCCGGAATGAAACGACCAAGAGGAGTGTCGGAGCGCATGATAGCTCCCCTTATCATGAATCGGGAAAGGCTCCTCGGGACACCGCCGTAAGCGCCTGACAGCCCGGTGGAGATCCCGAGACGAACGCCCAACGGTAACCTAGTTTGCAACAAACTTGGAGGTAACACAACAATACCAACACACAAGCAAAACACAAGCCACAACATAGAAAAAAAGAGAGTGCAAGCCCCACCAGGAAGAGGGGCATGGCACCACCAGCATCCTAGAGCAAGGTCGGGAAGAAGGGTCACACAGAGACTCCCTCTAACCAGGCCGCACTTCCCCCGACACACTTGCGACTCACTTTTATACAGCACACTCCTCGTGTGGAGTCCATCAAGAGGGGCTCGACCTGGGAGGATCTGTTTTCCTGGATCATCACTGACTTGACCGTCGGAGTGCCCCCGCCGGAAACCCCGGCCCGGGTCACTAACCCCTATCTTGCAGGTCCAGGTCCGCCGGACGGCGAGGCAGCTGAGGAGGTGCGCTCCGACGCCGACAGCAGCTATAGGCCACGGCGATCTTGGCGGCAACAATGAGTATACAGACTTTAAATAAGAAAAAAAATAACAACTAATACAAAATCATGCTAATAAATAAAAATAACACATAATTATACTAATAAAGAAAAATGATATAGAATCATACTAATAAAAAAAATATCAGGAGACCAGGTTAACAAAAAAATTATTATGAACTTATATGTGATCCCTAAAATCATGCTAATACACTCCCTCAATTTCAAAGTGGTATTGCATGTAGATGCTAACTTGAGTTTAATTTTTTTTATATATAAAAAACATCGTAAAAGAGAAGACCGTTACTCCAAAAGAAAGTGATTAAAGACTGGCATTCAAATTGAAGGCGATCAGAGCTCGACGATCCTCATAGACAAGAATGCTACATAAGAAAAGGCTGGTGCTCAAATAAGGGATAACTAAAAATGAATGCCTCACCAACAAAATATCATAAACGAAAGAAAAAAACTTCAAACTAGGCTACGAAAGAGTCGAAGGCAGAAAAAAAATCCAAAAAGAAAGAAAATATCTCAAATTGAATAGTAAAGGAGTAATATCCAAAGAAAAGAAAAATATCTCAAACTAAATGGCAAAATGTTCATAGAAAGAAAAATATCTTGAACTAGATGATGAAGAAGTCAATGGCAAAAGAATATTTAAAACAAGAAATATGCCTCAAACTAGGCAACAACACGTCCAAAGAAAAGGAAAAGTCTCGAGCTGGGCGGTCAAAGAACCAAAGACAGAAAAATGCCTTAAAAAAAGAGAAAAGTTATGAATGGCAAAACACCCAAAAAAAAAAAAAAAAAAAATGAAAAGATGGTGAAGAACATCTATAGATTCATCTAAAAACATATGATCTTCAGGTCATCTACTAAAAAATGGATGATCTATAGATCCACTAAAAATAGATGATCTACAAAAAAATAGAAAGGTGACTTTGATGCCATATTACAATTTTTATGAAAGAAGAGAAAAAAAGAGAAAAAATTTATCATCTTTATTTCATTTTATTCGATACATCTTAGAAATTATTTATACCACTATACAGTCTCCATAGAAGACAAACAATAACAATTGATAGATAATCATGCTAATAAAAAAATTAATACAGAATCATACTAATAAAAAATATTAAATAAGGTAAACCATGTAGAATTCATCTCTTGAACACACGTCAAAACAATTTGTCTTTAGAATTCATCTCTTGGCTTATATTAAGATGGTCCTTGTTGCCAGCTTAGAATTTTTACTTATTTTGCTAGCAAGCTAATTTTCACCTCCTAGCTTCTCCATAAACAATAAGGAAAACCATCCATAACCTATCTCTTGATCAGACAAGGACGCTGCTAAATCTGTTTGCTAATGTTTTCTTTAATAGATCGAGAGAAGACTTAAATTTAAATCTGCTGAAAAACTTTGCAGCCTCCATGATTGTTGAAATTGTTTCAACTCCTCTGCAACCAATCCGATGTTATTGAAACAGGATCTAATTAACAATACTTGCATATATGCTCTCAACTCAGCATATGGACATAATTACATAACTACAAATTTGTTTACTCTGAAAGCTTGATGGCTTAAGAGCTCCTTGCATGGAACTGAACAGGGGCCCAGGCATTGCAATCCTAATTCTATCATGGATCATCACCTTATATACTCTCTGGCAAATGGTGGAGATGCATGAGATGGTGCCCGGGAGGCGGTTCGATCGATACCATGAACTGGGGCAGCAGGCCTTTGGAGAGAAGCTTGGACTTTGGATTGTGGTGCCTCAGCAGCTCATCGTCGAGGTGAGCGTCGACATCGTCTACATGGTCACAGGTGGACAATCTCTGAAGAAGTTCCATGATGTTGTCTGCCCTCACTGCAAGAGCTTCAAGCAAACCTATTTCATCATGATCTTTGCCTCGGTGCACTTCGTCCTCTCGCAACTGCCAAACTTCAACTCCATTTCAGGTGTCTCCTTGGCAGCTGCTGTCATGTCTCTCAGGTACACAATTAATCTTCTCCATGGTGTCACTCCATATCTTATATTGCTGCCTGTTATATATGTAGCATTAACTTAGAAAGCATCAGTGACGGCATCTTTGTTAAAAAAATACTAGATAATGCAAGTTCACTAGTTTTCCCTCTTTTCTTGAGAGTAATAAAGATTGTGTTTTTGTACGTCAAAAAAATACATTATAATTATATATGCTTCTTCGTGTTTTTAGAGAGGCCAAGGATGAATGATCTCATGCAAAGATATGTCTGTCTTTTGAAATTTTAAAATCTTTTTTTTTTTTTTTTTTTGCATGCAAGTATGCATTCCTATGGATTCCTGATGTTAATTTCCAAGTAATTTAAATTCAAGAAACCTAAGATTTTACACATATGGATGTGAAATTATAATCCAAAAAAAATAGTGGAGCCAAAGTAATATTCGCATTAACATTTGAGGTTTATCAAAGATGAAACAATCGAGAAATATAGAATGAATGGGCAAAATTTTAGCTTTTCCAAAGCTTTGATATCTGCAATTATTGGAATACTGTCTTTATAACTGATTCATCTAATTGTTTATCAGTTATTCCACCATTGCTTGGGGAGCTTCTTTGGACAAAGGGAAGCAAGACAATGTTGAATATGGATACAAATCTTCAAGCACAGCGGGAACTGTCTTGGGTTTCCTCGGTGCACTGGGACAAGTTGCCTTTGCATATGCTGGTCACAATGTGGTGTTGGAGATCCAATCAACCATTCCTTCCACTCCTGAGAAGCCATCAAAGAAGCCTATGTGGAAGGGTGTGGTTGTTGCCTACATCATTGTTGCTCTTTGCTACTTCCCTGCTGCTTTCATTGGTTATTGGGCCTTTGGCAATGGGGTAGCTGACAACATCCTCATATCACTGGAGAAGCCAAGGTGGCTGATTGCCATGGCCAACATGATGGTCGTCGTCCATGTCATCGGGAGCTATCAGGTATGACTGCTTGTAATTGATATTCTGAAGACCTGATTCACATTAAATGGTGGAAGAATTTTAAATGTCTTCATATATAAGAGAATCCAATGACTGACATCTTAGTAAAACCTGAGAAACAGTTGTGTAATCCATGCATTTCACAAAGAAAAACCAAAAAAAAAAAAAAAGAGGAAAGGAGAGTGATGTAATTCATTTCAATGTTAACATGATTGTTAACATGATAATAATCATTGTCTTTCAAAACCAAGTATTAGTACATTACCTGCAACTCTAAATGGTTGTTATATTGAGTCGAAGTTATAGTTCTTTTCCCTCGAAAGAAATAACGGGATTTTTTTTTTTTTTAGCTGGATGATGGTAGTAACTTGAACACATTTTGTTCAGTGATTATAAATGATTATTATTTGTCTTAACATGTTTTCCAAAAATAGATTTAAAAGATTCTCGGCAAAAAATTGTAGCATTTTTTAGAGATCTTCATCTATTCATTTTGCTGATTCTCTCCTGCTCTCTTTTTTATGCCCCCCTGTAATGGTTTGCAGTCTGACTGCTGCTTGAACTAATCATGCAGATTTATGCCATGCCTGTCTTCGATATGATGGAAACAGTGTTGGTGAAGAGACTTCATTTTACTCCGGGTCATATGCTTCGCTTAATTTCACGTAGTATTTATGTTGGTAATAACCCTTTCCTTTAGGCTACTCATACTTAACAGCATTTTTTTTTTTTTTTTTTCTGAGATAGATTTTTGCTGATTTTTGATTATGATACATCATGTGCAGCATTCACAATGTTCATTGCTATTACCTTCCCTTTCTTCAGTGGGCTACTAGGATTCTTTGGAGGATTGGTATATGCCCCAACTACATACTTTGTAAGCCCCTAAAACCCTATGTAGTAGTAGAATATTTTTCAAGAAACAGAACATCACTTTTATGAACCATTGTAGTAGTAAAGGTAGCACAAGAAGTGTTTCAAATGAAGAAATTACAATGTTATTAATGTGTTCCATTATCGCAGGAGAATTACTGATTCTGACCTATAATCTTTTTATGCAGCTCCCTTGCATCATTTGGCTAGCCATCTACAAGCCTAAAGTGGGTAGCCTATCTTGGATCACCAATTGGGTAAGCTATCTAACTTTAGTCAGTTTCATTTTCACCTGCTTTAGGGGCATCAAGCTGATCTTGTTTTGCCTTTATGGTCTTCAGATCTGCATCATACTCGGGGTCCTATTGATGATTTTAGCACCCATTGGTGGATTAAGGGAAATCATAATCGACGCAAAGACTTACAAATTTTACTCATAAGCTCATAAGATGCCAGTCAACAATATAAAGGAATCAAGTAAATGGAACCATTTGAAATCAGATGACAGAAATGATGATAGGATCTGCATGCCAAAACTGTGTCTTCTTGTTAAAAACACAGCATTTCTCTCTCAATTCTTTTCATTTTCCAAAGAGGACTTCTAAGCACAGATAATTGAAACCTGTCATTGCCTTCAATAGTCCTGAAGGTCATGAATCATGTTTGAAATAATTAAGTTTGTTCTCTTTTAAAATTGTGTCAATGATGTCCCTGATGGTACAATTCACTTTTACTTTTCATCACATCTGAGCTTGAACATTTATATGTGACAAATAATGGCATAAGGATAAGCTCGAAAGAATTTCTATGAAATGGAGAAGGTGAAGAAGACTGTATATTAATCAACTCATGTTCTTGATACTGTCTTTAGTGACAGATTCAACACCCATTTTGCATGTGGTGGTGTGGATGACTTTCTTAAAATATAGCATTCTCTTACGGCAGCATGTCCTGTGATCAAAGCAATCCGTTTAGAAGGATCATATATCAACCTATAATAATTTTTTTTATTAACATGATCTCATAATATTTTTCATTATTAATATGATCATGTATTATTTTTTTTATTAGTATGATTCTATATATGGTGCTATTATTTTCCTCTATTAGTCTGATTTTGTATCCGTTATTAATATTTTTCTTATTTGGTGTTTATACACCATTATAAATAACTCCTGCAATGCATCGAATAAAATTAAAATAGAGATAATTAAATCTTTTTTCTTTATTATTTTTCTCTTCTATCGCAAATATTTTAACATGGTATCTGATGGTGCTGAAATCCGCTCGAACTTGCTGAGTGAGTCGTTCTAGGGTGTCAGATTGATTTTATTGTAAGATGGTGTCGACCTGAGCTCATAGGATCGGGTTTCTAGTGAGTTGACTATCCTGTTGGGAAGTGATGGCGCCGAAGCACCGAGTGGACATACTTTTCAGGGGCATGTAATTTGGACTAAAGATCTTTTTTCAAATTACGGATGAATAGTAGGTCCTTCCTCTATCTGATGGTACTAAAATTCACTCGAACTACAGAGTAGGCTGGAGAGGGGACACCAATGCTTGTACTTACAAAAAAAGTCTTAGCTGAAAATAGCTCTGGAGAAGGCCCTCTGATGATCAAGTCAGTGTCTCAGACCACAGGATGGAATAATGGAATAAGAGTGCAAGCACATGTATACCAGTGTAGGGTGCATACCTTTGTGGAGTTTGCTGAGAACTCCCTTTTATACTTAGTTTGATGAGATAGTTTGGAAATGTCTTGATTTGTTAGAGGGCAGCCGGAGAATGATTGGACTTTGTCCTTTATCAGGTTTTTCAAGAGGAAATCATCCTTGATTATCTGGATATCCCCTTTTTATCGAAGGAAGGATTTGTCTTATATGCCTCTCCACCATTTGTCTTAATGGCTTTGGAAATTATAGCTTAAAGAGGGGCCATGTACCTTTAATGGCTAAGATCCACTTTTGATTATAAGACTTGAATGCTTATTTGTTGCGAGAGCCTTATGAGAGTGAGTGTCGATAGATTCTTCATTTGGCCATTTTGGTGGACGCCTTTAGGGTGTGTGATCGACTGGTCCTAGACTATGAGTGCCATGTTTGGTGGACCTAGAAACTTTTATGAGCAAGGATTTCCTAGGACTTAGGGGTCAAAAAGGTCAAGTATTAATTATACCGAAGGTAGGTAGATAAAGATATCTTAACCACAGATTTGCGAGATAGTAGTCCAAATGGCTGAATTCCTATTCGAACGTGTCAAAAGGCCAAAGGCTAAGCATGGCAAAAGTCTAGTAATATCAAGGGTTCGCATCGATGATATGCCCAAGGGCTGGATGTTGTTCCCAGTGGGGTCCTAAGGACTGAATGTTGATCAACAAGACTGGAGGTGGAGATATTGTTCCTATCTTTTACTCTCATGGGGCAAAACTAGATGACCGGTGGAATGCTTTCAGGAGAGAATATCTCGAATCAAGGCTTATCTCTCCTATTGATTTGGTAACATATTAATCTAGTTATATAGATTCAGTTATTTTCGAATTGGACAAGCATTGAGTCAATATATGCCCAGGATATTACGGTCTTGCTACTAAAAATAGAAGTGGCCGGGTATAGTTCTTATCTATTCTAAATTAGATTTGGCCAATTTGCTCTTCTTCAACCTTCGAGACCCCGGGGGTGGGTTTTTTCCTACATCAATTGCACCCAACACCTTAGATCGAAAAAGAAGTATTTGAATTGAGGAGTAGTTCTAGTACCATATCTAAAGGATCCCAAAAGTTACACTAGATTTTGCATTCTCGAGAAGAGGGCTTGTCTAGAAAATAGTTTCCATACTCCGTTTTTATGTTATCTTCTTCGAAGAGAGTGAAAAAATAATGTGGCTTTTCTTCTTTATAAGGGAGTCTTAAAGGTAGCCTGTTGTTACTGGTTTGTTCATCGGAGAGTTTTTTGTTCCTGAAGTGGTGATTTTTAGTGGGAAGTGCAATTTTTGGTGGGTTTTTTGATGAATTTTTTGGTAGTTTGGGTGTTCGATGGATCCACGTGATGTTCGGGATTTGCAAAGGACGATCTCGAAGCACCATAGAGTTGATGCTTCGGACAACAAGGATCTTGGTACTTTCACTAACATTCCAAGAGTTGAAGCATCAGGAGGCAAGTCTGATGTCCCAAATGTTTCTAAGAGTCCAATATCTATTGAAGAATAGGTTTGGGCTTTTCTTCGAGTGGCTGGTAATCATCGGGCCAGCGGGATAGAGCCTGAAGAACAGGATGCATGGTCTTTGAGTTTGTTGTCCAGGTATAGAGGCAATTTTGTCATTTAGCTTTTCTACCATTATTGTTCTGCTTTGTGTTACTTTCTCTCTTTTTAATATGGTATTATTCAAATTTGGCATAGTTGGCTCGCCACCTTTACTTTTTTATGGAATCGATTGAATCTGCTGAGACAAAGGTTGCTATGATGGAGGAAAAAGTGCCTGATGCTGAAAATAAACTTAGCAAGGTTGAGATTCAGGCTTTTAAATAGAGAAAGAGTTTCAGGAGCAGAAGGAGCAGAAGGAGTGCATGGATGTATTATCAAAGAATATTGTTCATTCGGTAATAAAACTAGGCAGGGTGGGAAGTCATCCAGCCTCTATGTGCCAAAAAGTGGACACTGCACACCAATGAGAGACCCAGGTCGTTTCAAACACTAAAGCGAAGATCGCTGAGTTGGAGAAGAATTTTCAAGCCACAATTAAGCACTTGAAGGTTGAAGCGGATAGCTAAATCCAATGATTTTAGGAGGAAATCAACCTAGCCAGGAGTTAGAATGAATGGTTATAGAAAGAGCTTATCTTAGCTTGCAACTGAGTGTTAAGTGAAGAATCTTCAGTACATGATACATGGATCCAGCAAACTGAATGAGCTAGAGATGAAGCGATAATGGAAGTTCAGTTCTTTCAGTAGGCATTAGAAGAGGAAAATGATAGAAATGTAGTGGCTTTTTTATGGGTCCAGACTCATCGAACCATAGATAAAAGAAAACATGTCTTTACAGAATCAATTAAAAGTGGCCAGAATCACTATTAATAGCTTGAAGGATAAAATCAATGACTATGGTGATGAAATCCTAATGCTGAATGGTAGAATAATTTTGGCTGAAGCGTACATGGGAGTTACCGAGACTCAACTTCATCGTGCCGAAAGCAAGGCATACAGGGTCAGGTTTAAGGATTGCAAAGTTCTAGCAGCCAAAATTCTCCTGGAGGCTAGGGCATATTTGTTTTAGGTTCCCACTACAACGTAAGCTATGCAGTCCCTTCATTTAAGCCAAGCGAATCAGGAACAAAGACAAGGGAATTAAGGTTCTTGCTTGCTGTAGCCTTTTGCTTTTTCTTATCTTTAACTTGTAAATAACTTTAAAATGAATAGACTATGAATTTTTTAAAGTATCATGACTCAATATTTTTTGAAGCACTTCATTGTTCTTCAAGCATTTTCTATCCTACTAGTTTTCATTCAATAGTTTTTTCTTTTAAGGTAGATAGCAGAATGACCGGTGTTTACTATCGATCAAATTATATCAATTTTCATATTTTTCTCAATATGGTATGATGTTTGAGAAGATGTTTCGTCCTGGGTTACTGGAGGAGTGGAGAGCATTTATGACATCATGATGGTTTAAGGTGATGTGGTGCTCAAGATAGATTAAAGCTTTTTTGCACGGAAGGTGATGTGGTGGCAAGACACATTTGAAATGTCTCAGTATTGATGATCCATGGAGACATGATTCGACCTATCTCCTATTGCTACTTGTTGGCCATCTGATGGGTTGGTTTTATTTTAAGCAAATATAGGCCATTGAAAGAATTAAAAAAAAAAAAGTATAAATAAAGGAACCTTTGCTGCATGATCACCCTTTGCTTTCGTAACCCTTTCTTTCTCCTCTCACTTCCTCCTCCGAGTTTCCTCCTTCCCGTCTGATAGCCATTTCCAATGAGTTCCACAAGCATTTGTTGTTATTTCTTCAATTTTCTCTTCGTTTGAGCTCTTCAATTTCTCAACTAGATTTGTTTGAAGGATTTTTCACTTTCTTTAGGATAGTTTCTCTTTTGGTTTCAGTGGTCTTTGTCATTTGTTCTTGGTTTCAAACTCAAGTGTTCTTCTCTTTTATTTTTAAGATAATTTTTCTTCATTTTAAGTGTTTCCATTTGATCTCGAAATGTCAGATTCTGACTAGTCATCCAAGTTGGGCAATTCATGATCTTTGGATCAAGAACCTATCAAATCAAAAATTTTCACCGGGGACATGGAGATTTCCTTGGAAGGTGAGGTAATAGTAGTTATTGCTTTACTGTAAGGGTCAGTGGACCCGGAAGGAGAATCCTCTGTGAATCCTAAAAGAGAACTCCTGGGAGACCCTAAAGAAGAACTTCCAGGAGATCCCAAACTAGACTTCCTTCCCGATCTCATCTGGTCCAAAACTTAGAAAGTTTAATTGGGAAAACTTATGAAATAAGTACCAAATTCTCCTGAGTTTTGAATTAGAAATCCCACTCATGATAGATCGAGCATGCAACCCTTCCTTGGGCTAGTTGACTCTGTATAGAGTATTTTCCAGCCAGGTTGAGATTGCCTTTAGTTCCTTTCTTTGTTAATTTTTTTTGGGCCATAGGTTTGCCTCTCTACACCATCACATTGAATACGTTGTGGTTTATCTATGATTTTTCAATAATATGTGTCTTAGCCGGGATTCGTCTAATAGTTGCCCTTTTTAGGGCTTTCTTTTTCTTTGGCAAACACCATCGCTATCGTTAATGGTTGTTTGCTTATCCCCGTAAAGGGTAGCATCCCTTGATTCAGGAAAATCCTTCTTCCATTCATCATTAGAAGAAGTAATTTTTTTTTGTAAAACATCCGGATGTTAATGAGTGGGGTTTCACTTGCTGGGGTATCCATTCTCGCCAACTGACTCATCCTGTCCTTTTGTCCGGGAAAGAGGAGGAATGGATCGATCTTCTTCAGCAATTTCAAGTTCTTAGCTTGAAAGTTTTATTGTTTGAGGTGACCCTTTTCAAGATGGGGTTTAGCCACCTTCAGCTGAGAGATGAGAAAAATCCTAATCCATTCCTTCTGCCATTTTACTTTGATCTTTATTTTTTTCTAAACATTCTTTTTCTATAATTCCAATATAGATCCTTCGGATGCCCGTGTGTTAAGGAAGGCTATGCTGAAAAGGAGGAAGGATATGCTAAAAAAGAAGAAAGGCTGACATGGCTCTCATCATTGGAGAACCATCAGGGGTTCAAGCTATCACAGCCCCCGAGCTAGAGGTACCCCTGGCCAAACCTTAAGAGGCTGCTCCCCTTACCACTTCAAAGTGCTCTCAGGCTTTCATGTCCTAGAGTTCCTCCTCCACCTCTCAATCGATCACTTTCGAGGGGGTATCAGATGATTAGACCTTGGGGTCTGAGGTTTGCATCTTTAACAATTGGGAGGTTGCCTAAGATGTCTTCAAGAACTTCATTCACCCGATGAATGCCAAGCAGGTTGTCGAAGAGGAAAACCAATAGCATTGAAGGGATGACATTTTAAGCATATAAGGGTGAGTTTTCTTCTTACTTTCACATTCAGTTTTTATCATTTGGTGACTCATAGTTTGATTTTATACTTTATAGGTATGCCACTTCATCAAAGATTACTATGATCTAGGGATTGCTGGATGATCGAAGAGAAGAAAAAGAAGGATGTAGCATCCTACCTAAAGGAGGTGGAGCTAGCCAGAAGACTGCCAAAGTTGGTCTCAAATATATTAAGACCAAAAGGGATCAGCTAAAGGAGGAGTTCTTTATGAAGGAAGGGGCCCTGGAGGCTAAACAATAGGAGATCATGGATTTCAAAGCATAGAAGGAAGAGGTAGTGCCAAAGGCGATGGAAGCTTATAAGGCTTCTGAAAAGTATCGCAAGAGAAGCTACTCTTTGCTTGATCGACTTTTGCTGAGGGTATAGATGATACCCAAAGGAGGATTCTCAAGTGTTACTCTAACTCAACCTGGATTTCCTAGAAAAGGATTCAGACGAGGTTGTCTCGTCGAAGGTGTGCTAGCTCCCAAAGCAAGAGTTATCAGGACCAAGAGAGTTGCCAGCACCCTGCCTGCTTGAGCCATGTGTATTTTTTCCATTTTTTCTTTTTATTAATATACATGTTATTGGCCTGTCTTATAAAGATGGCCATTTTTATAGAACCTTTGGATTTTTTTTGATACTATCATTGAAATATCTTTGATTTTTGTCTAAGTATTATAATTCAGTGTGTGTGGTTGTAAACATTTTCTGATGCTATAATCCATTTTTATAGAATCTTTATGTTCTTTTTCAATACTATCAATGAAATATCTTTGATTTTTATCTAAGTGTTATGATTCGATGTGTGTGGTTGTAAACGTTTTCTGATTCCATAATGTTAAAAAATTAAAGACTCATCAATCATTGATAAGGGCCTGAGATTGTCGCTGTTGAACTAAGAGCTGAGCATGACCTTGGTGATGAGAGACCATGCTGCATTCTTCCTTGGACAACAGTACAAACTATGGTATAGGTAATTCTTGTTGCTAATCACTAAACATCCACTAGGTTGCCTGACTAGGAAGTTAAGGATGTTTGGTGTTGTTCTCGTTCGGTGGTCAATCCCTCGATACCAGCATGGCTTTTAGAGGGAGGTTATTTTATGGTGTAGAGTCATCTGGCTACGAGCTTTTTGACACCTACATGCAAGGTCTAGTCATTAGCTTTCAAGTGCCCTCTGGCACCGGCTCAGCCAAGGGCCCTTCAACAATGACCTAGCTAAAGGCTTTTGGGTGCTATGTCTTCACGTCCTTGCTAAAAGCTTTTAGGAGTTTAGTATCATACCAAAGACTTTCCAATGCTGGCATGGCCAAAGATTTTTGGATGCTGAATCTCTACATCCTGGACAAAAGCTTTGGAAAGTTGAGTGTCAAGTCAAAGTCTTTTTAATGCTAGCCTGGTCAAAGGCTTTCGAGCACTAAATCTTCAGATCCTAGCCACAGGCTTTTGGGAGTTGAGCATTAAGCCAAAAGCTTTTCAATGCTGGCTCGATCAAAGACTTTTGAGCATTGATTCTTCATGTTATGGCCAAAGGCTTTTGGGAGTTTAGCATTAAGCCAAAGACTTTTCAATGCTGGCCCGATCAAAAGCTTTCGGGCATTGAATCTTCACATCCCAGTCAAAGACTTTCAAAAGTTGAGCGTCAGGTCAAAGGCTTTCCAATGCTGGCCCGATCAAAGACTTTTGGATGCTGAATCTTCATGTCCCGGTCAAAGACTTTCAGGAGTTGAGCATCAGGCTAAATGCTTTCTAACACTAGCTCGGTCAAGGCTTTTGGGTGCTGAATCTTCATGTCTTGGCCAAAGACTTTCAGGAGTTGAGTGTTAAGCCAAAGGCTTTCCAATATTGGTCCAACTAAAAACTTTTGGGTACTAAATCTTCATACCCTGGTCAAAGGCTTTTAGGATTGAGTGTGAAGCTAAAGGCTTTCTAATACTGGCCCGACTAAAGGCTTTCGAGTGTTGAATCTTTACATCCTTGCTAAAAGCTTTCAAGAGATGAGCATCATGCCAAAGGCTTTTCAACAATAGCTCAGCCAAACACTTTCAGGCACTGAATCTTCATGTCCTGGCCAAAGACTTTCAGGAGTTAAGTGTTAGGCCAAAGGCTTTCCAATGCTAGCCCGGCTAAAGGCTTTCGGGTGCTGAATCTTTATGTCACGGCCAAAGACTTTCAAAAGTTGAGCATCAAGCCAAAGGCTTTCCAATGCTAGCCTGGTCAAAGACTTTCGGGCATTGAATCTTTATGTCTCACCAAAGGCTTTCGGGACATCTTACCTCGAGTACTTTAGCCTTCTCCAATAGGATCCTGTGTGCTTAAAGATAGGGGATATAGCATGTAAGTAATATCAAATCCTAGAAATTCCAATTTTTCTCGAGCCAAGAGCATGCGTATGGCACCACCCAGTCAGGAATTCTATAAGATTTTTATGCTTATTTTAATGGTGAGGAAAATGAGATTTCATCCCAAAAATCTATCGTATATGTTTTTCTTTCTAGGAACTCTTGATGGCAAGAGAGCCACATGATGACTGTCAGTTGGCTATTAGGTTAGCCAACCTTTGCTTGACTCTCCTATAAATAGGGGATCTGAGATCTCATCTTCTCATCGCCTTTGCTAGTTTCTTTCAACTTTAGTAGAGGAGTTCTACTAGCTTTTTCCATTGATATCTTTGGCCGTGGGTACTAGCCTTGAAGATGTATATTCTTCTTTCTAGATGGGCAAGCATTCCTGAGGAACAACACCTAAGTAAAACTAACAGCATTGTGAGGAAGCGCTTACCTTGGGATGGGAGGTATTAAAATGGCCAGCGGCTCGGCCATGGCACTACTCCCCTTGCTAGTGAGGGTATGAGACTGGAGGAGGTCTCTGCCATGGCCTCCCTTTTCTGGTCTCCCCTTAACACCTAGTATCAATAGACTCTAGGAGCAAGGGAGAAGTGGGGAATACTCTTCAAAAACCCCTATTGTAGGTGATGAGTGGCTATGGATTTCTAGGATATTCCTCTCCCTTTTCTTCTTGTAACAGGTGGGGGCCTTTGGTCTGCATGAACACCCTCTCATTTACTTGTTGACAGACTAGAGGGGGCCTTTTCATTGCCTAAACATCATGCAACGAGGGTCCAAACATGCTATCCACTGGCCTTACCCACCTGCACGGTGCACCTCTTTGCCATGATCTTCTTGATGATTTTTTATGTCCCACCTGTATTTTACAGAGCATTCATAGAAGAAATGTAACTTAGCCAAAACAGAAGTGTATGTATCTCAGCATTTTGTAATGGAAAAAGATTGTATTAATATTTTAAGTGTTTGGCCGGCCTTATATGCTTGTTGCTTGTCTACTCTCGAGACTTACGGTTGTCCATATTTCTACTGATGACCTATAGCCTGAATCTTTGTTTTGTGAATTTTGGTGAGAGCTCCATTTCACCCTCAAAACTTTAGGTTCTATAGTTGCTTTAACCTTTTGGATTCCATGCTAATCAAAAAGATAGTTTTCATATAGAACTTTGTAGAGTGAAGTGTACATCACTGATAATATATTCATAGGTTTTCAGAGTTCTAAGGTCAAGGTAGGGTGTGCCATGTTGCTATGTTAGGTGATAAGTGTCAGGTAAAATGACTTCCTCAACTTGGTACAGTCCCTCCCAGTTTAGAGAGAGTTTTCCTTGGTGAGTTAGTTAGAAAACTTCAGCTTGCCTCAAGACTAGATCTCTAACTTTAACATATTTCCTTCTAACCTGGGCATTGTGATAATGAGCAACTCTCCTTCGATAAGCAGCCATCCTTATGGCCACATGCTCTCGAACGTCATCTAGCAAGTTTAAGTTTGCCTGAAGTCATTTAGAGTTGCTTCCTTCATCAAAACTTTCTACTCTCAAGGACGAGAGCTCAACTTCCAAGGGAATGATAGCTTTGGTCCTGAAGGCAAGGTTAAAAGGGGTTTTACCCATTGGAGTTCTCTGTGTAGTCTAGTAGGCCTAGTGGATGTAATACAATTCATCCACCTACCATCTTTTCGCTCAATCCAGGTACGTCTTTAGTCTCTGTAAAAGAATTTGGTTAGCAACTTTGGCCTCCCTGTTAGCTTGGGGATAGCTGATAGAAGTGAAACATTGGGTCATGCCCAAGCCTTGGCAAAATTTGATGAGTTTGAAGCCACTAAACTATTGACCATTGTTGGTGATGATGGTTCAGGATAGTTCAAAGTGACAAATGATAGATTTTCAAATAAAGTCATTTACTTTGGTTTTGATAATATTGTGAGTGGTTCGGCTTCTATCCACTTAGTGAAATAAGCAATAGCCACAAGAAAGAACTTTTGTCCTCTAGTAGCCAGGGAAAAAAGTCCTAATATATCCATACCCCATTGAGCGAAAGGCCAGGGTGCACTTAAAGAAGTGAGTGGAGCAGCTGGCATTCAATATATATTAGAGTGGCATTGGCACCGGTTACACTTGCAGACTATGTCCTTCGTATCTTGTTCTATGGTGGGTCAATAGTATCCTTGTCTTAATATTTTGAGGGACAAAGCTATGCCCCCCAATTTATTGCCATAAATTCATTTGTGAACTTCTTGGAGGGCATTCTTTGCTTCGGAGGGATGTAGGTGCTTCAGCAAAGGTTAGGAGAACCCCCTCTTATAGAGCTTTTCTTCATGGAGGATGAACTTGGAAGCTTGGTTTCACATCTTTCGGGCTTCCTCCCTATCTATAGGAAGGCTTCCATCATGGAGGTACTAGATAAGTGGGTCCATCCAGGAAGGTTTAGCATCTATCTGAAGCACCAATGTTGGCTTGTTGATATTGGGTTCCTCCAAAATTTCAAAGAAGACTTGTGCACACAAGTCATTGGGCACATATGTGATGAGCTTAAATAGGGTGTCGGCCTGAGTATTCTCTTCTTTGGGGATCTGCTGAATGTCAAAGCTACAAAAGGCCAAAATTAGATTCTAGGCCTTTTGGAAATACTGCTTCATGTTCTCCTCTCGAGCCTCATGCTCATTCAAGACGTGGCTCACTATAAGCCAAGAGTCACTGTGAACTTTGAGATGTTGCACTCCCATCTCTCTGGTGATGGTGATGCCGGCAATCAAGGCCTCCTATTCGGCCTCATTATTGAAGGAGGAAAACCCGAATCGAAGGTCGTACTAGATGACCCACCCTTTCGGGCTAATGAGTACGAGCCCTGCTCCAAACCTATTCGTATTTGAGGCTCCATTTACATATAGCATCCATTAGTTTTAGGTATCTTTAAGGATTAGGTCTTCTTCTTCAGGTTCTTCTTCAAGAATAGTACATTTGGTGAAAAAATCTACCAGTACCTATGCTTGGATTGAAGATTTAGAATGGAATGCCAAATCGAACTTGAAAAGTTCAAGAGTCCATTTAGCCATTTTTCATGAGATGTCGAGCTAGTGCAAAATCATTCAGAGGGATTGATATATAAGGACCACAATTGTATGGGCTTGAAAATATAGTCAAAGCTTTTTGGCCAATATCATAAGAGCAAAGATGAACTTTTCTAGCCAGGTATATATGGTCTTAGTATTTTATAGGACCCGACTATATAATACATCAACTTTTGTATATGGTCTTATTCTCAAACAAGAATAGAGCTGATGGTAGAAAGAGAGATTGCCAAGTATAGATATAGCTCCTCACCTTCCTTTGGCTTGCTAAGAAGTGGAGTACCAAGATAGGCTTTGAGCTCCTCGAATGCCTTCTGGCATTTCTCGATCCAATCAAAATTTTTTAGCTTCTTTAAGGTTTAGAAAAAAGGCAAGTATCATTCGACTGATTTGGAAATAAATTGGCTAAGGGTGGCAATTTGCCAGTAAGCTTTTGGACTTCTTTTACAGTCTTCAGTGTAGCCATTTGTGTCAGGGCTAAGATTTTTTATAGATTGGCCTCAATCTCTTGGCCAGATACCATAAATCTGAGAAACTTCTTGGAGGTAACTCCAAACATGTATTTGGTAGGGTTCAGTTTCATTTGGTACCAGCACAGCATAGCAAAGGTTTCCTCAAGATCTTTCATATGATTCCACAAGACACATCTCTTGGCCAGTATGTTGTCAACATAAACTTCCTAATTGTAGCTAATTTGGTCCTTGAAGATCTTATTCACCAACCATTGGTAGTGTTGGCGTAGAGTCCTTGTTCCTACCGGACGGAGCTACTGGATCGCAGGCCCTCTCCCCGGTTCACCTGCAAAATAAATCCCTGGCCGGAGTTACTCCGGTGGGGGACACTCCGACGCTTAAGTTAGAGACGGGCTCCAGCCACAGAATGGGAAAGATTCTGAGGATCAATGGAGAGGAAAAGACTCTCAGATTTTCAGGAGTATTTTGTGCCTTACCTGGAGCATCCTCTCTTACCATTATTTATAATGAGTTGTCCGGCTTGCAGTTCCGTTCTCCCTCCTGCGGTTACGATGGGGGATTAATTCCTTCCCCTCAATTCATAATCGTGGACGGTTATTAAACAGTTCTGGCCAGACCGGAGGCATTGTCGTTGGAGTTGCGTGCCATGATCGTGCTCTGGAGGTAGTCGATGATAACCGTTATTTATCGTGTTCGTGAAGACCTGAGACAGGTCAGGGATCTGTCTTCAGGTTTCCTTCTTGGAGAAATGTCTGTAGTCGAATTGGAGAAATGTCTTCATCTTCAGACTCTTTCAAGACAGATTGGAGTTCATACTTCGGCATGGGTCAAGACTCAGCCTTTGTCATGGGCCGAAGACTGCATCTTTGGCATGGGCCGAAAGTTGTGTCTTCGGCCTCGACCGGTCTGTCAGCCATTTGGTTTCCTCTGGTCGTTGCGGTTTAAAATGCATGGTTCAGGATAAATATTCTCGGTCGGTCGAACCGATGGCTGGTTTGTGCTTAAACTGACATATCCCAATAGGTAGGTTACTCCTATATCTTTTAAACTGAACGACACCTCCTTGTAACAAAACAAATCCTAGTCAGTAATAAAAGAGATTTTTTTTCTCATCTTTGGACACTATCTGGATCTGATTGTATCCCAAAAATGCATCCATAAAAGTCAGGAGCTCATGGCCGACTGTTGCATCCACTAATTGGTCAATATGGGGAAGAGGGTAGCTATCCTTCAAGTAGGTCTTGTTGAGGTCTATGAAGTCTATGCACATTCGCTACTTCCTGTTGGCCTTTTTCATCAACACTATATTTGCCAGCCATTCAGGATAGTTAACTTCCCTGATGAACTCTATAATAGTGAGCTTATGCACCTCCTCCGCTATGGCTCTTTGAATTCTGGCACAAAGCCCCTTTTCTTTTATTTTACAAGATGATGATTTGGGTCCACCTTCCAATGATGCATCATCACTTCAGGATCAATCTCTAGCATATCCGCAGGGTCCAGGTAAAGACATCGGCATTTTTTTAGAAAAAGTATCAGTCTTTGCTTTATATCTTCATCCAACCTTAAGCCAATTTGAACAATATGCTGAGGGTCCCCATTATGTAGGAGGACATCTACGAGGTCTTCTATAGGCTTCCCTCTTTCTTCGGTTAGTTCATCCCTGGTGCTGAGTCCCTCGATTGGAAGATCATCTGAGGGTTTGATTTATTTGGTCTGTCAGGCCACCAAGTAGCATTGTCTCGCCAAGGCCTGGTTTTCTCATACTTTCCCTATACCTTGCAACTTGGGGAATCTCTTTAGTAGATAATAAGTGGACACCATCGCTCATTAAGCGTTTAGACTCGGTTGGTCGAATATGAAATTATATGCCAAAGGTATCTTTACAACTATAAAAGCAAGACACACTTGAGAGTGTCGAGGGGCATTCCCTGATATTACTAGCAAAGTAATAGTATCCTCGACAGGGGTCGATTCTCCGAATAATCCTACTATCGGTGCATCTACATTTTTTAGTTATTCAGGAAGGATATTCATCTTTAAGAATGCATCATGAAATAATATATTTACCAAACTTCTACTATTAACAAGTACATGATGGACATTACACTCATCAATGTTATGTGTTATGATGATAGGATCATGGTAAAGATATTGGACCCCTCTTGGATCGGCCCAAGTGAAGGTTATGATTTCATCAAGACTCTCCTCCTAGCTGCTACCTCCAGCCTCTTCCTTTGGTCCCCCAGTGATAGTGTTGATATCGTTTCTAATGGATTGGTCAGCAAGTTCTTCCAATCTTGGCAATGGTTCTGGCAAGCATGGAACTGGAGCATCACATCTCTCCCCTTGATCTCGAAGGAACCTGTTCAGCTTGCCATGGCAAATAAGCTTCTTAATCTCATCCTAAAGTTGCATACATTCTTTGGATCATGGTTATGGTCCTGGTAGTATAAGCAGTATTTATTTTGGTTCATTCTCTTGGGCTTTACTTGTATCTTCCTAGCTTCAGACAACTGCTCCTAAACCTATATTAGAACATCAACATGCGGGACATGGAGAAGAGTATACTAATCAAACTTTCATTGTAGTAGGACACCTGATCATCAAGGCTTTGAAGATGTCAAATCTGGGGGATGACCTTTGATGTCATGGTTGCAACCAACTTCTTAACCTTTTTTCTTAGTTTTCTTTCATTGAATGAAATTCTAAGGCTAAGGTTTATTCTTTTGGTGCTAGGGTAGGCAACGAAATAGAAGATGGAGCGAGGACTAGCGTAGGCAGGATAGTGGGAGGAACATGAGCACCATATGCTTCCTCCACACGTGCATACTTCTCTGTTCTGATGAGCATTTCTGAAAAATCTACTAATGCTTCTTTTTCAAAGAAAAATGAAAAGGACATGGCTAGAGACTGCACTTTATACCAGTCATGGTGACCGAATGGTCAAGGTTATATATTTTCAAAGCCGCTACATTGAACTGGATTATATAAGACCTGAGGGACTTTCCCTCTTTTTGTTTAATATGAACCAGGGAGTCAGAATTCTGCCATGGCTTCCAGCTATTAGCAAAATGAGAAGTAAAAGATCAACTTAATTGGTCAAAGAAGTGGATAGAACCTGGCTTTAGGCAGGAATACTAGTATCATGCTAATTTTTTGAGGGTCAAGGAAAAGGCATGGCACAGCACTACATCGGTAGCTCCATACAAGAGTATCATCATTTTGAAGCCCTGTAGATGGTCCACTAGATCGATAGACCCATCATATATCTTCAGTTGCGATATCTTGAAATGTCTTGGTAATGGCTTTTCAGAAGGTGGCTCATTAGTAAAGCCAATGTCATCATCTCTGGATGGTGCTAAGCCTTGTAAGGCTTCAATGTATCGATCTATCTCTTGAAACTTGTGATCCACTTTAGAGTCTTTAGCTGGGTGTGCTACTGAAGGTTGTGGGGGAGAACGGGCTGGAGTGGACCCTTCATTCGATCGAGATGAGAGAGAACACCTCCTTGCCTACCTGAGATCCACCAGGGCCATAGGAGGAACATGTTCCTCCCATTCAATGTTTTAAGGGAATGGGGTCATCATGGCTTTAGATGCACCTCTCCTAAGGGTGCAGGAGTTTGTGATGGCACAGCTTGATCTGTTTCTAGCTACGGTATACCTGTCAGTGCTGTGGGTACTGCCAGATATTGCATCACCTAAGCAAATATAGTTAGCTCATGAACTTGCTGAGTGAGTTATTATAGGGTGTCAAGTTGATTTTCTTATGGGATAGTACGACCTGAGCCCCTAGGACCAGGTTTCTAGTGAGTTCACTATCCCGTTGGGAAGTGGTGGCACTGGAGTGTCGAGTGGACATATTTTTTGGAGGCATGTAACTTGCACTAAAGGTCTTTTATCAAATTACGGGTGAATAGTAGGCCCTTTCTCTATCGATGGTACTGAAATATGGTTGAACATCAGAGTGTACTGGAGAGGAGATGTTGGTGGCTATACCTGCAAAAGAAATCTTGATCAGAAGTGGCTCTGGTGAAGGCCCTCTGACAGTCAAGTCAGTATCTCAAATCACAAGGTGGAATAATGGAATAAGAGTGCAAGCACATGCATTCTAGTGTGGGGTGCATACCTTTGTGGAGTTCGATGAGAACTCTCTTTTATACTCAATTTGATGGGGTAGTCTGGAGACGTCTTGATTTGTCAGAGGGTAACTAGAGAATGATTAGACCTTGTCCTCTATCAGGTTTTTCAAGAGAAAATCATCCTTAATTATCTTGATGTCCCCTTTCTATTGATGGAAGGTTTTGTCTTATATGTTTTCCAGTCGTTTGCCTTAATAGCTCTAAAAATTATGGCTTAAAGGAGGGCCATGTACCTTTAATAGCTAAGATCTGCTTTTGGTTATAAGACTTAACTGTTTGTCTATTGCGAGAGCCTTATGAGAGTGAGTGTCGATTAATTCTTCATTCGACCATTTTAGTGGATGCCTTCAAGAGACATGACCAGCCAATCCCGGACTCTGAGTAACATGGTTTGGTGGATCTAGAAACTTTTTTGTACAGGGATTCTTCAGGACTTGGGGTTCGAAAAGGCCAAGTGTTAATTATACCAAAAGTATGTAGATAGAGATATCCTGACCAAAGGTTTGCGAGACAGTAGCCCAAATAGCCAAATTCCCATTCGAACAGATTCTGAAAGGCCAAAAGCTAAACGTAGCAAAAGTCTAGTAATATCGGAGGTTTGCATCAATGATAGGCCTCAGGGTTGGATGTTGGGCCCAGGAAGGTCCCAGGGATTGAATGTATTTTGGCATGTTGATCGACAAGACGATGGGTGGAGGTATTGTTCCTGTCTTCTACTCTTAGGAAGCGAAATCGGATGACCGGTAGAATGCTTTCGGGAGGGAACATCCCAAAGCAAGGCTTATCTCTCTTGTTAATTCAATAACTTATTAATCAGGTTATATAGATTCGATTATTTCCAAATTAGGTAGGTGTTGAATCAGCATGTGCCCAGGATATTACGATTCTGCAGCTAAAAATAGAAGTGGCTAGTTCTTGCTTATCCTAAATTAGATTTGTCCAATTTACTTCCTCTTGACCTTTGGGACCCGGGGGATGGGTTTTCCCCCACACGAGTATTAGAATCACAATCTCTGTTTTTCTACAAATCCTCTATTTTCAGGGGATGATCCATATTTCGATAAATGACCCGAAGATTCTTTCTTTTTAAATAAATCCGCAGCTATTCTTTACCATAGTTTCCCTTTTATCAAGGCTTTTTTTTCTTCCCGTGCCTCTTTTTACCACCCAATTTGATATATTTTTCTTTTTCTAGGCATTTTTTTTTCTTTTGACTCCTTCATCACCTGGTTTGAGGCCTTTTCTTTTCATCAGGTATTTTGCCCCCAATATGAAAAAAAAAAAAAAAATTTACTACCTAGTTCGAGATAATTTTTTTTTGCCTTTTTGGATGTTTCGAGATATTTTTCTTTTTCTTTTTAGATGTTTTTTCCTTTTGGCTCCCTTGCCGTCCGTTTTGATTTGAGGTCGATGTTGCTATCAGCCATTCCTTTATGAGAGTTGTTGGTAAATTAGATGATAGCCCAGCAAGTGCACACTTTTTCCGAAAAAGTAGAGGAGGTCGTGGGTTCAAATTGGGGAAGTGCTTCCCCAAATGTTAAAACGTTACACAGACTACACCGCAAGTCTCAGCACTACGGTACTGAAGATGTCTACCAGCTAGAGAAACCAATTCTGTCCAATATCCAAGGAGGAAGCAGATGGATTCAGAAACAACATTGACTGAACTCTGTTTTTCTGAAAATATTTTTTCTTGTGTTTTCCAACCATAATGACCAACACCCTCTGACAATTTTCAGCTGATCATATTATTAAACTATCCAAGAATTAAAGCAAGGGTTTGTCATAGGGATATTTGTATGGGTTCCCTTACAGAACAGAGTCGCCTCCGTTTTCCGTCTCCGTGTTTGTTTGTTTGTTTGTGTGGAAGAAGGAATAGCAGCCACCCATTTTCCTGCAACAACGAAGGATTATGCGAAATATTTATGTAGTAAGTGAAATTATTTGTTGGTTGGTTGATTAATTTTGTCCTGACTGGTGGATCATCTAATCTGTTCCTGCTGACTAAATTATCTAGTCCAACTTTTTCCTGGTAGTAATCTTGCTCTGGGTCATTTTGCACTTCACTGTGATCTAGTTTAACTATCTAGTTCCTGAGATATTTTTGTTGTATTAATTTTACTTATTGAATAAAAAGAGTGTTGCCAGATCCATGCTCCCATATTTGGACCAGTTTTTTTTTTACCATCTTTTGTTTTTTTTCGGTCTCTTCTTTTTGGGAAGAAATAAGATGTACTAGAATCTTACATAGGACTGGAAGTGGGCTCAGGTTAGCCCGATGGGCTTGGGCCAGCCCGAGGTCAGGCCAGATTCAAATTAAATCAGGCCAGGCTTGGATCTAAAAATAGGGTCCATTTAATTTTCGAACAGGGCTCGGGCACCCCTTTGGCCTGGCCTGGCTCGGCCCAAAAGTGGCTCGAACCGACAAAGCCCGAACAAGGCTCGGCCCAGTTCCTTTTATTTAGATAGGGTCCCATCCTACAGATCTTAGGGTTAACTGGTTAAGGGTTTACGAAGTCTTAGCTGCCTCTCTGGTCTCTGGTTCTCCGTTCTCTCCTCCCTCCTCACCATTGGCTCTCTGGTTCTCTCCTCCCTCCTCACTGGAGGTAGGAGAGGCGTCCATTGCGGCCCCCGGCAAGGCACGACCTGGGAAGACCCGAGCCGGCGACGGGGATTAGGATGATACTCGGCGAGCACGAGACTCGGTCTAGTGCGGGCAGAGGAGAAGGGCTGCAGGGGTGGGGAGACGAGGGGAGAGAGTGGGCTGGTGGTGGTGAGCCTTGGATGAGATGGAGTAGCACCAGGCATTGCCGTCGGAGGAGATGACTTGGGGAGAGAGGGAGGGGGTGGAGAAAATGGAGATGGTGGTTTCGCGGTGCTTGCGATGCTAATTTGATCTATGGGGTTGGGGCTGGGATTGGGTTTTGAGATGGGCAGACGCTGCCATCCAAGCGGGGCACGCGAGGAACTTTGATTAGCACCCACCGCGGTGGTTCTGGCATCTTCCCGACTCTTCCATATCCTATCTCTTGTTTCCTAATTCCTAGTCCATCGTTGATTGCCCAGTCCGTTCCCTGGCCCCGATGCTAGCACCCAATGCCCCCGGCCTCTGTGCGACCCCACGCCCCCCCTCCGACTCTGATCTCTCTCCTCCGACCCCAGCACCTGCATCCGACGGCCCCGCTCCTCGTGCGATCCCACGGCCCCCTCAAGCTCCGATCTCCCTCCCGACCTCGCCCAACCCCGGTGCCCCACTCGACGCCCCTGCCCCCTGCGCAACCTAACGGCCCCCATTTCGGTGATCTCTTTCCCCTCGTGCTCCGGCAAGGCGAATTTTTTTTTTTGTCATTTGGGTTTTATTCAAGCCAGCCCAATCGAGCTCGGGCTAGGCTTGGGTCGGGCTCGGGCATGATGCTTTGAAAAAATTTGAGCCCGGCCCGAAGTCCAAAATATTTTTTTGGACCAGGCTCGGGTAAGGATATGGCTCGGTCTGGCCGGGCCCACTTCCAACCCTAATCTTACATGTCTTCGATCTTTTTAGTCCAAATTGCAAATTGCTTCTACCATCTATAATCAGCTCTATTTTATTACGATCTCATATGAATATTTTATATTTAAAATGAAAAAAGGTCACTTATGTCTATTGCAAACCGGGTATTTTCTAACTATTACCATCAAAACACCCTTCACTGGACTCTAGCGGTGGCCAAGAGTGCTCCGGTCCTCTCCAAGCTGAACAGGTGCTGCTCCTGGCGGCTCTCAGATGGAGACTTACAAAAATAATCCCTTGATCGGTAGTGACCGGTGGGGGACCCTTTGACACCCAAGTTAGTTGATAGGAGAAATTGACTATAGCAACCAGAGTCGAGAGCGATGATGGTGATTGAATGAGTGTGAGAGTAGTAATAAAAAATGTACATTATAGGAGATCCCCTAAGAGTGGTAATGAAAAACCCACCTCAAAGGAGATCCCCACTTGCCATTTTATAGGGCGATGCAGGATAATCGAATACCATTGGGGAGGCCACCTCACACTCATTTAGTCACCACGATCGCTCGAAATGATAAAGCTTAATTAGTCAAGGCTGAAGAAGTAATTCTACTTTCTTTGTTCAGAAATGATAAAGCATAATCACTCAGCAACGTTTTGGATTCAAGAGTATAGGGGCAATATTGTAGCTATCAGATTTAACCTTGACCAGACCAATGATTAAGCTAGAGCATCGGTGGATGACCAACTATGGACAAGAATGCTGGATGACCAGAGCATCCTAATACCAAGAAGTCTAGGGCAAGTGCCTACTCACACCAACTATTGCACTAACCAAGAAGAAGATAGCCATGATTGAGTAGCTGCTCATTCCCAGACTGAGTAGCCGTCCCTTTTCAAATCGAGTAGTTGTTCCTTCCTAGACTGAGTAGCTGCTGCTTCCCAAGCTGAGTAGCTGCTCTTCAAACTGAGTAGCTATTCTTTTCCAAGCCGAGTAGCTGCAACCCATCAAGTCTAACTAACACGGCATTCTCCATGCATATCCACGACCGCCTACTCGAGACCAACCAGTTACCGAGTAAACCAAGTCGAGCATGCTTGGGTGCAGAGCCAATTCCCTCCTTTCGGCAATTGCTAAGTTGACTACCTATTCAACAAGGTGACGACTCATCCGATCATAACTATTCCAGCACAGATCGTGGTGGATAGGATTTCAATAGATCCTGCCATTGTAACATAAAGGTGCTAGTGAAAAAGATTCAAGGGAATAAGATCTGCCATCTCAGTAAAATCTTTTACATATGTCAGAGAAAGCTATATCTCTAACAATATTCAGTTATCCCATGTAACTCTATAAAATGATAAGAGGAGATTCCCATGAGATACGTGTGAGATACGTCTTCACATCCCTCTCTATATGCTTATTCTGGTATTTTTTTTGCTATGACTCTTAGGTTATGTTTGGTAGACGGTAATCTATCCAGATTACCGGTAATTTTAAAGTGGACCCACCAGATAACTACGTTTGGTATTTATATTAAATGGTAATCTATCTTGAACCGGTAATCCGGATTACCTTTCATGTGGCAATCCATATTATTTCAGGGAGGGGTGGCTATCCAGATTACTGGAGTTGTGGTAATCTAGTATTTTTTAATTTTACAAAATTGTCCCGTCCCTTTCCCTTCGGTGAGAACGAAATATTTCTTTTCTCCATCTCATCTAGGTCCTCTAGGTATGGTTGGGATTTCTTCTTAAATTTATATTTTATTTATAAAAATATAATTTTTATATTTTAGCTATTTATTAAAAATATAATTTTTAAAAAATTTATATTATTAAATATAACATATTAAATATTTTTATATTAAAATTGAAAAATTGAAAATTATTTTTATACTAAATAAATGTAAAGAAATTATATATAATCTTTTAAATATACTAAGTAATATATTAAATTTATATATATTATATTATTAAATTTAAAATAATATATTTATATTAAATAGTTACATTATAAAATATCAAATAATATAATACTATATTACATTACAAAATATCAAATAATATATTATATTAATGTAATATTATATTACATTACTATATTATATTATATTATATTTTTAATAAATTTGATTTAGTGATATTTTGAAAATTTAAACTTAGATTACTTGTATATACCAAACACAGTAATCAGCATTACTGGCAATCTATCCAGTGATAATCTATCTTGCAAGTAATCCAGATTACCATTTAGGATTCCCTGGCAATCCACCAAACGTAACCTTAGTTCTGGCTGTTGTTGTCTACTTTATCTTCCTTACTAACTTGAGCATTGGAAGGTCCCCGCCGGTAACTATCAGTCAAGGGGGACTATTTTTGCAGGTCTTTGTCCAAAAGACATCTAGCAGCAGGATCTCATCCTATTGGAGAAGCCAGCAGGACTGCCCGACACTGTCATGATTTTGAAAGAGGATGATTTGGTGGCAACAACTATAAAATTAGAAAAGAAAATTATAAGAACACCATCGCAACTTAGGATCTATTTTAAAAACACCTTCTCAATTTGATAAAGATTCAAATAAATCCTTCAAATTTCTAAACCAATCAGCTAGTTATCTAACCAGTGGATGACATTAATTCATCGTTACATATAACTAGAACATTTTCACCCTCTTCAAAGTATAGATGAATGAAGAGATTTGGAGTGCTTAGAAAATATTTGTAGGAGCTATATACTAATGATGCTTTGAGATCTATGCAAATAAATGGATGGAGTTTTGAGTGCTTTGAGACCTTCATGATAGGTTACAAAGTTTGCGAGCTGACCTCTTTGAAGCCCGAAGAAGAGCCCATGTCAGGCTTAGAATGTAGGCCCAAAGGCCAAGCTAGGCCAAGCCCAGGCCTCAGACATGGCCTTTGAACAAAGCTAGCCCAAATCCCAGCCCAACCCAGCCCATGAGCAGATCTAGTCTACCGTCTACGTGCTAGTCGTTCTCCTAGCTACTCTTGGCTCCACATAAGTGCAGTAAGCCCAGCCTCTCATCCTCCCAACGTTCTGATTTTATGGCGTTGGAATGCTATCTAGGCTATGGAGGGTAACAGTGTGGCCGGTTGTGTGTTACGTGACAGGAATTAGGGAGAGAAAGAAGAAGACCATCTTGGCTATTTCAAGGGAGCCAACCTCCAAATCTCAAGAACGGCTTAATACTTTTGTTATGTAACTTGTATTTTTCTTCCCAACATATCAGTTTCTATAGGATACATCATAAGACTTGAAAATGATGTAACTACCTATTTACTACCCATGTTAATCACTAAATAGACACTACTCCACCACGAAAAAGAAGACTACAATTATAACACCATAAAACTCCAACATAGCGACCAGAAAGAAATTTTTTTTGTACACCACCCTTGGTGGAGAAAAAAAATGTCCCATTCTATCTAATTGGATCACGTAATCTCCCACCTTCCAATGCATATTTGTTGCTGCCAAATTTTCCAGACCGGGTTCTCTCGGCCTGGCTGAAGCACTCCTCTTCCGGTTCCTGCAAAGAAGTCCCGTGGGCCAGTGGTGTTCCGGCGGGGAACACTCCGATGGCTAAGTCAGTGGGAGACTTAGGACAACAGAATGGAGAAAAATCGCAAGAGATGAGTACGTGGAGAAGGAAAAAGCTCCCTTATCACTCGTGATCCCCTTTTACCTTATATAGGCACGGAATTTTACCAGAATCTGTTAGGGACCAGCTGGGAATGGCCAAACTGCTCTTAAAGGAATCTTGGACGTGGCCAGGTGGCGCCAAATCGTGGGACCTGGAAAGTAACGGTGCCGGGATCGTGGGATCCGCAGAGTAATGGCGCCGAGATATCAGGATTCTGTCGTAACGAAATCCTGGCACCGGCTGTAAGAAGCCTCTGGGCCTTTCATGTCGTCTTTGGGACAACCTGTCTTGGGCCAATACGGACCTTGCTGAAGCGGGTCGGTCGGATCTCTGATGAAGTGGGTCGGTCGGACCTCTGATGGAGCGGGTCATTCGGACCATCGATGAAGCGGGTTGGTCGGACCTCAGCTGGAGAGGGTCATTTGGACCTTCGCTAGAGTGGGCCGTTCAGACCTCCAGTTCGACTGGGCCAAAGGAATGTCGATGCCGGTCTGATTCAAGGATAAGCCGGTTGGGTATAACAGTTGCCCCCCTTGCTCTTGGCCTTCAAAGTGACCTGTAGCTTCGAAGGACGAGAGTATCATTTTTGCATTTAATGCATCTATCCTTGGAATGATCGCGAATTTAATCAGGTGTACTACGTTTGGTCGCATCCCACTCCAGAATCCTGCACCCGGGATAGGTGTCAGCCCCACGTTGGAGGCGAGGGTAGGCAGTTAATGCAGATGGGGCGCAATGATGAGCGGCCAGCCTGACCCGCCCAACCGTCGGGCTTCGTATGCAACTTGAATGACATGGCGACATCTGGGCGGTTAGCATCGCGTTTGGGACGAGCTCTCCGTCGTTGATATGGCGACCACGTGGATTGCGGATCGAACGTGCTTCCTTCCGTCACATCGGTTTTCACTTCATGGGAAGTCGCACCACCTGATGGCTGAATCGTGGTACTTGAGGGATGGTGGGAACTTGTCCTTCCAGGGGCTATAAAAGGAGGCGTTGAGAGCCCGGGGGGAGCTTCCTACTGCATTCGTGCTCAAAGAGAGAAAAAGTGTCTCTTTCTTACTGCCTTCATCTTCTTAGAAACCCAGTTTCCAGGTTAGTCTTCCGCCCTTCTTCAAACTTTATTACAATGGCCTCCGGTAGCTGTAGTTCCATCCATAGGGATAGAGAACCAGGCCTTGACGATATCCAGTCCGAGATGACCCGGGAATGGGTAGAAGCCATTAGGGTTAGGTATAACATACCTTCTACCCTGCACCTTACCATCCCGGACCGGGAGGGGAGGGTGACCGGTCTGTTGAGGCCGGGAGCCCTCCCGGTGTACGAAGACCACTTTAAGACTAGCCTTAGATTCCCGCTATGTGACTTTTTTGTCGAAGTCTTTAGTTCGTAGAGGATAACCTCTACGCAGCTGACCCCGAACAGCATTCGGGCAATCAGCTGCTTCATGGTTCTGTGCCAGAAGGCCGGAGCTGAACCCAGGACCTCCCTTTTTGCCAATTTCTTTATCTTGAAGAGGGACTTTAGGAGCCAGGAGTGGTGGATGTTCAGTCCCCATTCTGGGCGAAGGATACTAGGAGGTCTCTCGTCGACTATCCACGGGTGGAAGTCCAGATTCTTCTATGTGAATAGCCTTCAGCCTTGGGGCTTCGAACCATCGTGGAGGGAACCAAGGCCGAAGGCCACCGACGGGAGACTAGTGCTGATGGTCGACCAGGCTGACTTCAATGAGATGGAGGGGGTCGGCCCCACCATGGTGCCAGAGCTGCTTCGGGAGGATAGCCTCCAGTTGGCCGAAGTTAGCCGCCACAAATGCCTATGTAGGATAGGAGCCATTGTTGTCGATTCCTCTTTCTGATCCACGGGCTTCCCTTACTTATTCTGGCTTTCCCTTATAACAGGAGAAAAAATGAAGCTTGACAGAGCCAAAGTGGCCCAGTAAGTGGTAAGAAAGAGGGCCACCCAGTCCGCGGAGGCGACTGTGGAAAGGCCGAAGAGGCAGCGGGCGGAGGAACGCCCATGACCGTCGTGATGGTGGACTCTGATGAGGACAACATGCCTTTGTCGGAGCGACTGGCGGCAAGGGCATCAGGGCCCTCATCCCCCATCGGGCAGTTGGCCGCCTGACCGGAGCAAGAGTCTTCAGAGCTGACTGACATGGTGACGGCCCCAGCCTCATCATCCACTGAGCCGATAGAAGCGGTTCCCCCCATGGACAAAGGGAAGGGAGCGGCTGAAGGAGAGGAGGCTGACGGTGTTCGCTACGAGATATATCAGTACTGGCATGCCCTCCACAATGCGGGGCATGCTAGAGAGCTGCTCAGAGGGTCGATGACGGAAGCCGACTAGGAGGAGTCCAATTGGCGGAAGCTGAATGAAGTGGCGAAGGATGCCTACAGCGACATGATGAGGGTAGGTCATCGTTCCTTTACCTTCTTCTTTCCATTCTTCTTTTTTTGTGCATGACTAACTCAGATTTTTGCTTGCAGCTTGTCCACGGGATCTCGTTGATGGATGATGGTCTCGGCGAGATGCTCTACGCGACAAAGGTCATGGCGAAGAAGGCCGAGGAGTTGGAGGTGGCCGAAGGGCGGAGGAGGAGAGGCTATTGGCTTGTCAGGTCGAAGCCGAATCTTCGAAGAAGCAGGCAGAGGATCTACAAACTCAACTAGCCAAGCGAGAGGCTAAGTTGAAGAAGAGAAAGGCGAAGATCAGCTCCTTAGTCCATCGACTGAACGAGGAGGAGGAGCGATCTACTGAAGTTGACAGCAGCGCTCAGGCTTTCCAGGCAGCGTTAGCGAACTGTGCGGCCCAGCTGAGGGAGGCCAAAGAATTGGCGGTGGAGTGCATTCGTGATGCCATGAAGGAATACAAGGCCTTTCCAAGCTTTATCGACAAGATGGAGGAGGCTGGATTGGAGAGCTATGCAAACGGCTACGACGATTGCCTGAAGAAGGTAGCCGCGGCCTTCCCGGAGCTTAACCTGTCCGCCGTACAGCTAGGTTAATAGACTGAAGAAGAAGGGGTCGATGCCCAAGCCGCTGCTGAAGCAGGACCACCGGAGGCTTCAGTCGGGACTTCGAACATCGCACAGGAGGCTGAAGCCGAAGCCCTTCTAGCTAACTTTTCTTTGTACCCGCCGGGCAAGGCTTAAGATTGGTTGTAAAAGCTTGCCCTCTTTTTGTATGAGAATTTTTTTTCAATGAATGAAATATTCTTCCTTTGATATGCATCTTTGGCATTTACTTTATTTTTTTCTGAATGTGGCACGGTCAGCTTGATCCGAGCTCCTTTCTTTGAGCATATTTCTAAGTATCGAATGGTTGGCCCAGTCCGAACCTAACTTAAAAATATTTCTATGTATCGAAGGATTGGTTTAGTCCAAAGCCAACTTCTTAAAAATATTTCTAAGTGTCGAAGGGTTGGTTTAATCCGAACCCCTAAACTAGCTGTTTAAAGGAAAATCCCTCAAGAGTTTAAGGATCCGAAGTAGTACTTTTTGAGCGAGGTCGGACTTTTGAGTGGGCTGCTATAGAGCCTTTGCCGAGTGAGGTCGGACTTTTGGAATGGGCTGCCTTAGAGCCTTTGCCAATCGTGGTCAGACTTTCGGTGTGGGCTGCCCTAGAGCCTTTGTCGACCGGGATCGGACTTTTGGAGTGGGCTATCCTAGAGCCTTTATCAACCGGGGTCAGACTTTTGGTATGAGCTACCCTAGAGCCTTTAAAGACCGGGATCGGACTTTTAGTGTGGGCTGCCTTAGAGCCTTTGCTGACCGGGGTTGAACTTTCGGTGTGGGCTGTCCTAGAGCCTTTGCCAACCGGGGTCGGACTTTGGTAGGCTGCCTTAGAACCTTTGCCGACCAGGGTCGGACTTTTGGTGTGGGCTGCCTTAGAGCCTTTGCCGACCGGGGTTGGACTTTCGGTGTGGGCTGCCTTAGAGCCTTTGTCGACCGGGGTTAGACTTTCGGTGTGGGCTGCCTTTGAGCCTTTGCCAATCAGGGGTTGGACTTTCGATGTGGGCTGTCCTAGAGCCTTTGCCGACCGGGGTCGGACTTTCGGTGTAGATTGCCTTGGAGCCTTTCTCGACCGGGGTCGGACTTTCGGTGTGGGCTGCCTTAGAGCCTTTGTCGACCGGGGTCGAACTTTCGGTGTGGGCTGCCCTAGAGCCTTTGCCGACCGAGGTCGGACTTTCGGTGTGGGCTGCCTTATAGCCTTTGCCGATCGGGGTCGGACTTTTGGTGTGGGCTGCCTTAGAGTCTTTGCCGATCGAGGTCGGACTTTCAGTGTGGGCTGTCCTAGAGCCTTTACCGACCGGGGTCGGACTTTGGTGTGGACTGCCCTAGAGTCTTTGCCAACCGGGATCGGACTTTTTCATAGAATGGACTGTGGCCTTCATTAATAATACTTGCGAAGGTAGTCTACATTCCAAGGACGCGCCACTTGACGTCTGTCCAGGTGCTCGAGTCGGTAAGTTCCGGCTCGGATCACTTCAACTATCCGATAGGGGCCTTCCCAGTTGGAGAAAAGTTTTTCTTGTTCGGTCGGCCTGTATATCTCTGTCTTTCGGAGAACCAGGTCTCCGACCCGGAAGCTTCGAGCTTTGACTCGAGAGTTGTAGTATTTGGCTATCCTTTGGCTATATGTCATCATCTTCAAATTCGCCTGGAGTCTGGTTTCTTCGAGCAAGTCTAGATCAGCCCTTCTTCGTTCTGAATTGGATAGTTCGCCAAAATGATCAATCCGAAAGGATTGCAAGGAGACTTCCACAGGTATGACTGCCTCACTCTCGTAGGTCAAGTTGAATGGAGTTTTTCCAATTGCTGTCTGGAAGGTAGTCCAATAGGCCCCGAGCACCGAATGAAGTTCTTCCGCCCATAGTCCTATGGTGTCATTCAGTCAGGTCTTCAATCCGTGCAGGATTGTTTGATTGGTGACTTCGGCCTCTCCATTGGATTGGAGATGTCCGACTGAAGTTAGCCAATAATAAATATGGTATTGCTGGCAGAATTCTCAAAATTTTGGATTATCGAACTATCTCCCATTGTTGATAACGATTATCTATGGTATGCCAAACCGGAAGATAATGTAGTTCTGGACGAAATTTTCACTTTGGATTCTGTGATTTGTGCTAGTGGCTCAGCTTCCACCCATTTGGTGAAGTAGTCAATGGCTACAATCAAGAACTTCCATTGTCTGGAGGCTGGCGGGAACGGCCCAAGGATGTCCATTCCCCATTGTGCGAACGTCCAAGGGATGGTCAGCGGGGTTAGCTGACTAGCCGGTCATCTCTGAATGCTGGAGTACCTTTGGCACGTGTCATAATTTCTAACGAAGTCTGAAGCATCCTTTTGGATAGTTGGCCAGTAATAGCCCTGTCGGATAATTTTGTAAGTCATGGATCTTCCTCCCAGGTGGTCGCTGCAGATGCCTTCGTGCACCTCTCTGAGCATGTAGTTAGCATCCAACGGCCCCAGGCACTTGAGCAGTGATTGCATGAACGACCGTTTGTACAGAGTTCTGTCAAGGATGATGTACTTTGAGGCAATCCAGCACACATGCTTGGCTTCGGTCTTATCTTCCGACAGGATCCCTTCGATGAGGAATGCTAGGATGGGATCCATCCAAGAGGCTTCTCGCTCCACTTGATGGATTCCAGCCATCTCTTCGGCAATGCTTGGATGTTGCAGGTAGTCCATAAAGGTTCGGTCGGAGGAGTTGGTGACAGTAGTGGCCAATCGTGACAAGGCGTCTACCCGAGAGTTCTGCACTCAAGATATATGGAAAATCTCAAAAAATTTAAGTCGAGTCACGAGGCTTTGTACATTGCCTAAGTATTTGGCCAGAGTCGGATCTCTCACCTCGAATTCATCCTTCACTTGGTTCACCACTAGTTGGGAATCGGAGAAGGCCCTGATCCGATCGATGCCCAGCTCGTCGACTATTCTCAATCCTGTAAGGAGGGCTTCATATTCCGCCTGGTTGTTTGATACTTGGAATGCAAAGTGCAGGACATATTCCAGGCTCTATCCATCGGGGTCGGCCAGGATTAAGCCTGCTCCGCAACCAGCAAGGTTAGATGTCCCGTCCACGTGGAGCGTCTAGGCAGATTCTGCTTCTTTAGCAATGTCATCCTCAGGTGTGTCGGCTATTTGGGGAGGTGCTTCCTGTCTCCAGGTACACTCGGCTATGAAGTCGATAATCACTTGAGCCTTCATGGCCGACCGAAGCTGAAGGAGATGTCAGACTCACCAAGCTTAACGATCCACTTGGCAAGCCGACCGAAGGTGTCGGGGCTTCTAAGGATCGCCTTGAGAGGTTGATCAGTCATAACGATGATCAGATACGCTTGAAAGTAAGGCCTTAGTCGCTTGGCTGCTATGATCAGGGAGTAAACAAGCTTCTGCACCTTAGGATACCCTTGTTTCAGCATCATGGAGAACTTTGCTGATATAGTAGACAAGCCTTTGCTGGTTATTTGCCCCTATCCAGATGAGGACAGAGCTCACTGCCTCATCTGACGCTGACATATACAAGTATAGGGGCTCTCCCCCCATAGGCTTAGCAAGCAAGGGGGGAGTCTTCAGGTACTCCTTCAACGCTTCGAAGGCCGACCGACACTCGTCGGTCCACTAGAAGTGATCCAACTGCCATAGAGTTTTGAAGAAAGGGAGGCACTTCTCGGCCAACTAGAGATAAAGCGGCTGAGAGAGGCTATTCAGCCTGTTAATTCCTGCACCTGCTTCTTGATGCTCGAATGCCCTATGTCAATGATGGTCTTAATTTTATCAGGGTTGACCTCAATTCTTCTCTGCGTGACCAAAAAGCCAATAAATTTTTTGGAAGTCATCCCAAAAGTGCATTTGGCTGGGTTCAGCTTCATCTAGTGATGCCTTAAGGCATCAAAAGATTCTTGCAGGTCTTTGATGTGGTAGGCTCTTCGGAGGCTCTTGACTATCGTATCGTCAACACACGCCTCCATGTTTTTCCCAAGTTTCCCTTCAAAAATTTGGTTGATCAGTCTTTGAAAAGTGCTCCGGCGTTCTTCAGGCCGAAGGGCATTATTTTGTAGCAGTACAGCCCTTTATCAGTGACAAAGGCTGTCTTCTCCTCATCCTCTGGATGCATTCTGATTTGGTTATACCCGGAGAAGGCATCCATGAAGTTCAGAAGCTAGTGATCGACAGTAGCGTCCACTAGTTGATCAATCTTTGGTAAGAAAAAGTCGTCCTTCGGACAAGCTTTGTTGAGGTCGGTGTAGTCCACACATATCCTCCACTTTTCATTGGCCTTCCTTATCATTACAATATTTGCCAGCTAGTTGGGGTAATGGGCCTTTCTAATGAAGCTAGCATCGGAGAGCTTCTTAACCTCCTCATCAATTGCCCTTTGTTTCTTGGGGACGAAGCTCCTCTTCTTTTGTCTGATAGGCTTGTAAGCTGGGTTCACCTTGAGCTGGTGGGTTATGACCTTCAATAGGATGCCTGGCATGTCTGATATTGACCAGGCGAAGACGTCGACATTATCCCGTAAAAAGCTAACCAACTCCAACTTGGCCTCTTCACTGAGTGTGCTTCCAATCTGCAGGACCCTAGTGGGATTGTCTTCCTGAAAGGGTACGAATAGGATCCTCTCGACCGATTGTCCGTAGGAGTCCGCTTTGGCCCTGGGATCAAGCTGTTCCAAGATGGAACGGTCCTCTGATTGCCTGTCCTGGATGGTCAAACACTGCCTGGCCATCCTACGATCCCCCTTATTACTTAGACTCCATTCCAGGTCGAAAATTTTGCCAGCAAGTGGCAGGTAGACACGATGGCCCGAAATTTATTAAGGGTCAACCGTCCCAAGATGGCGTTGTAAGCCGAGATCGTGCGTACGACCACAAAATTGATGGGGAGGGTCTTTTGACAAGGCTCTGATCCGATTGTAACGGGTAGAGTTATTTCTCCTTCCACACCAATGGAGTTTCCCCTGAACCCCATTAACGACATTAGGATTCCTGTAGCTTGGCTCTATGTAGGTTCATTCTAACAAAAGCATTATACAACAAAACTTCTATGGAGCTTCCATTATCTGTGAGGATCTTCCATACATCATAGTTAGCAATCACTGCCGATACAACCACAGGGTCATTCCCAGGGATCTGGGCCTCTAAGAAGTCTTCGTCAGAGAAACTAATTACATTAGAACTCCGGGGCCTCTTCGCAATGTTTTGGTCCTCTTCATTCCTCCAGTCGGACCGACGGTGGAGCATACCCATATTTCCGTCGATGGGGCACTGGTTGGGCAACTCTATTTCCTCCGAGGGGTCCCTGGTAGTAGAAGTTTTAGCCCGAGTCCTCTGGGGTTGGGTATACTTGTGCAGGTACCCCCGAGTCCTGTAGCTTAGCTCTATTTTCATAAAGATTTTTTCTCTCGGGAGGGAGAGAGGTGCATAAGTCTCGAACCTCTTGGAGAAGTCCTTCGGCTTAGGGCTGCGTGTCGAGCCGAGTTGATGCCATCGTTAGGAAGTCGGACTTCAGGAGCCTTGTCGCTCCACTTCTTGGGGGTCGACCTCTCTTCAGCCTAGCATCGGCTCGTCGCTTGCTCTTCTACCAGGACGTATTTCTGCGCCTGGGCCAGCAGTTCGGAGTAGCTTATCGAAAATTTTTTGTCCAGGAAGAAGGTGAGCCTGGATGATCATAGCCCCTTCTTGAAGGCCGACATAGCTATGTTTTCATTGAGTCCGGGACCTCCATGGCCGCTGAATTGAATCGGGCCATGTAGTCTCGGAGAATTTCTCCTTCCTTCTGTTGCATGAGGAAGATGCAGTCCATGTTCCTCGGTGCCCGGCTACAAGTCCTGAAATGGAACAGAAAGAGTTTTTCTAGCTGGGAGAAGGAGTGGATCGTACCTGGTCGGATGGCGGAGAACCACATCCGAGCTGCCTTATTAAGTGTCATAGGAAAGGCGATGTAGTGGAGGACGTCGAAGGTGCCTTGTACCATCATGTAGGCCTTGTAAGTGCCCAGAAGATCCAGTGGGTCGGTGGTGCCATCATAGGCATCCACCGAGGGATGTTGAAGTAGAGGGGGATAGCCTCCCCCATGATTCTGGCGAAAAAAGGAGGGCGAGAGTCGTATGCCCGTGCCCCATCGACCTTTTGCTGATCGACCAGCTCAGCAATATGCTCCTCATGCGCTGGAGCTTGCTGGTGTAGTCCCTCGAGTCCTCGCTATGGCATTGATCGTCGTCAGGGACCGAGTCTGCGAAGGAGAGGGAGGTGAACCTCTCTCTCCTTCCATCACTGTGAGTCCCCTGAGACCTCCGAGGCTCCAAGGCCACATGGGAGCGGAGCTGAGGGACTCCCTGCTGTTGACTTCCCTCAGCAGCAGGTTGATGGTTGGTTTGGGATGCCGCGAGCGGTTGCTGTCTGTCATTGGCCGCATCTTGGAGGTTTTGAATCGCGGCAGCAAGGGTGTCAATGCGGTTCAGAAGGGTTTGGAACTGTTGTTGTCCCAGGGCGATGGTAGGTTAGGCAGCGTCATTTTTCCTGAGAGAATCTTTCATTCTTGACGGTGAGTGACATCTCCTGATGGAGGTAATTTGAGCTATTCCTTTCACCATTGCTTTACTTAGTTGTGGATTCCTCCTTTTAGAGAAGGGAAATAAGAACGAAGGTTCATGCCCCTTCCTCTAGCGCCAATTTGTTACTGCCAAATCTCCAGGACCGGGTTCTCTCGGCCTGGCTGGAGCGCTCCTCTCCCGGTTTCTGCAAAGAAGTCCCATGGGTCGGTGGTGTTCCGACAGGGGACACTCCGATGGCTAAGTTAGTGAGAGGCTCAGGGCAACATAATGGAGGAAAATCATAAGAGATAAACATGTGGAGAAGGAAACGGCTCCTTTATCGCTCGGGGCCCCCCTTTACCTTATATAGGCACGGAATTTTGCCAGAATCTGTTAGGGACCAGCTGGGAATGGACAAACTGCCCTTAAAGAAATCTTGGACGTGGCCAGGTGGTACCAGATCGTGGCACTTAGAGAGTAACGGTGCTGGGATCGTGGGATCCGTAGAGTAATGGCGTCGAGATGTCAGGATTCTATCGTAACAGAATCCCAGTACCAGTTGGAAGAAGCCTTGGGGCTTTCATGCCATCTTCGGGGCGACCTGTCTTGGGCCAATACGGATCTTGCTGAAGCGAATCGGTCGGACCACTGATGAAGTGGGTCGGTCGGACCACTGATGAAGCGAGTTGGTCGGACCTTTGATGGAGTGAGTTGTTCAGACCACTGATAAAACGGGTCGGTCGGACCTCTGCTGGAGCGGGTCGTTCGGACCTTTGCTGGAGTGGGCCGTTCGGACCTCCAGTTCGATCGGGCTAAAGGAACATCGACGCTGGTCTGGTTCAAGGATAAGCCGGTTGGGTATAACAGTATTTAATATTTATGATTCTATTTTTTCATTCGAATTTTTGAATGATAAAAATATCCTTCCCTTCTTTAAAAAATTATGACATCATGTGCATGCTTCTTGTTCATGGAAAGTCACGTGGAAAGTATTTTCATCATTAAACATTTTTGCTCCGCTTTTCATTTAAAATTTTAAATGATGAAAATATCTATCCCTTTCTAAAAACTTATAATACCATGTGACAATATTATGAGAATATGATATCATAAAGAGGGAAGAAGTACTTTTATTATTTAAAAACTTTAATAATAAAAATGTTCTCTCCTTATAACTTTATGTTTCTAAGAAGTCATAATTTAATCAAAGGTTGTCATAATATAATTGGAGAGTATCATAAATTTTCAGAACGAGAAAGGTATTTTTATTATTCAAAATTTTAAATAAAAAAGTAGAATGAAAAATTTTGAATGACCGAAATATTCTTTCCTCTCTGTGACGTTCTGTTTCGAGAAAATCATAATTTGATTATATGATATGCCCACAAGATTTTTTTTTTTTTTTGAAAGAAAAGAATATTTTTGTTATTCAAAATTTTGAATAAAAAATAATATTAAATACATGATGGAAAGTGAGGGCTTCCATGGTCTAACAAGGTGAACTGGTGTATTTTTTTCTCCACCGAGGGAGGTGTACAAATTAAAATTTCTTATTTGATGTAATGATGGCTAACACCAATTCTCGGATGGGGTTTTCATATTGATTTGGGCTGATGACACTCGTGGGCTTCATAGATCCAATTACATAAATGAAATTATAATTGAGGACCCCCTAGCTCCATTCAAAAAAAAAAAAAAAGAAAAAAAAGAAAAAAAAACAAAGAAAGAAAGGAAGGAAATAAAGCTTGGTTGAGCTATTCCATGCCACCTGATATAGCATTATCATCAAAAAAGTTATGTGAGTTAGAAAAGCACTTTAGATGGACTGAATGGAAGAAAGCAAATGATAAAGGTCTGATGTAAGAACACAGTGCAAATACACAGCATGACAAAAAAAATTGTTTTGTTTCTTGATGGAATTATTGTGATGAACTTGTTTTATTATAAATGTATTATAACAAATCTTATGAAACTAAAAGTATTGTGTAAATATGTTATTCAAAGTTTTTTTTTTTTTAAAAAAAAAACTTGGATTTTTTCCTCCAAAACTCAATCAGCTACCTTAATAGTTACACTACAGTAATTCATTAGGAATCAAAACTTCTTAGAATATACAGATTCAATCACAACCGAATGTTGCTGCATTGCTAAGGGCTTGAGAATAATTGTGGGGGGGATGAAATATAGGTTTTCCTACTGTAGCAGAGGTGTTTTCCTACTGTAGAAATACAAGGATATTGAGCAAAAATAGGAGAGGTACCATGAAGAGGAGTTTACAAGAATAAGAGCGTACCTGCAAATAGTGCATTGTTTCTTTAATCAACATCTAGAACTTGAATCCTTAACTTCCTAGAGACAAGCTCTTAGGGATTAGATGCCGACCAACTGTGATAATCTTCAATATAAATAATACATTTTTTTCTTATTACCAGATTTCTAATATAAAACTATACTTAGTTCATCTAATTCGAAGAAAATGTATCATAAACAATTGGTGCCGGACAGTTGGGAGAGCTCAATCTTGGATGATAGTTCTCTGTAGCTTTGCAGAATATAAATTGCTAGCTTAATATACATAATTTTCTGCAGCAAATCCTTAATTTATTCAACATTCAGATGAATTTCATGCAGTTTTGAAGAGTGGCTGCATCACTGCCAAGGCGATAGCCTAGTTGGTTGAGATCTTGCTTCACAACCAACAGTTCACAGGTTCGAAACGTGACTCTACAGAAATTTGACAGTTCGATGAATGAAAGGTCAGGATCCTTCTTCTTCCCCGTTATGACCAGCTGGCACCTTTACCTTCATATTCCTTCTCTGTATCAAAAAAATAAAAAAAAAGAATAGTGGCTACACCGATTATGAGTCATGGAGGCTTTCTCACATTGAAGTGTTGATGGCTCTAGAGAACATGCAAAATTAATAAGTTTTAAAGATGTAAGGTTATATAACTAAGAACTTAGTGACCAAGTACTTTGAATGCCAAACTAGATATACACGTTTGTTTAGTGTTATTACACCTTTTCTCCACAACAAATTGGTGGTATCTTTTGCCTTAACAAATTGAAATGCATGTGTGAGATCCAAGACCCCATGTTTTCTATGATGGCCCTTTCCCTAGATAGCAACAATGACTTAAAAACAAAGAACAATGATTTTTGAAGTAATAATTGAACTTGGATGGTATGTTGTATGCCATTATTGTTAATGGCATGAGTAGTTGGATGAGGCTGATAGATAGCAACAAGAGCAGTTGGATGAGTTGGCATTCTTATATAATATCTTGGATAATGTGGGATGACACACAATTAGAATCATTTATGTTAAACACTTTAATTAGAATTGAAAACATCCTCCCAAATCGAGAGATGAAACCTCCAGGCTACAGCCAAGTCTGTGTTGGTCTTGTTCCATTGCAGTTTGAAGAAAGTGACCAATGCCAGCTTAATCCTTCACTCCAAAGCTATCAGTGTTATATTATATGAGTAAATTAAGATATTTTGAAGCTCAAACCACTAATTTGAAAGTCCAACTTGCCTTCTAACTGTTTACTGGTTTTTCAAGCCCAGTTATTATTACCCCAGGTGGTTACTTCACATGATTCAAGGTAATACATAAGCATATATCCTTTCCCCTACTGCAAGCGATCGTTTTATTTCTTTGTCGAAGCATCATTATCATGCTTGCATATGCTTCTACCGAGATAATAGGGTTATCCTTTTATCTCGGTACAAAATTAATATTGAAATATCCGGATCAAAGACCCACAATGTTGATTATGATTTATACTATTTGTTATACACAATCGGCCTTCCTTCGAATCAAACCGGAGCCGATGGCCCTTCAGCCGGGTCGGACCAGAGTCTATCGTTTCGCTGGCCGACCTACTACAGGTCTGAGTGACCCACCAGAGGTTCGACCGACCCATCAGGGATCCGACCGACCCACTTCGGCTAGGTCCATATAGACCCAAAGCGGGTCGCTCCAAAGATGGCCCGGAGGCCCCAGAGACCCCTTCCAGCTGGTACCAGAATTCTGTTACAGCAGATTCCTGACACCTCAGCGCCACTACTCTATAGATCCCACGATGCCATCTCGTCCTGGTGCCATTGGCCACCACCAAGATTCTTTTAGGGGCAAATCGACCATTTTCAGCCTAACCCCTAGTAGATTCCGGTAAAGTTCCACGCCTATATAAGATAAAAGGGGGCTTTTCTTTTCGTAGGAGTTATCTTTTTTCGATTCCTCCATTTTGTTGCTCCAAGTCTCCCACTGACTTAGCTATTAGAGTGTCCCCCATCGGAACACCACCGGCCCGTGGAACCTTTTTGCAGGAACCGGAAGATGCGCACTCTAGCAAGCCCGGTCGAGAACCCGGTCCGGGAGATTCAGCGGCAACACTATCAAAACGTGTAAAAATCAAAAACCATGTCTTCATAGTTTTTGATCTATACATCATGTGCATGCAAAAATAAATACTTAAAATGACATGATATAATTTTTTTACTATTATCTAAGCATTAAAATCTGTTGATTTTCAATCTATACATATTTGAAATTTCTAGATTATAATTAGAGATGGCAACGGGTCGGGTTTGGATCGAGTCATCCAAAAATCCATACCTGTCCCGTTAAAAAATACTTCGTCCCATATCCACACCATACCTGTCTCGGATCAGGTCGGGTATAAAAAAATCATATTTGAAATGGATCGGATCGGGTATACCCGGTCTCATAAAACCTAGTTTACTTAAAACCTAAACGGATCGGATCGATCCGAGTCGGGTCGGGTATATCCATTCCATATCCAATTTACTTAAATATTTTATAAACATAATTTTTTTATATATAAACGGGTCGAGTTTAGATCGAAACGTACTATTATTCGTACCCGACCCGAACCTGAGTCGGATTTTTTTATACAACACATATCCGTTTATAAATTAGGTGGGTCGGATTTTGCCCGTCCCATTAAGATCAGATCGGATCGGATATCCATCAGGTCGATAAAAATTACCATCCCTAATTATAATTAATAAAATAAATTTTTAATTTACATATTTTATCATATATTTTTATATATTAATATTTTTAGTAATATATATCATAATAAATGACGTACACCTTTGATATGGAAGATATTATTAATTTGGGAGTTGGGTTGCACCCCAGCGAAGGTGTCTCTTTACCTTAAGGAAGTGGAGCGAGGACGGCATCCATGAATGCTACGGCTGGAAAGCAACCGAGCCTGACTTTGACCATCCAACGCGCCTATGCAATTTCCTGCCAATTAGCTGGGTGACAAAATAATGCACCATTTTCATTGCAGATGGCTTCACTCAACTTGTCCAATTAGCTCTTCCTAATATGAGTTGTAGTTTACTAAAAGAATAACAATCTCGCTAAAAATTTATTGTTTTGATCTTTCTATTTTACCCGTGTTGCGTATACGGTACTTTATAAATTTTAATAAGATGTTTCGAGTTAGTTAAGTAATTCAATATCAGTTCACTTCCATTAAATTATTATCACTAGCGTGATGTTTATGTGAATTTTAAAATACATGGATAGTTATGGAATATCTTTTGTCATGGATGTTACCTATTCAATCCCGAGAATCAAATAGGTGCTGATTACTCACCAGAATGTTGATTACTCCATCAACTGAAAGGGCATCCCGATTATAAGATGAAGTCAATTACTGCATGTTGCCGCCAAGACCGTTGTGGCCCGTAGCTACTGCCGGTACCGGAGTACGCTCCTTTCATTGCCTGCCGGCTCTCTGCTCCTGGACCTGCGAAACAGGGATTAGTGAACCGGGCTGGGATTTCCGACGGAGGCACTCCGACGATCAAGTCAGTGAGGATCTAGGGGAACAGATCCTCTTGGTCGGGCCCCTCTTGATGGACTCCGCATTAGGAGTGGAAGATGTGTCAGTGAAGGAGAAACGCAGCAGGGGGAGAGCGATAGCAGGGACAGAGGGGTTCCCTGTTCTTCCGCTTCTCCTTGTTTCCCGGTGGTTTTCCCTCAACTGTGGTGTTAGTGGTGGCGCTTTGCCCCTTTGGTCGAGCTTGCGCTTGTGTTGGTTGTGGATTGTTGTTTGTTGCTACTGGTGTATTTTTTCTGTTGTTACCTCCCCCCTCTCGGGGGTGCCGATTGTTTTTTGTAGTTGAAAATTGGCTGTTTGGAGCCTGCCTCAGGATCCTCGCTGGGTTGGCAGGTGCGTGCAACAGGATCCCGTGCTGTGGACGGGATGCCTTTCCTGACAGGTGGTAGGGGAAGCTTCCATTCCTTCTAACATCCTCTCCGGTCGCTCCATTCCGGGAAACCTGGCAGGGCCTCGATCCGAAGGGCCGCTGCCCTAGGGGTGCGTGCTCTCTGGCTGTCCCATCCCCTGGAAGTACGGCTGGACATGTAGTTATGGCAGCATGGGGGGCGTCGTTCCGTGGTCCTTGGGCGGCTCGCCGATGTCCTGGGATGGCAGGGTCTACTCCGGTCTGGGCATTCCGAGCTCGTGCGGTCACCTTGGGGGAGAAGGGAAGAATGCGGGCCCGGTCTAGAGGGCACGCGCTCGGAGAGGCTCCACGTCGGCGGGTGAGCGCTGAGCTCGACCTCGACTGCAGGGCACTAACCTCCGAGGGTCTTGCTTTGGAGGGCGGAGGACGGACCCGGTCCAGAGGGCGCGCGCTCGGAGAGGCTCCACATCGGCGATTGAGCGCTGAGCTCGGCCTCGACTACAAGGTACTAGCCTCCGAGGGGCTCGCTCTGAAGGGCGGAGGACGGACCCGGTCCAGAGGGCGCGTGCTCGGAGAGTCTCCACATCGGCGAGTGAGCGCTGAGCTCGGCCTCGACCGCAGGGCACTAGCCTCCGAGGGTCTCGCTCTGGAGGGCGGAGGACGGACCCGGTCCAGAGGGCGCATGCTCGGAGGGGCTCCACATCGACGAGTGAGCGCTGAGCTCGGCCTCGACCGCAGGGCACTAGCCTCCGAGGGTCTCGCTTAGGAGGGCGGAGGACGGACCCGGTCCATAGGGCGCGCACTCGGAGTGGCTCCACATCGGCGGGTGAGCGCAGAGCTCAGCCTCGACCGCAGGGCACTAGCATCCGAGGGTCTCGCTCTGGAGGGTGGAGGACGGACCCAGTCCAGAGGACGCATGCTCGGAGAGGCTCCACATCGGCGAGTGAGCGTTAAGCTCGACCTCGACCGTAGGGCACTAGCCTCCGAGGGTCTCTCTTTGGAGGGCGGAGGACGGCTCCGGCCTAGGCGCCTCGAGCTCACAGGCACGACCTGGCGGAGGACGGAGCTCGGCTCGTGGCCTTGTAGGAGCTCAACTCAGCTTGAGAAAGTGATCCGGGCTGGGGCATCGCCTTGGCGCCCGCCATGGCGGCCTCCCTCAATGTGGCGCCCGTCAGCTACCCATGTTAGCGGTCTCGCCACATCATTTGCCCCCCACTCCCGAGGCTCGTTAGTGCACAGCACTCGGGGCAAAGGGAGTAGCTATAGTGCTGACGTGGAGAGGTGAAAATTTGGCGCAATGATGGCCGCGGTCACTGGCGCTTCGAGGGGTGGCCCCGCCGGCCAGTGCGGGGGTGCCGCATGGCCACGTCCGAGGGGCAGTTATTGTTGTCACAGAATTTTGAGCGGCTGGGATTCCTTTTTCGCCGATGGGCAGCACATGGCGCAGATCTGTTGGCGAGGGGGTCATAACAGCATGGATTTGGTGGGCCTTTTCGAAGTGAAAAGAAAAATTTTCTTACTCAAAGTTCCCTTTCTTTCAAATCTTTTGCACTTGTTGCAGTGTCTAGACCTTCATTCTCTGCGATCTGCACCCCTTCTTCTCTTCCCTAGGGGTCCAGGCCGGCTTCGTTCTTCTCCTTTTTCTCCTCCTGGGGTAGGCTCTTTCCTTCTCAGTCCAGCATGTCTCGTCCTGAATCTTTTGCCCAGAGGGTGGTGCTCTCCTCCTCCGACGAGGAGTCTGAGGGGGAGTAGTTTAGGATTAGCATGAGATCGGCCGTTCTTGCCCCCCCTGCGTCCGTTAGGGAGCTAGAAGTCGTTCCTTCCCTTCCTACCGATCCTCCTTTTCTTCTTGAACCAGCCCCTAAGTCTATCCGATCAACAGGTCCGGGCGGGGTCGCTTCGACGATTTCCGCCATGGAGCTGGAGGCCATCCGGGATGCCTATGGGATCCCGTCTTCCATTCGACTCATGGTCCCCCGACCCGGGAGCGGGTCACATCCAATGGCCCGGGGTGTCTCGCCTTCTACAAGGGGACCTTCTCTGGGGGTCTTCGATTACCCTTCCATCCTTTCTTCTTGTCTGTTCTGAACAATTATCGTCTGGTTCCCGCCCAGTTGGTGCCGAACGCCATCAGTGTGATCTTCTCCTTTATCATACTCTGTCATGTTCAAGGGTTCGTTGCCCGGTTCTCTCGGTTCAGGGCATTCTTCACCCTAAAACGCCACCCGATCGAGGACGGGTGGTGGTCTTTGTCTTCTCGCCCAAAGGGCATCAAGTTCGAGCTCCCCTCTTCCATCAAGGGATGGAAGAGCAAGTTCTTCTTTGCAGACGTTGAGGGGGTCGACTGGGCCTGGAGCGAGCTGGACCGGTCCCCAAACTGGATATCTACGATTGAAGCAGTCGATCAGGACGATTACGATCAGCTTCGCACCGCTCAGATCCCCTCTTTGGAGGTCCTGCTATCGGAGCAGAACCTTCTTGATGCAAGGGTCGACTCATCGGCGGGGCCAGGTAAGTTCAGCTCTTTCTTCCATATGCATTTCCTCTTTTCTCCATTTTGGGCTGACTTTCCAAGCTCCTGTGTTCAGGGTTGATCCTTCCAGAGGGCAAGCTGTTACCGGTCCCCAAGAAGAGGCCGTCCACTAGGGTAGCTGCTGAGCCTCCCTCGAGGCAGGCCCGAGTTGAGGGGATGCCGACGTATGCTCCTGTTGTGTCGACCGCCTCGAAAGGAAAGGAGGTTGTGGGAGCCCCTGCATGACGGGCAAGGCCACAGGCAGAACCTCCCATCTCGGAGCATGTGGTGGCTGTCCGGGTCGATGCTGAACTCCCTGTCTTGGAGCCGGTGGAGGCCGTCCAGGCTGATGCCGTTGCTGCTGCTCCGCTTCGCCCTCCAGATCCGAAGATGGTCAAAGTTGAGGGAGGAGAGGCCCGCCCTAGAGATCCTCCGACGATGGGGGCTCCGACCGCAACAGTGCTGGATCCTCGACCGGTTCTCGGGGGCCCCACTGCCAGAGGGACGGGCGCACCTGCTCCCCGGGAGAGCAGGAGATGAGGCGAGGCACCGCCTTCCGTTCAAGCTGGGGCCGGAGAGCTCCTTGGCCGACAACCGTGCCCTAGCCTATCGCATGATGGACTTCTCCATCTAGCAATGCGACCGAGAGGAGATGGATGGGCTGCCGGTCGAGTCGTGATCGACAGTATTTTTCTCCATCTCTACACAGTAAGCAGCCTCATCTTCTCTCTCTCTTCTCTTCTTTTTCTTTTTTTTTTTTGACTTTCCATGCAATGCAGATGGGTGTCGAGGCCCTCTTCATTAGGAGCTGCTACCGCAACTGGGAGCAAGCTGAGCAGCAGCGGGTGGCCGAGATCGCATCGTTGAAGGCTGATCTGAAGGGGAAGGCCAACTCCGAGGAGGCACTTGGCAGACGAGTCCAGGACCTCGAGAAGCAGCTCGCCGATTCTGAGGGGTGAGCAAAAGAGCTCCAGGAATATCTCGACCATGAGCAGGGAAAGTCAAGAAAGAAGACCGAGGAGCTTGTCGACTCCGAGCGGAGGTTGGGCATGGTCATCGCCGAGGCGGCCCGGCAGAAGAGGACCACCCAGTCCCTCCAAGCTCGATTGACGGTGGAGGAGGAGAAGTCCGTCGCGGCTCAGAGGGCAGCAGATGAGGCGGCCAAGTCAGTCACGAACGCCAGGCACGAGGTGGCCGCAGCAAGGAAGGAAAGTGGGGAGGTGGTGGAAAGGTGCAAGGCCTCGGAGGAGTTCCTCGCTGAGATCCAGCAGGCGGCGTTGGACTCCTTTTTCAAAGGCTTCGTGTACCTACGCCGCTTGGTCGAGGAGTTCGTCTCGGCTGAAGGCCACAGCTACCTTGACTATCCCGGCACTTCAGACCAAGAGGCGGGCATTTAGGGGGCCGTGCCAGCTGAGCCTGAAACCGCACGGCCAGAAGCCCCTACTGATGGAGACTCCCGGCCCAGCAACCCGGTTAACAGATAGTCACTCTTTGCTTCTTCTTCTATATTTAGCAGGGCCACTCGACATGTCGGGGGCCCACAGGATACTTGTAATTGGCACCCAATTAATGAAATGCAAACTTTCTTGCAATTGTTTTTCTTGTCTGGCTCCTCCTCTCCTTCACTCCACTTCTTCTTTTGTCTTTCCTTTTAATGTATGGGGATATCAAAGAGGGTACCTGAGAGCTGCTGAGCTCGGTGGTCTCAAGGCCGGAGGTCTGAGCTCCAGTCTTGAGTTGGCGTCCTGGAGCTGGGCTCGGGGACATAGATGGTTGAGAGCTGCGTGGCTCGAAGGTCTCTTGGCTGGAGGTCTGAGCTCCGGTCTTGAGTTGGCATCCTGGAGCTGGGCTCAGGGACGTAGATGGTTGAGAGCTGCGTGGCTCGAGGATCTCTTGGCCCGAGGTCTGAGCTCCGGTCTTGAGCTGGCATCCTGGAGCTGGGCTCGGGGACGTGGATGGTTGAGAGCTACATGGCTCAAGGATCTCTTGGCCGGAGGTCTGAGCTTTGGTCTTGAGCTGGCATCCTGGAGCTAGGCTCGGGATGTGGATGGTCGTAACTTTGATGATGTTGTATTGTCCTCTTGTTCTCTCTTTCTTTCCTTCCCCACTCTTCTCTCATTCATTTTTCATTCATCTTTTCATCATTCATTCATCATTTTTATTTTTCATCATTTTTTTTTAGAGTGGGGAGATCAAAGGAGAGGATGTTGGCTGTACCCCCACTTTGTTCTCTTTCTTTCCTTCCCCTCTCGTCTTCTTTTCGAGTAGGGAGATCAGAGAAGAGGGGCTACCGGGCTTCCCCCTTTATTCTCTTTCTTTCCTTCCCTTCTCGTTTTCTTTTCGAGTAGGGAGATCAGAGAAGGGGGGTTACCGATCTTGATTGTCTTGGAGCTAGGCTCGAGGCCTTCCTGGACATGGAGCTAGACTCAGTCCCAGGGATTGCCTGAGATCTTGGCTCAAGTTTTTGGCACCTTGGAGCTAGGCTCTAGGCGTTGATGAACGCTACGTGGCCCCATGATCTCTTGGCACCTCGGAGCTGGGCTCGGAGATGTTTGAGATGGAGAGCTGCTTGGCTCGAAGATTCTTCGATGTCTTGGAGCCGGGCTCGGGGATGCTTGGAGTTGGGGAACTGCATGGCTCGAATTTCCTCCGATGTCCTGGAGTTGGGCTCGAGGGCATCGTCGATCGGGAGCAGCGCGGCCCCTTGATTCCTTGACGTCCTAGAGCTGGGCCTGGGGATGCTTTGAATTAGGAGCTACGTGGCTCGATGATTCTTCGATGTCCTGGAGCTAGGCTCGAGGGTGTCGTTGGTCGGGAGCAGCGTGGCCCCTTGATTCCTTGATGTCCTGAAGCTGGGCCCGGGGACGCTTTGAATTAGGAGCTATGTGGCTCGATGATTCTTCGACGTCCTGGAGCTGGGCTCGAGGGCGTCATTGGTTGGGAGTAGTGTGGCTCCTTGATTCCTTGATGTCCTGGAGCTGGGCCTGGGGATGCTTTGAATTAGGAGCTACATGGCTCGATGATTCCTCGACGTCCTGGAGATGGGCTCGAGGGCGTCGTTGGTATTCTCCTGCAAGACAGATAGACAGTTGCGCAAGGAAAAACTATTGTTATTATCATTGTTGGGAAACCTTACATTATTTATAATATTTTCACAAGTTGCAGGCGTTCCATGTCCTGGGACACCTGACGCCATCGAGATTTTCGAGGTAATAGGCCTCTTGTGAGAGGGCTTCAGCTACTTTGTAGGGGCCCTCCCAGTTCGGGGAGAGTTTGCCGCACTCCCTAGGCTGGGACGCCTCCGCCCGCCGCAGCACCAGGTCTCCGGACTTGAAAGCTTTTGTCCGGATGCGGGCATTGTAGTATCGGGCCATTCTTTGTCGGTAGGCCACCATCTATAGGCGGGCTTTGTCCCTTGCTTCTTCAAGAAGGTCCAGGTTGAGCAGGAGGTGCGCCGAGTTCCGTGCTTCATCATACTGCTGCACCCACAATGTAGGCATGCCGAGCTCGACAGGGACAACTGCTTCGGCACCGAAGACAAGGCTGAAGGGCGTTTCATTTGTCGCCATGCTGGGCGTTGTGTGGTAGAACCACAGGACGCTCGGGAGCTCTTCTGCCCACATGCCCTTAGCTTGGTCCAGTCTGGTCCGGAGCCCTTTGAGGATGGTCCGGTTGGTCACCTTGGCTTTCCCATTTGTTTGGAGGTGAGCTACTGAGGTGAACCAGTGTTGGACGCCGTGGGCTGTGCAGAATCCTTCGAACTCGTGGTTGTCGAACTGTTGCCCGTTGTCGGTGATGATGCAATGGGGAAGCCCGAAGCGGTAGATGATTGACTTCCAAAAGAACTGGCGGACATTGGCTTCCGTGATCCAAGCTAGCATCTCTGCCTCGACCCACTTGGTGAAGTAGTCGATCGCCACTAGCAGGAACTTTCTCTACCCGAACGCTTGGGGGAATGGTCCCAAGATGTCCATCCCCTACTGGGAAATGGGCCAAGGGGCTGAGAGCTGGGAGATCGACGCCACCGGCTGATGCTGTATGTTGGCATGGCACTGACATTTGTCGTACCTGTTGACGAAGTCGGCTACGTCCTCCCTCATGATCTTTCAAAAGTACTCATGGCGAAGAGCTTTGTAAGCCAGTGTCCTCCCTTCCACGTGATTCCCGCAGAGGTCTTCATGTATCTCTTGGATCACAAAGGCTGCCTCGGCGAGCCTGAGGCATCTCAAGAGTGGGTAGGAGTAAGATCGGCGATAGAGTTGGCCCTCCATCAGGACGAACCAAGAGGCTTTCTTCCTGATGAGGGCGACTTCTGTGCAGTCCTCTGGCAGGGTGCCGTCAATGATGTACCAGATATACTTGTCCATCCAGCTCGGCTCGGGGGTGACTTGATGTACCTCCGTCAGGTTATCGTAGCTGGGACTTTCAAGGTGCTCGATGTAGGCACGTCCCAGTGATGAGTCTGGCATGGTCGTGAGTCTGAACAACGCATTCGCGCGTGCATTCTCTCTTCAGGGGATATGGAAAATGCTGAAGCGCCGGAGGCCTGCCGTGCTCATGTAGACGTGCTCCAGATACTTCATCATCTGGGCATCCCTTGCTTCATACTCCCCGATACTTGTCTAGCGACCAGTTGGGGGTCGGTGAAGACTTTCAAGTCCTGCACACCCAGCTCGCGAGAGACTCTTAGGCCCGCGAGGAGTGCCTGGTACTCCGCCTGGTTATTGGTTGCGGCGAACTTGAAGCGGAGGGCGCATTCCGCCACAACCCCATCACAATTTGTCAGGATGAGGCCTGCTCCGCTTCCGCCAAAATTGGATGCCCCGTCTATGTGGAGGATCCAGGGCTCTTCTCCTGGCTCGAGCTCCGTTGCTGTCTGCTTTGGCTCCTCGGCGAACCCGGTGCACTCGACCACGAAGTCGGCCAGGACCTGGGCCTTTTATGACGACCTCAGTCGGTATGCTATGTCGAATTTGCTGAGCATCAGGGACCACTTAGCCAACCTCCCGGATGTCTCGGGTCGGGTGAGGATAGTCCTTAACGACTGGTCCGTCACCACCACTATTGGGTGTGCTTGGAAATAGGGCCTGAGATGCTTGGCAAACATTATTAGTGCAAAAATGAGTTTTTCAAAACGAGTATACCTGATCTCCGTGTTGCAGAGAATTTTGCTGGTATAGTACACCGACTTCTGAGATTTGTCCTTGTCTGTGCAGACAAGAACTGAGCTGATAGCTCCCGGTGTCACCGCTAGGTACAGCAAGAGTTCCTCTCCCTCTTCTGGCCTAGAGAGCAATGGAGGGGAGGCGAGGAAGTTCTTCAGCTCCTCGAAGGCTGTCCTGCACTCCTCGGTCCAGGTGAAGTTGTGCATCTTGCACAGTGCCTTGAAAAATGGCAGGCAACAGTCGGCCGATCTCGAGATGAATCTACTGAGGGCGGCGACACATCCCGTCAAACTTTGGACCTGCTTCTTGGAGGTCGGGTATTCTATATCGATGATGGCCTGCACCTTCTCTGGGTTCGCTTCGATGCCCCTTTGGGTGACCATGAAGCCCAGAAATTTTCTTGCTGCCATCCCGAAGGCGCACTTCACCGGGTTCAGCTTCATCTAATGCTGCCACAGGTTGTGGAAGGACTCGGCGAGGTCAGCTACATGGCTCGAGCCCAGCTTGCTCATGACGAGCATGTCATCCACATACACCTGCATGTTGCGACCAATTTGGTCCTTGAAGACCTTGCTAACCAGGCACTGATAGGTGGCCCCCGCATTCTTCAGACCAAAGGGCATCATCCTATAGCAGTATGTCCCCTGGTCGGTGATGAAGACAGTGTGCTCCTCGTCCTCTGGATGCATGCGGATTTGATTGTACCCGAAGAACGCATCCATGAATGAAAGCAGCCGGTGGCCCGAGGTGGCATCCACCAGCTGGTCAATCTTCGGGAGAGGAAAGCTGTCCTTTGGGCAAGCTTTATTGAGGTCGGTGTAGTCCACACAGATCCTTCATTTGCCATTATTCTTCTTGACCATCACCACATTCACCAGTCAGCTCAGATACTAGATCTCTTGAACGAAACCGGCAGCCATGAGTTTATCTACCTCCAGGAAAAAACTCTTTTTCTTCTGTCGAACTGGCTTGTGCTTTGGGTCGACACTCAATTTATGAGTAATGATGTCAGGGGGAATACTTGGCATGTCTACCGCCGTCCATGCAAACACATCCGTGTTTACCCATAGGAACCCCAGCAATTGGGCCCTCTCCTCCTTGAGTAGCTAGGCTCCGATCTGCATCGTCTTTGCGGGATCGTCTCCAAGCGGATAGGAAAGTAGACGCTCGACTGGGCCTCCTCTGGGGTCTTGTGCCCTTTGGTCGAGGTCGTCCGCGCTGGGGTCGTCCTGAGGGACCTTGGCCCCAGGGAGAGTTTGGAAGCAATGCTGCACCGGCTAGGGCGCTCCTCTCATCTCCCCGACACCGTAGGGAGTTGGGAATTGTACAAGTAGCCTCTTGGTGGAGACGACGACGTCAAGCAAGTTGAGCCCGGGTCGACCCAATATCATGTTGTAGGCGGAAGGGAGCCTTATAATCGTGAAAGTCATCATGACGGTGCTCTACCGAGGTGAGATTTTGGCAATGATCGGGAGAGTGATTTCTCCTTCTACTCTCACAGAATTGCTGGTGAAACCGACAAGGGATGTGTGCACGGGCCTAAGCCGATCAGGGAAAAGATTCATTCTGGAGAAGGCATCATAAAAAAGCACGTCTATGGAGCTTCCACTATCAACCATGATGCGCTTTACAGGGTGCTTTGCGATCATCATTTCGATGACCACGGCATCATTATTTACATTTTTCCCCCATCTTCCCCCTCCCTCATAAAGGGAAGAACATTCTTAGAGTCCCCTGCCCCCCGGGCCTTCTTGGACACGCGCACTGCTCCCTAGGAGATCATGCCCACAGGCTTCTCGCCGGGGCGGTTGTCGATGGTTGGAGCTAGCGAGAGAGCGATGAGCGCCGGGGACTCCGCTTGAGGTCTGCCCCCCACGAACCTCTTGAGGTAGCCTCTCTTGATGAGTTCCTCAATCTCCCACTTGAGGTTGCGGCATTCCTCAGTGTCGTGGTCGTGGTGGAAGCGATAGTACTTCGTCTTGTCATGGCCAGCGAAAGGCTTCAATGGAGGCGGGAGCCTTAGATAATCCTTGCCCTCGATCTCCATAAGGACTTTTGTCCTTGGGGCGAGGAGAGGGGTTTAGCTCCCCTTAGGGATGGGGGTCCCTCTCAGTCTTGGCCGGTCCCTCCGGGAGCTCTGAGCCTGGGGTCCTGGCTTCCGGGTCCCGGATATTTCAGCAGGGGCTGACTTCTTCAGGGGTCCTCCATCGAGCTCTCGCCTCGTACCGTCCGCCTCCTCGGTGCGGATGTACTTTTGGACCCGGAGAAGGAGCTCGGAGTAGGTCTTAGGGGGCTTCTTATCTAGCGAGTAGGTCAGGCGAGAGGTCCTGAGCCCTCGCTTCAGTGCCAGCATGGCGACTAGCTCTTCAAGATTGTAGATCTCCAACACGGCGACCTTGAAGCGGGCCACGTAGTCCCGTAGGGGCTCGCGGTCCTGCTACCGGATGGAGAAGAGGCTGTCTGCCTCCCGTGGCAACTTCCTACAAGCATCGAAGTAAGCCACGAACTTCTACCCTAGTTGGGCAAAGGAAGTGATGATCTCCGGTTCCAGACGGGTGAACCACACCCGAGCTGCCTTCCGGAGAGTAGCAGGAAAAGCGATGCAGAGAAGAGTGTCAGTGGCCCCCTAGACCCTCATGAGAGTCCGGTAGCTCTCCAGGTGGTCCAGGAGTCTGTGGTCCCATCGTAAGGATCCACCTGCGATATCCGGAACCGATGCGGGATTGGCTCTGCTTGGATTTCTTGGGAGAACGGGGGACGAGTATCGTAGCATGGTGGCTCGCTAGAGGAACCTGTCATGTTGGCAAACCGGCGGGCAAACTCTGCCAGCTTGCATTCATGTTCCTCCAGGCGCCTTTCCGCCGCGCGCCGAACGGCTTCATTAGTAGACCCCTCCACCGAAGGAGACGGAGAAGGTGACATGGGTGCATGGCACCCGTGGTGGGGGGTCTTGCTTTTCTTGCCTCGGTGGGGTCTGGGCACCTCCCACCCGAGGTTTGGTGAGCGGCTCTCTCTGCCAGCAGAGCTGGCTCGTTGTCTTTTCACCGGAGCTTGGTGGCTGCCCCGGTTGTCAGTGGTGGCCTGCGGCTGCGACGGCCTTCCTTGGAAGGAGCGCAGGCTATCGCGGGGAGCTGCAGCATGGGCCACCGGGATCCCTTGTTGTTGGTGGGTAGCCACAGATCGGTGCTGGTATTGAAGCTGGCGCACCGCCGTGGTAAGGACCAGCATCTGCTGGGCAAGAGCAGCCAGTTGAGCTTATGGTGGAGGTGGCTGGACCGGAATGGGTGGCTCCGCTTCTTGGCGGTGCGGGTTTCCCCGAGAGGGGGAGTCCCCGGCACGGCTGGTGGAAGCCTCCCTTGCCCTTGTCATCACCATCCTCTCGCCTGGCTTGTCTGTGAAGTGATGGAGGGTTTATTCACCCCCTTCTTGGCACGCCAATCTGTTGCTGCCAAGACCGTCGTGGCCCATAGCTACTGCCGGTGCCAGAGTGCGCTCCTTTTGCTGCCTGCCGGCCCTCTGCTCCTGGACCTGCAAAACAGGGGTTAGTGACCCGGGCCGGGGTTTTCGGCGGGGGCACTCCGACGATCAAGTCAGTGACAATCCAAGGGAACAGATCCTCCTAGTTGGACCCCTCTTGATGGACTCCGCACTAGGAGGAGTGGAAGATGTGTCAGTGAAGGAGAAATGCAGCAGGTGGAGAGTGATAGCGGGGACAGAGGGGTTCCTTGTTCCTCCGCTTCTCCTTGTTTCCTGGTGGTTTTCTCTCAACTATGGTGTTGGTGGTTGCGCTTTGCCCCTTTGGTCGAGTTTGCGCTTGTGTTGGTGGTGGATTGTTGTTTGTTGCTACTGGTATATTTTTTCTGTTGTTACCTCCCCCTCTCGAGGATGCCGATCGTTCTTTGTAGTTAGAAATTGGCTATTTGGAGCCTGCCTCGGGATCCTCGCTGGGTTGGCAGGCGCATGCGGCAGGATCCCGTGCTGTGGACAGGATGCCTTTCCTGATAGGTGGTAGGAGAAGCTTCCATTCCTTCTGACATCCTCTCCGGTCGCTCCATTCCGGGAAGCCTGGCAGGGCCTCGATCCAAGGGCCACCGCCCTAGGGGGCGTGCTCTCTGGCTATCCAATCCCCTGGAAGTACAGCCGGATAGGTAGTTATGGCGGCATGGGGGGCACCGTTCCGTGGTCCTCGGGTGGCTCGCCGGCATCCTGGGATGGCAGGTTCTGCTCCGGTCTGGGCGCTTTGAGCTCGTGCGGTCTCCTTAGTGGAGAAGGGAAGAGTGCGGGCCAGGTCCAGAGGGCGCGCGCTCGGAGAGGCTCCATGTCGGCGGGTGAGCGCTGAGCTCGACCTCGACTGCAAGGCACTAACCTCCGAGGGTCTCGCTCTAGAGGGCGGAGGACGGATCCAATCCAGAGGGCACGCGCTCGTAGAGGCTCCACATCGGTGAGTGAGCGCTGAGCTCAGCCTCGATCGCAGGGCACTAGCCTCCGAGGGTCTCGCTCTGGAGGGCGGAGGACGGACCCGGTCTAGAGGGCGCACGCTCGGAGAGGCTCCACATCGGCGAGTGAGCGCTAAGCTCAGGCTCGACCGCAGGGCACCAGCCTCCGGGGTCTCGCTCTAGAGGGTGGAGGACAGACCCGGTCCAGAGTGCACGCGCTCGGAGAGGCTCCACATCGATGATTGAGCGCTGAGCTCGGCCTCGACCGCAGGGCACTAGCCTCCGAGGGTCTCGCTCTGGAGGGCGGAGGACGGACCCGATCCAGAGAGCACGCGCTCGGAGATGCTCCACATCGGCGAGTGAGCGCTAAGCTCGGCCTTGACCGCAGGGCACTAGCCTCCGAGGATCTCGCTCTGGAGGGCGGAGGACAGACCCGGTTTAGAGGGCATGCACTTAGAGAGGCTCCACATCAGCGAGTGAGTGCTGAGCTTGACCTCGACCGCAGGGCACTAGCCTCTGAGGGTCTCACTTTGGAGGGCGGAGGACGGCTCCGGCCTAGGCACCCCGAGCTCATGAGCACGACCTGGCGAAGGACGGAGCTCGGCTCGTAGCCTTATAGGAGCTCAACTCAGCTCGGGAAAGTGATCCGGGCTGGGGTGTCGCCTTGGCGTCCACCGTGGTGGCCTCCCTCAATGTGGCGCCTGTCAGCTATCCATGTCAGCGGTCTCGCCACATCACTGCTTAATGACGATTACCTCTCTACGCCAAGCAGGGCTATCAGTTAGATCAAGTACCCACTCAGTATTGACCATCTCTCTCTACATGAAGCTTCTATGATGATCTACTTAGATTTAGTTAAACTTGTTCAAATACAACTCCAAGTTTCATTAACTCGGAACACTTCGCCTACTCAAACCAAAAGGTATGCTACCTAATATACTCGGACCCGAGTAGCCAACTAATAGCCTTCAACTATCCCAGCTGGAACCTATAACAAATAAACAGTATTATGTTATCAACAGACTTTTCAATGGAATATAGTTGTCTTAACGGCTTCCATTACCTAATAGTATTTAGTTATACCTAATAGAATTCAGTTATTCCTAACAAAATATAGTTATCTCATTCTCTATAAATAAATAAGACGGGACCTCTCGCCAGATATACCAATTCAACCCTGGTGTTCAATCTTTCTTACTTGCACTTATCTCCGGCTACTATTATCCACTTTGTTTTCCTTGCTAATTTGAGCATCGAAGTGTCCCCTGGAATCCCGATCTGGGATCCTTTTTACTGGTCTGCATTCAAGAGCACCTGGAAATGAGACTTCAACCCACGGGAGAAGACAGCAGGATTGTCCGGCACCATTGTAGTTCATCGAAGAATAACCTGATGGTAATAAATTGGCATACTAAGAAGGGGGATCATTGATTCCCATTATCCTAGAACTGACCAAATGGTAAAGACAAAGACTCGATCCCAAGAAGCCTCCTTAAACTACACCAGGCATTCTTTGCATCACGAAGAAGTGCCCAATCCCATGGTGGAGCCCCTTGCTCCACCATCAACCACCCAATAGGAGGTCCTTACAGCCATGGTGCAACAAGTCCAAGCCCTGATGGCAGTGGTCTAGGGGCTACAGCAGCAACAAGCGGTGGTGAAGCCAAAAGACCCCATTCCCACCATTGTTGCTACTCTTCCCCTTCATCAATCCCTCTAGAGGAGGACTTCTCACCAGCAATCCTCTTACCACCTACGATCCTGATCACCATGTCGAGCGGATCATCAATCCCTCTAAAGGAGATCTTGACACCAGCCAGGTCCATACCGGTCATAGTTTCCATCTCTATAATGAGAAAGTCCCCAGCATGAAAAACAATGATGGGAGAGAAAACAAAGGAGAGGTAAATGCTCCTTTTCCTCATTAGAATCCTCCTAAAAGGATCTTCTGAAGAAGCCATTCAGCACTGCGCAAAACAACTCCGTGGTGAGTACGAGTGCAAGTTAGGTGAAGTCAAGTACCGGCTTACTAACCTACAAGGTAGAAGTCAGGATCTGATCGACTTCAATACCTATCTACCTCTCTCCTGAAAAATCATAGAGGAACCAATTCTAAGTCGGTTCAAAATATCACAGATAGATCCATATGATGGCACGACAGATCCACTTGACTATCTTGAGAGCTATAAATTTCTCATAATGATTCAAGGCACCTCCCATGCCTTACTCTGCATCGACTTCCTGGCTACCTTCTTCAAGGTAGATGAGGTCTAGCACTCTGGACTAGAGCCAAGAATCATCTACTCTTTCAAGCAATTGGCAAGGCTATTCATTACATATTTCAACACCAATCGGAGGATGCCTAAGAAACATGACAGCCTCTCTCCATTCAACAATGAGAGAGAGAAAGTCACTGAAAGACTATATGGCCTGATTCAAGTTGGATATGCTGGAGATTTACAACTTGAACGAGTCTATAACCATGCAGCCATGAAGAGGGGACTCCGTTCCTCCAAGTTCACCTACTTTTAAAATAAGATTTATCCCAAGTCCTATTCGGAACTACTGACCGGTGCCCAAAAATGTATATGCATGGAAGAAGCTGCTACTACTCGGTGAGAGACTAATGGAAAGCCAAGAAAGAAGAAATCTCGAGGAGAACCCAATGGTGACCAAGCTAAGAAGACTAACTTGTCTATGCTGACTACATTTCTCTCCTCGCTCCTTGGACCAATATCCTCATGGAGATCGAGGGAGAAAGGATCATCCAAAGACCTCCAATAAAAGCTCATCTACTCTCCCAAGATAAGAACAAATACTGCTGCTTCCACCGAGATCATGACCATGATACCAAAAACTACTTCGCCCTAAAAAATAAAATTGAGAATCTTATTCAGTGCGACTACCACAAAAAGTACATCCAAAAGGAAGGAACTTGGTCTAGTGAACAAATTTCTAGTCCACAACCAAGTTAGGTCTAGATTGATAACTGGCCAACCGAAGGGCAAGTCATCATGATTTTCGAGGGATAGATTGCACTCCAAAGAGGCTGAGAGAGGAAGGTTGAGAAGAAAATGTAATCTTTTTTTCTGATAGCGACCTACTTGGTATCCATAACACAAATAATGATGTTGTCATTGTATCTATGATTATAGCTAGTCATGATATAAGAAGGATTCTAGTTGATAGTAGAAGTTCTGTCAATATTATCTTTTATGATGCTTTTGTTCAGATGAACATGCCTTTAAGCTATCTCAAACTTGTTTCTGTACCTCTAGTTAGTTTCACAGGGGACTCAATTAGAGTCAACGAAAAAATAATCCTTCCGGTCATTGCAGGAACCTCATCTCGATAGAGCACCATCCTCTTGACCTTCACCATAGTTTGCCTACCTTCGACATATAATGTCATACTTGAATGACTAGGACTAAACCTGCTAGATGTCATCATTTCAATTAAATACCTACTTGTCCACTTTTCAATAAAGAATGGAGTCGATGAAATGCACAGAGACTAGCAGTTAGCCTAACAAATTTTCTTATGGTGTCAAAGTATAGAAATCTACTAAAGTGCCAACTACTAAATAGTTGGACCAAATGGAACTGGAGAAAAGCAGTTAAGCAACTGCTCTCCTTCCTACTGAAAGATGATTTAGCAAAGTCTATCGAAATCAGAGCTCTGCTACCCAAGAAGGAAAGAAGCTGATTACTAGACTTCTTGCAAACGAACTCAGATATTTTGCTTGGTCAATCTCAAACATGCCATGATCCTACCAAAAGTGATTACCTATAAACTGAATGTCGACCATAAGTATAAACTAATTCAACAAAAAAAGATGAGTTTTATTCTTGAGAGATAAAAAACCATTGACAAAGAAGTTGACAAGCTCCTCGCTACAAAATTCATCCGAGAAGCCCACTATCTAGACTAGTTAGCAAAAATTGTTATGGTTAAAGCCAATAGAAAGAAAATAATCTGCATTGACTACACTAACCTCAATAACGCTTGTCCAAAAGATAGCTTCCTACTATCAAAGATTATCAGCTAGTCGATGCGATATCCGAACATAGGCTACTCAGCTATATGGATGCTTTATCGGGTTACAACTAGATTAGAATGGCTCTTGAAGATGAAAAGAACACCACATTCATAATAATAAAGGTATTTGTTGCTATAAAGTAATACCTTTTAGTTTGAAGAATGTAGGAGCCACGTATCAGTGGTTGGTTAGTAAAGTTTTTAAGGATCAAATTGGATGGAATATGGAGGTCTATGTCGATGACATACTCATCAAGAGCTCTTAGGAGACTGACCACACAAACACTTGGAAGAAGCCTTCAATAACCTCCGCCATTACCAAATCAAGCTAAATCTGATTAAATATACATTTGGTATCATGGCTAGCAAGTTTCTCAGATTCATGGTCTTCTAATGAGGCATAAAGGCAAATCTAGAGAAGATCCAAGCAATTCTCAATATACAGCATCCAACCTCAAAGAAGGAAGTAAGTAACTGACCGGATGGGTTGCGGTGCTTAGTCGATTCTTCTTGTGATCAGTCGAGCATGACTTACCATTCTTCAAGGTCTTATGCCAAACGTATGACTTCACATGGTTGGAAGAATGCTGACAAGCCTTCAAGGACCTGAAGAAGTTCCTTGTATCTCCAGCCCCGTTGGCCAAGCCCGAAGTCAGAGAAGAACTCTACTTGTACCTTGCCATATCTTTGAAGGTAATTAGCTCTGTACTCATTCCGGTAGATAATAAAAAACTATAGAAGTCAATTTACTACACCAGTAGAGTGCACCATGACATAGAAACCAGATACTCCAAATCTAAAAAATTATTTTTTCTTTAATTATTTTCATGTAGCATCTCTGGCTATACTTCTAAGCCTACTCTATAGTCATCCTCATCGACCTGCCACTCAAGGCCATCCTGTATTGGCCTGACACCTCCAGGAGAATGGCTAAATGACTAGTTAAACTCAATGAGTTTAACATCTCCTACAGTCCAAGGTCATCCATAAAGACATAAATTTTAGCCAACTTCCTAGTCGAATATACATGGTCAAACGACAAGCCAGAGGAAGTACCTCCTGAGTGGCCCACCAAGCAACATGACCTGGAGGTGACTTAGATTCTCCATGTAGATGATACCTTAAATTCTCAAGGGAGTGGAGCTGGACTTATCCTGATAAACTCAGAAGGAGCGATCCTGAGTATGCCCTATGCTTTATGTTCAAACTGACCAATAACCAGTCTGAGTATGAAGTCTTACAAGTGGGATTGAAGCTAGGAAAGGATCTAAAAGTGCCTCAGAGTCTTTAATGCCTCCCAATTCATAGAGACCAATTCACTGGCAAGTATGAGGCTCAAGACCCAACAATGGCCAAATATCTCGACTGAGTACGGACCCTTATATCAATCCTCCAATATTTCAACATCTCCTGCATCCCATGGTGCAATAATGCTCGGGCAGATACTCTCTCTCGACTAGCCACTTTGGCTGATAGCTTTCTCAGATAGACTTATGTCGAGTACCTAGAAGTGCCCAGCATCGACAGATCGAGGAGATCCAACAAGTCAACCATGAGTTAAGTTGGAGAGACCCTTTTGTCAAATACTTAATAGAAGGCATCCTTCTTGATAAATCTCTATTAGAAGTTCAAAGATTCAAGAAAAAAAGCTTCATAATTCATACTACTGGATGGACAGCTCTATAAAAAATTCTTTTCCTTCCCATTACTCAAATGCCTCTGCTAGTCGATGCTAACTACATGCTTCGAGAAATCCATGAAGAATTCATAGAAATCATCTAGGGGGCAAATCCCTTGCTTATAAAACTTTAAGGCATGGATATTATTGTCTTACCATGAAAGAGGATGCTATGGAGCTTGTCCAAAAATGTGACCAATGCTAGTGCTATGCTAACATCTAGTGACAGCCTGCAAGTCAGCAAGCTCAACTCTCTGCTCCTTGGCCTTTCATCCAATGGAAAATGGATATACCTGGCCTGTTTCCTCCTATTATAGGTCAATAGAAGTTTCTCCTAGTCACCATCGATTACTTTACCAAATGGATAAAAGCTAAAGCCTTGGTGCATATTACCGAGACAAAGATCAAGAACTTATTCTAAAAACCTATTATTTACCAATTTAGACTCCCTCACACTCTCATATCTTACAATGGCCAATAATTTGACAACCAAACCTTCAAGCAATTCTATGATGATCTTCATATTCATCACCAATTTACCTCAATTGGAAATCTTTAGTCAAATGGGAAGGTCGAAGTCAAGAATTGAATAATTCTACAAGATCTCAGCATAAAGTTGGATGAATCCAAGGATAGATGGGCCAACGAGCTACTTGGGGTACTATGGGCCAACCACATGACTCCTCATACATCAATCAACAAGACTCCTTTCAACCTTGTATTCTGCACTGAAGCTATAATCCTAGTTAAAATCGAACTTCCAACCATGAGGATCAAGCACTTCGATGAGTCAAGCAATTCTGCCCGACTTTGAGCCAATCTTAACCTATTGGAGGAACTCACAACTAAGCTCATCTGCAAATGATAGCATATTAGTAATGAGTTATTCGATACTATAACTCTCATGTAAAGTCAAAAATATTCCATGCCGGGGACTTTGTCTTACGATAGGTAGAGGTTTCAAGACCAACAAAGCAAGAGAAACTCTTACCAAATTGGGAAAGACTTTATTGAGTAGCCGAGATCCTTCATTGAGGAGCTGATGAGTTTAAAGATTTGGATGAAAACTAATCCCCAAGACTTGGAATGCAGAAAATCTCTGATTGTATTAATAGTAATGTATCAGTACCATTTATTCAACAATGCAATCAAAAGTGTTTTCTTAACAAAGTCCATGAAGATCATATTTCAGTAAGTCATCTATCTAGTATAAAGTCCAGCAGAGTCCACAACTCAAAAATCTGTTGCCTTATTCAATTTTCTAAACCCATGGCATCGGCCATGGTGATCTGTCGCCCTAATCGAGTTTCCGAACCCACCGACTCTAGCCATAAAGATCCATTTCCCTACTCAAGTTTCTGAACCCATAGCTCCAGCCATGACGATCCGTCGTCCTAATTAAGTTTTTGAATCCATGATTTCGGTCACTTAGTGATCCATCACTTTATTCGGGTTTCTGAATCCACTGGCTCCGGTCACTTGGTGATCCATTGCCTTATTTGGGTTTTCAAACCCATGGCTCTAGCCATGGTGATCCATCGCTTTACTCAGGTTTTTGAACCCATGACTCCAACCATGGTGATCCATTGCTTTAATCGGGATTTCAAAGCCATTGGCTCTAGCCACTATTAATCCATCATGCTACCAACTTTGATTGCTTGATAATCCATCGCCACATTCATCTTTAGCCACTCGACGACCCATCCCTAACTCAACTACAACTATCTAGTGACATGTTGCTAACTTGACTCCGACCATCCAGTGACCCTCGCCTAACTTGGCTCTGGTTATCTAGTGATCCATTACCCTATTTGGGTTTTCGAACACTCCTACAGCCCCATAATTGGCTATTTGGCAAATGGCCACCTGATTTGGGCTCTTATTATCCTACTCCTAGAAGAAGACAAGTTATTTATTCAACTGAAGTCCTTCTGCCAACTACAACACTTAGCAAAATCTCGATTCAAAATTGAAGACATTCATTCAACACACGGTTCCCAAAATAGAGTTAACTTTTCATTAATTTGAAGAGTTCATTACAAAGTCAGATCAAACTTAAATACTTTATTGCAAAGTTGGATCAAGTTCGAAGAAATAAAAATAAAATTATAAATGTCTTCTTTATCACTGATGACTTTCCAACTCCGAGACTTGCTCCTCATAGCCGACTCCTCATGGCCAAGAGCTTTGACCACTCATCAAGCTTGAAGATGACTTGTGAGAGTGAGCTCGACGCTGAGTTTTCAACTTGAACAATTGGGAAGGTCAATTTATTCATGAAGAATTTTTGAAGAGAATTACTGACTAGGAAATACCAAAGGGAAGGTTGTTCCAGGTTAGACTATCTCTAAAGGCATCTTTGGTACCCATGCCTTCAATCTCCTAGGGCACCTTCAGTTTCCTCTAGTTATTCTTATGCCATCCATTTCATCCTCATCGGATTCTTCTACTCCTCTGATAGAGGGTAACATCCTTGCCTCCAATGGAAGCTTACTAATGGGAACTCTCTAGCTCGCTGCTTCACCTAAGAATGCCTCTTTGAAAATGAGATGGCAAGAGAAATGTAGAGGACAATCCCTATTTATACTTGACTTGGCCTATCAAATGATAACACGTGGCATTACAGGGATGGCTGAATAAACCATACACTTGGAGATCCTACCTCATTTATTTCTATTTCCAAAGTCCGTGCCAACAGTTGCTAATCATGCCTTATCCACCACATTGCATCCTCTAACTAGTCAGAAGTGGCAATCATCAAAGCAATAAATGCGCAAGTTTTAAAAGATTATCCACCTTCCAACATGACATCGAACACTATGAAGATGGTCAAAGTCACTTGGTCACAGTAGTAGACAACCGACTTCATCTAGTCAAGACCGGCTTCATCTAGTTCAATTGACCACTTTATTTAGTCAGAATGGTCTGCCAAATTCAGTCAAAGTGGCCAACTTCACCTAGTCGAAATGAATGACCTCATCTAGCTAAAATAACTGATTCTACATACTCAAAATTTCAATGATGGCTAACTCCCAACTACCGAAATAAGCTTTACTAAATACTCGTGGATACTTGGCCAATATCCTTTCCTGACTAGAAAACTTAGAAAATCTTACTAAAAGATTGTAGTTGGATATCTCAGGCACCCATAGTTAAGAGTTATATTCTCAAATTATCTACTTGGTTGATAGATTATCTACTATGAATTAAGTATTCAATCTACGTTGTGGGCCAATTACATTACATAGAATGTTTCGATACTTGTTAGTTGCCAAATCAGCTATCACTACCAAGTCATTTAATGTAATGGTGTAAAGGAGAAACAAACATTTTCATTGATATCCAAAAGCCATTACAAAATTTGGGTCTAAGCTTGATTACAAAAAGAAAAAAGAAGGAAACGCAAAGCTACTTCTCCAGAGCATTAGCCTCTACCACTCCAGAATCTTCAGTAGCCCCAGTGGTCATGGCCTTGACATCAATTATGGCCTCAGTAATGGCCTCCTCAATGGCGGTTTCTTCCTCAACAATTTCCCCAAGGGCCACCTCCTCATTACGTACTTGTTCGGCCCCAACTTCAGTTGCTCCTTCAGCTTCTTCATCTTCGCCCCTTCTTCTTCACCTTCGTCATCAAACTCAACATCTTTCAAATCCAAGTTGCGAAAGAGTTGGACCACCTTTTTATTACATTCCAAAAATCCAAGATGGAGAGAATCAATACAACCTTCAGCAACTTCTTGCTTGAAGTCCTCAAATTTCTTATATTCTTTGACTACTCGATTTGTAGTAACTCAAGCAGCTTTTACTTCAACCTTAAGCTCCCTAACTTGGCTTCCTGCAACATGTCTTCTTGAGTCAGCATCAGCTAATTTCACTTTCAGTTCATAAATGGAGGCCTTCTCTATAGCTAACTTCTCCTCCATACCCTTCACCTCGGCCTTCAACTTACGATTAAGTTCTTGGGAAGCCTGTAAATCTTCCTTTAGTTTGGCTTCCCAAACTTCACCTGGTTTTTCCAGTTCTCTAGCCACCTTAGCATCTACCCTTATGGCCTCAACCTGGTCTCGAAGTTTCTGGCTGAATTCAGCAAAGCCTTCAACCCCTTCTTGAATGATGCTAATATCTTGGGCAAACTACAAAGAAAAAAATTCTTCTAAGTAACCTACTCTGAATTTGGAATTTGGAAAAGATATTCTCAAAAGGACACTTACCTTGATTAGACCTGGGTAGAAAGACCTAATATTCTCCTCCAATGGAAGATTTTTCATATCCTCCCAGTCTTGTAGTAGGAGGATCATCTTCACCATCCTTTGAGCTAGGCTCTTGCTTTTTATAGCTAAGGCATTCTTTTGGACCCTCGCCTTGATCTGAAGATACTCCTCATCTTCAGATGCCTTCTCTAGCTCTGCAGAAGACATAGGAGCCTTGCCCTTTCTCTAAATCTCTGCTCGGACCGAGGCACTTTGCTGCCTTGGAATTGCAACTACTAGTGTTGGTGCTGTGGAGGACCGGTATCATAGGTATTGGAGAAGGGATGACTTTTACATCATCATCATCCTTTTTAGTAGTGGGTCTTCTAGCTTAAGGTGTTGCTGTAGCCCTGGCCACAATTGAAGGCCCCATGAGTTTACTCAGGGCTTTTTTGAGATTATCCTTCTTGGTTATGGGGCTCCTCCTTCAGTAATAGCCCTCTTCTTTGCCTTGGCCTTCTTTATATCGGCCACAAAAGCCTTCACGCCTACAAAATGTTGATTATAAATACTTAGAAAAAATAACAAAAAGAAAATAGAAGAGTCATTTTTGAAGACTTACTCAAAAGGTAATAGGGATGAGCTTTGCCTTGAATAAGCTCTGCTCTGCCAACAATTTCTTTTATTGAGGAACCACCATATTTATTAATTTCAAGAAGTCATCCTTGTCAGTTGCGAGTACTTCATCATTCTGATTCGATTTGGTGTAAGGCTTACCCCAGATCGAGTTGATTTTGAGAGAAATGTCAGAATGAACAAAGAATAACCTACTCTTCCAATGATGGATGGTAGATAAAAGATCAAGAATGATAGCTCGATGACGGTGAGAAATGAAACACCACCTACCCCTCATGCTAGGGTGTCTTTTCAGAATAAATTATGCTTGAAACAAGGAATTTTGGGGTTGAGTCCTATTCAAGTGGCAGAGAACAATAAAAGAAACAAGAATCCTAATCGAGTTCAAGATAAGCTAAGTTGGCACTAACTAATAGAAGTTGAGAGTATGTATCTGATGAAGGGATGAATAGGAAATTAGAGATCTGCATGAAGAAATTCTTCGTATAGAGCAACACAACTAAGAAGCCCTGATGTCACCTTATCCTCAGGATAGGGAATGATTGTATGAATCTCACTAGGAAAATAATATTGCTTTCGAAGTCTTTCAACTTCTTCAAGGATCATCGTCGAGATGGTGCTCATCGAACCAGGTAGAAATAGAGTATGAGCTTCCAGACTGGCTAACTGACTAGTCTGAGTAGCCTCTTGGAAAGAACTCCTGATTTCTCCAAGTTAGGAGAAGCAACCCTAACTCCTTCTAAATCTAGAGAAGCAGCCTTCCATGGAGATGATCCCCAAGAACCTTGCAATCTCGTGATGTTGCTCACTAAGTGTCTCTCATCCGTAGAAGACATCCCAACTATGAGGAGAAGATGGAGAAGAAAAAGAATACTTACTGAAAGGCAAAAGGGAAAGAAGAGACAAAAAGGGAATAACAATTCCTAAGCAATGCTGGAGACCATCAATAATGATTCCACCAAGAAGAACCCTACAGGAGCATAATGAATCCTAAAGAACCCAAGGAGACCTTAAGAGGGAGATAGAGAATAAAAGAAGAAAAGCTGGAAGGAGAACTCTAACCTAGAAATTATAGAAACCCACCTACAAAATGCCAGTCTAGAGCGAGCCTTCACCTTCATCATTTTTCTCTCTCTTTCTTCCCTATAGCTTTGTGAAGCAAGCAATCCTTGTAACAATGGCAAGGGTCCTATATTTATACACTTTTGTAATGGTTGGGATTAGAGCCTTTAAGTTGGCCAAAGTTACCAGATCTTGACACATGGCCCACTCCCTATCGGCATCGCTTTAAGAAAGCAAATGATTGATTAGCACATGACACTGGTTTCCATGCATATCATTAATGGACTATAGTTATCAGGCCACATAACACATCATCGTTTGCTAGAGGAGAGAAAATGAATCACCAACCATTTCGAGAAGTTATGGTGTAGTTCTTTTGGGTGCAGAGTCATGATTCTTTCCTCCATTGCTGTCAAACCAACTAGGTAACTCTCGAAAAGGCATTTAATAACTAGATCACAAAAAAATCTGCTCGGACTCCAAGAATAACTAAAGTGACTACTCCCTCTATCCAGAAATGACAAACTAGTCTATAGTATTTTGGACTCAGGAGTGGGAGGCAACTTTTATGGGCATTACCTACTCAATCCTGAAAACCAGATGGTGCTGATTACTCACCAGAATGCTAATTACTCCATCAACTAGAAGAGCATTCCAATTATAAGGCTAAGTCAACTACTGCTCAATGCCAATTATGGCTCGGTGCAAATTCAGGGCTACCAGTCAAACCAAGTACTGACTTGATACCGACCATCTCTATTTACATCAAGCTTCTATAATGATCTATTCAGGTAGATCTAATCAGACTTGCTCATATATAATACTAAGTTCCATTGACTTAAAACACTCCACCTACTCAGACTAAAAGGCATGCTACCTAATCTACTCAAACCCGAGTAACCAACTAACAACCTCCAATTGCCCCAACTAGAACCAATAATAGATAAACGGTATTCTATTATCAACCAACTCCTCAACAGAATACAATTGTCTTAATGACTTCAACTACCTAATAGTATTTCGTTATACCTAACAGTATTTAGTTATTCATAATGGAATATAATTATCCCATTCTTTATAAATAGGTAAGAGAGGACCTCTGGCCAGGTATGCCAATTCGACCCCATTGCTCAATCTTTCTTACTTGCACTTAGCTCCAGCTACTGTTGTCCACTTTGTTTTCCTTGCTGACTTGAGCATCGGAGTATTCCTTGCTGGAATCCCAAGCTGGGATCTTTTTCATAGGTCCTCATTTAGGAGGAGCTCTTGGAAACGAGACTTCAACCTATTGGAGAGGGTAACTGGATCGTTCAGCACCATCATAGTTTATCAGAGAATAACTTGACGACAACATCTTTGATATCCTAAATAAAAAGAAAGAATGAAAAGAATGAAGCCTTCCTCATGGTCCTACTCGAGGAAAGACAAAAACCGCCTTGCATCATCATCCCTCTTCTCACAAATAAAGTGAGAGTAGATGTTTGATGTCCATTAGGCATTAGCATGTATCCCATGCGTATGTCAATGGTATGGAGCCCAAGGGATGAAGCTGATGTGTTTGACAAAACATCACACACGTCTGTCATTTGGAAGGGAAAGTCTAGGAAGGTTTGTAGGGGTGGCCATGGTGCTTTATGCAGTCTCCACATCAAAATGTGACTCTTCCACTGGTGCCAATACCACCACGATGACCTCCTTATCCCTCCAACCTTGTATCACCCTCTTTCTTTCTCCCCCTCTCTCTCCATCTCCTTGTTTGTTTTCCATTGCTCTCCATCTACCCCGTCTTATCATTTCTCCCATCCAGTAGTCCTCTCCAAATATAATAAGGGCACATTTAGTTTACATAATCAAAATCCAAATTATAATGAATTAAAATAAAAATTGAGATGGCCAAATAGGGGAAATTGGACTTTAGAACTAAAATGAGAATGTGTCATTCCTATTCTAGCTATTTGGTTAGAGAGAGTTCCATTTCTATTCGAATTTTGGAAGGAATGGGAATATCCCAATCCTCCAAAATCCAATCCTTACTTTATTAATATTTAAATTCTATTTCAATTTTGATTCTAATTTCATTCATGAATCAAATGCATTGGCCGCTCCAATTCCTATTCCAATCTATTTCAATTATGATTCTAGTTGCAAATCAAACATGCCCAAATAACTACATAACCCTATGATAATGTATGCCTCCTCCAAATAGGCATTTTATTGATGGCTCCCAAGTTTACATTTATCTATATGTATGAATTGTTAAGCAACATCCATTGATGTTCACCCACAAATGGGATAATAGGAAGTGAATCCAATGACTTGAAACTTATGGTCCGTTGCTCAAACATCCAATGTCATCAAAATTTATTGCATTTGTTACTTCTATCATTTTCATCTAGAGAAAAAAGAAATTATCGGATCCTTTCCATTTTTTTAGCAAAATTAATTACTTCGAATTAAGCTGCTTGCATTCCAATAGTCAGTATACTTGACTGGAATTATGACATAAAGAAATAGCAATTAAGTCAATAAATACACATTAGAAGGTTGAGTAATTAGATATAATGCTTATATATTTAATTTTGCTCATGCAACAAAATTACTTATCATTAATAATAAATCAACAATGGTTCAAGGGCCCCCTCCCTCTCCCTCTCTTTGCCATTGAAACCCCCCTATGCTCCCCATCCTCTAGCCCTGGTATGGCTGGCATCCCCCCTCCTGCACATTTTCTGGCTAGGGCTCGAGCTATCTTTCTCTTCTGGCTAGGAGCCGAACCCTCCACCTCTAGCCTTCTTCTCCCCTCTCTCTCTTCTCTCCTTCCTCCAACCCAAGCTCTTTGTCCTCCTCCCCACCCTCCCTCTATTTCCTCTTCTTTCCTTCCCCCAAGATAGTGTTGACCCTTCCCGGCATTAGTCTCGACCCTCTCTCCCCCCTTACTCTTCTTCCAATGCCAGGATCAGTGCATTTGCTGACCCTTCTCAGCATTAGGCCTGCCACTAGAGAGGGGAAGGAAAATCGATAGAGTCTCGGCCTTGGCCCATTTGGAGGCAATGAGGGGTGGGTTTTAAAGAAAAAAAGGAGATGATAGCATCATTGTATGGTAGGTTTGCTCAACCGATCGAGAGCCCTGCCCATCTTCGTCGCTCCGCCAGCCCTCTGCCACTTAACTACGGCAGCCTCACCGATCTTGCCGATGAGGTTTATGCTCGATCAAGCAAGGAACGAAGTCCTCTATTTCGATTCTTTTTCTCTCTTCCTTTTTATTCATGCTAGGTTGAAGTCGGCAGTCCGAAGTTGGCTGGGACTGCCGACTTCAATCCATGGAGGCCCAAAAGCCTGGATTTCATAGACAATTGCTGAAATATAAATAGTGGACTTGAACTACTCACTGACATCACTATCCAAAAATATATAGGTGGGATTTGACAGAGAGAAATATACGGGGAGTATAAATTTGAGTTAAACTGAAAGTAAGATTAGGTTGGATTGTAGAAAGAGAAATAGAATTAAATAGATAATGAAATATAAATAGTTTTTAATAATTTGAGCTGCATATTTGTTTTTTACTAAAATAAAAGGATAATATGGATAACAATTTTGATAGATGGAATATTTTATTACATTCTTCTTTCCTACTTAATAATATTAGTATAAATAAGTATACAAGAACCCAGTCTTTTTTTCTGTGATCTCCTCATTTGTGTGATACTGCCAATGAATAAAAGTTAGGGAATTCCGGAAAGGTTGGGTAATTGGGATTCCCTTAATCTCCAGCTTACTCACACTTTTTTTTTTTTCCATTTTTTTTGGTGGCAATGCTTCATGATTCTTACCACCAAACATGGCTACTCTCGCGAATTCCAAAGCCCCAGCTACTTTAAAAGCTTCAACGTCACTTTCACGCTTTTTTTTTTTAAAGTCTCGAAATTTCCCCCACCCAAAGTACATACATACAAATTAACGTTCCTGCAGGTCGACGTCTCCTATGTCTTGCAATTAACTAGGGACAAAAAAAAAAAAAAATTGGCTCCTTGAACTCCGATTTTATAATTTATTTTAAATTTTAATTACATGTATAAAATTTTAGGAAGCGAAACCGAGATTAGGGCAAACTCACAAATACATAAAAAGCAAATTACAAGGAGAAATTAAAAAAAAATATTTTTAGGGTTTCTATAGGAATTGGACAATTATTCGGCTCTTTTTTTTTTCTAAAAGTCTATTAACCGAAATGGTCTATCTGACTGCAGGATCAAAATACGTAGATACATATTTTTTCTCCCATAATATTTAGACTTGGAAAGGATTGTATTGATGTGAACTTTTTGAAATTTACCTAATTATCCACGATCCAATGAAAAATCAAGAATGGTCCAATTCAACCCAGCTGAATTTTTCAAAAGATCCAAAAATATAAATATCTATATGGTACACTCAATTAACTAGAAAAAAGCATATTTCATTAACTTGTCAGATAAATTGACAAAGATATTTTTTTAGTAAATTAAAAATCTAGATTGATATCAAAAAATTAATAATTCTTTTAATGATTGACTTGATTGACTAAATAAACTAATCCTAAAAGATTGGGATAATTTAGAAATCCGGAAACAAGGAGAATATGGTTTGCAAAAATGTTGTGACGCATAGTATTTTATCATGATTAGAGTTGTGACAGATATTTTTTTATGATCCATATTAGAGTCGTTGAGTCAACCAAGACTTCATTCATAAGAAAACGCGGTGTTTAAACTGTCTGCACCTTCCTCTTCCCTTCCCCTTTTTCTCTATCCATTCTCTCCTTCACCATCTCTTCTCAACACTTGTTCACTTCCTCCCCACTCCAGTCCCAGTGCTTTCGTCCACCATAACTTGAAGTTGGATATTATTTTTGCAGCCATGGGAACTCAAGCTCCTGCTACTCCCCAGGAGGCATATGATTTGAGAAGCAGGGTATGCACAATCCCATAATCCTACTCTTTTCTGTTTTCTCTTTCTGTCTTTCTTTTGGCACCTGGAAGAGTGGGAGTCCCCCACTATGACAATTCGGAGTTCAGGACTCGGTTAGCCCTGTTTTGGAATCTTGTGCTTTATTTATTTTATTCTTCCCGTTATTTGGTTTCTCTTATTAGTGATGCAAAGGGGCCTATCTTTTCGAAAAGTAGATTGTGTGAGGGAGATATATATATATATATATATATATATATTATATATATATATATATAGACAGAGAGAGAGAGAGAGAGAGAGAGAGAGAGAGAATGCTAACCGAACTAGGCTTCAATTGAGGGGCGAGATTTTTTTTTTTTTTTTTTTTTTTTTGTGGTGGGGGGTGGGGGCGGGGAAGGGATGTGGGAGGGGAGGGATCCGGTATTCAGGTTGTAATATGATAATTGCTAACTCGGCTTCAAGAATTTACCATATTGTCGATTACACCATTAGCTATTGAAAATAGGTTGCGATAATCAAGCTACCGACTAGCAAGATAGGAATGATGCTCGCTGCCAAACCAAATAGCTACTTATTCCTAGATCGAGTAATTATTCTTTTCTGGATCGAGTAACCACTTCTTCCCAGATCGAGCAGTTGTTTCTTCCCAGACCGAGTAGCTGTTCCTTCCCGGACCAAGTAGTGGCTTCCCAGGTCAGGCAGCAACAACGTACCAGGTTTAACTAGCATGGTATTTTACAAGCACATCTACCGATTTCCTACCTGGGATCGACTAGCTACCTGAGTAAACTAAATCAAGTACGTTTGGATGCTGGGCCAAGCATCTTCTTTCGATAATGGTCAAGTTAACTTCCTATTCGGGATTCACAATATCCAAGTAGGCAATGACCCTCTTGATCACTGTTATTCTAGCATAAAAAGATTCAGGAAACAATATCATACCTCCTCAATAGAATTTATAAGCATGTTAAAGGAGGCCACCTCTGTAATGGCATTCTATTACTTCGTGTAACTCTATAATTAGATAAGAGAGGATCCTTGGTGAGCTATGCTCTATGTTACTCTCACTACCACTCACATGCTCATTCAATCACCCTCATTGCTTTCAACTCCGGCTGCTATAGCCTATTTTCTTTCATTTATTGACTTGAGCATCAGAGGTCCCTCATTGAAAACCTCGGCCTAGGGACTGTTCTTATAGGTCCTCATAACAGAGCACCTAAGAACAGCTTTCCATCTTTACTGGAGAAGATCGAAGCACCCTCAACCACCATCGAAGTCCAGTGGAGGGCGATTTGATGGTAACAAATTTGCATGTAGAAAGGGGAGAAGCAAGTAAGTTTCAAGTCACCAGAGTTTGGAGCCATGGTGGTCACACTGTACAAGATCTTCCACCAGCCAAATTGGAAATCCTCCTCACCATGACAAACGATGCAACCAGGAGGTGGAGCCTCCACCATCTCCACCATCGATGATCCAGCTAAAAGGATCGTCACGCTCTTGCACAGACCTAAAGAGACTAGCGAGGAAGCTTTCTTCAAAAGTTTCACATCAATTGAAACTCATTTGGACAACCAACGATCAAATCCTAGGTTACTGCATGCCAAGAAACCCTGCTACAGTAGCTTAATTCACATCTCCCCGCTTCCATAGACCTGGGACATACCTCTAGATCTCAAATCCCACTCCTTAACATCTTAGGAACCAAGGCTAGAGATATGATATCTTGGGGCTAGCAAATATGGATGAAAAATCTGTTGGGAATTGTGTCCCAAAGCCAATCGCCTGGGTTGTAGGCGGTTGAGCTAAATACTGTATTTATTTTATAAATTAATAAAATTATTATTTGGCAGCTCATCACATATTGTATTTCCCTAAAATGAACTCTTTCCATGTGATGAAGTCCTTAGGACTACACTGACTTCGATACAGAGAGGATGTATCGAGTGGTCCTTAAACCCAGTTCACAACCAAAGGATATATTGTACTGGTCGGCAATATATCAAGTATAGGTTGTTGCAGTTCACATCGTTTGGTTGTCCTCTTGACTAAATGAGTGTGGTGACACTGATGTGATCTACAAGTGGGATATGTGGTATCTCATTAAACGTGACTCCGTGCAGCCCCTCTCTGCCAAAGGAAACTCATGATTGGATATGGGTATATGTGTCCCTCTGACCTGAGGTCATCACTGTAGCTTGCAGGCAACTCCCTATGCTTTGGTGCCGGACTACTCGGATTTTTAATCCGGTGACGGAAGGTTTCTGGGTACAGGCAAGTACTTGTGGAGCAGTGATGGACCAAGATGGAATTGACCTGTCCAAACAAGTTTGGATTGAATGTCTCGCAGTATCTCAATTTAGCAAATCCTCAGCCGGGGTAGCCCTAGTGAAGAGTCACTGGGCTTGCGAGGTTGAAACACGTAGTCGACTGACTCAGTCTGGGTTGGCAGCCCAATCTCAGTCGTCCTGAGCATTTGAGGTCAAAGGGATGAATTATACGGTAACCATATGCCAGAGGTTCGATAGTTTGCTCCCGCATCTTCGACCTATCCGGACGCCGGGACCCATTGCTAGATGGTTTCTTGTGCTGGTACTAGAATTGTTCTGGTGCTACCATTTAGGTTCGAACCTATAAGGTCACACGCCATAGAGGATAACTCTCTGATCCGGAAACCAATTACGATTTGGAATCGTCTCGGTTTTATGGTCATGGTATTTTTGAGCACTCTTTTTCCTGTCTTGCCCTTGTCTGGGTCGACCGGAAAATGTTCCGAGTTGACCAGCTCTGCGCCAGGATTTTTCTGAATCAATTTTGAACTGATTCGGAGTTCGTTTCGGCCTCCAATTGGTTGTGAACCAATTTTATTCCTTGAACCAGGTTTAATTGGATTGAACCGTTTGGTTTAAAGGGATTGGACCAATTTTGGTTAGACCGGTTTTGGATGAACCGGCATTTTCATTTCCACTTGACCGTTTTACACATTTTTTTTTTTCTTTCTCCACCCGTTGGAATTTTTTTCGCTGGAAGGAAGGCCAAACGATGAAACTTACAAGCTGGGCATTTTCCTCCTCTGTTGATTAATATTTTTAATCTTGGTTTAAGGCTACTAAATGGGTTAACTGCTGCCAAAAGTCGCTGCACCTCCCTCTCCCTCCCAGCACCTTATATAATCTACACCCAGCCGTCCCCTGTTGAGAGGTTGAAATCCCAGCGTATGAAAAAAAAAAAAAAAAGGTGTTCTTTGAGTGACCCCTGTTATAGAGCTTGGATACGCTGGGATTTGGAGTGTGTGAGGGAGAGAAACAAGGCATCAATCCCCTCTTTAAAGTGCTCAAAAATCCCTGCTGCAGCAATTCTGTTTTGCTGCAGCAACCTGTGACCGTGAACCATCTTCCGGCGGCTAGCACCGCGCGTGGAGAGGGATCGGAAAGCCCCGAGCATTTCTCCCCTTTAAGGGAGTACTACTCTACTCCTCGGAGCAAACCACGCGAGCCGGGATCGCTCCGGTTGCCCGAAATCCAACGACGAAGGCTACTACTCCGTTCTGCTGCCATTTTCGTGCAGCAGACTTCGGTGAATTTTTACGATTTATTGGCTTAGTTTTTCTTGCAGAAACTAGTACCAAATCGAAGAGGACTTCCTTAAGAATCTACAGCTCAAATCTCGGAGCGATCGGAGGTCCGGAAGGTGGCATTCCGGGACTTTTCGGAAGCCCTATTTTTAGTCCAAGGTGGAAGACGACTGGAATAACTTTATTCCAGTTATTCCAGTCTATTCCAGGTTTATCCCAGACTTATTCCAGCTGGGAATAAGGTATGTTTTGGGTTTTAATTTCGGTGCATGTGTAGATCTAGATTTATTAAAATGTTTATAAATATTATATGTCCTGTATCATGCCAATACATGCATCCTGCATATGCTAGATCCTGTGCGGAGTAGGTATTTTTCGTATTTATTTTAAAAATATTTTAAAATATTTACCTGCTCCCTGTGCTGTTGCATGCTTAGCGTAGGCACCTGCAACCACATCTGTTTACGCTCAGTGGTATCAGAGCCAGGTTCTAGAGTAACATATCTTGATGCATGTATAGTAGATTAAATTGTTTAATCTTGGGATTAGAGAGTACTTTTAGGAACCTAGTTGAGACCTTCACCATGGCCATGTGTCTTTGACACGATGCGGTTCATCTGTGTTGACCTCTTCAGAAGGATCCTTTAAGGAAATCAAAAAGAAATTAAAATTATTTTATAAATTTGGCATGATTTATAATTTTGTTATTTGGGTCATATAATATTTATAAAAGTATAAATCTAGATATGATGCATAATTTTAGATGTAAAATTGTTTTACATAGAGGCTTAATTAAAAAATATTTTAATTAAGTATTTGGCTTAAAAAAAAAAAAATTAGGTTTATGAAATATAATAAAATTTGCATAAGCCAAATTGGGTTAATTGGGTTAGCTGATTAGTTGGGTCCATCACTAGGTTAGACCTAAGTTTAGTTGAACCGGATTAAAAGAAGATTAAACAAAAGTTGTTTAAGGTCTTTCTTTAGAACTATCTAATAGTTAGATTAGTTGATCCGTTCATCTAAAATGGATCCAATTAGTGGCTCAGTGGACGCCCGAGTCTTTAGGCTAGTCTGATCAAGTCTGGTAAACCGACTGGTGTCGAGGTAGGTTTGGCAATTGTGATCATGGTTGTATGAGGCTACCTCTTTCCTGGCCAACTTGGTTGGTGTCTAGGAAAGATGGTTAATGGCGGATACTCACCCATGATCTTACCTACCTGGCTAGTCGAGTCGACCAGAACTGATTGGAAAAGCTCAATGACTCGAGTTAACCCATGTCACCCAGGTTGATCGGTCTGACTGATCAACAGGTGCCCATGGATCAATTGTTGATTTAATTCAACCCTCCTGGAATCTGATTGATTCAGTGGAAGGATGATCCATGTCCTTACCTTTTTCTTCTGTCACAAAAAAAAAAAAAAAAAATTCTCTAAAATTATTAGGTCCTTAAAAAGACTAAGTCAAGGAGTTGACAGTGTCTTAGCCTCCCATTAAGTTGGATAGAAATGTGTCCACTAGCTTGGTATGCATCGGCAGTTCCATAGAACGGGTGTACATCCGGCGACTGGAATTTCTATCTGATCGATGATGGTTCAGTGCAACCTCCTTAACGGGACCAGGTGGGCCGGCCATAGTCGGGCTTGGTCTTTAGTTAGCTGGAAGCATTGGATTAGTCATTTTAATGGTTGGACCTAACCAGAGACCCGCAATAGGAGGCCCCTAGGCCGATTGGGGTGTTCTCTGGGGAAAATAAAATACTGAAAATTGTTTAGGGAAACAATTGGTTTACGAACCTACCTTTAGGCTCGTATGGGTGAGCCGGCCATAGTCGGGCTCATGCGTGGCCTATTGGATTTCAGTACCCGCTTGAAAAAGTGTTTTCATGGATTGGAGTTGGAGGCTACCAATATGAAAAATTAGTGGGAGAAACCTTTAGACTAAAGTCCAAGTCTTTTGGTTAAGTTATTAATTCATAAACTAATTTGGTCTTATTTTCTTTTCAGATGTCTTCAAATTTATCGCTCCGGTCACTTCTCGATAACGAGAAGTTAAAGGGTCATAACTTCGATAGTTGGTATCGAAAGTTGAGAATAGTTCTGGAGCACGAACGGATCCTGTATGTGATAACGGATCCGGCAACTGAAATCCCTCCCGCTAATGCACGGAGTGCGGTCAGAGATGCTTATCTGAAGTGGGTCTCTGATCGCATTACTGTCCGGTGCATTATGTTAGCGGCGATGAACGACGAGTTCAGTCGCAAATTCGAGGAGGCCCAACCTGATGAAATCCTTCAAAAATTGAAGGAATCCTTCGGCACCCCGGATGATGTAGAACGGTACAAAGTGTCTTGTGCCATCTACAACTCCAAGATGCCGAATGGTGGTTCAGTCACTGATCATGTATTGTACATGATCGAGTTGATTGAAAAGTTGGGCAAACTCGGATGCCCCTTGCACGAGCAGCTTGGCAATGATGCGATCCTGAATTCTCTTCCCTCCTCCTATCTTGACTTTCTTGATCATTACAGAATGAACAAGCCTGCAGTTAACTACCATGGTCTTTTGGGGTTACTGCAGACTTTCGAGAAAGACCACCAACTGAATAAGGAGGTGGTGAATTTAGTGGGAGGAAGTAGAGGTCGTCGTCCCTTTAAGAAAGGGAAGAAGAAAATAAATAAAAAGGGAAAGAAGGTGCAGAATGCTCCTGGCCCGAGTCAGACCAGGAAGTTTAAGGCTGATCAGTCTTCTGCAGAGTGTTTCCACTGCAAGAAGAAGGGACACTGGAAGAGGAACTGTCCTCTTTATAAAGCGTCCCTTGATCCGAACAGGCCGAGAAAGCAGAAGTCTGCTGGACAAGGTATTTATATGATAAGACCTTGTAATTACTCAATTGTTGATACTGCTAACTGGGTATTGGATACTGGTAGTCCAATTCATGTTTGTAATTCGTTACAGGGACTTCAAGTTAGCAGAAGATTTGAAGATGGAGAACAGTTTCTGAGCGTCGGGAATGGAAATCGTGTTCCAGTACTGGCGGTTGGAGTCCTGCATCTTGTCTTTGAGTCTTGTACTGTCGAACTAGTCGACTGTCACTATTGTCCTAGTTTCATTATGTGCATAATCTCTGTAGGCCTTTTGGCCAGTTGTGGTTTTGAACTATCAATAAAAGGAGATTTTTGCAATGTTATTTCGAATAACTCTGTTATAATGAAAGCTAGATTAAATAATGGCATATACGTACTATCAAGGCCTGTTAGTGTAATGTACACTTCTAGCAAACGTCCAAGGTTAGATAATGTCAACGATTTGTATCTTTGGCACTGTAGGCTAGGTCATATTAACCAAAATAGAATAAACAAGATGCGAGGAGATGGACTCCTCAAGGTCAGTGATTCTGAATCACTACCCACTTGTGAATCATGTTTACTTGGTAAAATGACCAAGTCACCTTTTACTGGAAAAGGTGAACGAGCTACAGAACTTCTAAGTCTAATACATACTATATATGTGGACCGATGACAGTTAGTGCTAGAGGAGAATACAAATATTTCATTACTTTTACAACGACTTTTCAAGGTTCGGTTATGTCTTTTTAATGAGACATAAGTCTGAGTCGTTTGAAATGTTCAAACGATACCGTAATGAAGTAGAAAAGCAAACTGGAAAAAGTATTAAAACCTTCGATCTGATCGAGGTGGCGAATACTTATCTGGTACTTTTTTGACATATCTTGAGGAGAATGGAATTCTCTCTCAGTGGACTCCTCCAGGAATACCACAGTTGAATGGTGTGTCCGAAAGGAGGAATCGAACCTTGTTGGACATGGTTCGATCCATGATGGGCTTTGCAACTTTGTCGCTATCCTTTTGGGGATATGCGCTTCAGACAGCCTGTTACTTATTAAATAATGTTCCAAGTAAATCTGTTGTCTCCACTCCGTATGAGATGCGAATGGACGTAAACCATCAATCTCACACCTTCGGGTCTGGGGTTGTCCGGCTTACGTAAAGCGTTTAGACTCAGACAAACTTGTCCTAGGTCTGATCGGTGTTTATTTGTTGGTTATCCTAAGAAAACCAAAGGGTATTTCTTCTATTTGGAGAATGAACAAAAGGTGTTCGTTGCTCTTAGAGCTATCTTTTTGGAAAAGGAGTTCCTTGGAGAAGGAACTATAGCCTCTAAGATTGAACTTGATGAAGTTCAGCCAATAGAAGAACCTACACACTCTAAGGACATCGTAGAACCGGCTGTGATTGAATCACACCCATAACCCATTAGGAGATCCGGTAGAATACCGCGTCATCGGACAGATACTACGGTTTCTTGGTCCGGGACGGTGATCCCATTGAGCTCGATGAGAACAATGAGGATCCGATCACCTATATGGATGCACTTCAGAGATCTGACTCTGAGGCATGGCTTGGAGCCATGCGATCCGAAATGGAGTCCATGGAAATCAACAATGTTTGGACATTGGTTGACCCGCCTGAAGGAATAAAACCCATCGGGTGTAAATGGATCTTCAAGAGAAAAAGGGGCGCAGATGGGAAGGTAGAGACCTATAAAGCCCGTCTGGTTACCAAGGGGTATCGTCAACGATATGGTATCGATTATGACGAGACTTTCTCCCCTGTGGCAATGCTCAAGTCCATTCGGATCATGCTTGCTTTGGCAGCATATTTTGATTACGAGATCTGGCAGATGGATGTCCGAACCGCTTTCCTAAATGGGGAGCTGGAAGAGGAGGTGTATATGATACAAAGGGTTCACATCCACAGATGAATCAAAAGTATGCAAGTTGCAGAAGTCCATTTATGGACTCAAGCAAGCATCTCGAAGTTGGAACTTAAGGTTTGATAGGTGTATCAAATCGTACGGCTTCGTTAAGAACGGAGAAGAACCCTGCATCTATAAATGGGTTAATGGTTTTGTGATTGTATTCCTAGTATTGTATGTTGACGACATTCTCTTAATCGGGAATGACGTCGCAGCATTACAAGGAATAAAGGTCTGGTTATCATCTCAGTTCTCCATGAAGGACTTGGGTGAAGCTTCTTACATACTAGGTATGAAGATCTATAGAGATAGATCCAAGAAGCTTTTGGGACTGTCCCAGTCTATGTACATAGACACCGTGCTGAAACGATTCAGCATGAAAATTTCAAGAAAGGCTATCTTCCGATAGGTTCTGGAATTACTCTTTCCAAGAAGGATTGTGCGACAACTCCTGAGGAAAGAGAGCGCATGAGTAGAGTACCTTATGCTTCTGCAGTAGGCTCTATCATGTATGCTATGACTTGTACTAGACCAGATGTGGCATACTCACTAGGAGTAGTGAGTAGATACCAGTCTGACCCAGGTGAGGCACATTGGAAGGTGGTTAAGTCCATCCTCAAGTATTTGAGAAACACTAAAGATCAATGACTGATTTATGGAAAACTTGACTTGAAACTTGTGGGGTACATTGACTCCAGTTTCCAGTCAGATAGAGATGATAGCAAGAGTGTGTCAGGGTTTGTATTTATCCTAAACGGAGGAGCGGTCTGCTGGAAAAGTTCCAAGCAGGCAACTGTTGCAGACTCGGTATGCGAAGCAGAATATATTGCAGCATCAGATGCAGCAAAGGAAGCTGTGTGGTTGCGGAAGTTCCTTGGAGAGCTAGGGGTGGCACCTTCCCTAGATGGTCCTGTTCCGGTGTACTGTGACAGCACTGGAGCCATTGCTCAAGCTAAGGAGCCAAAAGCTCATCACCGTACTAAGCACATCCTGCAGCGCTACCACCTCGTACGAGAGATCGTGGAACGAGGCGACATCAATCTTCTGAAGATCGATGGAAAAGAAAATCTGGCCGACCCCTTCACTAAAGCCCTCGGAATAAAAGAGTTCGACTATTGTAAATGGGAAATGGGTATTAGATACTCTTCTGATTGGCTTTAGTACAAGTGGAAGTTATTGGGAATTGTGTCCCAAAGCCAATCGCCTGGGTTGTAGGCGGTTGAGCTAAGTAATGTATTTATTTTATGAATTAATAAAATTATTATTTGGCAGCTCATCACATATTGTGTTTCCCTAAAATGAACTCTTTCCATGTGATGAAGTCCTTAGGACTACACTGACTTCGATACAGAGAGGATGTATCGAGTGGTCCTTAAACCCATTTCATAACCAAAGGATATATTGTACTAGTCGGCAATATATTAAGTATAGGTTGTTGCAGTTCACATCGTTTGGTTGTCCTCTTGACTAAATGAGTGTGGTGACACTGATGTGATCTACAAGTGGGATATGTGGTATCTCACTGAACGTGACTCCGTGCAGCCCCTCTCTGCCAAAGGAAAACTCACGATTGGATATGGGTATATGTGTCCCTCTGACCTGAGGTCATCACGGTAGCTTGCAGGAAACTCCCTATGCTTTGGTGCCGGACTATCCGGATTTTTAATCCGGTGACGGAAGGTTTCTGGGTACAGGCAAGTACTTGTGGAGCAGTGATGGACCAAGATGGAATTGACCTGTCCAAACAAGTTTGGATTGAATGTCTCGCAGTATCTCAATTTAGCAAATTCTCAGCCGGGGTAGCCCTAGTGAAGAGTCACTGGGCTTGCGAGGTTGAGACACGTAGTCGACTGACTCAGTCTGGGTTGGCAGCCCAATCTCAGTCGTCCTGAGCATTTGAGGTCAAAGGGATGAATTATACGATAACCATATGTCAGAGGTTCGATAGTTTGCTCCCGCATCTTCGACCTATCCGGACGCCGGGACCCATTGCTAGATGGTTTCCTGTGCTGGTACTAGAATTGTTCTGGTGCTACCGTTTAGGTTCGAACCTATGAGGTCACACGCCATAGAGGATAACTCTCTGATCCGGAAACCGATTACGATTGGAAATCATCTCAATTTTATGGTCATGGTATTTTTGAGCACTCTTTTCCCCATCTTGCCCTTGTCTAGGTCGACCGGAAAATGTTCCGAGTTGACCAGCTCTGCGCCAGGATTTTTCTGAATCAATTTTGAACTGATTCGGAGTTCGTTTCGGCCTCCAATTGGTTGTGAACCAATTTTATTCCTTGAACCAGGTTCAATTGGATTGAACCGTTTGGTTTAAAAGGATTGGACCAATTTTGGTTAGACCGGTTTTGGATGAACCGGCGTTTTCATTTCCACTTGACCGTTTTACACGTTTTTTTTTTTCTTTCTCCACCCGTTGGAACTTTTTTTCGCTGGAAGGAAGGCCAAACGATGAAAATTACAAGCTGGGCGTTTTCCTCCTCTGTTGATTAATATTTTTAATCTTGGTTTAAGGCTACTAAATGGGTTAACTGCTGCCAAAAGTCGCTGCACCTCCCTCTCCCTCCCAGCACCTTATATAATCTACACCCAGCCGTCCCCTGTTGAGAGGTTGAAATCCCAGCGTATGAAAAAAAAAAAAAAAAAAAAAAGCAAGGTGTTCTTTGAGTGACCCCTGTTATAGAGCTTGGATACGCTGGGATTTAGAGTGTGTGAGGGAGAGAAACAAGGCATCAATCCCCTCTTTAAAGTGCTCAAAAATTCCTGCTGCAGCAATTCTGTTTTGCTGCAGCAACCTGTGACCGTGAACCATCTTCCGGCGGCTAGCACCGCGCGTGGAGAGGGATCGGAAAGCCCCGGGCATGTCTCCCCTTTAGAGGGAGTACCACTCTACTCCTCGGAGCAAACCACGCGAGCCGGGATCGCTCCGGTTGCCCGAAATCCAACGACGAAGGCTGCTACTCCGTTCTGCTGCCATTTTCGTGCGGCAGACTTCGGTGAATTTTTACGATTTATTGGCTTAGTTTTTCCTGCAGAAACCAGTGCCAAATCGAAGAGGACTTCCTTAAGAATCTACAGCTCAAATTTCGGAGCGATCGGAGGTCCGGAAGGCAGCGTTCCGGGGACTTTTCGGAAGCCCTGTTTTCAGCCCAAGGTGGAAGATAACTGGAATAACTTTATTCCAGTTATTCCAGTCTATTCCAGGTTTATCCCAGACTTATTCCAGCTGGGAATAAGGTATGTTTTTGGGTTTTAATTTCGGTGCATGTGTAGATCTAGATTTATTAAAATATTTATAAATATTATATGTCCTGTATCATGCCAATACATGCATCCTGCATATGCTAGATCCTGTACGGAGTAGGTGTTTTTCGCATTTATTTTAAAAATGTTTTAAAATATTTACCTGCTCCCTGTGCTGTTGCATGCTTAGCGTAGGCACCTGCAACCACATCTGTTTACTTTCAAAATCTTGGATGAGAAAGAGTCCCTGTGTAACAGGAACTTTATAGTAGCATTTCAGCACATCAGTCTTTGTCCGTATTCGTCTCCTTGTGTGCTTCCTCAACTCGAATCCACCTCAAAACCCCTTCATGCCTCCAACTCTGATTCTTGATCAGATCAGAGGCCTCTTCTAGACGTGGAGAGTTCCTTGGGGCATGAGGAAAGAGAGTCCTGGATGACTTAAACTTCTAGCACACAAAGTACGTTGCCGCACAATTTCAGCACATGCACCTCCTTTCTTCCTTTCTTTGGAGTGCCTCCTCTCCACTTTTCTATGAGAAACCTGAGGTAAGAAGCCTTCTGTTGGATGTCTACTTATCTAGATCATGGTGGAGAGAGAGAGTCCCTTCTCCTAAGGACTCTCAATGCACGAAAGGAGGGTACGCGTGAAATACTTGCATGCACCCCTTTCTACTGTAGGCTTATGTGTGGTGCACCCAAAATCCTGGGAAGCCACACAGGTTTGGGAGCTTGAGATTTATAAGTTTCCAAGGCCTTAAGTCATGTTGGGTTAGGGCTTGATCCAAGGTTGAGAAAACATGTGAGACATGGATGTACATGGGCTCGGATTTGAGTATTTTCTCATTGACTTTTTGGGAGGAGTTTTTTGAGAGATTGTATTATAACCCATTGTGGGTTATGGGATTGGGTCCAGGTATAGTCGGTTGTCCCCTTTGGTGTGAAAGGAGAGTAGTTGGTTAGGTAATTAGTCGGTTGGTTGGTTAGCCCAAGAAGCCTAACCACCCAAGAATCCTAATCGCCTAAGAACTAAAATCGCTTGCCCCATATAAAAGAAAGGAGGGGGGCCGATGTTTTTGGGGGGTTGTTCATGGGGCTTCTTGGTTTTGAGAGGGGACGTCATTTTGTAACAAAAGCAAGGGTTCTTCTCCAAGAAATAAATAATCTCTCTTTTCTCCTATCGCTCTTCCATCTCTTCTCCTACCTCTCTTAGCAAACTGGAATCTAAGAAAAGGTTGTAGCTAGCTAGATTTCTGGTTTCAAGAAGGCTGATTCACATCTGCACGCTCTCCTTTTTCGCTGCAAAATCTATGCACGTGGTATCAAAGCCTTGTTCGAGCATGGGGAGAGGAGGATCCAAGGCAGGAGGCACTACACCCTGGTTCATCCCAAAGAAGGAAGACGATGCCAACCTTGAAACCGGTTTTCTGCTACACTCGTCCGCACGCTTCCGTGCATTGCGGATTTCTACCCCGGGATCCCTTCAAGGTATTTTCAAGATCCATCCTTTGAGTTATTTTTTCATGGCCTGATCAACCATGAATAGCAGCAGCAAGGTGAAGTTTGAAAAATTTAATGGAAAGGAAAGCTTTTCTATGTGGAAGGTTCGGGTGGAGGATTTATTGGTGCAGAGTTTTCTTGACATGGCTTTGGAAGAAAAGCCAGAGGGGATGACAGACCGGGATTGGTTGTCTTTGCAAAAGAGGGCATGTGCAGCCATTATATGATGTTTGGCTGATGCGGTATTGTAAGCATCCTTGAGGATAAGATATCGAAGGGTCTATGGTCCAAGTTGCATGCCATGTATATGAAAAAAAATATGTGCAATAAGCTGATGTTGAAGAAGCAATTGTATAGCCTTCATATGCAGGAACGTGGAGATGTTGTTCTTCATGTTTAGAGGTATGACTAAGTTTGCAATGATTTGCTGACCCTTGGGGTGAAGATGGAGGAGGAAGACAAGTCCCTACTCTTGCTATGCTCATTGCCAAGTTCATATGATCCACTTGTCACTACTTTGCTATATGGCAAGGGGACGCTGATGTATGAAGATATTGTATCAGTGCTAAGGTCCAATGAGCAAAGGGGAAAGATGACGATAGAGGGATTACCTCAGGAGGGCCTCACAGTAAGAGAGAGGACCAGGAGAGGGAAAGAAGGCAGCAAGCACGGGGGGCGGTCCAAGTCCTAGAAAGGCAAGAGAGAATTCAGATGCTACAAGTGCAACGAGGTCAAGCACTTAAAAAGGAACTGTCCTCTTTGGAAGAAGCATCAAGGAAAGAAGAATGGAAAGGAATCCATGAGCACCGTGGCTAATTTGGGGTTCGAGGAGGATCTCATGATGGTTTTAGATCTGCACCAGAAGTTAGCGGACACATGGATTCTAGATTCAGTTTGTTCACATCACTACACACCACATCGGTCTTGGTTTGCTGATTATACCAAAATTGATGAGAGGAGTGTGACACTTGGGGATGACCATCCTTGCAAGGTGACTGGAGTTGGTACGGTCAGGGTGAGGATGTTTGATGGGGTTGTGCAGACTGTTACACATATGAAGCATGTCCCAGAATTGAAGAAAAATCTAGTGCCGCTGGGTACCTGGAGAGAAGTGGTTTCAGCTTCAGTTGTCATTCCGGGAGTGGTGTTCTGAACATCATGAAAGGTTCCATGGTGGTGATGAGGAAGAGGCTGGAGAACAATCTATATCAGATTGAAGGGTCCATGGAGTGTGGAGGATCTGACATAGCAGTGGCAGCACATGATCAGCAGGATTTGTATCGATTGTGGCATTATCACCTTGGCCACATGGGAGAACGTGGTATGAAGGAGCTGATGAAGGATGGATGGATTCCAGATTTGGATACAGGTGTTGCAGAAGTTTGTGAGCCATGCTAGATGGAAAAGCAACACCGGGTGAAGTTCTCCACAAGTTCAGCACGTAGCGGAGGGGCCTTGGACCTAGTGCACACGGATGTTTGGGGTCCGGCTCCGGTTTCAGGGAGAAATGGAGCTAAGTACTTCATGTCCCTTATTGATGACTATTAGAGGAGAGTGTGGGTGTTCTTCTTGAGGGAGAAGTCAAAAGTTTTTACCAAGTTTAAAGCCTAGACGATAGAGTTGGAGAAAGAGAAGGGGCAACATGTGAAGGTTGTGCAGTCTGGCAATGGTGGGGAGTTCACAAGCAAGGAGTTCCTTAGATTTTGCGAAGATGGTGGGATCAGGAGGCAATTTTCAGTGGCAAGGACTCCTCAGCAAAATGACATGGCCGAGAGGATGAATCAGACTCTCATGGAAAAGGCAAAGTGTATGAGGTTGCAAGTAGGGTTTCCCAAGGTGTTTTGGGTGGACACTGATGACATAGCAGCCTACTTGGTAAATCGGTCTCCTCATACAAAGCTTGATGGGAGGGTTCGAAAGGAGTTATGGTATGGAAGGAAGATGGAGCTCGGTCATCTCAGAGTGTTTGGGTGCATGACATTTGTGCACATTGATCCCAGTCAGCGGAACAAGTTGGATGCCAAGGCTCGAAAGATGGTGTTCATAGGATATCCATGTGGAGTCAAAGGATACCGGCTATGGGATCCTTTGGAGCAGAAGGCCACAATCAGCTGAGATATGGTCTTTGATGAAGATTCAGTCCTTAGGAGGCAAAAGGAGGTGGAGGTTCAGTAGGAGGTCTAACCGGACATGGTTGGGCAGTAGGCAGCTCAGCAGGGTGCAGCTGAGCAACAACTAACCTCTTATAGAATTTCACCTTTTGTAGGATAATCAGAAGGACCTAAGAGTTAGGTGGAGCACTCTTTAGAGGTGCCTCCACATGTGGAGATCAACAAGACGCATGCTCATGGCTGAGATGAGTAGGGGGAGGAGCCACATCCCAGTCCAGGCGTCGGAGTCGCACTGCACAAGCATAGGCAGATTGTAAGGTAGCCAGTGCGATATGGTTTTGGTGAAACCATGTCGTATGCTTTGGTGGCTGCCAATGGGGACCCGGAGACCTACAAGGAGGCAGTGGCAAGCCAGGACCGTGACAGGTGGGTCCAAGCTATGGCGGAGGAGATGCGATCTCTACACAAAAATCAGACTTGGCGGTGGTGGCACTGCCAAGTGGAAAAAGATCCATTGGATGCAAATGGGTGTTTTAATGCAAGGAATGAGTCTTAGAGAAAAAAGATACAAGGTACAAGGCCAAGTTGGTGGCCACAGGTTACTTCCAAAAGGAAGGCATCGACTACAATGAGATTTTCTCATAGGTGGTTGGACATATATCCATCAGAGTTTTGTTGAGCATTATAGCATTGCAGGATATGGAGCTAGAACAGATGAACATCAGGATGGCCTTCCTCCATGGGGATTTGAAGGAGGAGATATACATGGAGCAGCCAAAGGGGTTCGGTGAGCCAGGGGTAGAAGGAAAGGTCTATCTTTTGCAGAGATCGCTGTATGGATTGAAGCAGTCACCGAGATAGTAGTACCTGTGGTTCGATGCATACGTGAGGAGCATTGGCATGACCAGATGTGAGTATGACCCTTGTGTTTATGTTAGAACACTTGAAGATAGCTCTAGATTAAATCTGCTTTTGTATGTGGACGATATGTTGATTGCATGCAAAAGTAGAGATGATGTGGAGGGCTTGAAGGCAGCATTGTCACAGGAGTTTGAAATAAAGGATTTGGGTCCTGATGCAAGGAATCTAAGGATGGAGATCTTCAGGGATAGAGCCAGGAGGATGCTTTATTTATCTCAAGGGAATTACATCAGGAGGGTCTTAGAGAGATACATCATGGATGGAGCAAAACTGGCAGTATTGCCTCTTGTCGGTCATATTAAACTCTCGAATATGATGTCGCCCAGGACTGAGGTGGAGGCTGAGGAAATGATGAGGGCTCCATATGCTTCAGGAGTTGGGAGTCTTATATATGCAATGGAATATTGTAGGCCAGATCTCGGGCATGCAGTTAGTCAACTCGACAGGTTCATGGCCAATACCGGCAAGGAGCATTGGAGAGCACTGAAAGGTATCTTCAGGTACTTGGTGTGCACAGTTGGAGTTGGCATATGCTACAGGCATGGTAGCATGGAGGGTGGCTCTGGGATGTCCATGGAGGCTTAATACCAATTGTTTGGGTTCGTGGATGCTGATTATGGTGGTGATTTGGACACGAGGCATTCAATAATAGGTTATGTTTGTGCTGAATGGTGGTCTAATTTCATGGAGATTAAGTCTACAAGCAATAACAACATTGCTACTATAGAGTCAGAGTACATTAGCATTTCTGAGGCTGCTAAGGAAGCCATGTGGCTGAAGGGACTTGCATTGGAGATGGGCATTGCACAGGGGCCAGTTAAGATTTATTCTGATAGCTAGAGTGCATTGTCTTTGATCCAGAATCCGGTCTATCATGCTAGGACCAAGCATATAGATGTTAGGTACCACAGGATTCGGGAGCTGGTGGAAGAGGGTGAAGTGGAGCTCACCAAGGTATCTACCAAGGAAAACATGGCTGATGCACTTACCAAAGTTCTTCCAAGGGATAGCTTCTTCAGATGTGGAGTGCTGATGGGATTGATGGATCGGGTAGAGCTTACAGGAGCTTTGGAGTGCCAAGGTGGAGATTGTAGGCTTATGTGTGGCGCACCCAAAGCCCAAGAAAGCCACATAGATTTGGAAGCTTGGGGTGATAAGTTTTCAAGGTCCTGAGTCATGTTGGGTCAGGGCTTGACCCAAGGTTGAGAGAACATATAAGACATGGGTGTACATGGACTCGGGTTTGAGTGTTTTCTCATTGACTTTTTGGGAGGAGTTTTTCGAGAGATTGTATTATAACCCATTATGAGTTATGGGATTGGGTCTAGGTGTAGTTGGCTGCCTCCATTGGTGTGAAAGGAGAGTAGTTGGTTAGGTGGTTAATCGGTTAGTTGGTTGGCCCAAGAAGGCCAACCACCTAAGAATCCTAATTGCCAAAGAACTAAAACCGCCTACCCCGTATAAAAGAAAGGAGGGGGACCGACAGTTTTGGGGGGTTGTTCGTGGGGCTTCTTGGTTTTGAGAGGGGACGACATTTTGTAACAAAAGCAAGGGTTCTTCTCCAAGGAATAAACGATCTTTCTTTTCTCCTATCTTTCTTCTATCTCTTCTCCTACCTCTCTTAGCAAATTGGAATCTAAGAAAAGGTTGCAATCAGCTAGATTTCTAGTTTTAAGAAGGCTGATTCATGTATGCACACTCTCCCTTTTCGCTGCAAAATCTCTACATCTACTTCCTAAACAATGCGACGGCTCCTCCTTACTACTGCTTGGATGGCAAGTAACCAGGGAGAGAGGGAGAGAAAGGTTAGAGAGTAACTAGGTTTTCATTCCTCTTCCAACAGGTTACATGGTGTACCCTTTTATAGAATAAAGGGTCCTCCTGATCCAATTAGAAATACAATACATGAACCTAACCTAACTCAAACTTCTTCCAAGGCTAATCCAATTAGGAGAATATTTATCGAAGTCCATGTACATCCATGACTCGACCCACTCATACCAACTTGATGTTGGGAAATGTGTATCCCAAAGCCAATCATCTAGGTTGTAGACAGTTGTGTGACTTTTGTATGTGTATATAAATTATTGAATTAAATAAAAAGTTTATTCTGGTTGTTCATCACATGTCATCTTCCTAATTGAACTCTTGTGTGATGATGTCCTTTGAGCTACCTTGTATGCGATGTAGAAAGGATATGTCGTATAGTTCATAAACTGGTTTAGGATCAAAGGATACGTTGTTTCGGGATGATGGTGTATCGAGAGTAGGTTGTTGATGTCATGTCTGTTGGTTGTCCTCTTGACCAAGTAGCATGGAGATGCTGGTATGATATAAGGTATTATGTTTGACACTTCACTAAGCATGACTCTCATGCGAGATTCTCATTCTGCTAAAGAAAAGTTTTACATTAGAATGTGGACATGAATTATTCATCTGACTTGGGATCACTATGGCAGCTTGCAAGCAACTCAATATGCTTAGGTGCCGGACTACTTGGATTTCTAATTCGATGATGGAAGGTTGCTAGGTACAGTTAAGTACTTATATAGCAGTAGTAGGATCAAGATAGGATTGATCTCTCCAAATGATTTGGATTGAATGCTTAATATGCCTCAATTGAGAAAGACCTTGGCCAGGGTATTCCTTATAAGGAGTTATAGGGATTCTTTCTTTGAGACATATTGAGATGGACTGATTAGGATTGGGTAGTTTAACCCTAAGCCATCCGGAGCATTAGGAGATCAAAGGAATAAGTTCAGTGCAACTTTCAACCTATCCGGATGCCGGGTGTCATTGCTAGATGGCGACTTTGGTTGGTACTGGAAATATTTCTATTCTACCAGTTTAGTGTTTGAACCTACGGGGTCACACACCATAGGATTTCTTCTTGATTTGTTGGCTTAGAAATGATTGGGAATCATTCTGGACTTGTTTGACAAGAAGTTGTCAAAACTACCAACCGAGTCGACCCGAGGTGAGTCGACTCGTCTGACGGATTCTGCTGGAATTCGAGGATGCTTTATTAATGACTATAAGAGTTATGGCACTTAATTTTGGCATCTTGGGGTTTTAATTAGCTACAATTGCTGAAGTCCAAAGGTTTGTAACACCCTTGAATCCTAAGAGACTCCCAACCTCCCATTAATCTCTCATTGATCATCCCTTTATAGTTCTATTAAAAGGGCCATTTTGGGTGAGCTGCTGGTGTAGAATTGTTCACTTTTCACCTAGGTCAAGACTCGGCCATTCTTCCTCTTAGTTAGAAGTCTTGATCCTTGAGAGATTGTGAGATTAGATCTCATTCTTGGAAAGATAGAGTGAGGCTTTGGATTTGGGGATTCTTGTGTGCATACCTTCTATTGAAGGTTTGGGATAGAGTGATCTGGGAAAGGTTCTTAGGTGCATTTGTTCCATTATCGCTTTAGCAACTATATCTTCAAAGGTGTTGAAGAAGGAGTCTGCCATTGCCACTTTGTTTCCGGAGAGGCTAGCACCTCGAAGGAAGGAGGAGAATCCCCTCATCTCGGTGTGAACCACCTATAGAGGTAAGACATTTGTACTGCTTGCAGAGCCTCTCTACTTCTTTGGAGTACTTGCCTTGTGGTGATCGTCGCCTTGCAGATAAGGTTTGTATTCCCGCAGGTATGACAAAATGTTCTTCATTACCCTTTTATATGATTCAAAAATAGTTCTATGAATTACATACCTTCCTTGCTGGATTTCATATATGCATTATTCTATGTGCATCAAGATTCGTCTAGGGGCTTGTGTTAATTAGATTAACAAGTTTAGATAAAAATATTTTATCCTCTTTCGCTGCGTTATGCAATTTAGAAAAGTTTTAAATTATATATATCAGCATGTGCCACTAGGTCTCGGTAACCCAACAATGGTATCAGAGCGACAGGTTGGATGCATATTTAGTTTAATGCTTTTATATGAAATTGGCTTGATATCCTTCATGTAGTACTTGAATTTAGGTGGATCGTCATGGCCGTCTGGTCATAGGAAAGAAGTATGGTTTAAAGGCCATCTCTTACCATTCAGTGGAGTTCTCCTATGGCATGTAGGGGTGCTGCTATGTCATGACCTTATGAAGAAAAAAGTATGGGATTCGATAGGTCAAAATAGTTTTAATCTATGTTTGTAGATCATAACTATTGATATGGTGGGATCACTGATGTGGAACCCATGTCAGACTCTATCGTGCGCTACGTCGGATGAAGCTGCCACGTAAGACGCCTCTGCTTGGACTCCTTCGCCAGGTTGGATCCTTTCGGGTCGAGATGCCATGGCCGAAGTCGAGCTCCACCTCTCCTTTGCCAGGCTGGCTCCCTTTGGGTCGAGACGCCATGGCCAAAGTCGAGCTCCACCTCTCCTTCACTAGGCTGGCTCCCTTCAGGTCGAGACATTGTGGCCGAAGTCGAGCTCCGCCTCTCCTTCGCCAGGTTAGCTCCCTTCAAGTCGAGATGCCGTGGCCGAAGTCGAGCTCCGCCTCACCTTCACTATGCTGGCTCCCTTCGGGTCGAGACGCCGTGGCCGAAGTCAAGCTCCACCTCTCCTTCGCCAGGCTAGCTCCCTTCGGGTCGAGACGCCGTGGCGAAGTCGAGCTCCGCCTCTCCGGACCAGCTCCACCTTGGATGAAGAGACCTATAGCGAAGGACGTCACCGCTTTCTTGGACGGTGGAGAGCCACCCAAGAACCATAGAGGAGCGCACGTCAGGTCGCAATAACTGCCCCAACTACCACTTACACTGGAAGGGAAGGGGTCCCCGATAGAGGTGCTGCACTCCCGGCGACCATCTGCGCCACTCGAAAGAGGAAGTCAACCAAAGAATTCAAACCCAGAGGGCGGCCGCCCGCCGATCGAAGCTCTGCCATGCTTCCCAAAATGGAGCGACCAGAAGGAATGTCAGAGTGCACGGTGCTATTCCCTATCACGGATGGGGAAAGGCATCTCGTGCATGGCACCAGACATCGCCACACATGCCTGCAAGCGAGGGAAGATCCCGAGGTAAGCGGCACCAACCATCCTAGATAAAAGGAGTTCTCCAAGGTTCAATCAAGATAAGTCAAGTCATAAACGAGTAGGTGGGGGTAGCATACAGGAAGGCCACCGCTCTAGGCTATCGGAGACCCACAGGAAGGGCCTTGATGGACACAGCCACCCAGCTTGGGCTCTCCTCTGCTGCCACTCCCACGCTCTACTCTCGATCCACTCACACTCTCTAATTTCATAAGTTTCTCCTCCTAGCATGGAGTTCACCTATGGGGCTCGACCGAGAGGATCTGTTTTCCTGGATGGCCACTGACTTGAACATCGGAGTGTCCTCGCCGAGATCACCGGCTCAGGTCTCTAACTCTATTTTATAGGTCCGGGTGCCCGGGCAGGATCCTGAGTGATAGGGGCACGGTCCGAGGTCATCTTCAGCTATAGGCCATGGTGATTGGGCGGCAATAGATTGACGCTCCAGGTAGGGGGTAGGATGCATTCTGACCCAACACGATCCCCTTGCAAGCAACCCACTGGAAGGATGGTGACGACGCGAGCAAGAGAAGTCTCCACCAGCCGTGCAGGAGATCCCCCTTCCCATGGGGACCCGCACAGTCCAGAAAGGGAGCTCCCAGCTCCACCTTAACCATCTCCAGCGGACGCTCAGTTGGCCATAGTCGCCCAGCAGATGCAGATTCTCACTGCAGTAGTGTGCCAGCTACAGCACCAGCACCGATCCTTGGGCATGCACCAGCAGCCATAGACTCCCACGGTCGAAGCCGCTGCACCCCGCACAGCCTACGATCCTTCCGAGGAAGGCCTTTGCTACCGCAAGCCACAATGGACTACCGGGAAAGCCACAGGACCCTGACGAAGAGACACTGGACCGGGTTAGTCGACCGGGAAAGTCGATCTCCGACCTATGAGCAGGATGCTATCTAGCACCATCGAGGTCGCAGGGGCAAGGCCTCTCGTCCCAACCCCCCTCAGCAACCACCTTCACCTCCTCCATCGGCCTCAGTGGAGGGTTCAACCGATGAGGCCATCAGGCATATGATAGAGAAGCGCTTGGAGAAACAGGAGCGCAAGCTGGTGAAGCTATCCCGCCAGTTTGCCAATTTACAGGGCTCCACCAATGAGCCAGCGGGCTATGACATCCATCCCCCTTTCTCTCGAGAGATCCAAGAGGAACCGATCTCGGGTCAGATCCGCATGCCGCAGGTGGATCCTTACGATGGGACCACCGACCCCCTAGACCACCTTGAGAGCTACAAGGTCCTTATGAGAGTCTAGGGTGCGACCGATGCTCTACTCTGCGTCGCCTTTCCTACCACTCTCCGAAAGGTAGCTCGGGTATGGTTTACCCGCCTCGAGGTTCCGCTTGAGGTGACCACCCACAGGTTGAACATCGATCCCAACTACCACCCAGTCTGGAAGAAGAAAAAGAGCTTTACCCTAGAGCTTTAGAAGGCAATTGATGAGGAAGTTGAAAAGCTACTCGCAGTAGGCTTCATCCACGAGATTCGGTATCCTGACTGGCTTGCTAATGTAGTAATGATCAGGAAAGCTTATGAGAAGTGGAGGATCTGTGTGGATTATAACGAATTCAACTAGGTGTGTCCGAAGGATAGCTTCCTGCTTCCTAAGATTGACCAGCTGGTGGATGTGACCTCGGGCCACAAGCTCCTTAATTTCATGGATGCGTTCTCTGGATACAATCAAATCTATATGCACACAGAGGACAAGGAGCACACAGCATTTGTGATCGACAAAGATATATATTGCTACAGGATGATGCCATTTGGCCTCAAGAATGCAAGGGCCACATACTAGCACCTGGTCAACAAGATCTTCAAAGACCAGATCGGTCGCAACAGTCAGGTATACATGGATGACATGCTTGTCATGAGCGGCCAGGAGTCAAACCACATCGTCAACTTGGCGGAGGTCTTTGACAACCTTCGTCTCTACCAGATGAAGCTGAACCCCACCAAATGCGCATTTGGCATTATGGTGGGGAAGTTTTGGGGCTCATGGTCACCTAGAGAGGGATAGAAGCCAATCTAGAGAAGATCCAGGTGATCACAGACATGAGGCACCCCATCTCTAAGAAGGAGGTTCAGCGCTTAACTGGACGCATAGCGGCGTTAAGCCATTTCATCTCGCATTCCACCAAGCGAAGTTGGCCTTTCTTCAAGGTGCTGTACAAGATGCATGGCTTCACCTGGACGGAGGAGTCCCGGGATGCTTTCGAGGCATTGAAGAAGCTTCTCGCCTCCCCTCCATTGCTGTCCAGATCGAAGCCCGGGAATGAGCTCCTCCTGTACCTGGCAGTCTCACCGGAGGCGGTCAGCTCGGTGCTGGTCCACACTGACAAGGATGGCACCCAGTGGCCAGTCACTACACCAGCAAGCTACTCCGTGATGCTAAAATCAGGTATACTCGATCTGAAAAGATTATCTTTGCACTCATTGTGTCTGTGCAGCGTCTCAAGCCATATTTTCAAGCACATATGATCTCCATCCTCACTGATCAGCCCCTGAGGGCTATCATCAACCATCCTGACATGTCAGGGCACCTGGCCAAGTAGGCAGTAAAGCTCAATGAGTTTGATATCACCTACCACCCATGATCGGTACAAAAGGCCTAAGTCCTTACCGATTTTCTGGTGGAATGGACATGGGTGACCAAAGACCTAGAGGAGGCGAACCAACATGCCAAACCCGGGCCAAATCCAACCCCGGAAGTGATGACGTGGATCCTCCACGTTAATGGTGCATCCAATGCTGGAGGGAGTGGAGCTAGGCTCATCCCCGCCAACCCCGATGGAGTCATCACTGAATGCATGCTGCATTTCCTCTTCAAGGTGACCAACAATCAGGCTGAGTATGAGGCACTCCTCATGGGATTGAAGGTGTCCTGCAAGCTAGGTGTCAAGTGCCTAAAGGTCTTCACGGACTCGCAGCTCATGATGGGGTAGGTCTCTGACGAGTTTAAAGCTCGAGATCCTATATTGGCAAAGTATCTGGACAAGGTACGCTCATACATAGCGAACCTCCAGTACTTTAGCATTTCCACATCCCTCGGACGGAGAATGCCCGAGCCAATGTCCTCTCTAGGTTAGTAACCCTGCCAGATTCGTTGTTGGGATGTACCTTCATAGAATATCTGGAGACCCCCAGCTTTGAGTCTGCAGCAGAGGTCTAACAAGTAACAACCGAAGCCAGCTGGATGGACCCCTACATCAAATACATTACCACCGGTGCCCTACCTGAAGATTGCAAAGAAGCTGGCCTCCTCAAGAAGAAGGCTGCGCGGTACGTATTAATGGATGGATAGCTCTATCGGAGGTCTTACTCCTACCCCCTGTTGAAGTGCTTGAGACCATCAGAAGCCACCACGTGCTTCAAGAAATACACAAAGGCATCTATGGGAATCACGTGGGGGGTAGGAGCTAGCTTACAAAGTGCTCCGGCAAGGATACTTCTGGGAGACCATGTGAGAGGACATCGCTAATTTTATGAGGAAATGTGACCGTTGCCAATGTCACGCCCACATCCAGAATCAGCCGGCTGCCTCGCTCTCCTAGCTATTAGCTCCGTGGCCATTCATCCAGTGGAAAATGGACATCCTAGGTCCCTTTCCTCCCGCGTCTAGCCAACAAAAGTATTTGATTATGGCCATTGACTACTTCACCGAGTGGGTCAAGGCCGAACCCCTGGCACGGATTATCGAGGCCAAGGTTAGATCATTTTTTTGGAAGTCGGTCATCTACCATTTCGGACTCCCTCACTCGGTCATCACCAAAACAGGTAGTAGTTTGACAACCAACTTTCAAGGAGTTCTGTGCTGACCTCAACATCCACCATCACTTCATTTCAGTGGCTCACTCTTAGACCAACAGGGAGGCTGAGATAACCAACCAAACCATCTTGCAAGAGCTCCACACCAGATTGGATGAGGCCAAGGGCCGATGCGCAAAAGAACTTTCCAGTGTGCTATGGGCCTACCACACCACACCTCGAACGGCAACAGTGAGACACCCTTCAACCTCGTCTTTGGTTCAGAAGCTATAATTCCTGTGGAGGTTGGTTTGCCTCCATTATGAGTGGAGCAATATAATGAGGCAGAGAATTCAACCTGCATCCTTCTAAACCTGGACCTTCTGGATAAGACGAGGGATAAAGCCCAACTCTGAATGGCAGCATATCGGTAATGAGTGGCATGATACTACAATGCCCACGTTAGGCCTAAGATGATCGACCCAAGCGACCTGGTACTCAGGCGAGCAGAAGAATCCCAACCAAGGGAAGGTGGCAAGCTGTCCTCGAACTGGGAAGGCCCTTACAAGGTGATCGAGGCTCTACCAAATGGAGCCTACTATCTCACCATGCTCGACGATGACCAATTCTCTCAGATATGGAATGCCAACAATCTGAGAATGTACTACCAATAATGTAAGATTTTTTCTTAATTATTAAAGTTTCTTTTTGGTGCAACACTATCTTTCACGTATGCAGGAACTCCCTTGCCCGACTCCAAGTCCGGCGACTAAAGCCAGGAAACTTACGAAGCCCCGCAGTCAAAACCAAAAAATATATGAAGCCCCACACTCAAATCCAGGAAACTTACAAAGCCCCACACTCAAAAGCCAGGAAACTTACAAAGCCTTGTACTCAAAATCTGAAAAACTTACGAAGCTTCACACTCAAAGCCGGGAAACTTATAAAGCCTCGCACTCAAAGCTAAGAAACTAACGAAGCCCCGTACTCAAAAATTGGGAAACTTACAAAGCCCCGCACTCAAAAGTTGGGAAACTTACGAAGCCCTATACTCAAAATCAGGAAACTTACGAAGCCCCACACTCAAAGCCGAGAAACTTACGAAGTCCTGCACTCAAAAGCCAAAAAACTTAGGAAGCCTCACACTCAAAGCCAGGAAACTTATGAAATCCCGCACTCAAAAGTAGAAAAACTTATGAAACCCTGCACTCAAAGTCGAAAGATTCCTAAAGCCTAGTACTCAACTGCCTTGCTCACAGTCTGGAGATGTTAGTTGGAAAACTCCTGAAACCCCACCATCACCGCTTGACCATAGCTAGGCAAATCAAGCAGAGAGACTCCAGAAGTCCCGCACTCAACTGCCTTACTCACAGTTTGGAGATGTCAGTTAGGAAACCCCCAAAATCCTACCATCTACCACTTGACTCACAGCTTGGTAAATCAAGCAGGGAGACTCCAGAAGCCCTACACCTCAACTACCTTACTCACAGTCTGGAAATATCAGCTGGGAAACCCCTGAAATCCCACAATCTACCGCTTGACTCATAGTTTGGCAAATCAAACAAGGAGACTCTAGAAGCCCCACACTCAACTGCCTTGCTCATAGTTTGAAGATGTCAGTTGGGAAAACCCTGAAATCCCACCATCTACCATTTACTCATAGCCCGACAAATCAAGAAGCTCCAAAAGCTATACATTCAAGTCTACATGACTTCAAGATCAGCGAAACAAGAACGGAGTGTTCTCAAAGTTCTTCATGTCTATCCCAAGGTTCCAGAGTCAACTCGGAATGGCCAAGACCTAGGAGAAGCTCACACACAGCGACCTTAGAGCCTATCTTCCTATCATGCGAAGGGGTAAAGAAGCTAAAGGAAGAAAAGAGAGCAAGTCGAAGTTTATCAACTAGGAAGGACTAGCTCTGCATTATGGAAGTAAGTCCTTCATAATCTCTGGTGGATTCCTTTGAAATGTCTCAAAGCAAAAAAAAAAGAAGAAGAGCACTCAGTTATTAAAGAAAATAATGTCTTCATTGATCAAAAATTTTTACATCTTATGAAGACTCTTGATAGGCTAAGAAGTCTTCTAAAACTCTAATTACAAAAGGAAAAGAAAACCCTAAGTCTCGCTCACGGCTCCTTTCCAAGCCGATGAGTGACTCCTTCAGATGAAGGGGCATCCTAGGATGCAGCGGCTCTGGCTTTGACTCCTGCTACAGACTCTGACTCCAGCTCCAGCTCTACCTCAGCAACAGGATCACCAGGCATCTCGGGGACTGGCAGGTCGGGCTTGAGGTTGCCCAACCCCTTCAACCCAAAGAGGCGGATGGCCTTACCCCAAAATTCATTGAACCCCTTATGGTAGGAGTCCAACACCACCTCGGCGACCTCATCCTTGAAGGCTTCGAATACCTTGAGTCTAGGGATGGCCTCGGTGGCTTCCTTCTTCACCACCTCCATCTGTGCAATGGTCGTCATGGCCTTCTCCAAGGCTGCCATAGTCCAGGCTGCTTCTTCATCGACTTGCACTTGGAGGGTCTATACCCTTCCCTCTAAGCGACCTACCTCCATCGCAGAGGCAGCTAGCTTTTTGACCCGATAGATGCTCTCCTCCTTCTCTTCCTTTAGGGCCACCTTGAGCTCGGTCGATTTCTTCTCTAGCTCCATCACCCTTGCCTCGAAGCTGGCCAGCTTGTCCTGGAGGGCCTTCACCTGGCCTTCTAGTTCTTGAGCCCGGGTGGCCTAAGTCCGGGCTTCGTTTCGCTCCTTACGGAGCTGGTAGTCCACCTCATCAGTCCCTTGCAGGAGTCCCGGAGGAGCTGAACGTCGGTGGCCACCTGCATAGAAAACATTAATCAATACCTCCTTAGGAAGAAGAGAAAAATGAAATAGTCTTAAAATGACTTACCGACATAAGCTGGGGAAACACCCCAGTGAAGATCCACCACCTGACGGCCGCTCTTATGCTGGCGGTCTAGTGGTTGGATGAGGCATCTATAATCTCCTCCGCCAACTTTCCATCCTGCATCAGCCTCGCATCCTGGGGTAGGTAGATGGACACCTTTTTCTCTGGATCCAGCATCACAGATGGCTCTAAGATTTCTAGGGTGGTAGCTAGCAGAGGCACGGCGGTGATCTGTCAGTCACCAGTGGCTCTGCATCCAGTTGGTGGGGCCGGACTCTTCATGGCGGTGTCTCCCGCCACCTCCACCACTTTCGGTTGGGGTGGAGCTTCAGTGCATGGAGGGGCCACTAGGGCTGACGGTGCGGCCCCCTCCATGGTTCAGCCCTTCCTCCTGAGCCTGCGGGCTGGAGGCTGGACCCTTGGCCCAGGGGTGGCCGGTGAGGCAGCAGTCCCCTCCTCCCGGGCTCTTCACCGAGCCTCTATCCTGGCTCCTCCTGGGCTTTCCTTGCAGGCTCCCCTTCGGGCCCTGCGGAGGTGGCCCTCTTTCTCGACATGTCCAGGAGCTCGCTCATAGTGAACTTCATCCCTGCAGGACAAGAGAATCTGGTTAGTCTTCAGTTGCAGCCTGGTTAACTTGAAAAAAAAGGAAGCCTGGCAGTGAACCTTACCTTGAGTTTGGGCCTGGCTGACCCCAGTGTCGATGAGGTTCTGCTTGGACAACAGGTCCTAGAGAGGTGGGACCTCAGAAGTGACGAGCCGGTTGTACACTTCCCTGTCGACCGGCTCGACTACAAATGCTGGTTGAGGGAGCAGTCCAGGTCACGCCAGACCCAGTCCACCCCCTTAACCAAGGAAAACATGAACTTGCTCTTCCACCTCTTGATGGAAGAGGGCAAGTCAAGCTTGGTGGCTCGCGGGTGGGGGGCCATGAACCACCACTCATTGTCAATTGGGTGTTGCTTCATGGTGAACAAAACATTGAAGAGGGAGAAACGGGAAACAATCTCATGGAAATGACAAAGGACAATAAAACAAAAGATGGTCTTGACGGCATTGGGAGCAAGTTGGGTTGAGACCAAGCGATAATTGCTCAGAAAAAAGAGAAAGAAGGGGTGAAGAGGAAGACAAGACCCCCAAAGAAGAAGTCTTTGTATAGGATGATCTGGCCTGGGCCACCAGAAGTGACCCGTTCCTCCAGTCCAGGGATTGAGAGCTGGATGGAATTAAGGATCCTATACACCCTCTGGACACAGAGGAGATCCTCACCAGTCATCATCGAAGCAATGCTGGCGAGACTGCCTGACTCCCCGACAGGAGGACAAGGAGAAGGAGGAGAGGGAGGAGCCGTAGGGGGTCCAATGACAGTCCCCATCTAGTGGGGACCCCTGCGAATCACAATAGGGACATCATCCTCGCTATCCGAGGAAGGAGGCCTCGATCGAGATAGCCCCGCCTCATCGAAAAAGTCCAGCGATGGTGCCCTCCACCGAAAGAACTCATGAAAAGTAGGAGGAAAAAAGACAAGGGAGAAGCAGAGGCCATGAAACCAAATGAGAACTCTCCTTCAGCACAGGCCAAAGGAGAAGAGCAGGAGAAGGAGAAGAAAGAGGAAAGGGGAGGAGAAGTCTAACCTGCTAGGACTTTGAATCCCTGACCAAAGAAATGGAGTTGAGGCAGTAGAAGTGCTCTGCAGAAGAAGCCTCGTCTCCGTCGCTTGAAAAACCCTTAAGGGGTGAGCAGACAAGTCCCTTTCATAAAGCCTACAGCCCCCATTGCATTGTACCAGTCAAGGTGTGCACCCTTTCTCCTCCCTGGCCAACTAGGGCCTACCACGTGTCAGGATCTGACAGAGCCGATGCTTCGGTTCAGAGCGGTTGCTTCGTTCCAGGTGCAACATTAATGGCCCCTTTTGGAAAGAACTGATGTGGTGTCACTTCGTTCATATGGAAGTGCAATCTGCGGGGCCCCAATTCTCAAGGCATTACTGGTGCAAGAAGTGCATCCCTCAACATCAGCATAATCATTACTCTCATCGCCCCGAGCACCATATCGTTCCTTGGGCTCGAAGTGGGGGCATTTGATGTGGCACAACCGCTGATATGGAGCATGATATGGCACAACCACTGATGTAGAGCCTGTGCTAGCGACCGTACTAGCAGAAGATGCCATATGGATGCGGCGACCAAATGAAGAGTTAAAGGTGAGCCCCCGATCGAGGTCAACTCCCATTCGGGGTTGAGCTCCCAGCTGAGGACGTGTTCATGCATTCTAAGGGTGAGCTCTCGGTCGAGGTCAGCTCCCATCCGGGATCAAGCTCCCGGTCGAGGACATGCTCATGCATTCCAAGGGTGAGCCCCTAGACGAGGTCAGCTTTCATCTGGAGTCAAGTTCCTGGCCGAGGATGTGCTCATGCATTCTGAGGGCAAGCACATGGCTGAGGTCAGCTCCCATCTGGGATCGAGCTCTTGGTCGAGGACATGCTCATGCATTCCGAGGGAGAGCCCCTTGCCAAGGTCAGCTCCCATCCGGGGTCAAGCTCCCGGTTGAGGACATGCTCATGCATTCCAAGGGCGAGCCCTTGCCAAGGTCAGCTCCCATCCAGGGTCGAGCTTCCATCGAGGACGTGCTCATGCATTCCGAGGGTGAGCCCCCAATCATGGTTAGCTCCCATCCAGGGTCGAGGTCCCGATCGAGGATGTGATTATGCATTCCAAAGGTGAGCCCCTGGCCGAGGTCAGCTCCCATCCGGGGTTAAACTCTCGATCAAGGACGTGCTCATGTATTCCGAGGGCGAGCACCCAACCGAGGTCAGCTCCCATCTGGGGTCGAGCTTTCGATTGAGGACATGCTCATGCATTCCGAGGGTGAGCCCCTGGCCGAGGTCAGCTTCCATCCGATATCGAGCTCCCAACTGAAGACGTGCTCATGCATTCCGAGGGTGAGCCCCCCATCGAGGTTAGCTCCCATCTAGGGTCGAGCTCCTGACCGAGGTCATGCTCAAGCATTCTGAGGGTGATTCCCCATCGAGGTCAGCTCCCATCCAGAGTCAAGCTCCCGGCCGAGGACATGCTCATGCATTCCGAGGGTGAGCCCCCGCTCGAGGTCAACTCCCATTCGGGGTCGAGCTCCCGGCCAAGGTTGTGCTCATACTTTCTGAGGGCGAGCTCCCGAGATAGAGCTCTCCCCATCCAGCCAAGGCCAAAGTTTCCAACAGAAGCAAGAAAGATAGAAGATCAACAGAGGTTCAGACTATGCCATGGAAGCTCCCGTTACGTGCACCTCCGAGAGGTGGTGCACACCCTACCAGAAATTCAAACTCTGCAGACACGCCACCCGCACGTTCTGTGCAATGCATGCTCCACCAGGCTCCAAGCCCTGTAGCATGCTGCCACGTCCACGATCGTGCAACTGGGTGCTCCAACCCTCATGAAACGAAACCTATACCTCCTCTAAGAGGAGTATTCCATTAAGGCCCCAAGCCCTGCAACACTCCGATGGTCCCTCCTGGAATAGAAATATCCCACAGTGGCTCGAGACTCAACGGCATGACACCCACCCCTTCCACAAGAAACTACACCACCAGAGGGACAAGATCTATACTACACCGGTGAGCACCCCCCAATAGAAGGATCTCCTTCCGATGACTGGTCCGACAGGAGGGAGGCCACGAACAAAGAAATTCCTTCCAAAAAGGATACCAGAAAAAGGCATCCCAGTAAAGCCCCAGACTTGGTCTGGGCCATCCTTCTCATATAAAATAGAAGAAAGGACCCCCGAGAGGGGGAGAAAGGTAACTGGAAACACTCAGAGAGCAAACGGGCAAGGAACCAGCCAAGAAAACCTTCCAGCTCTTGATCTCCACTCGATCCTGTCTTTCTATTTCTTACATCTCATATTTCATCCTCTAAGCGGAGAGATTCCAAGCTCTTCGTTATAGAGATTCTGTTTTCCTTGATCATCCCAACTGACTTGATCGTCGGAGTGTTCCATCGAAATTCCCGACCAGGATCTCCTCTCTTTTGTAGGTCATGCTAGTTCTGGAGTTGACTAGAGAAGAGGACCAAGCATCCATCGGAAGCCTGACAAGTCCATGCCACATCAGATCTATAGGCCACGACGATCTAGAGCGATAACAGGATTAATGAATTTCATATTTTAATCCATTTAAATCCTAATCCATTAAATTAAGTTGATCCTAAATGATAAGTTGGTTGAATCTAATTACATTGGATTGATTTTAATTTTAGATTAAAAAGAATTGGCATTTAAGCCCCTATAAAACTTTGAATTACATATGGATCCATATAAAATTACATATATATTCCTAAAATTTTGAATATTACAAATCAATCCCCAAAATTTTACATCTAGGTCCATATTATTTTTAAAAATATATTTTATAAAAAAATTCATCTATTTCTATAATTTATAATTTAGTTCTTTATTATTATTTATTGATAAAATCATTGTAACTTGCTCATTTGACATCCAATTTGAGCGATTTTTGGATCATTGGATTCATAATGATTTCAAAAATATTTTGATTGAGTTCTTCATAAATGATAAAATATTTATAAATTATTTATATATAATTCTACTCATTATTGTATAATTCAAGTATATTTTTGCATAGTTTCGAAAGATCCAAAGTACTCTATGAATTTGAATAACTAAGTCATTGAGGACTAATTACTTTATCTTTTATTATATTTTAAAATTACATATTGATGTATCTATTATAATTGATTTTAAAATTATTGTAATTAATTATGACACTTGTTATATGCTATAATTTTTGTCCAAAAATATTTTATAGTTGTATAGCAAGTGTTATTGATAGAAGTAGCAGTTAGAATATAATATTTAGTTATGATTTGATTAGTAGGGTGCATGTTATTAAGTATATCATTCTGGATAGATCTTTTATGGCATACATATGGTTAAAGTATATCATTTTATATTTGATTGGGTATTTATCTTTCTGTATAAATAATTTTATGGGTTAGCATAAATATCTATCGTCAAAGTGATTTATTTATATTATCTATAAAATTCTTTCATTATAAAATGAATATTTTCTTGTTATGGCATACAACTACCTGTCCAAATAGGGTTATTGTATGTTTTAATTGAAAAAGGTTGTATAGAACATTGTATTATAAGAGTGCTCTAGCTTTCATGAATCTATCTATCCAAAGAGAATAGGTTCATGAATGTTAATATATTTTATTTGGTTGTGGTTTCATGTAAAGAGTACTTATATATATTACATATTCTATCCAAAAAAGATATGTGATATTATATTTAAACTATTGTATATCATTTATGTATATGTCTATTGATTAATATTTTGTATTCCTGCTATCTTTGATTATACAGTCATTTTTGATGTTAACAATAACAATATTGTTGTTGAGGTCTTAACTGGATCAAATTATCAAAGATTGAGGTATATTGGATTAAAAAATTTGTTTGCCTAAGGAGAATAAATTTTTGAATACCTTATATCCTCATTGTGCTAACCTTTGTTTTCTTTGAAGAGAGGTATATATATTAGGCTTAAGAAGTTTGTCTATCCAAAGAAGATAGATTTTCAAAAGTTTTGTATTCTTATTATATTGACCTCATTATTGAAGCTCAAAAGTATATCATATTCTCTATCTAAAAAAAATTATGATGATACATATACTACTCTTGTTGGAAATGGCTTATTTATTTAAATTTTTATTTATTTATTTATTGTTTGTACCTCTAACAAATAGTAGTTGTTTAAGATCTTGATTGATCATTTATGTATCTTATGCCATCTTAGAGATCATGACTTGATGATCCCTGATTAAAAGATTTATAAATTTTAATAAATGATGACCACCAAAGTGGCTCGTTCACTGAGATTTACAAGATCCTTCTATAAGATATTTAGAAGGGATTGTATAGTATTATATATTGAAAAGAAATTCCTTATGTGGGTCACTTTCTTTCTAAAGAAAGTCTTGTAATATTGGACCAAGGGCTCTCAATAAAATAATATTTATAAAGATTTTCTGGTATATATATTATCTATGTTTCTCTATTAATTAATTGTATAAAAATTATTTAGCAGATGGTATATTTATATTCAATAGAGTTAATACTCTTATTATGATGACTCTGACTGGAATAATTTATAAAATTTGAAAACTAAAATTATGCTATTACTAAGTGTTGGCGTGGAGTCCCTGGATCGGCCGGTCGGAGCCGCTGCGTCGCAGGATCGCTTCCTGGTTCACCTACAAAATAGGTTTCTTGCCGGAGTTATTTTGGTGGAGGACACTCCGATGCCTAAGTTAGTGACGGATTCTAGCCACAGAATGGGGAAGGTGTTGAGAAAGAGAGAAAAGGCTCTTGGAGATTGTAAGTGTATGTGTGCGAGATTGTTCGCGTACCTCTCAAGCAATCCTTCTTACCCTTATTTAAAGAATGCCTCTGACCTGCGTCCCGCTCTTTTTTCGGTGATCATGGAGAGCCAATCTCTTCCATGATTGGCGATCGTGGGTTGTCATCGAGTGATTCCGGCCAGATTGGAGGCATGGCTGCAGGAGTTGCGCACCATGATCATGGCATGATGAGTGTCGATTGTAATCATTGGTTATAGTTGCTTTTCTGGAATAGATTGTGATCCAGGCTTTGAATTTCTTCTTTCGTGGGCCGAAGACTTGATATTTTTTCGAGGCCGGAGATCGTGTCTACGGTGGGAATCGAAGTTTGAGCCTTCGGAAGTCGATGAGTAGTTCGGACTTCGGCCGGAGCCGAAGTCAATACCCGAAGGTCTGGCCACCAGATGCTGTAGTCCAGTATGAAGCCTTGGGTTACCTGTAATTGGCCTGTCCTTTGCTTGATCCGAAGTCTGTAGTCCGGAGAAACGGGCTTCGACCAGTCAAACTGGAGTTTGGCTTATAGTTAAACCAGGATATCCCAACAGTTGCCCCCCTACTCTCAGTTTTCGAAGCAGAGATTTGCCTCGAGAAGTGAGAGTAGTAATGCCTTGTCATTTTCCTCCTGAGAGATGGTGCAGGGGATGATTATGGGATCCTTGATTGGACTGCCCATCATGATCTGAGAATCAGATGGTGGACAGGTGTCACTCCTGGATTGAGGAAGAGAGAAAAAATGGGTGGCCCTGGGGCCACCTTTTCTTTTTTCGTTGCACGATGGTTGAGACGATCTTTTGGTTGGGATTTGGATGGTTATGGTGGCTGTCCTTCGTCCATTGGATGAAGGGTAGACCTTATCTTGGTGGTCAGTTATAGGTGGGTTACCTCCCAGGGTAACCGTGAGTCAATTTAACCCCGACGGGATGCTAGAGGCCCCTACTTTTCTTTTGGGGAAGGGCGAAGGTCTGGCCAAGGAAGCTTCTTCAACCTCGTCTCATCCTGCGCCCAAGTTGTTCTGGACTACCCGTCTATTCTTCAGGTAGAATCTTTTTCTGTTCCTTCGCTTCGCTCCTTTGTCATGGAAGAGACTGTGGAGAGTCAGGGGAAATAGGTTGGGCCCTCGGGGGTCGGAGACATAGTAGGCCCAGAGTCGGTTCCCAGCTCGGTCTCTCAGGGTAAGGCGGCCCTTCTTTGGGAATGCTACCACATTCCTGAGGAGTTTTCCTTCATCCTCCCCGTGTCCGAGGAGCGGGTGAACGAACCTCCCCCCGGGTGTATAGCCGTATATAAAGATCATCTGAAAGCTGGTCTTCGGTTTCCCTTGCACCCTTTCTTCGTCAAGATCTTCCACTTGTACCAAGTGGTGCCAGCGTAGTTGACCCCGAACAGTATCAGGAACATCTGTGGGTTCCTGGTTATGTGCAGCATCGCGAACATAGTGCCTAGGACCAATCTGTTCACAATCCTTTTCATCCTCAAGAGGGATTTCCACAGCAACAGATGGTGGGTGATTGGCCCTAGATCAGGTCATAGGGTTATCAAGGATATGCCCAGCGCTATCCACAGGTGGAAACCCGTTTTTGTATTTGTGTTGTCTCTCAATCCATGGGGCTTCGATACGGTGTGGAAGAAGCCTCGCCTGACCACCAATGACGGGAAGAAGGTCTTGGTGGCTGACCAGTCGGATTACGACCTCTTGGTCAACTCTAAAGTTGCTCCCATTCAGGAATTGTTGGAGGAGAGAAATCTCCACCGGACGGGAATTAGTGGATTCCCCTCATTAGGTATAGCAATAGGAATTACTGCTCCTCTTTCTAGGATTTATTTTAACCCAATCAATTGAAGTAAAATCTTTTGCTTACAGGTGGCCGGATGAGGCCCGGCTTGAGCTAGCTCTGGCAGACTTCGAAAAAGAGGGTGGCACAAGCCCCTCCTACCAGGTCCGCGGTGCGGAAGAAAGTTCAGAGGGATGGTCCCGAAGGGGACCAAAGTACTTCGTCTTCCCGGGGGACCTCGGGTGAAGACATAATAATTGCAGAAGGGGCTCCGTCAAGACCCCATCCAGTCAAAACTCCACCGGCGGCTGTCTCCCCAATGCGCACAACGGGGAGCCCACCTCAGGGGGCGGAAGTGCTGCCATTTTGCCCCCTACTACCGATAGGGGTGAAGCGTGGCAAGCTGAAGGAGAGTTCGCGTACGGGGCTTCCTCAGCCGGAGTCCGTTCGACAAACTCCTCGGAGTTTTTGCCTATGGGGGGACCGCTGGTCCTGGCCGCAGCCAGGTAGGTGCTGAAGGGTACGCTTCTGCCTCACCACTTGGCTATTTTTTGGAACCGGAGCCTTCCTAGGGTGTCCGATTCTGCCTTCTCCGCTCTGCAACAGGTATGATCCAGCCACTTCTCTTTGCCTCGAGGATTGTTCAATTCATGACTCTTCTCTTTTGATGTAGCTGGTCTATGACCTCACCTTCATGGAGGAGGGCCTAGGGAACGTAGACAGCCTCATCCATGACCTCAAGGAAGAGCTCCAGACCGCTAGGGCTGCCAAGGAAGTAGCCGACGAGCTGAAGCAATCCATGGAGGATCGTCTTGCCCGGACAATTGATGAAGTTCGCGATCTGAAGGGCGAACTGAGAAGTGCTCATGTAACAATAACAGGGCAAGAGGCAGGGTGGAGGAGGAGCAGGAAGCAAGTCGAATCCTTGGAGCAGGCTGCCAGGGAGGATCAGGAGAAAATAGGGAGCCTAACCAAGATGATGGAGGAGGCTTCCAGGAGGGCAGAAGAAGCGATCCTGGAGTCCAAAGCTGCTAAGAGGGAGTCTGCATCTTTGAAAAAGCAAGTTGATGATGCCGTGGCGAACTTCAAGATGTCTCCGCAATTCCAGGCAGAGATCAATGAAATAACCTTGTATGGTTACCAGCACGGTTTAAATGATGGACTCTCTAGAGTGAAGGAGGCCTTCCCCCACCTCGACCTTTCCAGCATTCCACCCTTCGATATAGCTGGAGAAGAAAAGGAAGTGGAGGGGGCCGAAACCATGGTAGAGGCTGAGGAGGCACCACACCCGGAGGAGGAGGCTATTCTCCCAGTCGAAAATCGGAGGTGACCCCAACTCTGATCCCAGTCCAGGAGGAAACTCAGGCTGGGGGAGCCCAAGCTGAAGGTTCTCCGGTCTCGATCCAGATTGACGAGGTCCTCTCAGAGCAGATCGATAAGGTGCTCCAGTCCTGTGGTGTGGAGCCTTCTTCTATTGAGTGACTTAGGTCACTCTAGATGTATTTTTCACCTTTCTTTTTTTCGTAATCAACGAACTTTGTATGATAACTTTTCTAAATTTTGGAATGAATTTTCCTTTCCTTGCATATACCATGTTGTGCTTCATGTATAGCTCGAAACAGTTTTACCATTCTTTCTTCCGCTTAGTCGAATAGCCATGGCCGAGGCCGTTCAGTAGATAAGAACCGGTTTTACCATTCTCTTTCCTGTTTGGTTGAACAGTCGTAGCCGAAGGCCATTCAATTAGTGAGGATGAACTCCGAAATGGACCAGGACTCCGTCGTTGAAGACCGTCGCATTCCTTCGGATGTCAAGTTTGTCCGTTGGGACGAACAAGAGTCATTTTCCCGCCAATCAGTGATCAGGGAGATCTGATTGTGATTATTACTGTCCACGTGGCATGTCGATATTTGTACAGTCGCAATTTCTTGTGCCTTGCGGCCGTCGGGTCTCCTTTTTCTAAAAAAGAGCCATTAATGATGCCATCGCACGATGAGGATTTCTTCGGATTCGAAGCGATGGTGATTGTTGTCCTAGAGATGGCTCCAAGCAACTTTTCTGATTCTCGAAGCGTCGCCCGGCATGTGGCATTTTCTGACGCGGCTGGGAAGGACGTGGAGCATGCTTCCCTGTAGTTGGTCGTGGGTTCTGGGTTTCTATAAATAGGACCCTGCCCTCCGTTGTCAATGGCCATCGTCCCCATAGGCTTTCTCCCTCTATTAATAATGAGGTTCAGCACTTCCGAGCTCCGTCATGCGACGAAGAGGAGGGCTATCGACTCCAAGAGGAAGCGAAGTCCGAATTCACATGGGCCAGGAAGCGAAGAGGAGGAGCCTCTGGTGGACCGTCTCGAGAAGAAGGTCCGCTTTCTGGAGGCTCGATTGAGGGAGGCCTGGGCTCAAGTCACGGTGGTGACCATGGCGGCGAAGGAGGCAAAGAGGGAGGCAGCAGATGCCATCACAAATTTCAGAGCTTCTGTCGCCTTCAAGGACGAGCTCACCGGGGTGGCTCTGGACTCCTTCCACCAGGGGTTTTGGGAGTGCCGGAGAAAAGCCTCCAAGTTTTACAACTTGAAGGGCTTGGACAATATCAAACCCTCCATTCCCTTCCCCGGCCACGAGTTCGATTCTGACTCTGATGAGGGGTTGGACTCGAGTTCGGACGGGAACCCCGGGGGCCCTTCGTCGTCCCACCAGGTCTCTCCCCGACGGTACGGAAAAATTCCGTCGGGGAGTTATTAAAAATTTCCCAGATTCTGCTGCTGCTGCTCCTTTTTTTTTTTTTAATATCTCTCTTTAGGAGAGTTTCTTTTCCTTTTTCTTACACTCTCTTTAGGAGAGTTTCTTTCTTTCTTTTCTCTTTCTTTTTTTTTGTGTAAAAATTTAAAAAGAAAGGAAAATCTTTTCTGTTACCTCTTCCCGTGTACTCTTTGCGATGTGTTGCATCATGATTTGTCTGTAATGTTGACTCCGTAGACCACTTTCGGTCTACAGGAAAGAAGTGAGGTCAATTAGACCGTTCTGAGAATGTTTGTTATTGACAGAAAGGACGACAGTGGTCCTTTTAGGCATGTGTTTGGATTTCCCGTAGGGTAGGGTGCATACACGATCCCTGTGCACTTTCTGTCGTGATTAAGGTAGGCTATTCAGGCCGGCCTCGGTGCATGTTCGGATTCACCGTAGGGTAGGTTATGAGAACCATCCCTGCGCCTTTGATCTTTTTGGTGTCCTGGTTAGACCATCCATTGTGCTTGTCGGGCATGCCGATAAGGTGAGTGGATCAGACTCTCTTTTGCGCAGTTGATCGATTTTTTAGATCGGATCATTCAGGCTATTATCGTTCAGTCAATGCAACTAGCCGTTCTGAGTTGAGTAGGGTTGAGGAGCTTTGCACAGGAATTTCAGAAACTCTTTCATTGATAATATTTGCGAAGGTTTTGTACATTCCATGACCGGGATAGGACTTTCCCCTCCAGGGTCTTGAGTCGATATGTCCCTGGTCGAATGACTTCTTCGACTTGATATGGGCCTTCCCAGTTGGGGGAGAGTTTACCCTGTTCCGTTGGCCTGGACACTTCTGCTCTTCGCAATACCATGTCCCCCATGCGGAAAGTTTGCTCCTTCACCCTTGAGTTGTAATACTTGGCTACCTTTTGCTGGTATGCCACCATTTTTATCTGAGCCTGTAGCCTGGTGCTTGATAGCAAATCCAGATCAATCATTCTGCGATCGGAATTCTCAGGCTCTTCATAATTGTCAATTCTCAGGGACTGTAGGGAGACTTCGATGGGTAGTACGGCTTCGATACTGTAGGCCAGGTTGAACAGAGATTCGCCGGTGGTCGTTCTCGGGGTAGTTCGGTACACCCAAAGAACAGAGATCAGTTCTTCGGTCCAAAGCCCTTTGGAAGCGTTCAACCTTGTCTTCAGACCATGGAGGATGGTCCGGTTGGTGACTTCGGCCTCTCCGTTGGACTGTGGGTGAGCAATGGACGTCAGTCGATGTTGGATATGGTACCGAGCACAGAAGTCCTTGAACTTTGGATTGTTGAATTATCTCCCATTGTCCGTGATGATGACATGTAGGATGCCGAACCTGAAGATGATGAAATTTTTCACAAAATTTTCCACCTTGCCTTTTGTGACACTTCTGCACGAAATCAGCTGAGTCCTTCTGGATGGAGGGCCAGTAATAGCCCTATCTAATAATCTTGTATACTAGAGATCTGCCTCCCAAGTGATCACAGCATATGCCCTTGTGGACCTCTCTCAAAGCATAATCTGCATCGATAGGTTCTAGGCATTTTAGCAGTGGCTGGGAGAACGATCTCTTGTAGAGAGCTCCATCTAAGATGACGTATTGAGACGCCATCCAGCAGATCTTCTTGGCCTCTGCCTTATCTTCCGGTAATTTCCCTTCATTCAGAAATCTGATGATGGGATCCATCCAGCTTGGCTCAGTGTTGATCTGGCGCACCTTTGCAGCCTCTTCGGCAATGCTTGGAGTTTCAAGATGTTCAACAAAGGTATGCCCGAGAAACTCCGGTGCTGTAGTTGCTAGTCGAGACAGTGCATTCGTCCGGGAGTTCTATGATCGTGGAACATGGATAATCTCAAAATGTTCCAGCTGGGAAGATAAAGCCCGTACCTTCTCCAGGTATTGCACTATGGTTGGATCTTTAGCTGCATAGTCTCTGTTGACTTGATTCACTACCAGTTGGGAATCTGAGAAGGCTCGAAGTTGCAAGACTCCCAAATCCTTGGCGATCCGAAGTCCGGCAAGTAGGGCTTCATATTCGGCTTGATTATTGGAGGCGTGGAAGGAGAAACGGAGTGCGTACTCTATAGTGTGGCCGTCAGGTTCGGCCAACATGAGTCCAGCTCTGCACCCAGTAGCATTGGAAGCTCCGTCCATATGAAGCACCCAAACAGAGTTCGTCTCCTTCGGGACTTCTTCTTCTATCAAAGAGGCTTCGTCTTCGGACTTCCAGGTGGACTAAGCCAAAAAATTGGAGAGCACTTGGGCCTTCATAGCTGCTCGAGGTTGGAAGCTGATGTCAAATTCACTTAGAGCTTCACAGCCCACTTGGCTATCCTTCTAGAAGTGTCTGGAGATCGAAGAATGGCCTTGAGAGGTTGATCAGTTAGCACCACGATGGCGTGGGCCTGAAAGTATGGCCGTAGTTGCTTTGCCGCAATCACTAAGGAGTAGATTAGCTTCTGTATCCTTGCATATCACGTTTCTGCGTCATGCAGGACATTGCTGATATAGTAGATCGATTTGTGAGACCTGTCTTCTTCCTTCCGGACAAGAACCGAACTTACTGCTTCATCCAAAGCAGAGAGGTACAGGTAGAGAACCTCGCCTTCTTTTGGCTTGGAGAGCAATGGCGGGGTCTCCAGATACTTCTTTAGTTTCTCAAAGGCAGCACGACAATCTTCGGACCACTCAAAGCCCTTTGATTGCCGGAGCACCTTGAAGAACGGAAGACATTTCTTGGCTGACCGAGAGATAAATCTGCTTAGGAAGGCAATCCTCCCTGTCAATTGCTGGACTTTCCTTTTGCAGGAGGGATGTCTCATATCTTTCAAGGCTTGAATCTTCTCGGGGTTCGTCTCAATCCCTCGTTTGGTGACAAGGAAGCTCAAGAATTTGCCCAAAGTGACCCCAAAGGCATACTTTGCCGGGTTCAGCTTCATATGGTAGCGCCGGAGAGCGATGAATGATTCCTATAAGTCACGGATGTGATCTCTCTGGTGGAGGCTCTTGACGATCATGTCGTCAACATAGGCCTCTATATTTCTCCCCAGTTGCTTTTCGAACACCGTATTGATGAGTCTCTAAAATGTTGCTCCAGCGTTCTTGAGGCTAAACGGCATCATCTTGTAGCAGTAGAGGCCCTTATCAGTAATGAATGTCGTCTTCTCCTTATCTTGTGGATCCATTCTAATTTGATTGTAGCTGAAGAAGGCATCCATGAAGCTCAGCAACTGGTGGCCAGCAGTCACATCGACCAGTTGATCAATCTTTGGGAATGGGAAGCTATCTTTTGGGCAAGCTTTGTTGAGGTCTGTATAGTCGATGCAAATCCTTCACTTGCCACTAGCTTTCTTCACCATCACCACATTGGCCAACCACTCGGGGTAGCGGGCCTCTCTGATGAACCCTACTTTGAGGAGCTTGCCAACCTCTTCGTCTACAGCTTGCTATCTTTCGAGGGCGAAGCTCCTCTTCTTCTGCTGCACCGGCTTGTACCCAGGGGTTACTTCCAGCCGATGAGTGATTACTTCGACATGAATCCCGGGCATGTCCGAAGCCGACCAGGCGAAGACATCTGCATTGTCCCTGAGAAATGGATGAGCTCTGCTCTGGTTTTCTCATTGAGTGCACTCCCAATCTGCACAACTCTGGAGGGATCTTCCTCTTTCAAAGGTACCGGGATGAAACTTTCCATGGGCTCACCAAGATTTGTAGTTTCATCCCTCGAATCCAGCTGATCCGGGATAGTCGAATCCTTGAAATGCCTGTCTTTAATCATCAGACACTGCCGTGCCATCCTCTGGTTTCTTCTAACTTCTCCAACACCGTTCCTGGTGGGGAAGCATACCAAGAGGTAGTAAGAGGAGATTATGGTTCGGAACTTGTTCAAGGCAGCCCACCCCAGAATAATATTGTATGCTGAGGGGATCTGGACTACCGTGAAGTTGATCGGCAGTGTATTTTGTCGAGGTTCAGTGCCGAGGGTTACAGGCAGCACAATTTCCCCCTCAGCAAAAACTTGGTTGCCCCCAAAACTAGAGAGCGGTATGGGGGATCTTTGCAGTTGATGTCTAGGCAAACACATTTTAGAGAATGTATCGTACATCAAGACATCTGTCGAACTTCCATTATCTACAAGGATCCGCTATACATCATAATTGGCCACTACGACCGAGATTACTAGAGGATCATCATGTGGGAGCCGAACTCCTGCAAGGTCGTCATCGGAGAAGAGGATGGCGTTGTTGTCTTTAAGTTACTTTGAAGCATCGTCCTCATCCCTTCTCCAGTTGGTGGGTCAGTGTATCATCCCTACACCTTCGTTGGTGGGCCTTTGATTTGGCAATTCGGCCTCTTCAGGGGGTGGCTGGAGAACAGTTGCTTCCGACCGGGGACCTTGACAACCGATATACCGCCCCAGGTACCCTCTCTTGATGAGATCCTCAATTGCATCCTTCAGCTGGATGCATTCTTCTGTATTGTGGCCGTGGTTCCGGTGGAATCGGCAGTATTTGTTCCTGTTCTTAACGGAAGAGGAGGCCTTTATTGGACGGGGCTGTTGGAGATAGTTTTCTTTTTCTATCTCCATGAGGATCTTCTCTCGAGGGAGGTTGAGGGGGGTGTAGGAGTCGAATCTTCCTCCCAATGCTCTGGGCTTGGGAGGGCTTCTTCGGCGGTCTGCATATCTACCGCCGTTGTTATTAGAAGTTTGGAGACCTTGTCCCATGTTATTCTTCTTCTTTGAAGGGGGTTCCCCTTCAATCAACCATCGATTCGCTGCCTGCTCTTCAGCATCGGCGTATTTCTGAGCCCTTAATAGGAGCTCAGCGTAGCTTTTAGGAAACTTCTTATCCAGGGAGAAAGTAAGCCTGGAGGTACGAAGCCCCTTCTTCTATGCTGACATGGCCACGTGTTCGTTGAGATCCAGGATCTAAAGCGTGGCTGCATTAAACCTAGAGATATAATCTCGTAGGCTTTCTCCTTCATTTTGATAAAACAGGAACAGTGTGTCCGTATTCCGAGGAGTCTTGTGGCAGGTCTTGAAATGCAAGACAAACAGTTTTTCTAACTCGGAGAAGGAGTCGATGGTACCTGGGCACAGGCTCGAGTACCACATCCGAGCGGATTTCTTCAAGGTGGCTGAGAACGCCAGGCAGTACATTGCGTCCGAAGCTCCTTGAATCATCATATGGGCATTGAAGCTGCCCAAATGATCGAGGGGGTCGGTGGTGCCATCGTAGGGCTCCATCTAGGGAACCCTGAAGTACCGAGGAGTGACCTTGGCCATGATGCGGTCGGTATAGGATGGGCGTAGATCACCCACAATCAGGTCATCGGGATCCTTAAGATCCCGCATCCTGTGCTCTCGCGCCTTCGCCATCTCTGATTCGATGGCTCTGAACCTTCCGTCATAATCAGGAGTCTGCTTCGGCGCTCTCTCCATAGAAGTGGAGTCTCCGGAGGAGGGTGAGGGAGTTTGCCTAGGCCTCTTCCCTTTGTGCGGGAAATCGGTGGACCTGGGCAACCTCGAAGTTTGGCCTTTAGGAGAGGGCCGAGAACGGGGAGAGGGATGCACGGAATCCTCCTGTGGAGCTCTCCTTCGGGATCGAGAGCTATGCCTAGAAATAGCCGGTGGGTTTGCCACCGGAAAGGCTCTGTCTTCGAACTCTTGAACCATGGCCGTTAGATTAGCGACCTGGTTCATAAGAGCTTCAAACTGCTGTGCTCCCACAACAACCGTGGGAGGTGGAGCATCGTTCTCCTCCGGGGGTGCACCCCCCTGAGACGGAGCACGACTCCGGCTTGTAGAAGTGATTGGGGCTTTTCCTCTTGCCATCAAAGAACTTTTTTCTTCCCCTTATCTGGGAGGGAGCTTAAAAAATGTTAATGTGCCCCCCTTCCTGGCGCGCCAATCTATTGGCGTGGAGTCCCTGGATCGGCCGGTCAGAGCCGCTGCATCGCAGGACCGCTCCCTAGTTCACCTGCAAAATAGTTCCCTTGCCGGAGTTGTTCCGGCGGAGGACACTCCGATGCCTAAGTCAATGGCGGATTCCATCCACAGAATGGGGAAGGTGTCGAGAAAGAGAGAAAAGGCTCTTGGAGATTGTGAGTGTATGTGTGCGAGATTGTTCGCGTACCTCTCGAGCAATCCTTCTTACCCTTATTTAAAGAATGCCTCCGGCCTATGTCTCGCTCTTTTTCCGGTGATCATGGGGAGCCAATCTCTTCCATGATTGGTGATCGTGGGTTGTCATTGAGCAGTTCCGGCCAGATCGGAGGCGTGGCTGCAGGAGTTGCGCGCCATGATCATGGCATGATGAGTGTTGATTGTAACCGTTGGTTATAGTTACCTTTCTGGAACAGATTGTGATCCAGGCTTCGGATTTTTCCTTTCGTGGGCTGAAGACTTGATATTTTTCCGAGGCTGGAGATCGTGTCTACGGTGGGAACCGAAGTTCGTGCCTTCGGAAGTATATGAGTAGTTCGGACTTCGACTGGGGCCGAAGTCAATACCCGAAGGTCCGGCCAGCGGATGCTGTAGTCCGGTATGAAACCTTGGGTTGCCTGTAGTTGGCCTGTCATTTGCTTGGTTCGAAGTCCGTAGTCCGGAGAAATGGGCTTCGACCAGTCGAACTGAAGTTTGGCTTATAGTTGAACCGGGATATCCCAACACTAAGTATGATGGATTATGGATATTATATTATATAATGATCCTCCATCTTGAATGAATTATAAGAGTACTCAAGAATAAAAGCTGCCTGTAAAAATGGTAAAGAGTGAATAATTTTACTTATAAAATATATATAATTATTTCATTCTTGGTATTATACCTAACGGTGATCTAATATAATTTTGATCTCATTTATGAAAGGTATGTAGAATTTGATAAAATAGAGTTTGGATGGCTGATGGATGGTTAAATCAATATAAGATATGATGGTATGATGATATTAAGGTTTATATTATGAAACTAGAGAGTATTACACCTAAACAAAGTAATTTGCGATCTTTGTCTCTAATATGTTAGTTACTCATCATTTTTTTTAATTTATTGCTATATGATTTAGTGAACTTAAAACTACATAAGTAGAATAATTAGTAATTTTATCCTATTTCATTCAAAAGTTTTGATACTTTTGAGAAAAGGATAATAGTATTAATATAATATATCAACCACATTCCAGGATCCCATTATAATAAATAAATAATATTATTTAAATATTTATATAAGTATGGAATAATTATTTAATATACCATGCCTAAAATTTCTAAATAAAATGATGTAACTGAGAGACAAAATCATACTCTGAAAGATATGGTTTGAAGTATGATAAGTAGGCATAATTTTCTTATGATATCTCTAATGTGAGACTTTAAGAACTACCAATATTATTCAATTTTATGTTTGAGGATGTTCTGCAATATTTAATTATTAATATTTCATCAGTGAATGAATTTTGGATTTAAAATAATATATTATTTAACTGGTTATCTAGATAATTTTAAATGAATACAGATTCGCTATCCTGATAAGGAATATAAAGAATATTGAATCAAATCATGCCATGTTTATAAATTCTAATTTGCATGACGTTAGATACTCCTATAATAAAAATATGGCATCAAAGAAAAAATAAATTATTGCTCTTATTTTTTTTTTATTTATAAAATATTATATTTTATCCTATTAGAAGACAGTAGAAGAGCAACATCATATATATGAACTAATTATAGTACATCTATTACTAGTTAATATATCACTAGTAAAAAAGTTACATAATAGGAAATAGAAACATAGCATTTCTTATGATAATTTAATTTCTTAAGATATGAATGGCTAGAGGATTTATTTTGTAGAAAGGTATGAAAATAGAATTTAGTAAAATTTTTTAATAAACAGCCAAAGTTTGTGGCATGTTGCAAAGTCATAATTCATATCGTTTCGATTATGGAACTTTGTTTTGGATCTTATAATTATTGATTCTATCTTAAAAATTACTTAAGATTTGTTATGATAATAGTACAGCTATGTTCTTTAAAGGACCAATAAAAGCTATGTATTATCTCTATCTATGTGAAGATAAAATATTTAACAATCAGAGATTTTAGTTAAAAGAAAGATATTTTGTAAAATATATTTGTTCAAAGTCAATATTTATTGATCCCCTGATCAAATAAATAAGATCCATAGTTTTTATAAAACATGTCAAGAATATAAAAATTTTAGAATATTTTGATTAGTAGGAGTTTGATATTTTTTTAATGAATTTATACATTGACTTGATAGATAAATTTATTTATCATTGATTGCTTTATTAATGGATTGTAATCCAAGAACATATAGTTGTCAAGTGCATATACATATAAAGACCATGTTGGCTGATCTTCTGATCAAGGATTTGAAGTCCATATGCTTTACAAAGTATGTTAAAAATATGGGCATATTAATTTTTTTTGTTATGCTTGGTTAGTGAGAATGAATTTATATTTGTATTTTATTATTATAAAGCTTATTTCATTTTAATATATCTATCATAAGTATTTATATACATTGTTGACATGATAGCTGATGGATTACGTTCCTATATGGTTTATATATGTTGTGAAATAAAATACAACATGGTATCTCAATAATATATATTTATCTTGAGAATGATAGTTATATGAATATGTCTTATTTGTTATTTAAGAAATCTTAATATATTTATTTAGAGACATACGGGCTTTTTTTGAAGTCATGGAATTTTTCTAGCTTATAATAAAGTATGTGGTTAAAGAGAACTCATGATTGCTGGTACATTTATATATTTCTTTTGTTAAATGCATATATCTCTTATTTAATGTAGCTGTTGTATAAAAACTAAGACTAGGTATCGAGTTTTGGATATATTGTGCTGTCTTGTCATTGATATCATATTGAGTATGTGTGATAGAATGGCTTGTTGTTGTTGAAGCCATTAAAGTTTTTCTTGCTTATTTTGTTTTCAAGCATGTTGAAAAAAAATTTGCGAACCAATAATGAAAATAGTATATTTTGTTTAGATTACTTTGGATGCTATTTTCTTGCTACACCACCACACCAAAGCTCATGTCAATAGTATTAGTGATGCTTGTAACCATTGATAGGTTTTGTATCAAATAAGAAATGTAATGACTCATGATTCGGCATGATTTATACTATTGAATCGTGTCATTTGGAGATAATGTCCATAAATCATACATTTTAGTGGTCACATACTGTGCTCAACCCGAGAGTCATTTTAAAATAAATTATTTTTAAAATCATAATTAATGTTATCCAAGTAAAAAATATAAAAGTTTTTTCTAATTATAGTCTACCATTAATTATTATTTTATTTTATTTTGATTTATTAAAAATAAATTAATTTTATGATCCATGTTGATAGATATGTATATAGTCCAATATTGTATGTGATTCTTATGTTTAGATTTTAGGCATCTTATATTGGTTGGTGTGGTTGAAGCGGCGTAGTATAGGCCTTAGCATAACTGGCCCGTGATAGGAGGGCCTATTAGGGTTTGCTTATAAATGGACTAAGTCATCTCTCCACTTCTCATATTATTATTATTATTCTACATGAAATTTATTTTCATGACTTGTTTCATCGTTAAAAAAGATACCAGAGAGAAAGACTTGGCCTTTAATGTCCATGTAAGTATCTATTATAGATTTGAGAATTAATAGCAAATGTAGGTACGCATCCCAAATCTAAACTTATTATTTTATTTTATATGATTTATAGGTCTATTGTTTGCTCAAATCAATTCTTGAAAATAATATTAATTTTGATATTCTAAAAATCATAAGATCTTGAGATAATAAAATTTTTCTTACGCTATCCTCATTGGCTTAAATTTGCACCAAAGATTCCATCCATATACATCTCCTGCTAAACCTTCACATTAATACTAACCATTAAAAGCTATATATATATATAAACAGTAAATTAAATGAAAACCATTCTTCGTTGCATTGTTTTTGGAAAGATTTTTATACGTATTAAGGCAGACGTAAACGGAGAGGAAGGGTAGCTTGGTTTACGTATTATGTATGTTTTTATATTTGAGTCTCTTGATTGCTGGCCTCTGGTTTCTCACGCAATAACGTGCAGTCCGAGAAGGAGAAGAGCGTCGATGATTGGCTTCCGATCACCTCATCCCGGAATGCCAAGTGGTGGTACTCAGCATTCCACAATGTCACAGCCATGGTCGGAGCCGGTGTTCTCGGCTTGCCATTTGCTATGTCAGAACTTGGATGGTGAGAAGAACAAAAAGAAAACTCTATCTCGAAATCATAGTGTTAAAGCTTTGATGTTTGATTGTTATTTCGGAGTTATTATGTTTTAATTTTGTTACATTATTGTCTTTCCAGTGATATTTTTTCCGATAAAAGAATGGTGTCCTCAAACCCATTGTTTGTTTCAGAGTTTTCCCAAATGGGTGATCGTAATTCCAGGGGTACTAACTCAATTTTTCATGTTGCAATAAAAAAGGTTCATTTCCTTTGGCTGTGAATACTGAACAGGGTCATACCATTGGTGATTGTATAATATTTTGATAATTTTCTTGGTTGAGTAATTTGGTTTACACGTTAGGCTTATTATTCTCGTTTTCTTGACCTTTTTTCTTGTTGTGCTTGAAAATTGCTTTTTATAATATAAATTTAATTTTGTCTATTATAGTGCTAATATTGCGGTCTTCTTTTCCTTTGTCTTTTTTCCCCTTAATTTGGGGATTGTTGTAACTTTCAAGTATCATAACTTTCGGTTATGATTGGTAACCATACTGCTAATATCTCTGGTAGAATGAGATTATATCTTCCACACACAAAGGATAAAAGTTGAATGCTATTTGATTCGAAGAAGTTAATTGAATTGGTTTACAGTTGAGAGATAAAAGTAGTTTGCAAGCCAATGGACCATGTCTTGCTAAAAGAAGTGTTTGAACTTTTCCTTGATATAATAGAGCATGAATCAAAACAATTTTTCAGTAGAATCCATTTGTTGGCTCGTATTAAGACCATCCTTGTTGCCTGCTTAGAATTTTTACTTATTTTGCTAGCAAGCCCATTTTCACCTCCTAGTTTTGCCTGAAGCAATAAGGTAATCATCGATAACCTATCTTTTGATTAGACAAGGAAGCTGCTAATTCTTTTTGCTAATATTTTCTTAAGTAGAGGGAAGAGTTAAATTTAAATCTGCTGAAAAGCTTTGCAGCCTCTATGATTGTTGCAATTATTTAGCCTCTATAATTGTTGCAATTATTTGACTCCTCTGCAACCAATCCAATGTTATTGAAACAGGATCTAAAAATACTTGCATGTCATCTTAACTCAGTATATGGTTCTAATTACATAACTGCAGATTTGTTTACTGTGATAGCTTAATGCCTTGAGAGCTCCTTGCATGCAACTGAACAGGGGCCCAGGCATTGTAGTCCTATTTCTATCATGGATCATCACCTTATATACTCTCTGGCAAATGGTGGAGATGCATGAGATGGTGCCCGGGAAGCGATTCGATCGGTACCATGAACTGGGGCAGCAGGTCTTTGGAGAGAAGCTTGGCCTTTGGATTGTGGTGCCTCAGCAGCTCATCGTCGAGGTGAGCGTCAACATTGTCTACATGGTCACGGGTGGACAATCTCTACAGAAGTTCCATGATCTTATCCACCGTGACCGCAGAAAATGCATCACAGAAACCTATTTCATCATGATCTTTGCCTCGGTGCAATTCGTGCTCTCGCAACTGCCCAACTTCAACTCCATTTCAGGTGTCTCCTTCGCAGCTGCTGTCATGTCTTTCAGGTACACAATCTTCTCTATGGTGTCGTTATATTTCCTATATATATTGCTGCCTGTTATGCGAGCATTAACTTAGAAAGCATCAGTAACGGCATCTTTGTTAGAAATGATTAGATAATGCAAGTTTACTAGTTCATTCTTTTCTTTTGAGAGTGATGAAGATAGTGTTTTTGTACATGAGAAAAAACACATTATTATATGCTTCTTCATGTTTTTAGAGAAAGCCAAGGATGAATGATCTCATGCAAAGATATGTCTGTCTTTTGAAATTTTAAAATCTTATTGAGTAGAAATCTCAAAGTTCATGGCATTTCATAGTCTTTTTTTTTTTCTTGCAAGCATGCATTCCTATGGATTCCTGATGTTAATTTCTATGCAATTTAAATTCGAGAAGCCTAAGATTTCATACATATGGATATGAAATCAAAATCCATAAAAAATATTGGAGAGTAATATTTGCTTTGACATTTGGGGTTCATGAAAGACAAAACAATCTAGAAATATTGCATGAATGAGAAAAAATATAGCTTTTCCAAAGCTTTGATATCTGAAATTTTTTCTTGTTGCAATTAATATCTGCAATTGGATTACTGTCTTTATAACTGATTCATCTAATTGTTTATCAGTTATTCCACCATTGCTTGGGGAGCTTCTTTGGACAAAGGGAAGCAAGACAATGTAGTGTATGGATACAAATCTTCAAGCACAGCAGGAACTGTCTTAGACTTCCTCAGTGCAATGGGAGAAGTTGCCTTTGCATATGCTGGTCACAATGTGGTCTTGGAGATCCAAGCAACCATTCCTTCCACTCCCGAGAAGCCATCAAAAAAGCCTATGTGGAAGGGTGTGGTTGTTGCCTACATCATTGTTGCTTTTTGCTACTTCCCTGTTGCTCTCATTGGCTACTGGGCCTTTGGCAATGGGGTAGCTGACAACATCCTCATATCACTGGAGAAGCCAAGGTGGCTGATTGCCATGGCCAACATGATGGTCGTCGTCCATGTCATCGGGGGCTATCAGGTATGACTGCTTGCAATTGATATTCTAAAGACTTGATTCACATTAAATGATGGAAAAATTTCAAATGTCTTTATAAGAGAATCCAATAAGTGACGTCTTTGTAAAACTTGAGAAACAGTTGTGTAATTCATACATTTCACAAAGAAAAACAAAAAATATAAAAGAGAAAAGGAGAGTGATTTAGTGCATTTCAATGTTAACATGATCTTTAACATGATAATAATCCCTGTCTTTCGAAACCAAGTATGTATTAGTACATCACCAACTACTCTAAATGCTTATATCTAGTAGAAGTTATCTTTCTTTTTCCTCAAAGGAAGTAAGGGGAATTTTTTTTTAGCTGGATAATAGTAGTAAATCGAACACCTTTTGTTCGGTGATCATAAATGATTCTTTTCTGTTGAGATTTTATTATTCATCTTTTTCCAAAAATAGATTTAAAAGATCGGTCTTGGAAAATAATGGTAGTATTTTTTGGAGATGTGCATTTATACATCTTGCTGATCCTGTCCTGCACTTTTTTTTATAACCGCCTGCAATGGTTTGTAGTCAGACTGCTGTTTGAACTAATCATGCAGATTTATGCCATGCCTGTCTTCGATATGATGGAAACAGTGCTGGTGAAGAGACTTCATTTTACTCCGGGTCGTATGCTTCGCTTAATTTCACGTAGTATATATGTTGGTAATGACCCTTCCTTTAGGCTACTCATACTTAACAGCATTTTTTTTTTTTTTTCTGTGATTGATTTTTTCTGATTTTTGATTATGATACATCATGTGCAGCATTTACGATGTTCGTCGGTATTACCTTCCCTTTCTTTAGTGGGCTACTTGGATTCTTTGGAGGATTGGTATTTGCCCCAACTACATACTTTGTAAGGCCCTAAAACCCTATGAAGTAGTAGAATATTTCTCATGAAACAGAACATCACTTTTTATGAACCATTGAAGTAGCAAGGTAGCACGAGGAGTGTTTCAAATGCAGAAATTACAATAAGTTATTAATGTTCCATTATCACAGAAGAATTATTGAATTCTGACCTATAATCTTTTTACACAGCTGCCCTGCATCATGTGGCTTGCCATCTACAAGCCTAAAGTGGGTAGCCTATCTTGGATCACCAATTGGGTAAGCTAATTTACTTTAGTCAGTTCCATTTTGCCTGCTTTAGGGGCATCAAGCTGATCTTATTTTGCCTTCATGGTCTTCAGATCTGCATCATACTCGGGGTCCTACTGATGATTTTAGCACCCATTGGTGGATTAAGGCAAATCGTACTCGATGCAGGGAATTACACATTTTATGCAGGCTGCCCGACAAGAACATGAAGGAATCGAGTAAATGGAACCATTCGAGGTTAGATGTTGGAAATGATGATAGGTCTGCATGCCAAAACAGTGCCTTCATGTTTATGAAGCACATTTGTCAGATGATAGATTTGGGTGGTTTGATGTGTTTGATAAAAATAAGTGTCAGATTGGAATTAGATAGGGAACTATATCTCAAAAGATGCATCCTTTAGCTCTTTCCTCTCTTTTTGTCCAAAAATATTGCTGACTTTGTTATCCTTCGTACACACTGTTAAATGCAATGGACTCTAATGCGATGTCATGGCTTCTATCTCAATTCTTTTCATTTTCCAAAGAGGACTTCTAAGCACAGATCATTGAAACTTGCCATTGCCTTCAATAGTCCTGAAGGTGAATCATGTTTGAAATAACTGACTTCTCTTTTAAATTTTGTCATTACCTTGATGAATACTGGGAGAATTCAAATAAGCTATGAAAACAAGTAGCAAGAGAATTTTGTATATAGATCAATGATGTCCCTGATGGTACAATTGTGAGGCCCGCCCGTAAATGGGCCATTGTGGGCTGAAGTCGGCAGCCTGATGGTACAATTGTGAGGCCCGCCCGTAAATGGGCCATTGTGGGCTGAAGTCGGCAAGGGCTGCCGACTTCACCCAGAACCCAGCAAAAAAAAAAAAGAACAGAAGAACGGGAAACAGGGGAGTTTGATTTTTCCATATCCGGCCGGGAAGGTCGCCGGAGAAGTCGGGAGAGGAGTCATGGAGGAGAGGGGCGGTGTCAGCGATGAGTTTGGAGTAGGTTAGAATTCCGATCGACGTGGTCTTCGCTCCCAAACGACGAGGAAACCATCGTGTTCCTCTTTAAATCCCTCTCTATCGCCACTGAATCGAACCCCATCGATTTCCACGTTGTCATCTTCCTCTCCGGTAAGCGGCAGAGAGCCCTTCAATTGCCGGTGAGTCCTTTTTCCTTGTTTAAATTTATTTAGAGGATTTCATCATATTTTTCTCGATTTGGATTGTTTGGATTGTACCATGCCGGTGGCCGCGCCGTCGCCGTCCACCTCCGGTCTGGCAAGCCTCTTCTCGGTGACCGTCCCCATGGCCATCGCCGGCTGCTGTGGGGAAGGCCGGTTCGATCGAGATGAGGAGCAGGGGGGTTCGGGAAGAAGAGAGGAGAAGGATGAGAAAGAAAGAAAAAAATAATAATAATATGGGGGGGCCTCTGTTCCGTGAGGAGAAAAGAAAAGAAGGAAAAAATAAAAAGAAAAAAAAAAGAAAAGGAAATATATATATATGAAGAGAGAGAAAGAGAGAGAAACCTACCTGAGAGTTCATCGCCGGGATGGTTTTCGGTGGCTCACCCGCGAGGTCCCCCGCCATCGTGGGTGAGGAAGGAGAGAGAGGAGAGAGAAAGAGAGCAGAGAAAGAGGAGAGAGAGGAAAGGTAAATTTCGGACCAGGATTAGAACTGAATTGATGAGAGTGTCCATGATAGTTTAGTTTTCATGTTAGTTTTATTAAATAGAAATTAATTATATATTTAAATTGTTGGTCAAGATCGTCGTTGTCCTTGGAAGATCAGATCTAGGTTTGAATTGTACTTGTTGGTGGATCCTTTTCGGTAAGTTATCTTGACCTCTAATATTATATGCCAAATATGTTATGTATTTATGAATTATTAAATACGTATAATATATTTTAATTTGCATTGGATTGTATTAGGTGCATGCATTGTGTTGGTGTGGGTGCATTGTGTCGGTGTGGGTGCTCTCTAGTCCGACTATGATCACACGAGGACCTAGTCTCCTTGTGGGCCTCCAACGGAGCGATCGCTGGCACATGACCGAAGAGCAGTATGTGAGTCAGGAGCTAGTTGTCTTATTTTAGCCATGCGTGGCAGGCACATACAGAGGATGCATGTTTCTCGTGTGATACTCAGAGCTAGTTTTCCTTGTGGGCCTCCAGTGGGGCGATCACTGGCACATGACCGATTTTGATATGTGAGTTAGGATCTAGTCCCTTGTGGGGCGAGCCACGGGCCGATCGTGGCCATAGTCAAAGAAACTAGGAGAGTAAAGTAAATGGTTGGCCATCCATAGTCGTGTCGATATCGGTTGAGATTAAGTATGGATATTTGCATCATGTTGCTGGATATATATTATTCTATTGATGGACATCTTGTTGTATGGTATGTTTGTGCTTGCTATTTATTAATAGCATATTTGTGTATATATACTGGAGGTGTTGATAACTTACTGAGCCTGTATAGCTCATCCATATTTTTCTATGTTTTTGTTACAGATACCGAAGATCAATTGGGCTTTGGGACCAGTCAGTGAGGAGCTAGGGTTCAGGTATTGATCTCTGAGTTTATAGTTGAATTTTATAAAAAAAAATTCTTTGAATCAATAAATAATTAGTAAAATTTGTTCCTTACCACTATTTGGATATACAATTGAAGATTAGGCCTTGCATGATCTCTAGGATAAAACTTAGGGCTTATGCAGCCGGTCGCGTAGCCGATCCAGGTTTTTGATCGGGACGTGACAGAGTGGTATCAAAGCAAAGGTTTAAGATCAGATGACTTAGTTAGTGAGAGTGGGATAGAATTAGGATTTTGATTGAATATTCCAGAATAATTATCGATACTGAGAAATTATTTAATTCCCTTTGATAGGTGTATGCTATAGCTTCAAGGGTTTTTGTTAAGTGTAGAAGGCTTGCACAAATAAAATGATTAAATTCTCTTAGCTTAATTTTTGGAATGATATTATCGAGACTAGATAATGGATATATGGAGTGTATTTTGAGTTATGTCATGGATTTGATTTACTTTGGAAATCTAGTTTTGATATAATTAATAAGATGGTTATTAAGGCATGATTGATTGATATCGAAGTTTGGGTTATGATCACTTAAGACCAATATAAGTAGTTAGGATATGATTGAGTGATATTAAAATTTAGATTGTGATCACTATGGATTATGATATTTGAACTTAATGTTATGATCAATTGGAATGGATTCAAAGTTGGATTTCTAATCCCTAGATACTGTGCATAAGATCTGGAATATGATTTTTGTAGAGATTGATCTTGGATGAGACTGAATGGTTGATATTATTTGATCATGATAAGTAAGCATATTATGGATATTGAAGGGCTAGATAAGATGTATATTTATCTCTGATAAATGGATTAGACCGAGCTTCAGAAGTGTTGACCTGGAAGTATAGTGTGTTATATTATGCTGAATATGTGTATTCAGTTCTTAATTAAATAATGTTGGGATCTTAAATTTGATATGAATGAAGATTATGATAGCTTACAATTTTTTGTTAAATTATGGATTATAAATTTGGGGACTGTTGCAATATGTTTATGATGCAAGACTTTAATGATATTAAGAGAGAGAACCTTTCGATTATATAATGGAAATATGTTTGGGATAATGTATAGATTTGCAATTTGCTATTGGCAGATTTAATGATATTATGTGGACATGGCATGCATATTTTAATAGAATCTTTGATGGTTTATGTTAGCAGTTTTGGATTAGATTATTTGATCCTATATATATATGTTGAAGATTATTGGATATGTTAAACTCCAAGTCAAGTTTAAGATTTATGAGAAAATTTAGATTATCTTACTACTGATGTTTCATTTAATAAAGAAATGGATATTGAAAGACTTATATGGGTTTAGTCTATAAGAAGATTTATATTACCTTGTTATTAATGTTACTTTGAGCGAAGAAATGGTATCGAAAAATATTAGAAATTTGAAAAGTTATATCAGAGTGCGCAGCAGAAGTGTGGTGACCAAAGATATTATGATCAATTTAAAGTATATTATGATGGATGAATGTGAGGCTCTTATTCGGATTATTGAATTTGGGCCAAATGGTATATATGACTATTGGATCATGTATATTTGAGTTTGAAGGATCTAAATTTATTTTTAATTTCGAGGACAAAATTTTTGTTAGGAGGGGAGAATGTGAGGCCCGCTGTAAATGGGCCATTGTGGGCTGAAGTCGGCAAGGGTTGCCGACTTCACCCGGAACCCAGAAAAAAAAAAAGAATAGAAGAACGAGAAATAGGGGGTTTGATTTTCCCATATCCGACCGAGAAGGTCGCCGGAGAAGTCGGGAGAGGAGTCGTGGAGGAGAGGGGCGGTGTCGGCGATGAGTTTGGAGTAGGTTAGAATTCCGATCGACGTGGTCTTCGCTCCCCAAACGATGAGAAAACCATCGTGTTGCTCTTTAAATCCCTCTCTATCGTCACCGAATCGAGCCCCATCGATTTCCACGTTGTCATCTTCCTCTCTGGTAAGCAGCGGAGAGCCCTTCAATCACCGATGAGTCATTTTTCCTTGTTTAAATTATTTAGAGGAAGATTTCATCGTGTTTTTCTCGATTTGGATTGTTTGGACTGTACCATGCCGGTGGCCGCGTCGCCGCCATCCACCTCCGGTCCGACGAGCCTCTTCTCGGTGACCGTCCCCATGGCCATCGCCGGCTGCTGTGGGGAAGGCCGGTTCGATCGAGATGAGGAGCAGGGGGTTCGGGAAGAAGAGAGGAGAAGGAAGAGAAAGAAAGAAAGAAAAAATAATAATAAAACGGGGGGGCCTCTGTTCCGTGAGGAGAAAAGAAAAGAAGGAAAAAAAAAGAAAAGAAAAATATATATATATATATATTTATGAAGAGAGAGAAAGAGAGAGAGAAACCTACCTGAGAGTCCGTCGCCGGGATGGTTTTCGGTGGCTCACCCACGAGGTCCCCCGCCATCATGGATGAGGAAGAAGAGAGAGGAGAGAGAAAGAAGAGAGAGAGAAAGAGAGGAAAGAGAGGAGAGAGAAAGGAGAGAGAGAGAAAGAGAGGAGAGAGAGGAGAGAGAAAGAGAGGAGAGAGATAGGAGAGAAAGAGGAGAGGGAGGAAAGGTAAATTTCGAACCAGGATTTGAATTGGATTGATGAGAGTGTCCATGATAGTTTAGTTTCCATGTTAGTTTTATTAAATAGGAATTAATTATATGTTTAAATTGTTGGTCAAGATTGTCGTTGTCCTTGGAAGATCAGATCTAGGTTTGAATTATACTTGTTGGTGGATCCTTTTCGGTAAGTTATCTTGACCTCTAATATTATATACCAAATATGTTATGTATTTATGATTATTAAATGCGTGTAATATATTTTAATTTGTATTAGATTGCATTGGGTGTATGCATTGTGTTGGTGTGGGCGCATTGTGTTGGTGGGGATGCATTGTGTTGGTGGGGGTGCAATGTGTCGGTGTGGGTGCTCTCTAGTCCGACTATAATCATACAAGGACCTAGTCTCCTTGTAGGCCTCCAGCGGGGCGATCGCTGGCACATGACCGATGAGCGGTATGTGAGTCAGAGCTAGTTGCCTTATTTTAGCCACGCGTGGCAGGCACATACAGAGGATGCATGTTTCTCGTGTGATACTCAGAGCTAGTTTTTCTTGTGGGCCTCCAGTAGGGCGATCACTGGCACATGATCGATTTTGGTATGTGAGTTAGATCTAGTCTCTTGTGGAACGAGCCACGGGCCGATCGTGGCCATAGTCAAAGGAACTAGGAGAGTAAAGTAAATGGTTGACCATCCATAGTCCGTGTCGATATTGGTTGAGATTAAGTATGCATATTTGCATCATATTACTGAATATATATTATTATATTGATAGACATTTTGTTGTATGGTGTGTTTGTGCTTGCTATTTATTAATGATATTTGGGTATGTATACTGGAGGTGTTGATAACTTACTGAGACTGTATAGCTCATCCATATTTTTCTATATTTTTGTTACAGATACCGAAGATCAATTGGGCTTTGGGACCAGTCAGTGAGGAGCTAGGGTTTAGGTGTTGATCTCTGAGTTTATAGTTGAATTTTATGAAAAAACAATTCTTGGAATCAATAAATAATTAGTGAAATTTGTTCCTTACCACTATTTGGATATACAATTGAAGATTAGGCCTTGCATGATCACTAGGATAAAACCTAGGGCTTATGCGGCCGGTCGCGTAGCCGATCCAGGTTTTGGATCTGGACGTGACAGTTCACTTCAACTTTTAATCATATCTGAGCTTGAACATTTATATGTGACAAATAATAGCATCAAGGAAAAGCTTGCAAGAATCCCTATGAAAGGGAGAAGATGAAGAAGAGTTCATATTAATCAACTCTTGTTCTTGATACTGTCTTTGGTGACAGATTCAACATCCATTTTGCATGTTGTGGTGTGGATGACTTTCTTAAAATACAGCATTGTCCTGTGATAGCATGGAGGATCCTGCAGCAAAATCAATGCAACCTCTTTAGATGGATTTTGGTTGATGTCCTTCAGAGATCTACAAATCTGCAGAACTTCTCCCAAACCCAGGCAGTAGAGCTATCAACGGGTCAAGTTCGGGTCGGAACCTAGATATCCAGATCCGAACCCGATTTTAGCTACCGGACCCGGACCCATACCCGAATACCCGATGGGTCCAATTTTAAGGTACCAGACCCGGACTCAAATGGATCTCGGGTATCCAGACCCAAACCCGGACCCGAATACCACTATGGCCCATGGGCTTGTAAGAGTGAAGGATTCTATTCTTTTATTTTTTTAACCATTCGATTATGATCCAACGTCCCACATTTATATAAATATATATCATATTATTTTATTTATCAGATTTCGGGTCTGGATATGTAATATCCAGACCCGGATCCATTTAACTATGACTAATCGGGTCCGAGTCCGGATAAATGGGTCCAGATTGAGATCCAGATCCGGATCCATTGGATCCAGACCCACGGGTCTCAGGTCCGGACCCGACCCGTTGACAGCTCTACCAGGCAGCCTAGTGGTGGGTGCACAATACCTGACAAACAATCAGAAATGGTGACATTAACAAAAGGAAACCAAAATCAAAATCAAAAATCAAAAATAAAATAAAAAAAGAGATGACTTTGAATAGTAGGCAGGGCATGTAGGTCTTGTCTATAGATGAACTACATAATTTCTCCAAGAAAAGAGCCTATGATATCTCCATTCTTTCAACAATTTGAAATATTGATAATGACCCTGGAAATGGTTTAAGGCATTAAATGAATAAAAATACATATATAGTTTCAATAAATTGCATAATAAAACTCAATGAAGTCAAAGATTTCTAATATTGTATACTCATCACATGTCACACTCTGTTAGCATAGGTTTAAGGATCATTTATCAACTCATAATATTTTTTTTGTTAATATAATATTATAATATTTTTGTTCTTAGTGTGATTCTATGTTATTTTTTTTTATTAGCATGATCCTATATATGTTGTTATTATTTTCTTTATTAGCTTAATTTTATATCAGCTGTTATTATTTTTCTTGTATTTATACACCATTATAAATAACTTCTGAGATGCATTGAATATAATTAAAATAGAGATAATTAAATCCTTTTCTTTCTTACTTTTTTTTTTTTTGTAAACATTTTAACATAGTGTCGTACCAGTGTCACGATCTCTTTTTTTCTACAAATCTTCTATTTTCAGTAGATTTGCAAATCATCCATTTTTTGGTAGACCTAAAGATTCTTTATTTCTAGATAAATTCACAACTATTCTTAGCCATATATTCCTTCTTTTAGGACTTTTTTTTTCTTTTCTGGCTTCTTTTTACCACCCAGTTTGACATCTTTTCCTTTTTTTGAGCATTTTTCTATCTTTGACTCTTCCATCACCCTTTTGAGGCCTTTTCTTTTCATTAGGTATTTTGCCCCCAGTTTGAGAAAAATGATATTTTGCAACCTACTTTGAGATATTTTTTCTTTCTATCTAGTTGTTTTTTCTTTGGCTCCTTCGCCATCCAATTTAAGGCATTTTCTTTATTTTGGATGTTTTTTTGTCTTTGGCTCTTTTGTCACCTAGTTGAGGCCTTTTTCATTTCTTCTATCATATTTTTATCTATGAGGATCATCGATCTTCGATTGTCCTCTATTCAGGTACTAGTCTTCTCTTATGTCGGATTTTTATTTATAAAGATTATCAACCTTCAATCACATTCGCTTTGAGCACCAGTTTTCTCTTATATAATATTTTATTCCCAAGGAGTATAAGTCTTTAACTACCTTCTCTTTGAGCATTGATTTTCTCTTCTATGATATTTTTCTCTACAAAAAAAAATTAAACTCAAGTTGGCAACTATGGTACCACAGTGTTAGTATAGATTTAGGGAACATATATTAGTAGAGATGGTAATTTTTACCGACCCGATGAATATCCGACCCGATCCGATCCTAATGGGACGGATTAAAACCTGACTCGCCTAATTTATAAAAAAAATTCGACTTGGATTCGGAATGGGTACGGGTAGTAGTACGTCCCGATCCAAACCCGACCCATTTATATATAAAAAAACTATGTTTATAAAATATTTAGATAAATTAGATATGGGACGGATATACCCGACCCGATCCGATTCGACCTGAACCGTTTAGGTTTTAAGTAAACTAGGTTTTGATACCAGGTTTACCCGACCCGATCCAATCCAAATATGAACTTTTTATACCTGACCCGAGACGGGTATGGGGCGGAGAATTTTTTAGCATCATGGGTATGGATTTTGGATGACCCTCAAACCTGACCCATTGCCATCCCTATATATTAGTCCATAATTATTTTTATTAACTTGATCTTGTAATATTTTTATTAGTATACCTTTGTATTATTTTTTATATTAGTATAATTATTATTATTAATCTAATTTTTTTATCTTTTTATTATCGGTATTATTATTATTTTTTATATTTATACATCATTATAAATTAGATTTTGCTACAATGCTCCTTTATAGTATATTATTATAAAAGATATTTAAGACATTATATCACCATTTTACTTTTTATATATTCTATTATTTAAAAAAAATATATTTATTATATTTTAATCCCTCCTTCACCCTCCATGAGTGTTCCGCACACCCCCTACCGCCCATTGACCCTCGGCCACCCATGTCTCCATCGCTCGTCGTCCGCCCCCCTCCACGAGCCCCCTCCCCCTACCTATGGGTCTTCATTCAGTTCCTCCGCACCTTCGGACAACCTTCCCCCTCAACTCCTAGCACCCCCCCCAGTCTGGTTGTGGCTCCTCTATCCCCCCTCTTGGTGGCGACTCTTCTGGCTCGTCCTCCCCAGCCCCACCTTATGCGACTGTTCCAACCCATCCCCCTCCCCATTCCACGGTGGGATTTTTGTTTTGTAGCAAAATAATCTTGGAATTCGACAAAATTAGTGCACTGGCCACGTACTAGACATGATGCAGATGAATAAATCTTTGCATTGATATTAGATCGAATGGCTAGTGTAATATCTAGACTTTTGGACTGAAGTCGGCAGGCCAGCCGACTTCGATCAGGTCCGAACAAAAAAAAAAAAAAAAAAGGGAGTTTGAAAAGAAGAAGAGGGAGTCAGAACAGGGGAGGCTTCTTCTCTCTTATCCAGCCGGAAAGCTCGCTGGTAAAGACGGAAGAGGGGTCGTGAGAGGAGAGGGAACTTGTCGGTGATGAGTTCGTGTCCCAAACGGTGAGGGAACTCGTCATTGTTTTGTCTTTAAATCCTCCCTCACCGCCGCCAACTGAGCCCCATCGGGTGCCATCCATGACGTCTCCCTCTTCTCCGACGAGCGACGGAGAGCTTTCCGAAACTGGAAAGTTTAATTCTCTTACCTCCTGTGTATTTAAGGGGGGGGGGGGGGGGGGGATATTCGATTTTGGTTGATTCATTTTGGAGCCGAGATCCGTGGGTGGCTTCGCCACCGCCGTTCGCCCGCCTGCCGAGTTCATCTTCCCGGAGACCACCTTCTTGAGTTGCCGGTAGCCGGGGGGAAAGCTGGTTAGGCTGAGATGAGGAGCAGTAGGGAGGGGTGTTCAGGAAGAAGAGAGGAGAAGAAAGAAAGGAAGAAAAAGAAGAAAGAAGAAGAAAAAAAAAGGAGGTTCTGTACGGGTCAGGAAAAAAAAAATAAATAATAGAGAGAGAGAGAAAGATGAGAAAGAAAGAGGGAGAATAAAGATTTTATAATAATAATAATATATTGTTATAGGAGAGAGAGGATTGAGAAGTTTTCTCAAAATTTGTGTAACTAGAAATTTGATTTGAATAAATTTATTTATTGTAGGAGAACAGTCTCCTGAGCAGGAAGTGTTGAGCGGGCCCCGAGTATAGATTGATACTAGGTATTTCAGGTTAGCTCTTAAAGGTAAGGATCTCTGGACCTGATCACCAGTATATATATGTTTGTTTCGACATGATTTAATCCATACATATGTGCATCAGCATACAGGTCTAGTTTTGCATGGAATAATTTGACGTTTTTCTGTTGGACAGCATGATTTTTGATGTTACTAGCTATGTTTTGGTAAACCATGTGTTATCAATGATGTATTATTTGTGTGGGTTGGACCATGATACAGTTATTGGAAAGTTATAAATGTTATGATTGCTATGAGATGATGTGGATGGATAAAGTGATAACGAAGTCTGAACTAGCCATGGATCTAAAGTTGCCGGAACTACGGGCTTCGTACGAAGAATAGCCGGTTATGGGCATTTAAAACATGGGACAGCCAGAGTCATGTGCTTTGTATGTGAGCTAGCCTGGTCACGGGCTTAGAATACATGGTTGATAGTGTGGTTGCCAATCATGGGCGTCGCATGATCCAGAACCCTAAAGAAGAAGGAAAACTAATGAAAATATATAAATGAAATATAATATTACGAAGGTTTTTGATATACTTGATATGTGATTGGTTTTGGTTGTGTGGTATTGAAAAATTTTATTGTTTTCCGTTATATGATTTTGATCTTGCTGCTTTCAGTTTTTATATTATATTGGTGTGATTGTGAGGGAACCTTACTGGGCTGTAAAGCTCACTCCCTACTTTCTATTTTTTTTTTCAGAGACTCAGAATTCATAGTGAGGATTGAGCTGGGCTTGAGATGGAGCTTCATTAATGTTGAGTTAGTTAGTTAGTTAGTGTTAGTTTTGGTTACTGATACTTGTTGTGAATCAGTAGACCAATTAGTGATATTGACTTAATAAATGGATTGTTTAATTATTACTCAATTGTTTATATAATATTAGTTTTAAATTTTGATGTGTTTGACTCTTATGTACCTAGGCCTTGCATGATCTCTAGGATAAAACCTAGGGTTTGTGCGGCCGGTTGCGTAGCCGATTCCGGTACTGGATTCGGGGCGTGACAAAGTGGTATCAAAGCAAACCAGGTTCTAGGATCTTAGGGTATAAGCTCATCGAGAGAGTGTGAGTTGATTCATAGGTGGGGTAGATAATGTGACATGTTTATTGATCATCTAAGTGTTAGTTGTATACTAACAATGACTGGTGTAGGATTTTCATGGCGCGTGGTAGTGGGCGTGGATGTGCTAGAAGGCCCACAAGATTTGTGGATGGATCAAATGTTTAGGATCCTATAAAGCAGCACGAGGATACTGGGGTCTTATCTAGTGATGAGGAACATCCACAGGAACCAACGCCCAATCCCATAGACAACACTGGTGGTGATGGGGAACATCCACAGGAACCAGCGCCCAATCCTTTGGACAACATCCTAGAAACTGGGATCGCAGAAACGAGAACACCAGGAGGATCTAGAGTTCAACCTGGGTACTAGGTGGGTCTTCTTCAGCTGGTGCAATACTTAGTGCAGCAACAAGCTACTGCAAGAGCTGATACACTGAGATTAATAGAAGCACAATAGCAACAATTCATGCAACAGCTATTATTACAGCAGCAACAGCCAGAAGTTAGGATTCCATAAAAATGACCAATCACTTTGATAGATTTCAAGAAGTATGCACCACCGGTATTCAAGGGAACATCTAATCCCATGGAGGCAGAGGGTTTGTTAAAGGCTGTAGAAAAAGTATTCCAAGCCTTGCGATGTCCAGAAGGGGAGAAGGTTACTTTTGCTACATTCTTGTTACAAGATGAGGCAACTGCTTGGTGGGAGTTGGAGCTTAGAAAGCAGGGACCAAACGATGCACCTTTTATCTAGGCAGATTTCAGAAAGGTTTTCTAAGAGATGTACTTTTCTCAAAGTGTTCGGGTATAAAAATTTTGAGAATTTGATCATTTGGAGCAGGTAACTTAACCGTTTATCAGTATGCTACAAAATTTGAAGAATTATCGAGATATGCTCCATCACTGTTAGCAGATGAAGGGATTTGGGCCAGAAAATCTGAAAATTGACTTAGAGGTCGGATTCAGCATCAGGTAACTGCCTTCGAGCTACCAACCTATAAGGAGGTCGTCAACAAGGCACTGATTATAGAAAGGGGATTGGATGTGGCTCAAGCTGAAAGAGAAAAGTTTTAAAGAAAAGATCCATATCATGAGGATTTCAGGATCAACCTAATGAAAACATCAGTGCAAAGACATGGAAGCCTGATAATGCTGCTCTAGGTGATGAGACTCAACAAAAGGAGGAGATCCAGTGTTACAAGTGTGGTGGGCCGCATCTTAAGTGAGACTGTACTTGGCCAGGAGGAAAGTGCTATAACTGCAGAAGGGAGGGTCACAAGGTGATTATGTGCTATAAGCAAAAGGGATCATTTTATTAACCACCTCAAGGAAGACAGCAACCAGGAGGAGGGTAGCAAAACCCGAGCACCCAAGGACGGGTGTACGCACTCATGCAGCAGGATGCCAACGCATCAAATTCAGTAGTGACAGGTATGAGTAGGTTATGACCATTTGGGATGGTAATACAAGTGATTAGAATCATAATGACATGATAATTATTAAGATATGACAAGAATAGTGTTAGAACTTAGATTATGATGATTTGGAACTGTGATATAAGTGATTTTGATAGATGTGAGTCATATCGAAATTCAGGTTATGATTGTTCGAGACTGGACATTTGTGATTTAAAAATCACTTGGTAGTTATTAAGACATAATATGGACTCAGCTTATGACCACTTGGAGCTATGATATTAGTGATTAGGATATGATTTGGATGTCAAAAATTTGATCTGGATTATAAATGAAAAAGATCAAGTTTTGAAAAAGACTTAGAAAGTAAGTACCTTAAGGGATAGACTAATTGAGAATTTGAGAGTGATATGATGGTTGGTTACTTTCAAGGATCAAGTTCAAACAAGCTAAGTTCAAACTGTGACTTTTGCATCCCATGAAGCCGGAAGAGACCTGAGAAGTTTATTTACATGTACACCGTTGGAAATAATATTTTCTAAACTTCTCATGCCATTCACAATATTAGTGAACCTAATATACATCTCACTAATAGATTTAGTATGTTCCATTTTGAACATTTCATATGTGTGAATGAGCATGTTGACTTTAGTAGTTTTTACTTGGTGTGTACCCTCATTAGTAACCTCAAGTGTGTCCCATATTTTCTTAGCGGAGAGACAATTTGAGATTCTATTGAATTCACTCGGATCTAAAGAGCAAAATAATAGATTCATAGCCTTCGCATCAAGCACTATTTGCTTAATATCATTCTCATCCCAATCATCTTCCATTTTGGGTATGGGAATGCCATTAATCAACATAGTAGGCTGATGAGGACCTTTAATAGTAGTCCTCTAAAGATTATAATCAATGGCTTGAATTAGTATGCGCATGCGTGTTTTCCAATACGTGTAGTTAGTGCCATTGAACAATGAGGGACGGTTAGAGGCTTGGCCTTTTACAACACCCATACCTTTTGGGGCTGCCATGATCTTTTACTTAAGATCATTGGACCTACAAGTAGAGTACCGGTGCTCTAATACCACTTGTTGCCCAGAAATGGAGTCCAAGAGAGGGGGTGAATTGGGTCTTTGAAAATTAAAATAATAATGTACAGGCCTTGTAGTATTTGTGGATAATGTGATTAATGTACTAAAGTATATGCAGCAAAAAATAGTAAATAGAGTGCAGGAAATAAAGTGCAAGTAATAAAAAGAGATAATCACACACAAACACCAAGTTTTATAGTGGTTCAGTGCACTCCAAGCACCTACGTCCACTCTCCAAGCTTTCCTTGGAAATTTTCACTATAATCTTTTCAAAGATTACAGCCGACTTGTTTTCCAAGGCTCACAAGTCAAAATCTAAGTTGGTTTTCTTACTTAGGCTCACCAACAAACCTTGTAACTTGTTTTAGCTTCTGGCTCACAAGTAAAACCCTAGTTAGTTTTGTATCTTTGGCTCACCAACAACCTTACAACCTACTTTCAAGACCCTTGAAAGTAGGTCAACAAGAAATAAATTCAGAATACAATAATGAAAGCACAAGCAAACTCTCTTCTAGAGTGAAATGAGGAATATTTGAAGCTCTTTGATGATTGCTTGATGTGACTTGACTTTGAATCTTCTCAAGAACACTTTTGGAAAGATGAAATGAAAGGAGTGGAAGCTTTTTCAGTGGAATCTCTCATTTTTAGCTTTTGGAAGTGGAGTTCTTGAAGAATGTCTTTAACTCTTGGATATTCTCTTGGTTCTCTTCTTTCTCTTTCTTCATGAATAAGTTTGGTGAAGCTTAAATACATTAAAAACATCCAAAAAACCATTTAAGATCGTTAGGGATCAAAAACTAGCTGTTAGGAGCTGAAAAACATCAATTCATGCTATCAGAAAATAGATCCGTTGAAGCTGTCAGAACCCAAGTATCGATACTTGGCTGTCAGGTGTCGACACTTGGTTTCCAGGTGTCGACACTTGAACTTTCAAGTGTTGACACTTGATTCTCATGTGTTGACACTTGACATAAAAATTCTCTAGAGGCATGTTCTGTATTTTCAAAAAGTCTCAAGTCTTGAGTCGACACTCGGGATCCTAGGTGTCGACACTTGAGTTTCAGGTGTCAACACTTGAGTTCTGAGTGTCAATACTTGGTGTGCCATGAAAAATTTCTGCGTGCCAAATGCTGAAGTGTCAACACTTGGACGTCCAAGTGTCAACACTTGGTTCTGCAATTTTCAAAAGCAAGTGCCAAACATGCCAAAAATATAAAGATTTTCAGTGAAACTTAAATGCAACATATATAATCAATAATTGAACCAGTTTGTGGCCTTTTTCAATGAAGAAGACTTTTCAAATCACGAAAAAATGCTTTGCTTTCAAAGCATGCCATGATGCTCTAGATTTGAGAATTTGAGATGCTTGAAACCTGAAAACTCATAACTATAATTGAAACATTAGTACAAGATATGTACTCAACATTTTGTTAATCATCAAAATTATGGAGTAGAGCCAACACGTGCATATGACCACAAAATTGATAGGGAGAGTCTTATGACAAGGCTCTGACCCGATTGTAACAGGCAGAGTTACTTCTCCTTCCACGCCAACAGAGTTCCCTCCAAATCCTATCAATGACATAGGGGATTCTTGTAACCTGGCTCTAGGCAGGTTCATTCTGACAAAAGCATCATACAATAAAACCTCCATGGAGCTTCCATTATCTATGAGGATCCTTCTTACATCATAGTGGCAATCACTGCCAATACAACCACAGGGTCATTCCTAAGGATCTGGACCTCTAAGAAGTCTTCATCGGAGAAACTAATTATATTAGAACTCCGGGGCCTCTTCGTAATGTCTTGGTCTTCTTCATTCCTCCAATTGGACCGACGATGGAGCATACCCACGTTTCCATCGGTGGGGCACTGGTTGGGAGCTCTATTTCCTCCGGGAGGTCCCTGGCATTAAAGGTCTCAACTCGATTCCTCTAGGATTGGATGTATTTATGCAGGTACCCCCACCTGATCAACCTAACTGGATATCCCAGCAGGATCCAGCTCAACCTAACTGGATATCCCAGAAACATCCTAAAAGATGAACATCTAAATGATACACTCCATTAAATAAACTTCATTTATTAGATAAAAAAAAAAAGATTAAAAAAAAAAAAAAAACTTTATCAGCCAGATAAACTGATAAAGAATTTTTTTAAAAAATAAATTAGAAATCTGGGTCAATGCCAAAGGGCCAATACCAAAAGATTAATTCTCCTATTGATCGACTTGTTTGACTAAATAAACTAATTCTCAAAGATCGAGATAAATTAGAAATCTGGAAGCAAGGGGAATTAATATGATCAGTTTGAGAGTCGTGTCAACCAAAACTTCCTATTCATAGAAAATTCAATCCTTCCCCTTTTTCTGTATATATATTCATTCTCTTCTCCACCGTCTCTTCTCAACATTTGTTCACTTCTCCTCCATCTCTTCTCAACATTTGTTCACTTCTCCTCCATCCCTTTTTCCCTTCCAATCCACTCCCAGTGATTTGATCCACCACAACTTGTAGTTAGATATTATTTTTGCAGCCATGAGACCACAAGCTCCTACTACTCGACCGATGGCGTATGATACGAAAGGCAGGGTATGTACAATCCCCCATAATCCTTTCCCTTTCTGTCTCTTTTTGGCTCCTGGAACAATACAAGTCCCCCTCTTACATTTAGGAGTTCACGACTCAGCTCTGTTTTGAAATCTCATGCTTTATTTATTTTATTCTTCTCTTAATTTGGCTTCTTTTTTAGTGCTGCAATTGCCATCCAAATTTAAACTAATAGTCATTATGATGTTATGTCTGACTAAGCTGGCTACTATTAATTTCTTCATCTTATCTAGATAAAATAATTTTCAGGTTCACCAATTAACACTATTATTTCTTTTAGCAATTTATAGTCAAGTTTTGATAAAAGTTATAGCATGACTTTCTGTCCCATAGTCATGAAGGTTGTTCGTGAGTTTAAAGGATTCTCCTCTCTCAACAATCTATATACCATCTCTCTTTTCATGCCTCTTACCCTGGCTTCTCTCTACGGTGTACCTCATAATCTTTTACCCCCAAGGCACGTAACAGATTGTGTTTGATGACCTTCACATTTTTTTGCACCAACCAAAACAATATTGCACAATGAGTCTTGTAGTTTAAAAATAGTGGCATGTATGTTTTCAGTGGATAGGTATTGACTAGTGATAGAAACACCATCATATACCGATTCATATCAACAATTGCTAGTCGTACAATATGTTGAAAACCTTCAACATTATATTATTGGATTCCACGAGTGATCACCCAGCTATTTTTTTTGAATATTTTATTTTTCAATTCTCATTGATGTATCTATACATGTATGGTATAATACATCCAATTTGCTGAAAAACAAAAACAAAAAACACTTCCACTTTAGCCTCTTTGGTGCAATAACCTTTAGCATGCTAGAAGATTCTTTGAATCTTCTAAGATTCGCTAAATCTACCATCCTCCTCCAATTTGCTTAGATCTGCACCAAAGATTCCATCCATATACATCTCCTAATAAACCTTCACATTAAAGCTAACCATTAAAAGCTATATATATATATATATATATATAAAGATTTTTATATGTATTAAAGCAGTCATATAAAGGAAGGGTTGCTTGGTTTACTTATTGTGTATTTATATTTGAGTCTCTTGTTCTCTGCCTCTAGTTTCTACTTTTGTTATTGAATTTGGCACGATGATATTGCAATTGTACACGATAACGTGCAGTCTGAGAAGGAGAAGAATGTCGATGATTGGCTTCCAATCACCTCATCTCGGAATGCCAAGTGGTGGTACTCAACATTCCACAATGTCACGGCCATGGTCGCAGCTGGTGTCCTCGGCTTGCCATATGCTATGTCAAAACTTGGATGGTGAGAAGAACAAAAAGAAAAGTCTATATCTTGAAATCCTAGTGTTAAAGCTTTGATGTTTACTTGTTTTTTTGGATTTCTTATGTTTTAATTTTGTTACATTATTGTCTTTCCGGTGATATTTTTTGGATGATAGAATGGTGTCCTCAAACTAGTAACGATTGGTTGTTTCAGAGTTTTTCCAAATGGGTGATCGTAGTTTTAGGGGTACTAACTCAATTTTTCATCTTGCAATAAAAAAGGTTCATTTCTTTTGCTTGTGAATATTGAACAGGGTCATACCATTGGTGATTCACTACAGTGAAATAGGGCTTTAGCGACGCTTTTTTTTTGCCTTTACCGATGCTTTTAAGCATCGCCAAGAGACCTCCCAACGCTTTTCAAAGCGTCGCCTATGCAAGCATGGGGACGCCACCTGCCAACGCTTTCTAAAAGCGTCGGCATTTCCCGACGCTTTAAAGCATCGCTAGAGTTAAGTCTAGCGATGCTTTAAAACGTCGCTAGGGTTCAAATTTAGCGATGCTTTAAAGCATCGCCAGTTTTAAGTCTAGCAACGCTTTAAAGCATCGCTAACTTTAAACCCTAGCGACGCTTTAAAGCGTCGCTAAATTTGAACCCTAGGGACGCTTTAAAGCGTTGCTAGTCTTAACTCTAGTGATGCTTTAAAGCGTCGCCAGGTCCAAACCTAGCGACGCTTTAAAGCGTCGGTAGAATTTTTTTTTTAAAAAAAAAAATTAAACAGATAGCTATACCTATATACATACAACACAACCTATATACATCATCAAAATAAAATTCTTTAAACCTGTATCACATCCAACATACACAAACAAATAAAAATATTCAAACCTGTATCACATCCAACATCCAAAAACACAAACACAAACCAATCATAAAGATTTATATATATATATATAAGTGCCAATCCAAGTTCAAATAAACAAAAAGATATACAAAAATAATAAAAAAATAACTAGTATCACTGATCCGCGGGAGGCTAGTCGTCGTCAGGTCTATGACTCGCAGATGCACCAGGAACCTACAAGATATATATCAGGAATTATGATACATACATTATATATATTATAAAGAATTAGATACATACAAAATTAATAAATAATTACTTACCTGAGATGACATGAATATATGCAGCACAGATGTAACATGCTCTAGCTAAGACCTAATGGTCTGCATCTCTGCTCTATCTGCATCACGTGTCTGTCGGAGATCTGCTATCTCCTTCTGGAGCTGACAAACATGTAACTGATCATGACTCTCTCTAGTATCCCGAGTATATCTACTCATCTCAGATAACTGAGTAGGAGTAACTCCAATCCCATAACCCCTCACTTGTCCAAGATGCTCTGGTCCCATCAACTCTGAGAATACCTCGACCTCGATGCGACTGCTCTGAGTAGATGATGAACCCTCGCCAGCACGCTCGGAGATCATAGAGGTAGCCATATTCTATATTTTATAAAAAACACATATATCACTACTTAATAAAAATAAAAATATAAATCATAATATAATATAAATAAATAAATATACATATATATCTCTGGACTCCTCCCAAACAAAACTGCCATCCTGGTGAATGTGAGTCATCCGATAGAACTCCATCTCACCAGGCTCCCTTCCCTGCTGATCAGCCAATATAAAGAATAAATATTATAAAAAAATCCAAAAAAATACATCTTATACCCCCGTACCATGATACATGGCACATGCATGATACATGATGATACATGATGTTAAAACTATAAGTATACTAAAAGAATTATAGGATGAGAAACATACAAACCCATAATGTATTAGGGAAACTATATAAATGATTTTTGGTAAAAATATTGGTACCAAATTTTGAATTTGAAAGAATATCAGATTGTATTAGGGAAACCATATAAATGAAAATCATGGCCATTATTTCCATTAATGGGCAAGCGATTGAAAGCAAAAAAAAAAAAAAATCACAAGACAAATGGTGACCACCCTACAGTTCCGGTGAGATCCATAACTCCGGTGGCAAGGTTTCGGTGGCACGAAGAGATTCCGGCAATTATTCCAGCAAGGATTCAAGGCCTGGTGATGGCTACTGGGTTTTTTTAAAAAAATCCACTGTTCTTGGTGCTATTAAAATCTGGATGTAGCTGCCATGCTGAATGGTATGCACAGGAGATGCATGAAAGCAAAAGCTAAATCCTACTTGAATGTACCCTAAAATGGCAAAAAAGAAAAATTTAACCCAAGGAAATTAAGAAAAATACTTATAGATAACCGGACGAGCGAAGCTGGGTGGGTTTAGGTGCAACGCGACAGAGATGAAGGCACCGGAGATCAAGCTTCGACGGCGAGGGACCGAAAGTAACGCGCCGGAGATGAAGGAGCAGGGAGAGGGAGGAGGAAGAAAGAAGGGGTTCAGGCGGCGGCGGCTGAAGCGAATGAAAACCTAGGGCTCGGGTGCGAGGGAAATGAAAAACCTAGCGACGCTTTTTTCAGCGATGCTTCTAAGCATCGGAAGATGCCGACGCTTTCTAAAAGCATCGACGGGTTTGCGGGCGGCGATGCTTATAAGCATCGTTAAATTCTTCAAGTTCGGCGATGCTTATAAGCGTCGAAAGATGCCGACGCTTTCTAAAAGCGTCAGCGGGTTTGCGGGCGGCGACGCTTATAAGCATTGTTAAATTCTTCAAGTCTGGCGATGCTTATAAGTGTCGAAAGATGCCGACGCTTTCTAAAAGCGTCGGCGGGTATGCGGGAGCTCCCAACGCTTCTATAAAGCGTCGGGATAAAACCGTTGCTGATTCCCCTATTTCCTGTAGTGATTATATAATATTTTGATAATTTTCTTGAATGAGTAATTTGGTTTACACACTAGGATTATGATTCTGGGTAGGTGAATCTAAGCTTTAAGTTATTGTCCTCTTTGCATTGGCCTTTTTTCTTGTTCTGCTTGAAAATTACTTTTTATAATATAAATTTAATTTTGTCTATTATAGTGCTAATATTGTGGTCTTCTTTTTCTGTCTTTTTTTTCTTAATTTGGGGATTGTTGTAATTTTCAAGTATTATAACTTTCTGTTATGATTTACCATACTTATATCTGATAGAAGGAGATTATATCTTTCATACACAAAGGATAAAAGTTGTATGCTATTCGATTCGAAAAAGTTTGTATTGTATTGGCTTATAGTTGAGAGATAAAAGTAGTTTGCAAGCCAGTGGACCATGTGTAATAACCAAAACAAAAAAAAGAGTGAGGGGGGGGGGGGAAGACCGAATCAGAGGAAGAAGACTTTCGATAGGGGTCTTCTTTTTCTTTGAGAGGGAGACCAAATCAAGTTAGATTCAAGTTTTTCTGATTATTAGGAGGGATCCTCTCCTCTTCACGAATCCCCACCAGATCGAATGGAGAGGTTATTACTAGTAATTCCTCATAGAAGCTTCAATTATGCTTGGAGTAGTTGGCATCATCGGAGGACAAGGTGAGCCCTGACCACTCCTTCCTCTCCCTATTCCTCTCCTTTCCTTGGCTTTCGATCGCAATCGCCATATTATCTCGTAAAAAGATGAACCTATGTTCTGACCCCTTCGCCTTTGTTTCCTAGCACCATCCATCACAATCGATCGCCGGATGGAGCACTAGTGGCCGTGCCACCATGGGCTATAGCCCTGGCCGCCATCTCCCGGCAAGGCCCTCGGGTTTTTGGGGAAAAAGATTGTGTCCCTTGTTCGACCAAGCGGATGAAGAAGATAGAACAAAAAGGAGAAGAAAAGAAAAGGTAGAAGAAGAAGAAGAAAAAGAAAAAAATCTCTCCCTTCTCTCTCTCTAATTTCTCTCTCTACTTTCTCTCTCTAAAATTTCTTTCTAGTGAAGGTACATTGCTGATGAAATCCAAGTAGAAGATTCTAGATTTATAATTGCTATGCCATAGAATTATTTATTCATATTAAAATTATTATTATAGGAGGATAATTTTTTCAGCAGGGGAATATCGAGCAAGTTTCCTTGCACCTAGATCGGGATTCGAGTATAGATTGGTATCTAACGTGTTAAGTCTATCACTAGTAGAGATAAAAGTTTTTGTACATGATCACTAATTATATATATATATTTTATACTACGTAGTTTTGATTTTTGGATATGAGTAGTGGCATATGTTATTATTTATGTACTATATATGTTTTGATTCCTTTTGATAGATATTTATGATTACCGGCATGGTACTCTTATTTTTTGCATAATATGTTTGGATGCTTTGAATCATGATACTGATTATTAGAAATCTTGAATTAAATATGATTTGATAAAAATGTTGAGATTTGATAAATTGACAGAATCAAGAAAAGGGTGTTAGGATTAATTAAATTAAACAATGAATAGCCGAGCCATGAGTGAATAATATGTCAGATAGCCAAGTCACGGATGGATAATACGTGAGATAGCTGTGCCACGAGTGGATAATACATGAGATAGCCTGACCATGAACGAATAATATGTAGGATAGCCGAGCCTAGGGTGGATAATATATAGAATCACCGAGCCATGGACGGATAATACGTGAAATAGCCTAGCCACGAGTGGTTGGTACGTGGTCGATTTTAAGATTTATCATTCATGGACTGAAGTATGACTGTGATTAGTTCAAACCCTAAAGAAGATTATTAATTAAACTGGGACATGAAATGGATTTATTATATGATAGTTGAATTATTTTGAATACATGACATGATATTTATGATTCATGGTTATATTATTGTTTCCTTATTATTTTCAAATCATACTATTATTGATGTAACTATATGATGATTCTTATTGGATTTTAAGCTCATTCCCTACTTCTCTTTTCTTTCAGAGTTACAGGATGCATAGCATGGGTCAAATCGAGTATGAGATTCGAGTACAAGATTTATTAGATTGATTAGTTAATTCTATTTATGATATTAATGTAATCAAAGTTGATCATTTAGTTACTATGATGTTATTTTGATGGTATTTAGTTATTTAATTTTAATTTTTGGAAATGATGAGATTCATATGTATTTAAGGCCTAGCACGATCTCTAGGATGATATTTTAGAGTTTGTACAGCCATATCATGTGACCAATTCTGGTACCGGGTTCCGGGCATAACACCATATCTTGCTAAAAGAAGTGTTTGAGCTTTTCCATAGAACATGAATCAAAACAATTTTTCAGTAGAATCCATTTTTTGGCTCGTATGAAGACCATCCTTGTTGCCTGCTTAGAACTTTTACTTATTTGCTAGCAAGCTCATTTTCACCGCCTAGTTTTGCCTGAAACAATAAGGTAATCATCGATAACCTATCTTTTGATTAGACAAGGAAGCTGCTAATTCTTTTTGCTAATATTTAATTTTCTTAAGTAGAGGGAAGAGTTAAATTTAAATCTGCTGAAAAGCTTTGCAGCCTCTATGATTGTTGCAATTATTTGACTGCTCTGGAGCCGATCCAATGTTATTGAAACAGGATCAAAAATACTTGCATGTCATCTTAACTCAGTACATGGTTCTAATTACATGACTGCAGATTTGTTTACTGTGAAAGCTTGATGGCTTAAGAGCTCCTTGCATGCAACTGAACAGGGGCCCAGGCATTGCAGTCCTAATTCTATCATGGATCATAACCTTATATACTCTCTGGCAAATGGTGGAGATGCATGAGATGGTGCCCGGGAAGCGGTTCGATCGGTACCATGAACTGGGGCAGCAGGTCTTTGGAGAGAAGCTTGGTCTTTGGATTGTGGTGCCTCAGCAGCTCATCGTCGAGGTGAGCGTCGACATCGTCTACATGGTCACAGGTGGACAATGTCTAATGAAGTTCCATGAACTTGTCTGCCATGACTGCAAAAAAATCAAACCAACCTATTTCATCATGATCTTTGCCTCGGTGCAATTCGTGCTCTCGCAACTGCCCAACTTCAACTCCATTTCAGGTGTCTCCTTGGCAGCTGCCGTCATGTCTTTCAGGTACACAATCTTCTCCATGGTGTCGTTCTATTTCCTATATATATTGCTGCCTGTTTTGCGAGCATTAACTCAGAAAGCATCAGCGACGGCATCTTTCTTAAATATGACTGGATAATGCAAGTTTACTAGTTCATTCTTTTCTTTTGAGAGTGATGAAGATTGTGTTTTTGTACATTTAAAAAAAAAAAAAAAAAAAAAAAATCATTATATGCTTCCTCATGTTTTTAGAGAGGCCAAGGATGAATGATCTCATCCAAAGATATCTGTCTTTGTTAAAAATGACTGGATAATGCAAGTTTACTAGTTCTTTCTATTCTTCTGAGAGTGATGAAGATAGTGTTTTTGTACATCAGAAAAAATACATTATTATATGCTTCTTCATGTTTTTAGAGAAGCCAAGGATGAACGATCTCATCCAAAGATATGTCTGTCTTTTGAAATTTTAAAATCTTATTGAGTGGAAATCTCAAAGTTCATCGCATTTCATCTTCTTTTTTTTTTTGGCTTGCAAGCATTCATTCCTATGGATTCCTGATGTTAATTTCCATGCAATTTAAATTCGAGAAGCCTAAGATTTTACGCATATATGGATATGAATTAAAATCCATAAAAGATATTGGAGCCAAATTAATATTTGCTTTAACATTTGGGGTTTATGAAAGACAGAACAATCTAGAAATATAGCATGAATGAGCAAAATATTAGCTTTTCCAAAGCTTGGATATCTGCAAATATTGGATTACTGTCTTTATAACTGATTCATCTAATTGTTTATCAGCTATTCCACCATGGCTTGGGCAGCTTCCGTGGACAAAGGGAAGCAAGACAATGTTGAATATGGATACAAATCTTCAAGCACAGCGGGAACTGTCTTGGGTTTCCTCGGTGCAATGGGAGAAGTTGCCTTTGCATATGCCGGTCACAATGTGGTCTTGGAGATCCAAGCAACCATTCCTTCCACTCCCGAGAAGCCATCAAAAAAGCCTATGTGGAAGGGTGTGGTTGTTGCCTACATCATTGTTGCTTTTTGCTACTTCCCTGTTGCTCTCGTTGGCTACTGGGCCTTTGGCAATGGGGTAGCTGACAACATCCTCAAATCACTGGACAAGCCAACGTGGCTGATTGCCATGGCCAACATGATGGTCGTCGTCCATGTCATCGGGGGCTATCAGGTATCACTGCATGCAATTGATATTCTAAAGACTTGATTCACATTAAATGATGGAAGAATTTCAAATGTCTTTATAAGAGAATCCAATAAGTGACGTCTTTGTAAAACTTGAGAAACAGTTGTGTAATTCATACATTTCACAAAGAAAAACAAAAAAATATAAAAGAGAAAAGGAGAGTGATTTAGTGCATTTCAATGTTAACATGATCTTTAACATGATAATAATCCCTGTCTTTCGAAACCAGGTATGTATTAGTACATCACCAACTACTCTAAATGCTTATATCTAGTAGAAGTTATCTTTCTTTTTCCTCAAAGGAAGTAAGGGGAATTTTTTTTTAGCTGGATAATAGTAGTAAATCGAACACCTTTTGTTCGGTGATCATAAATGATTCTTTTCTGTTGAGATTTTATTATTCATCTTTTTCCAAAAATAGATTTAAAAGATCGGTCTTGGAAAATAATGGTAGTATTTTTTGGAGATGTGCATTTATACATCTTGCTGATCCTGTCCTGCACTTTTTTTTATAACCGCCTGCAATGGTTTGTAGTCAGACTGCTGTTTGAACTAATCATGCAGATTTATGCCATGCCTGTCTTCGATATGATGGAAACAGTGCTGGTGAAGAGACTTCATTTTACTCCGGGTCGTATGCTTCGCTTAATTTCACGTAGTATATATGTTGGTAATGACCCTTCCTTCAGGCTACTCATACTTAACAGCATATATATATATTTTTTTTTCTGTGATTGATTTTTGCTGATTTTTTATTATGATACATCGTGTGCAGCATTTACGATGTTCGTCGGTATTACCTTCCCTTTCTTTAGTGGGCTACTTGGATTCTTTGGAGGATTGGTATTTGCCCCAACTACATACTTTGTAAGGCCCTAAAACCCTATGAAGTAGTAGAATATTTCTCATGAAACAGAACATCACTTTTTATGAACCATTAAAGTAGCAAGGTAGCACGAGGAGTGTTTCAAATGCAGAAATTACAATAAGTTATTAATGTTCCATTATCACAGAAGAATTATTGAATTCTGACCTATAATCTTTTTACACAGCTGCCCTGCATCATGTGGCTTGCCATCTACAAGCCTAAAGTGGGTAGCCTATCCTGGATCACCAATTGGGTAAGCTAACTTAGTTTAGTCAGTTTCATTTTGACCTGCTTTAGGGGCATCAAGCTGATCTTATTTTGCCTTCATGGTCTTCAGATCTGCATCATACTCGGGGTCCTACTGATGATTTTAGCACCCATTGGTGGATTAAGGCAAATCATATTCGATGCAGGGAATTACACATTTTACTCATAAGCTGCCAGACAGGAATATAAAGGAATCGAGTAAATGGAACCATTTGAGGCCAGATGTTGGAAATGATGATAGGTCTGCATGCCAAAACAGTGCCTTCATGTTTATGAAGCACATTTGTCAGATGATAGACTTGGGTGGTTTGATGTGTTTGATAAAAATAAGTGTCAGATTGGAATTAGATAGAGAACTATATCTCAAAAGATACATCTTTTAGCTATTTCCTCTCTTTTTGTCCAAAAATATTGCTGTCTTTGTTATCCTTCACACACTGTCAAATGCAATGGACTCTAATGTAATGTCATGGCTTCCATCTCAATTGTTTTCATGACTTCTAAGTGCATATAGGTTCTGCATGCCAAAACAGTGCCTTCATGTTAATGAAGCCATTTGACTGATGAAAGATTTGGGTTGTTTGATGTGTTTGATAAAAATATGTGTCGGATTTGAATTAGGTAGAGAACTGCAACTCAAAAGATACATCCTGTCACGCCCCGAATCCAGCACCGGAATCGGCTACGCGACCGGCCGCACAAACTCTAGGTTTTATCCTAGAGATCATGCAAGGCCTAGGTACACCAAAAGTCAACCATATCAAATTAAAACTAATATTATATAAACAAACAAGTAACAAGTATACAATCCATTTATTAAGTCGATATTACTAATTGGTCTACTGATTCACAAACATCAGTAATCGAAATTAACACTAACTAACTCAGCATATATGGAACTTTCTCTCACGCCCAGCCCAAATCCTGTCACGCATCCTGAGTCTCTGAAAAATCAAAAGGTAGGAAGTGAACTTAACAGCCCAGTAAGGTATTCATAAGATCACTCCAATTAATAATATAAATTTCTGAAATAATAAAGTACCAATATGTTATGTCATGCAATCAAATGATTTAGGCCTCATGTATTACACACCTTGATATCTTTACATTTTTCCTTTAGAATTCCCATTATTGAACCTTTATCTTTAGGGTTCTGGACTAGCCACGGTCATGTACCAGCCCATGACTGGCAACCACATAGCGACCTTGCATACTATAGTCAGTCCTGCTCACGTACTAAGCCCGTGGCTCGGCTGTCCCACGTACTATCCGCCCATGGCCGGCTCCCATGTACAAAGCCCATGGCTCAGGTTGTATAACCACGGTACTACTGTAGCATGGCTAGACCAAATACCATATTTACTTCATTATCACTTATCAAAACATATCTTTTATGACCTCTCGTTAACCGGTATCGTGGTCCAACCCACTAGATAACCGATATCGTGGTCCAACCCATTTTAATAACCGATATCGTAGTCCCACCCACTCGATATCCAGTTTCATGATTCAACCTATTTAGCAATACGGTATCATGGTCCAACCCATCCGGATATCAATTTTCTTTATAACATCATGCATGAAATACCGATAATAAAGAATGATAAAACCACAATGTCTATCTCAAGAAAACAACTATGCCATGTCATATAGTACCATACGTACAAATACATAAAACATATATGCTTAAATCAAGCCAGACCATAATAAATTCATGCATAAAGGAATGATCAATACAGAAATTCCTTACCTTAATACGCTATTTTTAGTATATCCGATGTTAGTCAGTACCCGAATTTTACGCGATACCTCCCCGCTCAGAAGACTGATTCCCTACATTAATAATTAATTTAATTAAAATCTAAATTTTCAAATTTTACGAATCTCGAGAAAATTCCTTGATTCTCTTTCTTCTTCCTCTCTCCTCTTCCATCTCTCTCCTCCTTCTCTCTCCTCCTTCTCTCTCCTCTTTCTCTCTCCTCCTTCTCTCTCCTCTTTTCTCTCTCTTCCTTCTCTCTCCTCTTTCTCTCTCTTCCTTCTCTCTCCTCTTTCTCTCTCCTTTTTTATTATTATTTTTTTTCCTGGACCGTACAGAACATCCCCGTCCCTTTTTTTTTTCTTCCTTTCTTTCTTCTCTTTTCTTTTCTTTCTCCCGAACAACTTTCCCCCTGTCTCCTTTGATCCGGCCGATCCGGCCTCTCCCCCCCAGCTGCCGGCAACCACGGAGTGGTTGTCACAGGGCCTTCACGGACCAAGGGTAGGCGGCGACGACGGCGGCGTTGGACGGTGAACGACCCCAAACTAAATCGGAAACTTAAAGAAGAATATCAAAATTCTCCCAAAAATTGGATTTAAATGGGAAGGAACTTACCGGTGGTTGAAAACCTTTCGCTGCTCGCCGGAGAGGACAACGATGGTATGAAGGAATTGATGGAATTTGATTCGGCAACAGTGGAAGGAATTTAAAGAATTAAACCGATGGTTTCCTTGCCATTTGGAGAGCAACCACCGCCAGATCGGAGTTCACTCCATCCCGGACTCGTCGCCGATCAATTCCCACTCCCACTACGACTCTTCCCTCCGAGTCCTCCGGCGAAATCTTCGGCGAGCTCCCCCTCCCCTGTTTCGTCTCCGAAGAGAGGAAATAGCTGGGACGAAAATACAGAGAAGAGGGAGAGGAGACCCAGGTAGAGGAGAGGGAAGGAGGGGAGAACCAGAAGAGGGAAGAAGAGAAGGGAGAGAAGTCGGGACGCACCCAGATAATTTCTCAAATATTCTTCGCTGATTTTCATTCATGAAGAACATGATCTTATATAAGCCTAAAACAAGAAACTATTGATAAAACTAAATCCCTAAACAATCTCAAAATAATCGGAACTATAAGAGATTCCGATAACTCTAAATACAAATAAAACTAATCTCCGATTCGGAGATATCCCAAATCCCATGTACACCCATAATAAAATAATAAAAAAAATACATCAAGATCCGTGCTGGGCTGGCACCGAGATCTGGGCTGGCTGCTGGGTCTGAACTGGCTGGATCTGAACTGGCTCAATGTCCCCATCACATGCACGCACCCATCTTTTCATGATGCACTTGCATGCTATAAAAGAGTGTAGTCCATGGACCGCAACATGCAGGACATGTAGTCCAAGCACACCGAATGTGGTCCACGCGCACAGGACATGGATCGTGACCCCATTTTACATGATTTTGGGATTGTTTGGACTCCATTTTTGATATGGATTGAACCTCTAGTTTTCTGTCAAATTACTCTTCGATAGAAAGACATCCGAGAGGCTATAAAAGAGGGGCAAATATGCCAAAAACCAAATTAAGAGAATTTATACAAGATTGAGAGTATGAGTTCCAATCTTATAAATATTTATTTTTTCATAATAAAACTTTGCATGTCCAATTGATATGTTTTTATTTTATTTTATTTGTTCTCTTGCAACATTAATATTGATATCATAATTCTAGAAACAGGGGTCCATATTTTGTACAAGAAATTTTTCAAATAAATGGTATCAGTATAGTTGGTATCATAATATGTAATAATTGACTGAAATTAGTTCTCTTTTAAAATTGCATCATCACCCTTGTCTAGCATTTGTTTTGATGTGAGGTTCTCAATGAATAATTGGAGCATTCAAATAAACCATGAAACAAATAAGAAATGAATTTGTATATAAATCAAAGATGTCCCTAATGGTATAATTCACTTCAACTTTTCATAACATCTGAGCTTGAACATTTATATATGATAAATAATAGTAATGTGGCAAGATCGCTGACATGGAGTATGCCTCAAATCCAGCTGGCAGTGATGCTGACAGACATTACCACATCGGATTTTTCTTCTCGAGATCCTTTACTATGTGGCTCCCCCGAGGTCGAGCCAACTTCGGCCGAAGTCAAGCTTGCTCTCTTCGAGCTCCTTCACCAGATGGCTCCCCCGAGGTCGAGTCTATCTTGATCGAAGTCGAGCTCCCTCTCTTCGAGCTCCTTCGCCAGGCGGTTTCTTCGAGGTCAAGCCCACCTCAACCGAAGTAGAGCTCCCTCTCTTCGAGCTCCTTCGCCAAGCGGAGCCCTCGAGGTCGAGCCCACCTCAACCGAAGTCGAGCTCCCTCTCTTCGAGCTCCTCCATTGGACGGCTCCCTCAAGGTCGAGCCCACCTCGGTCAAAGTTGAGCTCCTTCTCTTCAGTTCCTTCACCGGGCAGCTCCCTCGAGGTCGAGCCCACCTCGGTCAAAGTCGAGCTCCCTCTCCTCGAGGTCAACCGTATCTCGAAAAGCCCCAGGGGCGGAGAGAAAGCAACAGCCCTACGTCCACTACGACCGGTGGCTAGGCCGGCATGTCCAGTATGCCGCCTAAGGCCAGTGAGCGAGGGTTCGCCGACCTACGGAAGTGCGCCTTCCCAGAATGCCAGGGACTCTTCTACCATTGTTTACACCAGTTAGGGAAGGGTGTTCCAACCAAGGCACTACATACTTCAACCTACTGTTAGCGCCACCTGGGAGGAGAAAGCTACATCGGAGGGCTCAGACCTAGGGGCGGCTACCCTCGGATTGAGGTTCTGCCAAATTTCTCCAAGCATGAAACCTACCGGGAAGACAAAATCCATGACATAACTCCCTACCATGAAGGGAGAAAACCTCGAGGGCATGGCCAATGGAGCATCACTGGTCGTTGACCTTCAAGCACCCCCAGAAGGGGGGAACTCGAGGTGGGTAACGGATAGTATCCATGATCTACAAAGAATATCAAAGGGGCCTTCGAAGGAGGTAAGCAAGCAAGAGTTGGCAAAGGAGAAACAAGCACGAAAGAGCACTCTGAGGTTACCAGAGGACTCGCCGGAAGAGTCCCAACAGACACCACCGTCATTGCTCAAGCTTCCCTTCTTTCCTACCACTCTCATTCTACTCTCTACTTAAAAATTTGTCCTTCGAGCGTGGTGACCGAAGAGGGATCCACCGAGGAGGATCTGTTCCCTTATATCATCCGCTAACTTGATCGTCGAAGTGCCCCCATCGGGATCCCCGACCCAGGTCTTTCTTTTGCAGGATCGGGTATGCATGCTGGATTCCGGGGAAGGAGGCTGATGTTCGGCGCCACGCACGAGCTGCATGCCATGACGGTATAGGTGGCAATAGATTAGCATGCCAAGAAGGGGACGGGCTCCCAATCAAACCAGCCCCCCACCTTGAAAGCAGCTCTGCTGAGGCATGGTGATGACTCGCGTGTGAGAAGTTTTCACCAAACGTGCGAAGGATCCCCCTCTCCTGGGGGCCCATGCAGCCCAGAGAGGAAGCACCCCGCTTCGCCACAACCGCCCCCGGTGGACATTCAACTCGCCGTGCTCGTCCAATAGATGCAAGTTCTGTTTGCGACGGTGAGGCAGCTGCAGCATCAACATCACTCCCTGGCTACCTAGCAACAACCAGGGACCCCCGTGATCCAAGCTGCCGGCCCCCGCGGTAGCCTACACTCCATCCAAGGCAGGCTATTGTACCCGTGATTCAATAACATTTGTGCAATTTAGAATCATCTAAATGATGATATATCTGAAAGATTGCGCACCAGAATTACATCCTCTTGTCCAGCTTCACTCTTTTGGATTGCACACCAGAATTACATCCTTACCTTAAGAGTGTAGTTCTTGTATCTGTCTAAGGTGACCGCTCGTCTGTACCAAAAAAAAAAAAAGAGAGATGTAGATTATGAAACCATTATACAATAGATGAATCATGGAAGTTCTTTAAGTTCTTATGTAAAACATTTCGGTATCTCATGTTCATAGCCTATTTCATGCAGCTACTATGCTAATGCTATCATGCAATGTCTGACCTATACAAAACCTCTCATGGTGTACTTGCTTCAGAGGTCACATTCTATGTGTATTAGGTCGGGTTAAAGATTGGTGTCTCATGTGTAAACTTGAGCAGCATGTTTATATTCTATAGGTAGGAGGCCCTTGGTCTCCTAATAGGATTTGAGTGGACTCAAATAATGGTTGAGTCGACTCACATAAAGGCTCTAAAGAAGATGGAGAACTAAATGTTTTTGGAACTTGTTGGGATATCCCGGTCCAGCTATGAACCGAACTCCGGTTCAACTAATCAAAGCCCTTTTCTCCGGACCACGGACTTCGGACCAGAGAAAGGCCAGGCCAACTGTAAGCAACCCAAAGCTTCTCACCGGACTACAACCTCCGAAGGCCAGCCCTTCGGATAACGTCTTCGGCCTTAATCGAAGACCAAGTTTCTCATCAACTTCCGAAGACACGCCCTTCGGTTCCTGTCGTAGACACGATCTCCGGCTCTGGAAAAAATACCAAGTCTTCGGCCCACGCAAGGGGAAACCCGAAGATTGGACCACAATATGGTCCAAATATGCAACTATAACCAACGGTTACAATCGACACTCTCCATGCCACGATCATGGCACGCAACTCCAGCTGCCATGCCTCCGATCGGGTCAGAACCGCTCAGTGACTATCCACAATCGCCAATCATGGAAGAAATTAACTCCCCATAATCACCGGAAAAAGAGTGGGCCACAGGCCGGAGGCCCTCTTTTAAATAATGGTAAGAATGATGACTAGAGAGGTACGCTCACAGACACTCACATATACTTGAGGAGCTTTTCTCTCCACTCTCGACACCCTTCCCCATTCTGTGGCTAAGATCCACCACTGACTTAGGCATCGGAGTGTCCCCCGCCAGAACAACTCCAGCAAGGGACCTGTTTTGTAGGTGAACCAGGAAGCGGTCCTGCGGTGCAGCGACTCCGACCGGCTGATTTAGGAACTCCATGCCAACAGATTGGCGCACCAGGTAGGGGGCTCAGCACTCTTTAGGCTCCCTCCTAGACCAAGGGAAAGTAAGAAGTTCTTGATGGCGAGAGGAAAGGCTCAAGTAGCTTCTACAAGCTGAGGTCATGCTTCGTCCCAAAGAAGCGCACCCCTGGGGGAGAACGATGTCCCACCTCCCATAATTATCGTGGGACTGCAGCAATTCGAAGCCCTTGTGAACCAGGTCACCAACCTCACGACCATGGTTCAAGACTTCTAGAGCAGAGCCTTTTCGGTGGGAGATCCACCGGCCGCCTCCAGACATAGCTCTCGGTCCCGAAGGAAGAGAGCCCCACGGGAGGATTCTACGCATCCCTCCTCCCATTCTCGACCCTCTCCCGAAGGTTGAACTTCGAGATTGCCTAGGTCCGCCAATTTCCCGCAAAAAGGGAAAAGGCCTAGGCAAACTCCCTCACCCTTCTCCGAAGATTCCACTTCTGTGGAGGGAGCGCCGAAGCAGACACCCGATTATGATGGAAGATTCAGAGCCATCGAATCAGAGATGGCGAGGGCGCGGGAACAGAGAATGAGGGATCTGAAGGATCCCGATGACCTAATTGTGGGTGATCTACGCCCACCATACATCGACCGTATCATGGCCGAGATTATTCCTCGGTACTTCAAGGTTCCCCGGATGGAATCCTATGACGGCACCTCCGACCCTCTCGATCATTTGGACAGCTTCAAGGCCCATATGATGATCCAAGGAGCTTCGGACATGATGTACTGCCTAGCATTCCCGGATACCTTGAAAAAGTTTGCTCGGATGTGGTACTCAAGCCTGCGCCTAGGTACCATCGACTCTTTTTCCGAGTTAGAAAAGCTGTTTGTCTTGCATTTCAGGTCCTGCCACAAGACTCCATGGAATACGGATACACTGTTCCTCCTTCACCAGAATGAAGGAGAAAGTCTGCGAGATTACATCTCCAGGTTTAATGCGGCCACACTTGAGATCCCCGATCTCAATGAGCACATGGCCATGTCTACACTGAAGAAGGGGCTTCGTACCTCCAGGCTTACCTTTTTTCTGGATAAGAAGTTCCCTAAAAGCTATGCTGAGCTCTTGTCAAGGGCTCAGAAATATGCCGATGCTGAAGAGCAAGTGGCAAATCGATGACTGATCGAAGGGAAACCCCCTTCAAAAAAGAAGAATGACAAGGGACAAGGTCCCCAAACTTCCAATAACAATGGCAGCAAATATACAGACCGCCGAAGAAATCCTTCCAGGTCTAGAGCATCGGGGGAAAGATTCGACTCCTATACCCCCCTCAACCTCCATCGAGAAAAGATCCTCATGGAGATAGAGAAAGAAAACTATCTTCAACAGCTCCGTCCCATGAAGGCCTCCTCTTCTGTAACGAATAGGAGCAAATACTGTCGATTCCACCAGGACTACGGCCACAATACTAAAGAGTGCATCCAACTAAAGGATGCGATTGAGGATCTCATCAAGAGACGGTACTTAAGGCGGTAGATTGGTCACCAAGAACCTTGGTCGGAAGCAACTATTCCCCAGCCACCTCCCGAAGAGGCCGAATTGCCAAATCAAAGGCCCACCAACGGAAGTGTAGGGATGATACACCGACCTACCGATTGGAGAAGGGATGAGGATGACGCTCCAAAGTGACTTAAAGACAACAACTCTATCCTCTTCTCCGACGATGACCCTATAGGAGTTCGGCTCCCACATGATGATCCCCTTGTAATCTCGACCGTAGTGGCCAATTATGATGTACAACGAATCCTTATTGATAATGGAAGTTTGACTGATGTCTTGATTTACGATGCATTCTCCAAAATGTGTTTGCCTAGACATCAACTACGAAGGTCCCCCATACCTCTTTCTGGTTTCGAGGGCAACCAAGTTTATGCCGAGGGAGAAATAGTGTTGCCTGTAACCCTCAACATAAAACCTCGACAAAAGACACTACCGATCAACTTCACGGTGGTCCGGATCCCCTCAGTATATAACATTATTCTGGGGCGGCCTGCCTTGAACAAGTTCTGAATCGTGATCTCCTCTCACTACCTCTTGGTACGCTTCCCCACCAGGAACAATGTCGAAGAAGTTAGAGGAAACCAGAGGACAGCACGGCAGTGCTTGATGATCGAAGACAGGCATCTCAATGATTCAACAACTCCGGATCAGCTGGATCCGAGTGATGCAACCACAAACCTTGGTGAGCCCATGGAAAGGACCGTCCCAATACCTTTGATAGAGGAAGACCCTTCTAGAGTTGTGCAGATCGGGAGCACACTTGATAAGGAAACCAGAATGGAGTTGATCCGTTTCCTCAGAAACAACGCCGACATCT